>CM028136.1:661650000-662865000 GCA_016271365.2 Neoceratodus forsteri
CTCAAGTGTGCAGGGAGGGGACGAAAGAAACCACATGTTGTGCATGTGGATACAGATGACTTGTTGGGGGAGATGGTGGAGGAAGTAAAGGGGAGATTCGAGGAGGTGGGGAAATCAGTGGTCTTCTTGGAGGTGCTTCCAGTATACCCTGTGCAAGTACTGTGAGGAAGGGAAGGATAGGGGAGTTCAACACCTGACTGTGGGAATGGTGCCGTACCAAGGGGTATGGGCTAGTAAAGGACTGGGGCAGTGCCTTTGACAATAATGATCTGTATGCCGGGGACAGGCTACACTTGAGCAGGGAGGGGAAGGGAGTATTGAAGCAGGGGATAGAGGGGTACATAGCGACAAGGGCAGCTTTAAACTAGGAAAGGGGGGTGGCAAGTGGTCTGCTGGTAGGCAGGGTTTCCAGAGGGGGAGCCAGACAAGCCTACCTCACCAAGTAGCAGGGGAGAGTATCTGGGTAGGAGCAAAGGGGGGGGTAAATTGGGGTGGGGAGACAACTGAGCAGGGTAGAGGATGGTGTCGCTAAATGCAAGGAGCCTGGGAAATAAAGCAGCAGAGCTACAGGCTCTCTTGGCAGTGGGGCAGGTGGACATTGCGGCCATAACAGAAACATGGGCCACCCAGAACCAGGACTGGGATGTGATGATCCCTGAATACAGGCTGTTCAAAAAGGGCAGGGCAAACCGGAAAGGAAGGGGTGGCAATCTATGTAAGGGAAGGTATAAGGTGCATATGGGAAGAGGGGAGGAAGGCAGGACAGAGGCCCTGTGGATGCAGTTTCTGGATCCAAAAGGCAGGGTACTGAGGATAGGGGTGGTGTACAGGGCACCAACTCAAGGAGAGGAGCTGGAAAGGGAGTTGGCAGAAGAGATTAGGGGGGTTTGCAGAAAGGGGAACACAGTGGGTGGTGGGGGAATTCATCCTACCTGGGGTGGACTGGAGCACACCAACCACCACAAGTGCTAGGGAGCAAGTTTTACTTGGGGCATTTCAGGATAGCTTCCTGGTGCAAGAGCCAACTAGGCTGGGAAGGACTCTGTACCTTATACTATCAAACGGGGAAGCCGTAAGGGACCTGGAGGTGGAGGACCCTCTAGCTGGGAGTGATCACCACTCAGTGTGGTTCACACTCAGTACGGGGAAGCAAACAGGAGGTTCGGGAACCAGGGTGATTGATTTTGGGGGAGCAGACTTCAACAAAATAGAGGAAATACTGATAAACCATTTGGGGGAATCCAGCCCACCATGGATGCTAGTCAAAAATGTGGCGTCATTAAGGCAGGGCTGGTAGAGGCTACTGGAACATGTACCAGGGCATAGAGTAAGAAGGGAAGAGCTAAGAAGCCCAGTTGGCCGACCAAGGAGGTAGTGGAGGGGGCGAGAACCAAGAGAAGAGCTTTTCAGAGATCAGGGAGGGGGAAGATGGAGGAGTACACCAAGAAGTCCAGACAGGCTACAAGACTAGTCGGAGCCGCCAAGCCATCCAGGGAGCTGAGGCTGGCGCAGGGGACTAAAGATGGAGAGAAAGAAGAACAGGGACCAGTTCTCTCTCCTAAGCTGGTCTCTGGGCTCATAACTAGTGGGAGGTCCTTCCTGGAACCACGTGACAGGCAGGAAGAATATCTCTGCAGGGGGACCAGATCCTTCCCTCTGCATCCTGTAGCTCTCAGTTTACTTCTGCCTGCCATGAGGCAGGTTCTCTGCCACTTTTGTGGCAGAGCTGAAGACATCAAACTGTAAGTGCAGTTTGCTTTTTACTCAGAAGAGGACTTTCAAGTGGGAAGCTTAACCAGCGTTGCCTCAGAGATTCTGTAGGGTCCCCAGTCTCAGCCATGCATGCTGAACAGACTGGACCCCTTATCTTCTACTTCTTCCCACGCTTTGAGGCACGCATTCTCTCCCCGCGCGCGCCCCCCCCCCCAACAGTCATTACTTGGAGGGAGGCATATGATCACTCGACAGGATTCCTATTTTATTTCTTCAAAAAACATCACACAGGGATCCCAGCCCTGCGTGCTGTACAGTCTGGCTCCTCATATCTGCTACAGATGTTTGCTGTCCCCCTTCCCGTCGCCAGCACCCTGAGTCTGGCAGGTCACAGGAATTGGGGCGGGGCCCCTCGCACTGCACATTTATTTTTGGCTCCGGAGAGCTGTGCTTTATTCTCCTTGTCAGCAGGCTTGTTGATGAACATGGGCGAAGCCGCTAGGAGCAATCACGCCCCGTGGCAGCAGGTAGGGGTGCCACGATAATGAAATTGTGACGGTACGATAACTTTGAATAAATTATCGCGATACCTTATCATGATAATTTCTCAACTTTTGCAACAAAGTTAGAAACATTTAAATTCACTTTTGTGCACATAATTTACATATTTTGCTTATTCCATTCTATGTTATGCATTTATCTGCATTATACAGAAGTCTGCGAGGTGAAATAATACAAAGGGTGTAACTTTTATAGTTAAATATTTTGTTGATTTCGTTAAAATTCTGCGATTTATGAAATTGCTTTTTGCTTTATGTAAAAACGTTTCGATGCTGTGCACAATTGCATTACAAAGACATACATGTGTTACACACTTTTACAAACTAAAGTCATTGTAACATTTTTAAAATGTGAAATATCACATTATAATTAATGGTGACCCTATTTATCAGCTTGAGTAGGAGTGTCTTCAAACACCATAATAACTGTAGTAATCTGGCTATTGCAACATTCCAAACTACTTTCACTTTCCTCCACTTTTCCCGCTGACTGTAGTGTGAGGTGACCAAGTGGCATTTGGTCTTTTAAACAATATCGTACAAATGGTAGGGAAAGAGCACTGTTCAGTTCAGTATAAAAAAAAAAAAAAAAATGTCAGCTTTGTTTTTTCGGCTTACTTTTTTAGTTTCCTGAGAAAGAAGCCACCAATTGTAGCGTAGCGTGATGAGGAGAGAGAGTGGCTTGGGGGCTTCAGAACACTCGACGCAAGCATTGGCGAGTTGCTATAGCTCTCCTCGCTCTGCACTGTGCAGCTTTTTTCCCCAGGAAGCAAAAAAATGTAAGCTGAAAGAACAAAGCTGACTTTTTTTTATACTGAACTGTGCTCTTTTTCTACAACTTGTACAATATTGTTTAGAAGACTTAACACTGCTCAGTCACATCACTCAGCAGGGAAACTTAAGGAAAGCTATGCACTAGCATCTATGAAAGATAAAGAATAGGCAAGTATATATTGATGGAGTTATTTATTTTTTTTTCCACACACCTTTGGTGTGTGATGACCACATAAATCTCTCGAGCTTCACTCTCGAGATTTTTGAGTCATCAGCATTACACCCACCCGGGCCCACACACCTCCACACCACTCTCAACTTCACTGGTTCTCCATGTACTACGGTCTGGTCCCCCAGGCTAATGTGGCATTTCATGATGGCCACTTGTATTAAGTTTATGGCTGGCCTTCATCATTACACACACCTCAGGTGTGCAAAAAAAAAAAACATAATTTACAATTTCTTATCCATTATTTTCTATTTAATGGCTTGTTTACAAGAAGTTCACAGTAATCTTAGATACTGCTTGCTTATCCTGTCCTCCTGCAGTAAATACAGGGCACAGCCCTAGAATGCAACTGTTCAGTGGTGATGACATCATTTAAGAAGGAAATGGATTGCAATGTACCATTTAGGCACTAGCTGGCTGTGTCTGATCCCTTTCAACTTCATGAAAGGCTGTTCTGCTACCACCTGACCACACTGAGGCATTTTTGTGACATCTGTACTGTTGTATTAGGGAAAGTGCAGTGCGGGGCCGGGGCCACCATGTATTCTGTTGCATGGGAGAGCATCGTCTTAAAATGTATTTTCCCAGTATCAAACTGTGTATTGTGTTTTGAATAGACAGACCACTGATGCCGTGACAAATTTATGATGGGCTGTTGACTGACTGTGGAGGGAGGTAAGGACGGACAGTGAGTGAGTGAGTAGACTTCTTGGACAGTGCATTTGAGAGGCAGAAAAACAAATACTGGGTGAAGGACGAATGTAAACATAAGACAGGTGGCTAATTGGCCATCATAAAAAGCAAAATTCACTAGGCAGACTTGTCTGAGGAGAGAGAACCATAACACATCATATGTGGTGTTGACATGGTCAGGGTCAGGAAGGGTGTACAATGGACACGACTCAAGAGCATTTTGGAGGTGGAAAACAGTACGGGATGAAGGGAGGCCATCCATAAGCTTAAGACAGGTGGCCATCATAAAAAGCCAAATAAGCCTTGTAGAAGGTTTTCTGTGGAGAATCATGGCAGCTATATGATGGGGTGCACTGCGGGCTGAGAGAGAGGACAAGTGACACTTGACAGTGGAATTGAGAGAGGTGAAAAACACAGTATTGGAGACAGGTGGCCAATGGCCATCACGAAATGCTAAATCACAGTGTTGACTTGTCTGTGGAGTGAATCATGACTGATAAAAATGATAGGACGTTGGTGGTCAGGGGAAGGCAGAGAGACAGTTAATTTTGTAGGTGAAAATCATACCATATGGGATGGCCAGCCATAAGCTTAAGACAGGTGCCATCATAAAAAGCCAAATTAGCAGGGCAGAAAGTTGTCTATGGGAAATCATGAGAAATGTATGAACCAGTCTGTCCCCCACCCCCCACCAAGAGTCCACAAGATTTCACTAAACATCCATGTGTGATACTGGGAGATGAGTGGGCTATGAGCCTATGATGACTAAGTGAAATAGTAAGTTATGGCTAGGGCATCATTGGCTGATTATAATCTATTCTCTTCTAAAAGCTGCAAAGGTTGAAGACATAAGACTACAGAAACTGATAAACTCACATGTATATCATCTAACGTTGTAACATTTATTTATGTAACTGGTATGGTAGCATTAAAGTGAAACTGGCTACTAAGTAACTAGTCTGTGTGCCTTTGTTGCTGATGGTCCTCCTGATGCCCCCTACTACACAGAATTTGTACGCTAGTAGCTATGGTACACACGACTTGAAGCAAGGTGTTTAACTTGAATACAATATGTACGAACTCTTAAGAACTGAATGGCAAAATCAGTGTCCACTCCAAAAGGAAGGACAATTAAGAATTGAAACATTGAACAATAAGAATAAGAGTTATTACATTACATCATGTGCACAACGTGCAAGGCTGAACTGACTTGAGTTGAGTGCATTAATTTACAAATGCAGGCATGTTACAGAAGTTACACAACACAGCCTAAAGTTACTCAAGTTGTCAACATAAACAGCCTCTGAACTGTATGTTAAAGGGACACATTCATGTGGCACGAGAGGCAGACACAGTTAGAAAGCCCATGGAAAGCTTATTTAATTGAGGTACTGTGTGTATATTCAACCTGTGCTGCATGAAGTTCAGAGAGATAGATGACTGAGTCTGTGCAACATAAATACTACTTTGGAGCCATTCTTAGAACCTTGTGATGTCAGTGACGATCAAGTAGTACCTAGGTATAATTGCTTTGTCATATTAACTGCTTTCCCTTCCCCTTCTACTCCTGGCTTTATCTATGCTTACGGTCCACTGCTACTCTATCAAATCACTCCTTCCTCCCCCCCATATCAGTTGTAGTCTGTTTGTTCTAGATGCCAAAATATATGTATTGCACACACCAGTCGTCATGTTTCATTTATCAGTATGCAACCTGTAAGTCGCTTCCCTGTATCATATTAATGTTTACCACCTGCGGTCACCCTATGTGGTACCCTTGTATGTTTATCCAGCCTGTATCATGTAACGTGCATTTCATGTATATACTGTTATTACCTATCTATGTTTGTACTTTTAGTGTTTATGTCACAGGACCTCCTTGTGAATGAGCTTGCTCAATGGAGTTTTCCTG
Organism: Neoceratodus forsteri; assembly: GCA_016271365.2. Lineage (NCBI taxonomy): Eukaryota > Metazoa > Chordata > Ceratodontiformes > Ceratodontidae > Neoceratodus > Neoceratodus forsteri. The sequence continues at coordinate 661,655,882 of CM028136.1, forward strand.
CAATAAACTTGAACTAAGTACGTTGAGTTAAGCAGTACAGCTTGATCGTCACTGACATCACAGGTTCTAAGAAACTAAATGGCTCCCGATGTAGTATTTATGTTGCACAGACTTCGTCATCTATATCTCTTAACTTCATGCAGCACAGGTTGAGTATACACACAATGCCTAAATTAAATAAGCTTTTCATGGGATTTCTAACTGTGTCTGCCAGTGCCACTGTATATGAACATGTCCCTTTAAACTGGATCAGGGATAATGGCACAGGTGTAACAGGCAGCATATAATGAGACAGTGTTTCTTCCCTAGTTTCCTTACAGCAGCACACATTTACTTTGGAGCCTAATGTCAACTGAATTTATTGCTGTATTCCTTCCAGAATTAATGCTGATATGGTGCCACTTGCTGAAGGGACTTGAATTAAGCTTATCAGATGAGTTGTGAATAGATTCAGGACAGCAGGAAGAATAAAGAGTTAAAGACTTCAAAGAAGTCATGGCTGAGGTAGAGAGGACTACACACACAAAACCCGAATGAAAGGAATCATCAGTGTCGGACTATCTTGGAGCCACATCTACTCATCTGAACTGAGTGGCTGACACACTATAATCCGTTCAAAACAGAGACATTAAGAAATAGTTTCATGTTCCTTCCAGCAGAGAGATGGATGTACCAGCTCGCTGTGAACAAGTAGTCGTCTTTGCTTTTTGTGACTGTAGTTAAGGAACGTATACTGCTGCTGCTAGCATCTCAACAGTAAAAATAAGACTCTAGCATCAGAATATCTACCAGTCATGTTGAATGTGAACTGTATTTTAGTGTTACTACTTGTAGTCAATGCAGAAGTATTTCAGAATGGAATAGAGGTGTTATTTTTTCTATCAAGTGTTATGTGATGTGTTTGTTATTAAGTTCAGACTGTGATGATCTGTGTGCACTAAATAATATAAAGTATGAGTGAAGCCCTCCTTCTCCTCCTCAAGTTATTCTTGATAGTAGTCCGCTATCTTGTAATCTGAAAGTGAGTGAACAAGATGACTCCATCTACACCCTTTGCCCCCTCCACTGGTGGTATTCTTTTGAAGGTGGTTCATGAAGTGCCTTGGCATCTTTTAAAAAAACAAAACAAAAAAAAAAACTACATTTTTGTTCAGAAACACAAGCATGTTTAGATGCTCTGGTGTTTAGTCTAGACCTCGTTGGCGTTAGGACCAGACCACTAGCGCTAAATACCCTTTCTGATGGCACACTTGTTGCTGGAATGCATAACAGTTTGCGAGTATCGTTTGCTAAAAATGGTAGTTCTGCTTCATGGCCTTTCCACCACAGAAGAGGATCCAAATCTGTATTCAGATATGGCAGGGCCATGTAATGAGTTATCTCATTTCTCACTTTGCTCTCTAGTGGAATTTCTTCTTCTCTTGGTCCTTCAACCTCAATTCTTCGTATTTCAGTGATGCGTTTTAATAACCCGGAAATCCCAGGGCATGAAGAACTTTCTGACAGTCTGTGCTGTGCTGATGAATGAAACACATTGTGATACCACCAGAGAAGGGGGACAAAGAGTCTTCAGTCACACGTTCATTGTCATTTGACGACATATGGTCATCATCATCATCCGTGGAAGCAGACGTTGCAGGCTGCACAGCAGTAGTATTTGGTAGTGTTGTACCTCTACACTCAGGCAGCAGCAGACTGTGTGTTTGTGTTGGTTCTGGCGCAATACCAAGGCTGACGGCTTCTTCTATTACCATGGATATAACCAAATTGGTATCTTCTGTAAAATTAGCTTTGAATTATGGATCAATAAAACATGCAATTTCGAGTGTGCATTCAGTTTGATCCAATTCCTCATACCTTGTGAACAGGTCATCATATGTAGCTTCTCTCATTTGCTTTCCCAGTGGTCCATCTATTGTCTTTGGGCTTAGGACTTCTGATTTTAGGTAATGCAGAAACTGTTTCAGTGCTGACATTGTTACATATTGCTCTGCTGCTAAAGAGTCAGTGAACATACTCAAAGGGCCCAGTATTTGATTGATGTCCTCAAGCACACCTACATCTGAGTCCTTTGGCATCAAATGCCATGTATTTCGGTCTGAAACTAACACTGCACACACAGCCTGCTGCTGCTCTATAAACCTGGCCACCATGTCATATGTGGAACCCCATCTTGTAAATACATCATGAACAAGAGAATGTTGTGGCACATTTAGTTCTGCTTGTTTTTTCTTTAACTCTCTCTTTCTTCCAGCTGCGAGTGAACCCTTGCATCAGATGCCGACATGCTCTAAGTGCACTTTCAACTTTATTGATCTTTAATGCTTTTCCAATTGCCAAATTGAGACTGTGGCCAAAGCAATGCAACCAGTGGACTTTCATCACATCTCTGAATGCCTTTTTAACATTACTTCCATTGTTTGTAGTAATCGCAGACATATTTAACATTTCTAGTGCCCATTCCTCAAGAAGCTCCGGAAAGGATTCCGCAATATTCTCAGCTGTGTGGTCATCTGGAAGAAATACAGTCTCTAGGCAGTTTGTCTTTCGCTCCCATTCATTTGTTACATAATGTACTGTTAGACTCATGTAAGGCTCACCACTTCCTCCACAAATCAGTTGTAGCAGCAAACCACTGTGCACCAGCCACTGAAGCCTCCACCTGTTTTCTCACCAGATTGTACATTCTGGGGATTTCTTTAGCGGAGAAATATGACCAATCAGGCATTGAATATCTGGGATTTAGTTTCTCAACTAGATTACAGAAGCCGGGCCTATCTTCTATTTGGAATGGTTGCATGTCCTTCGCAATAAAAGATGCTACAGCTGAGTTTTAGTCCTGTGCCTGCTGTGAAGCTGATTCAGATTTCCTTCCCCTTTCTAATGCCATCAAAATTGATGGCTGCACACTACTTTTTTTTCTTTCTTGATCTAATGAGCTCAGTAGCAATAAGGATGATGCCTTGCCTTTAGTGCCTTTCTGAGACTGACTCTGAGTCTGACTCTGAAATGAAGTAATTACAATTAAATTTCACATTTACGTATAGCATGAATCTAAAGTAATAAATTACAGTACCCACATTGCAAAAAAATGAACACATCCATTTTATTATTCATACTTTTTTGGTTTTAATTAAGGAATCAGTTTTCTATGTTTTCATGTTTCATCATGTGCTTTGGTCCTTACGTGGTGAATGAGTGACTTATGTTGAGTCAAATAGTACAACTACAACACCACACGCTTGTGCTTATGTACTGTTTGACTTAAAGAGCAGGTGCTTAGTTATTTAATCTATCTCCCTGTTAACAGGATGGATAGCTTACCCCTTGATTTAAAAGTTCTTCAGGGAGCCATGATTTTTACATCAGTAAATTTTCCAACAAAACGCTTGTAAAATCCAAACTCTGGACCAGCAGCCAAAATGTTGATAGTTCCTAAGTTGGAGGCACACCCCCATGCTGGCACGTTTTATGATGTCAATCCTGGAATAGCTGAGGCGTTCTATAAACTGTAATGGTGCCAGTATTTACATGTTGTTTTTAACTACTTTTAAATGCTGGGTTTGAGAAAGAAGGCCACCGCTCAACCAAGAAGCTCCTTAGTTAAGCAGTGGCCTTCTTTTCTCAAACCTGGCATGTAAAGCCATAACCCCGGTGAATTCTGGCCCCATTAGAGCATATGGAGCGACCCCTGCGCTATTCTAGGACTGACATCATATAACATGCCAGCGTGGGGGCGTGCCTCCAACTTAGGAACTATCAGCATTTTGGCTGCAGATCCAGATTTTGGATTTTACAAGCGTTTTGTTGGAAAATTTACTGATGTAAAAATCATGGCTCCCTGAAGGACTTCTAAATCGAGGGGTAAGCTATCCAGCCTGTTAACAGGGAGATAGATTAAATAACTAAACACTTGCTCTTTAACATGCGGGAGATTCTAGTGAGCAGCAAATGCAAACCAAGTAGCACTGCCAGTGCCCACTCAGTCATTTTCACATGTATCTAGGCCAGGAGGAGTAACACCCCAAAGGCTACCATTTGTGGACTCCAGCACTATTAGAAATATGACACGCAGTGGCATGGAAATGATAGGCCTGTGGCCTGCCCATGCAGCAAGAATGACACGATAGTCTAAAATGACACAATACGGTTTCTCACGCTCCACTGTTACTTGGAGCAGTACTATGATTTCCAGCCCCGTGAAAGAACAGGTGTAATTATTTAGCGATCGAAATACAGATCTTGTTGTTTGTAGTGTCACAAAGTGGTGTTTGTGTATATAAGAAGCCATGCTCCAGTTTCTCCGAACGGGAGTACAGATCTGTGTGCATGTGAAACAAAACATCAAATTTTGCTGTTTCAAGCAAGCCCCCTTCGAACCTCTTTGTGTGTTGGTTGCACTGAACATAAGGCAGAGGGCCCCCCCCAGCACTGGCAGTTTGTCAGCTGGCGTCCCACACTGAGTTGCGGTGTTGGTCACTCTGAATACTGCTGAATTGCAGCGTCTGTTGTTCTGAATACTCAGTCCCAGGGTGAGTGAAAGGAAGCAGTCGGCTTTGTAACTTAACTTGGAGAAAAGAGGGAGCACTGTGAGGCCGATGATGAAGGTGTGGAGAACTAGTGCTGTTGTCTGCTTCATTATTTGCTTGTATGGATCTCGCTAAGCGTGAAAACAAGATGGCTAACTGAAAATTTATGAACATTCCATTTTTATTTAACATTCTATTTAGGGGCATTGATTTGTTTGCCTGTACTTTTCCCCCATGTGTAATACATATATGGCACTGCTTTTCTAGCCAGTCACCAGCCTTATTTTGCTATGCCCATTTTATAACTTATAGTAGTCTCCAGCTGAAGCAGTGAGCCAATGTAAATGTGAGTTAATAAAGCTTGTTTGACTTGCTTGGGTTGAGTGAGTGAATCATGCTATATTATGGTGAGTCAAGTCGTGTCATGTGACGTGACATGAGTCCAATTTTGTCTTAAAGGAATTGGCTTATATATCCTCAGTGGCAGGCACTAAGTGGCTGTTTTTTAAGTACTACTACTACTACTAGCTTAGCTATAATAAGTAATTAGGAATTTATAGATTAGTATTTCCCATGGGTTTTGTCTTAGCTAGCGCCTTCAAGTGACTTGAGTCATGTTGTCAGAGCTGCCTTGGACTTGAGACTGGCTATGGGTCAGATAAATCAAGACTGAAGTCGTGACTCGTGAACCGTGATTGACGACATGATGAGTGAGTCAGGAGGACTGGATTTCTGGGTCATCAGGGTGGCATTAAAGGAACTGGCCTATATATTCTCAATGCCATGTTTGGTGGCTGCTGCAACTGAGTGAAATTGGACGTGACTGTGATTGTTAAGCTAGCAGCTATGCTATTGTTAATATGGCTAATTATGAATGCAAAATGCAATAGAGTAATTTGTTTTATTGATTTTGTTTTAGGCAGCCCCCAGCTACAGTCAGCCAAGAGCTTAGTTGAGCCAGCCTGAGCCAACCAAAGTTTTGTGACACAGATGACGACAGTCGATGACCACTGTAGTGGAGGTGTCAGCCAGCTGTCAGGCGAGCAGAGACAGGAAGTGTTCCCCACTGGAACTAGACTACTGGAGGGACTCTGGGAGGAGGGGGGCATCAAGCAGATGAGACAAGAAGAGACAGCAACTACACTAAGTGTGCAAGCTCAGCTGAATTGCCATTGCCGAGTACAAAGTAGTCACTCATCACAATCGCAAAGGAGGACAGGGAGAGGAAGAGGACTCTCAGACTCTGAGTCAGAATTCAGAAAGCAACAGATGTCAGAGTCTGAGAGAATTTGGATTGCTAAACGGAGAGTGCATTCCCATCCATATGGCATGTGTTGGAGGGCGGGCGTCAAATAAAACTTATTCTTATCGCTCTACTGCAGGTGTACTGCGCAGCAGTAACTGTTGCAGAATCGGACAGATGAAGGGGGCTTTGGGAACAACTAGGAATGAAAATTGAAGGAACAGACTAGTGCCTGCCTTATCAATCACTAAAACTGCTTGTTTTGCAAATGGCATTTGGCATCATTTGTCACAAATCACATTTTTATGGTATTATAATTAAACAATAAAAAATGTACCTGAAAAATTTCTGTGTGTGTAGATTCCATTCTCTGTCTGACGAACAGGGCTGTCTATTTTTACAATGATTCTAAATGAACACGCATGGCATGATCACTTGAAATAGACTACCAGCAGCAGTAACAGTAATGTCAGTGAAATAATCACTGCTGTCTCATGATCATCTGTCACTCACTGGCCCTACCGCCAGTAAGGTGACTGACAGTGAGGACAACTCAGAGTGTGCAGTCTGAGTCTGCACACACAACACACATGTCGGTGATGATGATGAGTCAGTGACAGCCAACCTGTCCCCAACCACAGACACTTTGTTACCCAGTACCCTATAGATAACACATAACATACATGATGATCATTGCAATATGACATGAGATGGAGAGACATTGTGTTAGTGTTGCAGTATTAATAACTTAATATGCTAACAGAATTTTGATGCTGGGCCTGGGTGCTGCTGCTGAATCCCTCCCTCTCCCCCATTCCATGCCTATTGCTCAAGTCCAGTCAACAACAAATGAGTTTAGTTGTTCAACTTCTTTGGAAGGAATAGGGATGTCATCGTCATGTCGCTTCACTCTGAAACCAGTACTGCATCATTTTCTGTTCCAAAAGAACAGCAGAGGAGAGGACAATGATGTGCAGTTCTGTGCACATTTAAAAGTGGGGCTTTTGGTGCAAGGCTGCTGCATTCAGTGTGTGTACTGCACTGAGCAGTGACTCAGTGTGCAGTTGCACACTGTGCATTGTGCACTACTGCACTCACTGAGGCCCTGTCCACACTATGCCTCTATAGCATTAGAGTGACTAAACCGTTACTGCAATGGTTTGCATTTACACCTGTAACGTTACAGAAGGCGTTTTCGTAACCGTTGTTGAAATCACATATGAGGTGGTTTCAGCAGTGGTTATGATACCGGTCCCGCCTCAATAATACGGTAGTGTGAATGAGCAATGTGGTCCCCATCAGGAGCTATGAGTGCAGAAGCGAGCTGCATTGTGGGATTGGGCGCCTCGGTAACAGTCGCCCAGTTCTCGAAATTATATACTGGCGGTACCGGTCTCGTACCGGTCACCGCTGCAGTGTGGAAACACTGTACCGCTCCCTGGCTGTAATGGTTTCTGTCTGTTACGAGGTCTGAGCAGTGTAGTGTGGATGGGGCCTGAGTGGTGCAGCTAGTCGCACTAGCTCACTGACAGTTTTGTGCGCGGTTGTGCACAGCCTGTCTTCCCCATTTACCATTAAGGAACAGTTATAAGTGTCACTGCCCGGTAGCTTATTACTCACTTGGCCTCTGTATGCCTTGTGTAGCACTGTGTGTGCGACATACACAAATTGTGGTGGTGGTGGTGGTGGTGGTGGTGGTGGTGGTGGTGGTGGTGACAACAACGACGACGACTAAAAAATGTACTGAAACTGAACATTGAAAATTCAAAAATGAAGGAAGAAGTCAAAAGGCTGACTTGCGTTTAGTTGAAGTCAAGCTCTCTCAAGTTCAGCCATCATCAGTCCACCGTCAACTCATGGATTGAACAGGCGAGGACACCTAACCTTACCTTGCTATAAAAATCTGTAGCGGGGCAGTAGAGAGCAGAGACGTCGCGTCACATTAGCCACAAAACTTGAACGAACAAGGAAGACTGCCTTCGCTGCCCATCAGCTAAGTTCACTAATGATGAAGTAGCTTTGCCTGCCTGGCTCCTGCATGCTGCTGCTAAATAACCCTGCTGCTGTACTAAGCTGGCTGACTCTGAGCCTGAGAGAAAGAAATGGTTAAGACAAAAACAAGCAACAACAGTCATCAGCAAGTAACTACATTAGGCAAACAAGCAAAATTAGCAAATGATGTTGATCATTCATCACGTCATGTCTCAACTCATCTGAGTCAGACAGTGTGAGGCTGGACTGCTGGACAGTACTGTGGAGGCAGTGTTGGGCTTGGGCACATATTGAATTTTGGAATGGGATAGCCCAGCTGCCAGCACTTTGGCCCATTTGGCTTGAGCCAGCTGTAGGAGGAACTGGGAATGGGATGCCAGTGTCGGTGACCATGAATGATATGATGACCCAGACCCACCCCTGACCAACCCACCCCATAGTTGCATTGCATTGCTGCACTTTCAAATCGTAAACGCAACAGTTGCTTCACTGTCTCTGCTTGCTGTGCGACTCACTCGAGCACCACCAATCACGAGCTTCATCAGCAGCAGTAGTGTAGTAGTAGTAGTAGTAGTAGTACATTGCTGCTACAGCAGCAGAAACACTAAACTGTGCTGCAGCCTGTGCAGCTACATCTGTAGCTGTTGCAGATCTGCAAACACTTTAGTTGTGAAGTACAAGTGCAGTGCTCTTCCAGTTTTACCTGTTCTGCCCAGCCCACTTTCCCCAGTGCTCTCTGCCCCTCAAGCACACTGTCAGCTACGTCCACTCAGCCACCCCAGGCCCAATGCTCCTGCCCACCCACTGCTCAGTAGTAAGTATAGCACAAAATGCCCATCCATTGCTGGCCAACCTGGTTGCCACTACCCCGATGCCGTGCCCATGCTGAAACAATATTGATATATAATATAAAGTAAACCTCATCCAGGAACATGATGCATTACTTGCATTTTGAAAATTGTACCCTCATGCAGTGGGTGAGATCATGAGAAGATATACGTGAGTGAACTGAAAACTGAATAACTGAACCTTGATTTGATTATGATATGGATGGGTCAGGCCAGGTCCGGCACTCACTCGGTCCCACGGTACTAATATACCCTGCCTTCCCACTCCCAGCAGTGCTGCTCGGTGTGCAGTTCAGTCTGTAAATAACAGTCGCACAGAGTCCCACATGACACGACAGACACGTCACACGACATGGAGGAATGAAAGCGAGAGTTGAGAGAAATGAGTGACTCAGCGACCGGACTTCCAACCACGACCAAATTGCAACTTTAAATTGCATCAGACTCTGACATCATCCACCACGATTCCAGACCAGTGCTATGGTTCGGGTAGCCCATTCTCTCCCCCCCCCCCCAAACTTAGTTTGAACAAGAAAGGTATTACTAGATAGCACTATGGTGCAACTGCTGCAATGGCAGTGCCTATGTGGCCTGGTCTGCTCTACCAGATCATATCAGATATAAGATTCATTCATTCATTCATTCAAAATTCCACACGACAACATGTTCAGTGTGGTTGTGTGGTAGGAGTGAACTAGTCTAAGTCTGGACTGGTCATCAGTCAGAGACTCAGTCTGAGTTATCGGGGTAAGTTCCTGTGGAGGAAGACAAGCATGTTAACTTTATCTGGGGATAGTCTTGAACGAAAAGGTGTGAGAATTTGACCTCTGGAGCTGAAAAGTCTCTCTCTCAGATGGTATGCTTGTTGCAGGAATGCATAGGTATTTTCTTAAGTTCGACAACAGTGGCAATTCTGTGGCATGTTTACTCCACCACTGTAATGGTTCGCCATCTGTGTGCAGACGCAACAGTGCTAAATAGTGAGAGATTTCATTTTTGACTTTGATGCCCAGTGTGATGTTCTCATCATTACACCCTTCCACTGACAACCGTTTGTCTGTAATCTGCCTTAGTAGGTCAGTGAATCCTTTTGGTTTTGCCACCACTTGTGCAGCTGTTGCTGTAGAAGGAGGTAGACCAAGACTTCGGTTTTGCTGCTGACTGGATATGGACTTGGATACTGTGCCTCCTGTGGCATATGCAGAAGAGCGTGGTGGTGGTGATGAACCTGCACTTGTCCTCGACCTCTTCCTTCCCTTTCCCTGTACTGTTGGTGTTGGTGCCAGCAGTCGTGCTCGTCGAGGAGTAGGTGGTGGTCTCATTTCTGTGTCTGAATCAGATTCACGAGAGTGATGATCGTGAGACAAACCAGGATCTTCAGTAAACTGCTGCTCCAGGTGCTCCTCCTCATTAGCTTCACTCACTCAGAACAAAATGATGACTGCTCCTCAGTGACACTGTTGTCGCCACTGACGATGCCAGTGCCAGCAGTGGCATTAGCAGGACCAGCAGGTACATTTGGGGGTTGTGGGACTGGCACAGGCACTACGGTAAGAAGATGGGATGGGCGGGAACCAGGGGCCATCATCAGAGGCACAGTCCAAGAAGTGATCATCAGTGTAGCAAAACATGACCTCCATGTACTAAGCCCACTATAGTCTTTGCTAGCACTAAATAAAGCTTTATTTTTTTATTTAGCTTTTGTTGACCAGGTAGGTACACTAGACGATCTGTGTGCCTATTTTCAGGTACGACCCGGGAGAGTACAATGAAAATACAGGTTCAAACGAGGTACATAACAACAAGAGGAGCAATGTACAGAGTTACAAGAAAACAAGATAAACAGATAGTATACAGTGAACAGTAATTAAAATATACATATGCATACAGAATAAATAGACTAACACGTTCAATGGTAATTACATTGCATAAGTGGCCCTATTTACCAGGGCCACTTAATACATAAGCCGATGGCAATCAATCACATGCTACACAGAGATTAAAGGACAGTAGGCAGTGGATCAGAAAGGGACCAATTTGGAGACCTGGTTAGGGTGGCTTGGCACACCCACACACCGAGGACAGTTTCAAGTGCTCCCACAGGGATTTCCGGAGACACAGTTGGGAGGGGGAGGAACGTACGTGGTCAGGAAGGGAGTTCCATAGCCTTGGAACACATGTAGCAAAGTCCCTATCCTCCATTAGGGTTTGAGTATATGGAACTTTGAACACCGCCAGACCCTGGGACCTGAGGGAGTAGGAGGAGGATACAGCAGGCAGGAGAAGCTGCGCAAGCCCCGGTGGGGTGCCAGTTCTGAGCACCTTTTCTACGAAGCAGCCCAACCCGTATTTCAAGTGATTGGCCGGGGAAAGCCAGCTCAGTTTGTCATATAATTGACAATGGTGGGTGAGACGTGGGACAGCCGGGGCAAAGCGACAGATGTTGTTATAGGTCGTGTTCCACCTGGCAAGGTGGACCTTGGAGGTGCCAGTGAACAGGTGAAAGGCCATAACTTAGTGAAGGGAGCAGCACACCTCTGGCCGGTGCCAAGCGAGCTGCAGACGTCACGTTTTTCTTTGCCCTGTAGGCAAGACCCAGTTTGCAGTTTACGGTTCTACAAACATTTGGGATGTGACTCTCCAGGTCGAGTTGGGGGTCAAGTGTAACCCCAAGGTATTTTATTGAAACTGTGGTTAGGAGGGGAGAGCCATCCACACCACTGACACATAGAGGGGCAGGGGAGGCCTTGATCTTGGCTGCTGACCCAAAGAACATGGCCGGAGTTTTTTTCAGATTGAGGACCAGCTTGTGGGATGTTACCCAGGCTTGAGTATTCTTAAAGGCCTCGCTCAGCTGAAGGTTAAGAACCCCAGTGTCTCAGGAATGTGCAAGGATGACAAGATCATCTGCATAAAGGGTGACACTACAGTTGGAAGCAGCAGCACAGGGAGGTTGTTAGCAAATGCGGAAAAGAGAAAGGGCCCCAAAACTGATCCCTGTGGGACACCAGAGGTCACCGGAGTGGGGTCAGAGAGGACCTTGTTGAATTTAGTCTGTTGTGTTCTGCCTTGGAGGTAGTTTCTCAGCCAGCTTAAGGTGGGGGGGGGACAGGCTTAAGGACTGCATCTGTGAGCAGAGTAATGCATGGTCAGCAAGGTCAAAGGCCTTGGATAAGTCTATGAACATGGCCCCAGAGAGTATGCCCTGGCCCATGGCTGCCCTGATGCTGGAAGAGACAGAGACCAGGGCAGTGGTCGTGCCGTACCCTTTGATACCCATGCTGTGCAGGGGACAGCAACTGATGAGTCTGAATATACTCTGTAAGCTGTTCAGCCACAGTTTTCTCTAGGAGTTTACTAATGGCCGGCAGGATGGCAATTGGGCGATAGTTGTCCAGGACGTTGGGGTTACCTTGCTTAGGAACAGGGACAATCCTTGCTACTTTCCAAATACCAGGGATAACACCAGTGGCAAGGGACAGATTGAAGATATGTGCCACTGGGATGGCAATGTAGGGAGCACCCAGGTTCAGAAGCTTGGGTTCCATGTTATCATGGCCAGCGCTGGAGTGTGGGGAGAGACCAGAGAGAAGTCTCTGCGTCTCCTTGACGGACACAGCCCTGAGAGAAAATAATGGGCGAGAGGGGTGAACCTCCTGAGGGACAGTGGCCGAGGGGCCTGTAATATCCCCTACAGCAGGGAAAGAGGAGGTAAGCGTGGACAAGTCTGAAAAGTGGGAATTCAAAGCATTAGCAATCGTGAGTGAATTATTACAACTTGACCTTCCAGTGATCATGTCAGAAACTCCCAACTTGGAGGAGCTGCTAATTTTTTTTTTTTTTTTTTTTTTCTTCCAGAACCTTCATGGGTCCTTAGCAGAGCTAAGCAGGGCAGATTTACAATATTCACTTTTTGCCACCCTGATGGCATTTTTGCACTCGTTTCTGAGCTTCCTATACTGTTGGGAGAAGGACTGATCCAACGTGCGTTTGTAGTGAGCCCAACACTTGTCCTTGCACGCATAAGGCTCCCATGCAGCCATTTTGTGGCAGTCCCCCTCACTGTCCTTCTAATAAGGGGGGCATGTTTGTCCTGCAGGGTGCTGAAAACAGTGAGAAACTGGGAGACAGCTGCGGACTGGTCATGGGCACCGAGCACTCCTGACCAGTCAGTGGTCCTCAGATCGTCATGAAGACTCCAGATCAAACTTAGAGACATCTCTAACATGAATGATTTTATGGGGAAGTTTTGGGGAAGGGACCTTCCACACACAAAACACCAGGTTGTGATATGAGATGGAGTCAGGTAGGGTTCCAGCTGAGCTGATCCTATCTGGGCAGTTAGATAGGACCCAGTCCATTAGGGAGCTAGTGCCACCTTTAGCAACCCATCTAGTGGGCTCCTGGATAAGCTGAGTCAGGGCAAGACTCTCCGACAGAGGTTCAGACTGCTTGGAGTTACTTCCTGTCCAGTTTAAGTTCGCATCACCTAGGATCAAAAGTTCATTATCCCTAACAGAAGGGCCAGTGGTATCCAGGAGGTGAGTAAGTCCAAGCAGACCACCCTTGGGGGGATTATATGTGCACACAACATGCAGCTTCTTTGTATTTCCAAGCAGCAGCACAATGTGCAGCAGCTCGCAGGTAAACTAGAGAGGACTGCTGATGGATTACCGCAGATATACTAAGGTGACTCTTACAGTATATTAGACACTACTCCCCCGCCAATCTTATTTCTTATCTAATAGGAGGAGGAGGAGGAGGAGGGGAGGATTTTACAAGCAATGCTAGACTGGTAGTGAAGTGACTGAATGTGTGGTGACGGCCATATCGCATATCATCACCCACACACAGCCTGGTTAATTGCATGAACTGGTTTATGGGAAGGGGAATGTTCCCTACTGTTTGCAAAGAGTGCTCTGGGTTCTTTTACTTCCACCTGGACACCCACCAGGATGGGCAGAAGGGACCTCGGTTTAACGTGTCATCCAAAGGACGGCACACCCCAGCAGTACAGCACCCCCAATACTGCACTCGGATGCCAGCGATTTTTAGGTGCAAGTCCAATCCCGGTGTGGGACGAGAACCCATGACCTGGTCCAGAGGCGGATGTGCTACCAACTGAGCCACAGTGACACCGACTGACAGTTACCTAAAGGCAAGTAGGAGACCTGAGAACCCTATCTTATACCTAGATAGTCCAGCAAACATTCAAAGCAACATCCCTTGCAGATACTGAACTGCTAGGGTATTTCTAACATGAAACCAGGAGAATACTAACTTATTGCTATTATTAGCCGGGCTAATGCCTGAAGTAACAGTTCTGGGTAATTTTAAAGAGTAAGCTGAAGCATTCAACAATCACATTTAAATCTTGGGTCCAGGAAACTGGAGATATCAATTATTTTTTGTTTGTATTCACACGAATAATGGGTACCCAAATCAGTTCTGATGGTGAGTTTAATTTGCTTTTTCAGAGTGCTCTCTTCAGGTAAGGGAGTCAACAAGTCATTCATAAGATGATGCAGTACTGGTTTCAGGACAGACATTGTGACATGTTTATCAGCACCAAGAGAGTCCATGAAATCATTCAGTGGGTCAAGCACCTGATTTACATCTTCAAGAGTATTGATGTCTGTATCTTTAGGTATTAAGTGCCAGGTGTTTCTGTCAGATACAAGAACGCACACTGCTTGTTGTTGCTGCAGACATCTTGATACCATGTCGTACGTGGAGCCCCACCATGTGACAACAACATGAATCGGAGAGTGTTGAGGAAGACCCAAGTCTTCCTGTTTAGCTTTCAGAATTAGTCTTTTCTTCCAACTTCTGCTGAAACCTTGCATGTGATGGCAGCATCAACTTTTCTGTTCTTTAGAGCCTTTCTGATACCCAAGTTTAAGTTATGGCCAAAGCAACTTAACCAGCTAACCTCAGTAAGCAGCTCCCCGAACACCACCTTCATGTTAGCTCCATTATCTGTAGTTACAGCAGCTAGTCTGTTTTTGCTGATTTTCCACTCGTCAAGCACGCTTTGGAAGATTTCAGTTATATTTTCAGACGTGTGATCCTGTGGTACGAAAGTGGTCTCCAGACGGTGAGCCTTGGTTTTCCAGTCAGAAGTAATGTGCTGTTAAGCTCATGTATGGCTCACCAGCTCTGCCATGACTAGTCCACATATCAGTAGTGGCAGCATACCATGTTGCACCCACCAGTGATTTTTTTTCAACTTGCATTTTTACTTCATTGAATAACTTTGGCACCTCTTTACCAGCGAAATAAGCTATAAGCTCTGGATGGCAGGTGATATGTAGGGTTTAATTTATGCAGCAATTTACAGAAGCCATGCTTTTCTACTATGTGGAATGGCAGCATGTCTTTAGCTAAAACGTAAGCCGCTGCTGCATTAATTTCCAGGGCCTGCTTAGAACTGGCATCACATTTTTTCCCTCTTTCAAGAGCTGCAACCAATGATTTGCACCGTCTTGACGACGACCACTGCCAGTGCTGCCGCCACCGCCACTTGGCCGTCGTCCTAATCCAGGACTAGCCCGCACTCCACCAATCTAAAATTAAAAAACAAGAAAGAAATTTGATAACTGACTAAACTATCACTGAGTATACATCACAGTTTTCTACGACTTCACTTCAGTTTCACAAAACAGTAATGGCTCAGGCAGCCAGGGCAAGGTCAGTAGGCTTAAATGGGCAAGGAAAGGGCAGCAGTGGGCAATAACTAAGCATTAGCAGCTGAATTAGAAAATCATAATTGCATTGGATGATTCATTTGGGAATCTTGAATCATCATGGAATGATGAATCATGGATGGTTTGGAGGACTAGGTAGCTGGGAGTCTGGAGGACTCTGGAGCAAGAAGGGGGACATCACAGTATGAGCTGACGACTTCACTGGACAATGGAGGACTAATCAGGAAAGGACACAGCAACACACACACAGAAGGAGTCGGACCAGGTAAAAGGAAGGACAGAATAACCATTCTTTCTAAAGTGACCCCACCCCCGGGTGTAGCAGGCAGCCTGTCTGCCAGACCCTTGCCCGTGGGCTGCGGCCATGATAGGAAACAGGAGGACACCTGTCCCCCACCAGTGTTTTCTACCGCTCGCACATCACAGTACTACTGCACTATCTGTCTGTTATCTTGTCACGTTAAGTGTGCATGGCATGGATTGCAGTGGCACTACAGCACTACTGTGAAGTGGTAGTAAGGTGATACGGGGGGATCCTCCCCCATTTCCTAATCCTCCTAACTCCAGTGGGCATGGGCAGCCACCACTACACCTGTGAATTGTAATGGTCCCACACTTCCCTCCAAGCCCTGATTCTGCTGTAAAAAGAATGGCTCTTCTGCTGGCTGCTGTCATTCATTCATCCTGACTCCTGTCTCTGTGTGTCCTACTGTCTTCCCCTGTCCTGTCCTGTTGTCATCCCTCTTTCGCTCCCAGAGCCAGCCTCCTGCTCTGCCTCCCACCCATGCAGAACAGACCATGATCCAAGTCCAACCATGAACTACTTGGTATATATCCATTCCTGTCGATTCCACCAACCGATTGAGATCCAAATCCCAATTCCTGATCCTTAATACCAAGAGCCGGCAGTGTAGCCAGCAACCCATGACACCATGCAGGTGCACGTGTCCACTGGTCCCCGATGACCCTCCCTAATTCATATTCCGTACCTAGTAGTTGCAGTCCTTCACTCCTGGTTGGCCCCGAGAGCAGTGGGTGGCAGTTAAGAGCATCACTGGGCAGCTGAGCAGTGGCCCAGCTGCGCGTCCCTCCCCATTTACTATTCTATTTTTTCTCTGTGAGTGCGATAACGATTTAGTTAAATTCAAAATCACATAAGTCAGAAATCAACCGGGCTGATACCTGAGCTTCTCTGTATTGAAGTGGGTGATAATCTCACAGGTGGGTAAACAAATTGGAAGTGTTCCCTCCACGAGCTGCAACTCTTGTTTTGCACATATGGCAGATAGGCTTCCCATCCTCATGCACGATACCATCATTATTTTTTGTTGTTTTGTAACCAAAGTAGGTCCACACTGTGGATTTTATTATTTTTCTAGTCGGGGAGAGCTCAGTTTTTATCCACTTTCCGGGTCTCGGAGACAGGAGAAGGAGGTGGTGGGATCTGACGCTGTTGCTGAGTCGGGTCAAGGTCACAGCTCTGGCTCTGACTACTGCTCTGATTCTGGCTTTCCTCCTGTTGCTGCAACTCTTTCAATAACAGTACCGACTCCACATCTGCCATATTTCAAGAGAGATCGATTTTCTTTGACTCCCAGTTCTACAATTGCAATACCAAGTCTGGTGATTACCTACCGTATGTCTCTTAACAATAAAAGATTCCAGTTTTCAGCAGCTCATGAAATTGAAACAAAATAGCTTAGATAAGACAGGCGACAGGCTACAGCTACTTAAAAAAACTGACTGACTCACTGCTGCAGTTGCTGACAAATCAAATGGGTACCACTGCTGGCAGTGGCACTGACTGAGCAGACCTGACCATGACCACCTGACCTCATCTGACTCGTGTGACCACACACACAAAACCAAGGACACAGTGACCAACACCATATGGTTGTCCCCACTCGCCAACCCTGGGGTGACTTGATTCTACTTGATCTGACCATGACCAGGCAGGGACATGCAGTCACGCACAGTTGCACACTCACCACAGCACTAGCCCTGGCCCCAACTGGCTTGGTTCTTGGCATGCTGGGAGGAGGATGGCATTTGGCATCTGAGAAAGACGGGCTGGCTTTATTGGCAGTGAAATCACAGAAGCGGAAACACAAAACAAACAGCAGCAGATGCACTGCAGTGCCAGTGCCACTGCCACCAAGACCAGTAAGCCTGCCAGCCAAGTCACTAGTCTGGACTACAGCAACGCAAGCAAAGCAGTCATCATGGCATTTGTCACTGGCAGTGGCACACTGGTGAGTGGGCAGCTGAGCTTAGCCGGGCACTACTTGTGAGACTCGTCACTTGAGTCGACCTAAACTGTGAATGTGATGTGCAACTGCACTGTGGCCTGCAGCATGATGCCTCAGCTCTGCTTGCTGCAAGTTTATTTAACCTGTAATGCTTCCCTCCACCTTCAATTTGACTGACTGGTGACATTTAAAAAAAATAAACTACCAGATAAAGTGCCGCGTGTGACAGTGCTGCCATGCTACTGCCACCCACCGGCCACTAGGCCACTGCCCACCATGTTGCCAGCGCCAGCCAGTGCCTTCCCAATTGCCAATGCCATGCATCGTTTTCTGTTCTAATCTCAGTCAGCCATTCTCCCTATGAGCACTGGCACTGTCAGACAGTGTGTACTGGGCAGCTGGCATGGCACCTTTGGGATGGGGAAAGCAATTTTTTTAATTCACAGTCAGGTTTCCCAATTCTCATTTCTACCAACTGGACTGGATCCATTCAGTTTCATTCAATCACCCCCCCCCCCAATCAACTCCGATCCATCCAGCTCCCTCCCTGTCCCTGCAGTCATGAATGATGCCAGCCAGTGACTTAGTGACGTTACGTGTGCCTGCTGCACTGCTTGCTGCTGTGCCAAAGATGCTCCTGTTTTCAGAATTCAATCAGGAAGGCAATAATAAACAGCTAATTTCCCATGCCCTAGTATAATCCCTCCCATTTAAATTAGGCCAGGTTTTCCCTTCCCTACCAATTCCACCAGTGATCCACCATGTCTTATTCCACCATCATCCTCCTCCAACTTCAAGTATTATCTCTCCCCCAAACCCACCCAGTCTCGATGAATGTAAGTCCTTCTCTGGGTCTCTCACGTTTATTTCACAGTGATGGAATGGTATATAGTCATTACAAGTTTACACAAGTTAACACAACAAGCCTTAGCCAACTTCGTTCAACATCATGCTAGATTTCCCTTCCCAACAAGGATTGTAGGGATTTCAGAAGGACGCACATAATCCTACAGCACAACAGGACAGCAATAGATACATTATAATTTCCCTATTCCCTTGGCCTCCATTCCCCAACTCTTCCAGAGTTAGTGCCACTGCCACCACCTGTGACTGTTTTACCCACCCCCACTTTTGTATAAATAAAACAATAAGAACTGGCCTGGGTAGGAGCAAGGTAGCCTCAGGCTCCTACAGTCTCTCTTCGACGTTGAGACTCTCAACTCACCACCGGCTCAGGTTCTCACTCTCTCTCTCCAGTTCTCTCATGTGGCCTAGGGACTTGGGAGATGCAGGGAGACTATCGGGAATTCAGGGGATCGACTGCTCGGTTGGGAACTTGGGGGTCCATCAGTCGGACTACAGAAATTGCCTCTGTGTGGTCAGTGGGCCTAAATTTAGTACCCGTGCTTCACTAGTGCTCTCCTGGTCGCAAACCTGCTCCTCTGTCCTTGCTGCTCCTTCTGGATTTCTCTCCCTCTGCACGTGAAGCCCACACCGAAGAACGCCCACTTTCAGATGGTGGAAAGGGATTGGCTGAGTTCCCTCTATTTCCACCGACTGAATCATGAAGGGGGGGGGAAGCTTTTCAAAGGGCATACTGCTGCCCATGTACTGCACGTCTGCACCCTGTCACACTCCAGAAACATCGTCGATCGGCACACGCGGTTTTACCGAGCAGTGGTTACATGGGTGTAAAAACTGTCACGGTGTCTATACCGTACGGTTTCAAATCGCGGTATACCGTGACAACCCTAGCCAGGTGGATAATGACCACTGGAAAAAAAAAAATTGGTTTGGCTACTAGATTTTGAAAGTAATGGGCCAACTGGCTAACTGCCCACCAAGTGAGCCCTTAAAAAGGATAGCCACTAAAATACTGATGTTTTTTGCTACCAGATTTTAAAACTTGGTGACCTGGCCAAATTGACCACCAGCTTCAAACTGACTTGTCCCACCCTGCAGTGAATTCTAGAGAAGGTAAGCAGTCATAAAATGTGTAGTGTTCAGCTGGCATAAATACAAAGCCAAAGGGGTTGACAGTGTCCTTTTTATCTTGGGCACAAATCTTGCTGAAGATAGCTGTCCATTAGCAAAGCAAAACTATTTTTTGGCAAATTACTTTTATACCATCTTCAGTCTTTCTGAGATCAGTTTACTTCACAGTTGAACTTTGGAAATGTTATGCTGTCAGTGTATGTCCTTCCAGTGGTCCTGGTTAATTTTTAGGACTCTGAAGTATTAAGTATTACCTTCTTACACCTGGTGGTATATCATCCAGATGGTAGTACTGTCATCCACTGACCCATCTCGTACCCCACATGTAAATAGAGTCTCAGTCCCACTGGATTCCTGAGTAGTGTCAGTGGCTCAGTAAGTAGCACACTGGCCTCTGAGTCCGGGAGATCAGAGGGCTATGAGTTCAGGTAATATCCCAGTACTGACACTGTAGTGCAGCATGAGAGGGGTGCTGCACTTCTGAGGTGCCGTCTTTCGGATGAGACGTTAAACCGAAGTCCCATCTGCCTGGATTGGTGGTAGTTCAGATGGATGTTAAAGATCCCATGGCACTTATCGAAAAGAGTAGGGGAGTTTTTATTGAAAATACATCAAAATACATCAAAAGAAACACCAAAACCAAAAACACATACATTTTGTTTTATACAACCATAATTATAAAAGAAAATCAACCAACTAATACATCACCATTATAATATTGCTCCCAGTCCCCCTTATTTATATTTAATAAAAATCTGGAATCCTTTCCACCATTTGAATATTTTCCCAGCAGTCCCAAAGTGTTTATCTTTCATATGGACAGATTTCATTGCCTCCATTATAAGTACAAAAAAAATTTCATATGTTATAAACTTTTTTTGTAGTACCCACTGGCATCTAGCCTGCCACAAATAATATTTTAGACAACAAAAGAAAACAACTAACATACCCCAATCATAAGAACCCAAAAGGTGAGGAAAAGACCAAAAACCAAGGTGTGATAGTCTAGATTTTGTAGCCATGGAAGCTGTAGCTTAGCGCTTAAAAAAAATAAAATAAATAAATAACCCCGAAGCATAGAAACACTTAAATAAAGAATGATCCCTAGTTTCCTCCTTCGCCTGACACAGCATATATGGACAATATCTTTCGCCAATCATTTTATGCTTAGCATTTCCCTTGACATATAACCTTCCATAGACTGACAGCCATAGCACCTCCCACATTTGAGAAGGAATCCTATGATAATTAAGTTGTTTAAGAAAAAATTCAGTGCAAAAAAGGGCAATTAACAAATACAGGTTCACTTGGATACAATTTTCCCAGGAAAAAGAAATATAATCCACCCATTATGTTATCTTTAATACACTGAAAAGAAAGGGACCATTTAAACAACTTCTGAGCACACGGTTTAAAAAACCCTGGGATATATATACTTTTGGGAATCCGTGGGGTAAGTGGTGCCCTTCAAACACCAAAAAAGGGTTTAAAGTTATTCATTACCCATAACTGCTGAGTCAACACCGGAAAGGAGGGGTCAAAATTAAAGTTCTGAGCAAGAAAAAGCCCATAAAAAAACTAAGAGGATCCACCATGCCCAACCCCCCTTTAGAAATAGGGAGAAAGGTATAGCAACGTTTAATGGGGTTAAGCCTACTCCCCCAAAGCATTGAAAAAAACATGCATACAAACGTGTTTCCAGGGCTAACGGAGGAGAATATACCAAGGCTATATATAACAGCCCAGGAATAATACATTTTTTAATAACAAAAATCCTTTTTATTTTGGGTAACCTCCATCCCTTCCACCTTTGAACCTTTCCTTCTGCCTTTTTCAATGCAATTTCCCAATTATCCACAGGGAGATTTTGAGCTCCAAAAATTACTCCTAAAATTTTATATGGTAAGGAGGAAAACAATATCAGATACTGTAAACTGATCTTGATCTATAAGCCCTAAAAGCAACCCTCTAGATTTCTTTGTATTAATTTTTGAGTTGGAAACCGTCTCATATTTAGCAATACAACTTAGGACAATAGGAATTTGAACCAATGCAGTCAGAAAAATACAAATATCATCCGCATAGGCTTGAACAATCACCGTATCTGAAAGCAAATGCCCGGAAATGCCTGGTAATCCATCCATCTGATCCAACATTTTAAGTAATGGGTCCAAAGAAAATGCATATAATAAAGGGCTCAAAGGGCAGCCCTGTCGTACCCCAAAGTTAACTGAAACTGGGAGGGAACACTGACCCTTAATGACAGGATATACTACAACTTTTTTGTACATTAACTTAATCCCATAGACAAAATAATAAGGTAAACCATATTTCTCTAATACTAAAAATAAATAGGAATGAGAGACCCTGTCAGAGGCCTTATTTTGGTCAAGAGACAGGATGCAATGCCAATTGGGAGACCTATTGGAAAACTCTATTTCCCTAAGAATAGTAAGTGCAGACAAAATTTTCCTATTTGGAATGCCGCAAAACTGAAAAGGATATAACAACTCAGCCGACACTGATCTCAACCTTCTGTTTAATATTTGGGATAATATCTTGGAATCTGAGTTCAAAATGGTTATAGGTCTCAGTTTCATAAGAGTTCTATCACCACCCTTAAAAATAAATATCAATAATCCTGCCGAAAACTGCACAGGGAAACAATGAACACCGTGTAGAAAGGAAAAAACCTTCTCAAGACAGGGAGCTAAAATCTCACCAAATTGTTTAAAGAATTCATAAGACAACCCATCCAACCCCGGAGAAACTCCACCCTTTAAGGAAGAAAAAACTTCCAAAATCTCTTGCTGATATATAGAATCAGCTAATTTATACACTTCCTGACCAAATGGGGGAGATATAGTAAAATCCTGAAAAAACTGGTGAACATCACAACTTTGGATCTTAGGCCCTTCCTGTTCCTTTATATAATCCTGCATAATAGAAAATAAATCATCCTGGGAGGTTTTAAATTTCACTTCCTTATTTTGTAACACCTCTAATCCTAAAGAGCTCCTTTTGTCCTTAAAGGCCTCAAAGGGGTCCCCTAATGGTGTTCTTTGAGTGCCAAAGGAAAGCTCGGAACGTAAAGTCTGTGCTCTGTCGTACTGGCAGTCCCTCATAGCAGACTTCGTAAGGGAGATTTGGGCAGAAAAATCATCTCTAGAAGTATTAGCCACTGAAAATAGCCCCTGAAGTTTCTTCCTGAGGTTTAAATATCATAAAAATTTAGCAGTAACTCGTTGTTTTCCATAGTTTTGGAAGAATTTCCTGATATCATCTTTTGTATCCACCCACCAGTCCCATAAATCCTCATATAAAACCATAACAGATACTCGGGCAGCCAATAGAGAGGGTATGCCTTTTACAACCCCTGGGTCCTGCAAAACAGAAGTTTTTAGTTTCCATCGTGGTTTATTTATAGGTTTGTGTAGGGGGTCACTAAAGGAAAGAGTGATGAACAAATGGTCAGAGAATTCAGTAATATGAGTTTTATGGACGGAAGGGATAAATTCCTTGGGGAGGAATCTGTGGTAGATATCAAAGATCCCTTTCTAAAGGTGTAATTCAACCCTTATCCTGATAACTCCTCCCATTCCTCAAACCTGCTAAGTTAATAACCCTCTCTAAGGCAATTGTGTCGCAATACTTTTTCTTCCCTGCTTACCCCTACTAAACCCAGAAACTTCACAATTAAAATCTCCCCCCAAAATAATATAACTAGAGGTAGCCAAAAAAGGGGAGAAGGCTCTACACATTGCCACCCTACCCGCCTTTGTCTGTGGCCCATAGACTATTATAAAGTGAAAATCAGCCTGTTTCCATAATCCATCAATGATAAGTAGTCTCCAGTCTCTAAGATCCCACCAATTTTTTGAGAGTAAAATTAAAAGAACCAAAAAGAATCCCCACACTGTCAGCTCTGTCTAATCCAAAGGACCAATAGGATGGTCCCCAGATCCATTCAGATTTTAAGGACCGACACTGGTCTAAAGTATAGACCCATGTTTCCTGTAAAAAAAAAAAAAAAAAAAAAAAATCGAGGCCAAACTGATGAAAAAAATAAAAAAGAGCAGTTATTCAAAAGACTGCTGCAATTTAAGGATCCAACATTAAGGGGAATCATAAACATTTAGGTTTTCTTCTGTTTTTTTTTCTTCTTCCCTTTATAATCTGTAGAAGAAGTTTTACTCCCATAGGATTGTGATAAAGCGGGGGTACCAATATCCATGTCAGAATCCCTGTAACAGTATCTAAAATAGCATAAGAATTTTCCATTTTAAAATTAGGAATGTCTACTGAAGTCGGGGGATAAAGGTTTAGAACTTCTAGTAACACTTTTCTCCGCAGGGTTAGAACTAAGAGGTTTAGTTTTTACAGGATCATAATAACAAACTGGTGGAAACTCTTTAACATTAAGGGGGTCAGGAGGCCCACACCCTGCTTTAGAAATAACGGCAGGTTCTGACCCCAAGACCTCTCTCTCTCTTCCTCTGCCCCTTCAACCTTTGTGATCTTAGTGTGAAGACCTTTTTTCTGATTTTTAGAAAGGGCTTCATCCTGAGCTTTTTGTATTATTAACTCGGGGCTACTGACAGAGGCTTTGTTAGAAGCCGCTCACGGACAGTTCCTGTACCCATGACCTGACTCTTCACGTAAGTCACATTTTAGTAGGTTAGCACACTGAAAATTACCATGTCCAAGTTCCCCGCATATGTCACATCTGGTGGTGTCACAGGAACTAGAAAGATGTGTCCTATTCCCACATTTATAACATGCCTGAGGCTGCCCAGCGTAGAAACATACCCCTCTATCTCTCACTAAAGAAAAGGAATTAGGAATGTGTTTAATTTCATTGTTAACTTGTTGTAGTTTCACCTTATACCTCCAACTACCATTCCAAAATAATTCAGAGTCTAATGCTGCCTCAGGGCTACTTAACACCTCGCATTTCAGAGAGAGCCAAAAGGAAATGTCCTCAACGTGAACCCTTTCATTTCTGAACATTATTATAGTCACATATTTGATTAATGATGGAGTAAGGGGAGTAACGACAAAGAGAGACCATAACGAGGAAAATTTCAACTGGTTATATCGTTGCCAAAATAAATCCAGTAAAAAGACGGATCTAAAGCTGACGTCATAATTGTCCTCTCCTGAGATATTAATAAAGGCAAACACATCTTGAGGTGAAAACTGCAGAGATTCTTTTAGAAGAAGTTTCCCCACATACACACGGTCAGGCCGATCTACTAATCCCCCTTTATGGCGTATGCGGACAGCGTTTCTTCGAGGGGATGAGTCTTTACGGGATTGTGTAAAAAGATCTGAATTATTTCTTCCACTGTGACATTAGTTTCTACTTTCTCCAGTATAGATGGTAAAGAATCAGTTAATTTATCGGTTCCAGGTTGCAGTATCCGAGGCTCAGATAATTTCTGGAGCGCAGGAGACCACTCTGAGGGGAGAGAAGACAAGGGAGAACCTGACAACCAATCTGGGTCTGGAATCCATGTTCCTGAAGGGTTTAGTTTCCATCCAGAATCTAATAGCGCTTTCTCTGGAGCCCAGTCTTTATTTTCAGTTACATTTGTAGCAGGTAGGGAAAATGCTTGCTGAATTAATTTAGAAGTAGAGATCTTCTGAGAAAGCTTATTTTTATTTACAGCCTGCTGTATGTGATTCATAGGCAAGTTCCGATTTGCTGCTGTTAAGGCAGCTCTTTTATTTTTTATTATATCTGGGAAACCTTATTTCTGTTTGCAAAGGAAAGCGATGTATGGCTATGCGCTATTAGGCGTCTGTTTGATATACAGGTTCCTCTTGTAACATACATACAGCATTTTGCAGTTTTGACTCTTCCATTATCGAGGAACCGGAGCCAATAGTAAAAAGCTTTGTTTGCTTGTTGCTAGGCAACGCGCTAGCACCGGGAACATTTTGAAAACTTGAAACTGTAGTACGAGAAAACTGACCTTGCAGAGTTTGAACAGAAGTTCCATAATTTGTAGCTTCACCACCGGGACTCTGCTCTTGGCACTCACCATAACCAGCGGCCTGCTACCAGCCGAAATTCCTCCGGACAAACTCTTGTTCTGTACAGTTTGTAAGGTTGGTAGGCTGAAGGTCCCTCATTCACCTGCGGTGTAAGCAGACTAGACAACTGAATCCTCCACTAATGACATGCTTGACAATCGCAACACGATGTAGGTTCACTCGAAGGAAACTGTCCTCGCCCCTTGTTGAAAGTAGAAGGTATCGGAGACACTGACAGTTCATGAGGTAAGGAGTTCACTTCATCATAGATACTGCCATATTTTTATCCATATGATCCTTTGCAACAGCAGCATTATCATGAACAAAACCAAATGTTCCCGCTTGTACTGCGGGACCGAAAGCCTCTTCTCTTTCGAGCCCCGAGGAGGAGGCTCGCTCCCCTGGCTCACATACGTCCTCACCCTCCAACGAACTCTGCAAAGTGGCCATAATGATGGCCAGCAGCTCCACCTACTGTCCTCACAGTAGGGGAATTTCCCCAGTGTCCTGGCCAGATTTCCCTCATTCACTAAAAAATACCACCAACAGCTTAATCTGGTTCAAGGTCAGTTGGCATTCATCTGTATTCTCCCC
Source organism: Neoceratodus forsteri (assembly GCA_016271365.2). NCBI lineage: Eukaryota > Metazoa > Chordata > Ceratodontiformes > Ceratodontidae > Neoceratodus > Neoceratodus forsteri. Next base: position 661,682,078 of record CM028136.1, read on the forward strand.
CCGCCCCGGGTTGTGCCTGAAAATAGGCAGGATTTGTCTAGTGCACTTACCTGGTCAACAAAAACTAAATAAATAAAATAAAAATTCTACTGTGACCTTATCATTATCATGTTGCAACAGTCCTTCTAACCAGCCAGTGAGAGACTCCTGACCCTGTCCCTGTGGGTTCCTATGTAGTGCCATGGCTGCTAGCAACTCATGGTACTGCCAACTTTGTACATGTGTACACATATTGTAAATTTGCAGGTTGTGAAAAAAAACTTCCTAAAATCAGAAAGTAGGAGTATTTCAGTCAAAAATGGTAGTAAAATGCTCCTTTACTCCCCTTCTTCTGTTCCCCTGCGTCTTTCCCACTGATGCTTCTGGATCTCCAACCTCAGTGTAATTGTCCAGCCTGGCTGACTTGACTTGCTGCATGCATTGTGTATGTGGGCTTGCTCTAGCTCCTGACTACCGGGCTGCTCTTGAACCAACGGAATGCCTTTACTTTGATGTAAAATCTTTCGAGCTCATGAATTTTAGGATAATAGAATTTGTTTTCATAAAATCAGGAATATCTCTGAACTATCCCCCCAGGATGAGGGACAGTCTGTTCACCTGTTGGAAACATGTCCCGCATCAACTAACTAGGAACATAAAAGCACATGTCTGGTATTTGGAGTCTGGGCATCTCTTGCTAAGATTTCATTGTGCCCCACATTTCATCTTTCCCACAGTTTGAGAACAGTGTCCCAAAATTGCATTATAAAATGTTTATTTCAGCTGGGCTATTCTATGCAAATACATTTTAAAATGAACAAAAAAAAAGGTATAAAGTAAATTGATGAAAGATACACACTTACTGAACACCTCTTATGGTCTCTTGCAGGGCTTGCGTTAAACTTGTACCGAACATGAAGCACAAAAACAGTGCATGAAATAAAAAAAAAAAAAAATAGTTTGTGAATACATGCCTTTGAGTAAAGGGGCTTAAACCATTGTATGTGTTTGCACGCTGCCATGCAGATGGCATCCAGCTAAGATGATGAGTAGAGGGTCTGCACCAGTCTCTGTAGAACTACCGGCAGTTATTTCTTTGACTAGGTGAGTCTGGGCAGACAGGGTGGTAGGGAGCTGAGTGGATGGGCTGGGGATGGTTGTAGGAGACTACGAATATTTAGACAGGGATCATTGGGGGGTGGTACCACTAGACAAGCAGGGATGGTATGTGCATTTGTGCACACATGTAACGTGGCTTAGGCAGGAGGGAGATAACCACTAGACTGCCAGGTGGTTAAAAGGATGGAATTCATATTGCAATGACGGATCAGGTGGGGGGAGAGAGACACTACTAGTCTACCAGTTGTTAAAGGAAAAGAATCCTATTGAAAATGGGGGAGATGCACTAGACTGCCAGACATTAAAAAGACGTGGCTCGATTTTCAAAAGCCCCTTGTGATCGCCGTGCAGGCAGCAAAGCTGGGTGCCCCAGGGGCCCTGCATCACATTTTAGTACAGTACGGGTCCCAGCAACAAAGCCCCAATGGCTGCTGCAAGCAGAGTGGTGCACCAAACAGGTGGCATGCAGGAGAGATTTGGTGGAGGCGGCAGTCATCCCTGCACATTATAAATCTGGCTCCAGGAGTGACGTGTGTGTGTGTGTGTGTGGGGGCGCGCAGGAGCCCTGATCCTGACCATTTTGTGGAAAAAGTCGGTTTTACTAATGCTTTATTTGGCTGTATTTTAATATCTGTTGTAGGACAGTTTGGGAATGCCTGACCATGCAGCAGTGCCATTTCGCAGGCATCAGAATCCCATAAGCCGCAGAAGTCAAGGAGCCCTGCCGAAGAAATCAGAAAATTCTGCCACAGAACACCAGGGGCCCTGCCCATAAGACAGAAGCCATATTATGCATGTGACGAGCCAGTAACACAATAACCACTCATATCATGCTGAAGCTGTGCAGTCTACTAGGTATGCATGCCAGTGTGTTACATATTATACTGCAAAATTGTCAGATCTGTTATGCGCTCAGTGCACACCCCCTGTGTATGCTTGCATGAGTTCTGCAGCGTTGCTGTAGTAAAAACAGCATGTTTATACTGTAGCCCCATAAGCTGGGTGCATGCCTGTAATAGAAATAAACTGCAAAAGAAAGACTAATAAATATACGTGAATTGGGAACCTCCCTTTGGATTACTGTATTGTACTGTACAGTGTTGATAAAGCCAGTTAGCATGTATGGTGTTTTCATACAGTACAACACCCACATATTGCAAGGTGTTAGTCTCCGATACTGTTCAGGCTACTGCATGAATTTGCTTGGTAGGGCCTCAGGGTACCAATGTAAGAAGATATCTACAGCATCGCATTTGCTGTACTATTACACAACCTGAGAATATTGCAGCAGTACGTAGTCTTCTTACATTGGTACCCTCAAGTGCAGTTGCACCCTTACAAGCAGATTCCTGCAGTAGCCCTAACACAGTTTTGGAGACTGTAACACCTTACAATATGTGGGTATTGCACTATATGAAACCACCATTCCTGCAAATTGGCTTTACCAAACACTGTACAGTATGGTAAACCAAGTGGAGGTTCCCAGTTCATGTCTATTTGTTAGTCTTTCTTTGGCAGCCTTTATTTCTATTACAGGTATGCACTCCGCTTATGGAGGCACAGTACATACATGACATTTTTAATACAGCAACACTACAGGACCTATGCAAGCACACTTGGGAGTGTGCAGTGAGGGCATAACATATCTGGCAGTATAATACAAAACACTGGCATGATACCTAACGGTCAGGACCACCATACAGTTATAGGTGGGTTTTGACAGCAGTCTGACTGCGTGGCCTCAGCAGGATATAAGTGGTTATTTTGTTACTGGCTCACGATATGCACAGTACAGCTTCCGTGTTACGGGATTCTGTTGCCTGTACTAGGTACTGCTGCGTGGCCAGGCATTCCACCAAAGTGTCCCATGATGGATATTAAAATACAGCCAGTATGGTATTACTAAAACTGATATTTTCCACATAATGGTGGGGATCAAGGCTTCCTTGCCCCACCCCCACTCATAACAGTCCCGATGGTGCAGCGCAGGGGCTGTTAGACCAGCTCATGGCTAGTCGAACCATAGCCAAGACTTGGGACCAAAGTAGGGTTTTCAGAATCATGATTTAGGGGTTGTAGCCGTCCAGCTGTGGCCCAAGCCCAGCTTGCTTGCAGTTTCTGCTGCAGGTGTCATGGCGGACACCTTGGAGCGGAAGTGGTTTAGCGGACAAGAGTCTCGTGCCGTTTGAGAATACCACTTGGGAATACTTGTGTGCTGCTCGGATTACTATGGCAGCACAAAGCAGTAAGTGGGCTAGTCGGACGGTGTCAGCAGCTTGGCTCGTTTAGCGCAGTGGTTAGGGTAGCAGACAGTGAGTGGGGTAGGGTTGTAGGGCATAGGGTTTGATTCTCCTGGATTCTGATTGTTTCGTATAATTGCTAGCGAAGTCAGTGTATTAATAATATGTCTGTGGTTACTACCACAAACTAAATGCCTGCTTTCAAAATTGTTTATTTTCTTCAGTATTTGTGCAACCTCTTGGTTGATTATATTAATTAATGGGGGGCTGCCCCCCACAATAAAAAATATTGAAAAAAAAAACTTTCTGAAGCAGGCATTTAGTTTTGAAGTGGCAACCGTGGACATAGTATAAGTTCACTGACCTTGCTAAAAACAAAAGTCTGAACAGTTGGGAATTAACTGTTATAGTGGACTTACAGTTATGGCACTGACGGTGTTCATGTCCGTGACGGTATTCCCGTTGGCCAAACTGTTTCCTGTCCGCCATGACGCCTGCAGCATATAGTGCAACTGCTCCCCAAGCCCCCTTCTGACATGGCGCACCAGCATTTCGGATGCAGGGGTGGTGCCTGGCAGGTCTGGGGTAAAGGTTCCTGTTTTAGACGCAGCCTGCATTCGAAAATCGGGATTGCCGCAGTTTTTGACACAAGTTGCCACTTGCATCACTGTTGTTTGACGTAGGCACCTTGCATCAAAATTGGGGCTTTGAAATATCGAGCCCATGATCTCTGAACTCTGGGATTGGGTGGGAGGAGGCGGGTGTCTCTGGCACCAGTGCTGCCCCTGGATGGTCAGTGGGGTCGCACTCTACTGTACTCTATGAAAATGTATTGAAAGAGGTCAAGAAAATGGAGAGCAGGAATGAAACAGACCAGGAGATGATTTCTGTCTCCTAAGCTGGTCTCCAGGCTTCTTACTCCTGGGCTGTACCTCCTGATGCTGATCCACAGTCAGGAATCAGACCTCTGCAACAGGGGACATCCAGCCCTCCACTTCCTGTTCTCCTCAGTTTACTTCTTGCCTGCAGTGAAGCTTATATCTTTGACAATCGACCACCCACACTCCTACTCTTTTGGGGAAACGCTAAACGAAATCTTTGTTGGAGGGGGAAAAAAAAGTAATGCACTAGTGAAACATGTTTCTTTTACTTTTAGGTGTGGGAATGTTAACTTTGCTAGAAGAACAAGCTGCAACAGATGTGGACGTGGTAAGTTTAGCTTGTGATGGTCTTAGTTTTGAATTTCAGTGTCCGCATCATGGCACGAAGATGGTGGAGTCTCTTATCAAAGCAGACCTTGTGGTAATGGTGTCCAAGATAGTAAACAGCATTTTTTTTGTGGCAAAGAAATTGTGCAAGACAAACCTAATATTTCTTTTTCTTTTCTTTTTTTTTTTGGGTTGTAAAGCAATTGAATAAAGACCATGCCGTGGATCTGCTGTATTTTTTACTTCAGCAAGGCTTTCAACTCTGCCCCACAGACATATACTGAAAAAGCTGGGGGACATTGGGGTAACTAGGGATATAGTCAGATGGGTGAAAGATTGGCTAAATGGGAAATGGCAGCGGGTACTAGTAAACAGTGTTTAAATAGGAAGAGAGGGAGGTCACAAGTGGAGGGTACTGCAGGGATCTAACATATTAACATACTGAAAAGCCAGCAGATTAGGCTCTATGGTCTATTGAGTGTACTTGGGTATCAGTGCCTACCCAGGGCACCGTCATAGCCCCCCCCCCCCCACAAGGGTCCCAACCCCCAGGAGGCTCTGGAATGGACCCTTTCCCTATACCTATCCCAGCCCTTCTTGAACCCCTCCACAGTTGTAGCAGCCACCAACTCCACGGGCAGTGCAGTGCTGTGCTGGTTCTGGTCCTTTTCAACACATTCATCAGTGACATCGGAGAAGGGACAGGGTTAGGTCTCTTTGCAGAGCTTTGTATCGTCTGTGGAAGAGTGGGTAGCATTGAAGCAATTGGAGAACTACAAGAGGACCTACAGAAGTTAGAGAGATGGTCTAGAATCTGGCAGTAGAATTTCAATGCCAAAAAGTGCAAGTTAATGCACCTAGGGGAAAAAGAATGCCAGGACAGAATACTTAGTGGGTTAAAACTTTGTACTACAGCAGAGGAACATGACCTCGGAGTCATTGTTGGCGATGCCCTTAAGCAGGCTAGCCAATGTGATATGGCTTGCATTAAGGCAAACGGGATACTGGGATATATAGGGAGGGGTATTGTCAATAGAAAGGAGGAGGTGATGCTTCTCTATAGATCCCTGGTGAGACCACATCTGGAGTACTGTGTCCAGTTTTGGAGCCCTCACCTTAGAAAAGGCAAGGATAAGCTGGAGGCAGCACAGCACGGGGTACCAAAGATGATACAGGGCTGGCAAGAAAAGTTCTTCAGGGAACAAATTGGGGCATGACTGAATAAGTATTCGTTGGAGGCTAGAATGGAGGGATGGGGGGTATGATGGAGGCATTCAGATTCCTGAAAGGAATAAACAAGGTGGACTCCGGGGAACTGTTTAACAAGAACACCAGCTCGACAACACCGGGGTAAGTCTAGAAAACTGAAAGAGAAGGTTCAGGAGGGACATGAGAAAGTATTACTTGGTGGAACCGTGGAACAGCCTGCGGGCTGAGGTGGTGGCAGCAGAAACTGTAGGTGGTTTCAAGTGTTCGTGGGATAGAATGAAGGGGATAGTCATCACTGGTAGGGACAAGGATGGGGCAGGAGTAGGATAACCATTGGGGAGGGTACTGCCTCCGATCAATGCCAGGTCATGGAGTTCTATAAGAGACCCATGGGAAGACTGGATGGACCCTTGATCTTTTTCTGCTGTCAACTTCTATGTTTCTATGATTTTTATTTATTTATCATGACAGGTCACAGTTTTTAGAAGCCACAGTACATGTTTTGATGAGCATCCCCTGCACACACAATCCCCTATGCTTGCTCACGGGCCATGTAGCAATGCATTTACGTTTCTTCTTTTAGTCTCTCGTCTTTCTCTTGTTTCCTATTAATTGTTTTTTCCTCATCTTACACCCATTATCCTGTCATACAATTCCTTTTTTTTCTTCTTTGGTTTCTTACCTTCATTTTCTCTTTTTAAACAGAAGTCAGCAGATAAGGACCTCTTGGCCACCTAGTCTGCCCAGTTTTCCCTGCCTACTGTGCCACCAGAGACCCTACTCGATCTCCATTTGTCTCCTTCCCTTGCCAAGCTCCCCTTGCATCTGTCCCATGCATGTTTGAATCCTGTCACTGTTTTGGCACCTACCACCTCTGCTGGAAGGCTGTTGCAGGCATCCACCACCCTCTCCGTGAAGAACTACTTCCTTCACATTTCCTTCTGAGTCTTCCCCGCTCTCCAACTTCATAGTGTGACCCCCTTGTCCTCGAGATTCTTTTATATTGAAAATGCTACCTTCCTGTACCTTACAAACATTCAAATACCTAACAGCTGTTAATATCATATCCCCCCCCCCTTTACCTCGTTCCCTCCAGAGAGTACATATTCAGTCCCTTGAGTCTTTCCTTGCAGGTCTGTAGATGCAGGCCCTGCATCATTTTAGTAGCCCTCTTTTGTACCCCCTCCACCTTATTGTCCTTCTGGAGGTGGGGTCTCCAGCACTGAACACAGTACTCGAGGCGAGGTCTTACCAGTGTTCTGTACAGGGTTAATATTACCTACTTTGTCCTGGTGGTACCCTTCCCTGTGCCCCAAGGATCCTGCTAGCCTTCCCCACTGCCTTATCATACAGCTTGGCTGCCTTCAGGTCATCAGAAATGATTACTCCTTGGGTCCCTTTCTTGTTTGGTGGTTGGCCAGTACGTCCCCTCCCAATTGGTACATAGCCTCCTGGTTTCTGTGATTCAAATGCATGATTTTGCACTTTTTTGCATTGAAACCCAGCTGCCAAACCCTTGACCAGTCTTCCAACTTTTTGCAAATCATCCCTCTCTTTCTCTCTCTCTCTAACCCCCCCTCCCCCGTGTGTCTACTCCATTGCAGACTTTTGTGTCCGCAAACAGGCATATTTTCCCTTCAAGCCATTCTGCAGTGTTGCTAATAAAGACACTGAAGAGGACCGGGGCCTAGTATTGAGCCCTGAGGCATCCCACTGGTCACTTTGCCTTCTCCAGAGTGGACATCATTTACCACCACCCTCTGACTCCTGTAGCTTAACCAACTTCTTACCCAGTTTATAATTTTCTGACCCACTCCCGGATAGGCCGGACTAGTTCACTAGTCTTCTGTGTGGAACGGTGTCGAAGGCCTTACTGAAATCCAGGTAGGCCACATCGACCGCTGCTCCCTGATTCACTGCTCTGGTCACCCAGTCGAACAACTCTGATCAGGTTTGTCTGGCATGACCTCCCCCCGTGAAACCATGTTGCCTTCTGGATCCTGTAATCCATTGGTTACAAGGTATTCCAGTATCCTTTCCTTCAGTAGTGTTTCCATTACTTTGCCCACTACTGAAGTCAGACTGTGACAGGTGTGTAATTTCCTGCCTCCTCTCTGTTCCCACTAGTGAAGTGAGACCACATCTGCCCTTCTCCAGTCCCTCAAAACCTCCCCCTTTTTTTTTTTTTTATAAACATGCCACTGTTTCTGTGCCTTGCCGACAGACCCCATCTGATCGCCCAATTCCTCTTCCCCGCCCTGTCACCAGAATTACCAGGGCTTACCTTATGCTCTGGCCCGGGAGCAGCGCCTGTGGGGAGTCGGTTGCCATCTTGCCGCCGGTGATTTTCTCCTCCATTTTTCTCCCAGGGGCCTCAGGAGTAGGAGCACATGCGCTTGCAGGCATGCATGCTCCTTACGGCCCCAATAATGACCCCCTTCCACTCACCCCATTGGCTTAATGCCTGGCACCCTTAAGGCATGTGCTTCCCCTGACCTCCACCAGGAGGCAGCCATTAACTGAGGGTTGCCACTACCACCTCCCCGGAGAGGAGAATAGCCTGTTGGAAGCTCCATCCAGCTCCGCACCCCCTCCCCCCATGCCAGTCTCTGGCCTGGGCTCGTTCCTGAACCCAGGTTGCCAGCGTGCCACGAGGTTAGGCGTTCAGCGACCTCCCCTGTTTTTAATAAGTTGGAGTTGTGAGTGGTGCCACCAGCACCTTTTTTTGAGCTCTCAGTATCCTGAGGTGCACCCCATCGGGTCCCATTGCCTTATCTACTTTTAATTGTGCTACTACCTTGAGGACTTTCTCCTCTATAAAAGGACTGGTGTCCGCCTCCCTTCCATTTTATGCCCTTGTCTTATCCCTTATCATTAGCCCATCGCCTACCGCTTTTTCTGTAAATACTGAACAAAAGTATTTGTTCAGTATGTCTGCCTTCTTTTGGTCCTCCTCCTCGCAAACCCCTTCTTCCCCTTTTATCTTTAATATTCCCCCTTTGGCCTTCCTCTTCTCACTTATCTGAAGATACTGATTGGGGAATATTCTCTTCTGTTTGTTCCTCTGCGTGTATAACTGCCTTCCTTGCCTCCCTTTGTTTCTCCGGGGAGTTTTCCCTGTCCCCTTCCTTCTGCATCTATTTGTACTTTCTAAAAGCTAGTTTTTTTTTTTTTTTTGCTTTACTCTCCTGCTACGTCTTTAAAGAACCATAGTGGTCTTTTATTTTTTCTCTTGCCCTTGTTTACCTGTTTCACACAGATCTGTTGCCTTTCAGTGCCCCCTATTTTTGCCTGTAGTTTCTTGATCCCCCCAAAATATTCTCTATCCCTGCCAGGGTATCCCTGATGCATTCTTCTGAAATTGGCCCTCCTGAAGTCCAGGACTCTCGTCCTGCTGTGGCTGGGTTCAGGCCCAGTCCTTATATTGAACCACACTGTCACGGTGATTGCTGGACCCCACGTTGTCTCACACTGTGACATCAGCAACACTGTTCCTGTTTGTCAGTACCAGGTCCAGTATCTCCTGCCCCCGAAAAAAAAAAAAAAAGTTGCCTGAGGAACGCTCCTTGCAGGGTGTACTGGATGCCCTGAGCTGGTAGTCTTCAGTTGATGTCTGGTATATTGAAGTCCCCACCCTCAGCACCTCCCACTTGTGTGCCATCTTTTGGGTGGCTTCCATCATGTCCTTGTCCACCTCTTCCCCCTGTGCTGGAGGTCTGTAGATCACACCTATGTGAATAGTGGCCCCCTTACATGTTTCCTGGGTGACCCAGAGTACCTTAGCTCTTCCGTGCTTTCCCTGTATTTTCAGTGGCTTTTATCTGAAAATATCTTCTGTTCCTTCTTTTCCTAATTCTGTGTGTAAGCCTGTTTTCTCTGAGCATGGTGTTGCAGGATAGCTGATCCACTGCCAGTAGGTAAGTGTAGGTACATTTGGGAACATTGAAAGCTAATGTATTTCAGCTCCTGTGAAACTGCAGTGGTGGGGAACTGAAACAGTGCAGGAGTTTTACGCCCCTGCATAAATGCGGCACGCCACCTAAAATGATGCACCTCCAGTGTTGGAAGCCAGCAGAGGGTCTGTAAATAAAACATATGATGGAAGGGGGGGGGGACCAGGCTTCCTGCAATGCTTCACAGCTTCTGCACCTCACACACAGGTTCTGAAATGGTGCCCAAACCAACATGCATGTGACTGCACCCCCCCCCTTACTTGCTTTGTCCTTTATTACCATCAGAAGCTACTTTAGTCTTTTTTCCCTGCCTCAAACAGGTTGATGCCATGAGATATGTGAGATATTTGGGCTGATGTAAACTTCCCACTGACTGTCCTGCAGTCTGCATGCTTAAACCCCAGCTATTTAGTCTGCACCCAGTGTGCATTTTTTTTTTTTAAACTTGTATCCTCTCACTGCGATTGACTTTGACACAGCCTCTTTATGGCACAGATGACCAAAGATGATGGTGCCTTGGGTCACTACAGTGCCTTCAGAAAGTATTCACCCCCTTGGATTTTGTCACATTTTGTTGTGTTACTACCAGAATTTGTAATGCATTGAAATGATTTTCCCCCCCTTGATTCACACAGCATACTCAACAATTTAAAGGGGTGAAAATATTTATATTGTGTAACAAAAATTTATGAAACATTAAAAACTGAAATATCTTGTTTACTTAAGTATTCGCCCCCCTGAGTCAATACTTTATAGAAGCGCCTTTGGCAGCAATTACAGCTTTGAGTCTTCTTGGGTATGTCTGTATCAGCTTTGCACATCTGGATTTGGGGATTTTCGACCATTCTTCCTTGCAGATTTGTTCAAGCTCTGTCAAGTTGGATGGGGAGCGTCGGTGAACTGCAATCTTTAGGTCTTTCCACAGATTCTCAATGGGATTCAAGTCTGGGCTTTGGCTGGGCCACTCAAGGACATTCACCTTCTCTTTCTGAAGCCACTCCAGTGTTGCTTTGGCAGTATGCTTGGGGTCGTTGTCCTGTTGGAACGTAAATCTTCGCCCCAGTCCAAGGTCTCTTGCAGACTACTGCAGGTTCTCCTCAAGGATGTGCCTGTATTTGGCTCCATTCATTGTTCCCTCTGTCCTGACTAGTGCCCCAGTCCCTGCCGCTGAAAAGCATCCCCATAACATGATGCTACCACCACCATGCTTCATGGTAGGGATGGTGTTACATGGGTGATGAGCTGTGTTCGGTTTGCGCCAGGCATAGAACTTTGCATTCAGGCCAAAGAGTTCAGTTCTTGTTTAATCAGTCCAGAGAATCTTTTGCCACATGGTCTCAGAGTTTGCCACGTGCCTTCTTGCAAACTCCAGGCATGTTATTATGTGGCCTTTTCTCAGGAGTGGCTTCCGTCTAGCCACTCTCCCATAGAGGCTCCATCTGTGAAGTGCTGCAGAGATTGTTGTCCTCTGGACAGGTTCTCCCATCTCAGCCATGGAACTCTGTAGTTCTGTCAGGGTGGTCATTGGGTTCTTGGTCACTTCCTTGACCAAGGTCCTTCTTGCCCGGTTGCTCAGTTTGGGAGAACGGCCTGCTCTAGGAAGAGTCTGGATGGTTCCGTAATCTTTCCATTTCCTAATGATGGTCTTGACTGTGCTCCTGGGAACTTTCAACACCCTAGAAATGTTTTTATACCCCTCGCCAGATCTGTGCCTCCTCACAATTCTATCACGGAGTTCCACGGACAGCTTCTTGGTCTTCATGGTAGAGTTTCTGCTCTGACATTAACTGTCAACAGTGGGACCTTATATAGACAGGTGTATTTTCTCTGAAATCATGTCAGCCATTTGAACTGACCACAGGTGGACTTCATTGAAGTTTTAGAGTGATCTCTCAAGGAATTTGGAGTGTCGTAGCAAAGGGGGTGAATACTTATCAAATCAAGACATTTCAGGTTTTTATTTTAAATTATATGTACAAAAAATTCCAAAAGTTTCATTCCACTTTGACATTATAGAGTAATTTGTGTAGATACGTGACAAAAAAATCCCGTATAAATGTATTTTAATTTGAGTTTGCAACATCACAAAATGTGACACAATCCAAGAGGGGCGAATACTTTCTGAAGGCACTGTACCTCTACATTTAAGATCACAGTAATCACTGTGGATCCCTGCATATTACTGTAATCTGTGGTTCTATTAATATATTGATTTACTTGCAGAAAAAACAACTGATGCAAAGAAGATGAAGGCTGGAGGCACAGAAATAGGAAAAACCCTTGCTGAAAAGAGCCGAGGCCTGTTTAGTGCAAATGACTGGCAGTGTAAAACGTACGTATTGAAGCTTACATTTTTTATAAATGTTTTATAACCAAGAAATGTTATGTCACTTGAGATTTCCATTATATACTGTAGTTGCAAGCCTTTTTAATTGGTGTTCACTTAGATGGTTATATACAGGTAGCTTTTGATTGGCTTGTAAGTCCTAAAATTGTTTTTCCAGTTAATGCAGATAAAAGACCATTATGCATAAAAAGGAGGTGAATTTGTTTTGTCACTCACATTTTTCTGTTTATTTGCAGGAGAGGAGAATGTGAGTATTTATTTAGAGATTTACCAGGAAAGACATACTGAGCCGATAAGACTTGTTTCCAGATGCGTCTTGGGGGAAGGGGTAAGGGATAAGTACAAATAGAAACACACTAACTCAGTAATACACAATATGTACAATAATATATAACACCAGATCCAAATAGGCATACAAAATAAAAAAGTAGGTTAAATATTAGAAGTGTGAGGTACCTGTAACGCACAAGAAAGTATCATCAGGAATAGAGGACAGAGTAGGAGGGAGAGGAAGTAGAAGAGAATGAGAAAGAAAGGCGAGGGGGGTGAAAGGTGAAGTAATGATGGGAGAAGAGAGAGGAGCTGAGAACTGATTAAATCGGAAGTAGAGAGTAAAGTGTAGAGGATGGGGTAGAGGGAGAGGAAGTAGAAGAAAGGGCATTTCTAAGGGTAGGAGTGAGTGGGGGAGAAAGGGGAGTAGGAGACGGTGGAGGGGAAAGGTGAGGAGGGGGGATCAGGTAGAGAGGTGAAAGATAGAGGTTGGGGTAGATGGGTAGAAGAGGGCAGAAGTGTAGTGCAGTGGGCTAAGAGCATTTACAGGAGGAGGCAGAGTGACCTTGAAGTAGAGAGTAGAAAACGTGTTTGGAGGTGGCAGAGCGAACTGGTAGAGGAAGAGGGGAGTTCCACAGATTAGGAAGTCAGTAGGAGAAACCAGACTAGCTAGCCAGGGATTAACAAGAGGGGAGTGATAACCTGAGTTATTGAGAGAGTATGTGGAGGGTGGCATAGAGGAGATAAGGGAACTTGGGTAAGGAGGGAGAGAAGCCAGCCAGAATTGAGAGATAAAGGAGGTACAGTGGATGAGACAGTCATTCAAGCAAGGGAGGAAGAGATCAATGTACAGAGAGCAGTGGTGAGTCCGGGGTGGACAGTCCAATGCAAAACAGCAAAAAGAGTGGAACCGGGGTCCAGTCTGACAAGGGTAGATTTAGGAGCAGCACCATATACTATGTTGCCATAATCAAAACTGGGGAGGATCATCTTAATGATGATGTCTCAGCTGGCAAATATAGGGATACAGCTTTTGTTCCTATAAAGGGCACCGAGCTTAGGGTGGAGTTTTTTGTACATGGCATCTATGTGCTGAGAAAAAACAAGGTGGTCCAACCAGACACAGAGGTACTTAAAAGAGGGTACATCAGTTTTGCTCCCATATAGGGTGAGGGGAGTGAAAACATCTGCCATGTACCAAAACACATGGAGACTGTTTGCTTTGCATTAAGGGATACTTGATTAGCCCAGAACCATTTCTGGACAGAGTTGAAATCCAGTTGAAGCCTGGATGTTAACTCTGATGGAGAAGAGCCAGATGAAAACAAGACCATGTCATCTGCATACCTGTGGATGGATGCAGAGGAGCAGGCTGAAGGGAGGTCTTATACTGAAAATGTGCTGCTCTTTAAATCTCCTTTGCATTCTGAATGCTGTTAAGGCCTTAAACAGTTGCTATGTCTGTTTCTAAACAGCAAAAATTTACAACTGGACTGCCAGCGTAGCTGTAGTGTTACCACTTGCGATGCTGACGACCTGTGTTTGAGAATGAACACATAGTGTCAGAGGGCTGGCCATGGGGAGGCGTTTACTGGTATACGAGTAATAACCAGTGGACACTGGGTGTACACCGACCGGGACCACACACAGGTTGGCGGAGCCAGCGTTGGATGTCTGTGTGTGGTAATGTGCACATCTGCGCCTCCAAGGGGAAACTGAAGTGAAAAATCCCCAGGGTTGGCAGCATAGTGATGCCCCTGGACCTACATCCGAATGATGCCCCCATGTGTAAGCCTCAGCTGGGGCCTTGGGTGGATTTCAGACTCTTTCTTCTGGGGGACCCTGCTACATGGGGTAAGCTGCCGGCCTTCCAGACTGGGTAGCCTGCCGGGGGGGGGGGATGCTGGGTGGCAGGTCCAGGTGCAGATAGAGGGTGTACATCCCTGTGTGAGCCACAGGTATAAAGAAAGTTGCAGAAAGACAAAAAATTAAAATGGACATAAAATGCAGCAACAATTTGTCCAGAATAGAGGAGCAGGACAGATGTATTCAAAGTATACATATTAGTAAAAACACTTTTTTTACCAAGTTTGTGCTTAACCCTTGCATGGCTGAGGACTGATATCGGTCCAGAATTCCTATACGGTTTAATTGTGTTGGCAGCCTATGGGTTAATACATTTTTAAAAACCAGTAACTCAAGTTGTAGTTAATTTAAAAAAAAAAAAAAAAAAAATTGGTTTTAACTATTGACTACCTTTCTGAACATTGGTCCTGTTTGTACTATATTTGAATACTCTGAAATGTGCTACACTGAGAGAGCTGTGGGATGGATGGGCTTTGGTGTACAATTTTATAGGCTCAGTAGTTCATAGTTGGAACCTGTTGCATGAATAGCAAAATAAATGCGACACTGAATATCTTTCACTAGGTTTTGACTAGCCAGTTCTAAGTACTGAGAACAGAAACAAACTGAGGCACCCCATACACAGTTGCAAAAACCGTGGTGGTGCATAATAGGCACACAGACAGTCCCGTAGCACCATCACTCTTTTTTTTTTTTTTTTTTTTTGCAACGGCTAGCACTTTTTCTCCCTTCTTGGATTCATCCCTTCCTGGCAGTGATGGGCAGCACACGGCCACCTGATCGCTTCCCTCATAGGAACATTTGTTCTGGTTTGCAAACCTACATTGATGAGGTCATCACCTGCAGAGCTACTTGTAATAGTTCTACAGGACAGGTTGGCAGTGTGGTTTGTAAGTTGCAAGTGTTGGCAGTGGCCTGAGTGTAGCTTAGCGGCTCATTAGCATGCCTGCCCCCCACCGTTCCATAGCATTCCTTACCCATTCCCATGTACAGTCCACTTAGGGACTGCATAGGAAAGGGAAGCTTCGGACCCAGTTGTGCTGTGCTGCAAAACAAATTGTCTGTTGCTAAGTGTGTTATGTTGTGATTTCTTAGCACCACCAGTGCTTGTGTTAACCCCCTGCTGAAGTCCCCAAATAAAATATTTGAGGATTTTGAAACGCACAGAAAAAGCAGTGCTTCAGCACTGACCCTCTAGATTGAAAGGTCTGTATCTATTTCTATATCATTAGCAGAAAAACTGTCAAGTAATGTAGTACGGTGACACTCCAGCAAATGTCTGACCCTGAGATTTTCAGAGCTAACCCCCAGCATTTGAAGGGCAGGGTCAAACTGACTTCCACCTTACTTGTGCTAATGCAAGCCCTGACCACTAATATGTGTGATTCTATATGGGACCTCACATGTTCTAGTAGAAACAGATGAGAGTAGCAAACTGGTTTGGTGAATTCTGTGATCTGGGAATTGAAGGTATCCCCCCTACCACTACATCTTCAAGCATTTGCAATGGGTTCATAGCTGTAAACAAAATTTGAAGACAATTTTATGTTTGTGAATAAAGCAACTCTTCTTGTAAATTGCTGTCTTTAGAAATCCGTTTATAGCCAAGAACAATTACAGTTTGCATTAGTAAATTTGATTTTTCTCTTCTTTCTTCTTCAAGTTGTGGAAATGTGAATTGGGCCAGGAGGTCAGAATGCAACATGTGCAACACACCAAAGTATGCTAAACTGGAGGAGAGAACAGGTGAAGCACATCATCCTACATTATTAACTTTATTTTTAATTTTTCCATTGAAATCCGAGCTCTGTTTTACAAAGCCAGTTTAGTCCGCTGCGCGTAATTTTTTACTCTGTAAATACAAGAGCAGCTGACACAATGTTGTCTGTGGTGAAGGCAATTAATGGCAGCCTGCTCCAGGACCTAAAATACAACAAATGGAGTTTTTTTTTTTTTGGCAGGGTTTAAGTAATTCAGCTTACAAGAAGTGCAGTTTTACTTCCTCGTTGATCGCTAGCTACTGAGCGCCCACGGCAGCTCCGCCCACAAAACCGTGTTTTAATGGCGTGAAGGGGAATGGAGCTGCGGGGCTATAAATAGCATTTTAATGCTACCTGGAGCAGTGACGTCCTTTAGGTGATACTTGTACCGTTTATATGCAGTTGTACATGTAAGGGGGAGTTTGTCCCAGTGAAGGAGTGGAACAGATAACTGGCGTCTTATGCATCAGTAAAAATCAGCAGAAGGAAGCAGGGAAGTAGGGTGACTGACGGTCGACTGAGGGAACGTATCAACGTGAAATAGTCACTGCTGGAAGGGGTGAAAGGTAAAAGGGTAGGCCAAAACTGGGAATAGGAGCAACACCGTATCTAGGGTACTATAGAGAGATTTAAACAAGGTATTTTTATTTTGGGGGGAGACACCAGTAGGAACCAATTTTTAAAAAAAAAAAAAAAGGGGTGTTGCCAGGTCTCTCCCAAATCAGGTGTGTAAGGGTACAAAGGTATTTCCATGTAACACAGGAGACTAGAAGCTGGGGATGCTGGGAGTGGTGCAGTGGCTTTGGGGCAGCAGTTTTCAGAGACACCTTCTGGAGACTGTGGTTCTGCTCCACCTGCACGCACCTCTCTGGGTTGAGGGAGGCGGTCACTGGACTGCAGGCTGCATTGGCTAGGATTCAGAGGACCTCTTCCATCACCCTGGGACCACACAAACTGTCACTATCTCAAAGGAAGCCAAGGAGAAGGAATGACTGGGCTGTGGTGGTCTCTGGAAGGGTGGCCATGGTGAGACAGAGGCACATTCGTCAGCTGGTACCATTCCATAATTCCTTCTATGCTCTGGCGGGGTGGGACTGCCATGAGGCACCCATTGTACTCACAAGAGAGGATGTGAGGGTCATCCATAAGAAACCCCAAGAAGAGGGTGGTGGACCCCAGAAAAGGAGGAGGAAGCAGGTTCTCGTGGGGCTTGATTTTGAGGGGGAGAAACTTGGGGAATAGGTGGGGCAGCTTAGATGCTTACTTGGTAGCATGGCCTGGAGGGATGGGAAGCGTATTCTGAGGATCGATAGGGGAGCAGGATGGAAGGGAGGGCTGGATGTCATCCAGCTGAGGACTGTTGACCTGGCAGGAACATGCTGGGATAGTGCATGGGGAGGGGTCTTAGCACCTCGGGTGCTGTCTGTCTCTGACGGGTGGGGGGGGGCAGAGAAAAAACTCTGCACCAGGAGCTTCAACTCATGACTGAAGGAATGGTGCAAAGAGGAGGGGTTTGGCTACGTTTGGGACTGGGGATCCACCTGGGAGGATAAGGGCCTACATCCATCTTGGAGCCGAACCACAGTCCTCAGTGGACAGTTTAAATGTTACTTAAGTGAACATTTTAACTAGTCAAGGGGGGGGTAGCAGAAGGAATCGGGGAGGCAGTATCTGCCCCCCCCAAACACAGGGTAAAGTAGCATGTAGGCAGAACCACAGGGGAGAGGAATGCCCAACAGTGTAAATTAAAAAAACCAAAAAAAAAAAGTTGGTAGAGATGAAAGGGGAAGGGAACAGAAGCATTAAAAAGAGAGGGAGGGGTGGCAAAAAGAAACCAGCAGCGTGGAAACAAAATCTGAAAGGTCATTTGTGCGAATGTTGGAAATCTAGGAAATAAGATTCCAGACCTAAAAACCATCATGGCAGAGGCCGACCTGGATATTGTGGTAATTGCTGCATTGTGGTACACTGAAAACCATGACTGGGACATGGCCATACCAGGCTGTACTCTGCTCAGGAAGGGTAAAGTGGGAAGGAGGGGGGTGTGGTGCTTTATGTGAGATTGTGAGGTCAAGCATAAAAGCAACGGATATGCAGGGAATACAGGGTGAGACATAATACTGTGGGTTACCCTGGAGATAACGAATGGAGTCACTATTTGGACTGATCTACAGATCTCCAGTACAAGGGGAGGAATTATATAAGGTACTGGTGAAAGCCATTGGCAAGATGGCAGAAAAGGGGGAGGTGCTGGTGGTGCGTGACAGTGCTGTCGGATGTAGAGTGGAGCTTCCCAGTAGTTGCTTCAGCTAGAACCAGGGACATCCTGGACTCCCTGCAGGGGCATTCCTCAAGCAGCTAGTCATCAAGCTCACGCATAATGAGGCAATACCAGAACTAGTACTCACTAACGGGGACAGTCTTGCAGACGTCAAGGTGGGAGGCCACCTGGGGACCAGTGATCACTGTACGGTATGGTTCAGTATAAGGACGGCTGCAGAATTTACCCACAGAAGGTGAGGGTCCTGGACTTCAGGAGGGCAGATTTTGTGATGGTGAGTGAGTACCACACAGATGACCTACTGGGGGTGGATGACGTGGGTTGGGAGGAGAAACCGTGGCCAAAGCTAAAAGCGAGCATAGTAAAGGTATGAAATTTCTGCATCAAACAAGTAAGGAAAAGCAAAGGGGAAAAGACTGCTGTGGTTCTCTAAAGAGGTGACTGAAAAGGTAAAGGGTAGCTTTCAGAAGGTATGAGGAGATGCAGAGGGAGGAGGATAGGGAGGTGTATTGGGGGGAGGGGGAGAATGGAAGGAAACAGGGAAAGTAGGGAAAGCAGTAAGGAGTGCAAAGGTGCAAACTGAAGAGAAGACCAGTGTTGGGATTGTAAGGTTACAAGAGAGGGGGGGGGGCTCTGCAGAGAGGGACCAGGAAAAGACAGACATCGTTCAGTGTTCACAATGGAAGGAAAAGGGGAGGAGGCCACAGAAAAGTAACAAGCTTAGAAGGGAGGGAGGTGGACACTAGTCCTTTTTTGGAGGAGAGTCTCCTGAAGGGACTTGCTAATCTGAAGGTAGATGAAGCAGTAGGGCCAGACGGGGTGTATCAAAGGGTATTGAGTGATCTCGGGGAGGTAGTGGCTGCACCTCTGACAGTCCTGTTCAACAGCTCACTCAAAACAGGAGTGGTTCCAGAGGACTGGCGGAGAGTAGGTGTAGTTCTGGTTTACAAAACTGGTAGCAGGAAGGGGGCTGGCAATTACAGGCCAGTCAGCCTGACATCAGTGGTGGGGAAGTTAATGGAATCCCTGCTGAAGGAAACCATTGGCGAATATCTTGAATCCAGTGGGTTACAAGACCCGAGACTGCATGGGTTCAGTGGGGGAGTTCATGTCAAACAAATCTGATAGACTTCTTTGACTCTATGTCAAAGGAATTGGATCAAGGTGGAGCGGTGAATGTGGCCTACCTAGATCCTAGATTTCAGCAAGATTTTCAACACAGAAAACTAGTAAGCAAGCAGGATAACTTAAAAGTGGGTCCAAAATTAGTAAACTGGATAGGAAATTGGTGAGGGGATACGCAACAGAGGATGCGGGTAAAAGTTTATTCTGAGGAAGGGAGAGTGATCAGTTGTGTGCCTCAGGGATCAGTGCTGGGACTGGTCCTTGTTAATGTCTTTTGTAAGAGATATTGCAGAAGAGCTGGAAGAGGTTGTCTGCTTCTTTGTGGATGACTCCAAAATGTGCAGTTGGACACTCTGGGCCGGGGAAGGAGGTGAGCAGAGACCTCAAGAAAACTAGGAAGAGTGGTCCAGGGTATGGCAGCAAGATTTCAGTGCAAAATAATGCACTTGGGGCACAGAAACCTGGGGCAGAGTACAAAGGGTGGAGTGGTATTGATTCCTCCCCCTCCAACCCTCCTATCTCACTTTCTTATGCTGTCCTGGATTGGGGGGGGGGCAAGGGTGCCGATCAGCCACCTTCACCAGGTGAGTGAGTGTGCTTCCCCTGCCAGTTTCAATTTAGATTTCTGAACATGAAGTCCTCAAGTTTACTCTTCAGGACCCATGTGCCCTTCCTACATAGGTGCAACCTCTCTGGTGCATACAAGTCCTTGTTATTTATCCCATGTTCCCCCATCAACCACCAGCGTACCTGCACCCTTCCTCTTCCCACCACCTTCTAAGCCATTTGTTTAAATTCAGCAATCCCTTTATCTTCTGTGCAGTCCTACTGGTCAGCGATGAAGTCCCGGAATCAGCTATTCAAAACATTTACTTTTTTTTTTCCTACTGATTTTCCTTTTTTAATCTCATCCGTTTCAAAATGACTGTTAACTTTTAGTCAATTTATGTTGCTTATCTGCACATTTCAGAGTGGAAAATGAAAATCTTGGGGTCTTCTTTCCCCATGGGACATTTCAACCTTCCTGCCACTGAATTGGAGGCGGAAATTGTATAAAGGAAAGCATGGAAAGTATTCTTTCCAGTTGTGAAGAACTGTTGTGTTCAGTATCCTGTCAAGCAAGGGAGAAGGGTTGTGGTTCTGGATCAGATGCAAAATAGTGGGGATGACCGTGGTCACAGCAGGGAGGTTTGTGGAGCTGGTGGGAGCAGTCATCATAATACAAGGGGCAATTTTAATATTAATTTACTTGTGCAGGATATGGTGCAGATTGCCCAAGGCTGGTACAGTTCCACTACACCTGTGTGCTGGCTCGTATGCAGAATTGTGCCCAGGTTAATGCTCCGCATCTGGAAGCAACACGGCCATGTCTAAAGCCCTGTCCACACTGGGACTTTAACTGTTTTAACTCTGTTAAAAAAGTGAGAGTCTGGCCAAAAGTGTTGCATTGCAAAATTAGAATTAGCAGACCCCCAATAAATATCATACCAAAAATTAGATTTCTACGTTACTTCATTTTAAAGTTATGAGCTATTTTGTAACCCTGATTTCACTACCTGTTCAAAAAAGCCAGTTTCAGTGAAGAGACAGAGATGATTGAATAACCTGAACTCAGTCTGGTCCTCTTTGTCAACAATCTTGTAGGACCTGTTTCTCTGAAGTTTAAAAATCACATGCAGTGGTTTTCAAAGTAAAACTGGCAGCACCATTCAGCAAACATTGCTATAAAAACTTCTGTGTGTTTCAGGTTTTGTAACAGTTGTATATATTTTTTTGTGCTTTTTTGGTGTGGTCCATTTCTCCAGGGTTACTGTATGCTGAGTTGGCACGCCTTCAGGCTGTTATCATTTGGGGTGCTACTCTACTGTGTCTGCTAGGAAGTTGTATTGCTGATAGTACTGTAATGGTAACTTCATTGCTGTTTGTGTCTGCTTTACAGTACATTTTCATAAAGGCCTTATCTAAGTTAATTTCTATGGAAGTGTTAGCCCTGGTTAAAATGGTCATTTTAATGTGGAGTACAGAATATAGGAGCCTGATGTAAGTCTAGTAACAGCCCGCCAGGGAGAAACCACTGGGCTGGCTACTGCATAGAAACTCTTAGGTTTCAAAACAGCATTACCTCTCCCACCCCCATTTACAGGAGACAAGATAATTGTTTTGAAGTGCCATCTTGAGAAATTGCCTCAACTGAATTACAGGTGTGAACGATCACAGCCTTTCACCACATCAGAAAGTTATCCAGCATGTACCTCACAGCAGTGTACTACACTCCCTGACATTCCTCAAGGTTAAAATCAGTTTTAAATTGTTGTGCATTACTGGCACTGAACATGACAAAACCACTATCAAACAGCTGATTTCTTGTGTATTACAATAGACACAGAGAAGGAGATTCTTATTACAGCTGCAGTTTTGTGCGACATGGGAGAGATAAGTCACATAAGGTAACTTGCAGGGAGGACTAGGCTGTGAGGTCAGGTTATGACATCAGCAGCTCTTCACTGAAACTGGCTTTTTTATTTTGAACAGGCAGTGAATTTAGGGTTGTAAAATGACTTGTAACTTCTAAACAAAGTAACTTCGAGATCTCATTTTTGGCATGAGACTGATTGGGGCTGTAATGATCCAAGTTCTGAATTTGTCACCAGAAATTTTGACCAGAGTCCTCTGGTTTAAAAGGTTTGCATCTAGATCGTAGCGTGGTAAAATCATGCTACAGTCTGTGTTCCAAAACCATGCTCAAATCCTGCTCAGAGGTAGGTTTGAGCATGGTTCTACTAGACCAACACGGTTTAAGGTAACTATGCTGACAGATTTTTTTTTTTTGGTTTTCATTTTATTTGTGCTGATGGGGGGAAAAAAAACATATTTCTGACCTCACAATGTGCTGATTCCAGCTCCATCACTTTTGCTGCAGTCTGCATCAGTGCTCGATCATGAGTATCCTGGCATGCATTGTGGTATCCACAGTCATGCCTGGAAAGTTACTGGGGCAAGCACAGTGTCTGAGCGCATTCTGGAGGCTCCCAACAACTGTGCTCTAATACATACATAAAACTATTTTTAAAGCCGGCGTAGAGGGCTGAGGCACTTAAGGAGCCTTACCACACCTATGCCAGAAGCTCGAGTTCAGGAACGAGCTGGGGGTGGTGGTGCTAGGAGAGGATCGAACGGCTGCCTGGCAGCTCTTCTCTCCTGGATTGGGGAGGTAAGTTTTCTTGGCTGTGGCTGCCACAGAGTGGAGGCTGGGTGGTAACATTGAGCAAATGAGGGGCTGGCCCTAGGCTGGGTGGATCCGCTGGTTCCAGAGCGAATGCATGCCTCCACTGACTGTCTCTGCTGTGGGCCCAGGGAGTAAAGAGAAGAACGGGCGGGGGGGGGGAGACACCATATCCCCCCATCTCTCTGTATATGACTGCCTTCAGCACTCTTGGTTCCTGCTTTGTGTAGATCCCTGCCAGACAACACAGCGGGAAGAGTAGCAGACAGGACCGGGGGTACCGGGAATAATGGCGCCTACAAAAGACGCAGTATGGCACCGAAGGGCAAAAAGTTGTATGAAGAACAAAAACTATTTTTTTTAAACATTTTTTAATTTGCTAGATGGTGTGGACAGGGCCTAATAACGGGTACTAGGCTGTGTAAATTAAAGTGCTGCTTTAAATTTTTTGGGGAGAAATTTTTGCTTTCTTTTGTCCTTTTTAACTTATACTAAAATGGTTATTATTGTAAAGTAGTGCAAGCTTCAGAGGAACAGTGCATTTTTTTTTGGCGGAGGGGGAGTTGTTAACATCATGGTGCCTAGTGCAAAAAAATGTTAAGGTCAACCCCTGATAATAGGATTTGAGGTGATGCATTGTAGTGTTGTATTTTAAGGTTGGGAGGGCTGTAAGTCCATCATGTCCCTATGCCGTGCTTTCTATGCAGGAATGAATGAAAGAATGAATATGCTGTGGCATGCTAGAGGGATGCTGCCTCGGGGGTTGGGAGGAACAGGATAGAATAACTGATGGTCTTGATAGCTCATTTCTTGTCAAATTTAAATATATGCCACTGGGACAGTCCTTATAGCAGTAGGAGGCCCTGAAGCATCATAATTGAGGCTGTGATTAGCTTGAACCCGTGGGCAACAGGGGCAAGTGGCTAGGTGGAGCCCTCTGTGGTTGTCCAAAGAACTCCAAGGGAAGTTAAGGGTGAGAGAGAGGATATATAAGTGGAAGAATGCTGGTATCAGAGGGGTTCTTCAGAGGGAGAGGCAGAAGGGGGAAGAGCAGGGTTGCATCCTCCTCCCAGTCTTAAGGCTCCTGCCAAGCAGACATCTTGATGTGTCAGCCCGGGTCGACTCCCCAATTCCTGTAGGAAGCAGGCTGGCTTACTACTTCCAGGCCTGGATGTCTGTTACCTCAGACAAGTGGGTCCTGGAGGTAGTATGCCAGGGACTGGCCCTCAGCTTCAAAACATTTCCAAAGCTGAGGGTCAGGTCTTTTCCGCCTGCAAACATCTCCAAAACCATTGCCCTAGAGGCAGAGGTTTCCTCTCTGCTGGCTCTCAGAGCCATAGAGAGAGTTCCTACATTTCACAGGGGCAAAGGTCTGTACTCCAGATACTTCCTTACCCCAAAGAAGACAGGGGAGTGGCGGCCCATCCTAGATTTAAGATACTTAAACAAGCACTTAGTAAAGCCAAAATTCAAAATGGTGACTCTGGGAATAATTCTTCCCTCTCTAAGGCCAGGGGATTGGCTAGCCTCCCTGGACCTCAAGGAGGCCTATTTTCACTTTTCCATCAGGTGCTCCCACGAAAAGTACCTCGGGTTTGAACTACCTTCAGGCCATTATCAGTTCAGACCAGTGCACTTCGGCCTAATATCAGCACCAAGGGTGTTCACCAAATGCCTAGCAGTAGTAGTGGCCTTTCTAAGGAGACAAAACATTTCCATATTCCTATACCTGGACAACTGGCTCATTGTGGGTTAGTCTCCAGACCAGGTCAAGTCAAACCTGCAAGTGACCCAGCAAGTGCTCACTTCCCTTGGATTCCTCCTCAGTCTTCCAAAATCAGTTCTCGAACTAGTGCAGTTCTTGACCTTCATAGGGGTAGAGTTGTATACTGTCAAAGCAAGAGCCTTTCTCCCTCTGGCAAGAGCAAAGGCCCTTACAGACCTAGCTTCTTCTTTTCACCGTCTGCTGTCTTGACCAGCAAGGCATTTCCTTCAACTCCTGGGCCACATGGCGGCTTCCACTGCAGTGGTACAAGGGGCCAGATTTCAGATGAGGGACATCCAGTTCCATGTGAGGGCTTTTTGGTCTCAGAAAAAAGATCCTTTAACCAAACTCCAGTGACTCTCTCTGATCCAGGCTCTCCAGTGGTGGTTGGATCTGGACAACCTCAGACTAGGGGTCCCATTCATCACTGTCTCATTCTGTGGTTCTAACCACATATGCTTCTCTCCTGGGGTGAGGATCTCACTTGGGAGTCCTCACAGCACAGGGAGTGTGGTCCCCTTAGGAGTCTCTTCTCCACATCAGTCTTCTGGAGCTCAGGGCAGTGTACCTGGCTCTACAAGCTTTCTCGGACTCTGTACAGAACAAGGAGGTTCAGGTTAGGAGAGACACCACGACCGTGTGGTACCTCAACAAGCAGGGGGACATTCTGTTGTCGGCCTTGTGCACGGAAGCCATGAAATTATGGTCCTTGGCTTATTCCCTACAGACGTCTACAGGAAGATAGCAGACCACCGTCCAGGGAAGGACAATGTGCTAGCAGATGCATTGAGCAGGATTTCTTGGGGCAATCACGAATGGTCCCTGGATCCCCTAGTGTTAAAAGTGATCTTTTCAAGGTGGGGCACTCCAGAGATGGATCTCCTTGTAGCCCCAGACAATCACCAACTTCCTCTCTTCAGTTGTATACTCCCTGTCTTGGGCTCAGTCCCCCTGGTTGCTCTACTCCTGGATTGGGAGGTGACATTTCTGTATGCCTTCCCCCCCTTTCCTATACTATTCAAAGTTCTAGTCAAGATAAGGTCACAATCTTGCAGTATGATATTGATTGCTCCAGACTGGGCCAGGCAGTCTTGGTATCCCCTGTTGCTGTCCCTAGCAGTCCATCTTCCCCTGTCTCATCCCAGGAATCACAACCTGTTACCCTCCTCTCGGGAGGATTTGGTACTGCAACCTTTGGTCTCTCAATCTCGAGGCATGGCTCTTGAACAGCTAGAGTATGCAAATTTGCATTTGTCTCCGGGGGTTCTGGACGTTCTCAAAGCCTCACGAAAATCTGCCACCAGAAAAACTTATAACTCCAAATGGAAAAGATTCAGCATTTGGTGTTCCAATAAGCACATATCTCCAGAGACTGCTGACTTGTCTAGAGTTCTGGATTACATGGTTCAACTTAATGGCTTAGGCTTCAGTCCAGCTACCCTCAAAATGCAATTGTCAGCTGTTTCTGCATTTGTGTCAGTGGGAAAGCCCTCTTCATTGGCATCTCACCCTGTTTCCTATCAATTCTTCAAAGGAGTGCTCCATACCAGTCCTCCCTTTAGGGATCCTACTCCTGCTTGGGATCTTAATGTTTGCATTACCCAGCTTATGCAACCACCTTTTGAGCCTCTGTCCTCAGCAGACCATAAGTACTTGACTTGGAAAGCTGTGTTCCTGGTAGCTATTACCTCTGCCAGTTGTATCAGTGAATTACAAGCTCTGTCAATGGAGCCTGATTTTATCTCATTCCTTAGAACCAACAGAAGGTACTTACTCAAAGTGGTTTCAGATTTTCATCTGAACCAGTCCATGTCTCTTCCTGTGTTCTTCACTGATCATTCTTATTTAGGAGAGAGAAGATTACACAGTCTGGATGTTAAGAGGGTTCTTGGCTACTATGTTGAGTGTACTAAGGCACTTAGGTTTGATACTCTCCAGTTGTTCCTCACTTATGGTGAAGTGGGGAAGGGTGAACCTGCTATTAAGAGAACTATTGCCAGGTGGATTATCTCTTGCATAAAATTCTGCCAGGCAAAGAACCCCAGACCTAAGGGCTCATTCGACCAGAGGTGCAGCTGCTTCTCTGGCTGCTGCCAGAGATATACCCTTACTAGAGAGATGCAAAGCAGCCACCTGGAAAACAGTCCATACATTCACCAAGCATTACTCTCTGGATATCCAGGCTAGGAGTGATGCTAGGTTTGGTACAGCAGTACTGCAGAGCCTATTCCCAAAATGGATTCGGTACCCTCCTCCAGGGATGTACTGCTTGGTAGTCTGCATAATGTCAGAATACAGCAAGACTTCATGTTGTTTGAAGAAAAAATTACTTGCCTTAGTAATTGTGTTTCTTCTAATGGAGTCTTGCTGTATTCTGATCTCCCTCCCTGCTTCCCCTCTCAGAACCTGTTTTTTGGGAAGTGGGCTGGCAGCGCAGTGTTGCACCTCAGGGGTGCATTTGGCACTCTCCCTTGTTTAGAGAGGGGGAATGGGTTATGGTATATATTTTTGTTAATTATATTTGTTCACTATCTAGTTTTTTGTTTTGGATTTCTTGACTTGAGTCTTTCGAGATCCAGAATATTTGGTTGCCTTTTGGCTAGTAATTTTGCAATTTCCACATATTGGGTGTAGTTAGTTTTAGCTCATAATAATCTGACTGTTACACTTCAAAGTGCAGCAGACAGAGGTTTGAACCGAGCTCAAGCTCAATGTTCTATGCTCTGGCATAGAGTTAACTCTTTCCTCTTTGGAGCAGCTCAAGTGCTGGGGCTAACTGCATCATGTCAGAATACAGGAAGACTCCAGTAGAAGAAACACAATTACTAAGGTGAGTAATTTTTCCCTCTGCATACTGATCCAAAGTTTCTTCCCAGAGTGGCTTCCAAGTTGACCCTCAATCAGGACATTTCCCTTCCGGTCTACTTCCCAGGGTATACCAACAAAGGGGAAGCACTCCTTTGTACTCTGGATGGGCATAGAATTCTCAGCTGTTACCTGGACAGGACTAAGGGAGTCAGGCAATCTGAACAACTATTTGTTTAGTTCGCTTCCAAATCTTTGGGGAAGCCAATAACAAAACACTGTCTAAGTGGTTGTCCAACTGCATCACTTTTGTCTACGTAAAGTATGACAAAACCTTGCCGGGACCGGTAAGGGGGCATTCCACAAGGGGCCTGGCTGCTTCCTTTGCAGTCCTCAGAAATGTTTCCCCAGCAGACACATGTGCGGCAGCCGTGTGAAACTCGATGCACATTTTCATCAAGCACTACTCCTTGGATGTTGCTTCCAGATGACCAGCGTTTGGCCTTGCTGTGCTCCAAGGCCTTCTTACCCGAAAGATTTATCTCTTCACTTTAGAGACACTACTGGTCTCACAGTTTATATTTTATAAATCCTTTCTCCCCTGGCTTTCGTGAGGGACACTGCTTGAGACTCTGTCCTTATGGTGTAGCCTGCTGCAGGAGCTCTTACTCGAAGTAAGATAGTGCAGTTACGTAAGAACTTACCGTAACAGATCTTCGAGATGAGCTCCTGCAGCAGGCGCTATTTTCCCTCCCTCCCTCCTTCCCCCTTTTTGAGTTTCTCTTTTTGGGATTTGCTTTAGTACCTGCCTCAGAGCTCTCCTGCAGAGCAACCTTCGGGTCTCTGGCGAGTAAACTAAGGTGGAGCTGAGGTCTGCTACCTTTATACAGCTGGTGACATCGGCGACTGACGTAAGGGATGGACCCCAGCTAGGTACTGCTGGCTAGACGTTTTCCATGGAGTCCCAGTGCCTGACGACATAGTCCTTATAATGTAGCCTGCTGCAGGAGCCCATCTCGAAGATCTACTGTTATGGTAAGTTCTTAAGTAAGTGTACTTTATGGTGACATCCCACATGTTCACTAAGCCTGTGTTGAAGTGGAAGGGATTGTAGTTTTGCACTGATGTGGTACCCATCCCATACTTTCACTTCCCGATTTCTTCCCAAAAAAAAACTGTGTTACAGCTCATTATGATGGGTGCACAGTACAGACAGTGACCTTTCTCCACAGCAGTGTTGTTTCTGCTACAGTTGTAAATTTTTTTTTTCCATGACCGTGTTCAGCTTGACATTCGAGAAGGGCATCACTCGAGAAACAAAGCTCTTTGTACTTTCGGGTTGCCATTTGTTGTTGTCAAACTGATAATTGCTATGCACCCAACTATAAATGCAAATCTTGCACCATAAACTTTTCTTTGAAGGGGCTATGTGCTGTGTTCATGGCATATTGGGCCCCATGCACTAACTGGTCAGGAGGTATGTGACGAAAGTGCGCATACCCCACCCACACAAGTCTGCATCTGTACCAGGTGTGCACAGGCAGTAATAACTAGCTCTTGCCACCTGTGCACATGTCTGCATCCCTGCCCCCGTCCAGCGCACTTGATTGCAGAAGGGAGCGGAGCAGTGGACCCAGGCAAGCATACAACTGGATGCCTGCCCTGGGTCCCAGAGTGGATCCACCACTGCAGGGGACCAGAGGAGTGTAGGAAGGCGTGGGTCCGGGTTACTGAATAGTACACACTGGCACACGGTAGATGTACCGTTCAGTGGTGTCTGCTGGTCCCTACCCACTGTCTGATCCCCATTCATAGATGACCCCCATCCCTTGCCCTGGTCCAGTAAAACGACAAAGTTTCCACCAGCATCCGAGCCCTGGTCCCATAACCCAGTAAAGTCCCTCCCCAAAAAAAAAAAAACACAGAGCACAGACAGTGGCCCCTGTCAGTATGTCAAAGATGTTTCCCGTCTCCCGCTTGTAGCGTGCCCCCCCCTCCCGCGCGGTACATGGTTAGGCACTCCCTCCGCCTCCATGCTCATACCATCATGTCAGTGCTATGTGATAGACAGCGTAGTGGCACACCTCCACACTCCATCTCTGACTGATACTATGAATGATTTGCCTACATATAGGTCGACACTCCCTATAAATAAGCAGCATGATCCCAGCATTGGTTGGATGGCGGGCGGCCGGGGGTGAAGTGTGGTGAGATGTGCTGCTCACTGTCCATCCACTGCTGTATTGACGTGAATGTAAGGAGCACGGGGTGGGGTGTCGGTGCCATGGGGGAGCAGGGGCTGACCACACACTGAGCAGACTGGAAGGGGCCAACTGTGACTTACTAGACAGGGGCTACCGTGCCGGTGTTCTTGCTTTTTGGGGGGCACTGGGTTACAGGCCGGACTGTGATGTTTTCTTTTGGGGGCCTTTATTCACTTACTGTACCGGGGCCGTGGATCTGAGTGCCTGTGGGTGGTGCACATAACACAGTTAAGCCAGCCCCCCCCCAACTGTAAGTCACGCACAACAATGCATGGCACTCTGCATGACTCCATGTCATTGCAAATCTCTTGAAGTGCGGGCACGCCCCTAGCACACCCATAGCTGCCTGCATGGCTGGGGGATCCAATGTGCCTCTGGATGGTGCATGGGTGGCGAATGTCATGGGACCCCTGCTTCACAGCTTTCCACCTTACGGTTGCCCAAGTACCCCTCGGCTTCTATGTGGCCCGGAATGAGCAATCTCTTTTGTGTGTGTGTGTGTGTGTATATGTGTGTGTGTATGTGTATGTGTATGTGTATGTACATGGGGCCAGTTGTCATGTGCCTGAGCACTGTGGCATACTGGCACACGCATACAATTTCGGGGCTGCGGTGCAATGCCTTCCACTTCCGTACAGTGCTTCCCAAAAATTATCTTCCCCGCAATCGAACTAGGTTTCCCCACATAACCGTCTGCAGTTAGTATGTGTTACCGTACTGTGAGATGTTATGTTCAGTCAGTGTTGTTATATATCTATTCCTATGGACACTCCATTGGTGCAACACTGTGCCTGCATTGCTGTACTGCTGTCACGTTAGAAAGCCTGGTAAATTAGAACTCTCCGTACTATTGAGGGAGCATTACATTTCTTTGAGAATAACTTCCTCTCTGTGGCCAATAAACATGCCCTGCTTAAACAAATCCGGGTCAGAGGGCAGCAATCCAAGTGGATAACCAGAGAGCTTAAAAAGGCCCTGAAAACCAGGAACAGAGCATTGAAATCCTTTAAATTCTCTAAGCTCTCCCACGACTGGCGAAAGTATAGAGAGTTACGTAATCAGTGTAAATATGAGCTAAAAGAAAAGCTAGACAGAACTAGCTATGAAATTATACAGCAGCGCAACTTAAGACCCTAAAAAGTTTTGGTCTCAGATTAATGGCATCTGAAAGGGATGATCGTCGGAAAGTAACTGCAACATAGACATTGATGGTAAAAGTTGTGCAAGTCCTAGAGAAGTAGCTATCGCGTTTTAACACTTTCTTTACCAACCTTGACAGGTACAAGAATCCCCCACAGTCCTCCTCCTCAACACCCCCTGATATCACTACTGTTAACCTTCCACACCCTAACTTCAGGCTTGTAACTAGAAAAGAAGTATTGCTACTACTCTCCAAGCTAAAAACAACAGTCTCTGCAGGATATGATAAACTTGACCCCAAGTTCCTCCGTTTTGGTGTCCTGGTAATTGCATATCCCATTATGCAACTCTTTAACAGATCCATCTGGGAAGGGGTAGTTCCTTCTGCTTGGAAAGTGGCACTTGTAACCCCAGTACATTTGTGGGGGGGTGCAAAAGCAATAATAGAAAATTACCATCCAATTTCTATCCATTGTACCCTGAGTAAATTACTTGAGAGCTTAGTCTGTAACCAGATCTCCAATTATGTTAAGCAGCATAATTTGCTTGCTCCATTCCAGCGTGGCTTTCGTAAACACTATGGAACAGACACCGGCTTAGTCTGACTGACCACAGATATTTTGGATGGGATAAACTATGGCTTGAAGATAGGAGCAGTATTTATTGATTTAACTAAGGCCTTTGACCTTGTGGATCACCAGATACTACTAACCAAGCTAATCTCCCCTAGGCCTAAATAATCTATCCTTAAACTCTCAGATTACCTAGCAAATAGATCTCGGTTTGCAAACTGGAGGGGGGTGATTTATCTGATAGGCGCCTGCTCTGTGATGGTGTTGTCCCTCGAGCTTGAAGAGTTTCCGAGCTCCAGGCTCTGATGTGTAGAGCCGTATTTAATTTTTCATAGGGAAAGGGTTTCCCTAAGAACGAATCCTAAGTTCCTTCCTAAAGTGGTCTCGGAGTTGACCCTCAACCAGTCTGTTGACCTTCCAGTTTATTTCAAACAACATGAAGTCTTGCTGTATTCTGACAATTTGCAGTTAGCTCCAGCTCTTGAACTGCCTCGGGGAGTGAAGGGTTAAATTCTATGCTAGGCATAGAACGTTGGGCTCGAGCTTGGTTGAAAACTCTGTGTCCTTTTGAAACCAAACTGTCGGATTCTTTACTCTGCCTCACTGAACAGTCGTTCCAGAGATTTCTCCTGCTGCTCGGTTCTATTAAAGTTTTGTTTTTAGTCCGATTTTTGTTCCGTTTTTCAGTTCAAGACTTTGTCTATGGTACCGTAAATAGTTCGATTGGTAGCTGTTCTGTGGAAATTGTAAAAATTTTTCCGATCGGTTCGGCTGAACCGATCTTGTAGTAAGATCTTTAATAAAAAAAAGTGTGTGGTTACCGGTTAGCGTTTTTTTCCCATCACCCGTGACACGGTGGGAAACCGATAGGGGAGTCTTGCCTGGCGGTTGCCATATAAAGGGTAAGTTGGTTAGGTTGACAATGTCTGAGAAACCCAAGGAAAAAACGGGCCCACTGGGTTTCAACACTGCAGTGTGTGTGGGGAGGTCTTTGCTAAGGCCGATCCCCACACCACCTGTGTTTACTGTCTGGGGTTTGACCACCTCAATTCAGACTGCCAAATTTGTAAGAATTTCCCTAAGTCTACCCTGGAGAAAAGGTTAGGTAGACATGGGGATAAGGAGGCCGAGAAATCCGCTGACCCGGAAGGGCAGCCCGGTTCTGTTCCTACCAAACCAGAAGGAGTGCCCTCTGACTAGGGCGATACTACTTCAGGCAAGAGGAGAGCAGGATCCTAAGGGATCGGTTCCTACAGAAAGAAAACGAAAGGCTAAATCGTCCGGTTCGGATCCAGAGCTGCATGTTCCGACTGCCGAAGAAATGGCCAAAACGATTCAGATTGTGGAATCGCTTTGTCTGGTTCCGACCGATCCGGCGCCTTCTGGCAGGGGTTTGGTTCGGTCTGTCCCCCCAGTTCAGGATTACTCCCCTGAAGATTTTTACGAATTGGAGTTTGATGAGGAGGGGGATTTTGAAGAGGATGATTACGACGGTGAAAGTCTGGATGTGCCTGTAGAACCGGACATCTCCCCAGACAGACCTTCTGGTGTTTCCCCTCCTAGGCTTTCTGAATCCCCTTCCCACTCTCTGTTCTACAGAAAAGTGGCCAAACCCTCCAGCTTCCTATTGAGGAGGCTGTAGAGGATCAAGAGGAGCCTGACTACATAGAGATGATGATTTCCCCTTCATAGGTCATTTGGGAAACAGACACACAAAATTTTTAGGTCTTCCAACTCTGTACCTCCTGTTGACAAGAGAATGGACAAAAGGTATCCCTTGTCAGGCTCTGATACAGAATTTCTTTACCAACAATGCAGCCATGTTGAGGTAGTGCAGGCTGCTGCCTGTGACAAGGCAAACATCCCCTTGGCTTCACACCCCCCATACAAAGATTCCAGGAAGATAGATGCCATGGCAGAGAAACACTACTTGACATCATCTTTGGGCGCTGGGCAAGCTAATTGTATGGCCTATACAGCCAGGTACCAGAAGTCCAGGTGGGAAACTGTACTGGCACTGGCTAAACAGACTTCCCCCCAGCTAGCCAAGGAGCTGGAGGGGGTGGCTGCTGATGGGATTCAGACATCAAAGGTGCAGTTTCATGCTACTGTGGACTCCAATGATGTGTCATCAAGAGTCATGGCTAGATCGGTGGCTCTTCAGAGAATGGATTGGCTCAGATATACTAGCCTTTCGCAGGACACCCAGCCTAAAGCCATGGATTTCCCTGTAGTGGGTAATTCTCTGTTTGGGGAACAGAGAGAGAATTATATGAAGAAAATCGAGGAGTACAGGACTACTTATAGGATTGCCCAGGCCAAGGAGAGGCAGCAGTCTAGGGGCAGGGGCAGGCCTTTTCACAGGCTTTTCTACCAGGTGCAAGCCTCCTCATCCTTTTCTCAGAGAGAGTTCTTCAGAGGGAGAGGCAGAAGGGGGATTAAAATGGCTGCATCCACTCCTCAGCCTAAGGCTCCTGCCAAACAGACACCTTGATGTGTCAGCCCGGGTAGACTCCCCCATTCCAGTAGGAGGCAGGTTGGCTTACTTTGTCCAGGACTGGATGTCTGTTACCTCAGACAAGTGGATCTTGGAGGTTGTAAGCTTTGTCCAGGACTGGATGTCTGTTACCTCAGACAAGTGGATCTTGGAGGTTGTAAGCCAGGGGCTGGTTCTCAGTTTCAAAAGTTTTCCGAAACTGAGACCCAGATCCTTTCCGCTTGAAGATACTTAAGAAACCCTTGCTCTGGAGGCAGAGGATTTGTCTCTGCTGGCTTTAAGGGCCATAGAGAGAGTTCCTACTCCATACAGGGGCAAAGGTCTGTACTCCAGGTACTTCCTTATCCCAAAAAAGACATGGGGAGTGACGACCCATCCTAGATCTAAGATACCTAAACAAGCACGTAATAAAGCCAAAATTCAAAATGGTAACTCTGGGAACAATTCTTTCCTCTCTCAGGCCAGGAGACTGGTTAGCCTCCCTGGACCTCAATGATGCCTGTTTTCACATTCCCATCAGGTGCTCCCACAGAAAGTACCTCAGGTTCAAATTGCCCTCAGGCCATTATCAGTTCAGAGCAATGCCCTTCAGTCTAACCTCAGCTCCAAGGGTGTTTGCAAAGTGCCTAGCAGTAGTGGTGGCCTTTTTAAAAAGGAAAAGGATTTCTATTTTTCCATATCTGGATGATTGGCTTCCGGTGGGCCAGTCTCCAGACCAAGTCAAGTCAGATCTGCAGGTCACCCAGCAAGTTCTCACATCCCTGGGGTTCCTTCTCAATCTTCCCAAGTCAGTTCTCGAACCAGTACAGCTCCTCACTTATATAGGAGCAGAGCTGGACACCCTCAAGGCAAGAGCCTTCCTTCCTTAGGAAAGGGCAAAAGCTATCTCTCAGCTGTCCTCTTCCTTTCTGCCTCTGGATCTTACTTTGAGAAACAGCTCTTGCAGCAGGTTACACCACTAGGACTGAAGCCGGCAGGCACCAGGACCCCACGGAAATTTTCTAGCTAGCAGTATTCAGTGGGGACCGCCTCAGACGTCTGTCCCGCCCCCGACGTCAGGCATAGTACATAAGGAGGTGGTCCCCCAGAATCCCCAGTTCTTTTCCCGCCGTCTACTTGCCAGCATCGGCCTCTCGGTCTTACTCT
Source organism: Neoceratodus forsteri (assembly GCA_016271365.2). Classification (NCBI taxonomy): domain Eukaryota; kingdom Metazoa; phylum Chordata; order Ceratodontiformes; family Ceratodontidae; genus Neoceratodus; species Neoceratodus forsteri. The sequence continues at coordinate 661,716,847 of CM028136.1, forward strand.
TGCGCAAGACGACTAAGAAATTCTCTCAGTAGTTTTACTAAACTAATGTCTGCATCTCCAACTCCTTCTTCTGAGGGACACCCTTCCAAGTGTGCCTTCGGAAACCAGATCCCCTTCAAGGATCCTCATTCATCCTTCCTGCGGTGCTTGGGCCTGGACCATGACACCAAGGCCTGCTCTTTCTGTCGGGTTCAATAGCTGCACCAGGATTTGCCATCAGAAGGCACTTCAGGGGTACCTTTTGGAAGAAAAACTTAGCCGAATGGATAAAGAACCTTTTTCTAGAGGTGAATCTTCCTCAAAAGCCCACAAACACCAGGACAAGCACCGGGAGAAGGCAAGGTCCAGATCCCTGAACCAGGCCTCTGACTCGCATAGCTGAGGCTCCACACGATCTGACTGCTCTCCCTCCAGGGCTTGTTCTCAGCCCTCTCCGGTTAAGGTCAAGGCTACAGGCGGTTCTTCGGCTTTGCTTCAACCCATAAAGACTTCCAGGCTTTTGGCTTCCTCCACTCCTCCCGGGCCTCAAAGTCTTCTGACCGTCACAAGTCTTCCTCTTCTGTCTGACATCGGGACCCTGACTCCAGATCGGTCTCCCAGCCTCCCAGGGGTCCGGATCCCCGGCCCAGGAAGACAAAAGACCTGACGTCCCTAAAGCGGATGACAGACCCGACGTCGGCCAGGCGTTTGGCGAAGCCGAGGACATCGGCCAAACACCAGACGTTGGCCAGGCATTTGTTGGACCCGAAGACATCGGCCTCACACTCGCCGGAGCTGAAGACTGCCCCTGAGTCACCGGTGGACACCAGTCGCATGGACTCTACGGAGGAGGACACGATATTGCCTGAGGACCAGGCAGGCGACACAGAGGACGCCGGACTTCCAAGGGAATCTTCGCCCACCCCAGACACCCCTGCGGGCCCGACCCTGGCGACAGACCACCGGCACCAGGCCCGTCATCAGGCATGAACATTCAAGAGGTCAAGGATCTCTTCACTTTCTGGTGGGACACAATCCGGAAAGATGTGATCCCTGTAAAACCTTCTTTTCCTTCAGCTCCTACGCCCCCTCCTCCACCACAGTTTCCAGCAGGACGACCACCAACCCCTAAGGAGCATACTCCACCTCCTAGAGGTAGATCTAAGGATCGGGGAAGGCCTCCCTCAAGATCTCCCTCAGGGTCTCCCAGCCCCAAGCGAACCAGACGTCGGTACACTCAGTCAGGGGAGGACTCTAGATCAAATACCTCTGAAATCTCCAGATCTCCTTCTCCACTCAGCATCCCATCGCCTGACCCACAAGACCTACCCAGGTCACCTCTGGATGATCCCTCCTTCTCTGAGATTGAGGCACATCCAGGAGAACATGGGATGGGATTCTGAAGACCTCGACCCAGAGAGACAGCGCCTTGCCCGTTATCTTTGGCAGAAAGATCCCAAGCCTGTGGTAGTACCACCTTTGGTAGACACTTTCACAGACATCACCAAGGCTGCATGGAAGCATCCGCACTCCACCCCCGCTGTGCCGAAGAAAGCTGACCGCCTGTACAAGGCCCGAAAGAGGACCAGTACTTGGCACAACAACTTCTGGCTGACTCCCTGGTCATTGCGGCTTCTTATGACCAGTCCCAACGACTGCAGCATATGAGCACACAGCCACCGGACCAGGAATCCAGACAGTTGGATGCCCTGGGGAGGCGCATGTACGCGGTTGCTACATGCTCCATCAGGTCCCTGAACTACCTATCTCACATGGTTCAGTTTCAGAATGCCCTGTGGGAACAGGGCCAGGACCTTGTCGATAAATTACCGGATGGCGATCAGAAGGCGGAGCTCCTAAACCTCCTCCACACAGGGTCTGATGTGAGAACCCAAGTGCTACGAGCCACATATGGTTCTGCGGACTCGTCTGCCAGAGCTGCAGCTTCAGGCGTCTGTCTCCAGAGACACTCTTGGCTCCGTGTCTCCGGCTTTACTCCGGACGTACAGAAGAACATTCTTGACGTCCCATACAATGGCAAGTCCTATTTGGTGAACACTCTGAGAAGGTTATCACCAAGCTCCAGAACGCCGGGAAGGCAGTTAGAGCCGTACAAGCCATGTACAGATCAAGGCCTGGTTCCTTTCGTAGGAACCAGAACCATTTTCGCAGCCAGCAACAATGGCAGCAGCCACGTTCCAGCCTGCAACAAAGGGGAACCTTTCACCGTAAAGCCCAGGCTAAGTCTTCCCCAGGCAGAGGCCAGCGTTACACCAAACCGGCCCAGCCTGCAGGAACCAGTGCTGCCACAGCATGACTCCTTCCCGGCCCCCGCCCCTCCTCTGGATCAACGGGCACAAAAGGTGGGGGTCTCATCGCTCGCCACTTTTCAGAGTGGCAGTCGATTACCGCCGACCGGTGGGTTCTCCAAATGGTCAAGAAAGGTCACTTCATCGAATTCTCGACCACCCACTGTCAAACCTCCCTGCTTTCCCGTTATTCAGGTCAGCATGCCCTGCTCATACAGCAGGAGGTGCTTGCTTCGGAAAAGAAGCTATAGAGCATGTACCGCGGAACCAAAGAGGTGCAGGTTATTATTCTCACTTCTTTCTGGTTCCCAAGAAGACGGGGGACCTCTGTCCGATACTGGATCTCAGCGACCTCAACGCTTCGGTCCTATACAAACGCTTCCGCATGATGACCCTTCCAGGTCTGATAGCCATGCTCAAGCAGGGCGCCTTTCTAGCGTCCTTGGACATGCAGGATGCTTACTTGCATATACCCATTGCCCAAGCACACAGGAAGTTTTTGCGCTTCGAGTTTCAGGGTCACCATTATCAGTTCTGAGCCCTCCCCTTTGGACTGTAATCGGCACCTCTGGTATTCACGAAGTGCATGGCGGTCATGGCGCCAACTCTGAGGAGACAAGGCCACTACGTGTTACCCTACCTGGATGACTGGCTTCTCATGGCGCCCTCTTGGGAGGCCCTGATGTATGCCATTCATTGTACTCACTCTGTTCGAAACGTTGGGCATCATTATCAATCAAGAGAAGTCACGCCTGGTTCTGTCACAGATTCTGCAGTTCATAGGCGCAGTTCTGGACACTGTCCAGGGGAAAGCTTTTCTACCCCGCCACCGAGCGGAACACATCAGATACCTCATCAGGGACTTTTCGGCAAAGAGGACCGTCCCAGCCAGACAGGTCCTGTGCCTGCTCGGACATATGGCTGCGGTCATTGCAACAGTCCCGCTAGCCTGTCTCCACATACGGGTGACCCGGTGGATGTTACGGGTCCAGTGGGATCAAAGGCAAGACCATCTGCAGCTCCCAGTTCGGATCACGAAGGCCGTAATCCGGGATTGGCAATGGTGGCTAGATTCAAAGAACTTATTAGTGGGGGTTCCCTTCACTGCGCCGTCTGCAATTGACACGCTCTCCACAGATGCCTCAGGGCTCTGGTGGGGAGCATACCTCAACGGTGTCAGGTCTTGGGGCCTGTGGACAGCCCAAGAGACTCATCTCCACATAAATATCCTGGAAATGAACAGTTCTTTATGCCCTGCAGGCTTTCCAGTCAGAGTATTCCACTGGGTACTCTTCTGTTACAGACAGACAATTCCGAGGTGATGTATTACCTCAACAAACAAGGAGGCACCCATTCCTACCCATTTTGCAGGGAGGCCATGAAGGTGTGGGATTGGGTTCTACAACACGGCGCAAACCTCATTGCTGTTCATGTCCCAGGGGTGGACAGCATCATCGCAGACAGCCTGAGTCGCTCTCAGGCCAGAGTCCACAAGTGGAAACTACTCTAGGAGGTAGTAGAGGATCTGTTTCGCAGATGGGGTACACCAGAGTTAGACCTTTTCGCGTCCCCATACAACGCAAAACTGCCCAGTTTCTGCTCGCTAGATTCAGGGCCTGGTGTTTACTGGTGAGACGTGTTGTCCCTCTCCTGGGCGGGCAGATTCCTCTATGCCCCCCCCCCCAGTTGATCCAGAGGGTCCTTTTGAAACTTCGCAGAGAGCAAGCGATGCTGATACTTATCGTACCGGTTTGGCCCAGGCAGATCTGGTTCCCTCTACTGCATCAGCTGTCCTGGGAACCTCCAGTGCCTCTGCCAATCAGCTCTCACTTACTGTCTCAGGAGGCGGGCTCGTTGGTCCATCCGGACCTCCGTTTGCTGAACCTTCACGCCTGGCTCCTAGAAACATAGCCATTATGCAATACGGTGTCTCACAGGAGGTAGCAGACGTTCTAGCAGATGCTAGAAAACCGGCCACTCATGCTACTTACGCCATGAAATGGTGCAGATTTTGCCTCTGGGTTCAAGCGCGGGGGTTTGAGCCAATGGATTGTCCAGAAAGGTCGGTCTTGTACTACCTGCTGTCTCTCTTTCAGACAGGCTTGGCCTACTCCTCGATAAAAGTACACCTTTGTGCCATCTCAGCCTATCACAGTCCTATAGGCCAACGTCCCATATCTCAGTTGGACACTGCACGAGCCTTCCTGATAGGTGTCCTCCACCTTAGACCTTCGATTAAGGATCCTGTTCCGCCTTGGGATTTACCCTTTGTCCTGGAGCAGCTTGTGCTGCCAGCTGCAGATTGCGAGGTACGTCTCCTTTCATGGAAGACGTTGTTTTTAGTTGCCGTTACTTCGGCCAGAAGAATTTCTGAACTTCGTGCACTGATGTGCAAAGAACCTTATTTGGTTTTCCACCAGGACATGGTATCCCTGCGGACTAATCAGAAGTTTCTGCCCAAGATGGTCTCAGCTCTTACTCTTAATCAGGATATCGATCTACCAGTGTACTTCTCTAAATATTCTAATCAAGGAGAGGCCCTGTTGCACACTTTAGATGTGCATAGGTGTCTTTGATACTACCTGACCAGAACCAAACACCACCGAAAATCTGATCAGCTTTTTGTCTCCTTCGTCCACAGGATGATGGGAGCTCCCGTTTCCAAACAGTCGCTGTCCAGGTCGCTCATACATTGTATCACGTTCTGTTACCAGAAGCGTAACAAACCCTTACCGGGCGCGGTTAAGGGTCATTCCACGGGGTGGCTACCTCCTTTGCAGCCTTAAAGAACGTGTCCACTCAGCCATCTGTGCAGCAGCCACTTGGAGCACTGTGCACACCTTCATCAGGCATTATAGCCTGGACGTTGCATCGAGGCAAAGAGCAGGTTTTGGTCTAGCAGTCCTTCAAAACTTCTGTCCTAGGCTTCGGTTCTACTAGTGATTTCTACCTTCCCTCCTCCCAGTGGTGAGGGATTTCCAGTATTGCTTGGTAATCGGTACTAGTGGTGTAACCTGCTGCAAGAGCTGTTTCTCGAAGTTAGATAATACAGTTACGTAAGAACTTACCGTAACAGATCTTCGAGAACAGCTCTTGCGCAGATACTCCCCCCCCCACACCATCCCCACTGGAGGTAGATTTTTGTTCCGATATCCTTCTGTGCTAGGATCAGGTATTCTCAACACCACTCTGATTGTCACTTGATGGCAGATCCTCAGTCTCCTCTTCTGATGTCATCCAGCGGCCGGAGTCTCTGATAGGAGAACTGGGGATTTTGGGGGACCGCCTTCTTATGTACTATGTCTGACGTTGGGGCGGGACCGACGTCTGAGGCGGTCCCCACTGAATACTGCTAGCTAGAAAATTTCCGTAGGGTCCTGGCGCCTGCCGGCTTCAGTCCTAATGGTGTAACCTGCTGCAAGAGCTGTTCTCGAAGATCTACTGTTATGGTAAGTTCTTGCGTAACTGTACTTTTCTCGACCAGCAAGGCATTTTCTGCATCTTCTGGGCCACATGGCAGCTTCCACAGCAGTGGTCCAAGGGGCCAGGTTTCAGATGAGGGACATTCAGTTCCATTTGAGAACCTTTTGGTCCCAAAGGAAAGATCCTCTTACCAAGCTAGTTCCTGTTACTCAGGCCTTAATTCAGGTCCTTTTAGTGGTGGCAGGACCTGGACAATCTGAGGCAAGGTGTTCCATTTGTCCCTCAGACTCGCTCTGTGATTCTTACCACAGATGCTTCCCTTTTTGGGGTGGGGAGCCCATCTGGGGGCTCTCATGGCCCAGGGACTGTGGTCCCTTCAGGAATCCCTTCTTCACATCAACCTTCTGGAGCTCAGGGCAGTACTTCTTGCCCTACAAGCTTTCTCTCAGTCAGTACAGAACAGGGTGGTTTGGGTCAGGACGGACAGCACTACCGCCATGTGGTATATCAACAAGCAGGGAGGCACTTGGTCCACGGCCTTGTGCACGGAAGCCATGAAAGTATGGTCCCTGGCTTATTCCCTGCAGACTTCCTTAGTTGCGGTCCACCTCCCAGGAAAGGACAATGTGATAGAAGATGCATTGAGCAGGATTTCCCAGGGTCATCATGGATGGTCTCTGGATCCTTTGGTGTTGAAGGTGATCTTCTCAAGGTAGGGCACTCCGGAGATAGATCCCTTTGCAGCCCCAGACAATCGCCAACTTCCTCTGTTTTGTTGCAGACCCCAAGTCTTGGGTTCAGTTCCTCTAGATGCTCTGATTTTGAACTAGGGCGGGAAGTTTCTTTATGCCTTTCCTCCTTTTCCTCTGTTGTTCAAGTTTCTAGTCAAGGTAAGGTCACAACCATGCAAAGTGATTCTGATTGCTCCAGACTGGGCCAGGCAGCCTTGGTACCCTCTGCTGCTGTCCTTGGCAGTCCATCGTCCCCTGTCACTTCCCAGGAATTACAATCTGCTAACACCCTCTCAGTGGAGGGTTTGTTACCCCAATCTCCAGTCACTCATTCTCAAGGCATGGCTCTTGAAGACTTGGAGTATGCAGTTTTACATCTGTCCCAAAGGGTTCTGGATACCCTCAATGCTTCTTGAAAGCCTACCACAGGAAAAAACCTAGAACTCCAAATGGAAAAGGTTCAGTATTTGGTGTTCCAAGAAGCACATTTCCCCAGACACTGCTGAGTTGTCTACAGTTCTGGATTACATGGTTTACCTTAATAGCCTAGGCCTCAAACTAGCTACTCTCAAAGTTCATTTGTCAGCTATTTCTGCTTTCCTGTCAGTGGGGAAATCTTCGTCTCTGTCATCTCACCCTGTATTCTGTAAATTTTTCAAAGGATTGCTTCATACCAGTCCCCCTTTTAGGGATCCTGCTCCTGCCTGTGATTTGAATATTTGTATTGCTCAGCTGATGCAATCCCCCTTTGAGCCTATGTCCTCAGCAGAGCTCAGGTACTTGACTTGAAAAACTGTGTTTTTGGTTGTTGTTACTTCTGCCAAACGTATCGGTGAACTGTAAGCCCTGTCAGTGGAGCCTGACTTCATTTCTTTCCATAGGGATAAGGTGGTCCTTAGAACCAATAGAAGGTTTCTACCTAACGTGGTTTCTGATTTCCATTTAAACCAATCTGTCTCTTCCTGTGTTCTTCACTGATCACACCTCCTCTGGGGAACGGAGGCTACACAGTTTAGATGTTAAAAGGGCCCTTAGTTACTACATAGAACGTACAAAGGGTCACAGGTTTGACTCCCTCCAGTTGTTCCTCACTTATGGGGAAGTTGGTACGCGGGAAAACCTGCCACCAAGAGAACCATTGCCAGGTGTATTGTGTCCTGTATACAGTTCTGCTATGAAAAACTGGGGAAAAACTGCACCCTCAGGCCTGAGGGCTCATTCCACTAGAGGTACAGCTGCATCTCTGGCTGCAGCTAGGGATATCCCCTTGTTAGAAATCTGTCAAGCAGCCACTTGGAAAACGGTTCATACCTTCACCAAGCATTACTCTCTGGATATCCAGGCTAGGAGTGATGCTAGGTTTGGCACAGCAGTACTTCAGAGCCTATTTCCAAAGTAGGTTCTGTCCCTCCTCCTTGGAGGTACTGCTTAGTAGTCTGCAGATTGTCAGAATACAGCAAGACTTCATGTTTGAAGAAAAAATTACTCACCTTAGTAATTGTGTTCCTTCTAATGGAGTCTTGCTGTATTCTGACCTCCCTCCCTGCCTCCCCTCTCAGAACCTGTTTTGGGAAGTGGGTGGGCAGGTGCAGTGTTGCACCCCAAGGGTGTCTTTAGCCCCCTCCTCTCGTGTTGGGTGCTTTGGATTTGTTTAATTAAGAGTTTAGTTCTTATTACCTGGTTTTGGTTCTTTGGGTTTCCTGACTTGAGTCTTTTAGGGAATCCAAAGTATTTGTTGCTAGTTGGCTACTAGGAGTTTACAATTTCCACATTTTACAGTCGGTGAGTTTTTTCAGCTCATAAGAATGTGATGGTTTGGTTTCAAAAGGACACAGAGTTTTCAGCCGAGCTCGAGCCCAATGTTCTATGCCTGGCATAGAATTTAACCCTTCACTCTCCGGGGCAGTTCAAGAGCTAGAACTGCAAATTGTCAGAATACAGCAAGACTCCATTAGAAGAAACACAACTAATAAAGTGAGTAATTTTGTCTTCTCTTCTCCTTCTAATAGAGGAGAAACTCTCCTTCACACTCTGGACGTCCACAGGGCGCTGAGGTATTACCTTAAGCACACGGCTACTCACCGCAGATCGGAGCAACTATTTGTGGCATTTGCACTACAACACTTGGGTAAACCAGTGTCCAAGCAGACTATCTTCAAGTGGCTTGTCCACTGCATTGTATTTTGCTGTGAGAAGCACAATAAACCCCTTTCGGGACTGGTTAAGGGTTACTCCACCAGAGGAGTCTCTGCTTTCTTTGCTGCTCTGTGGAATGTCTCCATTAGGGACATATGTGCGGCTGCTACCTGGAACTCTGTGCACACTTTCTTGAAGCACTATAGCTTGGACATAGCGTCCAGATGCTGTGCCGGCTTCTTCGGCTTGGCAGTCCTTCAGGGACTCTTGTCTTAACTTGCTGTTTCCAGCTTTATCATCTTCCACCTCCCAGGATTTGGCACCTCCTTGGCGCGGGACTGCTTGGGATTCAGTCCTAATTGTTATAGCCTGCTGCAAGCGCTCCCACTCGAAGTAAGATGGTACAGTTACGTAAGAACTTACCGTAACAGTAGCTCTTCAAGAGGGGCTCTTGCAGCAGGCGATGCTTTCCCGCCCTCCGTCCCCTGGGTAAGGTGTGCAGATCGTCATCTTCGGGCTTCGCCTCCTTCTCTTGTCAGGGCCCGTTCGCGGGTCTTAGCGGGGGGACTGGGCTGGAGCTGGGTCTGCCCCCTTTTGTACCAGGGCTGACTGGGTAGAACTGACATCGGGGGGTGGTCCCTGCTGGGTACTGCTGGCTGAGAAGTTTTCCGGTGTGTCTTAATGCCTGCGGCGTTAATACTAATTGTTATAGCCTGCTGCAAGAGCTCCTTTCGAAGATCTACTATTACAGTACGTTCTTGTGTAACTGTACTTTCAAACCCCAGGAAATCTTACTGTATTCTGACTTATGCAGTATGATCTCACCATAGGACTGCCCCAGAGCCGAAAAAGGTTAATAGAATCTATGCAAATGATGGAATGCTAGGCTCTAGCTCGGTTTTCAAATCACTGTCCCTGGTACACCGTTCTAAACAGTCAGATTCTTTACTCTACTTGCTTCAGTAAGACGTCTCCAGAGGGCTCTCCTTCATTGCTTGAAGAAACTTTTTCTCGGTTTATTCACTAGTAAAATTTATTTTATTGGTATTCTTTTCACTGTTCTTGGTTTTCAGGTAATAATTGTTTAGATTTTAGTCAAGCGGGGGTAAGTAGTTGCTTTCCTCCCAGTTCTTCAACCGAGTGGGAACGACAGCCTTCCTATTTATTTTACTGATTTTAATTACTAACTTACTAAAATGCCAGCAGAATAGGCCTAATGGTCTTTCATGTCTGCTTGTGTGGTCAGCCCCCACCCTGGGAGCTGCCCTTGCTGCCCCCCCTCGCCTTCTCCCTTCCCAGTCCAGGATATTCTCGTTGCACGGGACTTTGCTTCCAGAACCCTTCCCCTGTACCTGTCCCACCCCCTCTGAACCCCTCCACTGTGTCTGCCTCCACCAGCCCCCTGGGCAGCGCATTCCATGGCTCCACCACCCTCTCAGTGAAGTAGCACTTCCTCCGCTCTCCTGAATCTCCCTCCCTCCAGCTTCCACCCATGCCCTCTGGTTGCGCCTCTCTTCCTTCGAGCACCCTGACTGCTCCTTCCCTGTTTACCCCCTTCATGTACCTGCAGACCTTATCATGTCCCCACGGTCCCTTCTCTCTTCCAGTGTGTACATATTTAGCTCTTCGAGCCTCTCCCCATAGGTTACATTTTGGTTCAGACTCTTTATAGCCACTTTTTTCAGTTATTTGTGTTTTAACTGCCGTAACTCCTGGTTTCATTTGGATTTGAATTCAACCGGGGTAACTCCTGGTATTTTATTTTCATTCTGGGGTAACTCCTGTTTTTTTCTGTCTGTTCGAGTAACCAAGGGAAAAAAAAAAAAGGTTTTACTTTGATGTGGTGATCTGGGTTATGGCACAGAAAACTAAAAAGAGAACAGGACCCACAGGTTTCCAGCACTGTACCGAGAGCGGGAAAGTTTTTGCTAAAGCAGATCTACACTTTGTTTATTCTGTCTGGGGTCTGACCACTAACAGACAGATTGTGAGATTTGTTCTAACTTTCCGCAGTCTACCTTGGATAGACTGTTTTCAAAGATTGTCGGAAAGAATGACTGATAAGGCTGCCAACCCAGCCGCAGGCCAACCGGATGAACCGGGAGAGCTGCCCTCTAAAAGGGGTGATAGCTCTATTTCGACAAAATGAACCGCAGATGAGGCTGCTGAACCGGCCGTTGCGGTCACGAAAAAGAAGGAAAAGTACCAGGAACCACAACCGAAACAACCCGTGGTTCCTTCTGCCGAAGAGATCGCTAATGCGATCAGGATTATTCAGTCATTACAATCCACGGTTCCGGTTGACAAACGACCGTTTCCACATGTTATCCCTGGTTTAAAGGTCCAAGGTGGCGATCCTCATGGGGAAAATGACTTTGGGAATTAGCCTGGTGATGAAGATGAGGATTTTGGGGACCCTATTGATCCAGACATTTCCCCTGATCCTCACAGACCAGATTCCCCTGACAAGGGAACATAGGATTTTACCTCCTATTTTACTTTTATGAAACAAGTGGCTCAATCCCTAGACCTCCCATCCCAGGAATCTGCAGAGGATGAGGAAGAGGATTATAAGGAGGTGATTAATATGCTCTCATCAAAGAGGCTACTCCTCCCTCTCCATAAGTCTCTAAGAAAGCAGACTATGAAAGTTCTGCAAACCCCCCTTCTGTCCCACCCACAGACAGGAAGGTGGATAAGGAATACTGGGTGGCTAAGTCTGGGGCTGAATTCCTCTTTGGGCACCCCAGCCATGAAGGTGTGGTACGGGCTGCAGCTTGTGACAAAGCTGGCATCCCTCTGGCCTATCACCCTCCAGACAAGGATTCTAGGAGGGTGGATTCCGTAGCTAAAAAAGTGTACTTGGGATTTTCTCTTGCTGTTAGACAGGCATCTTACAGCGAGATATCAGAAAAATATGTGGACCACAGTATTTCAGATTGCTAGGACAGCTCCCTCCTCCTATGGCTGCTGACCTGGAGGAGGCTGCAAAAAGGGGTACTGAAGCTGCTAAGACGCAGTTCAGGATGGCAGTGCATCCAGGCAGATGGCATCTGCTGTGTCCTTCCGAAGGTTTGCTTGGCTTCGAACCACTAACCTGACACAAGATACCCAGACTTAAGGCCATGGATTTCCCATGTGACCCTGTATCTCCGTTTAGGGAGCAAACAGAGGCATATATGAATGTAATCCCTTGTTACCTGGGGTTACTAGAATCCCAGTAAGACCTAGTGGTAGGCGGGGAAGGCAGCTTGTGAAACTCCAGTTAAATGGGTTTCACACTGTCTCGCTCTGTTCTCAGTCTCAGCTGAGACTGAGAGATGACATCACCATAGAACTGTTGCAGCTGCATAAGCCACATTGGAATCTGCAGCAGAGGGAGTGAGATGGAACGTTGGGAGTTTTCAAAGTTAGTCTCCTGTTTACTGTCAAGCAGGAAGGGAGTTTTCTGTTTACCTCCTTGGGAGAAGGAAGTCTCCTGTTTTACCTTTGAAAGAGAAGGTCAGTGTCCAGTTTTAAGTGGTGGAGACCTGTCCAGAATTGAGCCCCTTCTCCGGGGGCAAGTATCCCTCTGTGGATTCCAGGGCAATCCTCAATGTCTGCTACAAAGAAGAAAGCTGCCTTTTACAGTTTCTGTTTGGTCTTAAATGTGGAAGAAGTTGTACTTCGCCTGTGGGGCACCTGCAACGAAAGGGTGAGTGTTTTGCTCTAATTTGAGAGGGCAATCAATGTGTTTCTTCAGTTTGGAAAATGTGAAGAAGTATGGGATTTGGACTACTATTTGGGAGGCCTATTGTACTAGGATAAACAAATGGAGTAGTATCAAAATCTAAAGTCTGTATGAATTCAAATAATGTTGTAGAGGGGGTGCTACAGTCCATCCACCGTTTAATCTACATTTCGAAGTTTTAGTTTCTCCAGAGAAATGGCCGGGTATGGGCTGTGGGAGCTGGAGGTGGGCAAACCCCCCATCTTTGGTAACCAGGTCCACCTCTGCGGGTTTCTGCTGTGATTGCTACTTGCCTCATGCACCTGGCCAGTGATGAGGTAGGTACCCAGACGTGGGTCGCAACTTGGGAAAATCTCTCTAGGAGTCGCAGACTCTAAGTGGTGTGGGGAGCCACAACAAGTAAAATGGGTTCATTCTTTAAATGGACCGTCAGTCAAGTGGCCGGCAGGGGAGCTGGGCCAGTCGGGCTGTGTATCCAAAGCGCATGCAAGTCCGGGCTGTGTGCCTGGTGGGTCCAGAGCCTGAAATTAGTAGAAATGGGTTCATTCTTTAAGTGGACCGCCTTGTAGTATCTAACCTGCATTATCAGTAAACGTACCCCCTTGGGGGTCCATCTGTGCTTTATGTTCAGCTAGTTGTGAATAAAAGCCACACTGAAAAATCCCAATCCTGGTTCTGGACATTACAGTTATTGCTTCCTGTGTTCGGATTTACTTGGGTGCCCCTCTTGCAGAGTAGCCAAACCTTGGTCCCCTTGTGCCAGGTAACCTCATCCTCCCCGAACCCAGGTCCCCACCAGGCATTGCTGCCAGTCCAACAGCATGCCACCTGTCATTTTAGTAAAACGGCAGGGGTGAGGGGTTTCATGAAGAAAATGAAGGAATACAAGGCTGCATACAAAACTGCAGCAGCCAGAGAATGAGCTGCTACCACCCAGAAGCATCATGCAAGGGGGTGGCAGAGGCAGGCCTACTTATAGGCCTTTTTTCTAGCCTCAGGCTTTTCGTTAGTATCAGCCCAGGGGATACTTCAAAGGCGGGGCAGTGGCCGCAGTGGTCCCAGTATTTCAGCCAGCAGCACAATCCAAACAGACACACTGATTCGGGTCACCTCCCCAATTCCAGTAGGGGGCAGGCTGGTCCACTACTTCCAGGAGTGGAAAAAATATCACCACAGACAATTGGGTCCAGGAGTTGGTGGGCCAGGGACTTGTCTTCAGCTTCAAAGCTATGCCAAAGCTGAGGTCAAGAGTTTTCAAACCCTCTTCCCCATCAGAAACAACCCTGCTGGAAAAGGAAGTTTCAGGCCTTCTGCTACAAAAGGCAGTGGAACCAGTCCCTTCCAACGAGGTAGGAAAGGGCCTGTATTCAAGATACTTCCTCACAATAAAGAAAACAGGAGTGGTGACCCATTCTGGATCTCGGATACTTAAACGAGCATCTGTCAAAATCAAAATTCAAGATGGTTACTCTGGCTACCATGCTACCCACCCTAAGACCGGGAGACTGGTTAGCGTCCCTGGATCTGAAGGACGCGTTAGGACCTCTCCACAAGCAGGCTGGAGGGATGTCATGTGACCTATAGGTAACAAGAAATGGAGCGACGCCCCTGGTGGGTGAATGGGTGACGGGCGGGCGGGTCAGTCCACGCACAGCGCGGACGTGGCTAGGACCTCCACAAGCAGGCTGGAGGGAAGGAGGCTTTGCCTGTTGAGGCTCTCAGCAATCCCCTGTTCCAAGCTCCTCAGCTGGGCAGTGTTCTGAGGGGTGAGGGCTGCTTCAGAGGCCTCTTAAGGCTCTCGGCAGTCCCCTGTTCCAAGCTCCTCAGCTGGGCAGTGTAACCTTAGAATGGCAGAAAAGGGGAGATACTGCTGATGGGGGATCTGAATATGCCAGATGTTAACTGGAGTGCATTTGCAGCAGCCACTTCTAAGAGTGGGGTCATTCTAGATACCCTACAGGGGGCATGCCTTAGACAGGTAGTATTGGAACCCACTTGAGAGGGAGCAGTCTTAGACCTGATGCTCTCAAATGGAGATGGCGAGAGGATCATAGATTTAGAAAGTGGGTAGCCATCTGGGAACTAGTGGCCATCGAACAGTATAGTTCACGATAAACTCAACAGTAGAGTCAAGCCATACAAAGGCAAAGGTACTGGACTTCAGGAGGGCTGACTTTGCCAAAATGGGCGTGAGCCTAAGGAATGCACTAGCAAATGGGCAGGAAGGAGGGATGGAAGAACAATGAGGAATAATCAAAACTGCCATCACAGAGGCAACAAGCCTTTGTGTGAAGCAAATAAAACAAAACAATGTAAGAAACCACTCTGGTTCTCAAAGGAGGTGGCAGGGAAGGTTACAGAGAAAAAGAAAGCATTCAGAAAGTACAAGGAATCACAGAAGGAGCAGGACAGAGAATTGTATCAGTTAAAGCAGAAGGAAGCAGGGAAGGCCATCAGAACAGCAAAGGCCCAAACGGAGGAAGAGATAGCCAACTCAGTTAAGAAGGGGGATAAAACCTTTTATAGGTACATCAGGGAGTGAAGGAAGACCAAGGGAGGGATAGTGAGGCTTAATAAAGGGGAGGGGGTTGGGCAGAGAGTGACTGTGAAAAGGCAGAGATACTAAACAAATATTTTTGCGCAGTATTCACAAAAGAAGAGGTGGAGGTACCTAAACCAAACAGTAGAAACAATCTGGATACAGGGGTTATCAGCCCATTCACAAGAGAAAGGGTTCTGAAAGAACTCTTAAAACTGAAAGTGGACAAAGCAATGGGGCCTGATGGGATTTATCTCATAATTCTAAAAGAACTAAGGGTAGAACTAGTGACACCACTGACTACCCTCTTTAACAAATCATGGTAGGATGGTGTGGTACCTGAGGACTGGAGGAGGGCAGATGTTATTCCACTTCACAAAAGTGGGAGCAGGGCAGAAGCAGGAAACTACAGACCTGTTAGTTTAACCTCAGTGATTGCGAAAATAATGGAATCACTTCTGAAGGAAAGAATTGTTGAGTACTTAGAGGCCAGAGGGGCACAGGACCCAAGGCAGCATGGATTTACAGTGGTAAGGTAATGTCAGACAAATCTAATAGATTTCTTTTGACTGGGTGACCAAAGTAGTAGATCAGGGAGGGGCTGTGGACATGGCCTACCTAGACTTTAGCAAGGCATTTGACACAGTCCCACACAAAAGATTAATATTCAAGTTGGCCAGCCTGGGGGTGGGTCCCAAGATGGTAGCCTGGGTAAAGAATTGGCTGGAGAACAGGACACGGAATAATAGTAAACGGAGTCCACTTCGAAGAAAGGGTCATTACTAATGGGGTACTGCAGGGTTCAGTACTAGGACCGGTCCTCTTTAATGTCTTTATAAGCAACATTGCAGAGGGACTAGAAGGAAAAGTATGTCTCTGCAGACAACGCAAAGATCTGCAACAGTTGATGCACAAGGTGGGGTGGAAAGAATGAGAAGGGACTTGGCAAGGTTAGAGGAGTGGTCAAACGTATGGCAGCTTAGACTCCGTGCTAAGAATTGCAAAGTAATGCACCTGAGAAACAAAAACCCAGGGGAAGAGTACACAGTGGGGGGGGGGAGGAGAGATACTAACAATAACAAAAATGGAAAGGGACCTGGGGGTAGTCGTATCAGATGACCTAAAGGTGGGCAAGCAATGTGAGACGGCAATAAGGAGGGCTGGGGGGATACTGGGATGCTTAGGGAGAAGCATCACCAGTAGAAAACAGGGACGTTGTTATCCCTCTGTACAGACTGCTGGTGAGACCCCATCTGGAGTACTGCGTGCAATTCTGGAGACCCAGTCTCTGCAAGGACATAGACAGGATGGAAGCAGTCTGGAGGAGGGCAACTAAAATGGTGGAGGGTCTGCACCAGAAGACACATGAAGAGAGACTTAAGGAGCTTAATATGTATAGCATTGAGGAAAGGAGGAGAGGGGAACATGATAGAAACTTTCAAGTACCTCAAGGAATCAACAAAGTCCAAGAGGGTAACATCTTTCAGAAAAGAGGTGTGTAAGAACAAGGGACAATTTAAAGATGGGGGCTCAGGGGTAATGTGAGGAAGTATTTTTCATGGAGAGGGTTGTGGATGCATGGAACATACTTCCTGAGGAGGTTGTGGAGTCAAAAACTGGTGGAATTCAAGAATGCATGGGACAGTCGTAAGGCAGTTCTAGGGGGTGGGGTTAGGAAGTAGTAGACTGTTGGTTAACTAGGATCTGCAGCTTATCCATTAGGTAGGGAAATAGGCAGACTGGGTGGGCCAAGCGGTTCTTATCTGCCGTCAGATTCTATGTTTCTATATACCAAGAAAACCTATGCTTCCAAATGGAAGAGATTTTCGATTTGGTGTCAGGGTAAGGGGTTAGACCATACCCAAGCCAATCTCTCTGCAGTTCTGGACTTCATGACCTATTTGCATGTCACAGGTTTAAGCATTTCCACCTTGAGAGTGCACCTGGCAGCTGTTTCAGCTTGTCAGCAGGCAAGGCATCTTCTTTGGCTTCGAAGCCAATATTCAAGAAGTTTTTTAAAGGATTACTGTATTTGCACCCACCACACAGGGAGCCTGCTCCCATGTGGGATTTGAACATTTGTATTGCCCAGCTAATGCAGCCTCCCTTTGAGCCCATGTCTACCGCAGACCTCAGATTTGTGACTTGGAAAATAGTGTTCCTGGTAGCCATTTCCTCTGCTAGAAGGATCAGTGAGCTCCGGGCATTGTCCACAGAGCCTGGGTACATTGCTGTCCTTAAAGACAAAATAGTTCTGAGAATTAACAGGAGATTTTTGCCTAAGGTGGTATCACAGTTCCACCTCAACCAGTCTGTTACTTTGCCAGTCTTCTTCAAAGACCATTGCACCTCAGGTGAGCGTAGGCTGCACAGTCTGGATGTTAAAAGGGCAGTCAGCTACTATCTTGACCACACAAAAGGTCACAGACAGGATCAAACCCAGTTCTTCCTCACTTATGGAGAGGAAAACCTGCCACAAAATGATCCATTGCACGATGGATTGTAGCCTGTATTCAGTTTTGCTATGGCAAGGCGGGCAAGCAACCACATGCAGGCCTCTGGGCCCATTCAACTAGGGGTACTGCAGCTTCTCTAGCAGCTGCTAGAGATATCCCCCAGTGGACATTTGCAAAGCTGCAACTTGGAAGTCAGTCCACATATTCACCAAACATTATTGTTTGGATATCCAGGCCAGAGGTGATGCCAGGTTTGGCACGGCAGTCCTGCAGAGCCTGTTTCCTAAATCGGTTATAGGTCCACCTCCAAAGGCACTGCTTGGTAATCTGCATAAGTCAGAATACAGTAAGAATTCCTGGGGTTTGAAGAAAAAAAATACTCACCATAGTAATCTTGTTTCTTCTAAGGGAATCTTACTGTATTCTGCGCTCCCTCCCCTACTCAAAACCTATGGTCATTGCTCTACAGCTGTGGTAGAGATGTTGCAAACCTAGAGGTAAATTGTGTTCTGGTTTTGGGGCATCTGTAACTTGAGTTTTAATGATGCCACTTGAAAGTTTCTCAAAGGGGGTAAATCCCTTATTCATACCCTGGTTTGTTTAGGAGGATTGTTGTTGTTGTTGTTGTTGTTATTATGATTATCTTTTTTAGTAATAGAAAATTGTTTATTGCAGGCTTTGTAAGAATCTGTTTAGAACTGTTTACCAGGGACAGTGATTTGAAAACCAAGCTAGAGTCCAGCTTTTCATTATTTGCATAGGTTCTGTTAACCTTTTTGGCTCCGGGGTAGTCCTATGGTGAGACCATACTGCATGAGTTAGAATACAGTAAGATTCCCTTAGAAGAAACAATATTACTATGGTGAGTAATTTTTTCTTTGAGGCTAAAGCCTTTCCACCTTGGAGTGTGATCCTGTCAGAGATCTGAAGTGAGGCAGCGTCGGCCCTGTTCATTAGTAGGATGGGAGAGCTTCAGTAAACGGGTTGCAGGAAGTAGTGTTGGTAGCTCTGCAGTGGGGTACTCACTCTTGGTTGAAATGAATCATACTGATGCCCCAGCTTGGCATTAGGGGGACACTGTGCTATTGGAGGTGCAGTCTTTCAGATGAGACATTTAAACTGCGGTCCTGTCTTGCTGTTCTGGTGGCTGCTGAAGAACACATTAACAATCCCATTGTACTTGTCAAAAAGAATAGGGATTTTTCTAGGGTTTGTCCTTGCCAGATTTCCCCTTTCTTTAAAACCATCAGTAGCTTAACCTGGTTCAGTATCGGTCTGTTTACAGCTGTATCCCCCTCCACTAGGAGGCTGAAAACTGGAAGTATTTCCTAGCTCCCACTCACCATTAACAAAAACAAGCTTAAACTAATTATGCCCTTGAGTTTTGTTTAGGCTAACCCATAGTGTAGCTCGGTCAATCAGTGGGGAAAAGGGCTGTTCAAATCATAACTTTATCTGAATTTGCATTTTCCTTTTATTGTTTACAATGAAATTGGCCTTTTTTTTTTGTTTTTGTTTAAACTTAAAGGGACACTGTCAGCCCTCCTTGGTCTCAAACAGATCCTAGTTTAAAAAATACATTTTATGATTGTTGGTATTCAGTAGAATGTGGTGATGTAGCTAGTTGTTAGATTATTATTCCTTTTTTTTTTAAAGTAAAAATAGACTTCCCACCATACTGGCATTACCACTCCTAAATATGTTTATAATGTATGGTAGAACGTTGTTTACTCAAAAAAATAATCATTTCCCAGTGTTGTTAACCCACCGATGTGACGTTTCAACCTTGTTAACCTATCAATGGTACATCATATCAATGAGTTTACAACTGGGAACAGTCTGCGCATGTGCATACATTTTTTTTTCTCTTGGGAACCGACGGATGCACGCTGCGGTGATGGAATGACTGAACGGCCGCCGCGGTGACTTATTTGAAAAGCAAGGCGCCGTCTTCAACCTTTCTTGGGACCATACACTGTAAAAAATAATGTGTGGTCACTCTATCTGCAACCGGTTACTATTAACCGTCTTGAGGTTGCCATAGCGACGTAAACCTCTCTGTTTACATGGTCGCCCATGCGGCCTCTCGACGGTTAATAGACCTGTTACCAATAGAGGACCATGCATTATCCTCTATATAATATATAGTGGAATGCTGTTATGCATGGAATTCCATGCCTGGAATATGCTTGTTCTGCTACACTAGTGACATCATTATGTTGTTCTGCTGCAGTAGTGATGTCACTACTGCAGCAGAACCACTTGGAATGCTGGCACATTGTTGCTTTCCTCTATTTAATTCTGTGGTAAGGTGGTATTCTAGAACCTCTAGAGACTTCACAAGTCAGTTTTATTGTGAAAGAGGAAAAAAAAAATACACGCATTTCACACAAAACTACTATACACTATAAAAAATGCAGGATGAGCAACTTTATGCACAACCTGTGTTCTGTTATCTCGGGGTCCTGATTCCCATGGACCTCTCGAGCTTCGCTCTCGAGGTCAGAGGGAATCAAAACCCCTCTGGCAGAACACACTGGTTGTGCATAGTTGCCCATCCAGTATTCTCTATATTTGCATTCCTTAATCTACTCAAACTGCATCTTTCCTGGACTTGGTGACACCCTAAACGGGCTAACCACTCAAGATGCAGTGGGAGGCAAGGAAACTATTTCATCAAGAGTGGCTGCACTGTTTGGGGGTGTTCCTAATGTTCAGAAGTATGCAATAAAAGTAAATCGAGGATTTGAAACAAAACCAGACTGAGTATAATTACACCATTAGCATGCATTTCAGTTATACTAAGAAATGAGGCAGATTAAACAACCAGCAATACCAGTGAATTTTAGAGAAGGTAAGCAGTCCTACCATGAGCTGCCAGTGCCGATATGTGGCATTACTGAACATAGGATTTGCAAGAAAGCGAGTTGTGCTCACAACAGAGGGAGGCGAACCTTACAATTGTCTTTGGTTTGTAGCAGATATTCTGCAGGTGGAGGCTACTTCTAACTGAAAGGTGAAATAAGGAACTTAGAATTATCAGGAAAAGACAGTCTTTCAAGCAACAGAAGTAGGTGGATCTAGCTTTACTTTTGTTCCAATTCTTAAGATTTTCAGTGCAGGAAGAGTTTAAACCCTGGGCTAAGAATTTGTCAAAAGTCCTGAAATAAGTGCAGGTACAGGTTGTGTATTTGACCCAGATAGTGCCCTAGGGGTGGAAACTGTTTTTTGTGTTTATCTGTGTGTGCCTTAAAAGGCCAGACCAGACTTTGCCAGGAAGTGCTTACATCATAGCTACTTATCAGCCAATCGCTTTGGTAACAGACCTGAGAACAATAGTATTACAAGCAAGTGTTTTATAGCAAACTCATCAGAACAGCTAATATTTTTCAAGTGAAACTACCTCTGGCTGGAAGCTGCAATACTGAACATAGGATTTGCAAGAAAGCGAGTTGTGCTCACAACAGAGGGAGGTGAACCTTACAATTGTCTTTGGTTTGTAGCAGATATTCTGCAGGTGGAGGCTACTAACTGAAAGGTGAAATAAGGAACTTAGAATTATCAGGAAAAGACAGTCTTTCAAGCAACAGGGGGAGGTGGAGCTAGCTTTACTTTTGTTTCAATTCTTAAGATTTTCAGTGCAGGAAGAGTTTAAAGCACAGCTGTCTTATTTTGGGGCTGACTGCTTTCAGAGCACAAACCACCAGGCTGTTTTGGGGCTGGGGAGGTTTACCTGTGTCTGACTTGATGTCTGGATTTTCTCTGTTTGATTAGCAGGGTATTTTCTGTCAAATTGTTGTGTAGGGCATCTTGCTGACAGGAAGGCACTCATCGCAGCGGTGGGTCAGAGCTTTTAGCTGATTGTTTTGTGAGGGCACAGTTTAGGCCCAACCCTTCCCACCCTCACCCCACCCACCCCTGGAAATAGTTCCTTTATACCTGGGGTTCTGACATCATTTCTCAAGAGTGCAAGGTGCTGATCACTGTCATATCCTCTTCTAGCACACTGCACTGACAGTATAATGATACACATTGTATAATATATATATTCTATAACAAACCAATCACACACACAAACAAAAAAAAAAAGTAGATAAACATGTGGGAGGTAGTGCAATGTAATGGCTGTGGGGCAGCAGTCTTCCGGGAGTCTTTCTGGAGGCTGAGATGCTGCCCTATTTGCAGACAACTCTCTGCCCTGAGGGAGGAAGTTGCCTGCCTCAGGCCACACTGGACAGTAGTAAGGAACCTTCCCCAGGGCCACACTGGACGGTAGGAAGGGAACCTCCCCATCCAGGGAGCACCAGAGCCACCATCACTACCTCAGAGGTTGCGAAGAAAGCACAGCAGTTGGGACCACAGTGGGCTCAGGAGGGTGAGGATGGTGGAACAGAGGCACACCCAGTCAGTTGTTCCACTCACAGTCCATACACCATTCTGGGGAGCATAGCTCCCCTATGGATGCACCCGCAGAGGAGACTAAGGAGGCTGAGGACAACTGTCACAAGGGAGGCCCACAGGAAGGAGGCAGAGGACACCACAAGGAAAGGAAGCAGCTCCTGGTGGGGGACTCAATTATTAGGGGGATAGAACTGGGGGGAGCAGGGAAAACTGAAGTAAGGTGCCTGCCTGGTGCCATGGCTTGGAGGGACAGGAAGCGCATCAGGATCACGAGAACAGCTGCACGGGAGTCTGAGCTGGATGTCATTGTCCACCTAGGGACAAATGACTTGGCGCATCATGAGATTAGAGCAGTGCAGAAGGACTTTGTAGAATTGGGGAGGGGCCCAAGACAAATAGCACACACAGTATCCTTCTCAGAGGTGCTGCCTGTCAATGGCATGAGTGAGGCGAGGGTACTTTGCACCATGCAGTTTAATGAATGGTTGAAAAAATGGTGTGGCGACAGGGGTTTGGCTCATTGGGGACTGGGGTTCACCTGGAAGGACACCAGCCTATACTGGCAGGATGGTCTGCATCTGTCCAGGAAGGGAACAAGTCTTTTGAGCAATCAGTTTAAATGCTTCATTGGCAAGCTTTTAAACTAGTCAAGTGGGAGGCACTAATAAGCAGCAGGAAAATCCCAGCCTCTCCCTACAAAACAGGGTACTAAATGAGAAAAAGACCGAGGTAGAAAGGTCAGTGGGGGATGCTGCAACAGAAGATAAAGCCATCAAAAAATGGAGAGCAATGAGTACCAGTGCCTGTAGTCTGAGTAACAAGCTTTCTGAATTAGTGGCCTTGATGGAGGAGGAACATCTGGATATCGTGGCAGTCACTGAAGCATGGTACACAAAACCATGACTAGGATGTAAACATACCAGGATACACTATCTACAGGAGGGACAGGGAGGGTAAAGAGGAGGTGGAGTAGCTCTTTACATAAGGGAAGGAATCAAGCAACAGAACAAAAAGGGTAAACAGGAGGAGAAAAGCACTGGGGGTAAATTTGAGACCGGCAATGGCACCACAATCCTATTGGGGGATTGTATACAGACACTTTCTCAGGGGAGGAAATGGACAAGGAAATGATAGAAAGTATACTTAGAATGGCAGAAAGGGAGATATTGCTGATGTGTGATCTGAATATGCAGATGTTAACTGGAGTGCAGTTGTAGCAGCCACTTGAAGAGTGGGATTATTCTAGATGCCCTACAGGGGGCATTCCTTAGACAACTAGTATTGGATCCCACTCGAGAGGGAGCAACCTTAGACCTGGTTCTCTCAAATGGAGATGAAGAGAGGTTCACAGATGTAGAAGTGGGTAGCCATCTGGGAACTAGCGACCATCGAACAGTATGGTTCACAATAAACACAGCGATAGAGTCAAGCCATACAAAGGCAAAAGTACTGGACTTTAGGAGGGCTGACTTTGCCAAAATGGGTGAGTGCCTGAGGAATGCACTAGCAAATGGGCAGGAAGGAGGGGTAGAAGAACAATGGGGAATAATAAGAACTGCCATCACAGAGGTAACAAGCCTTTGTGTGAAGCAAATAAACAAAATGATGTAAGAAACCACTATGGTTCTCAAAGAAAGTGGCAGCGAAGGTTCAAGAGAAAAAGAAAGCATTCAGGAAGTACAAGGAATCACAGAAGGAGCAGGACAGAGAACTGTATCAGTTAAGGCAAAAGAAAGCTGGGAAGGCAGTCAGAACAGCAAAGGCCCAAACGGAGGAAAAGATAGCTAACTCAGTTAAGGGGGATAAAACCTTTTATAGGTACATCAGGGAGCGAAGCAAGACCAAGGGAGGGATAGTGAGGCTTAATAAAGGGGAGGGAGGGTAGCAGAGGTGACTGTGAAAAGGCAGAGATACTAAACAAATATTTTGCTCAGTATTTACAAAGGAAGAGGGGGACCTAAAACAAACAGTAGAAACAATCTGGATACAGAAGTTGATACCAGCCCATTTACAGAAGAAAGGGTTCTGAAAGAACTCTTAAAACTGAAGGTGGACAAAGCAATGGGGCTAATGGGATTCATCTCAGAATTCTAAAAGAACTAAGGGTAGAACTAGTGACACCACTGACTACTCTCTTTAACAAATCATGGTAGGATGAGGTGTGTACCCAAGGACTGGAGGAGGGCAGATGTGATTCCCTTCACAAAAGTGGGAGCAAGGCAGAAGCAGGAAACTACAGACCTGTTAGTTTAACCTCAGTGGTAGGGAAAATGATGGAATCACTTCTGAAGGAAAGAATTGTCGAGTATCTAGAGGCCAGAGGGCACAGGACCCAGGGCAGCATGGATTCTACAGCGGGAAGGTCATGCCAGACAAATCTGATAGATTTCTTTTGACTGGGTGACCAGAGTAGTAGATCAGGAGGGGCTGTGGACATGGCCTACCTAGACTTTATAGAGCATTTGACACAGTCCCACACAAAAGATTAATATACAAGTTAGCCAGCCTGGGAGTGGGTCCCAAGATGACAGCCTGGGTAAAGAATGGTTGGAGAATAGGACACAGAGTAACAGTAAATGGAGTCCACTCTGAAGAAAGGGGGTTACTAGTAGGGTACCTGCAGGGTTCAGTATTAGACGGTCCTCTTCAATGTCTTTATAAGCTACATTGCAGAGGACTGGAAGGAAAAGTATGTCTCTTTGCAGATGACACACAGATCTGCAACAGAGTTGATGCACAAGGTGGGGTGGAAAGGATGAGAAGGGACTTAGCAAGGTTAGAGGAATGGTCAAATGTATGGCAGCTTAGATTCAATGCTAACAAGTGCAGGTAATGCACCTGGGAAACAAAACCCAGGGAAGAGTACACAATGAGGGTGAGATACTAACAACAAAATGGAAAGGGACCTGAGGGTAGTCATATCAGATGACCTAAAGGTGGGCAAGCAATGTGAGAGGGCAGCAAGGAGGGCTGGGGGGATACTGGGATGCATAGGGAGAGGCATCACCAGTAGAAAACAGGAAGTTGTTACCCCTCTGTACAGACAGCTGGTGAGACCCCATCTGGAGTACTGCGTGCAGTTCTGGAGACCCAGTCTCCGCAAAGACATAGACAGGATGGAAGCTGTCCAGAGGAGGGCAACTAAAATGGCGCAGGGTCTGTACCAGAAGACATATGAAGAGAGACTTAAGGAGCTTAATATGTATAGCCTCGAGGAGAGGGGGGACGTGATGGAAACTTTCAAGTACCTCAAGGGAATCAACAAAGTCCAAGAGGGTAGCATCTTTCAAAAAAAGAGGTGTGCAAGAACAAGGGGGCACAATTTGAAGATAGAGGGGCGGCTGAGAGGTAATTTAAGGAAGTATTTTTTTCACAGAGAGAGGTTGTGGATGTATGGAACTGCCTTCGGAGGAGGTTGTGGGAGTCAAAAACAGTGGTGGAATTCAAGCATGCATGGGACAGTCATAAGGCAATTCTAGGGGGTGGGGGTAGGAAGAAGTAGGCTGCAGGTTAACTAGGATCTGCAGCTTATCCATCAGGTAGGGAAATGGGCAGACTGGGTGGGCCAAGTAGTCCTTATCTGCTGTCAAATTCTATGTTTCTGTTTCCTTTGTTACTCTGGTTAGGGTTTACAATTTAAATTCTTAGTAGTGCTCTCTGATCCATTTTATTGCATGCAGGCCTGTAAAGCCATATTATTTTGTCATTTATTTATTTGAAATTACTGTAACTGGGTGACCATATTAAATGCAGCATCTCATTTTTTATGGGGGTTTAAGGAAAGAAGGCAGCAGTCAACAGGTTGACATAGTCCAGCAGGAATGTTTGCATATAGGCTGAAATATACGCAGGAAAAAATCTGGAAAGGTAATCAAAGCAAGCTAACAAAGTGGGGTCACAGCAGACCGATAATGAGCATTGTCATGCAGCATCATTACGGTCTGGGAGAGGGGGGTTACTGAACCAAAACCAATACAGGGGTTTCTGTGGTGGTTGGAAAGACTGGACTTGAATATTTGCAAATTAGAAACGTTCCTCAGCTGGGGGAGGGAGTTTGTTCCAGGTGTCTTGTGCTGTAAATCCTGAGGTCTTTCTACCAAAGTAACGCTTCACCCTGTGACTTGAGAAGGTGAAGCTGCTGTTTAGAGTTAGTAGGCACTGCTTCATTGCCTAAGCTGAGCTGGGAGATGAGGGGCTTTTCCTCTGTACAGTTGTACAACAAAGAAAGCCAGTGGTAGTCATGCCTGCTTGAGGGACTTGGCCATTTATGCTGGTTAAACAGCAGACTAATGGGTAGACAAGATGAGTTATAAAATCCACCTCCCTCATCTGTTTGTCTAAGTTAGGTTTGAGAGTTCTGTGTTTCAGACTTACTTGTTGGATTTTGGTAACCAGATAAGCCAGTTGAGATACTGTCCATTTTGCAGGGGTGACCTGGGAGTAATTACACTAAACAGAATGTAATGGAGCAACATAACAGTACCGCACAGTAATAATTCAGACAGCTACCTGATAGTTTTTTAGCAGAACAGAGATATAAGGTATTTCGGCTCCAAAGCACATGTCTGGTCTGAACTCTTGTGTACAGATCAGCAAAGGAAGGGTACAGAAACAATACAAAGTACACAGAGGGTTGAACAATTGCAGTTGCAAAGACCGTCACCATGAAGGTGGGCCTTTAGGCTAGACTTAAAAGCATCAGTCTTAACAGTGACCTGGATATCATTGGGGACATTGTTCCATAGGTAAGGGGCAGCGTAGGCAAAGGCTCCATAGGTAAGGGGCAGTGTAGGCAAAGGCTCTGCGACCTGTGCCAGATGTCCTTGGGATAGTAAATGGTGTTGATGCAGGGGAGCGAAGAAGTCACCATTGAGGCATTATTTCAGAAATGTCCTGTAGGCTGCGGGTGGGGGAAGGTTCCAGTTAGCATGTGTGCCAGGCAGAGAATTGGGTACTGCAGTCCACCTTCAAGGGAAGGCCAGCCAGGGGAATGGAAAGAACTTGACATTTCCCAGCTGATTATTCCAAAACACCCAGTATTTGCTGTATAACAAAATATAATAGTGCACATGCAGCTGTTTTTATAATATGGGACTTTGTGTTTTGCATCATCGAGTCATGTTAAAGGGCGGGAGCTGCTTTGAGAACTAGACTGTATTGGATCAGTTCGGTCACATTCACAGGAATCCGATGTCACAGAATCCTTACTTATTGATTATGTAGGTTTCCTTAGATGGTGCCGGGGTTAAAATTAAGAAAAAAAGCTGCTGTGGGAGGCAGAATACCAAAAACCTAAATTTGTTATTCCATCTCAAAGTCTTGTATTACACCTATCCAGAAGTGCATGCTACAGATTAAACTGCAGAGTGAGTGAATGGAGGAGTGGTATTCCATTCAGAATACCAGCATGATGAAAATGGTATTCCGCCTTGAAAACTGGTATGTAAAACAGGGCATAATACCAGTAAATTCGAGCCCTGTGACGATTACATGCCTTTTTAATTAATTGACAGAGTTGTGGCCTTGTGTAGATTCCAGAACTTCTAACCTGAAAATTATCCTTTTCACAGGATATGGTGGGGGCTTCAATGAAAGAGAGAATGTAGAATACATAGAACGTGAGGAATCTGATGGAGAATATGATGAGGTAAAGTTTGCAATTTTTTTTTTTTAGCACACTGAAGATTTCACGAGTCTTTTGCGCCATATGTTAATGTTTAATGTTAAATAACGATAAAGATTACAAGGTACACACACAGCGCTAGTGTTATAAACAATATATAAGGCTCCATAGTGATCTGAGTACTAAGGCAAAATGACTCACTAAGATTACATCATCGTGCTGCACGTTCCCAACAGCTTTAGGCTCTGATCGGTGCAGTGCTCTTAAAATGCTGTCTGGTTTTGCCGATTTGAAAATAACTCGCCAAAAACTTACTAAACTCCAGATTTTAAGGTACGTACTTATATTATTTGGCACCTCCCTCTGTCTGCTATACCACGGGAGGGTTTCAGGAAAAGTGTGCCCCGTAAAATAGTGTTTAGGTAGCCTTTAAAATAATGGAAAAGAAAAAGTGCCTCAGATACAAAAAATAATAGTTGACTGCTTTTAAAAACCAATGTTAGTTTTAGGCAGTGCACTAGCTCGTTAAGTGACTTGCTCAGATTCTCAGTATGCAAGTGGAAGTCGTGGGAATCAAACTCTGGACTGCTGGATGTACCAAGCTCATTCACAGCCGGTTACTCTAACCTCTAGGCCATATTGCCAGTCCCAGAGTTTTTTTTCTTGCTGCTGTTCAGGAGCTGAGTTGAGAACCCTCTGCTTATGCCATCATACTGTTGCTGTGAACTGATTGTGATACTACAAGCAGAGGGTTATGACCTCTGCCCCTGAACCAGCATCAGGAAAAATTTACTTTGAAGAAGTGGATCATGTTTTTGTGCACATATCCAGGGCTTAAAATTTGGTTTTGTGTCATGGGGGGCTAGATCTCATAAGTTGGGGGTTGTCAGACTTAAAGGGGGATAGTGAAATGGCAGTATGGTGAATAATTTAGTAGTTGGGAGAGAAGTAAAAATCAGATGATTTTGTAAGGGGTTATTGTCCCTCTCCCCCAGGTGTTCCCAAAATTGAGAGATTGGGTTTAAAAAATGGGAGACTCCCACCTTGAATTTTAAACCTTGATATCCTTATGTTTTTTCCTTCAGTATTCTCATTATTTAAGTTTTCCTTCTTAATGCAGTATAAGTCTTGCATTAAAAATTCTCATAGTAATTGTACATCAACTTAGTTTGATGATGGTGCTGCTGCAGGACCATTTGGAATGTTCTGAGATCCTTGAGCCTTTTCAGTTTGGGTTTAGGCCTGGCTATGTAGTACAGAGACTGCTCTTACCATGGTGATCTTTTCTAGGCTACAGACAGCTGCCATGGTTCCATCTTGTTATTGATCTGCCTCTGCATTTGACATAGTAGATGATGAAAGTGCTATTCTGTCCGAGACACTATGTAGGACTCTTGGGTATAGTGATGCGGTAGTTTGAGTTCTACTTATCTGGCAGAGTGCAGCAGGTGGCATTAGGCAGAAACATCTCTGATGCTGTTACTGTCAACTGTGATGTGCCTAGAGTTGATTCTGGTGCCCATTTTGTTTGCTGTGTACATGTTGCCATTCGGGAGATCATGCAGTATTTTCTGGGCTTTCACTGCTGTGCTGATGCCCAGATCTGTCGTGTGCACCTGATGGGGCAAATGCAGTAGCTGTGCCTGACGAGTGTCTGGTAGAGATCCAGGTCTGGATGGCTTCAAGCTGCTTTAAACTCAACGAAGATGGAGGTGCTACCAGAGAAATCGGGTCAGGTGGCTGCAGCAATGAATAGTACTGACGCGTTGTTGCCATCATACCATACTGTGAGTTGTTGATAGAGTTCAGAACTTGGGCATCATTGTGGATAACAGACTGGTAGAATATCAGGTGTCTGAATTCAGACCTATCTTGTTCGCTCTTACCTGGAAACACTAGGTGTATGCTTTTGTCTCCTCCTGAATGGATTATAATGCTCTTTATCTAGGGCTGTCTGTGGGGCTGGTGCATTGCTTGCAGCTCATGCAGAACTCTGCAGCCTGTCTCCTAGCTGGGACCTCTTGGTCCGGGCATAGCCACCAGTTCAGCAGGAACTGCACTGGCTGCCAGTGTGGTGGTGCATCATAAGTTTGTTTGTTTTTGCAAAGCCCTACACGATCTGGGTCCCAGCTGTCTAAAAGACCTTCTGACAGAATACACTCCATCAGCCCTCTTCATTCCACGACGGCAGGTCTCCTCATGGTTCCACTCTTCTACTGCAGAGCTTTTTCTGTGATGTGGAACGCATTTCAAGCTTCAGTTAGAGGAGGACCCCCTTTGGGACATTTTAAGATTACACTTAAAACGTTGTTTTTTTTTTTTTAATCTGGCACTTGGGACCACCTAAAGAAATGGTAACCTGTAATTTGTATTATATTAGTTTTTCTCTGATATGCAGATATTGTGGGTTTTTTTTTTTTGCTGTATTGCTAATTGTTTCAAGTTTGCTGTCTATATGGCATCTAGGGCCTTGGATGGGTGCCTAAAAATAAATTTGCCTTGCCTTGCTTATTTGACTGTCAACAGAGATGTAATTCTGACACTATAACTTGTTTAAAGAACATGATCGCTTCAGATTAACTTTATGGTTTTGATTGTTTTGTAATTGCAGTCAACTTCAATTGTTTTGTAACTGCAGACAACTGATACCAGTTGCATTTTTTTTTTGTTTGTTTGTTTTAACTGGGCATCTGTGCTCCTGTTTACAAGGGCTTATTTTGTCTTCACAAATCGTGTTTCCTTTCACTGGTGATTGGAACTAGAAGTGGGACTATTTCCAAGGTCTGTACTTGGTTTTATACCTTTTTCTACTTTTATTTTTTCTCTCCCTTTTATCCAGTGGCTTTGGGCCCTCTTTCATGATGGAAAGCCTCTGACCATCCTTCGAACTTCTGGTGTCCCCTGACTGATTGGTATTCCTACCTTGTCTCCTTGCTTTCATTTCAGCCAGATGGCTGAGCAAGCTACAGGCAGTATTTGTGGAGTCACTGTAGCTGGTTGTCCTCAAAGGCAAGGTTGTCTTATGCCACCATGCAAAATTCTTGCCCACAGTGATTTCTGTATTCAGTCGGAATCTGGCCCTGACCTTGTGTGTGTTCTTTCTGAAGCCTCATGCTTTAGAGGCTACGAGGACGCTACACTCACGCGCTCTGCAGGACCCTGCTCTGCTGCCTTGAGCACATGGCAGAATTTCGTGTTGAGGCTTGCCAGCGGTTTCTGACCTACACTGAAGGTGCCGTAGGCAGACTGGCAACCAAGCAGACCATGCAGGGGAAATACATTCTGCATTGCTGTTTTACCAGCTTGCTAGGAAGGAGTTTCCTGAAATGTTTAGGGGCTCACTGTACCAAACATACATCCCCACTTCAAAGTTTAGTTTTGAGAGACTTCAGCCCGGTCTAATGCACCACACATTCCTATCCCATCATAGGATTAATGCGTTTAGTTGCTGGGATGGTGCCTTTGGGTCCTCGTCCTTCTGTCTGTTAGCCTAAAATTTGGGGTGTGCAGCTTAACCTTCCTCCTCAGAACTTGTAGTAGCCTGCCTAAGAGTGGATCATGAATTGAATCTAGATACTATAGGTAGAACAAGTTACTTGTTACTGTAGTTCTACTAAAAGTGTTCTAACTGCCTAGATTCATTTTACTATCCACATTGGGGCAGTCTTCCATTGAGCATGTTCAGTCAACGAAGCAGTCGTAAAGGTGGGCTCATCCTACCACTCAACTATGTGGTACATCGGCTCCTCCCCCTTTGCACTCGGATATTTTCTTCGACTGGAAGGAATAGATCTCGCCCCTCGCAGCTCCTGCTTGTGTTTAGACATTCTGCTAGCTCTTACTTCAAGAGGGCTCTTACAGTAAGTAATAACCTTGAGGACTGAGCCGTTAGGTGCTAGGACCACACAGAAAACTTTAGCAGTGTCTGGGGGGGCACCATCCCCTTCCCCATGTCATGTGATGGATGTCCGTGATGCTGTATAAGGGGTGGTCCCCACGCCTACCCTCCAGTTCTTTCCCGCCATCGACCTGCACACGTCGGACCTCACGGAGGATGCTGTTACAGTCTACCGCCATTTCGGATGAGTATTTCCATCCTTTATTTTTTTTCATCAACAAAGTAGTATTTTTTTTTTTTTTTGTCTCTTCTCTGACGTCTTCCGAGTTGCGTAAGAACAAGTGCAATTTCTGCGGCTCACAGCTCCTGCACAAGGACGGCCATTCCCAATGTCTGTTCTGCCTGGGACCCAAGCACAAGACCGAGGACTGTGCGGCCTGCCAGCACATAAACCAGGTCACGTGAAAATGTCGTCAACAGGCCTTAGAAACTCATGTTTTGAAGCTGAAGATGGCTTCTACGGAGGTCTTCCCAGTGGCGGAGACCATTGTTGGCACTGCCCTTGCACTCTTGCAGCACTCTTCCTCTTGTCCAGCACCCTCTGCCCAGATGGCTTGCAAGTATGCGGTGCCCACTGGTTCCCTTTCAGGGATCACGAAGCCTCCCTTGGCTGAGGGGATGGTGGCTGACTCCGTGTTTTAGCACTCAGGCAATACAGGGGATGTTGGTAGACCGCCAGACAAAGACCCTAAAACATTGGCTCATTTGGCCAAAGAGGTCTATGCTGCCTCCTCACTCTGTCTCCATCAGGCGAGTTCGGCTGTACTGATGGCACCCTTGTCTTCTGCCGTATTGGGCTCCCTGGATGAGGTGATCCCTCACTTCCCTGCGGATCTCCAGACCACAGTCAAACCGGTCTGAGACCAGGGTAGGGCAGTGGCGAAGCAGCAACTCCAGACGGCTCTGGATATTGGTGATTCCTGTGCCCTTTCAGTGGCATCCACGGTTGCTCAGGGCTCGAAATATAGCCTTTCCATATTTCCATAAAAATGCGGTTAGGCTGCTGGAAATGTTGTTTTAAGTTCAGCATTTCCATTTGGAAATGCTGTTGTGACTGCTGTACCTGTTCTCTGTCAGTTGGGAGAGTGTGCAAGCAAGTCCTCAGGATGGCTTCAGGTCTTGGGTGGGGGGTGAGCAAGTGAGCTGGCCGTCACCCTCTCTGCACATGTGCTGGACTGACTCTGATTATACAAGCTGGCGCTCCTTGGACAGCTATGGGTCCTTGCAACAATGCGACCCATGTGATCAGCATTTAGCTTCCTTTGCTGTTTGGCTGTCCAGAAGCTCTTCCCGCTGAACTGACCACGAGTGGCATCAGAAGTCAGTTCGCAGCGGAAGAGGGAGTGCTTTTCTTCCCGAGAGTCAGTCTTGGAGTTACTCCGCAGTCAGCGCTGTATTGAGCCCTTAAAACAAAACAAAAAAATGACTGTCGATTTCTGAGTGCATAGCAGTGATCAGTAGCAGCTAAGCACTTGGAGAATACATTATGTCATAAAGTCTGGCTGGGGGAGGAGAGTAGTGGTGGGTTGTGGGACAAAAAAAAATAATCTGAGCGAGAGAGAAGGCCTCATAGCACCTGAGTACAGTTCTGAAGGGTTTTACACTGAATTTTGAGTTTGTTTTTTTTTTTTTTCAGAAGGGACTAGTCTGTTAGCTGGTAGTCGGTGGATGAGCCTAACGTGTATGCCTTCACAGGCAGGCTTAAACATTTAACATAAAGGACCTGGGGCACAAAATGATTCCCACTTGAGCTGTGTGACCGGAAAGAGCAGCTGCTGCAGTCTGAATAAATATTTCTGCAGTCACCCAGGCTATTGTGTGGAGAAATCTAACTACACTATAGTTGCGTACAAAAAAACCCTGCATAAAACCATATTGCTTACAGAAAGGGGTGACAGTAATGAAAATGTTTTGGCTGCACTGTGAAAAAAACAAATCCCCCGCTTTCTAAAACAGGTTACCTTAAAGAGGAAAAACAAGACCTTGTGTTGATTTTTCTATCTGAGCCTGAACCACATTCCTGGCTCAGCTTAGTGAGCTCATTGCCCTGTGAGGAAATAAGTGAGCTTTCAGTGTGAATTAAAAAAGCTGGTGTATTAAGCAATTAGTAACTGCTTACTGAGCTCATTACCCTACACTAGAAGGAAAATCCTGAGGATTAACCTGTGTGTCGGGAGATTCATTTCTGCCTAAACTGCTCCCTGCCCTATAGTAAGGGATACTTATGGAACACTCTGTTAGACCTACTGTGTTAAAAGACCGCTGGCCCGCTGGTGCAGTGGTTGGATTTCCGCTAGCAACTCCAGCGACCCGGTTTGGGAACGAGCCTGGGAAGCTGGAGGCCAGCAGGGAGAAGGCTTGAGCATCCCAAGGACAGCTAGTTTTCTCCGGAGGCCAACATCCCGGTCTGGGGCACAGCATGCGCTGAGATGCAGCAATGGAGGACATCACTGGCATTGGTGCTATGCACTTTGACACCAGGGATCACGTGATGTCCACAGAAAAACAGGGAAAAATGGCCGTAGCATCTCCGGTAGACGGAACGCTAGCCCCGATCCCCAATGCCTCCTACCTGCCACGAACCCGGCATCCGGGGGTAAACCAAACTCCGTGGAGGATGAGACCACTTGGAATGACCAGTTAGGAGGCGGGGACATACAAGGCATAAGTGACTCCCGAAGAGAGGAGTGCGGGGAGGGGGTATAAAGAGAAAGAAAAATAAATAAATAAAAGATAATGCCTGCATTCTAAACTACTCTGCCCTACCATAAGGGGATCCTTGTGGTGAAATCTCTGACAGAGACCTGTGTGTGTGTGTGTGTGTGTGTGTGTGTGTGTGTGTGTGTGTGTATTAAAAAAATAAATAAATAAATAAAACCCAATTCCTGCATTCTAAACTACCCTCTGCTGTACCATAAGGGGATCCTTGTGGTGAAATCTCTGTTGGAGACTGTACAGTATGTATTAAAAAAAAAAAAAAAACACAATCCCTGCATTCTAAACTACTTTGCTCTACCATAAGGGGATCTAGGTAGGGAACACTCTGAGTGTGTATATTTAAAATGCAAACCAACACCATATTACCTGCTGCTACCACTACGTTAGAGAACAGTGGGGAAGTCTGTGTCTGTTCTGACCTATTTCCGATTGTTGGCTAAAAGAAAGACCACACAAGTCAGGTTAAGAAAAATCTTTATTAGCAGCAGCTGTTTTTAATGTGGAAATGTACAGTTTGGTCAGGAAATGTATGGTGAACCATCCACATTTCCAGTGGAAATGTACACTTTCAGATATTATTTCAACCCCTGTTGCTCTGCACCGTAGGGCTTGGCTGTGGATCTCGACTTTCACGACAGATACCCAGCACAGGTTGGTGGATGTCCCCTTTTTGGGCACCAACCTATTTGGGTCTGATATACAGGGTCACCTTCAGTGAATTGAAAAGTCCAGTGCCACCCTGGACTCTGTGACATCTGCTCAAAAGGACAACAAGGGCTGTAAGCAGTAGAAACGCAAGCCCTTTCGGTTCTCCACCCCTACGGCCAAACCAGACCAGCATCAGTCTGGCCAGCAGGCTCAATCTTGGCGACTTTGGGCCAAGTCTATGGCCTCGGTGGTCCGAAAGCGTGGAGGGAAGGGACCCAGCGGCTCCTCTGCCGGATCCTCCTACTCCAAGCCTGCCCAGTGACGGGATGGGAGTTGCCATCCTTATACCTGTCATGCCTTCCCTGGGTCCTCTTGTGGGGGGCCAGCTCCGCCACTTCCTTTCCACCTGATCCTCTGTTGCCATGGACAGGTGAGTTCTGGAACTGGTCAGTCAGGGTCTCCCTCTGGAATTTGAGCAGTACCCTTCAAGCCAGTGGACTTGGTATCTGCAGACACTCAGTCGGCTCTTCAAGACTATATAGCTCAGCTCCTCTGCAGGGAGTTCTTGGTCAGAGTTGTGGATCCCCCGGAACACCCAGTGTTTGTCTCCAGGTATTTCCTGGTGCCAAAGCGGATGGGGGCTGGCGCCTCATTCTAGATCTGCATGACCTGAACAAATTCCTCAGGTCTCGCACCTTCAGGATGGTAACTCTGTTCCAGATTATACCAACTCTGGAGCAAGATATGTGGTTTTGTTTTCTGGATCTTCAGGACGTGTTCTTTCACGTCCCAATCTGTCCATCCTATCGAAGTTTCCTCTGCTTCCGAGCAGAGGGAGTCCATTCCGAGTTCCAAACCATGCCTTTCAGCCTCTCTTCATCCCCCAAGGGCTTCACCAAATGCATTGCAGTGGTAGCTTACCTGAGGCACCGAGGGTTCGGCTGTACCTCTACCTGGATGACTGGCTGATTGCGGGTCCCTCCAGGCAGGAGGTGGAGCGATCCAGGGATCTGGCCCTCCAGACCTGCATCGACCTTGGCCTCCTGGTCAACAAGGCCAGGTCAGAACTTGTTCCCTCGCAGGTGATCAGCTTCATCGGGGCAGAGCTCGACTCTTGCCAAGCTAGAGCCTGGTTCCTGGCGGACAGGATGGAGGTTCTCTCCTCCTTTGCCCAGTCATTTCTGGTTGGGCAATTGCGCCCTGCTCAGGACTTCCTGCACCTTCTGGGTTACATGGCAGCCTGCACCAGCGTGGTCCGATGGGCCTGCTGGCATGTGTATTCTCTCCAGTAGGAGCTGGCCAGTCAGTGGTCTCAGTGTAAAGGTCACTTCAACCAGCTGGTCACTGTGACCCAGAGGATGTGGGATGTCCTCCAGTGGTGGCTTGTCCCAGCAAATCTTCAGGAAGGGGTCCCGTTTGTCCACCCTGAGCTGACGGTCATCCTGACGACCGCCTCTCTGATGAGCTGGGTTGCCTATCTGGGGGAGCACAGAGTCCACGAACTCTGGATCCACCAGGAGTACCGATGCCACATTAACCTGCTGGAGCTCTGAGCGGTTCACCTAGCCCTGACTGCATTTGCTCCATTTGTTCGGGGTCAAATGATCCAGGTCCAGACAGACAATACCAAGACTGTGTACTAACTCAACAAGCAGTGTGCGTCTCGCTTCTTACCTGTGTGCAAGGAAGCTCTCCACATCTGGACTCTCGTGCGCAGCCTAGAGGCAGATCTCCTAACCATCCATGTGGCAAGAGCCTCAAATCAGCTAACGGATGCCCTCAGACGGGTGGGCGAGGCATCTGACGAGTGGTCCCTCCACCCGGAGGTAGATCACAGTCTGTTCTCCCTGTGGGGCACCCCTTAAGTGGACCTGTTAGCCTCCAGGGAGAACGCAAAGCTGAGGCTGTTTTGTGCCCACCCCCCTCAGCATGGCTCACTGCAGGGGGATGCCTTCTCGAGGCCGTGGACACCAGACCTCTGCTATGCCTTCTCTTCACTTCCCTTGATCCACAATGTGCTACTCAAGGTCAGGAGGGACAAAATATGGGTGATCCTGGTGGCTCTGCACTGGCCCCACCAGTTTTGGTACCCCATCTCCTCAGCCTCAGCAACAGGCTCCCGAGGAGTCTTCCAGCACACCTAGACCTGCTTTCCATCAATCGGGAAAGTACTACACCTGGACCTTCAATCCCTGCACCTGACTGGCTGGTTCCTGAGTGACTAGAGTTCCAGGGTTTGGGTCTCTCCGGAAGATGTCCTCACTGTGGTGGAGGCATCTCGCAAGGAATTGACCAGAAATTGTTATGCCTTCAGAAGGAAGAAATTCTCCATTTGGTGTCAGGGCAAGAGGTTGGACCCTTCCACCTGTCCAGTGGCTAGCATTTTGGACTACCTGTGGTTTCTCTTCCAAGGGGGTCTTCAGTCGACAACCCTTAAGGTGCACCTGGCAGCCATTTCTGCTTACCGGGCGTGGGCCAGTCAGCAGTCAGTGGCACAGGAGACTGTGGTCAAGCGCTTTTTCAAAGGCCTAGATCACATATCCCCTGCAGTGCGTGAACCACCACCACCATGGGATTTGCTGCTGGTTTTGGCAAACTCATGGGCAAGCCATTTGAACCTATGCACAGGTGTGGCATGTCTCGCCTGCTGTGGAAGACTGACTTCCTGGTGGCTGTCACATCAGCCAGAAGGATCAGTGAGCTCCAGGCGCTCTCGGTGGAGTCTTCTTACCTGGTCTTTTACAAGGACATGGTTGTCCTGCGCCCCAACCCAAAGTTTCTCCCAAAAGTTGTGTCTGCGTTTCACCTTAACCAGGTGATGACCCTACTAGTGTTCTTCACCAATCACACCTCGGAGGCCAAACACAGGCTCCATACTTTGGACCTGCGGTGAGCACTCGCTTATTACAAAGAGTGCACGGCTAGAGTTGAGGGAGAGGTTCACCAGCTGTTTGTCACCTACGCTGAAGCCGCACCTGGAAGACCTGCATACCACTGCGTGAGTGGCTACTTCTAGGGACATCCCTATCCAGGAGATCTGCATGGCTGCTACCTGGAAGTCAGCACACACCTTCATTTCCCATTACCACATTGACTTCTAGTCGCGCCGGGATGCTGGTTTTGGGACCTCAGTCCTCCAGTCTGTGTTCCCGAAGTGTGATGTTGGGGGGGGGGGTTGCATCTTGCCTCCCTCCTCCCAGAGAACTGCTAGGAGTCTGCAAGACAGTGTGGATAGAACATCATATCCACCTCCCTAGAAAAACAATTTACTCACCTGCAACAGTAGATCTTCTATGGATAGGTCTCTTGCAGTAGGTTATGACTCTTGGCAGTCCGCTAGGTAGAGCTGTCACATGGTAGCTTCTTCCAACAGTCTTCTGTAGGGCCGCTCCCCTACATCACTTCCTCTAGCTGTGTATAAAAGGGGGCGGCTCCAGGTGCACACTGTTCATTTTCCCGCCGGCTTCAGCCTGCACAGCAGCTAGCTCAGTCTTCTGTGTTGCAGTCTTTGACGTGAACTTCAACCCGATTTATTTTCTTCTGTGCCAGGCCTGTGGCATACTCCCTGCTTTCACTAGGCCGGGCCTGTGACCCACTCACAGTACCTTCGGCTCTCCTTGTTTCAGCGGGCCTGTGTTCACTCACAGTACCCCCGCTGCTCCTTGGCCCAGGCTCTCTTGCTGGGTCAGGGACTCCGTCCATGGCTGACAAGGCAACCTTTCTGGGTCAGACCTCGGGGGCTCATGTTAATAGTCCCCGGCCCAAGGCTCTGGTTCCCGGCATCGGAGGCAGCAGGACTTGTACACCTCTCACTTCTCCAATCTGCTCTGTCGATGGTGGCTCCTCCATCTTCGGGGCCTTCATCGTTGACTCTCTTGTACCATTGATGGGGGCCATCTCCCTCCCCCCGTCAATGGGGTGTTCATTGTGGATGGGGCAGCTCCTCCCGTCGACAGAGCCTTCGTTGTTCCCTTCATTGTCGCCGGGTCATCCCTCTGGGATGTTTCCCGTCGACAGGCACTATTCCCGTCCGCAGGCGTTCCTTGTCGATGGGAGTCTCCCCATCGATGGGCGATGTATCTTCTGTCTTAGCGGGGCTCTTACCCGTCAGCGGAGCACTCCTCATCAAGGAAGGCTTGCCCATCGACAGAGTATGATTTCTCCTTCCCTCTTTGATGGGAATGCTTTCCCCGTCGACTGAGAATGCTGCTCACTCTCTCGTCGACTGAGGCCCTTCCCTCGTCGACTGAGCACTCCTCGTTGATGGGACGTCTTGTTTTGTGTTCCTCATTGACCGGGCTGCTTCCCCCATCGACGAGAAATCCACGTTACCATTCCTTGTCGATGGGGCTGCTTTCCCCATCAATGGGACGTCCCTGCCTTCATCCATTTCAGAGGGGCTTGTTCCCCCTTCGGCCGTGGCTCCGCACCTCAGGCGTCCCCAGTCCAGGGGTCCCCTTCCCTGCCCCCCGTCTGTCCTGGCACCAGCGTCCTGTTTTTATGTTGCCCTGGGTACCCCCATTGCCAGTCCTGCACCCTTCAGGTGCCTCTCTTGTGCCCTTGGATGGTGTTTCTGGGTCTTGCCCCTTGTTCCTCGCCCCTCTACCACCGTGCTGGGGTCAGAATGCAGCCCCCCGCACCTTTCTGGCATTGTCTGGTTCAGGCTGTCTCCGCCTGGTTTCCGCGCTCTCCTTCCGTATTTTGGAGGTCCATTCCTGGGGGCCTCTTCTACCCATGCTTGGGCTTTGGCGTCCCCTTCCTTCCCCTCAGTCCAGCGTGGGCCTCCCAGTGGTACTGCGCCCCATCGGGCCTTCCCAATTTACTGCCGCTCTTGTGAGCTGCCTCCGGGGGCATCTTGGTGGCTCCTGCCCGGCCCACATGCCCCATCACGCCACTTCTTGTCTGCCAGATGTGGTTCCCGGCTCCATGTTTGCTTTGGCGTGTGGGTTTGCACTCCTGTCCTTGCTGCTTCGTGGCCTTTCCTGTGTGGGCCATGTGGTCCAGTGCCTCCGAGCCTAGTTTGCTTCGGCTTTGGTGCCTTCTTTCACCACTGCCTCCCAGTCCTGTTGGTGCTACCTGTGCATGCCCTTTCTGTGCCTTCCCGACACCGGCTTCCTGCGGGCTCCGACGCCATGGCTGCATCCGCCTGTCTGTCTACCACAGCAGTCGCCTTGCGGCGCTCCGCTTGGCCTTGGGTGTCAAGTTCGGTACCCGCCATCACCCCTTTTGTGGTGCTACATTTTTGGTCATGGTCCCCAGGCCTTTCTGGTTTGCTGCCCGCCATCCAGTCATGCCAGACTGTTGGTCCGGGACCTCTCCCTTACCCGCCAGTTCCTGTAGTCTTCCTTGACTGCCAGGATGTCCCGTTCCTGTCCCCCTCCCCGGGGTACTGCTCGGGTCTCTGGTGGGGCCTCTCATGAGGCAGCTGTCAGCCCTCCATCCCGTGCCCATCCTCCTGGTAGGGTCGGACCTGCCCCTTCTCCTTGACTGCTCTACATGGCTTGCTCCCCGCCTCCTTCCACATGCCTCTGAGGCGCTCGGGTGTCCCTTCGTCCTTTTCTTCAGAGGCCTGCTTCCTCCTCCTGGTCGCTTCCTTCTTCTCTGCGGTCCTTTTGGAACTCCTGCTGTTCTCCCTCTTGGAGTCCCCTCAGTTGTTCTTTGCTGTGGCCTGCCCGATGCTCCTTGACCCGGTACTCTCCACTTGGCGTGCTCTCCTGGATTTGATGTTTTCTTGCCATGGCCTTTTGACCCCTGCCTCGTCAAGTTGCATCACTATGCATAGCCCTGTTCCTACTCTCCCTTCATGGAGTGCTCTCTTCCTCACACACCTTTGGCTTGTCCGCCTGACCAAGTGTTGTTTGAGATGTCTTGACTTGGACTTTGTGTGATGCTGTCCCTTTCCGGGATCACACGGCCGTCTCCTGGCTTGTTCTGCAGCTCTTCCATGGCTCACGCCTGGTTCCTGTTTGCCGCCTTTTTTTTCCGTTGTTACGGATGTGTCTTGGCTCTGCTTGTTGCCATGGCCTATAACCTGGCTTCGTGGGTGGGAGGAGCCAGCTAGAAGACTTTTCAGTCAGCCCTTAAAGAGAAAGGCAACTGCCAGACAGTGTGGATGAACATCATATACCACTCCTAGAACTACTGTTACAGATAAGTAACCTATTTTTCCTGTATCGGGGGTATATCATAGGTTCAGTATATTCTGTTTATTAAATTTTGACCTGTATTTGTTACATTTTTCCAAGTGTCTCTGTTAAGCAGACTGGTTTGAGTTAGTTTGTTCATTAATTTGGCCGAAATTTATTTCATTTTATAACAGGAGACGCCCTGTTTCCTTGTACATCAGAGAGTGGTTAATTTTAAAATTGCAGAGAAGTATAAATCTGACAAGTCTGTTATATGTAACTGCTGCTTTTTTAATATTGTGCTATCAACAAATCTATAGATGTGACTTCCATAGTCCGAAACAGGGATAAGTAATTGAGTTACAGTAGTCGGTCACATACTGTGAGCTGTGTCTGAATGCACCAAGTCTGTTGCTGACGTTTTTTAGTTGTGGTTTTAGTTTCGTAATCAAATGTCAGGTTGTTGTCCATCTAGACCCCTAAATGTCCATGTTTAGGGACCTGGGTGTCTCTAGGATGCAGAATACAGTTGCTATTGAATTACTGTTTCCTGTTCTTGAAAATGGCAGTTTATCATTTATGGATAAGTAAATCAACTACTCGGCAATAGCATCGTCCCTTAAGGGATGTTCATAGAGGGGCACCAGCTCCTTACAAGTACAGAGAAGTGACTGTACAATACAACATATTTAAATTGTGGAACTAGGTTTACACCCAAGACTAGGAATATTGTGAAGTTAGCTTTGTCTGCACATGTATTATCAACCAGATTTAAGACTGTTGTTTTTGTGAGCTGTAAAATTGCCGTATTT
The DNA here is from genome assembly GCA_016271365.2 of Neoceratodus forsteri. Taxonomy (NCBI): domain Eukaryota; kingdom Metazoa; phylum Chordata; order Ceratodontiformes; family Ceratodontidae; genus Neoceratodus; species Neoceratodus forsteri. The sequence continues at coordinate 661,758,375 of CM028136.1, forward strand.
TTCACAACTTGCACTGTGTTCTGTATTTTAACATTTTCAATTATATTTTGACATAGGTGTTTTTAAGTTTTACTATTATTACTTGCTACTAGTTCAAACCCCATCAATTGTCTTCGGTTTTAGCTTTGGATAGTTTTCCCTCCTGCCAGCAGTATTATGATAGAAAGCCATGACCTGGGGCTTTTTTTTTTTTTTGAACAAGCTTGGATCACACAAACCAGGAGTGTAAAGTCAAAAGTTTGTACCTTTTCCTCCACTTGCTTGTCGTCACTACCAGATGCAGTTAACACAATACTGTCTACATAGAGACAGATTTCTGAATTGTTTTTATGTAGTTTGGTAACCCATTCATATGAATTACGAAGCGGGGGGGGCAGCCAATATAGAGCCTTGTGGTACGCCTCTGATTACTTTATGCCACTTAGATATCTACCTTCTACACTAGCTCATTGTGGTTGTGTCTTCAACACTGAGTCAAACCACCTAAGAGCATCTTCCGAGATCTTAATTTCAAGTCAGTCTCTCCAGAAGAATTTGATGGTTTGTCAAGGTCAAAAGCTTTTGGCAAATCCACGAAAATGGCACCAACTGCCCTTCCCCCAATCCAGAGGGTTAGCAACCAGGTCTATAAGGATGGCGAGTGTGGTGCTTGTTGAATGCCACTCTCTAAAGCCAGATCAAAATTGATTGCTATTATTATACTTTTGCAAATGGTCGTACAAGTGGCTGGGAACTCAACTTTTTAGAACCGTAGATATCGCTGATGGAAGAGCAGGGTTTTATTTAACTCTAAAAATTGATTAGCGTTTTGCTCATAAAAGTGCTAAAACATTGTAAAAATGCACAGCACTTGCCTCATTGTGTTTAACAAACAAAACACTTCTAGAAATCCTATATAAATACTTTCTGTACAGTTAGTATTGTCCCAGGAAAAAAAAACTGCTAATCAATTATTTAAAACCCTGAAGTGAACTCTGTTTAGAGTTTGAAGGAACAGTCTATTCTCCTTTTTTTTTTTTTTAAATTAGTATTATTTTAGCAGCCTTTCATTCTTTCAGATAACTTCCTTCAGCAAGACTCCAGTTAAACAGTTTTGCGACAATATCTGCAGCATCTTTTGTTATTATTATGTTATATTTATGGTTTGAATTGGTTGTATTTGTTTATTGATTTGTTTTAATGACTTCTGTGCACGCACCTTGATTTTAGAAAGGCGCTTTTTGCAAATAGTCTGGTTTGATTTGATTGATAAAAATCTGCTCTCTCTACCATCCAAATCGCAAGATGTTTTAACTTTCAGTGTTCTTATGACATTCATCACATCTTTACTGGAAACTGGTATAAATCAAAAAAAATGCCATGGGTACTAACAGACTGTGGGATATCTTTTGGCCCCTTTAATTTTAATTATTTTGTTTTTAAATTTAAATTGGGCATCTCTGTATGGCAATTAGGGTAAATCAGGGCTAGCTCTAGCGTTTTATTTTTCTGCGTTATTATATTCACACTTTATTTTTTATTTTTGAGTTTTAAGTCACCATTTAAAACAAATATTTTGTGACTCCAGTGGCAAGTCACAGAGCTAGCTCTGTAAACAATCATTCAGTATGTTTGCAGAGTTGTGGGTATTTTGAAGAAAACTTTGTCCCATCTCTATAGGAGATTAATATTTTACAGGTTTTTTTTAAAGAATTTAGTGAGAGCCCAATACTGTTTCGGCTCTGTTTCTCTAACTTTCCTGTTGTAATACTTTTTTCCTTTTTAATTCTTTTAATTTAGTTCACATTTAGCCTTTTAAAAAATCTCTCAACTCTCTGTTTTCAGTATTCCGTTTGCTGTTTTCCATAGTCGCTTAACTCTAATGTCCTTTTTAATTTTCTCGCTTGTCCAAGGCACATCTTTTTTTTTCTTGGTTTAAACTTCTTGTATGCTGCCAGTTCATTGCGCACATATAAAACTAGATCAGAGTTCTTCTACAGCCATATCCAAAGATGGTATAGGGAACAGTCTAGACCAATTTAGTTGAACCAGTTGACTGAACGGCGTCAGGTGACAAAAGAGCAATGCAGCATTATGGCACGATAATGCCGTGTTGGCATCGGGAGCGTGCAGAAGAAAAGATTGGAGCAGTGGTCGCAGTGTGGACGAGCCTGAGAAATGTGGAGCGCGCTTTCGAAGACGTGAGCAGGGCATGTATTGCAGCAAGTCCCATCAGTAGGTGGTGGTAGGAACAGACAGTGAAAGTGAATGGCAGTGCAAAGGAGCGAGAACACCGGTGTGTTCCAAGGCGATGGAAGAGTGCTCGCCGGGACATAGCGCAGAAAGGTTAAGAGTAGTGTCACCCATGCACCCACCCACCCAGATGAAAGTTCAGGAGGCGCAAAATACTGAAAGGCAGCAGTCGGCAGTAAAACCAAGCAATAGACCATAGATCAAGTCAGCAGAAGTGTCCCGATGTGTGAAAAGTGCCACCTATTGGTGGAAAATGCAGGGTGTAGGGTAGCCGTGCAACTGAGTTCAGCTGTGCCGAGCAATGGGCAGAAAAAGCATGCATTTGCAAGCTGAAACAGCACTGTCAGTAGTTGACGACAGTACCCAATGGAAATAGCAGTAGTGCCACAAAAATTGGAGAGCAAAAGTAGAGCATTCTGAAACATGGCGTGTAGAAAAACATCAAAAGTGGTGTACTCTTGTACAAGCGCCATCTGTTGGTTGGAAACATCAGCGCAGGTCTGTACATTCAGGTAAGAAATCTCCTGTTAGTTCTGGGGCACAGTAAACTATGCACTCAACAAATAGTTCCCACAATCCAGCAGGGCAGCAAGATCAGTAAAAAAAAATTGATGCAGATGAGTGGAACAGCTGAATAGAACTGGGAGGGCTGTAACTGACAAGAATGTTATGTCTATCTTGCAAGGTAAAGCAAAGTGGTAACGTGGCAAAAGTTGCTAGACACTATGTAAGTCTGTCGGCAGTCAAACATGCACGCACATTGTGGCACTTAAACAGAGCCTTATAAAGAAGGGCATAGAAACCATAAATCAGTAAGTTACATAATTGGTGGTGCTGATGTGTGTCTCATAACAAGTAAAAAAAAAAATCCAAATGAAACTTGCATTGCACAAACCATGTTACAAGCGCATTAATCCACTCCGAAGGTGGCATCTAATGGGAAGTTAATGCATGGTTCATCCGTTATAGGCACTCTGCTTGCGGCCTCGTGCCACAAAGGTCCTAGCCATGCATTAACTCCCCATTAGATGCCACCTTCGTTGTGGATTAATGCTTACCTGTAGGTTTATCAAACTCATTCAGCATTTTTTTTTGGGGGGGGGTTACACCCACAACTAAATTTAGTATCTGCAGCATTACCAATAAACATTATCTATTCTCAGTTGTCCCTTAATAATATTATTTTATGGGACCCAACTCCCATTTAGTAAAAAGTAACACCCCCTTCCCTCTGTTTGCCCCTGTTGGATCTGTGCATACAATTTTGCTACCAACTTCTCCCCCTCATACTCATCATTGCTAACTTTCCCCTCTTTATCCATTCTCCCCCTACCCTCACATCACCAGATCCACTGCGCCACCTTCATATCCAAATACTGGTTTGTGTCCCTTCTCTTACCTTTCATCACTTCTCTCCCTCATCCCCTCTGATCTTAAATCAGTCTTCACCATTCATGACTGGTGGGTCTTAGCTGGAGGTGCCGGTGTCTCAGGTACGTGGGTATACAGATAGCAATGAACACAGTAATAGGGTACAACACACCTGCAGTTTGTTTTATTTTATACAAAAGTAGAAGAAAAAATAAATTGAAAAATATTTAAAACAGAAAAAGATAAACAATAGCTCAAGGCTATTTCACCTTACATCAGGCATCTCAAAACAATTCATCAGCTTTCCTGCTGTTAGAGGTAAATTCCTGCTCAGGCAAAAGTCATTCTGCTTACCTTCCTTCAGGTAAGTGAGACTGTCTAGCCAGCTAATCTGACTCTTGGTGGTTGAGGAGGGATTATATAGCCCTCACACTTATGGGAAAGTCCCTCCCATAACATCCAATTAGTTCTAGAATGGTCCCTAAATAGGAAAACTCCTCCTCTATTGCTTAATGAGGTTTTACTTATGGGAAGTCCCTCCAAAGGAAATTCCCTTCCTGAGGTCTTGCTAACAGGTCAGCACCTTATTTTCTATATATGCAAACAGTGCAAACATTTATTGTATGTATACATGTGTTGTATTGTTATAGTGTATGGACACTAGCCCTTTCATTTATATCTCAGGGCTCTATACATATTGGGGGCTCCTTTAGAGTCCTGCAGCGTCTCTTTATTCTTTAATTTCTTTATTGTGTTTAGTTTATCTTGCAGCCCCCTCCTTATTCTGAGGGCTGTTTCAACTGTATAGCATTTCCACATACATAGGGACATTTCTGTTCCTTTAAATCATTTTTCTATATTGTAGCAGAGCAGCAGACTGCTAGACAAACATTATCCTAGCCACTCTGCTTTGGGGCTCTACATATCTTTGGTAAGCCCCTTTTTAATTCTTTTTATGCTGGGTTGTAGCTTTTATGTCCAGGGACAGCATAGTCTCTCTTCATTTTCAAGCGCTCGCTTTTCAGAGTGCATAGATTACTCTGGGGAAGCCTACCTCTCTAGCAGCCTGTACTGGCTGAACACATGTCACAGACTCCTCCACGGCTGGCTGGCACAGTTTTATAGTATATTTTATATACATCCAGCAGCCGGGAGCCCTAATAATAATGGGGCATCAGTAATTCTTTACATAGATACTGAGCGGCAACAAAATTATTCAAACAGCATAAGCATAATGCCACTTGTTTGTATCCATAATCCACTTATCTAAGTTGAACATTAAAATGGCAGTTAAATACAAAATAAACATTCCTGCACCATATACATAAGTTCTAGCCAGAGCTGATAGGGCTTTGAAGAGCTACCGAATGACCAAAGTCATTTTCTTGTTGGTGTTGTATAGTGCTATTTAGTCACAATCATTACAGTGCTCCCAGATCCAAATGACCATTTTCCTGTACAAGTCCTCATTTTGCCTGTATTTCCCTGTAGAGGCGGCATCAAATCCCTGTATAAATCCCTATAGATTTTTCAACAAGTCACTAGTTCCTTACTTGTGACATTGTTGTTTATTTAAATGTTATATGTTGGCATCCTTTTATCAGGAAAAGGGCTCTGATTTGCTGTTGGGTACTAAAATTATATGTCAAGATGGTCTTTGAATGATTTGGATTTATATGGAATCCGTGAGGCATAATGGGGGAATTTATTAATTGAATTTGGTTGACCAGGTAGACCCACTGAGACTAGAAGTCCCTTTTTCAAGGGGGAGGGGGGAGATGGTAACCAACTGAAATTGTAACATGGCATAAATCCTTACTTGAACCAGATTAAGCTGTTGGTGGTATTTTTAGTGAATGGGGGGAAATTTGGCCAGGACACCATGAAAATTCCCCTACTCTTTTCGATAAGTGCCATGGGATCTTTAACATCCACCTGAACAGCAGACAGAAAAGACAGGAGCACCCCCCTTGGGATTTAAAGAGCTAGTGGAGCCAAACCAGGCGGACAGGAAAATATAAATTTTAAGTAGTCTGTTATAAAAATTTTATTTCTGAAGTACCTTTCTTTTACCTTTTGCCCATCAGAGAGTCTGTGTCATAATTTTGTGGTGGATGTGTGGCACAGCTCTTAGCATAGCAGCTGTGACATATCTAGCTCTACTGCCTCCCACTACATCATCAGCATTTTGATTTCGCTGACAGTGAAATCACATGTGAATGACTTGGCAGTCACTGAATTGCTGTTCCTAAGTAGCAGTGATGTCACACTGCTGGTGATGTAGTGGAGGCAGTATAGCTAGCTATGTCAGCTGCCACACAGAGGGCTGTTCCACATATCACGCATATTAACATCAGGTACACAATCTTCTAATTAAACAAAGGGAACAGATAAAGTACCTCAAATATAAAAGGTAATGGTTGACTGCTTTTAAAATCTATTATTAGTTTTAGGCAGTACACAAGCTCTTTAACCCACATGCCTAGTGTGGGGAAGGAACCCACAGCCTTCTGATCTTCCAGTCTCAGAGGCCAGCGTGCATGCTATTTTTTGCATTTTTCATTTCAGTTTTTACATAAATTCTCCAAACTTTTTTCTGACCACCTGATGGAATCTTGAATGAGTTACATAAATGTTGTTTTCTTCAAGGCCCTAACCCTGCAACTAAACACACACTCAGTAGTACATCATATTACAAAATGAGAAAAAAAGTCCTTTGTTTCCATCCACTGCTTGCCTCCAATCTGTCCTGTGGAAAGGAATGTCAGGCAGCTAGCAATCTGCATTCTACTGTATGTAATCTGATAGACTTTCATTTTTACAAAAAACAAGAGGAAATTAGTCCCGTAGGTTGCTGAAAGAAATGGAACAAATCTGTTAGACTGAGCTGGACAGACGATAAAAAAAAAAACGCAGTTTAAAAGTTTTTTTTTTGTTAATTTCCTGAGAAGTTCTCGGGTATAATACAGCAGCATACCCCTTCCCCTTCAGATGCCTTTAACATAGAGTAACAAATAGGAAATATCAGAGTGGGGGTGCACTACTTAGAAGCTGTGGAGGAATACATACAGATGTCTAAAATGGAAGTTCCAAGAAAAGATGTTTCTAGGAGCGTGGATATGTTGTTCATCCACACACTTTGGCATGTCCCCTTCCACTTTAAGATCTACTGGAAGTCTTCAGGGTTGCTCCTCCCACCCACCTGGGTGGTATATACATTGGCTCCACCCCACGACGCCAGATCTTCCTTTCCTCTGGAAGATTCAGGTTGCCTCCCTCATGCTAACGCATTTTGTAGGCCCTGGCTTTCAAACCTTCAGTTATTCTGAAAATTTGCATTAGTGATCGCAAGTCTACCACTTTGATTATGAAAGACAAGTCTTCCTCCGGATTTCGTCTGTGTCCTTGCAGCCAGAAAATATCGCGCACCGATCCCCACACCGTGTGTGTCTATTGCCTCTGTGTCGACCATGACACCTCAAAATGCGATGTGTGTCTCGCCTTTCATCCCATTGTCCTTGACGACCGTCTCGCACACCTGAAGCTGGGGAGGCCAGAGAAACAGAACTCTCCGGTGAAATCCAGGGAGGTTCGGATTGAAACTCATGCAAGCATTCGAGGAGGAAATGGTGCGTGCTGCAGAGGCTTTTCGGAACTTCTTTGTTCCGCTCAATGTGGGCTCCACCTTCTCTGGTTCCTTCCGAGAGTTGTACCAGTCTCTCCTGACCAAGGGAGAGGTTCCTGCGGGCTCGCACTCCTCTTGATCCCATAAGCGGGAGAAGGATCTGGGATCATCTTCGTCTCGGAGACGTTCTTGGGAGTGGGAGAGATCTCGATCCCCGGAACATACGGTCTCTACCTCTGTCGATTGCTTCTTCGGCCGCTGGCTTTTTGGCTTTGCCGTCTGGTCAGTCAACCAAATTGTCGATCGACGCTGTTGAAATCGTGATCGATCTGATATCGCCGACTCTGGTCGAACATTCCCTTGATCGAACCCCTAACTTGGTCTTCCCAGATGACGAGACCTAGCCTGCTGAGACTCGCATCGAAGAAGTGGTCCCTGATCCTGGGAAATTACCGGTCCCAGAAGTGTCTCCCGGGCGACTGAATCGGCCTGTTCGATCTCGGTCAAGGTCTCGGACGCCCTTGACCGATAGGCTGAGGAAGAGCCATAAACACTCTAAAAAGAGACAACGCCATTGGTCGTCCTCGTCCTCATTAGATGAGGATAGGCTTCGGCGGAAACTCCAGCGCTACGAGTACCTCATTTGGCAACAGCTGATTTTTGACCAGGCACAAGCCGACTCCGGGTTCCATACCGGCCATTACCTGGCTTTCGCCTCCTATGCTGAAGCTGACTCTATCGGAGCAGATTTAGGTTGGTTCCCCAGTCCACAGAGCTGGTAAAACCACCAGTTCGGCCCAAAATGGGGTCTCCACTGATTTGTGGTGGAACCATCGCCCAAACAGCCGGTGGGAGGGGCTCTTTCCAAGGAGGATAGACCGTTCTTCCCTCGCATTTGTCGGTCACCCTGGACCGCCCTCAGCAAGTCGAAGGTGACCTGGGTGGTCGGCTGTTATACCTGGATTCCTCGGATTCGGACGTCACTGGCTTGCATTCTTATCCAGGCGATGATGAATCAACCGTTGGCTTAGAGATGGAGGAAAGTCCCTCGTCTTTTCAGGGCATTCTTCACCTCCTCTGAGTCCACAGGGATGCCCCTGGAGCCAATCCAGAAAAAGGCGGAGTACCCTCTTACGGACATCCTTAAGAGAGGAGATACCCCGACGGAGGCCTTTCCTGTGGCTGAGGCTATTGTTGGCCTGGCCATAGAACATTGGCAGTGCCCTGCCTCTTATCCAGCTTCGTCTGCCCACATGGCCCGCAAGTATGCGGTGCCCATGGGGTCCCTTGCGGAGCTCACAGGAACCTTTTGGCTGAGAGCCTGGTGACGGCCTCTGTGTTCAGTCGTACTGACAGTTCTGTCGACACTGACCAACCTCCTGATAAAGAGTCCAAGCCTTTGGGCCATTCAGCCAGGAAGGTCTATGCAGCTTCCTCCTAGGACCTACGTCCTGGAAGTGCGCTGTCATCATGGAACACTTCTCTTATGCCCTTCTAGGATCGCTGGATGAAGTCCTCCCACATCTTCCCGCGGACATGTAGACCACGGTCAAGCAGGTCCAGGATCAGGACCGAGCTGTTGCCAAATAGCAGCTTCAGACGACCCTGGACAGTGGGGATTCCTTTGCTCACTCGGTGGCTGCCGCAGTTGCCTCTCGTCGCAGGGCTTGGCTGAGGCTCTCCTCCTTCCCGGCGGATACCCAGCACAAAGTAGCCAGCGTGCCCTTCCTAGGGACTGACTTGTTTGGCCCAGGAGAGGCCGTTTACCTTCAGCATTGAGCAGTCCAGTGCCACCTTGGATGCTACTTCTGCCAAGGGTTCTTCGAGCAAGAACCAGCAGAAGAAAAAGAAACCTTTTCGGCATTCTTTCCCTGCGACTCAGCAGTCCTCCTTTCATGGTGGACAGCAGAACCAGCAACAGCAGCAGGCTCAAGCTTGGTGCCCCCGGCCCAAACCCGGACCTCAACAGGGCTGTAAGGAGGCAGAGGTTCAGGTCCTGGAGCCTACTCCTCCAAGCCTGCTCATTGACAGGGTGGGGGCTGTCAGCCCCTCTCCCATCACCTCAGCTCTTGGGCCTCCCGTTGGTGGCTGGCTCTGCCACTTCCTTTCCACCTGATCCGTTGTCACTTCGGACAGGTGGGTTCTCGAAGTGGTCGGTCAGGGACTGCCTTTAGAATTCGAGCAGTACTATCCTCTCCAAGCCGAGCCCGCGCCCCTTGGGAGGAAAGAGTATCCACTTACTCGGTCAGCTCTCGAGACGACATCACTCAGCTCCTCTTCAAGGAGGCAGTAGCTCCAGTGGCAGATCTCCAGCAGACCCAGGCTTTGCCTCCAGGTACTTCCTGGTGCCCAAGCGGACGGGGGGCTGGCGCCCCATTCTAGATCTGCACGACCTGAATCAATATCTCAGGTCACGCACCTTTCGGATGGTCACTCTGTCCCAGATCATGCCATCCTTGGAGCGAAACATGTGGTTCTGTTTACCGGATCTCCAGGATGTGTTATTTGAAGTCCCAATCCGTCCGTCCCATTATTGGTTCCTCCACTTCAGGGTCGAAGGAACACTACGAGTTCACAGCCATGCTGTTCGGCCTGTCATCTGCCCCACGGGTCTTCAGAAAATGCATTGCAGTGGTGGCGGCCCATCTCAGGCGTCGAGGGGTCAGGATTTATCCTTACCTCGATGATTGGCTGCTAGCAGTTTCCACCCAACAGGAGGTGGAGCGGTCCAGGGACCTGGCCCTCCAGACCTGCTATCTGCTTGGCCTCCTGATCAATGAGGCCTAGTCGGAACTAGTGTCTTCTCAGGTGATGGGCTTCATCAGGGCAGAGCTCGACTCTTGTCAAGCCAGAGCTCGGCTTCCAGCGAACAGGGCGGAGGTTCTGTCCTCCTTTGCCCAGTCATTTCTGGTTGGGCACTTGCTCCCTGCCCAGGACTTTCTGCGCCTTCTAGGTTACATGGTGGCGTGCACCTCAGTGGTCCGTTGAGCCCGATTGCACATACGCCCCCTTCAGTGGGAGCTGGCCACCCAGTGAACTTAGCGCCACGGTCATTTTGACCAGCTGATCACTTTAACCCAGAAGATGTAGGACGCTGTCTAATGGTGGACCACCCCAGACCGGTTGGAGGAAGGGATCCTGTTTGTCCACCCAAGCCGACGGTCGTCTTCACGACCGATGCCTCTCTCATGGGCTGGGGAGCCTAAATAGGGGACAAAAGGGCCCACAGGCTTTGGACCCCTGTGGAGTCCCAATGCCACATCAACCTGTTGTAGCGTAGAGCAGTCAGACTGGCATTGTCCGCTTTCGCTCCTCAGCTCCATGGTCAAGTGGTTCAAGTCCAGACGGACAATACCACGACCATGTACTACCTCAATAAACAGGGTGGCACGCACTCCCATGTGCTGTGCTGGGAGGTGCTCCGCATCTTGACCCTCGTGATCCAGTTGGAGGCAGATCTCCTAGTCATCCATGTGGCAGGAGCCTCAAACCATCTGGCAGATGCTCTCATCCACTTGGGCCAGACATCCCACGAGTGGTCTCTTCATCCAGAGGTAGCTTACAGCTTGTTCTCCCACTGGGGCAGACAGATAGTGGACCTGTTTGCCTCCAGAGAAAACACCAAGCTGAGGCTGTTTCGTGCCCGTCCCCCTCAGCAGTGCTCGCTGCAGGGGGATGCCTTCTCGAGGCCGTAGACCCCAGGCCTCCTCTACGCCTTCCCTCCATTTCCCTTGATCCACAAGGTGCTCCTCAAGGTGAAGAGGGACAAGGCAAAGGTGATCCTGGTAGCCCCATACTGGCCGTGCCAGTTCTGGTATCCAGATCTCCTCAGCCTCAGCTGCAGGCTCCCAGAGTGGCTTCCAGCATGCCCGGACCTAAAATCACTCAGTCAGGGGATGGTATTCCATCCAGACCTTAAATCCCTGCACCTCACAGCCTGGTACCTGAGTGGCTAGAGTTCCAGGCTTTGGATCTTTCCGAAGATGTCTACACCATGGTGGAGGCATCCAGAAAGGAATCGACCAGGAGATTTTATGCCTTTAAATGGAAAAGGTTTTCAGTTTGGTGTCAGGGCAAGGGCCTGGACCTTTTGTCTTGTCCAGTGGCTAACATTCTCAACTACCTTTGGTCTTTCTCCAAAGGGGATCTGTGATCATCGACCTTTAAGAGGCACCTGGCAGCCATCTCTGCTTACCGGGTGCAGGCTAGTCAGCCGACGATGGCGCAGGAGGCAGTAGTCGGGCGCTTTTTCAAAGGCCTGGTTCACATATCTCCTCCTGTGCGTGAACCTCAGTCTACATGGGATCTACTGCTGGTACTGGCAAAGCTCATGGGCAAGCCATTCGAGCCAATGTACAAGTGTGTGTTGTCACACTTGTGGAAGACTGCCTTCCTGGTGGCTATCACGTCTGTCAGAAGGACAGGGGAGCTCCAGGTGCTTTCGGTGGTCTCCCCTTATCTGGTCTTCCTCAGGGACAAGGTTGTCCTATGCCCCCAACCGAAATTCCTTCTGAAGGTGGTGTTAGAGTTTCACCTTAACCAGGTGTTAATGCTTCCGGTATACTACCCTAATTACACCTCGGAGGCAGAGTACAAGCTCCCTACTTTGGACCCGAGACGTGCGCTCTCCTATTACAAGGAGAGGACATTGGAAATTTGGGGAGAGGTTCGCCAGCTGTTTGTCACATACGCCAAAGCCTCTTCTGGCAGACCTGCAACAAAATGGGCTATTGCAAGATGGATCACATCATGCATAGGTCTGTGTTACGAGTTGGTGGGCAAGGAGCTCCCGGAGGGATAAGAGCTTGTTCTACCCGCTATACTGCTGCATTGGTGGCTGCTTCCAGGGACATCCCTATCCAGGAAATCTGTTGGGCTGCTACCTGGAAGTCAGCAAATGCCTTCATTACCCATTACATCAACCTTGAATCACGCTGGGATGCTGGTTTTGGGGCCTCAGTTCTCCAATCTCTGTTCCCTAAGTAGGGGGTATATGCCTTGCCTCCCTCCTCCCGGAGAACTACTAGGAGTCTGCCAAAGAGTGTGTATGAACAGCATATCTACGCTCCTGGAAAAACAGGTTACTCATCTGTAGCAGTAGTTCTAGGAGTGGTATATGTTGTTGATCCACACGGAACCACCCGACCTCCCCAGCTGTGGACACACAACACCTGGCCTCCAGCGGGCTAGGATCTGGCATCATGGGGGCGGAGCTGAGGTATATACCACCTGGGTGGGTGGGAGGAGCCAACTTGCAGACTTCCGGTAGATCTTAAAGTGGAAGGGGACATGCCAAAGAGTGTGGATGAACAACATATACCACTCCTAGAACTATTATTAAAGGTGAGTAACCTGTTTTTTTAAGAGCTACAGATGACAGAAGGGCTGTAGGCTCTGCCTGCAACCCTAAAAATGGCATAAGCATTAACTTTATGATGCACTTTATTTAAAAAAAAATGCACTTTATTCAAAGAGGACCTTGTATCTCTTTAAAGGCTCTTTATATATTTGGCATTAAATTCCATAAATGCACCATATTTCATTCCTGCCAGCTGGCCTTAGCCTGGTGCATTATTTTGGGGGAGTTCTTGGTGAGGGATGTAAATATAGAACCTCAAAATAAAGGCAATAGGGGAAAAAAAAGATTTAGTGAGGGATAGAAAAGACTAATGTAGGTGGCCATCCTCCACAGGGTGGAAAAAGGTAAAGTGTAGCACAGGAAGATACTGTTGCGTAACAGATTTCAGTAGGAAAAAGAAGATGGGAAAGACATCCCTCCACTGGGTTATTGGCCATCTGGGCAGCGGTTCTGCCACCAATGGGACCCTTGCAGGAGCGTTCAGTTTCAATAGTTTTGGAGAGGGTGCCACCCACGAGGCTGACTTACCGTATGGCTCGTGGACCGGCCTGTAACAGACACTGTCCCTCTTCCCCATAGTTCTGCATTTCCTGCTGTCAATGCACCTCATGGGAGCTTTGCTGAGTGAAACTGTCAGTTCTGCTGCTGTTTACCCCGCTACTCTATATACAAATTGGATGCCTTCAAGTTCAACTCCGTTCTTTTTGGCACTTTGTCTTTCTTTTCCTGGTGCAGCGTTGAGTGCTTTCTCTCTGTTATTTTCTTTCCAAAGTTGGTCATGTCCGGTCCAGGGCCTATGTCCAAATCTAAAGTGGGGCTTACCTGTGTGCATCAGTACTCCTGTGCAAAGCCCATGACCATTACCGACTACCACGACCGGTGTCTGGCCTGCCTGGGTTTGAATCATGATATGGATGCGTACGATGCCTGCTTCAACGTGAACCTCCGCATTCTTCAGATTTGTGCGTTTGGGCTGGGACTGCACCCCCAACCTTCGGAGGCTGGTGCGGCACCAGAGACTCCAAGGTCGGGTCTCTGGGCCCTTCTCCTGGGCCCCCCCCCGGTGCTGTACGTACCAGGGGAGAGCAGGCCTTCTCTGTTTCTAGTCACGCTGAGACAGGAGGCCTGCATGAGGGATCGGTGGGACAGTTGGCATCCTCCAGGGGGATCAGCTGAGCACCCTTCACAGTCCGTTGCCCCTTTGGGGGCTCGGACACCCCTGGTGACGGTGTTGCTGCTATACGCTGGGCCAGCTTCGGTGGGTCCCTCGGCGGTGAGGCCTGATGCTGCTTCTGCTCCTGACAACACCCCTTGATGGTGAGCAGTGCAGTTGTGTGTGGCTGGGCCCCCTTTCGACACTGCTCACAGTGCTGGAGAGGGAGGGTCCGGGGGTTGCCTGTTTGGTGATCTCATCCTCCGATTTGGAGGTTGATGATCCTGATTGGCTTCCCGGCTCTCCAGAACCTCTGGACCCTTCTTGGCCCAGCCTGATACCTTCTTTGACTACAGGACCAGGGAGTCCTCTTCACGGTGGCGATCGCAGTGCCACCTCCTCTGCATCTCTAGGTGCTGCTTCTTTCAGTGCCAGAGATGCTTCCAATGTCGACCCCGACACCGGAGAGGAAGGTGGTTCCAGGCCCGATGCTGAGCTGGGGTGCAGTGCATTCTCCAGTGCCGAGCTAGTTTCTGGTGTTGCTGCTGGCACAGATTTGGGTCTCTGTGCGGTGATGGATCCCCCGGTGTAGCTTGCGTAGCCAGGTCTGCTGCTTCCCGCTCTTGTCAGGCCCTGTTTGTAGCTTAAGGCCTCTTTCAAGGGGCAGGTCCCTGTTGGGTGAGGTGGAGTTAGGAGGTCAGCGTCTGCACCACAGCCTGTCCACAGGGCAGCTGGAGACTGTGGGAGAAAGCTTGAGTGCTGACTCTGGTTTTCTTTCTCCACCAGATCTGTGAGGGCTTGCAGTTGGAGGGAATAGGCGCTGCCCAGTGGGACCAGAACAGCTCCAATCCCTTCACCTGAAGTCCACCCCCCCCCCAGCCACCCCGTTCACCCCTCTCCAGTTGAGCATTCTTGGTGGGCAGGTTGCGCCACCCCCTCTTTTGGGAATGGTCCCCTGCATGCTTCTGCAGCCCCAGCAGAGGACCTTGTTTGGTCTCCCATGACCCTTCTCCTCTTCTCCCAGGTTTCTATGTCCCTATGGGTCCCATGGCCTGGGAACAATTCAGGGCCATGGTGACTGCATTTCCCAGATACCTAGGGCCATCATTTTTAAACCTTAAAGCCCTGCACTGCCTTGCCCTTAATCTGGCTCTTCTGCACCTTTGTCTTTCTCCACAGAGGAAGAGAACTCTTCTAGCCACTATACATTGGATGCTGATCTCCCCAGTTATCAGAGTTTCCTGTTGGAGATGATGGAGGAGCTGCACCTTGTCCACTTTAGAGGACACAATCCTGTGTGACTGATGCTGTCATTCCTAGGTGAATACAGTGCAGAATCTGTCATTCCTCCATGGCCCAGTCTTTCACGGATGCATCGCACAGTGTCTGTCAGCATCCCCCTGCCCCTGTTCCAGTCCTAAAGGACTGTCAGCATAGGTACTGTGCACCCGTGGGGTCTCCAGGTACTATGCCCATCCTTCCTTTGGATTTGGAGGTCCTGGATACTCCATTCTGGGTATCGTCGCCCATGGCACAACCACCACCCCTACCCCCGAATCTGACTTGGCCGAGTTTAAATGCTGGGGGTGAAGAGTGTTCTCGGTGGCACGCCTTCTCCTGTGCTTTTCAGTGCATCAGGTACACCAGGCTGCCAACGCTAGGCACCTGTGGACAATGCTGGATCAGCTCCTAGCATCCATGCCTGATGGTAAGGCAACCAGGTGAGCAATCAGCCTTTTCACCCGTGACGTGGAGCTTGCAAGACACCAGTAAAGAGCTTTTTACGGTGCCAATGAGGTAGCCTCCAGGCTGGTGGGAACTGCAGTGTGCATTAGACAGATGGCGTTACTTTGCCTTTCAAGGTTGTCACCCTTGGCCCAGCATAGGGTGGTCATCTCATCATACCAGGGGACCCATTTTTTTTTTCTCCCTCCACGGTCAGGCATTAGTTAGCGAGCGACTTCCTACTCCCACGCCACGGGAGCCTTCACCTGTCCTTGATCCGTCTCTGGTCTCGCCAGACACGTTAAGGTCCTCTGCCTCCTTGTGTCTTCCCCCACAGGAGGCTGAGGGAACTGTTTTCCCTTCTGGGTTTGCCACCACCTCCAAGGGTGGTGGCTTGACACTCTGACCCAGCAGTCATGAATGGTGAGGATTGATTTGAGTAGGATATGAAAATTATTTACTCACTCTAATTCTTGATCTTCCCAAATATCCATTATTCATGACTGCTACCCACCCACCTACTCTTTTCAAGACCAAGGTTCTAGGCAGGGCCTCCTCCTGCTGCCTTCCCCCTCTCCTGTTTTAGAGGGGTGACTGCTCATCAGGAAGATCTGAAGGCAAACTCAATTTTTTTATCCGGGGGTGGTGGGGGGACCAAAGTAGCTGATGCTTCAACTTCCTGGGTCTCCTTCAGACCCCCTCCTTTTGAAGTGGGGCATGCCTTCATAAAATTATGCTCTTATCCTCAAAAGAAGTGCGGGGGGTGGTGAGGAAGGGAGGGATCCCTTTAGGTGTCAGTCCATGTTTCCTGGTCTTTCCTGTGCTGCTTCAGACGCTAAGCCTTAAAGAGGGGGGAGAGAAAGCAAGTGCACCACAAATAGAATGGGGGATCATCCATGGGTACCAATTACATCTGGTTGCTATCTGACATGGTGGCGTTCAGAACTGCCTCTGCCTACCCTTGGCTCTGACTAAGTCATTCTGTTGCTCGTTTCAAACTCTCCAGCTTTCAGAGAATTCTGTCAATAGGTCCTTGTACACAAGAGCGCCTCTATCCCTTGGATGAGTCTTCCTAGATCAGAGGTATCTGTCTTCTCTTCAATCTGGCAACTAGCCCTCAGCCAAGGGCAGTATCCTGTCTGCTTCTGTACTCCCAGTTCTGGGACCTGGGATGACTATCACCCTTGAGGTGAGCCCTCCTTCTTTAGTCCCCTGTGTGTTTTCCCCTCTGATTGCAGGGGAGATTTCTTTCAGTACCAGCCTTTCTCCTAGGGTTGGTATCACCTATCCTTGGCAACCCCTGTGCATGCATATTTGTTCCTGTCACACAGCTCGAGCCTAGGAAGCCCAACTGCTTCTGTCTCCCCCCCTGGAGCTTTTTTGTATGCTCAGCATCATTTGGATTTGCCTTCTAGGTTGCAGCCTTCATCCTGAGCCTTTAGCATATTAGCTGTGCTTCTTCCTAGGCACTTAGGCTCCAGATGTTACTTAAAGAGGTGCTCTTTCCTCACAGTCCATTTGGACTGCTGGTAACTCCTTGGGCTCTCAGAAATAAGGCAGATCTGGGCTCTCCCTGTTTTTTCTGTTTGCCTAAGATGCCCAGTTGCTCTTGGCTGAAGACGGGATATCACCCACCCTCCCCTTCGTAGGCCACCTATATTGCCCAACTTCTTCCCTCCCTTCTCGACCCTTAGTTAGTTCTTGCTTATTTTAGTTTACCTCCCATATCTTTTTCTGTCCCTTGGGCTTCCTTGCCCCATCCTGTCCTGACTTCTGACTCTCTTTTCCTGCCTATGTGGCCGGCAGAACTGTGGAAAAGGGAGAGCTGGCGTCGGTTACTGGCTGGCTAATCCGTGAGCGCCACATAGTGCATCCAGCTCGTGTGCAGTGCTTTCTCTGACGTCTGCGCCCCCCACTCCAAAACTCCTAAAGCTGAGCGCACCCGCAAGGATCCTGCGTCTCTAAGACCCACCAGTCATGAATGGTAAAGATAATCGGCAGGATCAAAAACTATAGTGAATGCATGATTTTCATTTTCCTGCTCCAGGGATCCTCACTCCTTCACCATTCCTCATCCCCATTCCTTTGCTGGACAAGCCTTTTCCTATCATCTTCTTACACTTTTGAACCTCCCCACATCCATTGCTTCATTGTTACCCCTGGTTCCTTCGTGGTAGCAGCTGAAACTCTTTCTTTCCTTCACCCTGACATTTCACCTTGCAATTGCTATCCTACCTTGGTGTAGGTTTGTAGCGGAGTCACTTAATCATTATTTTTTGCCAGACTTTTTTCTGCCAAACTTTTTTCATGCTATACTACTACTTTTGCTTATCGTGTTCTGATTGCATTTTATTCTGACTGCAAACTGTGCTATATATATTTTGTATTCCCTGTCCCTTTCCTCTGAGTCTCACCTGCCAGTGAGCCTTGGCTGAGTGTGCCTTTGTCGGTCATCAGTTTTCGTGTAATTAAATCTCCAGTTTAAACTTACTATTGAATGTTTAATGTTTATTGTTTAACTAGGTCTCGGTGAGGGCAGTGATCTCTGGTGACTCCAAACTAGTCCAAGATCTAAATGGATTGATTCTATTTTTTAAGCTTATGGCATCTTCTTGTATATTTTTATGGAGTCATTACTTGCATTGGGTCCTGAATTAAGTATCCCGGGGCCAGCCCGGTGGTGCTGAAGCTTGAGGCGCTGGACATCACGCTTCTCACTGCGCTGGTGACCCGGGTTTGGGAGCGAGCCCGGGTCTCCAGGGGCTGGCCAGGGAGGAGAGGATCGACCGTCCTACGACAGCTCTCCTCTCCTGGGGCAAGGAAGGGATGTGTCTCGCAGCGCTAGTGACTCCCTGCGCTGGCAGGGATCATTGCATTTGGGAGTGCTCGCGAAACGCCGTGGGCAGAAGTCCTTGCTGATGTGTACGGGAGCATGCAAGCCGGCGCTAGATGTCACTGCATGCCCATGACTCGGGGAGGGGGGGTGCAATAGAACAGGGAAACCCCCCAGCTCTGCTGGGTAGGCGATGGCACCTGACCCCCCATGCCCACCGCCGGATCCCACCCACCTGGCCTTCCAGGCGCTCACCTGCAACTTGGACAGAACTTAAGAGTGCCCAAAGAGGAGGGGTGGCCCCACCCTGGAGGGGTTAAGCCTGGGGTACTGGCTGGGGGAGGGGGGACCTCAGGTGGACAGAATCAGGCCAGGATGCCTGAGAGGCCTCGCAGGCTGTGACCGGAGGGAAGAATAATGGGGGTGGGAGTTCAGTATCCCCACTAAAGATTAATGCCATACATAGTGAACACTTATTGTTACGGTTGTTAATTTGGAGTCTTAATTGCATACTTGATTAGGGAAGATGGAGTCCTCTTTTTTTTATCTTATTCGTACAATAGTTTGCATCAGGTGTTTTCTATTGTACGGCCTGATACTCGGTACATCATTAGATGTTTTGTTTTCTAATAGTCCATTGCAATAAACACGTTAAAGTAACAGTAGTTAATAATAGAAAAGGAACACTTAACGGAAACAGCTTCATTTTGATAGTGTTATACCTAATCTGGATCCCTATCGAATCTAAGCTACCTTTCTGTCACTTAAAGGAAAACTGCCAGCTTTCTCCAGCTGGTGCCCAGACACCTGATTAGCACTTTTAGTAAGTAAAGAAATATTTTAAGGTACCTGTACATGTTTTTTTTTTTTGATTAAGCGAAACAGCGTACACAACAAAGATTTCCATTGTTGGAAATCACCATCTCATGAGCAGCTGCACGCTTCCCTCGCTTACTTTATGCTAATATGTCCTGCCGGCCAATGAGTGAAGTAGACTCCTATGTTTCATGGCCTCTACATTGGCTGCGGTACCCTGGGTGCAGTAGCGAATTTTCAGTGTGAATTGGGTTGCCAGGAGAGATTGTCCGAAGTTTTAATTTGCCCGCGAATTTCTGGCGAAGTTGCCAAATCCATCTACACAGATTATTTTGTGAAGTTTACCTGGGTGTTTTTAAGTGCAAGATATAACACCCAAAGCAAGGCGAACATTCTCTGGTGTCTAGTAGCGACCCCCACCGGCCAATCACTGGCCCGATGTTAAAGAAAAATATCCCTGGTCTGGTGTCCAGTGGTCCCCCCGCCCCCAAAACCCCGATCCCCAGTAGTATATACCATTCCTAGGTGTCTAGTCACTCCCCCCAAAAGATGTTAAAGAAAAACTCCATGGTGTCCACTGCGCCCCCATCCTGATCCCTGTAATACATACCAATACCCCCTTCCCCAAATCCATGATCCCCTGTAATAGTAAATTTACAAAAAAAAAAAAGTCCATTCCCTGGTGTCTAGTGGATCCTCCACCCTGAGGCGGCAACCCACACAGCCCTCCGCTCTTCACCACGGCCGGCTACCGACTGAGCTTTCAGTGAATTAGCATGTGCTTGGAAGTACACGCACATTCATTGACAGCTCAGTTGATGGCTGACCGTGGTGGAGACAAGAACGAAGAGCTGTGCTGGTCACTGGTTTGGGGTCTGGATGGGGCAAGGAAATGGCTTGGTGGGCCAACAGTGTGCTGTTCTCTCTCTCTCTCACCCCAGCCACTCCTAATCCTGAGCCTGCGACCGGCACAGCCCTCTGCCCTCTACCACAGCCGGCCCCCAACTGAGCCATCATGTCAGTGAATGAGCATGTACTTGTACAAGCACGTGCTTAGTCATTGACAGTTCAGTAGGCGGCCAGCTGTGGTGGAGAGCAGAGGACTGTGCCCATTGCCGGGTGAGGGAGCGGAGTGGTGAGGCACTACCTCTGGGTGAGGGTGTCCAGTGGTCCCTTCCCCCACCTGATCACCCGCCCGACATTATGTTAAGTTTCTCTGGTGTCTAGCGGACCACCCTCCCTATCCCTGTAATATTTATAAAACAAAAAAAAACAAACAAAAAAAAAGGTAGTCCATTCTCTGGTGTCTAGCGGACCCGCCCCCGCACACACACACACACTCACTCACTCTCTGGCAGGTAGTCCCCCTTCCCCCACACTGAGCCGGCAACTGGCACAGCCCTCTGCTCTCCACCATGGCCAGTCGCCGACTGAGCTGTCTGTGAATGAGCATGTGCTTGTAAGTACATGCTCATTCATCGACAACTCAGTCAGCAGCTGGCCATGGTGGAGACGTGAGCGGAGGGCTGTGCCGGTTGTCGGGATGGATAGGGGGGAATGGTCCTTCCCCCATCCCAACCCTAAGCTGGTGACTGGCACAGCCTTCTCCCCACCACAGCCAGCTGCCGACTGAGCTGTCATGTCAGGGAATGAGCATGTACTTGTACGAGTACATGCCCACTAATTGACAACTCAGTCAGTGGCCGACCGTGGTGAACGGAGGGCAGTGCCACTTAAGGGCTTGGGGTGGGGGAGTAGGTTGGTGCATTACCTGCTGGGTTTGGGGGGGGCCTCTAGACACCAGGAAATAGACTGCCCTTTTTTTTTTTTTTTTTTTTATATTACAGGGATTGGGTATAGGGAGGGGGTCTGTTAGAGATCAGGGAATGGTATGTACTAGAGGGGATCAGGATGAGGGGGACCACTGGACACCAGGGCAACTTGACATTTTGTTGGGCTGGTGATTGGGTGGGGAGAGGGACCACTGATCACCAGGGAAATTTTTCTTTAACATCAGTGGGGGGGTGGGATCACTAGACACCAGGGAATGGTATATACTACAGGGGATCAGGGTGGGAAGTGGGGACCACTAGACACCAGGGAAACTTAACATTATGTCGGTTTGGGGGAAGGGACCACTGGGCACCAGAGAGATTTTTGTTCAACATCGGGATGGAGATTTGGGGGGGGACCCCTAAACTCCAGGGAATTTTTTATATTACAGGGGATCGGGATGGGGTTTCAGCTAGACAACAGGGAATGGGCTACCTTTTCTTTTTAATTTTGTATCATTATTATTACTGGGGATTGGGGATACTAGACTCCAGAGAATGATGTGTACTAGAGGGGATCAGGATGAGGGGAACACTGGACACCAGGGCAACTTGACATTTTGTTGGGCAGGTGATTGGGTTGGGACAGGGATCACTGGTCATGAGGGAATGATCATTATCCGTTTAGTTTCAACAAACTTCTGTGCCAGACTCCACTGGCGGAGTTGTGAGACTCAGCATTTTGCAGAGTTTTCAGTTTTTCACGAATATGGACTTCACACTGTGGATTAACTTAGTGAAATGAGGAAATCCGTGTATTAATCTGCGGAGCGGAGTTTCCTAACTTTGCACCTCTCTAGTTGTCAGTGGTCACAGTCAGTTATAGCTCTGAACTAGGCAGTCTAGATGACCCAGACAGTATTTAGTGGAAGACTGACGAAGTGTGGATGTGAGCCAAATGTTATTCATGTTGTTCAGCATAATGTCTGTGCAGTCATTAACATGTAAAATTCAGTTGTTTATACTTTTCACCTTGAATGCGCTTGATTAGAAAAGTTGCAGTTGGTTGAAATGAAAAAAACATCACTCTCTGCAACGCACTGATCGTGTTCAGTGTGCAGGGCCTCTATAGTTCTCTGTGGCCCTTTTGACTTGTGTTCTGCAGAAGGATTCCTCAACATCCACGCAGTTTCGTTTTACTTCTGTAGAAATAATTCTTTTCGGTGGCAGTTTTTGTTCATCTGTTTCATTTGATGACATCAGCTGTTGAACAGGGGAGAGGCTTCAGGACAAACAAATTGAGAAAAGAGCCAATATTCATAGAAAACTAGTACTTTTTAACTCATTCTACCCTTGGTGGCCATTTTGTATCGGGAGACTCAATGTATAGTTCAGACTTCATATGGAGCTATTGGGTACAATGAATATTAAATTAAAAAAATGGTCCGTTCTGTGTCAAATCCTGTGTTTTGTTGCAGGAGGCGCACTAAGCTTGTATCTCTGTGGCCACAGAATTCTAGGACCTTTAACGATACTCTTAGAAAATCATTTACCACAGGCACTGTAGATTTAAATTGGTCCCACACCCCATTCCCAAAACACCATAGTGCTTGAAAGTCTTTTGTTGATGAAAATTTATTCTAGAAATGTGGATTGGTCTTTAGCACATGCATGCAGAATTCGAGCTAGAGGAGCCAGCCCTCAGTTCATCTTAGGGAAGACATGTAGCAAAAACTATTTATTATAAAATGGGCAAGAAAAAAGCTGCAATTTGATGGGTCAGTCTGGATCTTTACCGTTGGGTGACTGTCACAGTATACAAATGGGTGAAGTCCCAGCTGTTAATTTAAACCTAATCAGAAGTTTTTATTTATTTTATTTGTGCAGTATTGCTTAAATAAACTCCCCCCCCCACCCCCGACATGGTGAATATAAAGGAGAACAGTGCCAGAATAGAACCTGTAGCAAAACTGAACAGGGCAGTAACTAAAAAGAGTAAAAAACTAAGTAAAAACAGTGCAACTCTAATTGATATCTTTAAAGGTAAAGAAAAAGCTGAGGGTTGGAAGGAGTCTGGTGTGAAGTGGGGGAGGTGCACATGGTGTAGTTCAGGTCTGGGCCGATTCTGGGGGGTCAGGTGCTCAAAGAGCAGGTTCTTGGCTCAGCAGTGTTGTAACCAAGTGTGGCATAAAAAGTCTTTGTATTTTAAAAGCTGCGTCCCTCGTAAAATTGAAATCGGCACCCAGGGCCAAAAATGCACAGACTTCCCGGTCCTGAAAATACGCCCCCAACGTCGGCCCACACAGCCCTGTTTTGTGATGTCCCAAAACGAAGGCTGCGTGAGCGCGCTCCATTTACTGTGGTCAGTGTCAGTGGCTCAGTAGGTAGCACACTCACCTCTGAGGCCGGGAGATCAGAGGGCTGTGGGTTCAGTTCCCACATCTGGAACTTGAGTTAACATCCCAATACTGACACTGTAGTGCAGCATGAGGGGGGTGCTGCACTTCTGAGGTGCTGTGTTTTGGATGAGATGTTAAACCGAGGTCCCATCTGCCTGGAATGGTGGTAGTTCAGGTGGATGTGAAAGATCCCATGGCACTTATCGAAAGTGTAGGGGAATTTCCCTGGTGTCCTGGCCAAATTTCCCCCATTCACTAAAAATACCACCAACAGCTTAATCTGGTTCAGTTTCAGTTGGTTATCCCCGGTTGCCCCTGAAAAAGGGACTTCTAGGCCCAGTGAGCTTACCAGGGCAGCAAAATTCAATAAATAAATAATTGTATGTGGCTGGTATTTTCTAATTGTTTTATACCCTTTGGTGTTGGGATTTTATTCAGTTGCAGCGATCGATCGACTAATAGGGGTCCCTATTAGTCGATCGAGCTTTAAAAACACAGACGTTCTTGGGACATGGATGTGTTGTCCATCCACACAGTCTGGCAGGTTCCTTGTTGCTTTAAATCTTGCCGGAAGGTCTTCAAGCTGGCTCCTCCCACCCGCCCGGGTGGTAAAACTCTCGGCTCCGCCCCATGACTCCAGATCTTCCTTACCGCTTGGAAGCTCAGGTTCCTTCCTTAACGCTCTGCGTATAGACTGGATCCTAATTCTTGAGTCGCCCGAAACTCATTCTTAAATTTTCAAGACTTCGGTCAAATTACTCCCTCGCAGCTGCGATGGACAAATTGACTCCCGGTTTTCGGCGGTGCCCATGTGGGCAGAAAATGTCCAGAACGGATCCGCACTCCACGTGCGTCTACTGCCTCGGCCTAGACCATGACCCGCAGGCCTGCGAGTTATGCCGTTCGTTTTCGGTCAACGTCCTGGAAGACTGCGCTGCCTGGTTACAGCTTGGGTGCCCTGAGAAGCGCTACCCGCTGGTAAAGTCAGAGGAGGCCCGTTGAGCGGTGTCCGCAGTGGCTGGCTCGGCTGGGCAACTCGAGCAGATGATCGCCTTCGAGGAGGAGGCAGCCCAGGCCGCATCTTCTTCGGTCACGGCATTTATCCTGCTCTCTCTGGTATCCTCCTACTCAGCTTCTTTTAAGGAGCTTTGCCAATCCCTTTCCACGAAGGGAGAGGGGCCATCGGGACTTTCTTCTCGGTCCAAAAAGAAGGACTCTAAAGGTAAGTCCCACAGTCAGCGTTCGTGAGAGCGAGAGAGTCCCCCTTCCCCGGACAGTCAACACTCTACTTCGGTCGAGGTTGCAGCTAAGGCAGCTGGCTTCACGGTGTCCCCGTCAGGTCAGCCGGCCGAGACACCTGTTGACGTGGTAGAGATATTTTTCGACCCGTCGGACGGGCTGTCGACTGGTGAAGCAGACAACTGTTCTTCACCAGTTACCCCGGTGGAGACCGAGGACTTGCCTGCGCCTCCGGTGCCGGAGTCCCCGGTCAAGGATTCCGAGCCGAGGGAAGAATGGGTGTCCCCCACCCCTTCGCAGACCCGTCCTCGGAAACACCGAGGATCTCTGTCTTTGACATCGTCTCGGTCCAGCCGATCCCACCGACATTGGCGGTCTCGGCACCGAAGTAAGCGGAGCCGCCGCCCGTCCTCGGAAGAGGAGAGGCTTCAGCTCAAATTGCGTCGATGCTACGAGGACCTTATATGGCAGCAGTTACTTCTGTCCGGGAACAAGCCGTCGCCTTCCCTGGCCGTCAAGTGGCTGTCACCCAAACGGCCGAAACAACGCCTCGCTGTAGTCAAGGTGCCCAAGCCTGGGTCAGTTCGGCCGAAACCAGCTGCCCTACCGATTTGTGGTGGAACCTCCACCTCTACAACCGAAATCAGGGGCGCCGACCAAGGACTCTTGGTCGGGTCAGGGTCTGCCCCACAGGTTGTCAGTTACCCTCACTCCCGACCATCCTTGGCAAGTGGAGGGTGGCTCGGGCCCTAGGCAGCTCTTCGCGGACTCCTCTGAGTCAGACGACGACTCCTCCCTGTTCTCCAGGCCCATTGACCTGGAGTCCTCCGTGGGCCAGTTGATGGACCAGAGCCCATCGTCCTTTATGGGTCTGCTTCAGCTCATCTTGGAGTCCACCGGGATGCAGCTCGAGCTTGTATCCAAGCGGGCCAAGTATCCCCTAACGGAGATACTGGACCGAGGGGATTTGCCCACAGAGGCCTTTCCGGTGGCTGAAGCCATTGTTGGCCCAGCCTTGGAGCTTTGGCAGCGGCCGGCTTCCTGTCCTGCACCTTCGGCCAGGATGGCCAGGAAGTATGCGGTCCCTACCAGCTCTTTGTCCATTTTTGGAACACCCTCCGCTAGGGGTTGGTCACCGATAAGCGTTTCATGCTCCGGGAACGCTTAGGATGTGGATAAGCCCTCGACAAGGAGTCCAAAAGCTGGACTATGCCGGGCGCAAGGTGTATGCTGCATCCTCCCTTGGCTCCACCAGGCCAGCTCGGCCGTGCTGATGGCAATCTTCTCCCACGCCCTCGTGGGCTCCCAGGATGAGATGATCCCCCATCTCCTGGCCGACCTGCAGACCACGGTCAAGCAGGTACGGGACCAGGGAAGGGCGGTGGCAAAGCAGCAGCTCCAAATGGCTCTGGACATTGGAGACTCCTGTGCCAGATCAGTTGCAGCCGCAGTGGCCATGCGCCGCAGAGCATGGCTGTGGATATCCACCTTCACGGTGGATACCCAACATAAACTGGCGGATGTCCCCTTCCTGGGGACTGACCTCTTTGGCTCTGGAGTGGAAGGTCACCTCCAGCGGATCGAAAAGTCCAGTGCCACTCTGGACTCGGTTATCTCCGCCCAGAAGGACAAGGGCCTTCGACAACAACATAAGTCCTTTCGCCCTTCTGCGCCTGCGGCATGTCCGGGCCAGCAGGCTCGTGCTTCATAACTTTCAAAGCCAGCCTCGCGGCTTCCTCTAACAGGAAGCAGGGAGGAAAAGGCCCAGGAGGTCCCTCGGCCGGTCCCTCCTCCAAGCCTGCCCAGTGACGGGTTGAGGGGTGTCGCCCCCCAGCCTCGTCACTCCTCCCGTGGGGGGACGGCTCTGCCACTTCATTTCCGCTTAGTCTGCTATCACCATGGACTGCTGGGTGTTGGAGGTGGTAGAAACGGGCCTGCCCCTTGAATTTGAGCAGGCCCTGCCCTTCCGAGCCAGCTCCCCTCGGGGGGGCTATGGGGTCCGCAGCCTCTCTGTCAGCTCGCCGAGAAGATGTCACCCTGCTCCTCGAAAAAGAGGTGATCAGGAAGGTGGCGGATCCTCCACCAGACCTGGGGTTTGTGTCCAGGTACTTCCTGGTCTCAAATTGGACGGGGGGCTGGCATCCCATTTTAGGCCTGCACGACCTGAACAGGTTCCTAAGGTCTCGGACCTTCAGGATGGTCACTCTGGCTCATATAATCCCATCCTTGGAATGAGGTGTGTGGTTCTGTTCTCTGGACCTCCAGGACGCGTTCTTCCACATCCCAATCCGTCTGTCCCACCAGAGATTCCTCCGCTTCAGGGCAGAGGGATCCCTCTACGAGTTCCGGGCCATGTCCTTTGGCCTTTCCCTAGCTCCCAGGGTCTTTACCAAATGCATGGCAGTGGTGACAGCATTCCTGCGGTGCCGAAGGGTCCGGGTGTACCCCTACCTGGATGACTGGCTGATTGCACCCTCCTCCAGAATGGAGGTGGAGCGGTCCAGAGATCTGGCCCTCTGGGTTTGCTCTCAGGTTGGCTTCCTCATCGAGGCCAAGTTGGAACTCGTGCCAAAGCAGGTGATACAATTCATCGGGGCAGAGCTTGACTCTCTACGAGCCAGAGCACGGCTCCCGGTGGACAGGGCCGAGGTTCTTTCCTCCTTTGCCCAATCATTTCAGGTTGGGCAATTGCGCCCTGCCCGGGACTTCCTGCACCTCCTGGGCCTCATGGCGGCCTGCACCAGTGTGGTCCATTGGGCCCGTTGGTACATGCGTCCCCTTCAGTGGGGGCTGGCCAGCCAATGGTCACAGCACTCCGATCCTCTGGATCAGCTAGTGACAGTGACCCAGGGGATGTGGAACGCTCTCCAGTGGTGGACCATTCCAGCACATCTGCAGGAGGGCATCCCGTTCGTTCGAGCGGTTTGTCTAGCCCTCACCGCCTTCGCTCCATTTCTACGGGGTCAAATGGTTCAGGTCCAGACGGACAATTCCACAACCATGTACTACCTAAACCACCAGTGCGGGATGCGCTCCATGCCTCTGTGCAGGGAAGCTCTCTGCATTTGGTCATTCATGCGCAGCCTGGAGGCGGATCTCCTTGCCATCCATGTGGCAGGAGTCTTCAACACTCTGGCCGATGCCCTAAGCCGGATAGGGGCTGCGTCCCACGAGTGGTCTGTCCTGCCGGAGGTAGTACAAGATCTATTCTCCCACTTGGGCATGCCTCAGGTGGACCTGTTTACCTCCAGGGTGAATGCGAAGTTGAGACTGTTTCATGCCCACCCCCCCTCAGCAGGGCTCGCTGCGGGGGATGCCTTCTTGAGGCCGTGGACCCCGGGCCTCTTCTACGCCTTCCCCCATTTCCCTTGATCCACAAGGTGCTTCTCAAGGCGAGGAAGGACAAGGCGCAGGTGATTTTGGTAGCCCCAGACTGGCCCTGCCAGTTCTGGTATCCAGATCTCCTCAGTCTCGGCTCCAGGCTCCCGAGGCGGCTTCAAGCCCGCCCGGACCAGATCTCAGTCAGTCAGGGGAAGGTATTCCATCCGGACCTTCAGTCCCTACACCTGATGGCCTGGTTCCTGAGTGGCTAGAGTTCCAGGCCTTGGGTCTTTCCGACGAGGTCCTCAACGTTGTTGAGGCGTCCCATAAGGAGTTGACCAGAAAATGCTATGCCTTCAAATGGAAGAGATTCTCCATTTGGTGTCAGGGCAAGGGCCTGGACCCTTCCTTCTGTTCCTTGGCAAGCATCCTGGACTACCTGTGGTCCCTTTCTCAGCAAGGGCTTCGGTCGACGACCTTTAAGGTGCACCTGGCAGCCATCTCTGCTTACCGGGTGCGGGCCGGGAAGCAGTCGGTGGCGCAGGAGAAGGTGGTCGGACGCTTTTTCAAAGGCCTTGATCACATATCCCCTCCGGTGCGAGAACCTTCACCTCAGTGGGATCTACTGCTGGTATTGGCTAAGCTCATGGGCAAGCCATTCGAACCAATGCACAGGTGTGACCTCTCACCTGTCGTGGAAGACCGCCTTCTTGGTGGCTATCATGTCAGCCAGAAGGATGGGAGAGCTCCAGGCACTTTCCATAGAGTCTCCTTATCTGGTCTTCCACAGGGGCAAGGTTGTCCTGCGCCCCCACCCAAAATTCCTTCCGAAGG
Organism: Neoceratodus forsteri; assembly: GCA_016271365.2. Classification (NCBI taxonomy): domain Eukaryota; kingdom Metazoa; phylum Chordata; order Ceratodontiformes; family Ceratodontidae; genus Neoceratodus; species Neoceratodus forsteri. The sequence continues at coordinate 661,787,054 of CM028136.1, forward strand.
CGGTGTCTGAGTTTCACCTTAACCAGGTGTTAACTCTGCCGGTGTTCTACCCCAGTTACACCTCAGAGGCTGAATATAGGCGCCATACTTTGGACCCTAGAAGAGCGCTCACTTACTATAAGGAGTGGACGGCTGAAGTTCGGGGAGAGGTTCGCCAGCTGTTTGTCACCTACGCTGAAGCCACACCTGGCAGACCTGCAACCAAGTGGACGATAGGCAGGTGGGTCACCTCCTGCATAGATCTCTGCTATAGGTTGGCGGGCATGGAGCCTCCCAGAAGGATAAGAGGTCATTCTACCCTCCATACCGCTGCATCGGTGGCTGCTTCCAGGGATGTCCCTATCCAGGAAATCTGCAGGGCTGCTACCTGGAAGTCAGCACACACCTTCATCACCCACTACCACATCGACCTTGAGTCACACCGGGATGCTGGTTTTGGGGCCTCGCTTCTCCAGTCTCTGTTTCCTAAGTAGGGGGTTTGCGCCTTGCCTCCCTCCTCCCGGAGAACTGCTAGGAGTCTGCCAGACAGTGTGGATGAACAACATATCCATGTCCCTAGAAATACAGGTTATTCACCTGTAACAGGCGATCATACTCGAGAGGGCTCTTGCAGTAGGTAATTACATATGGGACTGATGCCAGCCGGTGGCAGGACCGCAAGGAAAAATTTCTAGCTAGCAGTCCCTGGCGAGGACCGCCCCATGTCAGGTGACCGCATCATGCGACGTCTGTGTAAAGAGGCGGTCTCGACGACCGCCTTCCAGTTCTTCCCACCACTAGCTCTGCAGTGCCTCGTCGGTAAAGTTTGTGCTTCACAGCCCTGTCTTCATCGTTTTACGAAAATTAGTTATTCTTTTTCAATCGTCAGGTACATCGTCAGTGTATGTCGTCCCCTACACCCTCTGACCACAAAAACAAGTGCGACTCGTGCGGCGCCCAACTGCCACACAAGGACGGCCATTCCCTGTGCCTCTTCTGCCTAGGCCCTGATCACCCAGTCGGCAAGTGCCAGCATTGCCTCAACTTCAACGTGGCCACCCGTAAACGGCGCCAACAGTCCCTGGAAGCCCATCTCCTCAAGAAAAAGATGTCTTCTATGGAGAAAGAGTTGAAAAAGTTGAGGCAGGCGTCCACTTCCCCGGAAGGACATCGGAAAAAGAAGGACAAGGAGAGGCACCGGGAGAAGTCCTCCTCTACCGCAGACCTAGCCCAATCCCGTTTTGGTATCTCTCCAAAAGTGGCGGAGATTTTGGTGGAGGCTAGAAAACCCTCTACTAGGTCCACTTATGTCATGAAATGGAAGAGATTCTCCATTTGGGCCGCCTCCAGGAACGTGGAGCCATTCTCCTGTTCAGTGGCTGTTCTGCTGGAATACTTACGTCATCTCTTCGACCTGGGTCTCAGTCATTCCTCCTTGAAGGTACACATGGCTGCTATCTCAGCCTACCATGCTCCCTTCGCAGATAAAGCATTTGCCCAACTGGAGGTTTCTAAGTCCTTTCTCAGAGGGGTCCTTCATCTGAGGCCCCCATCCAAACTCCTGCTCCCCCTTGGGACTTGAACTTTGTTCTCGAGAAACGTACTCCAGACCTGGAAGCAACTGCAGATCTGAAGTTTCTTTCGTGGAAGACTCTCTTCTTGGTGGCCATTACTTTTGCTCAAGAATTTCCAAGTTCCAGGCCCTTATGTGTAAAATCCCCTATTTGATTTTTCACAAAGAACGAGTTGCTCTTCGCACGAATCCTAAGTTTCTACCTAAAGTAGTAGCAGAGTCTACCTTAAATCAGTCCATATAGTTACCTGCCTTTTTCACGCAGTACTCTAATCAAGGGGAATATTTACTCCATACCATGGATGTTCACCGGATTCTGAGATACTACACCAACAGGACAAAGGATCTCAGAAAGACTGATCAGTTGTTCGTCTCTTTTGCTCACAAAAGGGAAGGCAATGCTGTTTCCAAGCAACGCCTGTCGAAGTGGTTGGCTCATTGCATCACTTTCTGTTATGACAAGTACAACAAGACCCTTCCGGGTCAGGTTAGAGGCCACTCCACAAGAGGAGTAGCGGCCTCTGCGGCTTGTTTCAAGAACGTGACTGCGGCAGACACATGCGCTGTCGCCACCTGGACTTTCGTCCATACCTTTACAAAACATTACAGTTCGGATATTGCCTCTCGCCGTAGAGCAGGCTTCGGGCTAGCTGTTTTGCAAGGCCTCCTGTCTTGAGGCTTGCACAGCTACTGTTTCTTTCTGAAGTAGTTTCCTCCTCCCAGTGCCTCTTATTTGTTCCAAACTGCTTGGGATTCAGTCCTATATGTAATTACCTACTGCAAGAGCCCTCTCGAAGTAAGATAGTACAGTTACGCAAGAACTTACCATAACAGTAGATCTTCGAGAGAGGCTCTTGCAGTAGGTAATATCTTCCCGCCCTCCTTCCCCCTAGGCTTTTTCAGCTTCTTTTCCAGGAATGGAAACATCTGCTTCTCTCTTGCCCGGAACTTCTGGGCCTGTGGCGGGAAAGAACTGGAAGGCGGGCGAACGGGACCGCCCCTTTATACCGATGTCGCATGACGCTGGTCACCTGATGTGGGGGGCGGTCCCTCGCCAGGGACTGCTAGCTAGAAATTTTTCCGTGGGGTCCTGCCGCCGGCCGGCGTCAGTCCTATATGTAATTACCTACTGCAAGAGCCTCTCTCGAAGATCTACTGTTACGGTAAGTTCTTACGTAACTGTACTTTCTAGGAATGGTATATGTTATTCATCCACACAACCCACCTGGCCTCCTCAGCTTCGATGCACAACCTGGCTTCCAGCGGGCTAGATCTGGCGTCATGGGGCGGAGCCGAGAGTTTTACCACCTGGGTGGGTGAGAGGGGCCAGCTTGAAGACCTTCTGGCAAGATTTAAAGTGGCAAGGAACCTGCCAGACAGTGTGAATGAACAACATATACCATTCCTAGAACTAATGTTACAGGTGAGTAACCTGTATTTTTATGCCACACTTGGTGGCAATGCTACTGAGGGGGTAAGTTGTCGAGCAGACTTAGGGAGAGCGGCACCATGCAGGGTAGGAACCTGCTGTTAGTGGAAAATCTGCAGGTGTTTGGCTGAGGATGATGAATATCACTTGAAGAAAGTTACAGATCATCTCTTTTCTTTTCTCTTGTAAGTTTGGTCGCAAAAAGAAAAAGTTTCGTGGGAAGACTGCAGATCCCAAGTCTATCCTGGCGGATGCAGGGGACAAGGAATCTGAAGGAGGAGGAGAAGATGAAGATGAGGATGAAGATGGAGATCTTTCTAAATATAAGCTGGATGATGTAAATATTTCAGTGAATTTTTGTTTTGCTCATGCCACAGCTATATCATTTCCCTTAGTGATATCTAGTGAATCATCGGTGGCTGTTGTTTTAGCTGATTCTTCTGTCTACAAAAGTTGAAAACCTGAGGGTTATATTTTTGTCGGGGGTGCAGACATGCAGTCAGTTTCTGTGCCTTGTGTAGGCAATATATGTTGCTGAAAACAGTCTATCTTGTTAAGTAGGTGGAGCAGTCCCACTCTAAATGCTGATTTTATTACACAGGTAACTGGTTTGTATTTCCGACAGTGTTACTTTGCTGCATAATTCCCAATATTTCATTTAGCCTGCACCTGTGTGGTGTCCCGAAATTTAGAGGTAATTCAAAGAATGCTTGTGCACTTTGTGGTGTAGTCAGTACCTCTGACCCTTGGTAAGTCAGATCATTCTGTCCACAAAAGACATGTTGCTTCATGCTTAGCTCCTGTTAGACTTATGCTGTCCATCTGGGTTTGGGGGCTTATGAGCCCAGAAGTTAACTCTGGAACTGGGCAAAGTCTGTCTACAATGTTTCATGTAGTCTTTGTGGCAAACAAAAAACTTTGTAACCCCAGGAATCTCTCACTTAATGTTTACACTTTATATACAGTCATCTCGGGCGAGAGTGGAGCCCTGGAGATAGAACCGATGCAGATTTCAGAATTAGTAATGTAGGTTCAAACTCTGCATCTGCACTCCACTCCACTCCGGCCATTGCTTGGACGTTTTTCTCCACCTGAAGACAGTAGTCGCCCCATAGTGAACTCCAGTAATGGCTGGTTCTCTAGTCTTTTTTTTTTTTGTGGTTTATCGGGGGAGGGGTTTAGTTTTTCTGATTGCTCTGTTGTGTTTTTTTTTGTTTGTTTTGTTTTTTGGCCTAATTATTAGTAGTTTACTATTTTTAGCTATTCAGTTTATAGAGAGCAGAATGCTTTCACCTTCTGTTTCTGTAAGTAAGTAAAATACGGGGTTCTGTTTACTCGGCCCGACACCCCTTACGAACATATGAAATTTGCCAGCAGATAAAGGCCTAGAGGTCTATCAAGTCTGCTCGAATGTGCAGCTAGCACCCCTTTTTCTGCAGCTGCCCATCCCTTCCACCCTTCCCCTTGTCCTGTCCCATCCTCGTTTGAAGCAGTCCACTGTTCTACTGCATACCACTTCAGCAGGTAACGCATTCCACCCAGCCACCACCCTCTCTGTAAAAAAGTGTCTCCTCATCTCCCTCCTGAACCTTCCTCGCTCCAGTCTCATATCATGGCCCCTTGTAGACGAACACGGGCAAGGGATTACAAAATGACTATTGCTGCGCTAAGGAAGCTCTTACTTTTCCTTCTGTTGTGCTCAGGAGACATTGAGCTTAACCCTGGCCCAGCTAAAGTTCTTACTTCCCCATCGGATCCAGCAAAACTAAAAGGAATGTGCTTTATGCATATGAATGCATGCAGCCAGTTAAAAAAGCTTACCTTGATCCAGGCCTGGGTCAGTCATACCACACCGGATGTTTTGGTGATCTCCGAATCATGGCTGAGGCCCTCTACGCCTGACAGGGAAATTAACATCCCAGACAATTCATTATTTAGAGCTGATGGGCTCACTAGAGGTGGAGGAGTGGCCATCTATGGCAAGGATACATACTCTGTTTCATGCCTAGATTTGTTATCCATTGCAAACCAATTTGAATGCCTCTCAAATCCTCATCCATCTAACTACTATTATGGGGCATGGCTCCCTTGAAACAGTTATCCTTGGGGATCTTAACCTTTATTGGATGTCCAAGGCCGCTGCACCACTTAAGGAGTTCTGTGATGCCCACGGGCTGACTCGACTTATTGGTGAACTGCGCGCCCTAATAAGAACCCTGCTAATAGTACACTGCTTGACATCATCTTAGTAAGTAAACCGCACCTGTTCTCCCATGCAGGAACCTTCTTCTCTTATGTTAGTGACCATAGCATCATCGCTGGCGTAAGATCGGTCCAGAATCCACTATCCTCGTCAAGGTTCTCTACTAAGAGGTCCAGATGTAACTTTGATCAGTCTGCCTACCTTGATGAGCTAAAATACTCGCTGCATTGGCAAGACTTTTACCTAGCTAACTCAGTCCACTTGGCATATGTCATCTTTTCTGAAATTGTGACTGAGGCATTAAATAAGTATGCCCCTCTTGTAAAAGTTAGGGTAAGGAGTAGAACCTGTCGCTGGTTCTCATTAGAACTCAAAACAGCACTGCTGGACAGGGACAAGCTTTGGAAAAAAAGCATGAACAACTAAGGTCCCGATGGAATGGTGTCACTTAGGCTAGGAATACATGCACCAAGATAAGAGATGCTAAGCCCTCCGTTTATCGTTCAGAACTGGATTCTGCTGCCAGAAGCTACTCTAAATTTTGTAAGTCCATTAAGGATATGTCCGGACATACCCCGGGGAACTCCCTGCCTGCAAAGATTACCTCTGGCAGTGCCACCATCTGCGACAAAATGGAGATCCTAGATGCATTTAACAACCACTTTGTCACCGCAGGGCTGGCATTTGACAACTCCCCTGCATGTTCTTTACGCTCCCAGTTGGGTGTGCAAAACTCTGAACCGCTTCTTACCAATTCAGTCTTTTCTCTCCAGCCTACTTCGTTGAAAGAAGTCAAAGAACTTCCATTACAGTTGGATACCAAAAAAAGTGTGGGTGCTTACTATCTAGACCCATACTTTCTAAAGGCCGCCTACCATGCTTTAGCTGTACCAGTTACCCACCTATTCAATCTCTCACTGTCCCTTGGAATCCTCCCACTCTTATGGAAAACAGCTCATGTTATCCCTCTGTTTAAATCTGGGGACCCCTGTGATATTAACAAACTACAGACCCGATTTCTCTACTCCCTGTATTGTCCAAACTGTTGGGAAAAAATTGTAAGCAAGCAGTTGAGAACCTATATAGAAACTATGAATCTTCTAAACCCAATGCAATCTGTCTTTAGAGCACAGCATAGCACCATCATGGCCCTAGCCAAAGTGACCAGTGATTGGCAGCGAGACCTGGAGAATCAAAACTTCATCTGTGCAGTGTTCTTATACTTAAGTAAGGCTTTCGACATAGTCTATCATGCCCTGCTCCTTTCCTCCCTGAGGGCGATAGGACTGGACTCTCTATCCTTGGATTGGTTTGCTGACTACCTCTCTGACCGGTGGCAGCAAGTCAAGGCAGAAGGTGAACTTTTTCCCCTTAAACCGCTGCAAAGAGGGGTTCCCCAGGGATTGATTCTTGGTCCCCTACTGTTTGCAATTTACTTAAACAACATTGACACCAACGTAACCAAGGCCAATATCCATCTGTTCGCAGACGACACGGTTCTTTATCTGAGCCGTCGTTTGCCAGAAGCTGCCTGTGGAGACCTACAATCTGAATTCACTCTACTTCAGAGGTAACTTCTAAACCAAGAGCTCCTATTAAACAACAGAAAAACTAAGGCAATGCTGTTTTCTCCACTTCTCCATGCTGCAAACCCAGCCAGTGCTGGCTCCATTCCACAGATCACAACAATCCTGGGAGAAAACCTAGAATTTGTCATTAAATTCAAGTACTTCAGAGTGTGGCTCGACCATAGACGTTCCTTTATGGACCATATCGAAGATCTGCTAAAGAAATTGAGGCAGAGGCTTGGGCTTTTTTTCAGGATTAATAACTTCCTTTCTAGCGATGCCAAGTGCCAGCTGGTACAAACAACATTTCTCTCCTTGGTCGTCTATGCTGACTTTATTTATAGTCACTGCCCTTTCTCTCATCTTGCTAAATTGAATACGTTGTATCACAGGGCTCTGAGATTCATTACTGGCCTACCTTTTTCCACTCATCATTCTGCCCTTTATGCTGCCGTGGGGTGGCTCTCCCTTCAGTACAGGAGAAACAGAAGTGCTGTTCTCTGGATGTTCAGAGCTATTATCAAAAAAACTACCCCATATATCTCTGATTGTCTTCTGCTATGCGAGTTTGGGAACTATGCACTGAGAAGCTACTCCTTATTTCCTTAAAGGTACCTAAGCTAAAAACACGCTTTGGGAGAACGGTTATAAGCTTTGCGCTGCCGTCTCTATGGAACAAAAAACAAAAATTGCTAAAGCTTAGTACTCGGTCTGTCTATCCTCCTTCAAGACACTATGTGGCCATTCAGTCCAGGAAATTTGCAACTGCTTCCCCCAAGCCTAAACTTCCCTGCACTTATAGCGTACCATGATGGTGTTGTCCTCTCCGCTACGCCTGACCTTGTGGCCTCTCCTTTACATTTCTCAAATACCTAATTGTGCTGCCCGCCCTCCTGTCCTGTGTCCTCTCCGAGGCTTCATCTGTCCCTCTGCTGTACCCTATCTCGCCTCGCCTACCACACACCCCCTTCTACCCTGTTACACTGTTTTTTCTTTTTTTAACTCACTGTCTGTCTTGTTACTTATGGCATTGTGTGTAATATATCATTACCTAACAATTGTCCTCGTTAGTATTTCCAGCTACTGTTACTAGACTCACTATACACCATGAAGGAATTGAACCACTGTTTCCAAACTATTCTCCACTTATGACTACGTTTAACTATTGTATCTCTTTATTGTATAATGTTACTGAGGCGTTATGTTGTGACTGTTCATATATTGTATATCCTGTGTTTCTGTGCTAACCAGGTCCATCTTGTGCAGTTTGACCTTAGGCAGTTTCTTTAGTACAAAAGCTTTTTTTTTTTTTTTACTATTGGGCTTTTGTACTGCATTTTTTTTTTTTTTTTTTTGTGGGGGGAGTCTCATTTATTTCAAGTTTCTTTTCCATTGGTATGTCGGAGAGAACTTGCGACCCATCAGAATATTTACAAATTGTTTTCTGCTCCCGGCAAGGGCAAAGAACAGATTGTCACAAGCTCTTTAGGTCCAGAACATGACTTTGTAAATTTTAAGTTATGTCATATAGTTTTTGTTCAAAAACCTGAATTAAAAGGGTGAAAATTGTAAAAAGAACCGTGCCTTGTGTCTGCCTAAATAATTTAAAAAAGCTGTGAAAGTGGTCCCAGCAGTGGTGGAGAGCACACATCTGAAGGGGCCATTTTCTCGTTCAGTAGCAAATACTGTAAAAGGTGGCAAGAAAAACTAAATAAAACTGCACAGCCATCAGAAGGGCTTGGTAAAGATGGTTCAGATATCAGGATGTTCAGAAAGGGAAACCTAGCATCCAGAGATGGTAAAAATGAAAAAAGAGCCTTAGAGCAAGTACTGGAAACTGTCTATGTGAAAAAGGAATTGAAAAAAAATGTCACTGTCAGTCCTCCTTCATGGAGAAGGAACAGGCAGATGGCACAAGAAAAATGTCTGCTTTAGAGAAAATATCAAAAGTACGGCAGTTTTTCCAGGCAGGCCATGGGAAATTTGAATAAAATACCCCCCCCCCCAAATGCTGCAACCTATCTGCCTGCGGAGTAGGAGGAAGAATAATATTGTGTGCATATGGAGGTAGGTGACCCCATGGAGTTAGAGGGCACACCCGAAAAAGATTTTGAACCTCCTCAAGGGCAGATTGAGGACTACTCTGCCTTTTCCTCATTTGCCAGACAAATAGTTGATACCCTTAACACCCCTCCAATAGAAACAGAGAATTGTTTCCCATACATAAGCCACATAAAAAAGCCATGGCAAAAATTTATGGCTGCAGCTGTCAACAGAAAAATTGAGAATATCAGGTGGACAAGCAAGGAATGGAAAATCTGTGCCCATGCTGCTGTTTGTGAGAGCAAAAATCACTATCTGTGCAGCCCCCTGAAAAAGAAATTGGGTACCGTGGCAAAGAAGGTTTATACAACAGCTTCCCTGCTTATAAGGCAGGCAGCTTACTCAGCACATATAACACAGTACCAGAAAGCACTTTGGAACACAATTCTGGCACTGGTAGAAAGAATAGAAAATGGTTTGTCACAGGACCTGATTGCCACAGAAAGGTCAGCCCTAGATGTCACAAAATGGCCTTTCCCCATTGTGGTGGACACTAATAACATTGCTGCCAAAGCTTTGGCTCATGCAGTACCATTAAGAAGGTTTTCCTGACTAATGACTACACTTCCTGGAGGCCTGTATCTTTTACGCTTCCTATGAGTACCAGTCAGAAAGAGATTACTGTATGGGAAGAGGAAGAAGAGCTTCCTGGCATGATGCTGCAGCTCCAGTACCTAAGCCCAAGCCAAAACAAAACTCCAGACAGTTTTGCCCAGGTCACCCAACCATTGCCAGTGTGAGGAAGACTGGGGCACTACTTCCAGGAATGGGTAAGCATTATCACAGACAAGTGGGTGCTGGAAGTAGTGGGCTACAGATTGGAAACAACTCCTGGTGGGGGACTCCATTGTTAAGAAGGTAGAACTGGGGGAGGAAGGGGAGAGGGAGGTAAGGTGCCTACCTCGCGCCATGACTTGGAGGGACAGGGAGCGAATCCTCAGGATCGCCAGAGCAGCCTCTCTAGGGAGGGAGCTGGATGTCGTTGTCCACCTAGGGACAAATGACCTGGCTAAGAAAGGGATCAGAGCAGTGCAGGAAGAGTTTGTGGAGTTGGGTAGGGACTTTAGACAAGTCGCACGCGTGTTAACCTTCTTGGAGGTGTTGTCTGTCTATGGCGTAGGTGAGGCTAGGGTGCTCCACACCATGGGATTCAGTCAGTGGTTGAAAAACTGGTGCAGAGCTCAGGGATTTGGCTTCACTGGGGACTGGGGGTCCACCTGGAGTGATGCAGGCCTATACTGGCATGATGGTCTGCATCTGTCCAGGAGGGGAACCGGGATCCTAGGTGATAGGTTTAAATGCTTCATTGGCAAGCGTTTAAACTAGCCAAGGGGGGAGGCACTGGAAAGGAGCAGGGAAATCCTAGCGCCCCCAAAAAAATCAGGGCAGTAAGTGAGGTAAACACCAAGATTGTTGCTAGAGAGAAGGGCAGGGGTAAATGAAGTAAGTGACAAAGGCAGTAAGGACAGGGATGGGGCAAAAAGGGGTAAGGCCATCAGGAAATGGATGGTAATGAGTACCAATGCCCATAGTCTGGGCAACAAGCTCCCTGAACTGGTGGTCTTGATGGAAGAGGGATGCCTGGATATCGTAGCAGTCACAGACACATGGTACACAGAGAACCATGACTGGTATGTTAACATACCAGGGTACACAACCTACAGGAGAGAAAGGGAGGGGAGAAGAGGGGGCGGAGTAGTTCTCTATGTAAGGGAAGGGATAAAAAACAACTGAACAGAAGAGTAAACAGGAGGGGAGGAGGCACTGTGGGTCACCATAGAGACTGGAAATGGCACCACAATCCGCACGGGGTTGTATACAGACCCCCATATCAGGGGGAGGAAACGGACAAGGATATGATAGAAGGCATCCTTACAATGGCAGAGAAAGGGGAGATACTGCTGATGGGAGACCTGAATATGCCAGATGTTAACTGGAGCACCTTTGCTGCAGCCACATCCAAGAGCAGGGCCATTCTCAATGCCCTACAGGTCGCGTGCCTCAGACAGCTAGTTTTGGAACCCACTCGTGAGGGAGCAATCTTAGACCTCATACTCTCAAATGGGGACAGTGAGAGGATCTCGGATCGAGAAGTGGGTAGCCATCTGGGAACAAGTGACCACCAAACAGTGTGGTTCACGATAAACTCGGCTACAGAGTCAAGCCATACAAAAGTGAGGGTACTGGACTTCAGGAGGGCTGACTTTGGCAAGATAAGAGAGTGCCTTAGAAAAGCACTAGCGAACAGGTTAGGAGGCGGGGTGGAGCAACAATAGGGTAACATCAAAACTGCCATCACAGGGGCAACAAGCCTTTGTGTGAAGCAAATAAACAAATGAAAACGAAAGAAAAAGCCACTGTGGTTCTCAAAACAGCTTGCAGGAAAGGACTGGGAGAAAAATATAGCATTCAGAAAGTATAAGGAGAAACAGAAGGAGCAGGACAGAGAGCTGTACCAGTTAAGGCAGAAGGAAGCAGGGAGGGAAGTCAGAATAGCAAAGGCCCAAACTAAGGAAAAGATAGCCAACTCTGTTAAGAAGGGGGATAAAACCTTTTTATAGGTACATCATGTAGTGTAGAAAGTCAAAGGGAAGGATAGTGAGGCTGAATAGAATGGACGGTGGGTGGGCAGAGAGGGACAATGAAAAAGCAGGTATACTGAACGAATATTTTAGGGACATGGATATGTTGTTCAATCCACACTTACTGGCAAGTTCCTTGCCGCTTTAAATCTTGCCGGAAGGTCTTCAAGCTGGCTCCTCCCACCCACCCGGGTGGTAAAACTCTCGGCTCCGCCCCATGACGCCAGATCTTCCTTACCGCTTGGAAACTCATGTTCCCTTCTTAACGCTCTGCATATAGACTGGATCCTAACTCTTTGGTTCACCCGAAAATAATTTAAAAATTTTCAAGACTTCGGTCAAATTCTTCCTTCGTGGCTGCGATGGACAAATTGACTCCTGGTTTTCGGCGGTGCCCATGCGGGCAGATGATGTCAGGACGGATCCGCACTCCACATCGTCTACTGCCTCGGGTTTGACTTCCACGGCCATGAGCCCTGCGGTTAATGCAGGTCTTTCTGCGATATGAGGGCCGAGCAGCCGGCCACAACTTGGGCGCCCGAGAAACTTTATCCGCCGGTGAAGTCCAAGGAGGCCCATTGGGTGGTGTCCGGCAGCTGGCTCGGCTGAGCAACTCGAGCAGATGATCGGCCTCAAGGAGGAGTAGGTGGCCCAGGCCGCATCCTCATCTTCCTCGGTCGCAGCATTTATCCCACTCTCTTTGGTATCCTCCTACACAGCTTCTTTTAAGGAGCTTTGCCAATCCCTCTCCATGAAAGGTGAGGGGCCATTGGGACACTCTTCTCAGTCAAAAAAGAAGGACTTGAAGAGTAAGTCCCACCGTCGACGTTCGTGGGAGCTGGAGAGGTCCCCTTCCCCGGACAGTTGACACTCTACTTCGGTCGAGGTTGCGGTTAAGGCTGCTGGCTTCACGGTGTCCCCGTCAGGTCAGCCGGCCGAGACACCCGTCAGCGCAGTCGAGATTTTTCCTGACCCGTCGGATGGGCTGTCGACTGGTGAAGCCGACAACCCTTCATCACCGGTTCCCCCCGGTGGAAATCGAGGACTTGCCTGCGCCTCCTGTGCCGGAGTCCCCGGTCAAGGCTCTTGAGCAGAAGGAGGAGCAGGTGTCCCCCGCTCCCTCCAAGACCCACCCTCGGAAACACCGAGGTTCTTGGTCTCTGACCTCGTCTCGGTCCAGCCGATCCTGCCACACCGGCGGTCTCAGTCTCAGCACCGAGGAAAGCGGCAGCGCCGCTCGTCCTCATCTTTCTCCTCGGAAGAGGAGAGGCTTCAGCGCAAATTGCATCGACCCTATGAGGACTTAATGTGGCAGCAGCTCCTTTTTTCCTAGAACAAGCCAACGCCGTCGACTTCCCCGGCCATTAAGTGGCTGTCATCCGAAAGGCCGAAGCAATCCCTCACGGTGGTCGTGGTGCCCAAGCCTGGGCCGGTTGTGCAGCCGAAACCAGCTGCCCCATCGATTGTGGTGGAACCTCCGCCTCCACAACCGAAATTGGGGGCTCCGACCAAGGATTCTCGGTCGGGTCAGGGTCTGCCCCACCGGTTGTCGGTCACCCTCACTCCTGACCGTCCTCGGCTGGTGGAGGGTGGCTCAAGCCCCAGGCAGCTCTTCGCAGACTCCTCGGAGTCTGACGACGACTCCCTGTTTTCCAGGCCCCTTGACCTGGAGTCCTCCCAGGGGGGCAGTCGATGGACGAGAGCTCATCATCGTTCATGAGTCCGCTTCGGCTCATCTCGGAGTCCACTGGGGTGCAGCTTGAGCCCGTATCCAAGTGGGCCAAGTATCCCCTCGCAGAGATACTGGACCGAGGGGATTCTCCCACGGAGGCCTTTCTGGTGGCTGAAGCCATTGTTGGCCCAGCCTTGGAGCTTTGGCAGCAGCCGGCTTCCTGTCCTGCGCCTTCGGCCAGGATGGCCAGGCAGTATGCGGTCCCTACCGGCTCTTTGTCCGGTTTTTCGGAACACCCCTCTGCGGAGGGGTTGGTCACCGATGGCGTTTTTACGGCACTCTGGGAACGCTAGGGATGTGGATAAGCCCCCCGACAAGGAGTCCAAAAAGCTGGACTATACCGAGCGCAAGGTATACACTGCATCCTCCCTCGGCCTCCGTCAGGCCAGCTCGGCCGTACTGATGGCGCACTCATGGGCTCCCTGGATGAGGTGATCCCTCAACTCCCGGCTGACCTGCAGACTACGGTCAAGCAGGTGCGGAATCAGGGAAGGGCAGTGGCGAAAAAGCAGCTCAAAACGGCTCTAGATATCGGAGACTCCTGTGCCCAGTCAGCGGCCGCAGTGGCCATGCGCCGCAGAGCCTGGCTGAGGATATCCACCTTCATGGCGGATACCCAGCACAAATTGGCAGATGTCCCCTTCTTGGGGACCGACCTGTTCGGCCCTGGAGTGAAAGGCCACCTCCAGAGGATCGAAAAGTCCGCCACCTTGGACTCTGTCACGTCCGCTCAGGACGACAAGGGCCGTCGTCAGCAACATAAGTCCTTTTGATGCATGTCCGGCCCAGCAACACCAGCATCAGGGCCAGCAGGCTCACGCTTGGCACCCCAAAGCCAATCCTGCAGCTTCCTCCAAGAGGAAGCAGGGAGGAAAAGGCCCAGGAGGTCCCTCGGCCGGTCCTTCCTCTAAGCCTGCCCAATGACGGGTTGAGGGGTGTCGCTCCCCCATGGGGGGATGGCTCCGCCACTTCCTTTCCACCTGGTCCGCTAGCACCACGGACAGCTGGGTGTTGGAGGTGGTAGGAAAGGGTCTGCCTCTGGAGTTCGAGCAGGCCCCGCCCTTCCGAGCCGTCGCCCCATATGGGGCTGCGGGGTCCACAGCCTCTCTGTTGGCTCATCGAGCCGACATTGCCCTGCTCCTCGAAAAGGAGGTGATCAGGAAGGTGGCGGATCCTCCACCAGACCCAGGGTTTGTGTCCAGGTACTTCCTGGTCCCGAAACGGACGGGGGCTGGCGCCCCATTCTAGACCTGCACGACCTGAACAGGTTCCTAAGGTCTCGAACCTTCAGGTTGGTCACTCTGGCTCAGATCATTCCATCCCTGGAACGAGGCGTGTGGTTCTGTTCTCTGGACCTCCAGGACGCGTTTTTTCACGTCCCAATCGTCCGTCCCACCAGCGATTCCTCCGCTTCAGAGCTGAGGGGTCCCTCTATGAGTTCCGGGCCATGCCCTTCGGCCTTTCTCTAGCTCCCAGGGTCTTCACCAAATGCATGGCAGTGGTGACAGCATTCCTGCAGTGCCGAAGGGTCCGGGTGTACCCCTACCTGGATGACTGGCTGATTGCGGCCTCCTCCCGAATGGAGGTGGAGCGGTCCAGGGATCTGGCCCTCCAGATTTGCTCTCAAGTTGGCCTCCTTATTAACGAGGCCAAGTCAGAACTCGTGCCCAAGCAGGTGATCCAATTCATCGGGGCAGAGCTCGACTCTCTGCAAGCCAGAGCACGGCTCCCGGCGGACAGGGCCGAGGTTCTTTCCTCCTTTGCCCAGTCATTACAGGTTGGGCAATTGCGCCCTGCTCGGAACTTCCTGCGCCTCCTGGGCCTCATGGTGGCCTACACCAGCGTGGTCCGATGGGGCCGTTGGCACATGCGTCCCCTACAATGGGGTCTGGCCAGCCAATGGTCACAGCGCTCCGGTCCTTTGGATCAGCCAGTGACAGTGACCCAGGAGATGTGGAACGCTCTCCAGTGGTGGATCGTTCCAGCTCATCTGCAGGAGGGCATCCTGTTTGTCCACCCCGAGCCGATGGTCTCTCTCTATCGACTGATGCCTCTCTGATGGGTTGTGGTGCCCATCTGGGAGAGCACAGAGCGCACGGCCTCTGGTCCCTTTGGGAGTCCCGATGCCACATCAACCTGCTGGAGCTCCGAGTGGTTCATCTAGCCCTCACCGCCTTCGCTCCGTTTGTACGGAGTCAAGTGGTCCAGGTCCAGACAGACAATACCACGACCATGTACTACCTAAACCACCAGGGAGGGACTCGCTCCATGCCTCTGTGCTGGGAAGCTCTCCGCATTTGGTCCCTCGTGCGCAGCCTGGAGGGGGGTCTCCTTGCCATCCATGTGGCAGGAGCCTTCAACATTCTGGCCGATGCCCTAAGCCAGATAGGAGCTGGGTCCCACGAGTGGTCTGTCCTGCCGGAGGTAGTACAAGATCTGTTCTCCCACTGGGGCATGCCTGAGGTGGACCTGTTTGCCTCCAGGGAGAATGTGAAGCTGAGACTGTTTCACGCCCGTCCCCCTCAGCAGGGCTCCCTGCAGGGGGATGCCTTCTCGAGGCCGTGGACCCCGGGCCTCTTCTACACCTTTCCCCCATTTCCCTTGATCCACAAGGTGCTCCTCAAGGTGAGGAGGGACAAGGCGCAGGTGATTCTGGTTACCCTAGACTGGCCCCGCCAGTTCTGGTATCCAGATCTGCTCAGTCTCGGCTCCAGGCTCCCGAGGCAGCTTCCAGCCTGCCCGGACCTGATCTCAGTCAATCAGGGGAAGGTATTCCATCCGGACCTTCAATCCCTGCAACTGATGGCCTGGTTCCTGAGCGGCTAGAGTTCCAGGCCTTGGCTCTTTCCGATGAGGTCCTCAACGTTGTTGAGGCTTCCCATATGGAGTTGACCAGAAAATGCTACGCCTTTAAATGGAAGAGATTCTCCATTTGGTGTCAGGGCAAGGGCCTGGACCCTTCCTCCTGCTCCTTGGTAAGCATTCTGGACTATCTATGGTCCCTTTCTCAGCAAGGGCTTCGGCCGACGATCCTTAAGGTGCACCCGGCAGTCATCTCTGCTTAGCGGGCACGGGCCGGGAAGCAGTCGGTGGCGCAGGAGAAGGTGGTTGGGCGCTTTTTCAAAGGCCTTGATCACATATCCCCTCTGATGCGAGAACCTCCACCTCCGTGGGATCTACTGCTGGTATTCGCTAAAAGACCGTCTCCTTGGTGACCATCACATCAGCCAGAAGGATGGGAGAGCTCCAGGCGCGTTCCATCGAGTCTCCTTATCTGGTCTTCCACAGGGACAAGGTTGTTCTGTGCCCCCAACCGAAACTCCTTCCGAAGGTGATGTCGGAGTTTCACCTTAACCAGGTGTTGACTGTGCCGGTGTTCTACCCCAATTGCACCTCGGAGGCCGAATATAGGATCCGTACTTTGGACCCTAGAAGAGCGCTCTCTTATTATAAGGAGCGGACGGCTGAAGTTCGGAGAGAGGTTCGCCAGCTGTTTGTCACCTATGCTGAAGCTGCAGCCAAGCGGACGATAGGCAGGTGGGTCACCTCCAGCATAGATCTTTGCTATAGGTTGGCAGGCATGGAGCCTCCCAAAGGGATAAGAGCTCATTCTACCCGCCATACCGCTGCTTCGGTGGCTGCTTCCAGAGATGTCCCTATCCAAGAAATCTGCAGGGCTGCTACCTGGAAGTCAGCACACACCTTCATTACCCACTACCACATCGACCTTGAGTCATGCTGGGATGCTGGTTTTGGGGCCTCGGTTCTCCAGTCCTTATTTCCTTAGGGGGTGTGCGCCATACCTCCCTCCTCCCGGAGAAATGCTAGGAGTCTGCCAGTAAGTATGGATTGAACAACATATCCATGTCCCTATAAATACAGGTTACTCGCCTGTAACAGGAGTTCTAGGAATGGTATATGTTGTTCATCCACACAACCCACCTGACCTCCCCTGCTTCGACGCACAACCTGGCTTCCAGCGGGCTAGATCTGGCGTCATGGGGCGGAGCCAAGAGTTTTACCACCCGGGTGGGTGGTAGGAGCCAGCTTGAAGACCTTCCGGCAAGATTTAAAGCGGCAAGGAACCTGCCAGTAAGTGTGGATGAACAACATATACCATTCCTAGAACTCCTGTTACAGGTGAGTAGCCTGTATTTTCTGCTCAGTATTCACAAAAGAGGGGGAGGTGCCTCAAGCAATTAAAAGAAGCACTCTGGATAGGTGGGTCGCTCCCAGTCCTTTCACAGAAGAAAGGGTTCTGTAAGAAATCCTAAAACTGAAGGACAAAGCAATGGGGCCTGACTGAATTCACCCCAGAATTCTAACATAATTAAAGAGAGAACTAGTGAAACCACTGACTACCCTTTTTAACAAATCATGGGAGGATGGTGTGGTACCTGAGGACTGGAGGAAGGCGGATGCAATTCCCCTTCACAAAAGTGGGACCAAGACGGGCAGGAAACTACAGACCTGTCATTTTGACCTCTGTGGTAGGGAAAGTGATGGAATCATTTTTGAAGGAAAGAATTGTTGAGTACCTAGAGGCCAGTGGGGCACAGGACCCAAGGCAGCGTGGGTTCTGGCGGAAGGTCATGTCAGGCGAATCTAATTGATTTCTTTGACTGGGTGACCAAAGTAGACGACCAGGGAGGGGCTGTGGACATGGCCTACCTAGACTTTAGCAAGGCATTTGACACAGTCCCACACAAAAGATTAATAGTCAAATTAACCAGCCTGGGAGTGGGTCCCATTGTGGTAGCCTGGGTAAAACATTGGCTGGACAACAGGACACAGAAGGTAATTGTAAATGGAGTCCACTCTGAAGAAAGAGGAGTTACTAGTGGGCTACCGCAGGGTTCAGTATTGGGTCCAGTCCTTTTTAATGTGTTTATAAGTGACATTGCAGAGGAACTGGAAGGAAAAGTATGCCTCTTTGCAGATGACACAAAGATCTGCAACAGGGTTGATACACAGAGGCGTGGAAAGAATGAGAAGGTACTTGGCAAGGTTGTAGGAATGGTCAGAAGTATGGCAGCTTGGATTCAATGCAAAGAAGTGCAAAATTATGCACCTGGGAAACAAAAACCCAGGGGAAGATTACACAGTGGGCGGGGGGAGGTAGTAATAACAGAAATGGAAAGGGACCTGGGGGTAATTGTATCAGATGACCTTAAGGTTAGCAAGTAATGTGAGAAGGCAGTAGGGAGGGATGGGGGCTGCTGGGATGTATAGGGAGAGGAATCACCAGCAGAAAACAAGAAGTTGTTGTTCCTGTGTGCAGACAGTTTGTAATACCCCATCTGGAGTACTGCGTCCAGTTCTGGAGACCCCATCTCCGCAAGGACATAGACAGGATAGAAGCAGTCCGGAGGAGGGCAACTAAAATGGTGCAGGGTCTGCAAGAGAAAGCCGTACAAGGAGAGATTAAAGGAGCTTAATATGTATACCCTTGAGGAAAGGAGGTAGAAGGGGGACATGATAGAAACTTTTAAGTGCCTCCGTGGAATCAACAAAGTTCAAGAGGGTAGCATCTTTCAGAAAAAGAGATGTGCAAGAACAAGGTGCACAATCTGAAGATGGGGGTCAGGGGCAATGTGAGAAGTATTTTTCACAGAGAGGGTGGTGGACGCATGGAACAGTCTTCCTGAGGAGGTTGTGGGGTCTAAAACCGAGAATTCAAGAATGCATGGGACAGACATAAGGCAATTTCTGTGGGGGGGGGGGTGTAGGAAGAAATAGGCTGTTAGTTAACTAGGATCTGCAGCTTATCCTCTAGGTAGGGAAATGGGCAGACTAGGTGGGCCAGGTGGTCCTTATCTGCCGTGAAAGTCTATGTTTCTATGCTGTTCAAACACTTTACAAACCTGCAGAAACACACAAGTTTTCTAGCTCACTCTCCCATGGAAAAAAGTCTGCTGGAACTGGAAGTAAAAAAAAAAAAATGTTTCCTCTGTGGGGCAGGAGCCTGTTGGGAATGGTGGCCCATTTTAGACTTCAGATTTCTGTACATTTGGGAAAAAAAAGAATTCAAGATGATCACACTAAGGACAGTGATGCCGTCTTTGTAAAAAGGTCATTGGCTGGGATTCCTTGATCTGAAAGATGCCTGTTTTTCGTATCCCAGATAGTCTCACAGAAAATACCTCAGATTCAAGTTGGGGAGCTGCCAGTACCACTTCACAGCTCTCCCATTTGGTCTCACCTCCGCTCCAAGAGTTTTCACAAAGTGTCTGACTATAATGGCAACACATCTGAGAAAACATGCCAGAACCAGAGGCAGTGTGCTCAGTTTAGTTGGTTATAAAGCACCCTGGAGAACCTAAACCCACAGAACTCCCAGCTAGAGCCCGGTTAAATACTGGACTTTTTACAAGAAGTCAGCCAAGACCTGCAAGAGACTTCCTGCAGTTACTAGGTCACATGGCCGCATCCACAGATCTGGTTCCATGGGTCGGGTTCCAGATGAGAGATGTTTACTACCATGTAAGTGGCAACTGGTCCCAAAGATGTGATCCACTCTCAAAGCTAGTGCCAGTGACAAAAGCACTAGTGGTATCTTTAAAGTGGTAGAAGGAAGAAGGCAACCTTGGAGAGGGCATTCCTTTCCTTCAGCAGTCATCAACAAGTATTCTTTCTACAGATGCCTCACTTCTGGGGTGGGGCGCCCACCTGCAGGATCTCGCATTGAGTGGCACATGTAGCCCACAGGAGTCCCTAAAGCACATAAACCTTCTAGAGCTTAGAGCAGTACTGCTAGCAATGCAGTCTTTCTCTTCCCAGCTACAGGGTCAGACTGTCCAAATCAGGGCAGATAACACCACAACAAAGTACTACATAAACAAGCAGGGAGGAACAAGATCCTCAAAACTCTCTGCAGAGGCAAGGGGGATCTGGCTTATTCCTTAGAAGTAAACGAACATGCAGTGCATATACAATGTCCTGGCAGATTCACTAAGCAGTATTAGCCAGAGAAATCACCAATGAGCCTTAAAGCAGCAGGTACTGGCCACAGCATTCAGAAGGTGGGGCACTTTCAATATAGACCTGTTTGCATCTTTGGAGGACTGTGTGCGCCCACTGTTTTGTTGCAAACTTCCAGCCAGAGGAACAGTCCCAGAGGATGCTGTGGTACTATACTAGACTGGTTTGGACAGGGAAGTTCCTGTATGCCTTCCTACCAATTCCACACTTTCAGAAAGTACTGCTAAAACCATGATGGAACCTGCAACATTGATCATGATAGCCCCAGACTGGACCAGACAGGCCTGATACTTGATGCTCCTGGTACTGTCTGATGAGAATCCAGTCCGCCTTTCACTCCATCACAGTCTGTTGACTTTTTCCCAGGGCAGAATAATATCTCCGAACCCCAGAAACTGCTGCCTGAGGGCATGATTCTTGAGGAGTTAGAATTCTCTGGATTGAATCTCTCAAGACGTCCCGAAAGTGCTTAAGATTTCGAGGAAACGCACTACCAGGAAAGCTAGTTCTTCTAAACGGAAAAGGTTTTCTTACTGGTGTGCCCCAAGAAAAATAAACCCAGTAGAGGCAGGGTTGCCTATAATTTTGTTTGAAGGCCTAAACCACTTGTAACCACTAGTGAGGGACCGTATCCCACGTTGGGACCTCAACATATGCCTAGCCCAGCTTCAGGAGGCTCCTTTTGATCCTACGGAAACTGCTGTCATGAAGTTCTGTCACATGGAAAACCATATTTCTGATTGCAGTGACTTCTGCTAGGAGGGTAATTTAACTGCAAGCCCTCTGCACAGAACCAAATTACATAATTCCTCACAGGGATAAAGTAGTTCTTACAACAGAAAATTCCTTCCCAAGGTGGTATCTGAATTCCACCTGAACCAGTCAGTGTCTCTCCCTGTACTCTGTCCAGAGCGTTCCCATTCAGGCAAGAAAAAGTTGCATAGCCTGGACCTGAAATGAGTCCTGACTGTCTACATGGAGCGGATCTCGCAGCACCCAGCTTTTTACCTGTGGTGAGGATGGCAAAGGTAAACCAGCTATAAAGAAATCTAGCTCTTGCTGTATTGTCTCTTGCATTTAATTCTGCTATGAAAAAGCTGGAAACTGTCACCAAGAGACTTAAGGGCACACACCATAAAGGGAGTATCTCTGCCTCTTGTGGCATCCTCAGGGGCGTCCGCTCATGTGCATTGTCAGGATCTCTGCTCCGTTTTTAAAATGTATTTTGCAGCACTATCAGTGCTCAGTTTCTCTAAAAAGACAGCTATATTGGTCCTTGGAAAACAGGAAATGATGGAAGGAAGGGTCGATACCTTTTGTTGTACCGGCAAGCATCTTGTACAAAGATGGAATAATGCCCAAACTTTCGAGGCCTCACAGGTCCCTTCTAAACCTGAAAAAGGGACCTACGAGGCCCCGAAAGCTTGTGAATTAGTCCATCTTTGTACAAGATGCTTGTTGGTCCAATAAAAGGTATCAGCCCTTCCATCATTTTCTAAAAAGACACAAAGTGCGATTACACATAAGATAATGTACAAGATAACGTGCTTCTTACAATAGGCATGCAACAGGTTTCACTTTGGGGCAGTGTTTCAATGCAGACATGTGTTCGGCAGAGATGTGCTTTTGCTGAATTAGTGCTCAGTCTGAAAATAATTGCAAAATTAGCAAAACCATTAATAAAGATTACATATTGGATATACTGGGGCATTCTAGAGTCATAGTTTGACAAGCATGTGCCTAGAGGCACACTACTTGACAATGTTCGGAAAGTGAAGGGGAAAGTTGACGGTATCCTTTTAATGTGGTAGTATTGTATTGCTAGCTACTTCGTTTATATGGTCACATTTCTTTCAGTTTCTATGCTTTGTTGCTCTAATGCTTTTCCTTTCATGAGGAGGAAAGGTAAAAGCATGCTTTTAGTTTTGTTCTGGCGCTGGTCCAAGAATTTTACCTTTAGCAGCACAACACGAATACGAATACACCTTACCATCCCTATTAATTATTGCCCAGTTCCAAAAGTAAACATAATAGAACTGGAGTGTAGTCAGTCATATCAAAATTCCATCACTTATGCTGAACTGCAGTCATTCATCTGTAATGAGCCATCCCCAGAGCTTTAGGATTTTATGCTAATTATGGAATCTTAGAATGAAATAAAACTCTGCTGTGGGTCACACTCACCCCTGCACGTCATCTGATTTATTTCTCCACTTAAATAAAGCTGTCGCCCCAGTCTTCTCTAACTTTCAACTGGTTATGGTTTATTATTTCAAATCCTTTTACAAGTTTTATCTGTTTGTTTTTCGTTCGATAACTCTGCAGTAGTTAGGGTATTTTGCTGTGTATCTGTATGTAAGTTGTACTTTTCTCCGGTTCCACATAGGTTCTCAAAATCCGGAGAAGGCCATTTTGCTGTGTGGTTCCCACCATTAGGGAACTGCTTTATTTACTTTAAAAAAAAAAAAATGACTTCTAACAGGTTAAATTGAATCGCGTTGTGGTTATTCTCCGTTCCTCTTTTTGGAACTGAGGTGACGACGTGCTTCTAATTTCAATTTAAACATCGTGTAGGTGTTCTTTTCTATTTGCGGTTTTACTTAAAAGGGCACAAACCGCATTTTTGTAACTCTGAACCCGTAATGTCATCTCTCCCCCAATTGAAACTTTTAACCACTACATCATCTTCCCAGGGTCATTAGTGCTTGTCATGGCTGACAGACCCCCAAAAAGACAGGACCTACAGGCTTTAAAAATTACAAAGTTTGTTTTCATCTCCTGGCTAACGCAGACTGCCATGAGTTGTGTTTAAGGTGCCTGGGTCCAGATCACATTTGTCATGGTAAACTTTGTATTAACTTACTTGGTATAAAAGAACAGAAGAAGGTTGAAGCCCATTGAGACTGTTCCCCACACATTGTGGGACTTGTAGAAGTGTTAATAATTGTCCCTCATCCAGTCATCAAGTTTGCTTTTTAAAAAGGTGATATTTTCTAGGTCAATCAAATCCTGTGGTAAGGTATTCTATATTCTTGGGGCTCTAATTTTGAAAAAAATGCCCCTTTTATTAGTTTTAAATGATTTCACCTCGAGTTGTTTATTATGTAGCCTTGGGAACTAATCTTCTATTAGAATATGATAACCCGCAATGCTTCATAAGATCAGGTGATTGAAGGGATTTATAAACTAGGAGCAGTTCACCTCTTACTCTCCTATTTTGTAGCGAGTGGAGTCCGGTAGTTTTAAGTCTTTTGGGGGAAGGGTTATCGAGCCATGCCAGCCTGGGTACCATTCTGGTGGCTTTCCTTTGGACCTGCTGCAGCTGAGCCTTATCACCTTTGAAACTGGGGTTCCAAAAGGGAGACCCATAGTACAAGTAAGGCCTAATGTAGGTCCTATACAGAGGTATAAGACATTGTTCAGAACAATTTATAAATGTTTGCCTAATTTGCCTCAAGAGTCTGTTTGCCATGTTGGTAGTATTAGTACAGTGATCCCTTGGTGTGAGTTTTTTAATAAATATGCCTAAATCTTTCTCACATATAGATGTTTTGAATGGTAATTTGTTCAGATAATAAACATTGTTAGGATTATTTTTACCAAAGTGTATGGCAACACACTTGTCCTGATTGAAATACATACCATTATGTTTGGCCCATTGCTCAATTTTCTCCAGATCAGAAACTAAAGATACTAGATTGTCATGATTGTTAACCCTGCCCCCCAGTTTTGTATCGTCAGCAAACTTTGACATATAGTTATTAGGCCCTGGCTGTAGAGTAAGCTTATGAAAAGTTGAATAGTGTAGGCCCCAGAATGGATCCCCCTCCCTTGACACAGTGCCCCAGTCAGACAGTACTTCATTAATTTTAACCCTTTGTGATATGTTGGACAACCAGTCAGAAGTCCATCTTACTAAACCAGAGGACAGCCCCAAATTATACATTTTCGCTTTGTTTATTGTGTGGGACTTTGTCGAATGCCTGACTACAGTCAAGCAGTAACACGTCGGTAGGAATACTTTTATCCAGCTGTGTACTAATGTCATAAAAGGATATCGGATTGTAGTACGAGTGATTCGGTGTGAACCCGTGCTGTGTCGTGTCTAGGATATTTAATCTTATGCATTCCTGTTTTATTTTAGTTTTGACAACCCTTTTCATCAGCTTACCAATGAGAGGTTAAGCTGATGGGGCGGTAGTTCTGAACATTGCCTCTGTTACCCTTCTTAAATATAGGGGTAACGATTGCCGTACGCCACTCGTTGGGTATGGAGCTTTCTCGCAGGGATTTGTTAAAAATTATTGATAACTGTTGAGAAATGACCTGGGAGGTTTAATGTCAAAAACCATGGGTGGATGTTATCCGGTCCTGTGCTGGTAGTTTTTTCAGTCTTTTAATAGCTTGTAAGATATCAGATTTTGTAATTTTAAAGGAGGTATATGAATTGGGATGAACTGGGGAAGTTTTATTCTGTTTAGAGAATACTGAACAGAAATAATTGTTAAAGAGCAAGTGTGCTGCCTAAAACTAATAGATTTTAAAAGCATCCAACCATTCCCTTTTATATCTGAGATACTTTTTTTTCTCTTTGTTTGATTAGAAGATTGTTTACCTGATACATAGATATATAGATACATAGACAGTGTCGGCAGATAAGGGCCTATGGCCCACCCAGTCTGCCCATTTGAGCTTGTAAGTTCAGTTTGTTTTCCTAGCAGTCTGTTGCCCCTTATCCCTGACCTCCAGAGTTCCTTTGTCTATCCCATGCATTCTTAAATCCCGTGATTGTTTCAGCCCCCACCACTTCCTCTGGCAGGGTGTTCCACTTGTCCACCACCCATTCTGTGAAGAAATTCTTCCTCACGTTTCCTCTGAATCGTCCTCCCTCCAACTTCATCCCATGCCCTCTAGTCCTGGAACATCTTTTTCGCTTAAAAATAGTGTATTCCTGCACCCTGTTCCTCCAAGATACTTGTATGTCTCTATCATATCCCCTCTCTCCCTCTTCTCCTCCAGGGAGTACATGTTCAGTTCCTTCAACCTGTCTTCATAGGACTTGTGATGCAATCCGTGCACCATCTTTGTTGCCCTCCTCTGAACCTTCTCTACCCTGTCTATGTCCTTACGTAGGTATGGTCTCCAGAACTGTACACTGTACTCCAGGTGGGGCCTCACTAGTGTCTTGTATAGTGGAATTATGACCTCCCTTTTCCTGCTGGTGATGCCCCTGCCTATGCATCCCAGCATCCTATTTGCTTTACCTGCTGCCTTGTCACACTGTTTCCCTACCTTGAGGTCATCAGAGATGATAACCCCAAGATCCCTTTCCTGCTTGGTGCATGCTATAGGTGTGATGTGTGGAACCGCTCCTAGCCTGGCAGCTGACATATCTTGCTCTGCTGTCCCCCACACTACATCATCAGCATTATGACCTCTCTGACAGTGCAGACTGCTACTTGGGAACAGAAAGTGAGCGCCTGCCAGGTAATTCACCTGTGATGTCACTGTCAGTGAGATCATAATGCTGATGATTCAGTGTGAGGAAGTGGAGTTTGATATGCCAGCTGCCAGGCTAAGAGCTGTTACACATCTAGCACAGTATTATTACATAGAAGACTTCCTGATGAGCAAAAGGAAAAAAAGTACTTCAGAAATAAAAGGTTACAACTGACTACTCTTGAAGAGGGAGTCCGGTCAGAAGTACTACTTTGCAGAATTAGAACTGTATGCTTCCACCACATTTTAAACTTGTGCCTCGCATCCCCACCACAATCAAACATCATCATCTTCTCTTGACAAGGCCTCCTCTGATGGCCACATTCCAAAATAGCACATCCTTGCTATATTCCAAAATTGCATATCCACACCATGTTCCAAAGTTGTGTTTCAGTGCCACATTCTGAAACTGGCACCATCACATTCCAAAATTGTCATTGCCACATTTTGAAACTGTGCATCACCACTGCGTTCCAAAACTGTGCGTCATTGCCACATTCCAAAACTGTACATCAGCATCACCACCACATTCCGAAATTGTGCTTCAATGCCACATTCCAAAACTGAGCATCACTGTCACATTCTGAAACTGCATGTCTCTTTTACATTCTTAAATTGTACCTGTTTGCCACATTCTGAAATTGTGTGTACACTTCCATGCTCCAGTATTGCCTGTCATCACCACATTCTGAGGATCTGTCACAGCTACGTTCAGAAATTGCATGCTCAAGTTAGTTTAAAATTATTCATACCTGCCTCATTCTGAAATTCCATGTGGCTGCCAGATTCTGAAACTGTCACTGCCACTTTCTGAGATTTCGTGTCCACGCTGCATTCTGAAATTGAATGTTGCCACCACAATCTGAAACCAAGCATATCAACCATGTTTTGAAATTTTGCATCACTACACCGCATGCCAAATTAATCCATCTAAGACACATTACAAAATTACATATCCCTACCACCTTCCACAACTGTGTCTCCTGCTTTTCAAAATTGTGCATCTCTGCCATATTTGAAAATGATATGACATTGCCATATTAAGAATTTTAGCATTCCTGCCACTTTCCAAAACTGTGTCCCCCACCTACTTTCTGAGATTCCACAGTTGCAGTTTGGTGACATTTCGAAATCTCATCCTTGTACTATTATAAAAATTGCACATATTTTTGCCATTCTAAAGTCATGTTTGCCTCTGCATTCCACCACCCCCGTCCACATTCTTAAGTACTGTACCTTGCATCTGCACATTATGGAAATGCATGCCCTGGCTCACCCTTTGTCGGCTTTCCTTTTTTAGATGTTAATACAACTGCAGTTTTATGTAATGTGGGAGAAACAAGTCTTGTAAGGTAGTTTGCAAGAATGACTAGGCTGTGAGTTCTGGTTGTGACATCATCAGTAGCTCTTTACTGAAACTGGCTTTTTTGAACAGGCAGTAAATTTAGGGTTACAAAATGGCTTGTAACTTTTAAATAAAGAAACTTGGAGATTTCATTTTTGGCATGAGGCTGACTGGGAATATGCTGATACAAATTCTGAATTTACTGATGCTAGAAATTTTGGCCAGACCCCTCTTTAAAATTTGTATATTCCTGGCTGTTTTGGCTCCACTAGCTCTTTAAGTTTTGCCCTGTTATTCAAAAGAAAAGGACTTAAAGTGATTTTAGTGTTGTTGACAAACATATTTACTGTAGTTTAGTTGCTGTATTGGTCCTTGTAAGAACAGATCCAGAAGCAAATGGTTTGATGCATTTTATTGGACCAACTTAGATGGTACAAAAAGAACAAAGTGCCTAAGTTTTCAGACCAACCAAGCTTGGAAGCTTATGACAGTTATTTAGAAAATCGCGTACTGTTGTGAATTGTGACTTATACCATGATTTATGGCTATGCAATGCTATATTATAACAATAAATAAAAAGAAAATCGCATACTGTTCACACCCAGTTCATACATAAAAAAAAAAAAAAAGCTCATTGGTTTAAAATACTCATTTAAACCATAACAGCAGATCTTGCTTCGAGAGGGCTTTTGCAGTAGGTAATTACATATAGGACTGAAGCCGGCAGGCGTCAGGATCCCACGGAAAAATTTCTAGCTAGCAGTCTCTGGCAGGGGACCGCCCCCCATGTCAGATGTGGGCGTCAGTATAAAGGCGGTCCCCACGCCCGCCTTCCGTGTTTCCGCCATTAGCTCGTGTCAGGCGCCTCGTGGTAAGTTCATCACTCATCAGCCTGTCGTTGGTAGTTCTACCGTCGGTTTTTCTAATTTTATTCAATAAATAGTTTACTTTTTTGGTGATGTATGTCTTCCCCTACACCCTCCGAGCACAAGAATAAGTGTGACTCGTGCAACGCCCAACTTCCGCACAAGGACGGCCATTCCCAGTGTCTCTACTGTCTGGGCCCGGATAATCAGGTGAAGTGCCAGCATTCCCTGAAATTCAGCACTGCCACCCGCAGACGGAGGCAGCAGTCCCTGGAGGCCCACATCCTAAAAAAGAAAATGACCTCCATGGAGAATGAGTTGAAAAAGCTCAGTCAGGCTTCTACTTCCCCCGAAGGCCATCGTAAGAAGAGAGACAAGAAGCATCAGGATCGGGGCTCTTCTTCCACAGCGGCTTCCGGCTGGAGTCGCCGATGTTGCAGGTAATATTTCCCCAGAGGGTCGGCTCAAGCGATGGCCGTCTTGCAGGCTTCAAGACGTTCGTCGGCCCACCATCTGGCTCGGGCCGCCAGTGCCTCTGGGCTTTGGAGGCCCCCACTCGCAGTAAGGCCACGCCGTGCGCGCCTACTGGTGCAGTGGCTCCAGTAAGCTGGACGTCTGCTCCTCTGACACCCGCCTGGAATCGGCCGCTAAGTCACCAGACCCTTCGGGGTGGTGCACGGCTCCTGTTCCGCCTGACCAGACCACCCCTCCTTCGCGGCCTGCCTCGGGTGAAGGGTCCGCTAAGTCGGACGTCGGCTCCTCCGACCATCTGTCCGGACTCCGCCGATAAGTCGGACGTTGGGCTGCCTGACACCCATGCGGTGGCCGAGCCGACACCGGACCTTACTTCGTCCGCCATTCCTGGCTCTCTGCAGCCTTCGCTGCCCTCCGGGGACCTGCTGTCTCCTTGGCCTGACTCAGGGGAATTTTCCCCTCCTTCCCTGGGCGATGCTGAGGATTTTTCTGCACCCCCATCAGGTCTCCCTCCCGCTGGGCTGGACGACCTGACGTCTGTTCCCTGGATGCCAGCCCCGATGCCGGTCCTGCCTACACCAGGTGACATCCCCCTCCCGGATGCCGCCCCCACGCTGGGCCCGCCACCTGCTGGGCGCCCCGCTGGGCAGTCTGCCCCAACAAATGCCCCTGTTCCTGGGTATCCGACCCCATCGTATCCGACTCAGTCATACCCGGGTCCGCAGTATCTGGTGCCCCAGTACCGGACACCGGCCTATCTAACACTGCAGTACACAGTGCCTCATTACCTGGCGCCGGGTTACCCGCCGTCCAGTTACGGATACGCTCCTGGCGGATACACAGTATCCGTATCACCCTCCTCTTCCTCCTCCTAGACTGCCCCCTCAGCCGCCGGTGGATTTGAAGGAGACTCTGGCTTCCTGGTGGGCTGAGGCCTAGGCTCAGCTGACTAGGGAGGTGGAGAGTCTTTTTCAGACGCCGGTCCCGGTTCTGGACCCTCTACGTCGGAGACGAAAGACTCCCTCCCCTACTCTGGGTACTAGAGGGGAGCCCTCCGGTCCTAAAGCAGGGTTGGATACGCTTCCTAAGGGGTCCGTTCCTCCCCTGCGTCAGGAGGTGGTGTCTTCCTCCTCTTCTTCCTCCTCGGAGCCTTTGGATGACTCCGCTGGGCGCTCCGTCTTGGATGACGTGCCCCGCTCTCCGGATAAGCCTTGGCCAAGGACTCCTCCAAAGTCTCTTGTGGAGGATCCTTCTTTTATGGAGTTGCTGCGCAAAATCCAGGCTATCCATCAATGGCACTCTTTGGAGCCAGATCCACAGCGGCAGAAGCTAGCTGCCCATTTGGACCTGCTCGAGGTCGCTCCTACCTTGGTTCCACCCTGGAGCAGAGCCTCCGCAGACACTTGTTTCCACTATCTGGAAGCAACAAGTCCGCCATAGCCCCGAGGAAGGCGGACAGTCTATGTGGGCTCGGCGGTGTTGAGTTCCTTACTTCTCACCTAGGCTGACTCGGTTGTGATCAGCGCCGCCCATGGCCGGACAGCCAATCCAAAGCATTTGAGCTAGTCACCCCCTGATAAAGAATACCGCCTTCTGGACCAGTATGGGAAGAAGGTCTTCGCTTCTACCACTGTGGGTATTAGGGCCTTGAACTACGTCACCCCTATGGGGGATTACCAGAAGGCCATCCTTAGTGAGGTGGCAGCTAAACTGGACTCCCTTCCTGAGTTTCAGACCAAGCAGGAAGTGGCAGACCTGGTCCGATCTGCTAGTTTGGCCAGTAGGCACATGCTTCATATGATGTAGTGGACGCTGCTGGTATGAGCTTGGCGTTCGCCGTAGGTTTGCGGCGACACGCCTGACCCAGAGTGTCGGGTTTGGTCCCTGAAGTGCAGTCTGCCATCCAGGACACGCCCTTCAGGGATTCGGTGCTGTTCAGTGGTGATGTCAAGGATATCATCACCAGAGTGCAAGAGAAGGGCACTGCTCTCAAGGAGGTAGACAACTTGTGCAGAGCCCCTCAACAGCAGCGCTCTCCCTTTCGAAAGCGGGCATGGGTCAAGGGGAAACCACAAGGAAAGTGGGCCAATAAGCTGGGCCCCTCAGGCTGCAGCCCGCCCAGGCGAGCAGCGGGAGCTCCAGCTGAGGCGCTGCCTCACACCGCCTAACTCCTTTCCTCTCCCACAGCCTCTGGCCCTTCCAGAGGAACCAGTAGTGGGAAGCTTCTCCCTGCAGCTACCGGGTTGGGAGAGGATCACATCAGACGTTTGGGTGCTGCAGCTGATAGCGGGAGGACACTCAATAGAGTTTCTTCAGAAACCTCCCAGAAAACCCCCTCCAAGGTCGTCTTACTCCCCGGAACACATTCTTCTGGTTTGGGAAGAAATCTCCGCCGTTCTTCGGAAGGCGGCGATAGAGCCCATCCCCCTCCATTTCAGGGGAACGGGTTACTTTTTTCATTTCTTCCTGGTCCCGAAGAAGTCAGGCGACATGAGGCCCATCCTGGACCTCAGTTCCCTGAACCTGTTCGTGAAGTACAAGAGGTTCCGAATGCTCTCTCTACAGAGCCTTCTGCCCCTCCTTAGGCCGGGACAGTGGCTATGCGCCCTGGACATGCAGGATGCCTACCTGCATATCCCTATCCGCCCATCCCACCGCAAATACCTCCAGTTTTCTTTTCAGGGGGACCACTACCAGTTCTAGGGACATGGATATGTTGTTCATCCACACAGTCTGGCAGGTTTCTTGCCGCTTTAAATCTTGCCGGAAGGTCTTCAAGCTGGCTCCTCCCACCCACATGGGTGGTAAAACTTTCGGCTCCGCCCCATGACTCCAGATCTTCCTTACCGCTTGGAAGCTCAGGTTCCCTCCTTAACGCTCTGTGTATAGACTGGATCCTAATTGTTCGGTTCGCTCAAAACTAATTCTTAAGTTTTCAAGACTTCGGTCTAATTACTCCCTCTTGACTGCGATGGACAAATCAACTCCTGGATTTCGGTGGTGCCCATGTGGGCAGAAAATGTCCAGGACGGATCCGCACTCCACGTGTGTCTACTGCCTCGGCCTAGATCATGACCCGCAGGCCTGCGAGTTATGCCGTTCGTTTTCGGCCAACGTCCTGGAAGGCTGCGCTGCCCGGTTACAGCTTGGGCGCCCCGAGAAGCGCTTACCCGCCGGTGAATTTCAAGGAGGCCCGTTGGGCGGTGTCCGTGGCAGCTGGCTCGGCTGAGCAACTCAAGCAGATGATCGCCCTCGGCGTAGGGCGGCCCGAGGCGCATCTTCTTCCTCCTCGATGCGCAGCATTTATCCCGCTCTCTCTGGGATCCTCCTACAGCTTCTTTTAAGGAGCTTTGCCAGTCCTTTCCACGAAGGAGAGGGGCCATCGGGACACTCTTCTTGGTCCAAAATGAGGGCATGAAGGTAAGTCCCACCATCTGCGTTAGGTGGGGCGGGAGAGTCCCCTTCCTGGACAGTCGACACTCTGCTTCGGTCGAGGTTGCGGCTAAGGCCGCTGGCTTCCTGATGTCCCGTCAGGTCAGCGGCCAAGACACTGTCGGCGCGTCGAGATTTTTCTCGACCGTCGGACGGGCTGTCGACTGGTGAAACAGACAACCCTTCTTCACGGTTCCCCGGTGGAGACAGAGGACTTGCCTGCGCCTCCTGTGCCAGAGTCCCTGGTCAAGGCTCCCGCGCCGAGGGAAGAGTGCGTGTACCCCACCCCTTCCCAGACCCGCCCTCGGAAACACACTGAGGGTCTCGGTCTCGGACCTCGTCTCGGTCCAGCTGATCCCGCCGACATCGGCGGTCTCGGCAGCGAAGTAAGCGGCAGCACCGCTCATCCTCATCTTACTCCTCTGAAGAGGAGAGGCTTCGGCGTAAATTGCGTCGATGCTACGAGGACCTAATGTGGCAGCAGTTACTTCTGTCCGGGAACAAGCCAGCACCGTCGCCTTCCCCGGCCATCAAGTGGTTGTCACCGGTTGGCGAAACAACCTCGCGGTAGTCGAGGTGCCCAAGCCTTGGCGGTTGTTCAGCGAAGCCAGCTGCCCACGATTGTGGTGGAACCTCCTCCTCCACACCGAAATCGTGGGCGTGACCAAGGACTCTGTCGGGTCGGGTCTGCCCCACAGGTTGTCGGTCACCCTCACTCCCGACCGTCCTCGGCAGGTGGAGGGTGGCTCAGGCCCCAGGCAGCTCTTGGCGGACTCCTCGAGTCCGACTCCTCCTTTTCCAGGCCCTTGACTTGGGTCCTTGGGGGCAGTCTATGGGCCGAGCCCATCGTCTTTTATGGGTTGCTTGGCTCATCTCTGAGTCCACGGGATGCAGCTCGAGCCCGTATCCAAGCGGGCCAAGTATCCCCTGACGGAGATACTGGACTGTGGGGATTCGCTCACGGTGGCCTTTCCGGTGGCTGAGGCCATTGTTTGCCCAGCCTTGGAGCTTTGGCAGCGGCCGGATTCCTGTCCTGTGCCTTCAGCCAGGATGACCAGGAAGTATGCGGTCCCTACCGGCTCTTTGTCCGGTTTTTCGGAGCACCCCTCTGTAGAGGGGCTGGTCACCGATGGCGTTTTCCGGCGTTCCAGGAACGCTAGGGATGTGGATAAGCCCGACAAGGAGTCCAAAAAGCTGGACTATGCCGGGTGCAAGATGTACGCTGCGTCCTCCCTTGGCCTCCGCCAGGCCAGCTCAGCCGTGCTGATGGCACACTCCTCCCACGCCCTCATGGGCTCCCTGGATGAGGCGATCCCTCATCTCCCGGCCGACATGCAGACCACGGTCAAGCAGGTGCAGGATCAGGGAAGGGCGGTAGCAAAGCAGCAGCTCCATACGGCTCTGGACATTGGAGACTCCTGTGCCAGATCAGTTGCGGCCGCAGTGGCCGTGCACTTCAGGGCATGGCTGAGGATATCCACCTTCACGACGGGTACCCAGAATAAACTGGCGGATGTCCCCTTCCTGGGGACCGACCTCTTTGGCCCTGGAGTGGAAGGCCACCTCCAGCGGATCGAAAAGTCCAATGCTACCCTGGACTCGGTCACCTCCGCCCAGAAGGACAAGGGTCGTTGTCGACAACATAAGTCCTTTCGTCCTTCTGCGCCAGTGGCACGTCCGGCCCAACAGCACCAGCATCAGGGCCAGCAGGCTCGCGCGTGGCATACCAAAGCCAAGCCTGCAGCTTCCTCTAACAGGAAGCAGGGAGGAAAAGGTCCAGGAGGTCCCTCGGCCAGTCCCTCCTCCAAGTCTGCCCAGTGATGGGTTGAGGGTGTTGCCCCCAGCCTTGTCGCTCCCCTTGGGTTCCCCTGGAGGACTGCTCATCACTTCCTTTCCACCTGGTCCGCTATCACGCGGACCACTGGAGTCACTAGGTGATGAGAGGGCCTGCCTCTGGAGTTGGAGCAGGCCCCACCCTTCAAGCCATCGCCCTCGGGGGCTCACGGGGTCCGCAGACTCTCTGTCGGCTCGCCGAGCCAACATTGCCCTGCTCCTCAAAAAAGGGGTGATCAGGAAGGTGGCGGATCCTTCACCAGACCAGGGGTTTGTGTCCAGGTACTTCCTGGTCCCGAAACGGACGGGGGGGCTGGCGCCCCATTCTAGACATGCACGACCTGAACAGGTTCCTACGGTCTTGGACCTTCAGGATGGTCACTCTGGCTCGGATAATCCCATGCTTGGAACGAGGTGTGTGGTTCTGTTCTCTGGACCTCCAGGACGTGTTCTTCCACGTCCCAATCCATCCGTCCCACCAGAGATTCCTCCGCTTCAGGGCAGAGGGAACCCTCTAGGAGTTCCGGCCCATGCCCTTCGGCCTTTCCCTAGCTCCCAGGGTCTTCACCAAATGCATGGTAGTGGTGACAGCATTCCTGCGGCGCTGAAGGGTCCGTGTGTACCCCTACCTGGACGACTGGCTGATTGTAGGCTCCTCCAGAATGGAGGTGGAGCGGTCCAGAGATCTGGTGCTCCAGGTTTGCTCTCAGGTTGGTTCCTCATCAACGAGACCAAGTCGGAACTCGTGCCAAAGCAGGTGATACAATTCATCGGGGCAGAGCTCGACTCTCTACGAGCCAGAGCACGGCTCCCGGCGGACAGGGCCGAGGTTCTTTCCTACTTTGCCCAATCATTTCAGGTTGGGCAATTACGCCCTGCCCGGGACTTCCTGCGCCTCCTGGGCCTCATGGCGGCCTGCACCAGCGTGGTCCATTGGGCCCGTTGGTACATGCGTCCCCTTCAGTGGGGGCTGGCCAGCCAATGGTCACAGCACTCTGATCCTCTGGATCAGCTAGTGACAGTGACCCAGGGGATGTGGAACGCTCTTCAGTGGTGGACCTTTCCAGCACATCTGCAGGAGGGCATCCCGTTTGTCCGCACCGAGCCGACGGTCTCTATCGACCGATGCCTGTCTGATGGGTTGGGGTTCCCGTCTGGGGGAGCACAGAGCGCACGGAGTCTGGTCCCCTCGGGAGTCCCGATGCCGCATCAACCTGCTGGAGCTTCGAGCGGTTCATCTAGCCCTTGCCGCCTTCGCTCTGTTTCAACGGGGTCAAGTGGTTCAGGTCCAGATGGACAATACCACGACCATGTACTACCTAAACCGTCAGGGTGGGACACACTCCATGCCTCTGTGCAGGGCAGCTCTCCGCATTAGGTCACTCGTGCGCAGCCTGGAGGCGGATCTCCTTGCCATCCATGTGGCAGGAGCCTCCAACATTCTGGCCGATGCCCTAAGCCGGATAGGGGGTGCATCCCATGAGTGGTCTCTCCTGCTGGAGGTAGTACAAGATCTGTTCTCCCACTAGGGCATGGCTCAGGTGGACCTGTTTGCCTCCAGGGAGAATGCGAAATTGAGACTGTTTCATGCCCGGCCCCCTCAGCAGGACTCGCTGCAGGGGGATGCCTTCTCTAGGCCGTGGACCCCGGGCCTCTTCTGCGCCTTTCCCCCATTCCTCTTGATCCACAAGGTGCTTCTCAAGGCGAGGAGGGACAAGGCACAGGTGATTCTGGTAGCCCCAGACTGGCCCCGCCAGTTCTTGTATCCAGATCGATCTCCTCGGTCTCGGCTCCAGGCTCCCGAGGTGGCTTCCAGCGCGCCTGGACCTGATCTCAGTCAATCAGGGGAAGATATTCCATCTGGACCTTCAATCCCTGCACCTGACTGCCTGGTTCCTGAATGGCTAGAGTTCCAGGCCTTGGCTCTTTCCGACGAGGTCCTCAATGTTGTTGAGGCGTCCCGTAAGGAGTTGACCAGAAAATGCTACGCCTTCAAATGGAAGAGATTCTCCATTTGGTGTCAGGACAAGGGCCTGGACCCTTCCTCCTGTTCTTTGGCAAGCATTCTGGACTACCTTTGGTCCCTTTCTCAGCAAGGGCTTCGGTCGGCAACCCTTAAGGTGCACCTGGCAGCCATCTCTCTGCTTAATGGGCGCGGGCCGGGAAGCAGTCGGTGCAGGAGAAGTTGGTCGGGCGCTTTTTCCAAGGCCTTGATCACATATCCTCCGTATGCAGAACCTCCACCTCCGTGGGATCTACTGCTGGTATTGGTTAAGCTCATGGGCAAGCCATTCGAACCGATGCACAGGTGTGAGATCTCTGACCTGTCGTGGAAGACCGCCTTATTGGTGGCTGTCACATCAGCCAGAAGGATGGGAGAGCTCCAGGCGCTTTCCATCGTGTCTCCTTATCTGGTCTTCCACAGGGACAAGGTTGTCCTGCGCCCCCACCCGAAATTCCTTCCGAAGGTGATGTCGGGAGTTTCACCTTAACCAGGTGTTGACTCTGCTGGTGTTCTACCCAGTCACACCTCGGAGGCGAATATAGGCTCCATACTTTGGACCCTAGAAGGCCTTCATTACTATAAGGAGCCGGGCCGGAAGTTCCGGAGAGGTTAAGCCAGCTGTTTGTCACCCTACCTGAGCCGCACCTGGCAGACCTGCAGCCAAGCGGACGATAGGCAGGTGGGTCACCTCCTGCATAGATCTCTACTAGGTTGGCGGGCATGGAGCCTCCCAGAGGGATAAGAGCTCATTTTACCATACATACCGCTGCATGGGTGAAAACTGCTTCCAGGGATGTCCTTCCAAGAAATCTGCAGGGCTGCTACCTGGAAGTCAGCACCTTCACCCACTACCACATCGACCTTGAGTCACGCCCAGGATGCTGGTTTGGGGCCTCGGTTCTCAGTCTTTATTTCCTAAGTAGGGGGTGTGCAACTTGCCTCCCTCCTCCCAGAGAACTGCTAGGAGTCTGCCAGACAGTGTGGATGAACAACATATCCATGTCCCTAGAAATACAGGTTCTAGGGACATGGATATGATGTTCATCCACACTGTCTAGCAGGTATCCTTGCCACTTTAAATCTTGCCGGCAGGTCTTCAAGCTGGCTCCTCCCACCCACCCGGGTGGTAAAACTCGGCTCCGCCCCATGGCGCCAGATCTTCCTTACCGCTTGGAAGCTCAGGTTCCCTCCTTACGCTCTGAGTATAAGACTAGTTCCTAATTTCTTGGTTTCGAATTTAAAGTTTTGCATTTATAGACTACGGTCTTCTATCCCTCACGGCTGCGATGGACAAATCGACTCCTGGTTTTAGGTGCCCTTGCGGCAGAAGATGTCTGGACAGATCCTCCCCACCACGTGTCTACTGTTTAGGCCTTGAGCATGACCGCGGAGCTTGCGACCTGTGCTCTTCTTTCTCAGCCTCGTTCTAGAGACCGTGCTGCCCGTTTACAACTGAGGCGCCCTGAGAAACGTTTTCCTCCGGTTAAGTCAAAAGAGGCCTGGTCGGCGGTTTCCGCGGCGCGAGCTCGGCGGATCAGCTAGAGCAGATGATCGCCCTTGAAGAGGAGGCGGCGCAGGCCACATCTTCCTCGACTGCGGCATTTATCCTGCTCTTCCTGAGTTCCTCTTACACAGCTTCCTTTAAGGAGCTTTGTCTGTCCCTCTCCACTAGAGGAGAGGGACAAACGTCTGCTGGACCTTCTTCTCGGTCCAAGAAGAAAGACAAGGGTAAGTCCCTCCGTCGAGGCTCTTGGGAGCGGGAAAGGTCCCTCTCCCTGAGTTGTCGGCCATCGACTTTGGTCGATCGTTCGACTTCGGCCACTGGTCTCACGGTGTCCCCGTCAGGTCAGTTGACCGAGACTCCCGTCGACGCAGTTGAGATCTTTCTCGACCTGTTGGACGGGTTGTCGACCGGCGAAGCCGAAAATCCTCTCACGGTTCCCGGTGGGAGTTGAGGTCCAGCGGGCTTGCCAGTGCCTCTGGTTCCGGAGCCCTCGGGTGGCCCCTGACAGAGGGAGGAGCCAGTTCCCGTCCCCTCCCGCACCGTCCCGGAAGGCGAGGTCTCGGTCTCGGTCTTGGTCTCTGACTTCTTCGGTTCCAGCCGATCCGCGGTCATAGGCAGTCTCGGCACGGCGTGGCAGCGGCACCGCTCGTCCTCTTCCTCCTCCTCTGATGAGGGAAGCTGACGTGAGATACGTCGACGATACGAAGGAACCTCATGTAGCAACAACTCCTTCTGACCCGGGAACAAGCAGCGCCGTTGCCTTCTCGACCATTAAGTGGCTGTCACCGATGACGAAGCAACCCCTCGTCTTACCCGGGAGCCTGTTCCCAGGCCGGTTGTTCGGCCAAAACCAGCTGCTCCACCAATTCCGGTGGAACCTCCGCCTC
The DNA here is from genome assembly GCA_016271365.2 of Neoceratodus forsteri. Lineage (NCBI taxonomy): Eukaryota > Metazoa > Chordata > Ceratodontiformes > Ceratodontidae > Neoceratodus > Neoceratodus forsteri. Next base: position 661,825,049 of record CM028136.1, read on the forward strand.
CACAGCCGCTGTTTGGGGCTCCGACCAAGAACTCTCGGTCGGCTCAGGGTCTGCCCCATAGGCTGTCGGTCACCCTCACTCCCGATCGCCCTCGGCAGGTGGAGGTGGCTGAGGCCGAGGCAGCTCTTTGCGGACTCTTCTGAGTCCGGCAGCGATTCCTCCCTCTTCTCCAGGCGAGTGGACCTGGAGTCCTCTGAGGTCAGTCGCTGGGGGACAACGCCGTCCTTCCTGGGTTTGCTCAGGCTCATCTCGGAGTCCACGGGATGCAGCTCGAGCCCGTATCCAAGCGGGCCAAGTATCCCTCACGAGATATTGGACCGAGGGGATTCCCCTACGGAGGTCTTTCCTGTGGCCGAGACCATTGTGGGCCCGGCCTTGGAGCTCTGGCAGCGCCCTGCTTCCTGCCCTGCGCCTTTGGCCAGGATGGCCAGGAAGTATGCGGTCCCTACCGGTTTCTCGGAACATCCTCAGCCAAGGGGCTAGTTACCGACCGAGTTTTCCTGCGTGCCGGAAACGCTAGGGACGTGGACAAACCTCCTGACAAGGAGTCCAAGAAATGGACTATGCCGGGCGTAAAAGCCTCACGCTGCATCCTCCCTTGGCCTTCGTCCAGGCTAGCTCGGCCGTGCTTGGCACATTTCTCCCATGCCCTGTTGGGCTCCCTGGACGGTAGTCCCTCATCTCCCGCTGACCTGCAGACCGCAGTTAGGCAGGTGCGGACCAGGGCAGGCGGTGGTCAAGCAGCAACTTCAGACTGCTCTGGACATTGGAGACTCATGCCGGTCAGTCGTGGCCTCAGTGGCTATGCCGCGGGCATGGCTGAGGATATCCACTTTCACAGCGGATACCCAGCACAATTGGTGGATGTCCCTTCCAGGGACCGACCTCTTCTGCCCTGGGTGGAAGGCCACCTCAGAGGATTGAAAAGTCCAATGCCACTTTGGACTCTGTCTCATCCGCTCAGAGGGACAGGGCCGAACCGACCCAAACCTTTTAGATCCCGTCCGTGCCCGCGGCACGTCCGGCCCAGCAGCATCAGGGCCAGCAGGCTCGCGCTTGGCGTCCCAAACCCAAGCCCGCGGCTTCCTCCTCCAGGAAGCAGGGTGGTAAAGGCCCTGGAGGTCCCTCGGCCGGTCCTTCCTCCAAGCCTGCCCAGTGACAGGTTGAGGGGTGTCGCCCCAACCCTGTTGCCTCACTCCAGGTGCCCTCCGTGGGGGGGTGGCTCTGCCACTTTCTTTCCGCCTGGTCCGTTATCACCACAGACCGGTGGGTGTTGGAGGTGGTGGGAAAGGGCCTGCCTCTGGAGTTCGAGCAGGCTCCACCCTTCAGAGCCATGGCACCTCGGGGGCCTCGGGGTCAAGCCTCGCTGGCTTCGCCCGAGCCGACGCCGCTCTCCTCCTCGAAGGAGGTGATGAGTGGCGGACCCCCCTCAAGCCGGGTTGTGTCCAGGTACTTCCTGGTTCCGAAACAGGCAGGGGGCTGGCGCCCATTCTTGACTTACACGACCTAAACAAGTTCCTAAGGTCTCGAACCTTCGGGATGGTCACTCTGGCTCAGATAATACCATCCTTGGAACACGGCGTGTGGTTCTGTTCTCTGGACCTGCAGGACGCGTTCTTTCACGTCCCTATCCGTCCGTCACATCAGAGGTTCCTTCGCTTTCGAGCGGAGGGATCCCTTTTCGAGTTCCAAGCCATGCCCTTCGGCTTATCTCCAGCTCCAGGGTCTTCACCAAATGCATGGCAGTGGTGACAGAATTCCTGCGGCACCGAGGGTCCGGGTTTACCCTTACCTGGACGATTGGCTGATAGCAGCCCCCTCCAGACAGGAGGTGGAGCGGTCCAGAGATCTGGCCCTCCAGGTTTGCTCTCAGGTCGGCCTCCTCATCAACGAGGCCAAGTCGGAACTCGAGCCGAAGCAGGTGATTCTTTTCATCGGGGCAGAGCTCGACTCTCTTCGAGCCAGGGCATGGCTCCCGGCGGACAGGGTCGAGGTTCTTTCCTCCTTTGCCCAATCATTTCTGGTTGGGCAATTGCGACCTGCCCGGGACTTCCTGCGCCTCCTGGGTCTCATGGCGGCTTGTACCAGCGTAGTCCATTGGGCCCGCTGGAACATGCGCCCCCTTCATTGGGGGCTGGCCAGCCAGTGGTCCCAACGCTGCGATCCATTGGACCAGCTAGTGACAGTGACCCAGGGGATGTGGAACGCTCTCTAGTGGTGGACCGTTCCAGTTCATCTGCAGGAGGGCATCCCGTTTGTCCGCCCCGAGCCGAAGGTCTCTCTATCGACCGATGCCTCTCTGATGGGTTGGGGTGCCCATCTGGGGAAACACCGGCGCACGGCCTCTGGTCCCCTTGGGAGTCGATGCCACATCAACCTGCTGGAGCTCAGGCGGTCCGCCTAGCTCTCACCGCCTTTGCTCAGTTTCTTGAGGTCAAGTGGTCCAGGTCCAGATGGACAACACCACGACCATGTACTATCTAAACCGCCAGGGGCGGGGCCCAGCTCCATGCTTCATGCAAGGAAGCTCTCTGCATCTGGTCACTCATGCGCGGCCTGGAGGGATCTCTTAGCAATTCATGTGGCAGGAGCCTCCAACACCCTGGCCGATGCCCTAAGTCGGATAGGGGCTGGGCCCCCACAGTGGTCTCTCCTGCGAGGTAGTACAAGATCTATTCTCCCATTGGGGCACACCTCAGGTGGACCTGTTTGCCTCCAGGGAGAATGCGAAGCTGAGGCTGTTCCATGCCCGCCCCCCTCAGCAGGGATTGCTGCAGGGGGATGCCTTCTCGGGCCGTGGACCCCGGGCCTCTTCTACGCCTTTCCCCCGTTCCCCTTGATGCACAAGGTGCTGCTCAAAGCAAGGAGGGACAAGGCGCAGGTGATTCTGATAGCCCCAGACTGGCCCCCAGATCTCCTCAGCCTCGGCTCCAGGCTCCCGAGGCAGCTTCCAGCTCGCCCGGACCTGCTCTCAGTCAATCAGGGGAAGGTATTCCATCTGGACCTTCAATCCCTGCACCTGACGGCCTGGTTCCTGAGCGGCTAGAGTTCCAGGCCTTGGGTCTTTCCGACGAGGTCCTCAACGTAGTAGAGGCGTTCCGTAAGGAGTCGACCAGAAAATGCTACGCCTTCAAATGGAAAAGATTTTCCATTTGGTGTCAGGGCAATGGCCTGGACCCTTCCTCCTGTTCCTTGGCGAGCACATTGGACTACCTTTGGTCCCTTTCTCGGCAAGGGCTTAGGTCGACGACCCTTAAGGTGCACCTGGCAGCCATCTCTGCTTACCGGGCGCGGGCCGGGAAGCAGTCGGTGGCGCAGGAGAAGGTGGTCTGGCGCTTTTTGAAAGGCCTTGATCACATTTCCCCTCCGGTGCGAGAACCTCCACCTCCATGGGATCTACTGCTGGTACTGGCAAAGCTCATGGGCAAGCCATTCGAACCAATGCACAGGTGTGAACTCTCTCACCTGTCGTGGAAGACCACCTTCTTGGTGGCTATCACGTCAGCCAGAAGGATGGGAGAGCTCCAGACGCTCTGCATCGAGTCTCCTTACCTGGTCTTCCACAGGGACAAGGTTGTCCTGCGCCCCCACCCGATATTCCTTCCGAAGGTGGTGTCGGAGTTTCACCTTAACCAGGTGTTGACTCTGCCGGTGTTATACCCCAATCACACCTCGGAGGCCGAATATAGGCTCCATACTCTGGACCCTAGAAGGCTGCTGCTATAAGGAGCCGCGCGACTGAAATTCGGGAGGGTTAGCCAGTTGTTTGTCACCTCGCTGAAGCCACACCTGGCAGACCTGCAGCCAAGCGGACGATAGGCAGGTGGGTCACCTCCTGCATAGATCTCTGCTATAAGTTGGCGGGCATGGAGCCTCCCAGAGGGATAAGAGCTCATTCTACCCGTCATACTGCTGCATCGGTGGCTGCTTCCAGGAATGTCCCTATCCAGGAAATCTGCAGGGCTGCTACCTGGAAGTCAGCACACACCTTTATTACCCATTACCACATCGACCTTGAGTCACCGGGATGCTGGTTTGGGGCCTCGGTTCTCCAGTCTCTATTCCCTAAGTAGTGGGTGTCGCTTGCCTCCCTCCTCCCAGAGAACTGCTAGGAGTCTGCCAGACAGTGTAGATGAACAACATATCCATGTCCTAGAAATACAGGTTGCTCACCTGCCAACAGTAGTTCTAGGAATGGTATATATTGTTCATCCTACAGACCCACCCGACCTCCCGGCCGGCCTGCTACCTGAGCTTCCAGCGGCCAGATCTGGCATCATGGGGCGGAGCCGGGAGTTTTACCACCCGGGTGGGTGGAAGGAGCCAGCTTGAAGACCTTCCGGCAAGATTTAAATCGGCAAGGATACCTGCCAGACAGTGTGGATGAATAACGTATACCATTCCTAGAACTCCTGTTACAGGTGAGTAACCTGTATTTACTCACCTGTAACAGGAGTTCTACGAATGGTATATGTTGTTCATCCACACAACCCACCTGGCCTCCCCGGCTTCGACGCACAACCTGGCTTCCAGCAGGCTAGATCTGGCGTCATGGGGCGGAGCCGGGAGTTTTACCACCCGGGTGGGTGGGAGGAGCCAGCTTGAAGACCTTCCGGCAAGATTTAAAGCGGCAAGGAACCTGCAAGGCAGTGTGGATGAACATATACCATTCCTGGAACTCCTGTTACAGGTGAGTAATCTGTATTTCAGGCCCCCAAGTGTTTACCCAAATGCCTTGCTGTGGTGGTGGCCCACCTGCGTACCCAAGGGGTTCAGGTTTTCCCTTACCTGGATGATTGGCTCTTGGCGGCCCCATCCAGGGAGGATCTCCTGCGCTCCCTTTCCCTTACCCTGCAGGTTTTCACCATCTTGGGTATTACCATCAACCAGGCCAAGTCCCACTTGATCCCATCTCAAAGACTCCAGTTTATCGGAGCGATCCTGGATACGACTTCCGGTATGGCCTTCCTGCCCCTGGACAGGGTGGCCACCCTTCAGGCTCAGGCAAGACATTTGTCCAGGCGCAGGCGGGTCCTTGCCAGGTCAGTCCTTGGCCTCGTGGCGGCTGCCATCCTGACGGTGCCTCTCGGTGGGATCAATTGCTGGACGACTAGGATTGTGAGATCCTGGTCTCCTCTCCGATGGTTTGGGACTTGCAGTGGTGGATGGTTCAGGAGAACCTTTGCTGGGGAGTTCCCTTCTATCTTTCTCTCCCCTCCCAGATCCTAACAAATGCCTCGGGTGAGGGTTGGGGTGCCCACCTCAGATTTCAGCTGACCCATGGCTCTTGGTCCAGGCTTGCGCAGACTCTTCAACATCAATGTACTCAAGCTGAGGGCCATCCTGTACGCCTTACAAGCTCTGCTTCTGTATCTGCTTCCCGGTCATCTGGCTTTCCAGACTGGCTTTCAGACCGACAGCGTGTGCGTAGTGTGGTACATCAACAAACAGGGAGGAACCCGTTCCTACCCTCTTTGCAGGGAAGCGATGCGGGTTTGGGATTGGGCGATACTTCGCAACCTTCACCTTACGGCGGTTCATGTTCCGGGGGTTGAGAACACTTTGGCAGACCACCTCAGCCGGTCGTCCTCTCAAGCGCACGAATGGGAACTGGATCGGGGGTAGTACAAGACGTCTTCCTACGTTGGGGAACCCCTTGGGTAGACCTGTTTGCCTCTCCTCTCAACGCAAAACTTCTCATCTTCTGCTCGCTCGCTCTAGGGTGAGGAGTTTTTTTGGAGAGACTCTCTCTAAACTGGAAAGGCAGATTCGTCTATGCTTTCCCCCCGATCTCATTGATTCAGAGGGTCTTACACAAACTCTGTTCAGAAGGAGCATGTATGATTCTCATCGCTCCGTTCTGGCCAAGGCAAGTTTGGTGTTCTCTTCTGCAACAGTACTCGGCGGAACCTCCTCTTCCTCTGTCGCAACTCTTGTTGACCCAGGATCAGGGGACCCTGGTCCATCCAGGACTCAGATCCCTTCAGTTGCATGCGTGGCTCCTGCAGACATGATTCAAACCTGGTTTGGGGTTTCGTCGCAGGTGGCGCAGATTCTAGTGGAAGCCAGGAAGCCCTCCACTCGTTCCACCTACGCCATGAAATGGAAAAAGATTCTCTATTTGGGCCTCTTCCAGAGCTTTCGAGCCATTCTCCTGCTCTGTTGGGAGGCTCCTGGATTACATGCGTCACCTCTTCGATCTGGGTCTCGGTCATTACTCCTTGAAGGTTCACATGGCTATTTCCGCTTACCATGTTCCCTTTGGGGACAGGTCTTTTACGCTGCTGGAAGTCACTAAGACTTTCCTTAGAGGGGTCCTCCACTTGAGACCTCCCCATTCGCTCACCTGCCCCTCCTTGGGACTTGAATTTCATTCTTGAGAAGCTTACCCTGCCTCCCTTTTGAGCCGGCAGCATCTGCAGACCTTGAGTTCCTTTCCTGGAAGGCTCTCTGTCATGGCAGGACATGACAGAATGTTACTGTATGCAGATGATGCAGTAATCTTCACTTACCACACCGACCCTACCTCCCTTCAGTCTCAACTACAGAAAAGTTTCACAGAAGTGGAAGACTGGTTTTGCTCACATAAACTCATCCTTAACCACAAAAAAAAACTAAAACAATGTTGTTCCATGGAACCCACGACAAGTACAAGGACCATGAGCTCATAGTTAACCACGAAGGCGTCACTCTTGAGCAGGTGGATATGTTTAAATATCTGGGCCTGACCCTTGACTGCTCCCTCTCATATACCAAACACATTGACAATATCGCTAAAACTGTGAACTCCCGTATAGGGCTACTATACAAGCATAAACATTGCCTAACGACTGAAGCCTTGAACCTCGCTATCCAGAGCTCTGTTATCTCAACTATTGACTATGGGCTCGTTATCTATGGATCTGCTACTGATACTGCACTCCGGCACATAGCTGTAGCCCTTAATAAGGCATGTAGACTCCTTATTTCAGCTGCCCGCCTTTCTCCCACGTGTGACATTTACGAGCAGGCTAACTGGCTCCAGCTATCCGGCAGGCTAAAGTACCAGACCTGCATCCTAGCTAAGACATCACTGGGCCTTATGCCCCCTGGAGTCTAATCAATATTGACTCTGCAGCGTGTCCACCGCCTAACTAGAAGATCGGACAGTCTAACCTTTACAATACCTCGCTGTCGGACCTCTCAAGCTCAGCGTTCTTACCTTGTCAGAACCTCTACCTGGTTCATCTTGCTACCTACAGAAATCTCCAACATTGCCACGATTGGTGCTTTTAAGTGTAATCTGCATCAACACCTCGTGGCTAGTGCCTTCTGTGATTGCTTCTTATAATCCCCTCCAGGCAGACTACCCTCAAGCATCCCTCCTCCTCCTCTCTTACCCCCCATTACTGGGTATAGGATGAATCTGTCTCCTTTTCATCCCCCCTTTCCTCCTCCTTTGCTGTTTCCCATCTACTACATACCCAACTCAGTGCCCTCCCCTTTTCTCCCCTCCTCCCTCCCTCTCTCTCCCATACCACCCTCTCACCACCACTCTTTCTCTTTTCCCACTAACCCACTCCTAACAAAGCTTCACTAAGCTGCCTATGACGTGTACTGTATAATTAACTCGCAACACAATTCCTTGACAATGCCTTTGGCTGCTATTATTGTAACCTTGTTTTTTTTTTTTTATTTTAGTAAGTTACATTGCAATGATCTTATGTTTTGTACCTTATTGTCCTGACGTGGAACCTTTGTAAAAGAGCCCTCAGCTCAAAGGTGTCATCCGAAATACAAATAAATAAATAATAAATAATAAAAAAAAAAGGTTCTCTTCCTGGTGGCCATTACCTCCGCTCGACGAATTTCTGAGTTTAGCCTTAATGCAAAATCATGCTTGATTTTCCACAAGGAACGTGTGGCTCTGCATACATACCCCAAGTTTCTCCCTAAGGTGGTAGGGGAATCTACGCTGAATCAGTCCATGGAACTGCCTGCGTTCTTTACGCAACATTCCAATCAAGGGGAGTATCTCTTGCATACACTGGATGTTCACCGGATTCTGAGATACTACACCAACAGGACAAAGGATCTCAGAAAGACTGATCAACTATTTGTCTCTTTTGCTCGCAAAAGAGAGGGCAATGCTGTCTCCAAGCAGTGCCTCTTGAAATGGTTGGCTCATTGTATCACTTTCTGTTATGACAAGTATCACAAGACCTTGTCAGGTCAGAGGTCCCCCCACTAGGGGTGTAGCTGCCTCTGTTGCTTGTTTCAAGAATGTGTGGTCGGCTGACATTTGTGCAGCCGCAGCTTGGACTTCTGTCCATACCTTCACGAAACATTACAGTTTGGACATTGCCTCTGGCCGTAGAGCTGGCTTCGGGTTGGCTGTTCTGCAAGGTCTCCTTTCCTAAGATCTTCAGAGCCAGAGGATCTTTGTATGAGTAGTTTCCTCCTCCCGTGTGTTTCTCTTTGTTCCAGACTGCTTGGGACTCAGTCCTATATGTAATTACCTACTGCAAGAGTCCTCTCGAAGTAAGATGGTACAGTTACATAAGAACTTACCGTAACAGTAGATCTTCGAGAGAGGCTCTTGCAGTAGGTAATACCTTCCCGCTCTCCATCCCCCTTAGCTTTTTCAGCTCCTTTTCCAGGATGGAAATATCCGCTTTCTCTTGTCTCGCTTTTGGGCTTTATGGAAAGAACTGGAAGGCGGGTGTGGGGGACCGCCCCTTTATACTGATGTCACATGACGTCAGTCACTTGACATGGGGCGGTCACCCGCCAGAGACTGCTAGCTCGAAATTTTTCCGTGAGGTCCTGACGCCTGCCAGCTTCAGTCCTATATGTAATTACCTACTGCAAGAGCCCCTCTCGAAGATCTGCTGTTATGGTAAGTTCTTACATAGCACTACTTTTACATCAGAGGAATCCCATTTCACCAGTTTGTTTTAAACTGAGGAGCCTTTGAAGGCCAAATGCCACCAAGATGAGAAAAACTCTTCAGGCAGAAAGCTCCACTACTACATATTGTAATCTAAGGTACCACTTTCAGGATATATGGTAGCTTAGGTCTGCGATAGCCCCTCTGTGTAATTTTAAAATTTTTATTTTAAGCCTTTTTAAGTGGCAATGGATGCTGATCCCTTCCACTTTCTGATTCATTTACACACTCTCATGCTCAGGCACATAGTGACGTGAAGCAAAGGAGAGCGTTGGGGCAAGCCCCACTGAAATGAATGTGGCTGATTTTTTATTTTTTTTTTCATTTTTAATATATTATGGTGACCTGGAGATTAATAAAGGCCACTGATTGACTAACAGGGGCCTTCTAGGCCCCCCCACCACACGCTCCGAGTCCATTTTCCCTACCTGGGGCTGAGGGAGCTGAATTGTATGTACTGTGAGGAGAAGGATGGAAATGCATAGAACAAGAATCTGGCTCCCCTCCTAGACCCTTAGATGACTGTAGTTCCCAGCATACCTTTGTAAGGCATATGGTAAACGCCATCAACATCATCTCACAGGCAATTGAGGAAGATGAGGATGAGATGGCATTTATTGATATAATGGGCCTTACTCCCACAAAAGGTTTCTGTTGCCCATTCACAAATTCCTTACTCGGGCCACCTGTAAAATTATGTAAGCACCCACCTCGGCTGCTGGCACAGATAAGAAAATTGAGAAAAAGTATCAGGTGGATAAATAGGGGTCCAAATGCATGTATTTTCACCCTTATGAGGTTACATTTCAGACTGCTGCCTGTGACAAAGCCAAGGTGCCCCTTTCCTCCTAGCCCTCTCAGAAAAATTCCAAGAAGCTAGATGGTATGGGCAGAAAAGTGTATACTTTAGCTTCTCTGCTGTTAAGGCAGGCAGCATACTTTGCCTACACAGCTCAGTACTAGAAAGCCCTTTGGAATTCCATATTGTCAGTGAGTGAGAAGGCTACTGGTGACTTGGCACAGGATGTGGTTGACACAGCAAGTTCGGACGTAAATGCCACAAAGTACCAGTTCCATGTGGCAGTGGACTCATACACACTACATCTAGGGTCATGGCCCATGCTGTGTCTTTACAAAGGTTTGCCTGGCTTAGAACTACCAAGCTCTCCCAGGGCACTCAAAGGTATGGATTTTCCCTGTGTGGGAAATTCACTGTTTGGTAAACAAGACAGATGTTCACATGAAAAAGGTGGACAAATACAAGATCACCTACAAGAGCAACACTGAGAAGGAATATGCCTCCACTCCACTCAGGGACCACCAAGTCCACCTCCGCTGCTTCAAAAGGTGCAGGGAAGGAGAAGCGGCTGGACAGTGGTGAGCTCCGGGAGAATTAGGGTGGTGGAGCATAGGCACATCCCACATCCTACATCCCATACCACTATGGAACTCCTGCACCACACTGGCGGGGCAGGACTATCCCACTGAGGCACCTGAAGTAGTCACCTCCCCCCATGGCCATTCACAAAATGTTGTATGTATTCTGAGCAAACGGCAATAAACATTCTATCCTTAAATGACAAAATATAAACACTTTATAAATTTAATATTAGAGTAAAATATTGTAGCCGCCCGGTGGCGCTTGAGGGTTGAGGCACTGGATGCCACACCGCCTCGCGCCGCAACCCGGTTCGAGCCGGACTTTGGTCGCTGGTGGGTCGGGTTGGGAGGTGACGGCTTGGAGTGTCCCACAACAGCTCACCATCTCCAGGGAGGGTCGGGTGGAGGGCCGCTGCCCATCACACTTCAGTGACTCGAGCAGAGGCTCGGGGACTGCAGGCTCCTATTAGAAGGGGGATGGGCGCCCAGCAAGCAGTAGATGTCGGCCATTAACGCCATGACGCCGGGGCTGAAGCCGTGGGGAGGAAGGAAAACGGGGAAAATGCCTGTCTGCTCCGGGAAGATGGGCTTCTGGGCATGCCTTCAATGTGCCCCTGCTCGCTGACTACCTCCGGGCTCGACGGAAAGTTGATTTACAGGGGTCCGCCCCACCTCATCCCCACTCATGGGTGAGGTAAGCCTAAGCTACATGGGGGATCCGGAGGGAAGTATCTGTGGGCAAGGTGGCAGAAGGATGACCCCTTGGATACCCTGAAGGGTTGGGGCCGACAGGTAGTGGAAGTAGACAAAAATACAATTTCAAAAAAAAAAGTTAATTGTAGAAAATGTAGACCAAGACTACTGATATGACTGGAGGTACACAATCTAATTAAAAAGAAAATGCTTGTGTGGTATTTAAATTAACAAATTAGAATTCGAACATGAAGTCTTGCTGTATTCTGACTATATGCAGTTAGCCCCAGAACTTGAACTGCTCCGGAGAGTAACTCTGAGCCAAGGCATAGAATGTTGAGCTCGAGCTCGGTTTTCAAACCTCTGTCTATGGTACTCTGAAGTATAACAGTCAGATTTCTTACTCCGCCTAACTGTGAAGTCGCTCCGGAAATCCCTCCTGCGCTTTGGTTCGGTAATAGTTTGAATCGGTCGTTTTTTTTTTTTCAACCACTTTTTTTATTTCATCGGTATTCTTACCTCTGTCTCGGTAACAGTAAGTGGTAGTAGTAGGTTGTGGTATTTTTGTTGAGATTGTTAGAAATTGTTCTGTCTTCAGTTCTTTCCCAGTCTGTCCGGTTCGGAACCGAAATCTATTGGTTTATGTGCGTTTCTGTATAAATATTTGTGGTTTTCCGGTACTTGTCTGCTCCTTAAAAAAAAAAAAAAAAAAAAAAATCCAGATTTTTGTGGGGTTTCTTTAACCGACCCGTGACACGGTTGGAACTAAAAAGTTTTAGTTTCCTGGTTTAATGCTGACAACGGTGACTTTTTTCTTGTATTCGGCATGTCTGAGAAACCCCCCCCAAAAAAACGGTCCCACTGGGTTTCAGCACTGTACCGAGTGTGGGGAGGCCTTTGCTAAGGCTGATCCCCATCTCGTATGTGTGTATTGTCTGGGGTTTGACCACCTCAAGGTAGACTGCTAAATTTGTAAGAACATTCCCAAGGCCACTCTTGAAAAAATGTTGTGAGTAGGCTGAAGGAAAGGGAGGCCGATAGGTCCGTTGACCTGGATGGCCAGCCTGGTTCGGTTGTGACCAAACTTGAAGAGGTGCTTACTGACCTGGGTGATACCTCTTTGGGCAAAGTGAGAGCCAACTCTGTGGAGTCAGTTCTGCCAAAGAGAATAAGAAAATTGTTCGGATCCAACACCTCATGTTCCGACTGCTGAGGAAATGGCGAAAGCGATCTTTGTAGAGCAATCGTGTTGCCCATTTCCGACGGAACCAACATCTTTTCAAAGGCAGTCGGTTTGGTCGGAAGTTGTTGTCTCAGATATTGATCCGGAGGCACACTATGAGGGCGATTGGAAGGAGGAAGATGATGAAGAAGGAGGGCTTGAAGGCCTAGATGAGTCACTAGAGCCCGACATCTCCTCAGACAGGCCTTCCAGTGTTTCCCCTCCCAGACTTTCTGAGTCCCCCTCCCACTTCTTGTTTCACAAGAAGGTGGCTGAGACTCTTCAGCTTCCTATGGAAGAGGCTGATCAGGAGGAGCCTGATTATGTGGAAATTATGGATGTTCCAGAGTCAGAGAGCGTCTGTCCCTTTGCACAAATCCCTGGGGAAATGGACACAAAAAACTGCAATTTCCCACATCCATTCCTCCTGTGGATAAAAGAATGGACAGAAGGTATGCTTTATCAGGCCCTGGCACGGAATTCCTTTCAGCACATTGCAGCCATGTTGGGGTAGTGCAAGCTGCAACCTGTGACAAGGCTAGTATTCCCCTGGCATCTCGCCTCCCAGATAAGGATTCCAGGAAAGTGGATGCCATGGCTAAGAAACAGTACTTGGCATCCTCTTTGGGGCTTAGGCAATCAAATTATATAGCATATACAACCAGGTACCAGAAGTCTGTGTGGGATACGGTTCTGGAGCTGGCTAAGAATGCCACTCCCCAGCTAGCCAAGGAGCTGGAGCAGGTGGCTATAGATGGTATTGAGGCATCCAAAGTGCAATTTCATGCTGCTATGGACTCAAATTATGTGCATTCTAGAGTCATGGCTACATCCGTCTCCATGAGGAGGTTTGCTTGGCTTAGATGTACCAATCTTTCGCAGGATACCCAGACTAAGGCCATGGATTTCCCTATAACCGGTAATTTTCTGTTTGGTGAGCAAACCAAGAACTACATGAAGAAGATGGATGAATATATGACCACCTATAGGAGTGCTGCAGCCAAGGAAAAGCAGGCCACTCCTCAGAAGCAGCAATTCAGGGCTGGCAGGGGCAGGCCTTTTCACAGGCCTTTCTACCATGCTCAGGCCGCCGCCTCTTTCCAGCAGAGGGGGTTCTTTAGGGGAAGGGGCAGGCGTGGGATGACCAGAACCCCATCATCCACACAGTCTAAGCCCCCTGCCAAACAGACACCCTGAGATGTCATTCAGGGTCTTCTTCCCAGTTCCAGTGGGGGGCAGGTTGGCTCACTACTCCCAGGCGTGGGAGCCCATTACTTCAGACAAATGTGTCCTGGAAGTAGTGAGCCAGAGACTTGCTCTTAGTTTCAAAAGGTTCCCTAAGATTAGAGCAAGGTTCTTCAGTCCTTCCTCCCTCTCCCTTGGAGACAAAGGCCTTAGAGACAGAAGTCTCCTCTCTTCTGCTTCTGCAAGCAGTAGAGAAGATACCTCATTGTCACAGGGGAAAAGGACTGTGTTCCAGATACTTCCTTTCCCCAAAAAAGACAGGGGAGTAGCGACCCATCCTAGATTTAAGGTACTTGAACAAACACTTAACAAAACCTAAATTCAAGATGGTGATCCGGGGAGTAATTCTTCCCTCTCTGAGACCAGGAGACTGGCTAGCCTTTCTGGATCTCAATTATTCCTACTTCCACATACCCCTCAGACATTCCCACAGAAAGTAACTCAGGCCATTACCAATTCAGAGCTATGCCTTTTGGCCTAACATCTGCTCCAAAGGTGTTCACCAAGAGTCTCGCAGTAGTGGTGGCATTCCTCAGGAGACAGGGCACCCTTCTGTTCCCATACCTGGATGACTGGCTCCTTGTAAGCCAGTCCTCAGACCAAGTCAAGTCAGTCCTTGTGGCCACTCTAAAACTTCTAGATTCCTTGGGTTTCATTCTGAACCTAGAAAAGTCTGCTCTGGAACCAGCCCAGCTCCTCACTTTCATAGGGGTAGAACTAGACACTATTCAGGCAAGGGCATTTCTCCCTCTCTCAAGGGTTCAGTCCCTTGTCACTCTGGATTCCTCTTTTCATCCTCTAGTTTCTCGTCCAGCCAGACACTTTCTTCAGTTGCTGGGTCACATGGCAGCATCCACAGCAGTGGTCCAGGGAGCAAGGCTTCAGATGATTGATATTCAGTGTCATCTCCGATCTTATTGGTTTCAGAAAAAAGACCCTCTTTCCAAATTGGTTCCTGTGTCTCAAACTCTAGTTCAGGCCCCCCAGTGGTGTCTGGAGGAGTACAGTCTTCGACAAGGGGTCCTCTTCATCAGTCAGGCTCCTTCAGTGATTCTCACCACAGATGCCTCTTTACTGGGGTTTTGGGGGGGGGGTCACTTAGATCAGCTTACAGCTCAGGGAACCTGGTCTCACCAGGAATCTCTTCTAAATTTTCTCAAACTGAGAACTGTCTTTCTAGCACTTCAGACATTCTCAGCTGCTGTTCAGGGGAAAGTGGTGCGGATCAGGACAGACAGTACCACAACCATGTGGTACATCAACAAGCAGGGAGGCACTTGGTCCTCGGCCTTGCGCACAGAGGCCATAAAAATATGGTCTCTAGCTGATTCTCTTCAGGCTTCCCTGATGGCTGTGCATCTCCCAGGAAAGGACAACATACTAGCTGATGCTCTCAGCAGGATCTCCCAGGGTCACCACTAATGGACCCTGAACCCTCTAATTCTTTGGGTCATTTTCAAGAGGTAGGGCACTCCAGAGATGGCTCTCTTTGCAGCCCTGGACAATCACCAACTTCCTCTCTTTTACTGCAGACCACCTCTTCTGGGCCCTGTTCCTTAGGATGCTCTCTTGTTGAATTGAACAAGCAGGTTTCTTTATGCATTTCCTCCTTTTCTTCTGATATTCAGGGTCCTGATCAAGATCAGGTCTCAGCCCTGCACGGTGATTCTAGTGGCTCCAGACATGGGCCAGGCAGCCTTGGTACCCCTTCTGTTGTCACTGACAATGCCTCTGTGTCTTCCCAGAGAGTTCAATCTCCTCACATGGGAGGATTCTTTATCCCAACCTTCAGACTCTCAGGCTCAAAGCCTAGCTCTTGAAGAGCTAGAATATGCAAGCCTGCATCTTTCTCAATCAGTCTTAGACATTTTAAAGGTTAGCAGGAAACCTGCTGCTAGAAAGACTTACAACTCCAAATGGAAAAGATTTGGGTTTTGGTGTTCCTAGAGGCAGGTCCAGCCAGAGCTGGCTGATATTGCCACTGTATTGGACTATTTGGTGCATCTTAATAGTTTAGGCCTCTGGGCTGCTGCTCTCAAGGTACATTTGGCAGTGGTTTCTGCCTTCCTTTCTGCTGGTAAAGGCTCTTCCCTAGCATCTCATCCAGTGTTCAAGAAATTTTTCAAGGGTCTGGTACATGTTAATCCTCCCTGTCGGGAGCTTACCCCTTCCTGGGAACTGAATATCTGTATTGCACAGCTTATGCAGCCCACCTTTGTACCTCTATCCTCAGCTGAGCTGAAGTACTTGACTTGGAAAACTGTATTCCTGGTATCCATTACCTCTGCCAGGAGAATCTGCGAATTACAGGCTTTATCAGTGGAACCTGACTTCATTTCATTTCACAGGGATAAGGTGGTCCTTCGAACCAACAGAAAGTTTCTTCCCAAGGTGGTATCAGACTTTCATTTGAATCAGTCTGTCATTGCCTGTATTTTTCACTTACCATTCTTCCTTGTGCGAGAGAAGATTACACACTTTTTTTTAAACTTTATTTTCTGTTATCCTCAAAGAAAAGTTCAGGTTACAATTATAAGCCATGAGAACACATTTATTAGATATATGACATCAAACATAAAACAATCGAAACAAAGCCCATCCTTTTTTGGAGAACTTAAAAGAAACATAAATAAAACTTTTATTTGCTTCTAATAGCTTAATAATACAACATTTTTGTTTGTTTCTGCTCCAAGCTTAATCATCCCATCGTAAAATCAAAGTCTGTAACTACATCAAAGGCACATAGTGTAATTAGTCTCCCATTTTCCCAGAGCAAAGTCGGAGCTTTAAGAATAGA
Source organism: Neoceratodus forsteri (assembly GCA_016271365.2). NCBI lineage: Eukaryota > Metazoa > Chordata > Ceratodontiformes > Ceratodontidae > Neoceratodus > Neoceratodus forsteri. Next base: position 661,841,315 of record CM028136.1, read on the forward strand.
TATTCCTTCTAGTATATGAGGGGAAAAAAGAAATGCAAAATACAGGAGATTAAACTGGATGATATTGTTACTTGGTCATCCTCTTGCTCAAAATCTGATCCTAGATCTTAAGGGAATTTTATATTATTAACATAAAAAGCATGAGCAGAGTCCATATCTTCGAAAAAATAAAATTTCCCTTGAAATTGAACCTTGAGACTAGCAGGAGCCAGTAAAACAGCTGGAACGCTGGCTTCTTTAAATTCCAAGAGCATAGGAAGGAACATTTTTCATCTTGTGTTGTCTGTAGACAGAAGTCCGGGTATAAATGTACTCTATTATCCTCATAATATAATTGCTTCCTCTATCTAGCTAATTGGAGAACTTTATTTCTCTTGATAAGATTTTGAAAGGTCAGTATTGCGTATCTAACTCCACTCAACTGATCAATTTCTGGTTCCTTAGATTCCTTGGATTGTTTTGAAGTAGGGTGAAAAAATGATTCTAGTACTGGTGGAGTATCCAATGAAAAGAGACAGCCAACTCTGATTGTACTACCTCTTTTAAATCCGAATTTGTTATAGAGCTAGAGAAGCCAATCAATCTGAGGTTTTGTTTCAAGAGATTATTTTCAACTCTTTCCAGCCTAGCCGCCTGTGCCAACTGTTCATGCAACGCAGCGTTCAAAGCTCCTTCAAGAGTAAGTGTTCTTACAGAAACAGTTTTTATCTCCGCATCAGTTCTTTTAATCGATTTCTCTGTGCCTTCCACTCTTTTTTTTTTTTTTCTATCGCTGAACATCGGGTAGATATCTCGGATAATTTATTTTCAATGTGCGTTGTTGACTGACTTCGAACCTGGAATTCCGTCAGGAGGCTTTGTATCGATGCCAAAGTAGGTTTCAAAGTCTCCTTTGATTTTACACCCACTTCGGGGCATACATTTGCTGCAGGAGAGGTCCCTGCTCCTGCTGATTCGAGGAGGCCCGCAAGCCCTCAGGCTGAAGCATCTCTCCCTGGTAGTTTTGGGGGAAAAAAATGTATCCATTTTGTACTGCTGTAATCTCCATGTGACCTTTTGCTTCTTAATTCTTAAAGGTTTTAAGCAAATTAAGGTATTGTATGGGTTTTCACAGCACTTCAGACGCGGAGCTCCAAACAAAGATGTCTGAACAGATCTAAGCTCAACAGCGCCCCCAAGATTACACAGTTTTGATGTAAAGAGGGCTCTTAGTTACTATGTGGAACACACTAAGGCCCATAGAAATGACTGTTCTTAGTTGTTTCTCACTTATGGAGAAGTGGGAAAGGGTAAACCTGCTACCAAGAGAACTATTGCCAGGTGGATTGTCTCTTGTATCCAGTTCTGCTATTCGAAGCATGGGAAGGAGCCTCCCTCAGGCCTGAAGGCTTACTCTACCAGAGGTAAAGCTGCTTCAGTCGCAGCAGCTAGAGCATAGGTGCCGGAACAGGGGGGGCCACTAGGGCCATGGCCCTACCACTTTCATAAGTGGCCCTATCACTTTTTGCTTTCATGGTGATATATTTAACATGGGAAAATTTACCCCTTACGTCCTTGGCCCTACCACTTTTCAAACCGTTCCGGCACCACTGAGCTAGAGATGTACCTTTAGTGGAAATCTGTAAAGCAGCCACCTGGAAAACTGTTCACACATTTACCAAGCCTTAGTCTCTGGACATTCAGTCTAGAAGTGATGCTAGGTTTGGCACAGCTGTGCTGCAGATCTTGTTCCCAAAATAGGTTCTGTGACTCCCTCTTTCAGGGGGGTACTGCTTGGTAGTCTGTGTGACGTAGACAGCCAGTTCTGAGTGCTATGTAATATTTTTTTTTTTTTTATATAAAATGTATTAATGACTATCTCTGCTGAAAATTCTAATGCTGTAGGAGTGACCTCAAACCCCCAGTTTTCAGCTGACAAGATGCAAGCTAAGAGAAATGCTGACGCATGTGTATCACGACACCAGTTTTTAGAGACAATGTGTTACACGGAAGACTTTAATCAAGGATCCTGTTTCTCTGAGTTAATTACAGACTGGTTTGAGTTGATTTTAAGAGGGAAATCATAAAAAAGGTTTATGATGTGGAAGAGAAAAAATCCAGGTTCTTACATGGAAGTGCAAAATCATGATGCTGCTTTCATGTCCTGAAAGGAGAAGCTTATTATGAGGTCAAAGAAAATGTCATTTGAAGGACATGAATTATGCTGAAGTTGCAGAATGATTCTTTTTTTTTTTTTGTACAAGATATATTTTCATATATCCTGACAGGGATGAGCTAGGTGAGCTCCTGCAAAGAAGTGGGGTAAAAGTGATCTTTTAATTTAGCCTGTTTTACTTCACAGACACATTTTTTTTCCTAGACTCTGACCAAGCAAGATCGGTGAGCACTTAAGTATTGAGACGAAGTACTGAAGTAGGAATTTGCGCTATTTAAACCTTGTTTCTTATAAAAGATTTGTATGTCTTTTGATATGAGTTCTGTATTTTGTGTTTCACATATTTTTAACTATTTTAGTAAAATTCTTTTTAGAACTTACTTGGTCTGTCTTCGACTTTTTATTTTGTAAGAAAGTACATGGTTATAGCAGACAAGAGACATAAGCTTGAATGGTGGTATCAAACTGGAAAGAGAAGTGTTTTAAATCTGAGGTCTTTGTGCAACGGTTTTTGCATATTTTTAATAAAAGCTTTAAAAGCTGAAATTCAAGTCCTTGTGTCATGGTTAGTGTTCCCTGAAAATTTCATGCTGTTTAGTTTTGTGGTTTTCTTTAAATCAGCATTTAACTTACTCTACAGTGGCTGAAAACAGTGGAATTATTTCTGTCCTCTCGGGCAAACTTAGAGTGCAATGACATCATTTTGGAGTAGCTTGCTGTTTCAGATTCCAAATCAGAGCAGCACTCTGTAGAGTTTATGGTTTGCTGAGTTCTCCAGGTTCCTTACAAACCCAGTCTCTGGTTTGTGTTTAGATCAGCTTAAAATATATCATTCTCTTCCTTTACAAAGGTGATCATTTCAGTTCCACTGCTGAATTGAAATAGTGGAAATCTTTTTCTGTGAGAAATCAACTTGTCTGTATCACAGCTCTGTTCTTTCTAATCAAACCTCAATTTTTTTCCTAACTATATAACACAGGGCTGTTTAATGAATATAAAAAAAAATCTAAATTTTGTTCATTCACAGAAAGTTTCTTTGATGTAGCCTTAATAAATACAATCATGTAAGAAAATGTTTTTTCATGTTAGATTGACAAACAGGTGCTTGTCACACTGCTACAGTATTTCAAGCACATGTACTGTCAGAACTCACACATTAAGCTCTTTGGTGGTTTCTGTGTGAAAATACATCATGTACGTGTACAACTAGAACCACTGTGTGGCATCCTGATGCACTGTGTCTCTGCCCCACAGCTGAGGCAGCTGCAGTCTACTGCCTCCAGTCCCCTGCCCCACAAGCCCCCTGCCTTCTGCTCCACATTCGAGGCTGCTGCACCCTGCTGCCCACTGTCTTCTCCCACACAATCAGGAATTGTGCACCCTGCTGCCTCCATCCTCTGCCTAAAGAATCAGGACTACTGCACACTGCTGCTCCCTGCCCAAACAGTTGGGGTTGCTGCACCCTGCTGCCCTGTCTCTCCCACCCTCACAGTTAGGGAAGCTGCACCTGTTGCCCCCTGTTTCTGTCTCCACCATCAAGGTTGCTGTGCTGTGCTAGGCCATAAAATGCCATGTTCCCTGCCTCCATGGTCAGGGCCGCTGCACCACATGTTACCCCATCTCACAGTCACGGCTGCTGTGCCCTGATGCTCCATGTGTCCTGCCCCACAGTCGAGGCTTCTGCACCATGCTGTTTTCTATCACCTGTCACCACAGACAGGGCTGCTGCACCCTGCTCCTTTCTACACAGTTGTGGTTGCTGTGGCCTAGAGCCACATGCTTCTGTAGTTAGGGCTGCTGCACCATGCTGCCACTTGCCACAAGATACAGGGCATTTGCAGCACCCTATTGCATGCCTCTACAGTTGAGGCAGTTGCTTCCTGCTGTCCCCCTGCCACCAGAGTCTGATCCTTTGCTACACTCTGCTGAGACAGGAACAAGGGGCATCATGTGCAGTGTCCCTGACTGTGAGGGTGATAAAGAGAGGGTAGCAGGGTGCAGCAACCCCAACTGTTTGGGAAGGGTGCAGCACAAGAATAAGGGCATTTGCTGCACCCTGTGCCCTGCCTGTGGAGGTAAGGGGCTGTGTGGTGCAGCAGGACACAACAGTGGCAGGGAACAAAGGACAGCATGGTGCAGAAACCTTGACTTTGGGGCAGGACACATGTGGGCATCAGGATACAGCAGCCCTGACAGTGGTACAGGGAGTACATTGTGCAGCAGCCCAGGCCATTTGGGGCAATAGAAATGTGTAGCAGGGCTCAGCAGCCCCAAATGTTGATGCAGGCAGCATGAGACTCTAGGGTGTAGCACAACACAGCAGCCCTGACTGTGGAGACAGGTACGGGGCAACAGGGTGCTGTGGCCTTGACTGTGAGCATGGAGACAAACGGCAGCAGGGTGTAACAGCCCTGACTGTTCAGGCAGGAGATAAGGGTAGCATCAGGATACAGCAGCCCAAACTGTGGGACAGGGTGCAGCAGCCATGCCTGTCTGGGACAAGGGATGTGGGCAGCAGGGTATAGCAAAGGATCTGACTCTGGTGGCAGGGGAGAGCAGGGTACAACTGCCTTAACAGTGGAGGCATGCAACAGGGCACAGCAAATGCCCTGCATCTTGTTGCAAGTGGCAGCAGTGGCAGCCCAAACTGCAGCAGCATGGGGAACTAGAGCACAGCAGACCATGGCAACCCCAACTGTGTAGAAAGGAGCAGGGTGCAGCAGCCCTGTCTCTGGTGACAAGGGATAGAGGACAGCATGATGCAGAAGTCTCGACTGTGATGCAGAACATAGGGGGCATCAGGGTACAGAAGCCCTAACTATGAGATGGGGTACAGATGGTGCAGCAGCCCTGCCCATTTGGGGCAATTAAAGTGGGTAGCAGGGTGTAGCAAAAGCCCACCTCTGATGGCTAGGGCAGCATGGTACAGCAGCCCAGATGTGGAGGCAGGGGACCTGGCACACTAGGGCTTAGCATGGCACAGCGGTCCTGACTGTGGAGACACGAACAGGGGTCAACAGGTGCAGCTTTTCTAAATGTGAGGGAGAGAGGGCAGCAGGGTAAGTCATCCCCAACTGTTTGGGCAGGGGTTGGCAGGGTGCAGCAGCCCTCATTCTTTAGGTAGGGGATGGAGGCAGCAGGGTGCACAATCCCTGACTGTGTGGGAAAAGATAGTGGGTAGCAGGATGTGGCAGTCTTGCATGTGGAGCAGAAGGCAGAGGGCTTGTGGGGCAGGGACAGGTGGCAGTAGACTGCACCACAACATAACCCAGACAGACCATCTTAGGGTAGCTGGTTCATTCCACTGGGGTGTCAAACAGAGGAGGCATACTGATGAGTCCTGTTAGGACGAAACACGTGTCTGTCATCTGTTAGCACCATTTGCAAACTGTGTGAGGCCTTTAGGCACCATGCAGTTCTGCTTAAAGTTGAACCAGCATAATATTCTGATGATTTGCATATGCATCCCATGATGTTTTGAATTGTGTGGGCATGTGTGATTTTGTATTTCCTAGTAGATTGCAGCTGCCTTAGCTGTGGGGGCAGAGACACGGTGCATTGGGATGCCGCATAATGTTTCTAGTTGTACACGTACATGATATATTTTCACACAGAAACCACCAAAGAACTGAAATTTGTGAGTTCAGACAGGTGCCTGTTACACTGTGCTACAGTATTTCAAGCACATGTATGAAGGCTATATCAAAGACAAACTATTTCTGTGAATGAACAAAATAAAGATTTATTTTATATTCATTAAACAGCCCTGTGTTATATAGTTAGAAAAAAACATCTGATTTTTGATTATAAAGAACTGAAAGCTATGACACAGACAAACTGATTTTTCACAGAGAAAGATTTGCACTACTTCAATTCAGCACTGAAACGATCCGCTTTTTATCACAAGATATGTTTTAAGTTGATCTATCTAAACACAAACCAGAGACAGGGTTTGTAAGAAACTTGGAGAGCTCAGCAAACCATTAACTCTACAAAGTACTGCTCTGATTGGGAATCTGAAACAGTAAGATACTCCAAAATGATGTCATTACACAAGTCTGACTAAGAGGACAGAAATAACTCCACTGTTTTCTGCCACTGTAGAGCAAATTAACAAATGCTGATTTAAAGAAAACCACAAAATCAAACGGCATGAAATTTTCAGGAAACACTGATCATGACACAGGGAATTGAATGTTAGCTTTTCAAGTTTTTATAAAAAAAAAAATATGTAAAAACCGTTGCACATGATCTTTAAAGTTTTAAAGGTTTCATCTCTGTACACCTGGTTAGGTGCCCGTAGGCAAATATATCTGGCCCCCCGAAGACAGATATATCTGAGCCTGTGCATTGGGTATGCTAGCAAGAGGTTAACAGTTTGAATTCCTTCAGAACTGAGACCAAAGGTTGATCTGAACTCTCAAAAGCAGACAAGAGGGTTACCTTGTCTGTTACACTGTTCACAAGACTGCGCTCAGAGGTTGGCACTTTGGGAGTAGAGGGCCTGACCTGCTGAGTGGGTTTGTGACAGTCTGCATATAGTCAGAATACAGCAAAACTTAATAATTGAAGAAAAAAATACTCACCATAGTAATGTTTCTTCTAATGGACTCTTGCTATATTCTGACCTCCCTCCCTGCCTCCCCTCCTGTAACCTAGTAGTTTTGGGATGTGGTCTGGCAGGCTCAGTGCTGCACCCCAGAGGTGTACTTGGCATGTCTTTATCTTAAGGGTTTTTCCTTTTTTTTTTTTTTATGATAAAAGTTTTGGTTGTTTCACTGCCTGCTTATATTCTTTTTGGGGTTCTCGACTTGTCCTTTTTAACCCTAAAAATCTGTCTAGGGCCTTTTGGCATAAACAGTTTGGAAACAGTTTCTAACTATTGTTAGTTTAGTGCTCGTAAGAATCAGACTGTTGCAGTTCAGAGTACCACAGACAGGTTTGAAAACAGAGCTCAAGCTCAACGCTTTATGCCTTGGCATAGTTAACCCTTTACTCTCCGGAGCAGTTCAAGTGCTGGGGCTAACTGCATATATTCAGAATACAGCAAGACTCCATTAGAAGAAACAACTTAACTATGGTGAGTAACTTTTTTTCTTCTGTGCTCTAAGAAAGTGAAGCAAATCCTGTCGGAATTGACACTGACAGCAGTCAGCTGTGTACGGTTCACACAGCTTGATTTTTCTCCCTCAATGTCACTTCTGGAACAGGGGAAAGAGGTGGCGCCCATTCAGTTCTCGAGGCATCAGCAATTCAAAAAAAGGTAAACAAAAATTGAAGTCACATAGGTAAACAGTAAGAGAATTCTTATAATAATGTTGTTGTTACATGTAAAAGAAATACACAAGCAGTGTCCTAGATCTACTAGCTCTGTAATACTTTTTACTGCAAGTAAACTTCGGGGCTCAAAGATTTTTTCTAGAACCCCCAGTTTTTGTTCTGTAAATCCCAGACCCTCAAAATGAAAATCCTACTGTGAGCCCTGATTTTCTGTGTAAAGGAAGGGGGTTTGAAAGAGTGCAGCAAGTGACCTCTTATAGATACTATCAGGATATTAGGCTTCAGAACCACTTAGCTTGACTTTGTAGCTGTAAAATTAGTCTAACTTGGTTCTTCAGAGTTTAACCCATATTTTTACACACACCCTTAGTAATATACATTTTCATTCACTAGGATGATGAGGATGAAAAGGATGGTGGAGGTGGAGGTGGCGGTGGTTATGAGGACGATGACGACGACGATGATGATGACGACGACGCTGACCTATCAAAATATAACCTTGACAGTGGGGATGAGACCAAGAAATCCAGAAGTAGCTCAAAATCTCGATCTTCCCGTTCCCGATCTTCGTCACGCTCCTCCTCAAGCTCAAGGTCTAGGACCAGGTAAACGGGTACAGGTCAAGGGTGACACCAGGCAAATGTCAGTATCTGTTTTATCTTCTTTCTTTAAATCTTTACTTGCTCTTACCAGAATGTTTTTTGGCTTGCATCTTTCAGATGTGATGTATTTTCTTGCATAGGATTTTTTTTTGCTTTATTTCCTATTGCTCAGTTTATTAACACTGGGGAAAATGGATATCCTGTCTCTACCATAGTCGAACCATGAACATCAGGAATAGTTTGACTTTTGTCAGTATTTTGGTTATTGTCTGCAGCTAATTGAAATTATGATTAGCTGGAAAACTTGCTGCATTGGTAGTGTAGCTAACAGCCTTGGTTGTTGGGGAAAGGTCTACTTTTCTATACAAGAACTTGAGATGTTACTTCACCGAGACTCCATTTTCAAAAGGATTTTCCCATTCTGCTCCTGTGGGAAAATCTTACCAAAATAATATCCTTGCACATTTGTATACTGTGGATTCACAACATTGTAATTTTTACCAGTGAATGGTGTGACACTGTCAATAACTGTGTGCTTATTGTTGCTCCCACCTTGGTATCCAACTGAAAAATTAAAAATTTAAGTGGTTAGTCCATCTTAGTAGGGTTTATCCTGTTGAGGCCTCCGTGTGGGCTTTGCTCCTTAGGACCTTCGCCAGGATTTCCTCTCTCGGGTCCTTCGGGCCGTCCTACAGGATTGTCAAGCGTCCTTCCGTCTGGGCCACCATCAGGCTACCCTCCCCCAGGGTCACCATCAGGTTATCCTCCCTCAGGGCCCTCTTCAGGTTATACAAACAAACTGTAGGGGAGAAGGATGCGATTTTCGTATAAATTAACCTACTAATGAAGAGCAAAAGGACATGTGAAAATATTTCAACTATTAACTGAATTATATCTAAATATTATTTTTTCACTGATGTGTCAAACTCCCTTTAATTTTTTCACTGCCTCTGGAATTTGAGCAGTAAACTCCCAGCTGAGCCCATGCCCCTCAGGAGGGACGAATCTCTGCATGCACCCAGTCGGCTCTTCGAGACGATGTGGCTCAGCTCCTCCGCAAGGAGGCAGTAGCCCCAGTGCCGGATCCTCTGACAGTCCCAGGCTTTGTTTCCAGGTACTTTCTGGTGCCCAAGCGGATGGGGGGTTGGCGCCCCATCCTAGATCTCCATGCCCTGAATCAATATCACAGGTCCTGCACCTTTTTGATGGTCACTCTGAACCAGATCATACCATCCCTGGAGTGAAACGTTCTGTTCGCTGATCTACAGGACGCGTTCTTTCATGTCCCAATCCGTCCATCCCATCAGTGGTTTCTCCACTTCAGGGTCGAAAGGACCTTGTACAAGTGCCGAGCCATGCCGTTTGGCCTGTCATCGGCCCGGAGCTGGCCACCCAGTGGACTCAGCGATATGGTCTCTGACTGCTGCTAACTGTAACCCAGAAGATGTGGGACTCTCTCCAATTGTGGACCGCCCCAGACCGGTTGCAGGAAGGGATCCTGTTTGTTCACACTGAGCCGACGGTCGTCCTTATGACCTGTGCCTCTCTCATGGGCTGGGGAGCCCACATAGGGGACAACAGGGCCCACGGGTTCTGAACCCCAGGGGAATCCCGATGCCCCATCAACCTGTTGGAGCTCAGAGCAGTCAGACTGGCACTGTCAGCTTTCGCTCCTCTGCTCTGGGGTCAAGTAGTTCAAGTCCAGGCGGACAATACCACAACCATGTACTACCTCAACAAACAGGGCGGCTTGCCCTCCCATCTGCCGTGCAAGGAGGCGCTCCGCATCTGGACCCTTGTAAGCCGGTTGGAGGCGGATCTCCTAGCCATCCATGTGGCAGGAGCCTCGAACCAGCTGGCAGATGCTCTCAGCCGCATAGGCCAGACATCCCATGAGTGGTCTGCCATCAAGAGGTAGCTTACAGCCTGTTCTCCTGTTGGGGCAAACCAGTAGTGAACCTGTTTGCCTCCAGGGAAAACACCAAGCTGAGGCTGTTTCATGCCCGCCCTCCTCTGCATGGCTCGCTGCAGGGGGATGCCTTCTCGAGGCCGTGGACCCCAGGTCTCCTCTATGCCTTCCCTCCATTTCCCTTGATCCACAAGGTGTTACTCAAGGTGAGGAGGGACAAGGCGAAGGTGATTCTGGTAGCCCCAGACAGGCTGCGCCAGTTCTGATACCCAGAACTCCTCAGCCCACACGCCCAGACCTGATATCTCTGAACCAGGGGAAGGTCTTCCATCCAGACCTCCAATCCCTGCACCTCACAGCCTGGTACCTGAGCAGCTAGAGTTCTAGGCTTTGGGTCTTTCCGAAGATGTCTACACCGTGGTGGAGGCATCCAGAAGGGAGTTGACCAGGAAATGTTATGCCTTCAAATGGAAACGGTTTTCCATTTGGTGTCAGGGTAAGGGTCTATAGCCCTTATCCTGTTCTGTGGCTGACATTCTCGACTATCTTCGGTCTTTCTCCAAAGGGGGGTCTACGGTCATCGACCCTTGGGGTGCACCTGGCAGCCATTTCTGCTTACCAGGCATTGGGCTGGTCAGCCGACATTGGTGCAGGAGATAGTGGTCAGACGCTTTTTCAAAGGCCTGGATCACATATCCCCTCTGGTGTATGAACCTCCACCTCCATGGGATCTGTTTGTTTTGGCAAAGCTCATGGGCAAGCCATTCGAACCCATGCACAAATGTGAGTTTTCACACTTGTGAAAGCCAGCCTTCTAGGGACGTGGATATGTTGTTCAATCCACACTGTCTGGCAGGTTCCTTGCTGCTTTTAATGTTGCCAGAAAGGTCTTCAAGCTGGCTCCTCCCACCCACCCGGGTGGTAAAACTCTCGGCTCCGCCCCATGACGCCAGATCTTCCTTACCACTTGGAAGCTCAGGTTCCCTCCTTTGCGCTCTGTGTTTTAGGCCTGGATCCACACTTTCTGGATTTTCCGAAACTAATCTTAAAATTTACAAGACTACAGTCTTCGTCTGCCCTTGCGACTGCGATGAACAAATCGACTCCTGGCTTCCGTCGGTGCCCTTCTGGGCAGAAGATGTCCCGGACTGATCCGCACTCCATGTGCGTCTACTGCCTGGGGCTTGGACACGATTCGCAGGCCTGCAAATTGTGCAGGTCTTTCTCGGCTTCGGTCTTGGAGGACTGCGCTGCCAGACTACTTACTGGGCGCCCCGAAAAATGGTACCCACCGGTCAAGTCTAGGGAGGCCCGTTGGGTGGTGTCCGGCAGGGGGCTCCGTGGAACAGTTGGAGCAGATGATCGCCCTCGAGAAGGAGGCGGCCCAGGCCGCTGCTACTTCTTCTTCTTTCTCCTCGGCCACGGCATTTATCCCACTCTCCTTGGGCTCCTACACTGCTTCTTTTAAGGAGCTTTGCCAGTCACTCTCCACGAAGGGAGAAGTGCCATCGGGACATTCCATTTGGTCCAGAAAGGACTCTGAAGGGAAGTCCCACCATTCGTGGGAGTGGGAGAGATCCCCTTCACCGGACTGTCGACTCTCTACTTCGGTCGAGGTTGCGGCTGTGGCCGCTGGCTTCACGGTGTCCCTGTCAGGTCAGCCGGCTGAGACATCCGTCGATGCGGTCGACATTTTCCTCGACCCATCGGACAGTTTGTGGACTGGAGAAGCAGACAACCCTTCTTCACCGGTTCCCCCAGTGATTACCGAGGACTTGCCTGTGTCGAAGTCCCCGGTTAAGGTCCCTGCACCAAAGGAGGGGCAGGTTCCCCTGTTCCCTCTTTGACCCACCCTTGGAATCCCTGAAGGTCTGTCTCAGTCCTCTTCCAGGTCCAGCCGGTCCCGGCGGCGGTCTGTCTCGGCACCATAGAATGCGGCGTCACCACTCGTCCTCTTCAGAGGATAGGCTTCAGCGCAAGCTGCTTCGGCGCTACGAGGACTTGATGTGGCAACAACTTTTGCTGACCAGTAACAAGCAGACTCGGTCACCTTCTCCAGCCATTAAGTGGCTGTCACCGGAGTGGCCAAAACCACCCCTCGTGGTAGTCAAGGAGCCGCCCCCAGCACCGGTTGTTCAGCCCAAACCGGCTGCTCCACCTATTGTGGTGGAATCTCCGCCTCCACAACCAAAGACTGGGGCCCCCGACCAGGGATTCTCGGTCAGATCAGGGCTTGCCCCATAGGTTGTCTGTCACCCTCACTCCCGATCGACCTCGGCAGGTGGAGGGTGGCTTAGGCGCTCAGCAGCTGTTTGCAGACTCCTCTGAGTCTGATGACGACTCCTCCCTGTTCTCCAGGCTGATTGACCTGGAGTCTGCAGGGGGCCAGTCGGTGAACGAGAGCCCATCCTTGTTTTTGGGGATGCTTAGACTCCTCTGAGTCTTCTGGCATGCAGCTCGAACCCATTCAAAAACAGGCCAAGTGTCCCCTCACGTAGACACTGGTCCGAGGGGATTCCCCTCGGAGGCCTTTCCAGTGGCCGAAGCCATTTTTGGCCCAGCCCTGGAGTTGTGGCAGCGGCCAGTGTCTTGTCCCGTGCTTTTGGCCAGGATGGCTCAAAAGTACGCTGTGTCCCCACCGTTCACTGCTCCGTCGGAGCACCCGCTCATGGAGGCGCACGACCGATAGCGCTCGCCGCTCCGGGAACGCTGACGTGGACAAACCGCCCAGTAAGGAATCCAAAAAGTTGGATTACTCAGGGCGTAAGGTTTACGCTGCTTCCTCCCTAGGCTTTTGTCAGGCTAGCTCGGTCGTTCTGATGGCACATTTCTCACACGCCCTTATGGGCTCCCTGGATGAGGTGATTCCTCATCTCCAGGCTGACCTTCAGACAACTGTCAAGCAGGTGCGGGATCAGGGAAGGGCGGTGGCTAAACAGCTCCAAACTTCTTTGGACAGTGGTGACTCTCGTGCTCAGTCAGTAGCGGCCGCAGTGACCATGCGCCGCAGAGCTTGGCTGCGGATCTCCACCTTCATGGCGGACACCCAGCACAAGTTGGCAGACGTTCCCTTCCTGGGCAGCGACTTGTTTGGGCCTGGAGTGGAAGACCATCTCCAGAGGATCGAGAAGTCCAATGCCACCTTGGACTCGGTCACGTCTGCCCAGAAGGACAAAAGTTGCCCGAAGCAGCGTAAGCCCTTTCGCCCTTCCGCTCCTGCAGCACGTAAGGCACAGCAACACCAACATCAGGGCCAGCAGGCTCACACTTGGTGCCCTAAGGCCAAGTCTGACGCTTCCTCTAGTAGGAAGCCTGGGGGCAAGGATCCAGGAGGTCCCTCAGCGGGGCCTTCCTCCAAGCCTGCCCAGTGACTGGTTGAGGGGTATCGCCCCCAACCTAGTCACTCCTCCCTAGGTTCACCCCGAGGGGGGCGGCTCCGCCACTTCCTTTCCGCCTGGTCTGCTATCACCACGGACTGCTGGGTGTTAGAAGTGGTCGGCAGAGATCTACCTCTGGAATTCGAGCAGTTCCATCCCTATCGGGCCGTCGCCCCATGGGGGGGGGGGCTATGGGTTCTGCAGCTTCTCTGTCTGCTCATTGAGCCGACATTGCCTTGCTTCTCCAAAATGAGGTGATCAGAGAGGTGGCGGACCCTCCTCCAGACCCAGGGTTTGTGTCTGGGTACTTCTTGGTCCCAAAACGGATGAGGGTCTATGCCCCATTCGATCTGCACGATCTGGAACAGTCTGGCTCGATCTTCAGGATGGTCTCTCTGGCTCAGATCATTCCATCCTTGGAACCAGACGTGTGGTTCTGTTCTCTGGACCTTCAGGACGCGTTCTTTCACGTCCCAATCCTTCCGTCTCATCAGCGATTCCTCTGCTTCAGAGCAGAGGGATCTCTCTATGAGTTCTGGGCCTTGCCTTTTGGCCTCTCTCCAGCTCCCAGGGTCTTCACCAAATGCATGGCAGTGGGGACGGCATTCCTGCGGCGCAGAGGGGTCCGGGTATATCCTTATCTGGATGACTGGCTGATTGCAGCCCCCTCCAGGTTGATGGTGGAACGGTCCAGGGATCTGTCCCTCCAGGTCTGCTCTCAGATTGGCCTCCTCATCAATGAGGCCAAATTGAAACTTGTGCCATTGCAGGTGATTCAGTTCATTGGGGCAGAGCTTGACTATCTTCGAGCCAGAGCCCGGCTCCCGGCAAACAGGGCCGAGGTCCTTTCCTCTTTTGCCCAGTCATTTCTGGTTGGGCAGTTGCGCCCTGCCCGGGACTTTCTGCGCCTCCTGGGCCTTCTGGCGGGCTGCACCAGCGTGGTCCATTAGGCCCGCTGGCATATGTGTTCCCTGTAATGAGGGCTGGCCAGCCAGTGGTTACAGTGCTCCGGTCCTCTGGAGCAGCCGGTGAAAGTGACCCAGGAGATGTGGGATGGCCTGCAGTGGTGGCTCGTCCCAGCTCATCTGCAGGAGGGTATCCTGTTCGTCCGCCCCGAGGCGACGGTCACTCTAACGACTGATGCCTCTTGGGTTGGGGTGCCCATCTGGGGGAGCTCAGAGCCCACGGCCTCTGTTCCTCTCTGGAGTCTCGATGCCACATCAACCTGCTGGAGCTTCGACTAGCTCTCATCGCCTTTGCTCTGTTTGTACGGGGTCAGGTGGTTCAGATCCAGACAGACAACACCACGACCATGTAGTATCTCAACCGTCAGGGCGGGACGCACTCCTTGCCTCTGTGCAAGGAGAATCTCCACATCTGGTGTCTCGTGATCAGCCTGGAGGCAAATCTCCTAACCATCCATGTGGCAGGAGTCTCCCAACAGTCTGGCCGATGTCCTCAGCCTATGGATAGGCGCTGATTCTCACGAGTGGTCTCTCCTGCCGGAGGTAGTACAAGATCTGTTCTTCCATTGGGGCTACCCTGAGGTGGACTTGTTCGCCTCCAGGGAGAATGTGAAGCTGAGGCTGTTTCATGCCCGCCCCCGTCAGCCGTGCTTGCTGCAGGGGGATGGCTTCTCGAGGCCGTGGACCCCGAGCCTCCTCTCTGTCTTCCCTCCATTTCCCTTGATCCACAAGGTGTTTCTCAAGCTGAAGAGGGACATGGCGCAGGTGATTCTGGTAGCCCCAGATTGGCCCTGCCAGTTCTGGTATCCAGATCTCCTCGGCCTCGGCTCCAGGCTCCCGAGGCGGCTTCCAGCCCACCCGGACCTGATTTCAGTCGCCATGGGGAAGGTTCTCCATCTGGACCTTCAGTCCCTGCACCTGACGGCCTGATTTCTGAACGGTTAGAGTTTCAGGCCTTGGGTCTTTCCGACGAGGTCCTCAACGCCGTTGAGGCTTCCCGTAAGTAGTCGACCTGGAAATGCTATGCCTTTAAATGGAAGAGATTCTCCATTTGGTGTCAGGACAAGGGGTTGGACCCTTTTTCCTGTACATTGGCTAGGATTTTGGACTACCTGTGGTCCCTTTCTCAGCTAGGGCTTCAGTCAACGACCTTTAAGGTGCACCTGGCAGCCTTCTCTGCTTACTGGGTGTGGGCCGGCAAGCAGTCGGTGCAGGAGAAGGTGGTCTGGCGCTTTTTCAAAGGACTTGATCACATATCCCCTCCGGTGTGAGAACCTCCACCTCCGTGGGATCTACTGATGGTATTGGCTAAGCTCATGGGCAAGCCATTCGAACTGATGCACTGGTGCGATATCTCCCACCTGTCATAGAAGACCGCCTTCTTGGGGGCTATTACGTCAGCCAGAAGGATGGGAGAGCTCCAGGCGCTTTCCATAGAGTCTCCTTATCTGGTCTTCCACAGGGACAAGGTTGTCGTGCGCCCCCACCCGAAATTCCTTCCGAAGGTGGTATTGGAGTTTCACTTTAACCAGGTGCTGACTGTGTTGGTGTTCTACCCCAGTAGCACCTCGGAGGCCGAATATAGGCTCCATACTTTGAACCCTAGAAGAGCGCTTTCATTATAAGGAGCGAACGGCTGAAGTTCAGGGAGAGGTTCACCAGCTGTTTGTCACCTATACTGAAGCCGCACCTGACAGACCTGCAGCCAAGCGGACGATGAGCAGGTGGGTCACCTCCTGTATAGATCTCTGCTATAGGTTGGTGGGCATGGAGTCTCCCAAAGGGATGAGAGCTCATTCTACCCGCCATACTGCTGCTTCGGCAGCTGCTTCTAGGAACGTCCCTGTCCAGGAAATCTGCAGGGCTGCTACCTGGAAGTCTGCATGCACCTTTATTTCCCATTACCACATTGACCTGGAGTCACGCGGGATGCTGGTTTTGGGAGATCGGTTCTCCAGTCCTTATTCCCTAAGTAGGGGGTGCGCGCCTTGCCTCCCTCCTGCCGGAGAACTGTTAGGAGTCTGCCAGACAGTGTGGATTGAACAACATATCCATGTCCCTAGAAATACAGGTTACTTACCTGTAACAGGAGATCTTACTGCGAGAGGGCTCTTACAGTAGGTAATTACATACATATAGTACTGGCGCCGGCAGGCGGCAGGACCCCACGGAAAAATTTCTAGCTAGCAGTCCCTGGCTGGTAACGCCCCACGCCAGGTGACTGGCGCCAGGAGACGTCGGTATAAAGGGGCGGTCCCTGACACCTGCCTTCCAGTTCTTTCCCCCCATTAGCTCGTGCAGTGCCTCATGGAAAAGTTTGTGCTTCGTCAGCCCTACCTTCGTCGTTTTTTACCGAAAAACTCTTTATTTTTCGACTAACATCAGTACTAGCGTCAGGGTATGTCGTCCCCTACACCCTCCGAGCACAAGAATAAGTGCGATTCGTGCGGCGCCCAACTACTGCACAAGGACGGCCACTCCCTGTGCCTGTTCTGCCTAGGCCCTGATCACCCGGTCGAGAAGTGCCAGCACTGTCTCAGTTGTAACGTGGCTACCTGAAAAAGGCGGCAGCAATCCCTGGAAGCCCATATTCTAAAGAAGAAGATGAGTTCTATGGAGAAGGAGCTCAAAAAACTGAGGTAGGCGTCCACTTCCCCCGAAGGACATCGGAAGGAGGAGGAGGAGAGGCACTGGGACAAGGGCTCCTCCACCACGTCCTACTCGGGAGTCGCTGGGACACAGGTAACATCCCCTCTGGGGGATCGCTCCTCAACGGCAGCCTCGGAGGTTTCTGAGGTGGCATCAGCCCACCCGTCTGGCTCGGGCCTTGCGGGCGCCTCAGGGCAGTTGGAGGCCTCCACCCCTGGTTCGGCCGCAGGCTCGCGGCCTACCACTGTGGGTGACTCCGGTAAGCCGGGCGTCGGCTCCTCTGATGTCAGCCCGGAGAGGGCTGATAAGACGTCCGACCCTCCGGGGCGACGCACGGCCTCCGGTGAAGGCTCTCATAAGTCGGACATCGGCTCCTCTGGCGTCCGCCGAGAGCTCGCCACCAAGCCTCACGTCGGCTCGCCTGACGTCCGGACAGCGAAGGAATCAACGATGGACCCCGCTACGTCCGTCATTCCTGGTTCCCCGCAGCCTTCGCTGCCGTCTGGGGAACCAGAGTCTCTCCAACCTGACCTCAGGGACTTTCCCCTCCGTCCCGGGCGAAACTGGGGATCTTTTGCCTCCATCAGTCCTTTCTCCACCTGGAGCACCGGACCTGACGCCGGCTCCGACGTCGGTACCTCCGGCGCCAGGGCCTCCGCCGTCTGCCCTGACGTCGGCCTTACCGACTCCAGGAGATATTCCGCTCCCATCGGCTCCTCTGCCTTCCGGGCCCTCCACTACGGACCCACCCGGGCCGTCTGCTCCGGCATCCCCCCTGGCTCCCGGGTATCCTCAGTCTTATTCGACGGCGGTGTAGCCGAGAACGCAGTATCCGGCGCCACAGTACCTGCTCTGGGGCTTCCCGACGCTGCAGTACTCGACGCCACAATACCCGACGCTGGGTTTTGGATACGCACCATACGGTTATAACCCATATCCTTATCCCCCTCCTCCTCCTCCACCGCCCTCGCGGCCGCCAGTGGACCTGCAGGAGACTCTGGCCTCCTGGTGGGCTGCAGCCTTCCGGCGACGGTGCTGTCCCAGGTTCCTGTACACCTGAGGCGGCACACTACCTCACCACTTCCGGACTCCAGGGTTCTTCCGTCTGGATCCGGAGGAGGGCAGGACATGCTTCCCCGGGGACTTCTCAAGGGGTCCATTCCTCCCCTGGGTTGGGAAAGGGAGTCTTTCTCTTCTTCATCCTCCTCTTGGACTCCTCGGACTCTTCCGACGGCTGCTCCGTGAGAGAAGATGAGCCTCGCTGTCCAAAGCCCCAGCCAAGGACTCCTCCGAAGTCGTCTCCGGAGGATCCTTCTTTTACGGAGTTGCTTAGGAAAATCCAGGAGGTTCATGAGTGGCACTCCCTGGAACCAGATCCTCAGCATCTGAAACTCGCTGAACATCTGGATCTGCCCGCGACACTCCTGCCTTGGTGCCACCCTGGATAGAGCCTCATGCCGACCTTGTTACCACAATATGGAAACAGCCGTCAGCCTTAGCCCCACTTCCTAGGAAGTCGAACCGGCTATATCAGGCTCCAGAGGGTGTTGATTTCCTGGATTCTCATCCTCGTGCCAACTCGGTCGCGATTAGCGCCGCTCACGGCCAGTCGGCGAACCCTAAACATCTTAGCTCATCACCTCCTGATAAGGAATCTCGCCTTCTGGACCAGTATGGGAGAAAGATTTACGCTTCCTCCACACTGGGGATCAGGGCCCTGAACTATGTCTGCCACATGGGGGACTACCAGAAGGCCATCCTGACTCAGGCGGAAGCCAAACTGAACTCCTTGCCTGACTCCCAGGTCAAGCAGGAGTTGGCTGATCTCGTCCGCTCTGCTCGTTCAGCCAGTCGGCACATGCTATGTGCGACATACGATGCAGTGGACACTGCTGGGCGGAGCTCAGCTTTTGCTGTAGGCCTACAGCGTCATGCTTGGCTCCGCGTGTTAGGCTTGGTCCTGGAGGTGCAATCTGCTATCTAGGAAGCTCCCGGGGGTCAGTGCTCTTCGGTGGTGATGTCAAGGACATCATTACCGATTTGCAAGAGAAGGGTACGGCTCTGAAGTCAGTTGATTCCATGTACCGTCCCCATCAGCAGCAGCACTGTCCATTTCGCAGATGGAATCGGCCAAAGGCAAAACCCCTGGGAAGGCGGGCCACAAAACGCCGGGCCCCCGCAGCTGCCAAGGCACCCCCCTTACAAAAGAAGCAGCGGGTGCTTCAGCTGCGGCGCTGCCCCACACCACCTGACTTCTTTCCTCTCCCATTGCCTCCGGACTCCCCGGAGGAACCGGTAGGAGGGAGGTTTTCTCTCCACCTTCCAGGATGGGAGAGGATAACCACAGATTCTTGGGTGGTCCAGCTTATAGCAGAAGGACACTCCATAGAGTTTCTTCAGAAACCACCCTGCCACCCCTCTCTGAAGTCATCATATTCACGGGAACATCTTCCTTTGGTCCAGGAGGAAATCTCTGCTTTTCTGCTGAAGCAAGCAATAGAGCCTGTTCCCCTTCATCTTCAGGGGATGGGTTACTATTCCCATTTCTTCCTGGTCCCAAAGAAGACAGGAGATCTCAGATCAATTTTAGATCTCAGTTCCCTGAATCTTTACGTAGAGTACAAAAGGTTCAAGATGCTGTCTTTGCAGAGCCTTCTGCCCCTCCTCCGGCCAGGTCAATGGCTTTGTGCCCTGGATATGCAGGATGCTTATCTGCACATTCCCATTCGCCCATCTCATCGCAGATACCTTCGATTTGTGTTCCAGGGGGACCACTACCAGTTCAAGGCACTCCCGTTTGGTCTGTCTTCGGTCCCCCGAGTATTTACCAAATGCCTGGCAGTGGTGGCGGCCCACCTGCGTACCAAGGGAGTGCAGGTTTTCCCTTACCTGGATGATTGGCTCCTGGCGGCCTCGTCCAGGGAGGAACTCCTGCTTTTCTTCTCCCTTACCCAGCAGGTTTTTTCCTGTCTGGGTACTACCATCAACCATTCCAAGTCTCATCTGGACCCATCCCAGAGGCTACAGTTTATTGGGGCGATCCTCGATATGACCATGGGCAAGACCTTCCTGCCTCCGGACAGGGTGGCCACCCTTCAGACCCAAATAAGTCTGTTGTCCGACCACAGGATGGTCTCTGTGAGGTCGGTCCTTCGCCGGCTCATGGCGGCTGCTATCCCGACGGTACCTTGTGCTCGACTCCACATGAGGATCTCTCAGTGGACTCTAT
Source organism: Neoceratodus forsteri (assembly GCA_016271365.2). NCBI lineage: Eukaryota > Metazoa > Chordata > Ceratodontiformes > Ceratodontidae > Neoceratodus > Neoceratodus forsteri. The sequence continues at coordinate 661,861,481 of CM028136.1, forward strand.
GCTGTCAGTTGGATCAACTAGTGGACGACCTAGATCACTCAGTTCTGATCTCCTCGCCAATGATCCGAGACTTGCAGTGGTGGATGGTTCGAAATAACCTTTTTCAGGGAGTTCCTTTCTTTCATTCCCCGACTCTAACCACAGACGCCTCTGGCGAAGGTTGGGGAGCCCATCTAGGCCCTCATCGGACCCAGGGCTCCTGGTCCAAGCTAGAACAAGCTCTCCACATCAGTGTGCTTGAGCTTCGGGCAGTGTTGTACGCTCTCCAAGCCCTTCACCAATACATCCTTCCCGGTCACCTAGCCATCCAGACGGACATGTGCATGGTGTGGTATGTCAACAAGCAGGGAGGGACTCTGTCCTACCCTCTATGCAGGGAGGCAATGCGGGTTTGGGATTGGGCAACACAACACGATCTTCACCTCACGGTGATTCACGTCCCAGGAGTCTACAACACCCTGGCAGACAAGCTAAGTCGCTCTTCTGCTCTGACTCACGAGTGAGAACTGGACTAAGGGGCCCTAGACACTATCTTCCAACTTGGGAACACCACAGGTCGATCTGTTTGCATTCCCCGTAAATGCAGAACTTCCTGTCTTCTGCTCGCTCGTTCCAGAGCGAGGCGCTTTTTGGAGCGACGCTCTCTCTCTAGACTGGAAGGACAGATCCGTCTATGCCTTTCCCCTAATTCCACTTATCCCACGAGTCTTGCAGAAACTAGCTTCAGAAGGAGCGCGAATGATTCTGATCACTCCTTTCTGGCCCAGGCAAGTCTGGTCTCTCTTCTACAACAATATTCAGAGGATCTTCCTCTTCCTCTATCTCGAGGTTTGTTGACTCAGGATCAGGGGACCCTGGTCCATCCAGGCCTCAAATCCCTTCAACTGCATGCATGGCTACTGTGGACCTACCCCAATCCCATTTTGGAGTGTCTCCCAAAGTGGCGGAGATTTTAGTGGAGGCCAGAAAACCCTCCACCAGATCGACTTATGCCATGAAGTGGAAAAGATTCACTATTTGGGCCGCTTCCAAGAACGTGGAACCTTTCTCCTGTTCAGCAAGGCTTCTGCTGGAGTATCTACATCATCTGTTTGACCTGGGTTCTCAGCCATTCCTCTCTTAAGGTACACATGGCGGCCATTTCGGCCTGTCATGTTCCCTTCGCAGACAAGGCTTTTGCTCAACTGGAGGTCTCCAAGACCTTTCTCAGAGGGGTCCTCCACCTGAGGCCCCCCATCCGTACTCCTGCTCCCCCTTGGGACTTGAACTTTGTTCTTGAGAAACTTACTCTTCCTCCCTTCGAACCTGCAGCTTCTGCAGATTTGAAGTTCCTTTCGTGGAAGACGCTTTTCTTGGTGGCCATTACTTCGGCTCGAAGAATCTCCGAACTCCAGGCCCTGATGTTTAAATTCCCTTACTTGATTTTTCACAAGGAACGAGTTGCTCTTCGCATGAATCCTAAGTTTCTACCTAAAGTAGTAACAGAGTCTACCTTAAATCCGTCCATAGTTACCTGCCTTTTTTATGCAGTACTCTAATCAAGGGGAGTATTTGCTCCATACTATGAATGTTCTCCGGATTCTGAGATACTACACCAACAGGACAAAGGATCTCAGAATGACTGATCAGTTGTTCGTCTCTTTTGCTCACAAAAGGGAAGGCAGTGCTGTTTCCAAGCAATGCCTGTCTACGTGGTTGGCTCATTGCATCACTTTCTGTTTGACAAATACAACAAGACCCTCCCAGGTCAAGTCAGAGGTCACTCCACTCGTGGAGTAGCGGCCTCTGCGGCTTGTTTCAAGAATGTGTCTGCGGCAGACATCTGCGCTGCTGCCACCTGGATTTCAGTCCATACCTTCACAAAACACTACAGTTTGGATGTTGCCTCTCGCCATAGAGCAGGCTTCTGGCTGGCTGTTTAGCAAGGCCTCTTGTCTTGAGACTTGCACAACCAGTACTACCTTTTGGAGTAGTTTTCCTCCTCCTGGTGCCTCTCTTTGTTCCAGACTGCTTGGGATTCAGTCCTATATGTAATTACCTTCTGCAAGAGCCCTCTTGAAGTAAGATAGTACAGTTACGTAAGAACTTACCGCAACAGTAGATCTTCGAGAGAGGCTCTTGCAGTAGGTAATACCTTCCCGCCCTCCATCCCCCTAGGCTTTTTCAGCTCCTTTTCCATTGAGGGAAGTATCCGCTTTCTCGTCCGCTCTTCTGGCCTCTGGCGGAAAGAACTGGAAGGCGGGCGTCCGGTACTGCCCCTTTATACCAACGTCTCCTGATGCCGGTCACCTGACGGGGTGGTCCTCTGCACAGGACTGCTAGCTATAAATTTTTCCTTGGGGTCCTGCTGCCTGCTGGCGTCAGTCCTATATGTATGTAATTACCTACTGCAAGAGCCTCTCTCGAAGATCTACTGTTACGGTAAGTTCTTACGTAACTGTACTTTCTAGGAGTGGTATATATTCATCCACACGACTCACCCGACCTTCCTGGCTTCGACGCACAACCTGGTTTCCAGTGGGCTAGATCTGGCGTCATGGGGTGGAACCGAGGGTTTTACTACTCGGGTGGGTCGGAGGAGCCAGCTTGAAGACATTCCGGCAACATTAAAAGCGGCAAGGAACCTGCTGGAGTGTGGATGAACAACATATACCACTCCTAGAACTCCTGTTACAGGTGAGTAACCTGTATTTCCAGTCCAACTATCCCAGTCCTCCTTCAGCCCCCCAACAGCATGCCTGATCTGTTGTAATTACTATGAAGGGTGAAAGTGAGCATGCGCATGGGAGGGAGGGAGGACGTGGAGCAGTTACATCCTCGATGATGCTAGGCAGACTGATTAGCAGTTCGCCAAGCATCATTAATGAGACAACTGCTCCATCTTCTTCCTCCCAGTCACTTGCTTGCGCTGTTCCATTTGTCGCAGTACTTACAGTAGTGCGGGTATGCTGTGGGAGAGGGTGACTGGACTAACCAGATGATCTCTTCTGCTGCTGCTTTCCCCCAAAATCATAGATTTGGGGGAGGGGCACCATGTCTTCTGCACGTCACCAAGAGCATTCATTGGGGAGGGAAAATGCCATAATCTGGGTTTGCGTATGCGCTTTGGTGTGCATTTCGACAGCGTTGTCATCGTGGATAGACACAGGCAGGCCTAGGCTATTATATAAATCTAAATGGTGTAGTGTGTGTGTTTATTGGAATAAAAATCTTCCATTTGGGCGTCTTAATAGTTGCATCTCCCATTATGCAATGGCAAGAAGGAATGATTGGCTGTGATTGGTCCATGTGGGACTGGACTGGACCCAGGATGTTATCCCAGCATAACATCACGGATCTAGTCCCACCACACACTTATGACCGCAATTTTTATGTTAAAATCACTCTGCCACAGTCATCCCCACCACCGACGTCTGCGCTCCGCATCATCGCTCCCCTCAGCACACTAGCCACAACCACACAGAATCATAACAAACTCCTGTCCCACACTGGACACAGACATCTTTTAATTAAAGGAAAGCTGTCATTTGAAATGGCATTTCGATGCCTCCCTTAGCTGTAGCGCGAACACTTCGAAAGACCCACACACTTGTTCCGACCATTCGGCTGGTAAAAGAAATGTCAGCGCTGCTGTTATGGTCGTTATTTCTGTTCTGTCTGGTTGTGGCTGCCATGCTCTGTTGTTTATGTACTTCGCCTAAAAAAAAAAAAAAGAAAAGGAACACCGCGTATCCTAGAACAAGTGAGTGGAAATAGCATGTGGTAGGTCCAGTCATTGAGAGCTCTGCTTACATTTATTTTAATTTTTTTCAGGCATTTTATCTTTATCTAAACTGTACATACAGTTAAACACCCCCTTACTGCCTCCCTCCCTACCTCATTCCTGTAACTTGGCAGACATCCATTCCAATCGAGAGCGGCGGCAGCTGACAGGAGGGTGAAGTGGAGGGAGCTCAGTCAAAACACTCATTGCTGGCTAAAAATGTTATCCACTCTGATAGTCTCCCAGTACATTATTTAAATACTGCAGCAAAAGTGCAGTCAGAACAGTGTGTGTGTGTGTGTGTGTGTGTGTGTGTGTGTGTGCGCTGATATGAAACTGAAGGACACATGGGACCGAGAAACCAGATACAAGACTCATGAAATGGCAGCCGACAGGAGGGTGAAGTGGAGGGAGCTCCAAACACTCATTGCTGGCTGAAAATGTTATCCACCACTCTTGAGTCTCTTGGTACAACATTTAGATACTGCAGCAAATTGTACTGGGAAAAGTGCAGTCAGAACACATTTCTTTTTTGGGGGGGGGTGGTGGTGGTGGTATGAAACTAAAGGACTCATGAGACCAAGAAGCAGATAAAAGACCCATGAAAAAATCCTACTGCGCAGACACTGCCACCTACTGGATAGACAGGAAAAAAGGAACTTCTTTTTTGTAAATACACTTCCACACGTAAAAATTGAAATAAAAATTGTTATAAAAATATGTTAATATTTTTTTTCTTGTAGTTAAAGATTAACCATTGTATAATAGGAATAATGCACTCCAGGGTGTGTGTCGTGCTGGGATAACATTTACAGCCTCGTACCTAACCACCCGAGGTGTGACGTTATCACAGTACGATACACACCCTGTCATGCATTATTCATTAAAATATGCCAGTTTCTTACTGAATTCTATTTATTAGCAAAACTATTGAATTCTGTTTACTGGCAGTTGAAAAGCAAAGGGTAAAACTCACTAGCTTCTTTGCATATGCAAGTAATTTATTATGACAGTGGAAAGCCTTTCACACATTAAAACACACTTAAATAGTTGCCCATTTAATAGATGTGACTACCTGTCCTTAAGCACATCCAGTCCTCCCATTATATCACTTTTTGTCTCAACATTACATGACAGCTGCCTTGTTTCAGTTTATGACCGATTTACATATGAATATCTTTGGACAGCTAAGATCTACAGGTAGGCATAATAGATTGTTTGAAAGTGTTTTCGTAAGAGGTCCTGCATGCTTTACTTCCTCTTTAAAGTGAACCTTTCCTGTATTTTATTTTAGCTAAAAAGCAGAAACATGGAGCTTCCTTACCTCAGTGGGAGATCCACCATGTTGTTCAGAACATTTTTCTTTTGGCCCCCAAAGGGAGGGAAGGGATCGTAATTTTCCCCCCAAGGGACTGGCAGAATGATCCCTATCCACTTCTGACTCTGTGATCCACTACCACCCTCTGACATTTTACGACGTCGCTATAGGGTGAGCATCGGGGCATGCTCCATTCAATTGGAGCATCTTTTTCAAAGCAGATTTCACAATTACAGGTTGCGTTTTGACACCAATTTGTTGAATCCTGGCATCAGTTGGTACCAAAACCTAATCTGGAATCGAGAGACAGGATTTGAAAAAGACGATCCAATCAGTTGAATGGAGCAAGTCCATGCATGCTCTCCCTGTAGAGATGTCACACAATATTGGGGCACGGGGTGGATCACAGTCAGAAAGAGAAAAGGGATCATGCTGCCAGCCCCTCGGGGCAGATTATGATCCCTTTCCTTCCATTGTGGGCTAATATTAAAATACTTTAAACATCATGGTGGAGCTCCCATTGAGGTAAAGTAGCTGCATGTTCCTGCTTTTTAGGTCCAAGAAAGGTGCTTTTAAAGTACCATGAACTCCCTGGTAAGAATTGTTTTCCCCTGGGAACTGAGCTACTTAAAGGGAGCAGTGGTCATTTGCCCATGCGTGCAACCTCCTTAATCTCCCTTCCATACTTTTTCATTTTTTCCAGTTGAAATAATCTTTCTAAAAGGCCCTGTTTGATGTTGCCCTTTTCCCCATCTGATATTCATTTTGTAGTTAACTGATCAGTATGTCATGCATTGAAACCAGCGCTCTGAGCTTCCACTCAACTGATCTCATTGGGTTTCTAAACAGATTGGTGAATGATTGAACGCAGTATTTGGCAGTAAAAAGGCACCCTGAAAGATGGGTGGGGGGAGCAAGATTATTTCGGAGAACCAGTGAAAAATTATAGTAAGGAAATTGAGGCGAAATGCATGCCCCAGTGTCAAATTATAAACCTTATTTTATCTTGTTAAAAATGTATGTTTTTCAGTGAGGAGATTTTGACGTGCAAATCGTGGATAATTCCCTGGCTTATTTCATAAACTACCATTTGATCTTCAAAGAAAAAAGTCTTAAAACTAATATTTACAACAGTAAAGTTTAGCATGAAGGAAAACTGTGTTCACCCTTGAACTTTAAGTGTTGGAACAGTTAGAGTACACCTGTAGAGTATGTGGGATCAACTAAAATTTTAATAACCTCAGACTAGACAAGGACTTTGATGAAAATGGGGGTGACTGGCTCTTCCCACTAAGCCAGTTGGAGGGTGATTCTTAAGACCACTGACCTGCTTCACCTTAAATACGTATATATGGTCATTTTTCTTGCAGAAGCGTGTTTTCAAATACTGCTTGTCATTCTGATATTGTTGGGTTTTGCTAGCCTTTTAGCAAACTGAACTGGTACCCTTTTAGAACTTAATGGCGTAGTTTAGGTCCAATTATAAAAGAGAACTAGAAAATCCAGTATCATGATTGTCCGAAGCACGTCACATGACTGCATCAAGTAAGCAAGAACACATTACAGAGTATGCATTAAATCTTTTAAACACTTTCCCTGGGTGTGAGGCACAAGGTATAGCTGAGTGTCTTCCACTCCTGGGAATTGCATTAAATATGTTAATGCTCAGTCAGGTGGTTGGATCTTGTTTTTATAGTGACACTGTTTATAAAGCAAGCCATTTCATAAGTGCAGTAACACACTCCAGGGTCAAACAGTAAGGACATTTATGCCTTCTCTAAAACAGACCACATCATTGAAGTTTTAAAATTAGTCATTTACCACTAGTGTGCATGTCAGAAACACCTTTTAAGTTCACTAAAAGTGGAATAATGAATGAATGGTAACCAGTATGTGAAAAACAGCATCTAGTAAATACTGGTTTGCAGGTTAAGTGCAGTTTCTTTTTTTAAGTCCCCAAAAAAAAAAATGTTATTTGTCTACCAGCTAGTTCAGATAGTGCAGTATTTTTTTGTGTCTTTCAGAAATTATCTGACAGTCAACAGACCTCACAGTTGCTGTAAGTGAAATCGGTCTGTTGCTGTAAGCACTGTGAAGTCACAAATGAGAGCCCTGTCAGGTTAATTTGAGAGAGTCAGCTTTTTATGCTGACTTTTTGGATAGCAGGACTCTGTGTGAGAAAGTTATGACTCATCTGCTGTGTGCACAGGGCCATCTGCAAAAATGGTATAATTCCTGATGCAGGTTCTATGTGCACTACTAGACTTTAGGAGGCGGCAGTGCTCTGGGCCTGTAGCAGACCCATGTGGCACAGCCGTGAACCTGAAGCTTGGCTTGGGGCTGGTGAGGGGGTGGGGAAAAACTAGCCCATTTCCTGCTTTTTGTGGCTTTGAAACTCTAAAGAAGCATTAACATTTGTGTGTGTGTGTGTGTGTGTGTGTGTGTGTGTATATATGTGTATATATATGTGTGTGTATATATATATATATATATATATATATATATATATATATATATATATATATATATATATATATATATATATATATATATATATACATATACATACATACATACATACACATACATACATTTACACATTGCAAAAAAAAAACTGTCAATGCATCAGCTAGGGTTGATTTCCACACCAACAAAAGTGTGGAAGTTAGACGTTGGGGTTTCCAACCCTACTGCCCTACCCTCCATACACCAACAGGCATCAGGGTGTGTGTTGGGGTTGTCGGTCCTAACTCTCACTCCATTCCATTCTGTAAACAAGCCGAGCTGGTACAGTATGAGCCTTGGCTCAGAGTGTCTTTCCTGGTCACTGATTTGCAAATAAATACATAAATTCACCTACTATCATCCATTTTCAGATTGCCTCATCCCTTCACACAAAATACTTAAAACTCAAAATTTAAATATAGTTCTTTTTCAGACTTGGTTGAGCCTCCCCTTGAGCAGGTTGGGGCCTCCGCTGGGAGGCTGGCCTCACCATTTGAGAAACTCTGGTATAGGAGAATGGGGTGAGAGTTTGGCCTGATGACCCCAACACACACCCTGATGCCTGTTCGTGTGTGGAGGGTGGGGCGTGGGGTAGTAGGAGTGTCTGCAGTGCGAGCTGGCCCATCAGTGGCCTCAGCACCTGGGTCAGCTGGACTAGCCAGTCATGGTGACCCAGCCGATGTGGGTTGCCATCCAGTGGTTGCTTATCCTCGAACATCTGGAGGAAGTAGTCCCTCTCGCCTGTCCAGAGCCCACAGCCATTGACAACCGATGTGTCTCTGGTGGGATGGCGGAGCACACCTGGGGGACTACAGGTTCTGGAACCCCAGGTAGTCCTGTTAACTAAATCACCCAGCTGGAGCTTCATGCAGTGTGCCTTGCTCTGACGGAATTCGCTCCATTTGTCCGGGGTCAGGCCGTGCAGGTCCAGATAGACAATACCACAACCATGTACTACCTGAAGAAGCAGGGCGATGCACATTCCCTTCATTTGTGTTGGGAGGCCTTCTGCACCTGGACCCTCCTATGCAGCTTGGATGCAGATCTCCTGGAGATTCATGTAACAGGTGCCTCCAACCAGCTAGCAGATGCTCTCAGCCTGGCGGGCCAGGTTTCTCACAAGTGGTCCTTGCATCAGGAGGTGGTGAACCCGATCTTCTTTGAGGATATCACTTTCATCAGGCCACGCCTATGGAACTATAAGCAGACAGGCACTAGGACCACATGGAAGCTTTTGCAAACAGTCCACCAGGGGCCACCCATGACATCAGACGCCTATTCTCCCATGTAAGCGGGTGGCCTCTTCCTCCTCAGTTGTCCCCAACTGTCGAACTGTTCTTGTCAGACTGTGCATGGAAACACTTAGTTGCCGATTTTTGTTTTGTTTTGTATTCACCCACCGTGGTTATGCTGTCAGTTTACCAAGTGATACTCAATAGTGTGTATGTTGACTAGAGAGCCATTGAAGCTGTTAAGCTGTTGCAAGTGTGGTGAAAAATTATTCTCTGGACATTCATACTACATCTGCTGCGTGTGCTACCTTGACTCGGACCATAATGTTAGAAGTGCCCAGTCTGCAAGGGATTTAATACAGCTACCCGGCAACACAGTTAAGGTGCTCTAGAAAAACACCTACTTAAGCAGCAGGTAGCCCAAATAAAGAGCTCCACTGCATCAGCAGTGCATTCCTTGGGATGTAAATCATGGAAATCACAAGGGGGAGACATCCAAGTCACACAAGTATAAGCACCAGGAGGGAGGGGAGGGAGACAAAACCTCCCCAATTTGTTCTTGGTCACCCCACCATGTCTCTTTGACCACTTCAGCGCCACTGACTGGTTCAGCAACGCTGCCAGCTGCTTAGACTATTTACATAGCTTCCATATCTTGGCGGGCTACAGGTGCCACCAGGCCTAATATGGCTTGAGAATCATCACTGCCACAGACCTTGCGTCCCTTGTCGACCTCTTCCGGAGCGCCTGTCAAATACACGGGCACCAATGTATAAGCCTATAAGAACTTTAGGATGTCCTTTATGGACATCCTAAAATGACTTCTGCCTCCTCCTCCTACACCAGGAGCTCCGTTGACGGTGTCTCATCCAAACCCCAGTGCCGACGCCTTCTAGGATTATGCTCTCTCAAGTGCTGACAGCTTCACCAGTGCGCTCCCTTCGTCCCATCTACCAGACGGACAGCGACCTAGAATATAATCCTAAATTCATAGTACAGTATGATGAGGAGGCCGAAGATTATGTGGAAAGTCCCTATGAGAGGATTAGTTCCACAGTTTCAACCTGCAGCAAGGAGTCTGTGATTTACACCCCTAGGTCCCCTCCAGAGAACCCATCCTTCATAACCATGATGCAGCAGCTTCAAGCTGCCATGGGATTTGACTTGAAGGAGCAGGACACAACCAAGAACCACCTGATAAACTTCTTGGAAGTACCGGATTCCCCTCCCATTGTAATTCCACCTTTCCTCCCTGCCCTGGAGGATGCCACCTTTGCTGCCTGGCATAAGCCTAATATAATTCCTGCCACACCTAAATAGGCAGATAAATGTATATGGGCCCTCAGGTAGGCCTTCTTTGCAAGCCAGCCTGATGCTGACTCTGGTCATAAATGTTGCCCACGACAGATCAAAGGCACCAGAACATCTCTGTTCTCTTCCTCCTGACAAGGAATCGAGGAGGATGAATGTAATGGGCAAAAGGACCTGTGCCTCAGCCTCAGACTCTTTGGGCCTGAATATTGCAAGCTGCTAGGCCCATATGGTGAAGTACCAAAACACACTCTGGAGGAAAGCTAAAGTAGCTGCCCAAGCTCTTCCAAAAGGTGCACCAGGGCAAGAGCTCCTTAAAGCCTTAACAGCTGGGGCTGACGTAGGCAAACACCTACTGTGTACAGCCTGTGATATCTCTGATGCTTCTGCCAGAGCAGCAGCATCAGAAATAAGTCTTGGAAGGTATTCCTGGCTAAGGGTGGTAGGCTTTGCAAATGGCATCCTGCAGTCAGTTCACTGTGCCCTTTCAGAGGATATAAGTTGTTTGGTGCAGATGTGCAAGATCTCTTCTTCAATATGCAGACCTCTGGAAGAACCCTCAAATTGGTACATTCCATGTATCACACCCAGCCAAGGAGCAGACAGAGGGTGGCTTTTTGTCCGGCTAGTGCGAGACACCTTACCACCACCAGATGGTAAGGTAAGAATAAAGGAGCAGTAGTTTTGCCTACTCCAGCAGCCACTCCAGGCACCCACTCAGAAGCCCCCTGAGAGGTGGTGATGCAGCAGGAGCCACAGCTGGTTCAGCCTGACTCCTTTTACACCCCCCAGCCACTGTTGCTTCCAGGGGTGGTTGTTGGGGGTCGTCTCTCCCTCTGCCTGGACCATTGGAAGGAGCTGACCTCAGATGCCTGAGTCCTGGAAATAATAGCACAAGGACATGCTCTGGAGCCTCTAGATTTACCTCTAGACTGTCCACCGGTGCCTACACAATATTCTTCGGACCACATTCCACTGCTTCTGGAAGAAATTCATACCTTGCTCCAGAAAAGAGCACAAGAACCCATACCCTGGAACAGAGAAACAGAGTTGTCTATTCTCGGTACTTCCTAGTTCCAAAATAGTGGATCTGGGACCTTTTTAGTTTTTAAATTCAACATCCATCAGTCAATCAATCAAGTTCTTTATTTATCCAGGCGAACACCATTGAGCAAGCTCATTTTACAAGTGGACCTGCATTACACAAGTCAAGTAACAATGTATTTATATACAGACAAATAGACAGTAGATGCAAGAGTACAACAGTACAGGTAGGCCTGCAGTAGACAGGATAAGTAAAAATACATTTGGGTTCAGGTAAAAGACAGTCTGTAAGGGTATTCATAACAATAAGGGTAGCAAGTCAGTGAAAATTTATACCAGATACAACAGCATACGTGGTTTAGTATTTCTGTAAGGTAAAGGCATTATAGTCCAGCGAAGAGATTAGTTGATGTGGATGCTACAAGCGAAGAGACGTACACAGTCAGTTTAAAAAGATCCAGGCGTATCAAGGGGGAGACATGTGTCGGGAGAAGTGGGCAGCCAGTGGGGGTCTTTATTGATTTTGTAAAATTGTATTTATTTTTTTATAAAAGAAACCATACATTCAGTACTAGATATATTACATAATGGTAGACAGCATCCGGAAAAACTATACATAATCACTACTCCCCATCCCCCCCGGAGTATGCCTGTAAAATGTTATAGAAATAAGGATACAGCAACCATGGTTATAACCGTAGGGGTTATAGACCTTAGTAGTGTGTCTAATGTAGATATAGAGCATATAATTTGCCCCACTTTCTGTCGAAAGACTTCAGATTGTTACAAGAGCTAGCAATCAAACGTTCAGTTCGAAAACATACTAAGTCATTCAACAATTCAGTATATGCTATAATCAGCTGATCCATCCAATGCTTGAGTACAAGTTTTTTGACCACCATTGAGATTATTGCCGTGTGGAATCTACATTCTTCAACCGTGATGTTGGCAAACATACCCAGTATACAGATTTCAACCGTGAAAAGGTCTTCTAACCCTAATATCGGGTCCAGCTTAGATTGTATTAGTTGCCAGAGGGGGGCAACCTTCTCACATTGCCAGAATACGTGCACAAAGTTCCCTTCTGCTTTACCACATCTGGTGCAAGTGGATTCGGGAAGTTTACCCAATTTGGCCAGTATGACAGGAGTATAATACATATTATTTAAAATATGATATTGGGTGAGTCTGAGTCTATCCTGGGTATGGTACTTATAGAGGTCTTTCCAGATTTCGGCCCAGTTAGGGGTTATGTCCGGTAGCAAGGAGATCCATACTTTTGAGCCTGAAAGAGGTTCAGGGAAATTGTAAGTTAAAAGAAAAGTATCTATCACAGAGACACAGTGGGGTTTAGTTGAGTATTCTTTGCAACTGGACCAAAATGGGTCTAGCTTGAGATGATCAAGAGACAGTACCAAAAGAAGATCCAAGTAGATGCCTTAACTGGAAGATCTTGAAAATGAATCTCTGGGGAATATTGAATTTGGTAAGAATTTCAGGAGAAGAAAGAAGGGATTCCTGAGAGTAGAGATTTTCCACCAGGACACCCTGTAGTTGAGTGAGAAACATGTTCCATCTATCTTTATGTTAGGATTGTGGAGAAGGGATTGAGCCAGATCCTGCTTAAGGGAAATCTTGAAGTAGGCCCAACATTGAGAAAGGATTTTAAGAGAAGTATTAATAACCGAGTTATGTAATGGAACTGGATGTGTTGATCTCGATAAATAGAAGATGGTGGAAAAGTTTAAATCGAGTGATCTCAAAAGTTGGGTTTCAATTTGAAACCAACTGGGAGAATGTACGCTGTCTATGACGGAAAACCATCGTCTCGCTCTGGAGAGATGGCTGGCCCAATAATATAATAGGAAGTTAGGAAGATGGAGACCTCCCAGTTCTTTGGGAAGACTAAGTTTAAGGAATGAACATCTGGGGTGTTTGCCTAACCAAATAAACTTAGAGATAATAGAATGTATATGTTGAAAAAAAGAAGGGAAGCCAGATATTCAACATGTTCAAGGGATAAAAGAGTCGAGGAAGAACATTCATTTTAATGATATTTATACGGCCCCTTAAAGATAGAGGAAGGGGTACCCATCGTTGAAGGTCCTGTTGGGTTGTAGCCACCAGGTCATTCAGGTTCAACTTCTTGAGTTTCGTGGGGTCTTTAGTTAGGAATATACCCAGGTATTTAATTGAGTGCAGTGCCCATTTCATTCCTAAGTGGTTGAACTCTGCTTTATGAGTGAGGCCATTCAACAGGAAAATTTCAGTTTTTGAGATTAAGCTTATAATTAGATAAGCGGCCTAATTGTTTAATAATCTCTAGAGAGTGTTTAAGGGATGATACCAGATGTTCTAAGTGAAGAAGAATATCATTGGCATATGCTGAAAGAGTTAGGGGTTGATGAAGTATTGCGATTCCTTGAATTTGAGGTGACCTTTTAAGGTGATGGAGGAGAGGTTCCGGGTAAAGACTGAAAAGAAAAGGTGACAGAGGACAGCCCTGTCTAGTACCGGTGTGTAAAGAGATTCTAGTGGAGAAAACTCCATTACAGTAAATTTTAGCTGAAGGTGAAGAGTTGACTGTTTGAATCCACTGAATAAAAGAGGAGGGAAGCCCTATTTTCTTTAACGTAGCCCAAAGAAATACCCAATCCACCCTATCGAAGGCCATTTTGGTGTCTAAATAGATTAGTGCCATAGGGGTCTGAGAGGTTTGAGCCACTTGAAAGATGTGTGAAAGTGTTCAGAGGTGGCCCACAGAGGAACAGCCCTGGACAAAACCCACTTGTTCTGTACTCAGTAAATGGGACCACATTTTTTTTTTAATTTGAAGTAAAAGAATCTTGGTTAGAATTTTAATATCACAATTTGAGTGATATCGGTCGATAGCTAGCTGGGTCTGTATGGAGTTTGTCAGGTTTAAGCAGGAGAATTATTGTGGCTTCCAGTAATGTGGGGTCTAGTCTGTCCACTTTAAACATATAATTGTATAGGTTAAGAAGAAGGGGAGCAAGTTCCTTAGAAACACTTCTGTAGAAATTGGAGGGAAATCTGTCGGGTCCTGGTGCTTTGTCTGGGGCTAGGCCATTAATTGCTTCCATTTCCTCAAGGGTAATTGGAGATGATAGGGAGGACTGATGATGTGTTGGCAAACGGGGAAGATCCAGATAATCTAGATAGGCCTCTATTATTTGAGGTGAAGACAGGGAGGGACCTTTGCCATAAAGTGTAGAGTAAAATGACTCAAAAACCTGAGCAATGTCCAGGGGTCTGGTTTTGGTAGAACCATCTGAGACAAGTATGTACGGGATTAGCCTAGAGCTTTCTATGTTGCATAACTGGAGGGCTATTAATCTACCTGCTTTTTCACCTTGTTCTGCATATCTGGATTTTGTTTTAAGGATGGCGAATTCGGCTTTTTCTCTTAATAATTCCGCTTACTCATTCCTTAATGTTAAAAGTTTTTCCAAAGAGACAGAGGAAGTGGTTGAAGATAGTTTTCTCCCTCTCTGATTTGAGTTAAGAGATACAGCCCTAGCTTCCCTTTGTCGTTTTCTTCTGAAAGCTAACTTAATGAATTGACCTCGGAGATAGCATTTAAGTGTACACCATAGCAGGTCCTCACTTTGTGTGAAATTATCGAGATCCATAAAGGTGGGAATAAGTGCTTTGATATGGGAAACAGTGGTATTTTCTTTAAGTAAATGTGTATTCAATCTCCAAGATGCATCTTTTTGTATGTCTGGGTCTGGGGACAACATCAACCATACTTCTCAGTGGTCAGAAATGACAGTAGGCTCAATGCCAGCCTGGCAAAGGCCATTCAAAAGAGAAAGACTAATCAGTATGTAATCTAGTCTGGACCAGGATTGGTGCACATTGGAGTAGAAAGAGAAAAGGCGGTGAGAAGGGTTAAGGAGCCACCAAGGATCACATAATCCAAGGAGATCGGGAAAAGTCAGTTAAGGCTTTTTGAGAAGGAGGCTTTAATGGGAGATATAATCTGTCTAGATCTTGAGTTGGTGGTATGTTCGAGTCACCTCCCAAGATCAGGGGAGAAGGTAAGAGGGTAGCAATTTTATTAGCTAGGTCCATAAATAACTGCGTGTCTCCCCCCTACTGGGCCGTATATTGAGCCCAAAACTACTTTAGTGTTGAGATTCATTTTGACAAGTACAAATCTGCCATTGGGGTCTGTAATATTTATTTCTTGCCTGGAAAGCCAGGTGTCTTTTTATTAAAATAGCCACACTCCTACATGAGGATGACTCTCCTGCTGTGAAGATTTGAGAAATACTCTGTTGTCACTGCCAGATTGCTTCACTTGCTAACAGATGGGTTTCTTAGAGTAAAATTATATCGGCATTAAGTCACAATGTTTGAGAACTTGATAATGTTTTGTTAGTTCTCTAACACCCCCAATATTCCATGTAACAATTTTAGTGGCTTATTAGCCATTGTCTTAATAAAAGAAAAATTACCAAGTATAAGTAATATGAAGATAACCACACCCTAGAAGGCACACTCCCACCCTTCCCCCCTCCCCAAAAATCTACTTTAACATCCAAAAGGACTCTCACTCTAAAGTTAACTATAACTACTGAAACAAGTATCATGACTATTACCATTACCCTCATCATTACATACACATTTATAAACCATACTAATAGAGAGGGCAACATAGTATTAAGTACCTTACCCCCCTCCCACCATCCCAGCAACTGTATACATCAGGCCTCTGCACAGTTGGTACTTGTAATCTAAACACTGACTTAAAGGTCAAAGGAGGCCAGTCCCCATAGACTAAACCTCTCCTTGTAAAATATCCGGGCGTGTGAATTATGGTAGTTGTCGAAACCCTGTATCTTGAACCTATCAACTGTATTATCTGATACCATATCAAAACCAATACCATGTAGTGCAAGAGAGTAAAGCCTCCCCACCCCTGAACTGGTGTGTTATGCAGCTCTACCTTGAGGCTGCACCATCTGGGAGCTCCCCCCAGATCGCCCCCCACCACCCTTATCCGCAACCCACCCCCATAGCCTGCTCTTAAACAGTATTCCCGTAAGAAGGTAAAATAGCCGGAGGGGAAACCTGCATGCAAGGCCATGACGTTTCAGGGAGTGGATTATAACTGTAGGATCCCATATATATAGAAGCGGCTCTATTAGGAAGACGGTGAACCAAATCTGATGCACGTATTGTGCTACTGCTTCCTGGATCTTACACTGTTGGGCTCCAAAATGATCAACCAAGGCCTTGGAGAGTGGATAAATATTAACAAATCGTGACACTCTCCTCTGGGTATCCCTGGAGTACAGCCTTGCATCTGCTTCATCCATCCTTAATGCGAAATCCTCCTCATTTACAGAATTAAACTAACTCCTATAGCGTATAGTCAATTTATTATTGCAGGGTAAACTAGCCGAGATCTAATGGTAGTGTGAGGTGGGGGAAGAGATTAACAATGGAACTGGGAATCGGCCTACTGCAAAGGTGTTGCCATGAAACTGTTGGTAAAAAATATAGTTCCTACCCCCTTTTAACCAGGAGTGCCTTGTCTCTACTGCGACTGGAGATCTGGCCTGCCCTTGCCCAACACGGCCTAATCAGGAATCTGTTGGATTAACATGGGGGAGAGAGATAACTATGACCACCAGGTAAACCAAAATGCAAATTAATAACTTTGAACAGCAAGGAGATAGAAACTCCTTGTAACATTTATAATCGGATTATGTTGTCAGAATGATCCGCCAGTTTTAAAGAGATTGGGCATCTTGATGGTAAGCTCTGTTGTTGCTTGAACTGGTGCGTCAAAGGATATCCAGGAGCCTTTGATGGAAACTTGTAATTTCACTGGGTACAGCATCTTGAAGGGTATGCCTGCCGCGATCAGCTTGCTGACTATGGGATGAAAGGTTGAATGTTTCTGGTGGATTTCAAAGGGTAAATCCTGTGTGATTCAGAGTTTGGAACTGCCCCAGGTAATTGATTGTAGCTCTTTTACTTTTGAAAGAACGTGTTGCTTTTCCACAAAACTGGGGAATTTTAGGATGATTGGTCTTGGGGGGTGCTCCTGATTGAGGTCTCGGCCTGAGTGATATGTGGGCCCTTTCTATTTGATAGGATGGATTCAGTGGAGAAGGGCCCACGATTTTCTGTAGAAACTTCTGCAGGAATGTGTTGATGTTGGAACCCTACTCAGTTTCCGATAACCCTATAATCAATATATTGTTTCTCCTGCTTCTCCCTTCGAGGTCTTCAAGTTTTGAGCTGCAATTTATTAATTTGTTGGCGAAGTTGTACAATTTCAGGCTCCATTTTCCCTCTTCCAAGTTTCTATGGATGCTGAGCTGTCCTCCAAGTCGCCGACTATCCTCGTGAGAGAGGTAAGGTCCTCTCTGATTATTTTGAGTTCAGTGGAGATATCAGTCAGCATTTCTCTAAATGGCATGAGCTCTTGAAGAAAGTGATCCTCTGTCAGAGGAATTGCAGAAGAAGTTGAAAGACCCGATTTGGTGGTCGCCATTGCCTGAGGCCTTTGTTTTTTCGGCATTTTCTCCAGGGTAGTAGGCAACGTGTGTTTGATCGGGGCCTGCCTCATATCAGCATCCATCACAGCCAGGAAGCCAAATGCGATGCCAACTTGAGTAAATTGATGATCGCTGAAGGCAGGAGGACTTGGTTAAACAGATTTTAAAACGCAACTTCCCTGATAAAATAGTTTAACAACGGTGGTAGAGGGTGAAAAGCGGGAGCTCCAGATTAGTGCTGCTGCTAGGTGCTCTGTATCACATGATCTCTGTTTGGAACCTATTTTGGATCTCAGGCACTGGAACTTTTTTATAGAATACAGAAAGTTCAGGATGGTTACTCTGCAGCACCTCCAACATGAAGGATGCCTACCTTCATATCAGAATTCGAAAACCTTACAGGAAATACTTGAGGTTCCTTCTTCAGGGGAAACATTTCTAGCTCCGAGTATTGCCCTCTGGTTTGTCATCTGTGCTGAGGGTCTTTACCAGATGCCTGCCAGTGGCGGAAGCAGCCCTTTGCAGGGAAGGCCTTTGTCTTTCCTTACCTGGACGACTGGCTTCTAAAAGCTTACTCCAGGGAGCAACTCGTACACACTCTACCCAAACCAGATAACTATTCGATTCTCTGGGGGTCACTGTGCCAGAGTCTGTCCTGACCCCTTGCCAGTGTCTGCAGTACATAGGGGATGTTTCAGATATGGCTGTGGGTTCAGCATTTCTGTCGCTGGACAGGGCTGAGTGTCTGATGGCACAGGCCAAGCTAGTTCACAGCAACCATGTCACAACCAGAATGTTTCTTTGGCTTCTGGGCCCAGTGACTGCGACTACTATCACAGTACCTGTGGCCAGACTGCATATGAGGATCCCTCCGTGGACCTTGAGTCCAGTGGGATCAACTCACAGATGATTTGGAACAGAAGGTTCCAAACAAACAATCACGGGATTTAAGAATGCATGGGATAGACATAAAGGAATTCTAGAGGGCAGGGGTAAGGGGAAACAGACTTCTAGGAAAACAAACTGAACTTACAAGCTCAAATGGGCAGACTAGGTGGGCCATAGGCCCTTATCTGCCGACACTGTCTATGTATCTATGTAAGGTTCTAGTAACTTATGTACACAAAGTGCTCAGGTGGTGGATGGAACCCAGCAGCCTGCTGAAGGGGGTTCCTTTCCTGATCCTTCCCCTCGCCAGATTTTAACGATGGCTGGGGGCATATTTAGGGCCCCATAAGACGTAGGGCGTATTGACCAAAGTGGAGAGCACCTTGCATATGAATGTTCTAGAGATGTATGGACTACAAACCATCCCAGGCACACCTATCCTCAGGTCCACTGTTTGCTCAGATGTTCAGCATCAGTGTGATGCATTACACCAACAGACAAGGGAGAAGTCACCTTACCCCCGCATGGAGGCAGAGAGTGTGGCATTAAGCTCTAGAACCCGGTCAAGAACTGTCAGTAGTATATGTTCCAGGCACCCAAAACATCTTGGCAGACTAAGCCAGTCACAGCTCAGAATGCCTGAATGGGAACTGTTGACCTCTGTAGTGGACGACCTGTTTGACAGATGGAGTTGTCCAGAGTTGGACCTTTTTGTGTCCCCACACAGTGCAAAACTGCTGCTTTTCTGCTCGCTCGTTCCAGGACATGGAGTTTTTTGGCGAGATGCGTTGTCCCTCTCTTGGTAGGAGAGGTTTCTCTATGCCTTTCCTCCATTCCCTATAATTCAGAGGGTGTTAAAAACTTCAGGTGGAGGGGGCAACTCTAATCCTTATTGCTCTCTTATGGCCTTGACAGATCTGGTTCCCCTTACTGCGACAACTGGCAGTGGAACCACCAGTACCTCTGCCATTATGCCAGGGACTTCTGTCACAGGAGCTGGGAACCCAGATCCATACAGTCCTTAGATTGCTTCACCTACATGCATGGCTCCTGAAAACATTGCCATTGTTCGATTTGGGGTCTCCTAAAAAAGTGACGGTCTTGGTGGCTGCTAGAAAGCTTTCTACCAGAGCCAGGTATTCCATGAAGTGGCAGCGGTTTGCTTTGTGGGCTACTTCTCACCACTTAGATCCTTTTACCTGTCCAATTAATCAGGTTCTGCCATATCTAGTGTCTTTGTCAGATGCAGGCCTGCCATACTCCTCCATAAAGGTACACTAGGCTGATGTTTCAGCTTTCCATGTTCCTGTTGAGGGCTGTACGGTGGCCCAGCTGGAGGTGGCCTGTATGTGTTTAAGATGGATTCTGCACTTAGTCGCCTATCCATAATCCAGTCCTGGCTTGGAACCTGAGTTTTGTGTTGGGAAAAACTTAATTTTTTTTTTTTTTTTTTTTTTTAAGGGGATAGGAAATGATTTTCTGCTGTTAACTGTTACATAAATTATAAATAACACAGTGGCTTCAGTATTTTTAATATTTTACATGTTTGGAATGTACATTTATTTATATACTCATTATGTTGAAACCACCATCAGCCGTACAGTCTGCATTTTTGTATTGGCAGTTAGTGTGTGGCAAGCATTAACATGCTCACGTCATAGACTCCCAATACAACATTCATTTAGTTGCAGTGTTCACATTGGAATCATCAACAGCTTCAACAGTAAAGACCAGACCGATGCCATACTGCACTTATTAAAAAAAAAACTAACAATGCCTTATCACCTGACGACCAGCACAACCCCCCAAAATATCCTCAGCCGATCACCATACAGATCTTAATTATTTAAACAGTTTGTTACGTGGTGTCGCGTGGGTACCCACCCTGTCCTCTTGCTTTTTGTGTAATCTCGCCACCACCTCTCCTCCCAAGGAAGCTCCATAGCATACCTTTCGTGCCTTGTGGAGTGCAGCAGCACCAGTAGCCTCCAAATCGCCGAAATCCTTTCTTTCGTGGCTGGCAGCTGCTTGTCTTCACTCCTCTGGCCCTCTCCTAAACTGCATCTGGACTAGAGAGCACAGGAAAAATATGCTCCATTTCATGTATGGTGACAGGCTGCTCAAAGAGTCCATTCTCTTGGTCCCTCTCACACACTTGGCAAATCTGGGCCAGGGAATAAACAGCATGCCACTGGTGGCCAGAATAGCTGCAGGTTTTGTTGCTCCTCTCCCCAGAGACATTCTAGCAGTGGGGCAGGGAGCATGCAGTGCTCCACCAGCTCTTTGGGCGCATCTGTGTGCCCAAGGATCTGCAGGTCCTCAAGATCTTTGCAGCCCACTCCCAAGGAAGCACAACAGCCAGTGCAGCAGACTTATTCTTGGCGCTACTATGCACCTTCAGATTTCTCCTGTGCTTCCTACAAAAGAAGGATTTTGGCACTCTAAAGGCTGCTAAGCTGCACAGGGCAAGAAGGGTAAGCTACGGAGCTTCTTTGGGAGGAAAGGGGGAGCGGGCTTACACAAAGCAAGAGGATAGGGTAAGTACCCACGCAACACCAGGGAACAAATAAAAACTTGTTTTTTGTCTGCACAAATAAACTGTTTAAATAGATAAGAGCTTTTCCGTGATCTGTATGACTATCGGCTAATTTTTTATTTATTTTTATTTTTTTAAGGGTGCAGATAAGGCGATGTTAGTCGGGTGTCTTTTTTTAAGTGCAGTATGGCATCAGTTTGTTTTTTGCTGTTGACGAGTCAAGAGTGAATGCTGCAACTGACCGAATGTTTTATCGGGAGTCTGTGATGTGAGCATTTCAAAACTTGCCATGCGCAGACTCCTGATACAAAAACACAGACCGTCAGGCCAGTGGTAGTTTCAACATAATGAGCATATAAATGTGCATTCTAAACATTTAAAATGTGTATATATATAAAAAAAAAAAAGATGCCACTATTTATAATTTATGTAACAATTAACAGCAGCAGAAAATAATTTCCAGTCTCCTTTAACTCTGCTTGTGACAGGCTCCAGTTAACTAAACATAGACTTCTGGTAGATGAGCATGTACGCAACGTAATTAAAGGAAAACTACACACCCAAAACTTTAAAAAATATATGTTGTGCAGAGTGTTTTAATTTGTATGTGAAGTTCTAGTGTTTCCTTCCCTTTGACTGATATTAGGAGTTTTTCCCAAATTAGCTTGCTAGCTTTATGCTAGTTTTACAACCCCTGGGGATCTTCATACCTGATAGTGTAATTGTATTTCTTGTTCCCACAGTGCATCTTGTCTCACGTGACTGTGATGTAAGAGAGACCCAACATTCAGCACACACATGCCAACCAAACTAAATGTCTTGGGAAGCTTTACAAGCTGCACAAAAATTACCAGCAGCAAAGTTTTTCAGGACAGTAAAACATTTAGGATGAGGGTGGTCACCAAGCTGAATTCTACAGATTTTAAAATATAGCCATCTCTATTCTTGTGAACTGATTGTAATGCAATGCTTTCTGCTGGATTTATGGGCTCTGCTACATCACCATTACATGAAACAAGGTGCATTGTAGGACAAAGAAATGCAATAAACCTATTTGATATGGAGATCTCCAGGGGTTGTAAAACTACCCTAAAGCTAGCAGGCTAATTTAGGAAAAACTCCTAATACCAGTCAGAGGGAAGGAAACACTAGAACTTCACATACAAATTAAAACACCCCGCACAGCATATATTTTTTCAAGTTTTGGGTGCAGTTTTCCTTTAAGTGCACATGGTCAGTGTGGAGGAAGAATAACATTTCCTCCCCAGATTGGTCCAGCTGCCTCGACTGCTTGTCAGGAGGGGAGGTGCTCATGTGTTTTGTCTTGGTGGACCTGTCATGAGCTGCCGTAATGACCACTAAGTCTGTCTTTGGATGGACACTGAGGTAATCCTTTCCCCTCTGGTGTCCTGTATGTCCGATCGGCCTGTTTTGCTACCTCAGGGATGGAGGAAGACATCATCCAAATGGTAGAAGCCAGCTCTTCATGAGGCTGTAACCACGGAGGGGTAAGTACATTTGCTGTGTCCTGTATATCCAGGTGCTTAGCTAGTCTCTGGCACTTGGGATCTTGTGCATCAGTTTTCCCATTTGTAGGTCTCAATTATCTGTTTCAGGAGGTCTATGAATGAAGGTTCCTTTGGAGACGATTTTGGGGAGTCCTTGGGCTCCTCTGGAGAAAGAGTCTCGAAACTAAGGAGGAGGAGGACCCAGACTCGGATTCTGAATCCAAGGAATCTGAAGACCTGACGATGGGACGAGAAACCACCTGAGACCTAGGAGGGATACTGTCTGACGCTGGTCCAGTTGAAGGACCTCTCGTCAGGCCTGATGTAGACTGGCATAGCTCCAGTGGAAAGGAGGGCCTGGGAGTCTGATCCGGGTAAACCGGGTTTAAAAACTCTTGCCGGGTGCTGTCTGTCCAGCTCTGAGATAAGCTGTGACTTGGTCTCCTACCACGAGGACTGGAGTATGGTCTGGAAATCTGCCTGAGTCTGAGGAGGAGGGGGCTGATAGGCTGAAACCCCCAAAGAGAACCCTGGCGTTGGGTACCCTGATGTATAGTACCTGTGGGAATAGCCTGGTAAGGGATAGGTAGGCGCATACCCCGGTGTCATAAAGCCTGACATCGGGTATCCTGATGGAGGGTAACCCAGTGTGTAATAAGGTGCTGGGTAACTGGGTGGAGGGAGCCAGACGGATGCGCCGTGGGACCCAGAGGGGACCTGAAACTCTGCCCAGGAGGACCTGAGAGAGCAGAGCCAGGCATGGGACCAATTGGTAGTAAGCCTGGCATCCGTGACAATGGTCTCGCCAGAAGAACTGGTGGGGAGGGGTCCAGGAGGTTGCTTCGGAGGTCCGATGTGAGGTCAGGAGCTGACCTAGCAATAATGTCACCAGTTGAACGACCCTCATCTCCTGCTGATCTGGGGAGGGCGGAGAAAGCTCCACGTAGGGAGAGGAGGGAGCAAACCGGAGGGGAGGCCCAACCAGTGGAGACTTCATTAAGACCAGCAGCTGGCTCTTGTCCAGCTGGACGATGTCAGATCTTACTTCGAGAGGGCTCTTGCAGTAGGTAATTACATATAGGACTGACGTCAGCAGGCGGCAGGATCCCACGGAAAATTTCTAGCTAGGCAGTCCTGGCGGGACCGCCCGATGCCAGGTGACCGCGCCGGACGACATCGGTATAAAGGGGCGGTCCCAGACGCCTGACTTCCAGTTCTTTCCTGCCGTTGGCTCGTGCAGCGCCTCGCGGTGAAGTTCATAAAGCTCAGTCCTGTTGCTTCGTCGGTTTTTCCGAAAAGTATCAGTATTTTGTATTTTCTTCGTCAGGTGAACGTCGGTATATGTCGTCCCCTTCAAAAAATAAGTGCGATTCGTGCGGCGCCCAGCTGCCTCACAAGGACGGTCACTCCCTCTGCCTTTTCTGTTTAGACCCCAACCACGCGGTCAACAAGTGTCTGCACTGCCTACATTTCAACGCGGCCCCCCGCAGACGACGCCAGCAGTCTCTTGAAGCCCATCTCCTCAAAAAGATGATGTCCGCAATGGAGAAGGAGTTGAAGAAGCTTCGGCAGGCGTCTACCTCCCCTGAAGGACACAAGAAGCGGGACAAAGAAAGGCACCGGGAGAAGGCCTCCTCTTCTGCGACTCCAGCTGGAGCTGTGGCCAAGGTAACGTCCCCTCCAGGGGATCGCCCGATGGCCACCTCCAAGGCTTTGGAGGAGGCGTCGGCCCGCCGCCGGGTGCCTCCGGCAAAGGAGGCCTCAGCCCCTCAGTACCGCCATAGGCTTGCGCCCACTGGTGCGAGCGCCCTTAAGCCGGACGCCTGCTCCTCCGGCGTCCGCAGGGAGAAGGCCGCTAAGACGCCCGACCCTTCAGGGCGGTGCACAGCAACGTCCCCGGCCTCTTCCCATTCTCGGCCCACCTCTGGCAAGGGACCCCGAAGCCAGACGCCGGCTCCTCTGGCATCCGCCGGGTCTCGGCCCCTAAGTTGCATGTCGGCTCCTCCGATGTGCGCCGGGCCTCGGCGCCTACGGCAGATCCTGCTCCGTCTGCCATCCCAGGTTCCCTGCAGCCTTCGCTGTCCTGGGACCCAGAGTCCCCTGCCAGACCCCGGGACTTTTCCTCCGCTCCGGTGAGGCTCGGGATGCTGGTACTGCCTGATCCCCTTCCTACTGAGCCGATCTGACGCCAGCCCCGGACACCAGCTCGACGCCGCCCCGACACCGCCTCTCTGCCGGCGGGGATATTCCTCTCCCATCGGGCCCTCCACCCCACGGGCCTATCACGGTCGATCCGCCCGTGGAGTTCCCTACTGGGCCGTCTGCTCCGGCAGCTCCTCCGGTACCTGGGTATCCACCGTCTTATCCGACGCCGGTTTACCCGGGCCCACAGTATCCTGCGCCGCAGTACCCGGCGCCGTCTCCACCGACGCCGCAATACCCAGCTCCAGTTTTCCCGTAGCTGGGTTACGGATACTGTCCCTACGGATTTCATCCGTACAACTATCTCCCCCCACCGCCCCCTAGGCCGCCGGTGGATCTCCAGGAGACTCTGGCCTCCTGGTGGGCTGAGGCCAAGGCTCAGCTCACCAAGGAAGTCGAGAGCCGTCTTACAGCGACGGTGCCACCCCCGGCTCCCGTACGCCCCAGACGGCACACTCCTTCTCCGCCTCCGGATTCCCGGGCTCTGCCCTTGGGATCCAGAGAGGGGCAGGACATGCGTCCAGGGATCCCCCCCAAGGAACCCGTTCCTCCCCCTAGACGAGCTAGGGAGTCTTACTCTGCTTCAAATTCCTCTTTTCCTCTCTCTCGGACTCCTCCGATTCCTCAGATGGTTGTTCCGAGAAAGACGACGAGCCCCGCTCTCCGTCCAAGCCCCGACTGAGGACTCCTTCGGAGGATCCTTCCTTTACGGAGTTGCTCAGGAAGTCCATCAGTGGCGTTCCTTAGAGCCAGATCTTCAGTGGGTTAAACTCGCCGAACATCTGGAATTGCCCCTTACGGCACCTACTCTTGTGCCACCCTGGATCGAGCCTCATGCCCACCTTGTTTCCACTATTTGGAAACAACCGTCGGCTTTAGCCCCACTTCCTCGGAAGTCCAACAGGCTATACCAGGCTCTGGAGGGTGTAGATTTTTTAGACTCTCACCCCGTGCAGACTCTGTTGTGGTCAGCACACCCGAAACATTTGAGCTTGTCTCCCCCGGATAAGGAATCTCGCCTTCTGGATCAGTATGGAAGGAAGATCTATGCTTCTTCCACACTGGGGATCAGGGCCCTAAATTACATAGCACATATGGGGGATTACCAGAAGGCTGTCCTTACCCAGGCGAAATCCAAGATTGACTCTTTGCCTGACTCCCAAGTCAAGCAGGAGTTAACCGACCTGGTCCGTTCTGCTCGTTCGGCCAGTCGTCACATTCTGAGGACGACCTACGACGCAGTGGACACTGCAAGACGGAGCTCTGCATTCGCCGTAAGTCTTCGGCGTCACACATGGCTCCGTGTGTCAGGTCTGGTCCCGGAGGTGCAGTCAGCAATCCAAGAAGCACCTTTCAGGGGTTCTGTGCTTTTCGGTGGTGATGTCAAGACATCATCACTGACTTGTAGGAGAAGGGGACGGCCCTTAAATCTGTTGATTCAATGTACCGTCCCCATCCCCTGCAGCGCCATCCCTTTCGCAGATGCAGCCGGCCTCAAGCGAAACCCCAGGGAAGGCGGGCCACAAAACATCGAGCTCCCACAGCTGCCAGGCCCCCGCCGCCCAAAAAAGCAGCGGGTGCCCCAGCTGCGGTACTGCCTCACACCACCTGACTCCTTCCCTCTCCCACCGCCTCCAGACGCCCTGGAGGAACCGGTAGGAGGGAGATTCTCCCTCCACCTTCCGGGTTGGGAGAGGATAACTTCGGATTCATGGGTGCTTCAGATCATAGCAGAGGGGCACTCCATAGAGTTTCTGCAGAAACCTCCATGCCACCTCCCTCTGAACTCCTCTTACTCAAGGGACCATCTCCCTTTGGTCAAGGAAGAAATTTCTGCTCTCCTCGCGAAGCAGGCCATAGAGCCCGTTCCCCCTTCACCTTCAGGGGACAGGTTACTATTCCCATTTCTTCCTTGTACCAAAGAAGACGGGAGATCTCAGACCCATTCTCGATCTCAGCTCCCTGAACCTATATGTGGAATACAAGAGGTTCAGGATGCTCTCCCTTCAAACTCTCTTGCCCCTGCTTTGGCCGGGCCTATGGCTTTGTGCACTGGATATGCAGGATGCATACCTGCACATCCCCATTCGCCCTTCGCACCGAAAGTATCTCAGGTTTGCGTTCCAGGGGGACCACTACCAATTCCGGGCACTCCCTTTTGGTCTTTCCTCGGCTCTCCGAGTCTTTACCAAATGCCTGGCAGTGGCGGCGGCCCACCTGCGTACTTTGGGAGTTCAGGTTTTTCCCTACCTGGACGACTGGCTCCTGGCAGCCCCGTCCAGGGAGGAACTCCTGCATTCTCTCTCCCTCACCCAGCAGGTTTTCACTGGTCTGATTATCACCATCAACCATTCCAAGTCTCTCCTGGATCCTTCCCAGAGACTCCAGTTCATCGGGGCAATCCTCGATACGACAATGTGCAGGGCCTTCCTGCCTCCGGACAGGGGGGCCTCCCTCCAGTCCCAGATTTCTCTTTTATCGGAACGCAGGAGGGTTCCGGCGAGGTCGGTGCTCCGTCTCCTGGGGCTTATGGCGGCTGCCATCCTGACGGTTCCGTGCGCGCCTCCACATGAGGATCTCTCAGTGGACTCTCCGCTCTCAGTGGGATCAACTGGTAGACAACCTAGATCATCTGGTACTGATCTCCTCACCGATGATAAGAGACTTGCAATGGTGGATGGTTCAAGAGAACCTATTCCGGGGACTCCTTTTTCACCCCCGCTCAGACTTTGACCACGGACACTTCAGGAGAAGGTTGGGGAGCCCATCTTGGTCCTCATCGACCCCAGGGCTTATGGTCAAAACTGGAGTTAGTTCTCCACATCAACGTGCTCGAGCTTCGAGCAGTGCTGTATGCTCTACAGGCCCTTCACCAATACATCTTTCCCGGTCACCTAGCCATCCAAACAGACAACATGTGCGTGGTGTGGTACATCAGCAAGCAGGGAGGGACACGGTCCTACCCGCTATGCAGGGAAGCGATGAGAGTTTGGGAATGGGCAACTCTTCACAACCTTCACCTCACAGCGATCCACGTTCCGGGAGTCGACAGTGTCCTGGCAGACAAACTAAGTCATTCTTCAGCTCTGCCACACGAGTGGGAACTGGACCAAAAGGTTCTAAAAAGCATCTTCCAGATGTGCTGGACTCCACAGATAGACCTGTTCGCCTCCTCCCAAAATGCAAAGCTTCCAACCTTTTGCTCGCTCGCTCCAGAGCGAGGCTCTTTCTGGAGCGACGCTCTGTCTCTAAACTGGAACGGCAGATTCGTCTATGCTTTTCCCCCAATTCCTCTGGTCCCTCGTGTGTTGCAGAAACTGGCATTGGAAGGAGTGAGAGTGATTCTGATCGCTCCTTTCTGGCCCAGGCAAATCTGGTTCTCTCTTATACAACAATACTCAGAGGTTCCTCCTCTTCCTCTCCCTTTATCTCGAGGATTGCTGACCCAGGATCAGGGGACCCTGGTCCATCCAGGACTCAAGTCTCTTCAACTTAATGCATGGCTTCTGCAGACCTAGCCCAGTCTCGCTTTGGCGTCTCTCCCAAGGTGGCCGAGATTCTGGTGGAGGCTAGAAAACCCTCCACTAGGTCCACCTACGCCATGAAATGGAAAAGATTTTCCATTTGGGCTGCTTCCAGGAACGTGTAGCCTTTCTCCTGTCCTGTAGCCATTCTGTTCATGTGCAAAATCCCTTATCTGATCTTTCACAAAGAAAGAGTAGCTCTTCGAACAGATCCTAAATTTCTCCCAAAAGTGGTAGCGGAGTCTACCTTGAATCAATCTATTGAATTACCTGCCTTTTTCACGCAGTACTCCAACCAAGGAGAATATTTGCTCCATACCATGGATGTCCACAGGATTCTGAGATACTACACCGATAGGACGAAGGATCTCAGAAAGACTGATGAGCTGTTCGTCTCTCTTGCTCACAAAAGGGAAGGCAATGCTGTCTCCAAGCAGTGCCTCTCAAAGTGGTTGGCTCATTGCATCACTTTCAGTTATGACAAGTACAACAAGACCCTACCGGCTCAAGTCAGAGGTCACTCCACTCGAGGAGTAGCAGCCTCTGCGGCTTGTTTCAAGAATGTGTCTGCGGCAGACATCTGTGCTGCTGCCACTTGGACTTCTGTCCATACATTTACTAAGCATTACAGTTTGGACATTGCCTCTCGCCGTAGAGCAGGCTTCGGGTTAGCTGTCTTGCAAGGCCTCCTATCGTGAAGTTTGCAAGGTTGTTTGCTACTTTTTGGAGTAGTTCCTCCTCCCGGTGCCTTTTCATTTGTTCCAGACTGCTTGGGATTCTGTCCTATATGTAATTACCTACTGCAAGAGCCCTCTCGAAGTAAGATAGTACAGTTACGTAAGAACTTACCATAGCAGTAGTTCTTCGAGAGAGGCTCTTGCAGTAGGTAATACCTTCCCGCCCTCCATCCCCCTAGGCTTTTTCAGCTCCTTTTCCATTGAGGGAAATATCTGCTTCTCTCTCTCGTCCGGGCCTTCCGGGCCTGTGGTGGGAAAGAACTGGAAGGCGGGCGTCTGGGACTGCCCCTTTATACTGACGTCGGTCACCTGACTTGGGGGTGGTCCCCGCCAGGGACTGCTAGCTAGAAATTTTTCCGTGGGGTCCTACCACCAGCCAACGTCAGTCCTATATGTAATTACCTACTGCAAGAGCCTCTCTCGAAGATCTACTGTTACGGTAAGTTCTTGCGTAACTGTACTTTCCCGCGCCGGAACCCAGCATAAGCATGTCAGTTGGGTATTCGAAGGGTCCGATTATCGACTTATCGACCTTGGCTGTGCAGACACCGGGGTACCCGGTGCCAGACTCATCAGCCTGGGCATTCACTGGGGGGTCCGACTGGCAATTTATTGGCTCAGTCTAACTGCTTAGACCTCACGGAGGAGATGGGTCTAAGAGTGGCGGAGGCCTCGGCCGAGGCTCCCATGGCCAGTGGTGGCAGGGGAACCAAGGACTGCTCCTGGGAAGGTGGGGCAGACTTGGCAGCAGCAACGGTCTTCCTGGAGGCAGAGAGCCACTGATCATCCGAGGCGGCCGTTGGTGAGAGGGGGACCTATCCTGGTCGCTGTGCTTCTCCTTGTCCCTCTTCTTCCTGTGCTTGTGGGAATCAGTAGGGGAGGATGACGCGTTCCTCAGCTTCTGCAGCTCTGTTTCTATCACGGTCATCTTCTATAGCAGATGGGCCTTGAGGGCCTGCTGGAGGCGCTTCCGTGTGGCATGGTTGAAGCTCAGGCAGGCCTCTCAATCCTCAGTCTTGTGCTCCAGGCCCAAGCAGAAGAGGCAAAGGGAGTGAGAATCCTTGTGTGGGAGCTATGTATTTCAAGAATAGCACTTATTTTTATGCGACTTGACAAGACGGAGAAGACATGCACAAAATTGGTTTGGAACAATAAAAGAAAGGAAGGATACTCATCTGAAAAAAGGTGGTCAAACTGCAGCAGTGGATCTCCGTGAGGTCCGATGTGCACAGGTCGACGGCGGCAAAGAACTGGAAGGTGGGCATGGGGACTGCCCACTACGTAGTGTTATGCTGTCGGTCATGTGACATCAGGTGGGCGGTCCCCCGCCAGATATTATTGGCTAAAGTTTCCATGTGGTTCTGACCCCAGGGGGTGCAGTCCTCAAGGTTACCTACTACAAGAGCCCTCTCGATGTAAGATCCTGCAGTTCTGAAATTCTTCAAGCAGAAGTAATGGCAACTAAAAACAACACTTTCCAAGAAAGAAAGCGCAAGTCACTTTTTTAAAAATGTTAAATGTTCAGAATGCACATTTATTTATATGCTCATTATGTTGAAACCACCACTGGCCTGACAGTCTGTCTTTTTTTTTTTTTTTTTATCAGGAGTCTCTGCATGGCAAGTTTTGAAATGCTCACGTCACAGACTCCCGATACAACATTCAGTCAGTTGCAGCGTTCACACTTGACTCTGCGCCCTGGACATGCAAGATGCCTGCCTACATATCCTGTTTTTTCAGGTCCATCGCCGCTACCTCAGGTTCTCCTTTCAGGGGGAACATTATCATTTCATGCCACCCCCCCCCTTGGCCTATCCTCTGCACCCCAGGTTTTTACCAAGTGCCTTGTGGTAATGGCGACAGCCCTGAGACACCAGGGCCACTATGTGTTCCCCTACCTCAACGACTGACTTCTGTCAGCTCCGTCGAGGGAGCAGCTGAAACTTTCCCTTTCCGCTACCCTAGCCCTTTTCACGCAAGTGGGGATTATAGTCCAGGTCCCAGCTTGTCCCCTCCCAATGTCTCCAGTTTATTAGAGCGGTGCCGGATACTGCCCAAGGTATGGCCTCCCTCCCTTCCTCAGGATAGGGCGGAAGCCTTACAAAAGCAGGCTCGCCTGATAGCCTACAGCAGGTGGGTTTCGGCCAGATTGGTTATCCAGCTCCTTGGCCTTATGACAGCAGCCTCTGGCCCAGGCTTCACATGCGTGTTTTGCAGTGGATGCTCAGAGTGCAGTATGATCAGAGCCGGACTGCCTGGACCACATGGTCATGATCTCCAGTTCGATGCAACAGGATTTCCTGTGGTGGCAGGATCTCAGCAGCCTTATCAGCGGGTCCTTTTCCAGTCCCCCCCATCCCCCTCCCCATTCCAGACCCTGACTATGGAAGCTTCATGGATGGGTTGGGGGACTCGTCTAGAGCCCCACAGGACTTCTAGGGCTGTGGACTCAGCCAGAACTTTCCCTACTCATAAATGTATTAGAGATGAGGGCAGTGCAGTATGCTCTTCAAGCCTTCCAGCACTTGCTGGGCCAGTGCTTACTATTAGTCCAGTCAGACAATGTGTGTAATCTGGTTCCTCAGCAAGCAAGGGGGCACTCGCTCGTATCCCCTCTGCAGGGAAGCAATGCGGGTCTGGAATTGGGCAATTCTGCATCGAATTCACCTCACAGCAGTTCACGTTCCAGGTGTGCAAAACATCCTAGCGGACAGTCTCAGCCACACCAGAGTACTAGCCCACGAATGGGACCTCAAGCAAGCGGTGGTCACAGATATAGTCAACCTATGGGGTTGTCCAGACTTGGATCTGTTTGCCTCTCCCTACAATGCAAAACTACCCAGGTTTTGCTCGCTCGTTCCCAGGCATGGTATTTTCTGGCGAGACGTGCTATCTCTTTGCTGGACAGGGAGGTTTTCGTAAGCCTTCCCTCCCTTTGCAGTTCTGCAGAGGGTGCTGCTCAAGCTTCAAGCGGAGGGGGCTCACGTGATTTTGATCGCCCCGTATTGGCCTTGCCAGATATGGTTTCTGCTTCTCCAGCAGCTTGCAGTAGAACCTCCTGTTCCCCTGCCCTCTGCCACAATCTCCTGACTCAGGAGATAGGCACGCTGGTCCACCCAGGGCTGAAGTCCCTTCACCTTCATGCGTGGCATCTTCTGACGTATCTGCTTTATACTTTGGAGTCTCTCCAGAGTGGCTCACATTCTTGACGAGGCTAGAAAGCCTTCCACAAGGACAAGCTATGCTATGAAATGGAAGCGTTTCTCCATTTGGGCCACTTCCAAGGGTTGGGACCCTTTCTTGTGCCCCATTCCTCAGGTCATGGAGTACTTGCTGCATCTCTCCGACCTGGGCCTGAGTTGCTCTTCGCTGAAGGTTCATCTGTCTGCTATCTCTACCACACCTTGGTGGAGAGCAAATCTCTGGTTCAGCTGGAGTTCTCTAAAACCCTTCTTAAAGAGATTCTCCACTTGAAACACCCAGTGCACAGTCCAGCACCAACTTGGGATCTAAATTTTATTTTTAGAGAAACTTACCTTGCCTCCTTTTGAACTGGCTGGTAGTTGTGATAATGCACTGTTTATCTTGTAAAGCGCTCTTTGCAGTGGCAGTGACTTCCACTCGAAGGATTTCCAAGCTTCAGTCCCTGTGGTGTACAGATCCTTATTTGGTTTTTCACAGAGACCAGGTAGCTCTGTGTACCAAAAGTGTTTTCTGAGTTCACGTTGAATCAATCTATTCAACTGCTGGTGTACTATCCTGAGTATTCCTGTCAGGGGGATGCATTTCTGCATACCTTGGTTGCTCACAGAATTTTGCGTTACTACACTAACCATACTAAGTTTGTCCGAAAATTGGACCAGCTTTTTGTTTCTTTTGCACCCAAAAGAGAGGGTATAGCAGTTTCCAAACAGTGTTTATCCAAGTGGTTGGCAAACTGTATTGTGTTCTGTTACCAGAAGTATAGTAGAACCCTCCCGGGGGAGGTTAAGGGGCATTCTACCAGGGGCATGGCTGTTTCTACTGCTTGTTTCAGAAATGTCTGCCGCCAACATGTGTGCGATGGCCACTTGGAGCTCCTTCCACACTTTCACCAGTCGTCACAGTCTGGACATTATCTTTAGGCACAGGGCTGGCTTTGGTCTAGCTGTTCTCCAAGGCTTTCTGTCCTAAATTCTCTGCCTTTCTACAGACCTTTCCTGCCTCATGTTTCAGTTCCTTCTGATTCACACTGCTTAGGACTCTCTCCTCAAGGTTACTTACTTACTTACTTACTGCAAGAGCCCTCTGGAAGTAAGATAGTACAGTTACATAAGAACTTACCGTAACAGTGGATCTTTGAGAGAAGCTCTTGCAGTAGGTAACAGTTTCCCCTCCCTCCTTCCTCCAATTTCTGCTACTCTTCTCCGTGAGCTTATTTTGGCTCCAGGAGCCTCTCTTCCATTCTCCTCTCAACTCTGTTTGGAGATTTCCGATGGGAGAACTGGAAGGCAGGCGTGGGGACTGCCCACTATATATTATTACGCTGACGTCAGTCACGTGACATCGAGTGGGCAGTCCCCTGTCAGATATTGCTAGCTAAAGTTTCTGTGCTGTCCTGACGCCAGGGGGCACACTTGTCATTACCTACTGCAGGAGCCTCTCTCAAAGATATACTGTTATGGTAAGTTCTTAACTGTACTTTCTAATGTGTGAGCCTCCTTATTTAATTTTTCACAATGACGGGGTGTCTTTACATACTAATCCTTAGTTTGTACCAAAGGTAGTGTCTGAGTTTATCTTAAATCAAACCATTCACCTGCAAGTGTATTGTCCTGAGCATGCCAGTCCATGGGGAAGCATTGCTCCATACTTTAGATGTACATAGAATACTCCGGTACTATAATCGGTGCATGAAGGACTGCAGAAAGTCTTTGCAGCTTTTGTTTCGTGCTCCTTTGGGAAAGAGGGCATTCCTGTTTCCAAACAGTGCCTGTCCAAATGGTTAGCAGACTTGTTGCTTTTTATTGCAGGAAGTGTGATAAGGAACTTCCTGGAGTTGTTCGTGGTTAGTCCAGTAGAGGCATGGCCACATCTGTTGCATGTTCTAAAAATGTGTCTGCTGTGGAAATCTGTGCAGCTGCTACCTGGAGTACTGTCCATACCTTTACCAAGCATTACAGTCTGGACATAGTTTCAAGAATGAGGGCTGGCTTCTACCTAGCTGTGCTGCAAGGCCTACTTTTTTAGGCCTGTCTGCTCCTGCCAGCCAGTCTGGTTTTAGTCAGTACTGCTTGGTACCCGCTCCATATGTGTGGCCTGATGAAAGAGATGTCCTTAAAGAAGATAACGGTTACGCACTTACCAGAACAGTAGATCTTTGAGAGAATCTCTTTCTTCAGACCATGCTGTCCCACCCTCCACCCCTCTATCAAATCCTTAGAATCTGGAGAATGCTGTGTCTTTCTCCATGAGGGCCTATCTGCCGCTGTCTGCCTCACCTGATTGGCAGAGCCCTAGGTCCTCTCCTGGTTCCCTTCAGGGAGGCCCTCAGAGCATGATCTCCAGCGGGGAACTGACGAGGGAAGGGGATGTCCATATTTATATGGGAGAGCGGACATCTGACGCCATAGTTGGTGGCCTCTAGTGGACTGCTTGCAGAAGCTTCCATGTGGTCCTGTTGCCTGGTGGCTTATAGTTTCATAGGTGTGGCCTGATGAGATGTTCTCTCGAAGATCTACTGTTACGCAAGTACATTCATTCTCCCAGTGGGGCACTCTCCTGGTTGACTTGTTTGCCTCCTGTGAGAATGCCAGGCTGATGCTTTTCTGTGCGCACCCCCCCAAAAACAGTGCAGGATACTGGTGGGGGATGCCTTTGAGAGACCCTGGACTCCAGTCCTCCTCTATGCCTTCCCTTCCTTTTCCTTGATCCACAGAGTATTGGTCAAGGTAAGGAAGGACAAGGCATGGATGATTCTGGTAGCCCAGGACTAGTCACACCAGTTTTGGTACCCAGATCTCCTCAACCTTAGCAGCAGGCCCCGTGGCAGTTTTGGTCCCTATGCCTTGACCTGCTGTCCTGTCACAAGGGAGAGGACCTGCACCAGGACCTTCAGTCTCTGCACATGACAGCCTGGTTCCTGAGTGGCCCAAGTTCCAGGCCTTGGGTCTCTCTGAAGAAGTTCTCCATGTTGTGGAGGCCTCCCTGAAAGAGTTAACCCATCAGTGCTACGCCTTTAAATGGAAACAGTTTTCCATTTGGTGCCAGGGCAGGGAGCTAGACCCCTGTCCTCACCTTTGGCTAGCATTCCTGACTACCTGTGGTCCCTCTCTGTCAGGCTTGAGATCAGTAACCCTCAGGGTGCACCTGGCAGCCATCTCTGCATACCTGACATGGGCTGGTATGCTGACAGTGGCCCAGAAGACAGTGGTAGAGAATTTCTTCAAAGGCCTTAACCACCTATCCCCACTGGTGCGTGAAACACCACCACTTTGGTACTTGTTGCTGGTTTTGGCAGTGCTCGTGGGCAAGCCATCTGAACCAGTGCACTGGTGCGAGATGTCACAGCTGTCATGGAAGACCGCTTTCTTGGTGGATTCCACCTCCATCGGAAGGATTGGCAAGCTCCAGGCGTTTTTAGTGGAGACTCCTTATCTGGTGTTCCACAAGGACAAGGTTGTTCTTCAGCCCCACCAGAAGTTTCTTCCAAAGGTTTTGTCGGAGTTTCACCTTAACCGGGTCATTAACGTCCCGGTGTAGTTCAGTCCAACTTCAGAGGCTGAGCCCAGGCTTCATCCTTTGGACCTGTGGCTTGCTTACTATAAGGAGCGCATGGCTGGAGTTAGGGGAGAGGTTCGCCAGCATTTTGTCACGACACTGAAGCCGCACCTGGCAGCTAAGCAGACTGTTGGCAGGTGGATTGTCTTCTGTATTGATCGCTGCTATGGGTTGGCTGGTAGGGAGCCTCCTGTAGGGCTCCGGGGCTCATTCCACCAGACATACTGCTGCCTCAGTGGCTGCTTCTAGGGATGTCCCTATCCAGGAAGTCTGCAGGGCTGCTACGTGGAAGTCTGCACACACCTTCATTTCCCACTACAACATCGACCTTGAGTCATGACGGGATACTGGTTTTGGGACTTCAGTTCTCCAATCCGTGTTTGCCAGATAGGGGTGTGCGCCATGCCCTCTCCTGGAGGACTGCTAGGAGTCTGACAGAGTGTGGCTAGTACACTGTATTCATGCCACTAGAAATGAGGATTACTGAACCCAGGGTATTAAGTAAGCCCAAAAAATTGATTAGCAGTTTTATGCGTGAAAGTGCTAATCTGCTGTAAAACTGCATATCACTTGGCATAGATTGATTAGCAAAAGTAAAATATAATTTTAATAATTTGTCTACTGTGCCATTGTCTCACAGAAAGAAATGGTTAGCATTTTACTGCTATGCATTTTTAGAAATGTTTATCATCTGTTTTGCGTAGCGTTTTGTTATGCTATTCCAGCTATTTAATACCCTGCTCCCCTGTAACCGTAGTTCTGGGGGTGGTATATAGTGCACATCCACACAACCCACCTGACTTCCCTTGGGATGTGGCACACTGATCCCTGCTTCCAGTGTGCAAGATACGACTTGACAGGGTGAAGCCAAAGAGTACCAACCAGGTGGGTGGGAGGAGCTTGGCTTGAAGGCTGTTCCAGCTGTTATTAAAGGGAAAGGAAGACTGCCAGAGTGTGGATGTGCACCATATACCACTCCTAGAACTATGATTATAGGTGAGTAACCCTCATTTTAGTGCCTTAAGGCAGGAAAGAAATTAGAATTTGGCAACATGGAGTCTGCAAGCCAATCCTTCCTTATGTGCTGGCCATAACACTGCACTCTCAGGCATTTTGTGACGTCTGACCAGGGGAGGGTTTGGGGGGCATGCTCCATGGAATTCAGTGGGGCCATTTTCTTACTGTTCTTTATCTGAGACTGTCTTGCCGTAATTCAAAGCCAGTGCTCAACTAACAGTGCTCCTCCTCTTTTGTTTTTTCATTTAATAAATCCTGTCCCTGAAGGGGATATTACAGTCCCAGGCTTTGGTCTGATATATCCCACCATTCTCTATTTGTAGGGAGGTTGGAATACTCCAGGGCACCAGGTCCAGGCTTTCAATTTGAAGTCCAGCATCTTTTTTTTTTTTTTTTTTTTTGTCAACTCTATTTTACACCCTCTTATTCTGGTCCCATAGATCTCACTGTAGCTCAGTTACCGGTTTGACATACTATTCTGCTGTGCCTGAGACCCTCACTGGCCGCCCCTCTGTCCCGGGTTGCTCCTTCATCACCCGGCTAAGCCAATCCCTTCAGCTGTGAAACCCCCCCCTTCCCCGAGATGGGGCCACCGCTCCTCCAGTGCTCTATCTGAAATCTAGTGGGCCACTGGAGTGAGGAGAAGAGCAGGAGGCCGGACAGGGTGGGCCGCGGCAGTGAGCATGGGGATGCCAGCTTTTGTCTACCCGGGTGCCAGGGCTTTTTCTCATTTTTAATCCCCTCCACACGGGATGTGCAATATCGTCCAGCGCATGGCATGAGCACATCCGCGCATGCTCGCAGGACGGCCACCCAACATTCCCCCTACAGATGGTCCCTTGACTGCAGTGCAGCTCGGTCTCCACCAGGCGTCACTAATGTGGAATAGAAATCCTCCCAGGAGAGGAGAGCAGTCTGTTGGATGCTCAGTCCACTCCTGCCTGGACAACCCCCAACTCCCTGGGCTCATTCCTGAACCTGGGCCGTCGGTGTGGCACGAGGTAATGTGGAAGCCTCAACCCCCAGCGCCATCAGGTTAAGTCCAGCTACTTGATCAGCTAGTTTCTGGGCCTCCCATGTCACAGCATCCTAGCACACATGGACATCCAAGGCCCTGCAAATATCACTGCATGGGATAACTAGGCACAGTTCACAGTAATGTCAGTTCATGTAAATAGGGTCTTACAACATTTATGTAGAGATCTTCTCTATCACGTGGGAGGGAAAAAAGATACAGTTGCCCAGAAAAGTATGTTTGATAGGACAGGTAAAACAGTTAGCAGAACAGTGGGGTTACCATGAAAAGGTTCTGCACAGGAAGTGCCATGGTACTATAGTGGGGAAGCTATTTTGAAACTATTAAGTATATGCACTCTAGGCAGTCTAGCATGGCCTCTTTCTTACGGCCATGCACGTTCCAGGCATGCAAAACGTACTGGCAGACAGCCTCATTTGGACATCGTCTCAAGCTCACGAATGGGAACTAAGTCAGGAAGTAGCAGATTCATTGTTCCATCGATGGGGACATCCAAAGATAGATCTCTTCACCTCCCCATCCAACGCAAAATTTCCCAGGTTTTGCTTGCTCGTTCCAGAGCCTGGTGCTTTCTGGCACAATGCATTGTCTCTATGTTGGACAGGGAAGTACTTGTACACTTTCTCTCCCTTTCCCATTCTATAGCGCATCCTTCTGAATGTTCAGGCAGAGAGGGCTCGGATGCTACTTATAGCCCCTCTTTGGCCAGGCAGATCTGGTTCCCAGTCCTGCAGCAGCTGGCTGTGGAACCCCCAGTTCCCCTCCCTCTTCAATACGATCTGCTGACGCAGGATCAGGACAGGCTTGTGCATCCGGGACTCAGGACCCTGCATCAGCATGCATGGCCCCTTCCAACATAATTGTGTCTCACTTTGGAGTTTCCCAGAAGGTAGCTCAAGTCCTGGTGGAGGCTAGGAAACACCCCACCAGATTCATTTGCACTGTGAAATGGAAGAGTTTCTCCATCTGGGCTGCATCCAAGAGCTGGGACCTCTTCTCTTGCTCAGTTCTTCAGGTCATGGAGTACCTGTTGCACTTGCCTGACTCTGGTCTAGGCTGTTCTTCCCTTGAGGTACACCTTTCCACTATTTCTGCCTATCACTCTTTGGTGGAGGGGAAACCCGTAGCTCAGTTGGGGATCTCAAAAAGCTTTCTGAAAGAGATCCACCATTTGAAACCCCCTATCCACAACCCTACTCCACCTTTGGACCTTAATTTCGTTTTGGAGAAGCTTACTCTTCCCCCTTTTGAACCAGCAGCAAGCTGTGACATGCGCTGCCTTTCCTGGAAGGCGCTCTTTCTGATTGCTGTTACTTTTGCTTGAAGGATTTCCGAGCTCCAGGCTCTGATGAATAAGGAGCCTTATTTGATTTTTCACAAGGACTGGGCAGTCCTGTGCATCAATCCTAAGTTTCTTTCCAAGGTGATTTCTGAATTGACCCTAAATCAATCGGTTGAACTCCTGGTGTGTTATCCAGCTCATTCAAATAGGGGTGAGGCACTTCTCCACACGTTAGATGTGCACAGAATCTTGAGGTGCTATGTCCATTGGACCAAAGAATCCCGAAAGTCTGACCAGCTTTTCGTCTCTTTAGCTCCCAGATCCTTGGGGTCCGCAGTTTCTAAGCAGTCTCTCTCCAAATGGCTGGCTAACTGCATATGCTTCTGTTACCAGAAATGCAACAAACCTTTTCGGGGGCAGGTCAGTCAGAGATCACTCTGCTAGAGGCATGGCTACATCCACAGCCTTTATTGGGAACGGTTCTGCAGCAGAGATTTGCGTGGCAGCAACCTGGTATTCGGGCCATACCTTCACAAAGCATTACAGTCTGGACATTGCCTCTAGGCACAGGGCCGGGTTCGGTCTTGCCGTCCTGCTGGGCCTGCTGTCTTAGGCTGGTCCTGGTTTGTTTTCATTTGTTTCCTCCTCCCTGTTTTTGTATCTGGGTCTCTAGGAGACTGACTGCTTGGGATTCAGTCCTACATCTTATGACCTACTGCAGGAACCCTTTCGAAGTAAGATAGTACAGTTACGTCAGAACTTACCGTAACAGTAGATCTTAGAGTGAGGTTCCTGCAGTAGGTTACACTTTCCCTCCCTCCTTTCCCCAGTTTCTGTATCTTCTTTACAGGTCATTTTGAACTGGGCTCCAAGATTTCCTTCCTGTCTCCTCCTCCTTGGATCTCCGGCGGGAGAACTGGAAGGCGGGTGCGGGGACCACTCACTATATAGAGTCATTCTGATGTCCGTCACATGATATCGGGTTGGCAGTCCTCTGCCAGGCATTGCTAGCAAACGTTTGCCGTGTGGTCCTGATGCCACGGGGCGTAGTCCTACATGTTATGACCTACTGCAGGAACCTCTCTTGAAGATCTACTGTTACGGTATGTTCTTAGGTAACTACTTTTTGAAGAAAAAACTACTCATAGTAATGTTGCTTCTTATCAGGTCTTTCACTATGATTTACACTCCTTTAACCCTACGTCCCCTTCCAGAACTTGAAAACAGGTTCACACAAGAATCTGTTCTGTTCATTACAGTTGCTTGATTGTTACTTCTGCAGTTTAACAGCTGTAAAATGTGATCAGTTAAATATTTATAACTGGTGACCTTTTTTTTTTTTTCAAAAGGCTCAGCTAGTTGATATTCGCCATAATAATCGGAAAGTTATGACACTCATGGTTCTCAGTTTGACAGAACCGAGCACAAGCGCACTCAGTAGCATCTGCCTTCAGTTCACCAAGGCCACTACCTTATTGGCTGTCAGTATGTGTGTAGGCGAGCTGAACAGTTCCGGAAACATGGCGGCTCCATTTCCCAGTTAATGAGGAGCCACTAGAAAAAGTCATCTCTCCTTCTCATTATTGTTTTTTACGTATTTATCTGATTGATCCTATTTTTACATTTACACAAACAAGATCTGATTAATCCTGCTATTCGTCTGTTACGTGACACAGTCTGAGCAGGAGCGGTACCGCAGCTGACTGCCTGTAGCGCTAGTTAAACACAATCGTGATGCGAAACTAAAAGGCAAGAAGCAAATGCCTAACTGGAGAGGGAGGGAGTGTCTGTGATACTGTGGTCACAGAACTCTGGCAAGAAAAAATTGCTTACCAGCAATTATATAAAATAAAGCATGGTATAGTGTGCATACTCAAATGTAATGCACACCCGCTGGGTGGGATGCTTTAGTAACTCTAGCTTCGCTCTCGGGATTTATGTAGCATCCCACATCTTGGGGTGTGCATTAAATTCTCGTAATGCACACTACCCCATGCATTATTCTCTATATAATTATTTTAAAATATTTTTCACATGTCTGTGATATTTGGTGTTTTTCCAAAATTCTGTTTTAAAATTAAAAAAAAATGTTTTGGTGGCCATTTAGCTAGGTTTAGTAGTCACAGCTCCCTCTAGCTATGGAAACAAATCTAACATTAGGGGCTAGAGGGTAGTGTTGCCACCGTGCAGAGTTTGAATCTTGATTTTAAATTCCATAATTAACCTAAGGTTCTTTCCCTGGGGTATCACTGTATGCCAGGAAGATTATGCTTATGTAAACCTCAGTGAGGGATCCCTGAGAAGAAACCACTTTACTATGGTGAGTAATTTTGTCTTCATTTTCATTTAGTACTCGGATTCTAGTGGGAGTTTCATATTTCTTTTACCCCCACTCCCGATGTACTCATTAATTGCATTTCATAAATGTGTACAGTGAATAAGGAAGAGAAAGCATTAGTTCAAAACTGTTTTCCTTGTAATCTTAGAGGTATTATATCCAATAATACTGGAAAAGGTTTCCCATCTTGTTTCAGATCCCGCTCAAGATCATCTTCCAGTTCCAGATCAAGATCTCGTTCTAGTTCCAGGGACCGATCTAGATCTCGAGGGTCTAAATCAAGGTGAATGAGGTAGCATGCTGTCCACATAGGAGAGTAAAACTCGAAGCTGAAGCAAAAATGGCAGTTCTTTTCTTTATTCTACAAAGTAGAAGTAACCTAA
This sequence comes from Neoceratodus forsteri, assembly GCA_016271365.2. Classification (NCBI taxonomy): domain Eukaryota; kingdom Metazoa; phylum Chordata; order Ceratodontiformes; family Ceratodontidae; genus Neoceratodus; species Neoceratodus forsteri. The sequence goes on from CM028136.1 coordinate 661,903,403, forward strand.
AGTTTATTGCCAGAATAACTGAAAATGTATGAATGCAGAGAAGTAAAAATGAGTAAGTTGAGTGATAAGTATGAAAACAAGGTATACAGTAGAAATACAGTAATCGAATAGTTCCTTTTTGTTTTGTGCCATATACAAAGTAGGTTTTATAAAATGGCTGCATTTTAGGGAAAGTTCTTTCTTATATTCTATTTATATTTATTTGACTAAAGTACAAAGAATTTGAATAATATTTAGTTTGAACTCACAAAAAAATGTTGCTTACCTGAAGTGCTGTATTAAAAATATAACCATTTTGTTAAAATATTAATATTCAAATCTTGTCTAGGGATAGCAGCAGTAATACTTTATCCAAAAGGGCAACAGAGCACTGGTAAAAACGTCTGACCGAGAGGTAGAAAATGTGTATACCACTGCTTGTGTGTATTAATTAATTTGTACATTTAATAAATAATGTTGGGTGTTTTCTCATATAGGTAGGCAGCAGATTTTTTGGGCTGTCTTTCCCCTCTTGCCTGAGATAAACAGAAAATTCTGAGTGTGAAGTACTTGCCCCCCAATCCCATCACCCTTAATCTTTCAGTCTGTCCTTGCAAGCTGGTAGACAGTTCCTGCCTAGCAGGAAAACGTTTTTCTTTATTACCTTTGTTTCTGCAAGTCAGCCAATTTGCAAAGTCCACTGCAACTGAAGATCACTGAATATATGCTACAGGTACGGTGGAGCTGCTGGGGTATTCTGAGGAAGGAGCCCAGAGCTGCAGTGCCTGGTATTGCTGCTTGAGCCTCACTTCCTCTGTCCTGGGAGGCACAAGTTCTCCCTCAACAAGCCCAGGTAGGAAATGGGCTTTCTAAGGCTGTGAATATGTTTTTCTTATACACACTTGTTGGCATGTCCCTTTCCTTTTAAATCTTGCCGGATGGTCTAAAAGCTGACTCCTCCCACCCGGGTGGTATAGGCCTTTGCTCTGCCCCATGACACCAGATCTTCCTTTCCACTTGGAAGATTCAGGTTCCCTTCTTACTGCTCTGCATTGAGTAGGCACTGGCGTTCAAACCATTGGCTAAATTACCAAAATTAAAACTCATTCGAGTTCCTCCATGACAGTTCTTGATAGCGACAGTGATGGGAGGACAGGTCCTCGCCCAGGTTCCACCGGTGTCTTTGCAGACAGAAAATGTCCAACACCATTCTGCATTCCAAGTGTGTCTACTGCCTGGGCCATGCCCATGACCCTCAGGCCTGCAGTCGCTGCCGCACCTTTTATCTGCAGGTGCTGGACGATTGCCTTGTATATCTACAACTTGGACAACTGGAAAAACGGCACCTGCCGATCAGATCTAAGGATGCCTGTCGTGTGGTCTCTGCAGCTGCAGGATCTGCCGACCAACTAGAGCAGATGAAAGCCCTTGAGGAGGGTGTAGCTCGTGCTGCTGAACAGTCTTCCCAATTGTTGGTTTTTGTTCCGCTCAAACTGGGAACCTCCTCTTCCGGTTCTTTAACAGAGATGTGCCAGTCTCTCCCTACAAAAGGGGAGGGCCCGTCAGGTTTGCACACCTCCCAGTCCTGTAAAAAGGACAGAGGGCCAAAAGAAGAACCTTCACGATGATGGTCTTGGGACAGAGAGAGAGAGAGATCTCAGTCACAGGAGTCTCCTATCTGGACTTTGGTAGAAATTGCAGCCTTGGCTACTGACTTCATGGTACCCCCATCAGTCCAGCCGGCTCAGACGCGGGAAGACGACCAGGTCAAAATCATGATCGACCTCGACGACCCATTATCACCCAGTGAGGCCGACAGTTCTTATTTAGGACCCTGGTCCTACAGACAGATGAGGAGACCAAGCTTGCTGATACTGTTCCCCGTGGTCACAGTTCCCAACCTGGAGGAGCCGCGGTTCTTCCCAACTCCTTCCGAGAAGCCCTATTGGTCCCCCCAACAGTCCTCTTCTAGGTCCTGGATCCCCTCGACTGACAGGCTGAGGAAATCCCACAAGCAGTGCTCCAAGAAGAGACGACTCCGCCACTCGTCCTCGGGTGAGGAGAGGCTTCAACACAAGTTGTCATCGCTATGAGGCTTTCACGTGGCAACAGCTGATGATCACTGGTCTGAAATCGACCCTGGGTTCCAGTCCAGCCATCACCTGGCTATCGCCCTCTAGGCCGACATCGATCCCTCCAGAGCCGGTCGACACCATTCTTACTTTGAGAGCTCATCACATATAGGACTGGCGTCAGGCCGCACGGCAGACTTTTCTAGCAATCTCTGATGGGGGACCGCCCACACGATGTCACATGACCAACGTCAGCATGACTGTATATAGTGGGCAGTCTCCATGCCCACCCTCCAGTTCTTTCCTGCCTTGGACTAGTGTCAGTCACATTGCAGACTTCCATATAACAATCTTGAAGGTGTCTTGCATCGGAATTTCCTTCGCTAAAGTTCTCTTTGTATTGTTTTCATTGATGTCTTCGCCCAAGAAGAAGTGCTTGTCCTGTGGCATGCAGATTCCGCACAAGGACGGTCATCTCAAGTGCGTCCTCTGTTTAGGCCCAGACCACCCTATCTCCTCCTGTCCGGAGTGCCAGACCTTCAACTAGGCCACTAAGAAAAGGAGACGGCAGGCTTTTGAGGCCCATCTCTTGAAAGCCCACCTGGCTTCTCTAGAGAAGAAGATGGTTCGTTTGAGAGAGTCTTCAGCAGATAAATCTTCTCCATTGAAGAAACATAAGGAGAATTCTCGGGAGCGCTCCGTGGACTACACGTGGCCTCGAAAGCGCGCCTGCCACACACCCAGAAATCGGACGGTAAGTCTGATAAGGCCCAGCGGGTCAGTTGATCATCTGCTCCTCTGACAGCCGCGACTCGCCAGCCGATAAGTCGGTTCCAGGCTCCTCAGGGGACCGCTGCGGCAACAAGGAAGCCGGCTCCCCAGCCTGTGGGGACCTGCCCAGCATCAGTCAATAAGTCGGCCGAGCTCCTCCCCGCCCGCCCGATGCCACCTGCTAAGGCGGCTCGTCCTGGCGGCTGCTCAGGTGTAGTACCCCGTCTGGGCCTAACTCGCCTCACCCGAGCATCGCCGGAACCAGGGGAGAAAGGCCCTCGTCCTTCGCCCGTGCCTTCCAGCTACCGTGAGTACCTCTGGTAAAGCACCCCTTGCTGCTGTCGATTCTGCGGAGTCTACTACGCACTCTCCCCCTTGGGTCAAAGGGAAGGATGCTCCTCCTCGGCCGGCTGGCCTTACAGTGGAGGCCCCTCATCCGGGCAGGATCCCTGTAGAGCTGATCCCGGCCAAGATCTCGCCAGTGGACCCGGCGAACCCTGTTCCTGCGCCGGATGTCCCGACTGCTGTTCCTTAACCGGGACACAGCGATCGGACTCAGACGCCTGACGTCCCGACGACAGTTCCTCAGCCAGGACCTATCGATTGGCCTTAGCCATTGACCCAGACACCAGATCCAGTCCTGCCGTCAGGGCCCATTCATCCGGTTCCGATGTTGGCCCCTCTGACACCAGACCAGTTTCCGGCGCTGGATCGGGTGGTGGCAGTTCAGACGGTGGTTCCCCTAACGTGGGCTGCCCCAGCGCTGGACCCCAGCCTTATATAGAACGGCAGGTCTGACATGGGTACCCCCGCTGCCAGAGCCAACAGCTGGGATCTACTCTAGACCCCGAACTGTCCCTCACTACCCATTGGGCATCCTTGGGGGACCACTACCCTGCTGACCCCCTCCAGACTGGAGCCACTATGGACAGTTATACCCTGGGTTCAGTCGCTATTCTCATTACCAGGGATTCCAGGGCTATCATTACCCACCCCCACTGGTAATGCTGCCCCCTCCTGCACCCCCTCGGCCCCAACCTCCTCCACCACCCCCTCCACTCCCTCCAGTTACACCAGACTTCAAGACTGATTCAGTCTTGGTGGCAGGGGGCTCGGTCAGAGTTGATGTCGGACCTGGAGATGAGACTCCCTCACCCATGGTCTCCTAGGTCCCCTTCCACGAGCAGTTCTTCTGTGGCTATGGTGCACGTCTGGGGGAAGACTCATCAGGATGGCGCACTTCCTGATGTCCGTTACCGTCTGGCGAAGGGGTAGATAGCGGCGATGAGGGGCGGCGATTCTGTGGAGGAGCCTGAGGGTCCGTCAGGCGAGGTTTCCCCAAAATTCCCGCCAGAGGACCCTGCCTTTTCGGACCTTCTGTGGTCTATGAAGGATTGCTTTGACTGGGAGTCAGAGGATCGGGACCCTATGAGACAGACACTCGCAGAGCATCTGGACTTAGAGTCCCTGTCTCCGGTCCTCATCCCTCCATTGACTGGACCTCATCAGGACTTCACCTCTACCATGTGGCAGATGGCTCATTCCATCCTGGCTGTCCCCAAGAGGATGGACAGACTTAACCGGGCTCCAAAGGATGCCCCGCTCTTGAAAATGCACCCTAATGCTGACTCTGTTGTCATTTCTGCTGCTCATGACCGCTCCGCTGCACCCAAGCACATGAGTACCTCTCCTCCGGACAGAGTTGAGGTTGATGGACTAGTTCGGGAGAAAGATCTATGCTTCAGCCACATGCGCTCTCCAGTCCCTTAACTATGTGGCTCATATGGTGTCTCACCAGAAAGCTACCTTGGCCAGGTTACAAGCCATGGATCCCTCGACTTTAAAGGAGGAGCTTATCAAGGATCTTTGCCTCTCCATGTTCTCTTGTAGGCATGCTTTGCAAGCCACATACGACTCTGTCAGTTCTGTGCCTTGCACCTCGGCAGCTGACATTGCCCTTAGACGGCACTCCTGGCTTCGCCTTTCTGGACTTGCTAATGAGGTTCAGTCGACAATTCAAAATGCCCCCTTCAGGGGCTCGGTACTCTTTGGTGGTGACACCAAGGACATTATCCCTGACCTGCAGGACAGAGGTCTTGTCCTCAGGTTGGTGAGGTCCAAGTACCAATCGGGCAACCAACAGCAGCCCTTTTGGAAAAGGACCTGGAGGCAGAGAAAGCAAGGCCTGGCACGTCACCAGGGAAAGCGTAAGGCCATGGGTACAGCCACCCCTCCTGCCTCCAAGAACCAGAGACGTGCAGAAGTCCTCCCCCTGTAAGTCAGGCCACTTCCTGACTTCCCATACCCACTGCCTATTCAGTTTCCCGACGGGGAGGAGGTTCACCTGCCACGTGCAGAAGTGGAGGGCAGTCACCTCCGATGAATGGGTCCTGCAGCTAATATCCAGAAACTCCACCAAAAAGATCCTCCTGTTCAAGGGATCAGGCTCTTCTCGTCCGAGAAGAGGTGAACAGTCTCTTGCTTAAGGAAGCAAAAGTGTACGTTCCTCTCCGGCAAAGAGGAAAGGGGTTTTACTCCCATTTTTTTCCTGGTTCCAAAAAAAGACTGGATTTCAGACCCATACACGACTTAAGCAACTTAAACCAGTTTGTCGAGTACAAAAAAGTTCGGATGCTGACCCTCCAGAGCCTCCTTCCACTCCTTCTGGAGAACCATTGGTTGTGCGCTCTGGACTTGCAGGATGGCTTACCTGCATATCCCTGTCTTCCCCAGCCACCGCCGGTTCCTGCGATTTCAGTTCCAGAGGGAACACTTCCAATTCCGGGCGGTCCCCTTTGGTCTGTCTTTGGTCGCCCCGGATGTTTACCAAGTGCCTGGCAGTGGTTGCAGCCTTCTTATGCTGCAGGGGCATTGTGTTTTTCCCTTACCTGGATGACTCGCTGATTTCAGCCCCGTCCAGGGACTCTTTACTAGAGGCTGTTTCTTTCATGTTGGACCTTTTCAACAGGCTAGGGATTACTGTCAGTATTCCCAAGTCCTCTAGGACTCCTGCCCAGAAACTTCAGTTCATTGTGGCAGTTTTAGATACAGTCTGTTGCAGAGCCTTCTTCCCTCCAGACAGGGTGGAGACACTGATCTGTCAGGCTTCCTGTGTGGCTTCTTCCAGGACCATCCCGGCCTGGGAAATCCTTTGCCTTCTCGGCCTGATAGTGGCCTCCATCACCACTGTTTCCTTTGTGAGGCTTCTCATGAGAGCCACTCAGTGGTCCTTGCGTGTGCAGTGGGATCAACTCCTGGACGACTTGGACCATCCAGTATTGGTCTCCTCAGCGGTTCAGAAGGAACTGCTTTGGTGGAGGGATCCCTGCAATCTTTCTTTGGGTCTTCCTTTCAGGAACTCTGCTCCTTTAGCATCCATAACCACGGATGCCACGAACATAGGATGGGGAGCAACGAAGCCCAAGGACTGTGGTCCAGCTTGGAGACTACGTTACATATCAACATGCCGGAGATGAGAGCTGTCCTGTACCCCTTCCAGACCCTCCTTCCCAAGGGATCACTGCTGGTCCAAACGGACATGTCGGTAGTTTAGTACCTCAACAAACAAGGAAATTACTTCAGGAAGTGGCGGAATCCATCTTGCTGCGTTGGGGGCATCTGGAAATCGACCTTTTCGCCTCCAAACTCAGTGCAAAACTTCCCAGTTTTTACTCGCTCCTTCCAGGGCATGGTGCTTTCTGGCATGACACGCTGTCTCTCTTGGACAGGAACATTTTTCTACGCCTTCCCTCCATTTCCCATTCTCCAGAGGGTCCTCCTCAAACTTCAAGCAGAGAGAGCAAAGATGATTCTCATTGCTGCTTTGTGGCCGAGACAGATTTGGTTCCCGCTGCTGCAACAGCTTTCCAGGGTACCACTGGTTCCACTTCCAGTGACTCGCGACCTCCTGACTCAGGATCAAGGTCGATTACTAAATCCGGGGCTCAGGACTCTGCATCTTCATGCATGGCTGCTGCAGACATAGTGATCTCTCGCTTTGGGGTCTCCTCCCGGGTTGCTCAAGTCCTCATTGAGGCCAGAAAACCCTCTACTTGTGCCATGAAGTGGAAGCGGTTTTCCGTCTGGGCGACCGCCATGGATTGGAACCTCTTCTCATGTTCTACTCCTCAAGTCACTGAATACCTCCTTCACCTGTCAGACTCGGGTCTTTCATATTCGTAGTTGAAGGTCCACCTTTCGACTATTTTCCCGTACCACTAGCTAGTGGATGGTAAACCCATGACTCAGTTGGAAATCTCTAAAACCTTTCTGAATGGGATTCTCCATCTGAAACCCCCCATCTGCAGCCCAACTTCTCCTTGGGATTTGAAATTCTATTTGGAAACGCTCACCCTTCCTCCTTTTGAGACAGCTATGAGCTGTGATTTGCACTTCCTTTCCTGGAAGGCATTGTTGCTGGTTGCCATCACGTCAGCCTGGAGGATTTCGGAGCTTCACCTCTGGCTTGTAAGGAGCCCCATCTGATTTTCCACAGGGACCGGGCAGTCCTCAGAATGAATCTGAAGTTTCTTCCCAAGGTGGTGTCAGAAGCCACATTGAACCAATCAGTGGAGCTTCCTGTATACTATCCGCACCCCTGTAACAGAGGTGAGGCACTCCTCCAAACCGTGGACGTACATTGGATTCTTCAGTGTTACACTCATCGGACTAAAGAATTCTGTAGCTGTGATCAGCTTTTTGTCTCTTTCGCCCCCAGATCGAAGGGCAAACCGGTTTCTAAACAGGGCCTTTCCAAATGGTTAGGCAACTGTATTAGACATTAACAGAAGTATGAAAAACCTTTGCAGGGTGCCATCAGAGGTCATTCTACTAGGAGCATGGCTGCTTCTGCTGCCTTTTTGTGAAATGTCTTTGCAGCCGATATCTGTGCCGCAGCCACTTGGACTTCTGTCCATACCTTTACCAAACACTACAGTCTGGACATTGCTTCTAGTTGGAGGGCTGGTTTCGGCCTAGCTGTGTTACAGGGCCTTCTGTCCTAGGCTGGGTCCATTCTGGAGTCCATTTTTTTCTGTTAGTTATTTCTCCTCCTCCCTAGTTTCTCTCGTTCTCTTTTGAGGGACTGCTTGGGACTCTGTCCTATATGTGATGATCTACTGAAGGAACCCTCTTGAAGTAAGATAGTACAGTTACGTAGGAACTTACCGTAACAGTAGATCTTCGAGAGAGGTTGCTTCAGTGGGTCATATTTTTCCCTTCCTCCTTCCCCTCATTTTGTGTTGTACAGGGACTCCAAATCCTGTTCGCTCCTGCTGTCAGACCTCTTCCTGGCTCCGGGAGAACTGGAGGGCGGGTGTGGGGACTGCCCATGTCCGTCAGGGATTGCTAGAAAAGTCTGCCGTGCAGACCGATGCCAGGTGGTGCCAGTCCTGTATGTGATGACCTACAGAAGGAACACCTCTCGAAGATCTACTGTTAAGGTAAGTTCCTACGTAACTGTACTTTACTCCATCCGAAGAGCCAGTGAAGACCCTCCCAGCTCGGCGAGCTGGCACCTCCACCTATTTTGGTGGAGCCGCCACCTAAGCAGCCTCCCTTGGGGGCGCCTGTCAAGGAGTGTCTACCTGATCAGGGTCTCCCACACAGGCTGTCAGTCACCCTCATTCCCGACCGTCCATGGTGGGTCGAGAGCGACTCAGGTGGTCGGACGCTTTACCCGGATTCTGGGTCCGAGGAGTCAGACCTTCACTCATGTTCCTGTGATGATGATTCGATGAGTCTGTTGACGGAGGAGGGTCCCACGTCCTTCATGGTCATCCTCCCTCTCATCTCCGAATTAACGGGGATGCCATTAGAGCCTGTTGAAAAATGGGCCAAATACCCCTAGACTGATATCCTCAGGAAAGGGGATTTCCCCTGTCTATAGCCTTCCCAGTGGCTGAGGCTGTAGTTGGTCCGGCCCTGGAGCTTTGGCAGCACCCAGCCTTCCGCTCGTATAGCCTGCAAATACGCAACTCTCATCAGTGCGTGGTGTGGTACATCAGCCAGCAGGGAGGGACTTGGTCCTACCCTCTTTGCAGGGAAGCAATGAGGGTTTGGGATTGGGCAACACAACACGGCCTTCACCTCATGGCAGTTCACGTTCCAGGAGTCGACAACACCCTGGCAGACAAGCTAAGTCACTCTTGTGCTCTGACTCACGAGTGGGAACTGGACCAAGGGGTCCTAGACAGTATCTTCCAACCTTGGGAAACACCACAGGTCGACCTGTTTGCATCCCCCCTAAATGCAAAACTTCCCGTCTTCTGATCGCTCGCTCCAGAGTGAGGCGCTTTTTGGAGCGACTCTGTCTCTAGACTGGAAGGACAGATCTCCTTGCCTTTCCCCCAATTCCACTTATCCCACGAGTCTTGCAGAAACTAGCTTCAGAAGAAGCGTGAATGATTGTGATTGCTCCTTTCTGGCCCAGACAAGTTTGGTTCTCTCTTCTATAACAATACTCAGAGGATCCTCCTCTTCCTCTATCTTGAGGTTTGTTGACCCAGGATCAGGGGACCCTGGTCCATCCAGGCCTCAGATCCCTTCGACTGCATGCATGGCTCCTGCAGACTTAGCCCAATCCTGTTTTGGAGTGTCTCCCAAAGTGGCAGAGATTTTGGTGGAGGCCAGAAAACCCTCCACCAGATCCACTTATGCCATGAAGTGGAAAAGATTCACTATCTGGGCCGCTTCCAAGAACGTGGAACCCTTCTCCTGTTCAGCGGGGCTTCTGCTGGAGTATCTACGTCATCTGTTTGACCTGGGTCTCAGCCATTCTTCTCTGAAGGTACACATGGTGGCCATCTCGGCCTATCATGTTCGCTTCGCAGACAAAGCTTTCACTCAACTGGAGGTCTCCAAGACCTTTCTCAGAGGGGTCCTCCATCTGAGGCCCCCCATCCGTGCTCCTGCTCCCCCTTGGGACTTGAACTTTGTTCTCGAGAAACTTACTCTCCCTCCCTTCGAACCTGCAGCTTCTGTGGATCTGAAGTTCCTTTTGTGGAAGACTCTCTTCTTGGTGGCCATTACTTCTGCTTGGAGAATTTCCGAGCTCCAGGCCCTGATGTGTAAAATCCCATACTTGATTTTTCACAAAGAACATGTTGCTCTTCGCATGAATCCTAAGTTTCTCCCTAAAGTAGTAGCTGAGTCTACTCTAAATCAGTTCATAGAGTTACCTGCCTTTTTTTCGCAGTACTCTAATCAAGTGGAGTGTTTACTCCATACTAATCAAGGGGAGTATTTACTCCATACTATGGTTGTTCACCGGATTCTGAGATACTACACCAACAGGACGAAGGATCTCAGAAAGACTGATCAATTGTTCGTCTCTCTTGCTCATAAAAGGGAAGGCAGTGCTGTTTCCCAGCAATGCCTGTCTAAGTGGTTGGCTCATTGCATCACTTTCTGTTATGACAAGTACAACAAGACCCTCCCGGATCAAGTCAGCTGTCTCAGTAGCTGCCTCAGTGGCTTGTTTCAAGAATGTGTCTGTGGCAGACATCTGTGCTGCCGTCACCTGGACTTCCATCCATACCTTTACTAAACACTACAGTTTGGATGTTGCCTCTCACCGTAGAGCAGGTTTCGGGCTGGCTGTTTTGCAAGGCCTCCTAGCTTGAGACTTGCCAACCAGAACTGCTTTTTGGAGTAGATTTCCTCCTCCCGGTGCCTCTCTTTGTTCCAGACTGCTTGGGATTCAGTCCTGTATGTAATTACCTACTGCAAGAGCCCTCTCGAAGTAAGATGGTACAGTTACGTAAGAACTTACCATAACAGTAGATCTTCGAGAGAGGCTCTTGCAGTAGGTAATACCTTCCCGCCCTCCATCCCCCTAGGCTTTTTCAGCTCCTTTTCCATTGAGGGAAATATCCGCTTCTCTCTCGTCCGGCCTCTTTTGGCCTATGGCAGGAAAGAACTGGAAGGCGGTCCGGGACTGCCCCTTTATACCAACGTCTCCCGACGCCTCGTCACCTGACGGGGCGGTCCTCACCAGGACTGCTAGCTAGAAATGTTTCAGGTCCCAAGCGCCTGCCGGCGCCAGTCCTATATGTAATTACCTACTGCAAGAGCCTCTCTCGAAGATCTACTGTTACGGTAAGTTTTTACGTAACTGTACTTTCTCTCCCCAAAAAAAAAAATTGGGAGTTGAACCTGTGCATAGCCATGCTCATGGAATATCCCTTTGAGCCTGTGGCTACTGCAGACTTGAAATACGTCACTGAGAAGTCAGTATTCCTGGTGGCCATAACGTCTGCCAGGAGGGCGTGCGAGCTGTAGGCTCTTTGCACGAATCCTACAGACATAATTTGGGATAGGGTAGTCCTTAGGGCTGACTGGAAATTCCTTCCTAAGGTGGTGTCAGTTTCATTTAAACCATCCAGTACTCTCCCAGTGTTCTTCACAACAAAGACCAAGTTTGGTGAGTAGAGGCTCCACAGTCAATTTAAAGGGCATTTGGTTATATTCTAGACCAAACAAAGGACCTCGGATCTTCCCGCTCACAGCTGTTCCTCACATATGGTGACGTGATCATGGGCAGGCCAGCTTCTAAAAGGACCATTGTCCTCTGGTTAGTCTCCTGCATCCAGTTCTGTTACACTAAAGTTGACAAGCAACCACTACAAGGCCTCGGTGCACATTCCATCTGTGGCAGCTGCAAGGGATATTTCCTTGTCAGAAGTTTGTAAAACGGCTACCAGGAAAACTATACACACCTTTACAAAGCTCTGTTGTCTGGACATGCAGTCCTGAAGAGATGCCAGTTTTGGCACTGCTGTCTTACAGAATCTTTTCCCTAAATAGAATCTGTAACCAGCCTCCCAAGATACTGCTTTGTAGTCTGCAGTTAAGAAGAACTGCGTCCAGTTCTGGAGACCCCATCGCCGCAAGGACATAGACAGGATAGAGGCCGTCCAGAGGAGGGCAACTAAAATGGTGCCGCGTCTGCAAGAGAAGCCATACAAGGAGAGATCAAAGGAGCTTAATATGTATACCCTTGAGGAAAGGAGGTAGAAGGGGGACATGATAGAAACTATCAAGCACCTCAGTGGAATCAACAGAGTTCAAGAGGGTAGCATCTTTCAGAAAAAGATGTGCAAGAACAAGGTACACAATCTGAAGATTGGGTGGGGAGTTCGGGGCAATGTGAGGAAGTATTTTTTCACAGAGAGGGTGGTGGACGCATGGAACAGCCTTAATGAGGAGGTTGTGGGGTCTAAAACTGAGAGAATTCAAGAATGCATGGGACAGACAGAAGGCAATTTTTGTTGGGGGGGTAGGAAGAAATTGGCTGTTAGTTAACTAGGATATGCAGCTTATCCTCTAGGTAGGGAAATGGGCAGATTAGGTGGGCCAGGTGGTCCTTATCTGCCGTCAGTCTACGTTTCTGTGTTTGAGCATAGTGAGGGATTCCTGGGGTTTGAAGGAAAAATTACTTAACCATAGTAATATTGTTTCTTCCAAGGGATCTTTCACTATGCTTAAATCTCCACCGTACTCTCCTTCTAGAACCTGGAAAAAGTTCTACAAGAATCAGTGTTTCAAACAACATGAAGTCTTGCTGTATTCTGACAAATTGCAGTGAGGTCCAACCTTCGAACTGCCCCGGAGATGAAGGAGTTAACTTTCCATGCCAGGCATGGAACGCTGAGCTCGAGCTCGGTTGAGACTCTGTCTGTTGCTGTTGGAACTCAAACCGTCAGATTCTTTACTCCACCTCACTGAACAGTCGCTTCGGAGATTTCTCCTTTGCTCGGTTCTGTTTGTCGGTTAAAGTACCGTTTTTCTCGGTTTTCGACCAAATTTAAACCGCAACCTATCGGTTCAGTCTCTGTCTGTGGTTTCGTGAGTACTAGGTAGGTTTATTTTTTGGTTATTTTCTGTGTGGAACTTGTAAACGTGGGATCGGTTCGGTTTGAACCGATCAGGTTGTTTAAAAGTCTTTATTTCTACTTTTAGAGTGTGGTTACTGGTTCTTATCGGTTCTAAAAAAAAAAAAAACGGATTTATTACGTTTTTTTTCCACGACCCATAACACGGTCAGGAACCGATAAGGGTGTTCTTGCCTGTGGATTGCCAAAAGGTAAGTTTTTGGTTAGGACTGGCCATGTCTGAGAAACCCAAAAGAAAAACCGGGCCCACTGGGTTTCAACACTGTAGTGTGTGTGGGGAAGTCTTTGCTAAGGCTGATCCCCACACCACCTGTGTTTGTCTGGAGTTTGACCACCTCTATTCTGACTGCCAGATTTGTAAAAATTTTCCTGCAGCTACCCTGGAGAAAAGAGTTGGTAGGCTCAGGGAAAGGGAGGCCAAAAAGTCTGCTGACCCGGATGGCCAGCCCGGTTCGGTTCCAACCGAACCAGAAGGAGTGCCCTCTGACCAGGGCGAAACTTCTTCGGGCAAAAGGAGAACAGATTCCGAGGAATCTGTTCCAGTTAAGAGAACAAGAAGGGATAAATCAGCCGGTGTGGATCCAAAAGTTTCTTCTCCAACCGCTGATGAAATAGCCAAAGCAATAAAAATTGTTCAGTCACTATCCCCGGTTCCGACCGAACCGGCACCATCAGGAAGGCGCTCAGTTCCACCGGTTCAGGATTATGATTTAGAGGAGTTTTATGAACCGGAGGAGGAGGAAGGAGAGTATGAGGAAAGTGAATGTGATTACGAAAGTCTGGATGTGCCCATTGACCCGGACATCTCCCCAGACAGACCTTCAGGACTGACTCCTCCTAGGCTTTCTGAGTCCCCCTCCCATTTCATGTTTTACAAGAAAGTGGCTGAAACCCTTCAGCTTCCTATGGAAGAAGCTGTGGACGACCAGGAGGAGCCTGATTATGTTGAAATGATGGATATCCCAGAGTCCAGGAGGCTGTCTATTCCCCTTCATAAGTCTTTTGGGAAACAGACATTTAAAATTTTAAAGACTCCTAATTCTATACCTTCTGTGGATAAGAGAATGGACAAGAGGTACACTCTTTTCAGGCTCGGATACAGAGTTCCTTACCCAGCAATGCAGCCATGTTGGGTAGTGCAGGCTGCTGCCTGTGATAAGGCAAATATACCCTTGGCTTCACACCCCCCAGATAAGGACTCTAGGAGGATTGATGCCATGGCAAAGAAACAGTACATGGCAGCATCCTTGGGACTCAGGCAGGCCAATTATATGGCTTATACAGCTAGATATGAGAAATCTAGATGGGACACTGTAATGGCTTTAGCTAAACGGGTCCCTGGCCAGCTTGCCAAGGAGCTGGAGCAGGTAGCTGCGGATGGTATTGAGGCATCCAAGGTGCAGTTCCATGCTGCAGTGGACTCAAATGATGTTTCATCTAGAGTCATGGCTTCATCTGTGGCCCTTCGTAGGATGGCTTGGCTCAGATGTACTAGCCTGTCTCTGGATACCCAGACTAAGGCCATGGATTTTCCTGTTGTGGGTAATTCTCTGTTTGGGGAGCAAACAGAGAACTACATGAAGAAGATGGATGAATACAGGACCACCTATAGGAGTGCTCAGGCCAAGGAAAGGCAAGCCACTCCTCAGAGGCAGCATCCCAGGGGCAGGCCTTTTCATAGGCCTTTCTACCAAGCCCAGGCCTCCTCTTCTGCTTATGCTCAGAGGGGGTTCTTCAGAGGGAGAGGCAGACGGGGTACAAGCAGGCCTGCTTACACCCCTCAGCCTAAAGCCCCTGCCAAACAGGCACCCTGATGGATTTGCCAGGGCCGATTCTCCACCACCTGTAGGGGGCAGACTGGCTTACTTTGTCCAGGACTGGATGTCTTTAACATCAGACAAATGGGTCCTGGAAGTACTAAGCCAGGGACTGGTTCTCAGCTTCAAAAAATTTCCAAAGATTAGAACCAGATCCTTTCCACCTGCAAATCCTTCAGAGGCACTTGCCCTAGAGGCAGAGGTCTCTTCCCTCTTGGCTCTCAGTGCTATAGAAAGGGTTCCACCCGTACATGAAGGGAAAGGATTGTACTCCAGGTACTTCCTCACCCCCAAAAAGACAGGAGAATGGCAGTCCATCCTGGATCTCAGATATTTAAACAAGCACCTTTTAAAGCCAAAGTTCAAAATGGTGACTCTGGGAATAATTCTACCCTCTCTACAGCCAGTGGACTGGCTAGTCTCCCTGGACCTCAAGGATGCCTATTTCCATATTCTCATCAGAAGCTCCCATCGAAAATACCTCAGGTTCGAGCTGCCCTCAGGCCATTACCAATTCAGAGCAATGCCTTTCGGCCTAACCTCTGCTCCAAGGGTGTTCACAAAATGCCTGGCAGTAGTAGTTGCCTTCCTAAGAAGGCAAAGGATTGTCATCTTCCCATACCTGGACGACTGGCTCATAGTAGGCCAGTCCCCAGACCGTCAAGTTACACCTACAGATAACTCAGCAACTACTCACTTCTCTAGGTTTCCTTCTGAATCTTTCAAAGTCAGTTCTAGAGCCTGTACAGCTCCTCACCTTCATAGGTGCAGAGCAAGATACAGTATAGGCAAGAGCCTTCCTTCCCCTGGACAGGGCAAGGACCCTTATTGCACTGGCATCTTCATTCACCCAACAGGTGTCTCGACCAGCAAGGCATTTTCTGTAGCTCCTGGGGCACATGGCTGCTTCTACAGCAGTGATGCAGGGAGCAAGATTTCAGATGAGGGACATTCAGTTCCACTTGAGAGCCATTTGGTCTCAGAAAAAGGATCCTCTGACCAAACTGATCCCAGTGACTTGAACCCTGATCCAGGCATTGCAGTGGTGGCAGAATCAGGACAATCTAAGACAGGGAGTTCCTTTTGTCACTCAGTCCCACTCTCTAATCCTTACTACAGATGCCTCCCTCTTGGGGTGGGGAGCCCACTTGGGAGACCTAACCACCCAAGGGTTGTGGTCTCCTCAGGAATCTCTGCTTCACATCAATCTATGAGAACTCAGAGCTGTGTTTCTAGCACTTCAGGTTTTCTCCAAGTCTGTTCAGAGCAAAGTAGTTCAGATCAGGACGGACAATACCACCACAGTGTGGTATATCAACAAGCAAGGGGGCACTTGGTCTACCGCCTTGTGCACAGAGGCAATGAAGTTATGGTCTCTGGCCTATTCCCTGAACACCTCTCTTACAGCAGTACACCTCCCAGGCAAGAACAATGTCCTGGCAGATGCTCTCAGCAGGATATCTCGGAGCCATCATGAATGGTCACTGAATTCCCTGGTTTTGAAGGTGATCTTCTCCAGATGGGGCACCCCACAGATAGATCTTTTTGCAGCCCCAGACAATCACCAACTTCCCCTCTTTTGGTGCAGGCCCCCAGTGTTGGGCTCAGTCCCTCTGGATGCCCTAGTTCTCAATTGGGAAGGGAAGTTCCTGTATGCTTTCCCTCCTTCCCTCTCCTGTTCAAGGTGCTAGTCAAAATCAGGTCTCAACCCTGCAAGGTGATTCTGATTGCTCCAGACTGGGCCAGACAGCCCTGGTACCCTCTCCTGTTGTCCTTAGCAGTCCACCTTCCCCTGTTTCTTCCCAGGAATTGCAATCTGTTAACCTGTGCTCAGGGGAGAGTTTGGTATCCGGATCTCAAATCTCTCAATCTCAAGGCCTGGCTCTTGAAGAGTTAGAGTTTGCTGATTTACACCTCTCTCAAAGTGTTATGGATATCCTAAAGGCTTCTCGGAAGCCTTCCACCAGAAACACTTACAATTCCAAATGGAAAAGATTCTCCATATGGTGCTCTGGGAAGCATATTTCTCCAGAGTCTGCTGGCCTGCCCACAGTCCTTGGCTATATGGTTCATCTGAATAGCTTGGGACCCAGACCAGCTACACTTAGAGTGCATCTGGCAGCTGTCTCTGCTTTTCTTTCAGCAGGTAAGCCTTCTTCCCTTTCAGCTCATCCTGTATTCTCTTAAGTTTTTCAAGGGATTGCTTCATTCCAATCCGCCATTCAGGGACCCTGCCCCTGCTTGGGACCTTAATGTTTGCATTGCTCAGCTTATGCAGCCCCCTTTTGAGCCCTTGTCCTCAGCAGAGCTTAAGTACTTGACTTGGAAAACTGTTTTCTTGGTGGCCATCACTTCTGCCAGGCGCATAAGCGAGTTACAAGCCCTGCCAGTGGAGCCTGATTTTATCTCTTTCCATAGAGATAAAGTGGTCCTCAGGACTAACAGGAAGTTTTTGCCTAAGGTGGTTTCAGACTTCCACCTTAACCAGTCTTTATCTCTTCCTGTGTTCTTCACTGACCATTCCTCCTCTGGTGAAAGGAGGCTGCACAGTTTGGATGTGAAAAGAGCCCTTAGCTACTACATAGAGCGTACCAAGGGTCACAGGTTTGACTCCCTCCAACTATTCCTCACTTATCGTGAGGTTGGTAAGGGAAAACCTGCCGCTAAAAGATCCATTGCCAGGTGGATTGTCTCTTGCATTCAATTTTGCTATGAAAAACTAAGCAGGATTCCACCCTCAGGCCTGAGGGCTCACTCTACCAGAGGTACAGCCGCTTCCCTGGCTGCTGCCAGGGATATTCCTATCTTAGAGATATGTCAAGCAGCTACCTGGAAAACAGTTCACACTTTTACCAAGCATTACTCCCTGGATATCCAGGCTAGGAGTGATGTTCGGTTTGGCACAGCAGTGCTTCAGAGCCTATTTCCTAGGTAGGTTCTGTCCCTCCTCCATGGAGGTACTGCTTGGTAGTCTGCAATTTGTCAGAATACAGCAAGACTTCATGTTGTTTGAAGAAAAAATTACTCACCTTAGTAATGTTTCTTCTAATAGAGTCTTGCTGTATTCTGACCTCCCCCCCGTCTTCCTCTCTCAGAACCTTTGTTTTTGGGATGTGGGTGGGCAGTAGCAGTGTTGGCACTCAAGAGGTGCCCCGCCTTTTTATTATCACCCCCTTTTCTTTGGGTGAGTGGGTGTTGTGTTTATTTCATTTTTTGGGTTTCCTGACTTGAGTCTTTGTTTTGGGACCAAAAAATCTGTGTATTATACTTAGTAGCCAGTTGGCTAGTGTAGGTTTACAGCTTCCACACAGGACACTCAGTGAGTTTAGCTCGTAAAGCTCTGACGGTTTGAGTTCAAACAGCAACAGAGTCTCAACTGAGCTCGAGCTCAGCGTTCCATGCCTGGCATGGAAAGTTAACTCTTTCATCTCTGGGGCAGTTTGAAGGTTGGACCTCACTGCAGTTTGTCAGAATACAGCAAGACTCCATTAGAAGAAACAACATTACTAAAGTGAGTAGTTTTTTCTTTGGTTATTATTTACTTGCTTAAACATTCCTTGTTGTTCATCCACAATCAGTTATTCGTTGTAGTGGTTGTCCTAGTTTGCCATAACTTGGCCTGGTAGGCCAAGCTTTGTTTTTTAATTTTTTTACTTGCTTTGTACTCCGTCCTGGGTGACCCTCTATCTCGCCACCCCCCCCCCCCCCAGCTCCACCTCCCCACTCGAAGTGTGCCTCCATTCGTCCTCCACGGCTCACTCCCTCTGGCGGGGCGGCAGGGATCTCTCAACCTGCCGAACACAGATCCGTTTCAGGAGGTGCCTGCCATTCGCAGGAGCGGCGCCTTCGGTGGTCAGTATCATCCAGCCACGCACAGGACAGTTTTCTCCTCTTTACTCCCTCCCTCCCGCCACTCCTGGAGGTGTAGCATTATAGATGGTGGCAGTGGTTGAACTGTGCACGCTTCCGCCCACAGCACTAGCTGACTACTCCGCCCCCAACCTCTGTGTACGGGGCCCAGGCGCTTCGGCACCCAGCCACCGCTAGGTGTCAAAAATGCGCCGGTCTGTGTCCCTTCCTCCCTGGAAGAGGAGAGCTGTCCTCCTGACGCTCGATCATCTTCCAGCCCGGCCGACCCCCAGTGACCCTCTCACACCACAGACACGGTAGTCGGTGTGTCAGGAGGTAAAGCATGATACCTCAGCCCTCCATGTCACTGGGCTGGCAAGCTTTATTGTTTGTTTAAGCCAGTAGTGCATGGCAGGGTGTGTGTTGCTGTGGGATTTACACACGCCTTGTGTGGTGTATCACAAGGCACAGCCAAGTGACTAACCACACAAGGAGTATGTAAATTCCACTACTACACATGACCTGAAGTGCATTATTGCAATTATAAAATGAATCTGTTTTTAAAAATAAAAATGAAATTGGGGTTCAAAGAAAGTAAACATTTGATTACTGGGATCTTTACTGGTTGTCTGTCTGCAGGATTTGTACACTGTCATATGACATGTTTTGACCAATGAGGTTACAGGATTTTTGACACCCATTTTATAATTGATAGTTATTCTTTTTTAGGTATAGCATAGGATAGGGTAGAGTTCATGGCTGCCTTTCTATAGGCTTCTGAGAGTTCGATCATTTACATATATTCCACTCTCTTTGGGGCAGCCCAGCCTTTCATGCTAACTGCAGTTGTTAAGCATAGTGAGGGATTTCTTGGAAGAAATAATATTATGCTAATATTTTCTTGTCTGTATGGTAAAGTAAAACACAGTAGAACACACCAATCCCAAATTGTCACTGTTTGCGTGGTACAGCTATTTTAATATCTTCCCTAACCGAGTGCAATTTATATTTAACATCATAGGGTAAAAGCTGGTGCAGTTGTGCTCTGTGTTGCCAACTATGAGAGCCAGGTTCACATGCAAACTCTGGTGTGTCTCACCAAGAAACTGACATGAGGACAAGTTCATTGCAGAGGTGAAGTGTCTTACATCAGGGAAGGAAGGGACAATTCATAGAGCAACCCTTCTTCTTTGACAGTCTGTCAGCATAATTCCTGTCTGGAGATACAATTTTTGAGGGTTGCAGCTCAAATTTTGCAATAGGGGAATGAAAGGAAATGTAATTTGACCCACAAATGGAAAAACAAATTGAAAAAAATATGTTTCATTATTGATTTTTGCCCTTGAAAGATAGTTGGCCAGTGCCTCATTCCTGGGCACCAACCTCTTTGGCCCTGGAGTGGAAGGGCATCTCACTTAGATTGAGAAGTCCAGTGCCATGCTTGACTCTGTAATTTCATCCCAGAAGGACCAGAAGAGAAGGTCTGAAAAGCCGGGATTTCAGTACTGGTCCTTTCAGTCACAGCCTCCCCTGCAGCAGCCCCAGCACAGAGAGATTCAGGCCTGGCGCCCCAAGTGCAGGAAATGGCGGTCGACTGTAGCTGCGGCGTCAGCTACGGTCAAATGTGTGCGGGTCGAACCCAGAGAGAGCCCATGCTGACCTCGTATTTGCAGGCCATACGGACCAACGGCATGGGGCAGGAGGATGGACTTTGCCAGAGCTCCAGTGTGGGCCCATGAATAGCCTCTGAGACCAGGAAAGTGACCCCAGGGAAGTAGTCGCAGTTGAGGATCTTGGTGAGGGGATACCCCTCCCACTTTCTGACCTGGATCCCCATCGTGTCCAAGATCAGATGGCGCACAGCCCCAAAGGAGGTAGGACCATGGTCCACAGACAAATCCCCAGACTCTAGGTCAAATCCATGAGTAGGGTGAGAATGCATAAAGGAACCCTCAGATTCCAAAGATTCATCCAAGACAGGCCGCCCACCCCCCTGCAAATCCCTGCTAACCTTGCAAGGCTCATCATTATGAGATACCGTGACTCACAGCCGATGAGGAAGCCCTTTGGCTGGATTGGTGGGGGGAGGGGGTCCACCTGAATGGGTGGAGAGGCCAGACTCAGCCATGCCAGAGGAGTACGCTCAGGCTGAGGGGACTGCAGCCGCAGAAGCTTCGGAGCAGGAAATCGTTACCAGATTGGGCCCGGCACCCATAAGCAGCTGCTACCACATACGGTCCTCATAGTGTTTTCTGGCTGCAACCAGGACTTGGAGACCCTAGAGGAAACCACAAAGGGAGAAATAGCTAGATCAGAAGGAGCAGCGCATAGAGATGCAGAGACTTGAGGTCTCCCGGCTCACAGAGCACTCTTAGGCTGAAGGGCTGGTTGACTTCATTTTTCATTGGACTGGCAATGTTGGGGATATCGATAAGCCTCTTGACAAGTCCAAGAAATTAGATCATGCTGCCAAGAAAGTTCACGCAACCTCATCTCTCTGCCTGAGACAGGCTAGTTCGGCCTTCATGATGTCCCACTTTGCCCATGCTTTGCTGGGTACCCTTGACCAGGTGCTCCCTTGGCTCCCGTCCGACATGCAGATGCCAGTCGAGCTGGTCT
The DNA here is from genome assembly GCA_016271365.2 of Neoceratodus forsteri. NCBI lineage: Eukaryota > Metazoa > Chordata > Ceratodontiformes > Ceratodontidae > Neoceratodus > Neoceratodus forsteri. The sequence continues at coordinate 661,924,403 of CM028136.1, forward strand.
GGATCAAGGCCATGCTGTTGTGAAAACAGCTACTCCAGATGGCCATGGACATAGGTGACTCTTGTGGCCGTGACGGTGGCTGTGTGCCACAGGGCTTGGCTGCAGATATTGACCTTCACGGTGGATACCTAGCACAAGTTGGCAGATGTTCCCTGCTTGGGTACCGGCAATTTTGGACCAGAGGTGGATGGCTTTCTCATCCATATTGAGAAGTCCAGTGCCACCTTACACTCAGTCACCTCTGCACAGAAGGACATTAAGGGCTCAAAACCCAAGAAAAAGCCCTTTTGGTTTTGTCCCTGCTCTGCCCCTGCAGCCAAGCCATCCCAGCCTCCTGGGCAGCAACAGGCATGGCGTCCCTGGCCAAAGTCTGTCGTCTGGAAGACTGGCAGACAGGGGCAAGCTGCTTTTCAGCTAGCCCCACCTCCGCCTCCAAGCCTGTCCAGTGACAGGTTGGGGGTGCCGTCTCCCAGTCCTGTTTCCCCTTAGTTCTCCTGCAGGGGGGCCAGCTGTGCCAGTACAGTTCCACCTGGTCCAGTGTTACCACGGACAAGTTGGTGCTCAAAATGGTCAGCCTGTGTCTCCCTCGAGTTTGGGGGGGGGGGGTCTGCAGACATATCCACCCTTCGGTTGAACATTGCCCAGCTCCCCCTGAAAGAGTTAGTGGTTTCTGTCTAGGACCCACCAGCCAATCTGTGTTTTCTTTGGATATTTTCTTGTCCCAAACCAGATGGGTTGCTGGTGCTTCATAGTAGACCTGCATGACCTAAGCAGGTTCCTACAGTCGCGCACTTTCAGGATTGCTACTCTGAACCAGGTATCATCCCATCCCTGGAGCAGGACTTGTAATTCTGCTCCCTGGACCTCCAGGATGTGGTCTTCCACATCCCTATCCGTCCGTCCTACCAGCAGTTCCTCTGGTTCCGCATGGAGGGGACACCTTATGAGTTCCTGGCCATGCCATTTGGCCTTCCCTTGGCTCCCCAGGTCATCACCAAATGCATAGTGGTGGCAGCCTTCCTGCAGCACCATGGGGTCTGGGCGTACCCATACCTGGACGACTGTCAGATTACAGGCCCCTCCAGGAGCCAGAGAGCCCATCCCTCGGGCTCAGTAGGAAAGGGGGATTTACTCCCACTTCTTCCTTGTCCCTAGAAAGACCAGGGATCTCCGGCCCATCCTGCACCTGAGCCATCTGAATCTATATATCGAGTACAGATGCTTCAGGATGGCCACTCTCCAATGACTATTACCCCTTCTGCACCAGGGGGACTGACTCCGTTCGTTCGACATTTTTATTTATTTATTGAAATGTTGGATTACAGATATTTTTGAACCAAAGGTATTTTCACAAAGGTTCTGTGTCCAAAGGAAAAAACATGGGTACAAATGTAACAAGAACAGCAATAGTAGGTAGATTACTAGACTAGCTAGAATATTGATCCTAAACATTGCTGTATTGTCAGATATATAAACAGGAAGAGTGTTTAGGTAAGGGCAAAGAGATGAGGGAGGAGGGAGAGGACGTATGTCAAAGGGTATAGGTAGGGGTGAAAGTAAGGGACTGGCACGGGCAGCCAAAGATGACCTTTATCAAAGTAAGGGTGTAATAAAAGCTGGGGAAGGGAGGTAGGAAGTAGGGTTGGCAGGAGAAAGGGAGGGAGGGTGGAGCAGCAGCCAGCAGTGACATTGTCTTGCTGGGGCGGGGGAATGGGAGGAAAAGGTAAAGGGAGGAGCAAGGATGTGGGAGGGGGAAGTGGTCTGGAAAAACTAAGTTATATGTGGGTATGGGGAACCAGTAGGTGGGGGTTAATTGTAGGTATTGGAGGGAGCATGAGGGGACACAGAAAGTGTGGAGAGGGAAAGGAGGGTGATGAGGGGAAGAACAAGGGAGGGGGCTAAAGGAGGGGAGAGTGCTGGAGGGGGAAAGGGCAAGACCAACTAATGGGCACAATCACAGCTGCTTAGGGCTGTAAGGTACTTGAGTAGCTTGAATGAACCTGATTTAGGTTTGTTCGCAATATCGGGGGAAGTGCATCGAGCCAGGTGTGAAGTCCTGTAGCTAAAGATGCGCTGAGCTTGGGAGGTCTGGCAAAAAGGGACAACGAATGTTTGTCTGGAGGCACTGCGAGTCGTACAAGGATTAAGAGTGGGCTTAATGAGGGGCAGGGCAGTAGGACATGCAGAATGCTTACCTGCACTTCCTTGTCTTTCCTGCCCATCATTGCTTCCTCTGCTTCTACTTTCAGGGGTCTCATTTCCAATTCTGGGACCTCCCTTTCGGCCTTTCCTCGGCCTCCTGGGGTATTTCCAAATGCCTGGCAGTGATGGCAGCCACATTGCCGAGGCAGGGCTTCTGTGTGTTCCCCTACCTGGATAACTGGCTGTTAGCAACCCCCTCCAGGGACTGCTTGCTTCAGACCCTGGAATACACCTTCCTTCTCTTCCAGGTCCTGGAGATCACTATAAATCTGCCGAAGTCCTGCCTTTTCCCTTACCCATGCCTTCAGTATATAGGGACGGTCTTGGACACTAGCCAGGGCAAGGCAGTTTTTCCCGAGGACAGAGCAGATCGACTGATAAAGCAGGCCCATCTGGTTTCCTTCATCCAGCAGGTCACTGCCAGTGTTTTTGTGCACCTTCTGGGCCACGTGGCAGTGACAGTTGCCATGGTTCCCCTAGCCTGCCTGCATACATGGGGTTCCTCTGTGGACCTTGAGGGTCCTGTGGGACAAATGCATGGACAGCCTGGACCAGTTGGTCCTGGTCTCTGACCCGGTCCAGAGGGTTCTGTTGTGGTGGCTGGATCCATCCAACCTCCTTCGGGGGGAATCTCTTTTCAGCTGTCTATTCCCCAGCAGATTCTCATGACAGACACATCCAGCCTGGGGTGGGGTGCTCATCTGGGCAATCAGCAGACCCAAGGTACCTGGACAGATGTAGAGCAGGATCTTCATATCAACGTCCTCGAAATGCAGGCGGTTCTTTACGTCCTGCAGGCCTTTCAGACTTGTCTCCTCCCTGGTCTGCTGCTGATGCAGATGGACATGTATGGTTTACTACACCAACTAACAAGAGGAGACCGGGACCCATTGTTACCCCTGTATCGGGAGGCGATGAGCGTCTGGTATTGGGCCATTGAGCATGGTCTGGAGTTCTTGGCCATTCATGTTCCAGGCGTTCAAAATCTTGTCCGACAGTCCCAGCCACTCCAGGTCGTAGGCTTGTGAGTGGGAGCTTCTAACCTCGGTGGTCGAAGATCTCTTCGACAGGTGGGGCCATCCTCACTCAGTCCCGGACCTGGAGTTTTCCGGCAAGATGCATTGTCCCTGTTCTGGAAGGGAAGAAACTGCAATTTCAGGCATGGGTGGAACTGCTCCTACCGGATGCTACAGCACTCATGGAGACCTGGCTCTCCCTGAAGGTCAGTGATGCCGCCATAGCTTTGGATGGCTATACTGTGCACCACCAGGATAGATTATCCACAGTTCTCGATCCTGTAGAACATGTAAAATTACGTAAGATAGATAAGCTCCCTTCTCCAATTTGTTTGAGATGCAATCAAGCTGAGGGCACTTTGTCTCATTTATTTTGGGACTTCCCTCCTATTGCTTCACGGTGGGAGGCCATCAGACAAAAGGTAGACCTCCTCTTGGGCTTAGAGGATTTATTTACTCCGAGATATACCTAACTGGGGACTATACTAGAGTTGGGGTCTCTCAATGCAGATTCCATATGTCCATGATTGCTCTTTCCCTTAAGGCTCTCGTACTCAGTCATTGGAAAGACTCCAATGTCATATTTTACACAGGGTGACTCCAGGAATTATCAAACCTAAGGGTGGAAGAAATGGTGGCAAGCCTCCACAATCTTACGTCACAGTACAAGGATAGGTGGGAATCGTTGCACACTTTATACAGCCTATAGTGTTGCACTCCATGAGGAGGCACTGTCTATGCTTATAGGTGGATAGATCTGCAGGGTTTTAAATAATTGATTAGCAGTTTTTTTTTTTCTTGGGACGATGCTAACTGTACAGAAAGTATTTATATAGGTTTTCTAGAAGTGTTACGTTTGAAACACAATGAGGCAAGTGCTATGCATTTTCACAATGTTTTAGCACTTTCATGAGCAAAACGCTAATCAATTTTTGGAGTTAAATAAAACCCTGATCTAGTAGAGATGCCATGGGGGGGAGGGAGGGGGGCTCATGGCCGTGTTGAGTGTAAATGGTGTTACCATTATTGTATTGTTCTGTTTTGTTGTTTAGTGTGTGATTTTTATTTGGTATGACATTTTGAAATATCTCAAAGAATATAAAATTTTTAAAAAAGGATAGATTATCCAAACTAAGGGGCGACTGTTTGGTTTACATCAAGAGCGGGATCAGAGGCCAGCTACTGCCTACTAGACTCCACACTAAGAAGGCACAAATTTTAAGCCTCAGACTTACCCTCGGCCAACAGAACAAAGTGTTACCACTCTCCACTGTTTACGTACCTCCTGGTACCCACACTACTGGGGTCCAACAAGTAATTACCAACCTAGAACAGTATAGGCAAAACTGGGAACACGTCATTGTTGGTGACTTTAACATCAGTAGATAGTCCAGTGATGCATCCGCTGTCCATGACTAGATTCTAGGCCTTTACATTTCACAGTTGGTAACTCAGACCACCAGATATAACTACAAAATGGGCACAAGTTGACTGGCTCCTCACTACCTGCCCAGAACACATCACCGAGGTCTTAGTCCTGCCTGACACCCTTAGTGATCACGCCCCAGTTATGTGCATCTGGTAGAATAAGTTCTCCAGAAGTGCTCCCCAGATCATAAGAAATAGATCACTGAGAATTGCTCAGCTGAATGCCTTTAGGCGATATCTCAAACTGGTGGACTGGTCACTATTGGACAGGGCACAGGATGGGAACAAAGCCCTTAACTACTTCATCACAAGTGACATATTTCCCCCTACAAAACTAAAAAAGTAAGAGGGGTTACCAGCCCATGGCTCTCTGGCCCCCTCCATTGAGCTCATGCGCGCCATAGGGACAACTTGTGGCACAAGGCCAAAGCAGGTAAACATCCTAACATCATTGCCTACTAAACAGCCAGGAACAAATGCACCAAGCTTATTTGACTGGCTAAAGCCACCTATTACAATGACCTCTTGAAGAAGAGCTGGGGCCGCGGAAGAGAGTTTTTGGGACTCTATAAAGTCACTTACAGGAAAAGCCTCCAGAGCTCCTCCTGAATTAATTCACTACAACAGAGACATTCCAGGAGGCTTGTGACCTTGCAAATGCTTTTAACCAGGCTTTCACTGATCTCAGTACGGTACTACCCAGGGACTATGTATCCCCCTCTTCTCCAAATCTGCACTCAAAAATGTCACACTCCCCACCAGTCAGAAGCATTCCCCCTTTCTACTTTAGGCAGCTCCATAGTCATGAAACCTTAAAATATGTTAAACGGGCAATAGGGAAGACACGGATGGTTAGTGACCTCATTGATATGAAGTTGATAGCTCTGGTACTAAGTAAGGTAGCTGAACTTCTCACTAAAGTGTTCAATGCCTCTCTGTGGTCAGGTGTCTTCCCAGACAAACAGAAGGAGGCACTGGTTATTCCGGTCTTCAAAACTGGGGATACTACCAACCTGTCCAATTACAGGCTCATCTCTATCCTCACCCCATATCTAAAGTCCTCAAACGCGTGGTATCGGACCAGCTCAGCATACCTATTCAAGCACAACCTGCTCTGTGCCCAGCAACACTGGTTCAGGGGAGATCACTTCACCCTTTCCGCCCTGGTTGATTACGCCTCCCAAATGTACGATGCCTTTGATGATGGATTGACAATAGGGTCTATCTTTATAGACCTTACGAAGACATTCGACACAGTCAGTGATCAACTCCTCCTCTCGGTAGGCCTGTCCAGGGTCACAGTGGCACGGTTAAACAGCTACCTCTGTTGCAGGACTCGAGTCAAAATTGGAGATAATCTCTCAGAGCCAAGGGGAGTGAGCCTGGGTGTCCTTCAAGGGTCAGTACTAGAGCCACTCCTCTTCAGTCTCTTTATTAACCCCTTACCCTCAGAATGTCCAACGCACATTGTGCTTTATGTTGATGATGCGGTTATCTCTGTCGAAGGAAAAAATGTGGCCATGATCTCCACTGAACAGCAGTGCAATTTCCTCAGTATTGGAAAAAATGGTTCTCCAGTAATAAACTTTTGATCAACTATTAAAAAAAAAACAAAAAACCAGAGCATGCTCTTCTCTGTTCAACGGAACAGGAAGAAGTTTGGGCATCTACAGGTCCAGAATCTCAAAGGTGACGTACTGGAACAAGTTAGCACCTTCAAATATCTCAGGGTTCATTTAGATGACACCTTAATGTTTGGTACACATATTGACCATGATCTTCTTCGAGATACAGCTCTTGCAGCAGGTTACACCATTAGGACTGTAGCCGGCAGGCGTCAGGACCCCACGGAAATCTTCTAGCTAGCAGTCTTCAGCGGGGACCGCCTCCGACGTCGGTCCCGCCAGAATCCCCAGTTCTTTCCCGCCGTCGACTTGCATGTCTCGACCCTCCGGTCAGTGTCTAGCGCGCGACGTTTGGAAAAGTTCTTTTTTCCGTTTCTTGGCAAGAAACTTCTTCTTCAGTTGTCTGCCATGTGATGTCCTCACCAACATCCGCGGAGGGCCATCCGTCTGAGTGTGCCTGCGGGAAGGAAATTCCCTTCAAAGATCCACACTCGACCTGCGTGCGGTGCTTAGGCCCGGACCACGACACCCGGGCCTGCTCTTTTTGTCAAGGCTTCAACAGTCGGACCCGGATCCGTCGTCAGAAGGCCCTCCAAGCTTACCTTCTGGAAGAAAGATTGAAGGCCATGGAACCTGCCTCCAAGGGAGAATCTTCCGAGAAAGCCCACAGGCACCTCGAAAAACACGGAAAGGGTGAGATCCAGGTCCTCTTCTAGGGCCTCAGACTCCCGCAGCTCCGGCTCCCGGTTCGACCGCTCTCCATCCCGGGCCCGATCTCAGCCTCCCCTGGTCGCGGTCAAGTCTTCCACCAGTTCCTCCACTCTGCAGCCTGTTAAGACCTCCAGGCCTTCTTCTTCCTCATCTAAGGCCTCGCCGCGGTCAGGGGACCGCCATCACCACAAGTCCTGCTACCGACGTCCGGTCGGTCTCCTTGCCTCCTCCCCCCCAACGGAAAACCAAGGAGCTGACCTCTCTCAAACGGACGTCGGATCCGACGTCGGCCCACCCGACGTCGGCCAAGCACCACTGGTCCCGGGACCCGACGACAGCCAGACGCCCGTCGCCGGCCAGGCCCTCACCACCGCGGACGCCGGCCGGGGGACCGACGCCCGTTCCAGCAGATGGAGGAACCCCAACACCACCTACCGACGTCGGCCAGGAGGCGCTCACAGAGGAGGAGTCGACCCAGCCCGAGGACCAGGCGGGCGATCCCGGTCCTGTCGAGCCCCTGAGGGAACCCTCTCCTGAACCAGAGACCCCCGGGGGGCCGACACTGGGTCCCGGCCACCGGCGCCCTGCCCGTCGTCAGGCCTGAATATTGCTGAGGTGAAGGAGTTATTCACTTTCTGGTGGGACACCAATAAAAAGGACGTGGTCCCCACACCCTCTCCTCTTCCTCCTCTACCCGTGACTCCACCGGCCCCAGCACCCCCCACTCCATCTGGGGCAGCAGGCCGAGTACCTTCCCCCCAGGATCCTGTTGAATCTCCTAGGGGCAGACCATCGGACAAGAGGAGACCTCCGTCCAGATCTTCTTCAGGGTCACGCAGCCCCAAGAGACCCAGAAGATGCCGCTACTCGCTGTCGATGGAGGACTTGGGATCGGACCTCTCGGGTAGATCCAGATCCCCTTCTCCCATCAGTGTCCCCTCTCCGGACCCACGTGATCTCCCAAGATCTCCTCCGGATGACCCATCGTTCTTAGAGATTGAGGCATATCCAGGAGAACATGGGCTGGGACGCAGAAGACCTTGACCCCGAGAGGCTACGCCTTGCGTGTTATCTTCGGCAAAAGGACCCAAAGCCTGTGGTGGTACCACCCTAGGTGGACACCTTCGTGGACGTCACCAAGGCAGCGTGGAAACGTCCACATTCGCTTCCGGCGATGCCGAAGAAGGCTGACCGCCTGTACAAGGCCCCTAGGGAGGACCAGTACTTGGCATCTCATCCTCTGGCCAATTCCCTGGTCATCACAGCCTCACATGACCGGTCCCAAAGGCCGCAACATCTGAGCACCCAGCCACCGGACCCGGAGTCCAAGCAATTGGACACAATGGGTAGGCGCACGTACGCAGTTGCGACCTGCGCCATTAGGTCCCTCAATTATCTTACCCACATGGTCCAGTTTCAGAACGCCTTGTGGGAGCAGGGACAAGAGCTGGCAGAAAAGATGCCAGAAGGTGAGCAGAAGGAAGAGCTACTCCAGCTCCTCCGCACAGGTTCAGACGTGGGAACCCAGGTGCTTCGAGCCGCGTATGACTCCGCGGACTCCTCGGCCAGAGCGGCAGCCTCAGGCGTATGCCTCCGGAGACACTCATGGCTCCGTGTCTCCGGATTCACCCGGACGTCCAGAAGAACATACTGGACGCCCCCTTTCACGGCGAAGTTCTCTTTGGTGAGTCCTCTGAGAAGGTCACCACCAAGCTTCAGGAGGCCGGGAAGGCCGTGAGATCTGTCCAGGCCATGTACAGATCCAGGCCCGGTTCCTTTCATGGGAACCTGAGCTGTTTTCGCGGCCGGACTCTGAGACAACAGTCCCGTTCTGGCCTGCAACAGAGGGGCTCCTTCTCCTGGAAAGCCCAGGGCAAGTCGTCCTCAGGCAGAGGCCAACGGCCCAACCTGCAGGACCCACAGCCGCCACAGCATGACTCCTTCTTGGCCCCCAACCCTCAGGATCAACGGGACACCAAGGTCAGGGGTCGTATTGCGGACCACCTGCCAGGGTGGCAGTCGATCACCACTGACAGGTGGGTACTCCAGTTGGTCGAAAAAGGCCACTTTATAGAGTTCACAGACAAGCCACTCACAAGGCCTCCTCTGCTCTCCCATTACTCGGGTCAGCACAGATTGCTTATCAGGCAAGAAGTACTCGCGCTTCTACACAAAGGAGCCGTGGAGTACGTCCCGGGGAACCAGAGAGGAACAGTGTACTATTCCCACTTCTTCCTGGTTCCAAAGAAAACAGGGGACCTCCATCCAATCTTAGACCTCAGCGACCTCAACATGTCGGTCGCTTACAAACGGTTCCGCATGGTGACCCTCCAGGGCCTTATACCCATGCTGAAGAAGGATGCCTTTCTGGCGTCACTGGACATGCAGGACGCTTACCTGCACATCCCCATAGCTCAAGTGCAGGAGGTTCCTGCGCTTCGAGTTTCTCGGCCACCACTATCAGTTCCAAGCGCTTCCTTTCGGGCTGTCATCGGCCCCCAGGGTCTTTACCAAGTGCATGGCAGTCGTGGCAGCATCTCTAAGGAGACAGGGCCACTACGTGTTCCAGTACCTGGACGATTGGCTTCTCATGGTCGCCTCCCGGGAGGCGCTGTCGTTGGCTATCCAGCACACCCAAGCTATTTTTCAGTCACTGGGCATACTTATCAATTACGAAGTCTCTCCTGGTACCGTTCCAGAAGCTGCAATTCATAGGCGCAGTTCTGGACACCGTCCAAGGGAAAGCCTTTCTTCCCGAGGACAGAGCAGAACGCATCAGGTCCCTCATCAGGGACCTTTCGGCAGAGAAGACCGTCCCAGCCAGACTGGTCCTTCGCCTGCTCGGACATATAGCTGCAGCCATTCCAACCGTCCCGATGGCAAGGCTCCACATGCGGGTAACCCAGTGGATGCTCAGAGTGCAATGGAACCAGAAGCAAGACCATATGCAGCAGCCAGTCAGAATTACGAGGGCCATGATTCAAGATTGGCAATGGTGGCTAGACCCGGGGACCCTCTCTTTGGGGGTCCCATTTGTAGCGCCGTCCCCGGAGGTAATCCTCTCCACAGATGCCTCAGGGCTGGGGTGGGGGACACACCTGCACGGGGTGAGGTCTCAGGGAACGTGGACCCCTCAAGAAGCTCACCTCCACATCAGTATTCTGGAGATGACGGCGGTCCTGTATGCCCTGCAAGCCTTCCAGTCAGAAATTCCACCGAGTACTCTTCTGCTTCAAACAGACAATACGGCGGTGATGTATTACCTCAACAAACAAGGAGGCACGCACTCCTACCCCCTCTGCAGGGAGGCCATTAGAGTGTGGGAATGGGTAATTCGACACGGCACAAGCCTGATTGCAGTTCATGTTCCCGGAGTGGACAACACGGTCACAGATGGTCTGAGTCGCTCCCAGGCCACAGTCCACGAGTGGGAACTTCTTCAGGAGGTAGCAGAGGATCTGTTTCATTGATGGGGCACTCCAGAATTGCACTTGTTCGCTTCCCCATCCAATGCAAAACTTCCCAATTTTTGCTCGCTAGATCCAGGGCCTGGTGTTTTCTGGCGAGACGCATTGTCCCGCTCCTGGGCGGGCAGATTCTCTACGCTTTCCCTCCCTCCCCATTGATCCAGAGAATCCTTCTCAAACTTCGCAGGGAGCATGCAACAATGATCTTGGTAGTGCCTTTCTGGCCCAGATAGATTTGGTACCCGCTTTTGACGCAATTGTCCCGGGAACCTCCACTTCCTTTGCCCATCAGCTCCCATCTGCTGTCTCAAGAGGAGGGGGCGCTAATCCACCTGGACTTGCGCACACTGAACCTGCATGCCTGGCTCCTCGAGACATAGCCATTCTGCGACACGGGGTCTCGCAAGAGGTGGCAGAAGTCCTTTCTGCTGCCAGAAGGCCGGCAACGCATGCTACATACGCCATGAAATGGCATCGGTTTTGCCTGTGGTCTCAGGCACGCGGTCTCTCCCCTTTAGACTGCCCAGAAAAATCAGTTCTAGAATACCTGCTTTCCCTCTTTCACTCGGGTCTGGCCTACTCCTTAATTAAGGTTCACCTCTGTACGATTTCAGCCTACCATTCCCCGATAGGCCAATGCACAGTGGCACAACTCTATACTTCTCGTGACTTTTTGTGGGGGGTGCTCCACCTTAGACCACCCGTTAATAATCCCGTCCCTCTTTGGGACCTGCTCTTTGTCCTGGAGCAGCTCACGTTGCCACCCTTTGAACCTGCCGCAGATTGCGAGCTATGTTTTCTGTCATGGAAAACGTTATTTTTGGCTGCTGTTACTTCGGCAAGGAGAATTTCTGAGCTACATGCCCTCATGTGTAAGGAACCTTATTTAATTTTTCACCAGGACAGTGTGTCCCTGAGGACGAATCCAAAATTCCTGCCTAAGGTGGTCTCAGCCCTCACCCTTAATCAGGACATTGATTTGCCGGTGTACTTCCCTAGGTACACCAACAGAGGAGAGGCACTGCTTCACACCCTGGATGTTCACCGCTCCTTAAGATATTACTTGACCAGGACCAAACAGCATCGCAAATCCGAGCAGCTGTTTATTTCCTCCGCTGAGAGGATGTTGGGCCAACCAGTCTCAAAGCAAACTCTTTCTCGCTGGCTTGTCCAGTGCATTTCCTTTTTCTACAACAACAAACAGAAGCCCCTTCCGGGTACCGTCAGGGGCCACTCGACAAGAGGGGTGGCTGCTTCCTTTGCAGCACTGCGAAACATCTCCATTTCGGCCATCTGTGCTGCAGCCACTTGGAGCTCAGTGCACACCTTCATTAGGCACTACAGCCTCGACATCGCCTCACGGCGGAGAGCTGGTTTCGGCCTCGCCGTTCTGCAGGGTCTCCTGTCCTAGAATCAGGGTTTCCCAGGATTTTTTTTTTTTGCCTCCTCCCTAGGGCGTCTTTATGCGCCATTGCTTGGGAATCAGTCCTGATGGTGTAACCTGCTGCAAGAGCTGTATCTCGAAGAAGATAGTACAGTTACGTAAGAACTTACCGTAACAGTAGATCTTCGAGAACAGCTCTTGCAGTAGGTACCTTCCCGCCCACCATTCCCCCTTGGAGGAGGTAAGTCCTAGCCTGGGCTTCGGCAGAAAGTCCTCAACCTTGAACTTCTGATGGCGGGTCCTCGGTCTCCACTTCTGATGTCATCCAGAGGCCGGAGGTCTCCGGCCGGAGAACTGGGGATTCTGGTGGGACCGCCTGCTTATGTACTACGCCTGACCGGGGCGGGACCGACGTCGGAGGCGGTCCCCGATGAAGACTGCTAGCTAGAAGATTTCCGTGGGGTCCTGACTCCTGCCGGCTACAGTCCTAATGGTGTAACCTGCTGCAAGAGCTGTTCTCGAAGATCTGCTGTTACGGTAAGTTCTTGCGTAACTACTTTCTTAAGACTGATAATGCAAAGCTTGGTATCCTCAATCGCCACCGGCATTCTGCGACTCCGGAAGCCATGAAATTGGTCACAAGTTACTTGGTCTTATCCACCATAGATTATGTTGCTGGCACCAACACTGCACTCAAAAGGGTAAAATCCCTACTTAACAAAGCCTGGCGCCTCGTTCTGGGGGTGGATCACTCGACTCATTCTTGTGCCCTCTATAAAAAGACAGGATGGCTCCCTCTTCACCATAGGATTATATACCAAACGTGCCTGCTTGTTAAGAAGTCCTTGCTGTGGTTTACCCCTAGCTCAACATCCTGCCTGTTCCGAGCCTCCCAACCTACTATTGGGACCTGTAATGCAGTTGGGGGGCTTGTGATGCTGTTCAGGTGAATAGCATAAGCCCAAAGATCCCTCTCCGTCTGGGGTCTCAAGTGGCTCAGTGAACTCCCCAGGGACCTGATGGAGTATAGTAAGGTTAGCCAATTCAAATCAGGCCTCCGAGCCCACTTAGCCCAAGAGAATGCGTGTAAACATTTCCATAAACCCAAACAATATCTAGCCCTTGCCAAAGTAGAGATCTCTGGGCTTCTTTCTTGCCACCCTTTGGACACTAGTGTAAACTGTTAAAATGATCCCCCTCCCCCCCAGTCACTGTTGCCCCCACCTCACATCTCTCCCCCCTCCCCTTGATCTCCTATGAGCTCCCCCCTTACCACCCCTCTCCCCACTTTCCTGGTTCACCCTGGTATTCTCTCCCCCACCTACTCCCTTCCCTCTGTTCACCCTACCACAGTTCCCACCAAGCCAAGCCCGCGCCTTACAGGAGGAGAAGGGATCCGTGGACACTCGGTCAGCTCTCCAAAACTACATTACCCAACTCCTCTGCAGGGAGGTCGTGGTCAGTCACGGTTCCCCCGTCAACCCAGGGTTCATTTCCAGGTACTTCCTGATCCCGAAACGGACGGGGGGCTCCATTTTAGATCTGCACGACCTGATGAACAAGTTTTTCAGATCTAGTACCTTCAGGATGATGACTCTGTCTCAGATCATACCATCTCTAGAGCAGAGCATGTGATTTTGCTCCGTTGATCTGCAGGATGCGTTCTTTCACCTCCCGATCCGTCCGACACACCGAAGGGTTCTTCAGCTTCCGAGCAGAGGGAATCCACTGTGAGTTCCAAGCTATGCCGTTCAGCCTGTCATCGGCCCCCAGTGTCTTCACCAGATGCATTGTAGTGGTTGTGGCCCATCTTCGGCATCAAGGGGTTGGGGTGTACCCCTGCCTGGATGATTGGCTTATAGCGGGTCCCTCCAGGCAGGAAATTGAGAGGACCAGGGACCTGGCCCTCCAGACCTGTATCAAACTTGGCCTCCTGGTCAACGAGGTCAAGTCGGAACTCATGCCTTCACAAACGATCTGCTTCATCGGGGCAGAGCTCTACTCTTGCTGAGTCAGAGCCAGGCTCCCTGCAGAGAGGGCCTGATCATTTCTGGTTGGGCATTTGCACCCTGCTTAGGACTTCCTGCAACTTCTGGACTACATGGTGGCCTGCACCTTCATGGTCTATTGGGTCCGGTGGTATTTGCGCCTTCTTCAGTGGGAGCTGGCCAGCCAGTGGACTCTGTGACTAGGTCATTTCGACTAGCTTGTCACTGTGACCCAGAAGATGTGGGATGCTCTCCAATGGTGGACCTTCCTGGAACATCTGCAGGAAGGGATCCCACTTGTTCGCCCTGAACTGACTGTTATCCTGATGACCGACACCTCTCTCACAGGCTGGGGTGTCCTCATGATGGACCACAGAGTTCACGGGTTCTGAATCCCAAGGAATCCCGATGTCACATCAACCTGCTGGAGCTCTGAGCAGTCTGACTGGCGCTGACTGCCTTTGCACCATTCCTTCGGGGTCAAGTGGTACAGGTCCAGACGGACAACACCATGACCATGTACTATTGCAACAAACAGGGCGGCACACACTCCTGACCTCTGTGGAGGGAAGCTCTCCACGTCTGGACCTTTGTGAGCCGACTGGAGGCGGATCTCCTAGCCATTCATGTGGCAGGAGCCTCAAATCAGCTGGCGTCCCACGAGTGGTGTCTCTGCCCAGAGGTAATACACAGCTTGCTCTCCCAGTGGGGCACCCCTCAGGTGGACCTGTTTGCTTCCAGGGAGAATGCAAAGCTGAGGCTGTTTCATGCCCGGCCCCCTCAGCGGGACTCGCTGCAGGGAGATGCCTTCGTCGAGGCCGTGGACCCCAGGTCTCTTTTATGCTTTTCCCTCCACTTCCCTTGGTCCATAAGGTGCTCCTCGAGGTCAGGAGGGAAAAGGTACAGTGAGCCGGGTGACTCCAGACTGGCCCCTCCAGTTTTGGTACCCCAATCTCCTCAGCATCAGGCTCCCAAGGCGTCTTCCAGCATGCCCGGACCTGCTCTCCATCAAACAGTGGAAAGTACTCCACCCAGACCTTCAGTCCCTGCAGCTGACAGCCTGGTTCCTGAGCGGCTAGAGTTCCTGGCTTTGTGTCTCTCAGACGATGTACTCACTGTAGTTGAGACATCTAGGAAGGAATCAACCAGGAAGTGCTATGACTTCAAGTGGAAGAGATTCTTCATTTGTTGTCAGGGCAAGGGGTTTGACCCTTTGTCCTGTCCAGTGGCTAGCATTCTAGACTACCTTTGGTATCTCTCCAAAGGGGGACTTCGGTCGACGACCCTTAAGGTGCACCTGGCAGCCATCTCTGCTTACCTGGCGCAGGCCGGTCAGCAGACGGTGGCACAGGAGAAGGTGGTATGGCCCTTTTTCCAAGGCCTCGATCACATTTCCCTTCCAGTGCATGAACCACCATCACTGTGGGATCTACTGCTGGTACTGGCAAAACTCATGAACAAGCCATTCAAACCGATGCACAAGTGTGACATGTCATACTTGTCATTGAAGACTGCCTTCTTGGTGGCTATCACATCAGCCAGAAGGATTGGGGAGCTCCAGGTGCTCTCTGTTGAGTCTCCTTATCTAGTATTCCATAGGGACAGTGTTATCCTGCGCCCCAATCCGAAATTCCTTCAGAAGGTTGTCAGAGTTCACCTGAACCAGGTGATGACTCTACCGGCGTTCTACCCTAGTCACATCTCTGATGTCGAATATAGGCTGCATACTTTGGACCTGAGGCAAGTGCTTGCTTATTATAAGGATTGTATGGCTGAAGTTCGGGGAGAGGTTCACCAGCTGTTTGTCACCTATGCTAAAGCCGCACCTGGCATACCTGCAGCCAAGCGGACGATTGGCAGATGGATTACATCCTGCATTGATCTCTGCTACAGGCTGGGGGGTAAGGAGCCTTCCAGAGGGCTAAGATCTCATTCCACCCACCACATTGCTGTTTCAGTGGCTGCTTCTAGGATCGACCCTATCCAGGAAATCTGCAGGGCTGCTACCTGGGTGTCAGCAAACTCCTTCATTTCCCACTACCACACTGACCTACAGTCATGCCAGGATGCTGGTTTTGGTGCCTCAGTTCTCCAAGCTCTTTTTAGTAGAGGGTGTGTCTTGCCTCCCTCCTCCCAGAGAACTGCTACAAGTCTGCCAAGACATGTGGATAAGAACAACATATCCAAATCCCTAGAAACATGGGTTCTAGGAGCGTGGATATGTTATTCATCCACACTGTCTGGCATTGTCCCTTTCCCTTTTAAATCTTGCCGGAAGTATTCAAGCTGGCTCCTCCCACCCACCGGGTGGTAAATACCTCGGCTCCGCCCCATGACGCCAGATCTTCCTTTCTGCTGGAAGATACAGGTTCCCTTGTGCTACTTTGCAGTAACAGAGGCCCTGGAGTCAAATCAACGGTTTTCACGCACTTACTCTCCTTAAAACTCGTAAGAGTGTACGATTCAGATCTGAACGCTTCGGATATGGAGGACAGGTCGTCCCCCGGGTTTCGCCGGTGTCCTTGTGGACAAAAAATGTCTCGCACTGATCCCCATCTCTCGTGCGTATACTGCTTCGGCGCGTTCTGGAGGACCGCAAGGCATGCTTAAGTTGGGGAGACCGAAGCTCCGCAATACACCGGTGAAATTGAAGGAGGCCAGGTGGACGGTTTCATGCTGCTCATGATCCGCCGAGCAGCTTTAGCAGATGGCAGCCTTCGAAGAAGAGCTGCCCAAGCTCGCCAACTGAAGCTTCTTCGTGCTGCTCAACTTAGGCTCCACCTTCACGGGATCCTTCCGGGAGTTATGCCAGTCTCTCCCTACTAAGGGTGAGGCGCCTTCGGGCTCGCACTCCTCCCGATCCAAGAAGAAGGATAAGGATCCTAAACCATCATCTTCTACCCTAAGAAGATGCTTCTGGTACTGAGTGGTCCGACTCTCAGGAGCAAGGGGTCTCGACCACGGTCGAGATTGCCTTCTCGGCTGCTGGCTTTTTGGACCTCCCATCAGGCCAGGGCACCGAAGCCGAGGATACGGCAGAACCGGCCGAGATTTCTCTCGACCTGATCAAGCCATTGTCGCCGACTCCCTGGAGAGGACTCCTGTTCTCGCCTTCCCCGACGAGGAAACCCGTCCTTTGGGCATCCCATCGAGGGACAAGAGTCGGAACCCCAGTTCTCTCCGAATCCGGCTTCTCCCGACCGACAGAGCCGACGTATCCGGTCTCGGACGTGGAGGAGTAGGACCCTGTTGGCTGGAAACCAGAAAGGGTCACAAACACTCCCGGAAGAGGTGCCACCACCGTTCTTCATCCTCCTCGGACGAGGAGAGACTTAGACGAAAGCTCTGACATTATGAGGACCTCCTGTGGCAGCAACTTCTTTTAACAGGTCAACAGCCGGCTGCCCCGGCAGTACCAGCCATTACTTGGCCTCAGCCTCTTTGGCCGACACCGACTCCCTCGGTTTCAAGGACTCCAGTTCTCCCTCCAGTGGGTCCGGTGCGCATTTCGGCTCAGCCCGTTACGGGCTCCCCACCAATTTTGGTGGAACCACCACCTAAACAGCCTCAGGGAGGGGTTCCCTCTAAGGAGGACCGACCCGATTCGGGCCTGCCCCATAGGTTGTCCATTACGATCGCTCCTGATCGCTCTAGGCGCATCGAGGGGGACTTAGGTGGGAGACCCTTGTATCCGGACTCCTCGGATTCGGATACTACCGGCCTTCACTCACATGATGAGCTGTCGGTGTCAGGCATGGAGGAAGGGCCTTCTTCCTTCCAGGGCATCCTTCGACTCATTTCGGAGTCCACAGATATGCCTCTGCAGCCCATTCAGAAGAAGGCAGAATATCCTCTCACGGATATTCTCAGGAGAGGGGATACCCCGACGGAGGCCTTCCCAGTGGCCGAAGCCATAGTTGGCCCGGCTCTGAAACTTTGGCAGCGTCCAGCCTCTTGCCCGGCTCCCTCTGCCCGGATGGCCCGCGGTGCCCATGGGGTCTTTGGCGGGCTTCACTGAGCATCCCTCGGCAGAAAGTCTTGTGACTGCCTCAGTGTTTAGGCGAACGGGCAGCTCTACAGATACTGACCGCCCCCCGGACAAGGAGTCCAAACTTATGGACCACTCGGCCCGGAAGGTTTACGCAGCATCATCCTTGGGCCTTCGTCAGGCTAGCTCAGCAGTGATCATGGCACACTTCTCTCATGCCCTTTTGGGGTTGCTTGATGAAGTCCTTCCTCATCTCCAAGCAGACATGCAGACCACGGTCAAGCAGGTCCGGGACCAGGGCTGTGCCATTGCTAAACAGCTCCAGACGGCTCTGGACATTGGTGATTCCTGTGCCCGTTCACTAGCTGCCGCGGTAGCCTCTCGCCGCAGGGCTTGGCTGAGGTTATCCTCCTTTCCCGTGGATACTCAGCACAAACTAGCTGCCATGCCCTTCCCTGGCACCGACCTCTTCGGTCCGGGAGTGGCAAGTCCTCTACAGCGCATTGAGCAGTCTAATGCCACCTTAGATGCCACCTCTGCTAAAGGTTCTTCGGGCAAGAACCAGCAGAAGCGCAAGAAGAAGTCCTTTGGCATTCTTTCCCTGCGGTCAGACAGCCCTCCTTCCAGGGAGGTCAGCAACAGCAGCAGGCTCAAGCTTGGCGCCCTAGGCCCAAGCAAGGTCCCCAACAGCCCCACAAAGGAGGTCGAGGTGCTGGTCCAGGTGCCTCCTCCTCCTCCAAGCCTGCACAGTGACGGGTCGGAGGTGGCCTCCCCTGCACCCGTCACGCCAGTTCTGGGTCCTTCCGTGGGGGGCCGGCTCCGCCACTTTCTTTCCGCCTGGTCGGTATCAGCCCGGACAGGTGGGTTCTGGAAGTGGTCGGGCAGGACTGCCTCTAGAGTTGAGCAATCCCCAGCCGAGCCCGTGCTTCACAGGAGGAAAGGATCTCAGTTGGCGCTTGGTCGGCCCTTCGGGACGACATTGCTCAGCTTCTCCTCAAAGACGCGGCAGCACCAGTGCCGGATCCTCCTTCAGACCCAGGCTTTGTCTGCAGGTACTTCCTGGTGCCCAAGCGGACGGGGGGTTGGCTCCCCATTCTAGATCTCCACGACCTGAATCGATATCTCGGGTCTCGCACCTTCCTGATGGTAACTCTGAACCAGATCATACCATCCCTGGAGCGAAACATGTGGTTCTGTACACTGAATCTTCAGGATGCATTCTATCACGTCCCACTTCAGGGACGAAGGGACCCTGTTCGAGTTCCGAGCCATGCCATTCGGCCTGTCATCGGCCCCAAGGGTCTTCACCAAATGCATCGCAGTGGTGGCAGCCCATCTACGGCGTCAAAGGGTTCGCATTTACCCCATCTAGACGACTGGCTCCTGACGGGTTCCTCCCTTCAGGAGGTGGAGAGGACCAGGGACCTGACCCTCCAAACCTGCTCCCACCTGGGCCTCCTAATCAACGAGGCCAAGTCAGAACTCGTGCCTTCTCAGTTGATGGGCTTCATCGGGGCAGAGCTCGACTTTTGTCAAGCCAGAGCTCGGCTCCCAGCGGACAGGGCGGAGGTTCTTTCTTCCTTTGCCCAATCATTTCTGGTTGGGCACTTGTGCCCTTCCTGGGACTTCCTGCGCCTCCTGGGTTACATGGCGACATGCACTTCAGTGGTCCGCTGGGCCAGACTGCACATGCGCCCCCTTCAGTGGGAGCTGGCCGCCCAGTGGTCTCAGCGTCAGGGTCTCTTCGACCAGCTGGTCACGGTCACCCAGAGGATGTGGGACACTCTCCAATGGTGGAGCGTCCCGAGTCACTTGCAGGAAGGAATCCCATTTGTCTGCCCCGAGCCGACGGTTGTCCTTACGACCGACGCCTCTCTCATGGGCTGGGGAGTCCACGTGGGGGACAACAGAGCTCACGAGTTCTGGACCCCCGAGGAGTCCCAATGCCACATCAGCCTGTTGGAGTTCAGAGCGGTCAGACTGGCCATGTCAGCTTCCCCCCTCAGTTCCAGGGTTAAGTGGTTCAAGTCCAGACGGACAATACCACAACCATGCACTACCTCAACAAACAGGGCAGCATGCATTCCTGTCTGCTATGCAGGGAGGCGCTCCGGATCTGGACCTTCATCAGCCAGCTGGAGGTGGATCTCCTAGCCATCCATGTGGCAGGAGTCTCGAACCAACTGGCGGATGCTCTCAGCCGCATAGGCCAGACATCCCACGAGTGGTCTCTCCATCCAGAGGTAGCTTACGATCTGTTCTCCCGTTGGGGCATACCGTTGGTGGA
This sequence comes from Neoceratodus forsteri, assembly GCA_016271365.2. Lineage (NCBI taxonomy): Eukaryota > Metazoa > Chordata > Ceratodontiformes > Ceratodontidae > Neoceratodus > Neoceratodus forsteri. The sequence goes on from CM028136.1 coordinate 661,944,499, forward strand.
CCTGTTTGCCTCCAGGGAAAACACCAAGCTGAGGCTGTACTATGCCGCCCTCCTCAGCAGGGCTCGCTGCAGGGGGATGCCTTCCCGAGGCCGTGGACCCCAGGCCTCCTCTACGCCTTTCCTCCATTTCCCTTGATCCACAAGGTGTTACTCAAGATGAGGAGGGACAAGGCGAAGGTGATCCTGGTAGCCCCAGATTGGCCACGCCAGTTCTGGTATCCAGATCTCCTCAGCCTCGGTTGCAGGGCCCCGGAGCGGCTTTGTACACGCCCGGACCTGATATCGTTGAACCAGGGGAAGGTCTTCCACTCGGACCTTCTATCCCTGAACCTCACAGCCTGGTTTCTGAGTGGCTAGAGTTCCAGGCTTTGGGTCTTTCTGAGGATGTCTACACCATGGTGGAAGCATTTCGAAAAGAATCGACCAGGAAATGTTATGCCTTCAGATGGAAAAGATTCTCCATTTGGTGTCAGGGAAAGAGCCTGGACCCCTTATCCTGCTCTGTGGCTAACATTCTAGACTACCTTTGGTCCCTCTCCAAAGGGGGTCTTCGGTCATCGACCCTTAGGGTGCACCTGTCAGCCATCTCTGCTTACCGGGCGCGGGCCGGTCAGCTGACATTGGCACAGGAGACAGTGGTCGGGCGCTTTTTCAAAGGCGTGGATCACATATCCCCTCCGGTGCGTGAATCTCCACCTCCGTGGGATCTCTTGCTGGTTTTGGCAAAGCTCATGGGCAAGCCATTCGAACCCATGCACAAGTGGGAGCTCTCGCACTTGTCGTGGAAGACTGCCTTCCTGGTGGCTATCATGTCAGCCAGAAGGACAGGGGATCTCCAGGCGCTTTCGGCAGACTCCTCTTATCTGGTCTTTCACAGGGACAAAGTTGTCCTGCGCCCCCACCCGAAATTCCTTCCGAAGGTGGTGTCAGGAGTTTCACCTTAACCAGGTGTTGACTCTGCCGGTATATTACCCTAACTACACCTCGGATGCCGAGTACAGGCTCCATACTCTGGACGTTAGACGTGCTCTCTCCTACTATAAGGAGAGGATGGCGGAATTTCGGGGAGAGGTTCACCAGCTGTTTGTCACATACGCTGAAGCCGCTTCTGGCAGACCTGCAGCCAAGCGGACTATTGCAAGATGGATCACATCATGCATAAGTCTGTGTTATGAATTGGCGGACAAGGAGCCTCCCAGAGGGATAAGAGCTCATTCTACCCGCCATACTGCTGCTTCGGTGGCTGCTTCCAGGGACATCTCTATCCAGGAAATCTGTCGGGCTGCTACCTGGAAGTCAGCGAACACCTTCATTACCCATTACCACATCGACCTTGAGTCACGACGTGATGCTGGTTTTGGGGCCTCTGTTCTCCAGTCTCTGTTCCCTAAGTAGGGGGTGTGAGCCTTGCCTCCCTCCTCCTGGAGAACTGCTAGGAGTCTGCCAGACAGTGTGGATGAACAACATATCCACGCTCCTAGAAAACAGGTTACTCACCTGTAACAGTAGTTCTAGGAGTGGTATATGTTGTTCATCCACATGACCTACCTCGACCTCCCCGGCTTAAGGCGCACTACCTGGCTTCCCAAGTGGCTAGATCTAGCGCCATGGGGCGGAGCTGAGGTATTACCACCCGGTGGGTGGGAGGAGCCAGCTGAAGACTTCCGCAAGATTTAAAGGGGAAAGGGGCAATGCCAGACAGTGTGGATGAACAACATATACCACTCCTAGAACTAGTGTTACAGGTGAGTAACCTGTTTTTACTCACCTGTAACAGTTCTAGGAGTGGTATATGTTGTTCATCCACATAGATCCACCTGACCTCCCTGGCTTCGATGCACAACCACTGCTTCCAGAGGGTAAGATCTGGTGTCAAGGGGTGGAGCAGAGGGATATATCACCTGCGTGGGTGGAAGGAAGCCAGCCTAAAGACTTTTGGCTGATCTTAAAGGGAAAGGCAACTGTCTAGACATGTGAATGAACAATATACCACTGCTAAAACTACTGTTAAGGTGAGTAACCTGTGCGACTACGGACCTGTCGTGTTTCATCTTGGTCCACGGTTCGAAACACTGGAAAGTTATCAAGCTTACAAACAGCAAGGATGCTGAACAAAAACCCAGCTATAATAGCCCCAAGGTAAATCAAAACCAAGTGAGTGCTATAACTTGCTTCTCATGTTATTACTTTATAGTGAAGTTGACACTGGGTGCACTGCACTGTGCACCACCACCGCTCCGGTTTTGCATATAGCCTACAAAAGCATATCCAAAATGTAGCTTCTTGGTTCCCACATCACCCCAGCATTTCACAGATTAGGGGACTGTTTTTGCTGCTTTCATCATTTTGCTGTGCCTTTCTTTAGAGCACGTCAATTTGCTATGGGCAGTTCACCACACGACAGTTGGCTTCCTCTCTCCTGCCAAAATAGAATACCGCAGCATGATTTGATTTATATTTTTGGAACCCCCTAAATTCATAACTTGCCTTACACTGGGAAATGTTCACATTCCTGTAATGGTTCCCGAGATCTGAAGGGAGCGAACTGTTGTGGGGTGAATAGCCCGTAACTGATTGTCTTGTAGCCGCCTTTCTTGCTTGCAGTTATTTATCTCACACATAAAAAAGGCTGCCTGCTTTTATTGCTCTTTCGGCATCCTTTCATTTTCTTTTTTCACACATCTGCTTTGCTCAGCTACCACCACCCAGCACCCAGCTTTACACTAGGGCACCGTGACAGTCTCAGAGGATACTCAGTACTTTCTTCCCTGGCTTGCCCTTGAGCAAACAAGTTCCATTGAGAAACTGGGTTCATTGGAGAAGTTAGTTCTGACAGTATGTAGCACAGCGGGGCTAGCTCTTTCTTTTTATTTTAGAAACCACAATATTATGTTTTTTATTTTCCTTTTTCTATTGTCCACGGGGACATACCTTGTAATCAGATAGAGATGTACCCTCAAAACAGACAGGGATACACTGCCATGTAATCAGACATGGAATGGGATATACCCTGTTCAGGCTTCATGAGCTGTAATTGAAACAGCAGGAAGGCTTTTTCAGTCAGGTGCCTGTTACACCACACGGTGCCCAGCCAGCTCTGCTCATCCTGAACCTAGGCCGTCGGGGCAGCCACGCAACCAAAACTTATTTTCTACGCCATGTTGATCTCCTAGTGGGTTTGGAATCCTTGCAAGTAGACCAACATGACGCTTAAAAAAAAAAAAAAAAAAACATATTCTGAATATGCTATGAGGCCTTGTTCTTGGGCTCTCTTTGAAAATAAAATGAAAGGATGTTTAAAAAAAAAAAAGGCAATAGCAGGCAGCCTTTTTTATTTGTGTGATAAATTATTACAACTAAGAAAGGGATAACAAAATGATGACAGCAGTAAAAACACTCCCCTAGTCGAGCCTTATTGGTGAAACGGTGGGGTTAATAAATGTGGTTTTATTGGAAAAAAATGTTTAACAACTTAATATTGGAAATGTTCTGTGTTCTTCGGCTTTGTGCAAGTTGCAGCTACTGAGTGGACTCTCTTAAGCCCTTTTGGCCAGGCTGTGACTGACTGTTTTTGCTTGCAGTGCAGAAACAGGCCTAGTATTTAGGTGGAGAACACTACTCTCTGTTCTCCTTGGAAACACTAACATGTATTATCACACAAGTGTGACAAATTACCCCATCTATTTTAGGATTTAGAGAGGGGGGAAACAAAAAATGTCAAGATTTTTGATATTCCCCCTACTTTTAACAAGTGGATGGAAGTAGAGTTTCTGCAGCAGTTTGGACGCAATTGTAAACGAGATGAAATGTTCTCAGTTTTGCTATCCAATAAGTTAATGATTGATTAAATGAAGTTGTCTGTTTCTCCTTCTTGAAGCTTCTATGAGTGCTGGGTCACATGACCTGCCTTCCATGAGCTTCATAGTAGCCTCTGATAGGACAAGAAGTCTCTGGCGATCTTGTCTCATAGCTAGGTCCAATGACTGAAAAATAACGAAGCAAGCATAACGAATAATTAGGACCCCCGAATACGAGAGCTCTGCAGATATTCGAAATAAGGTATCCACTTACCCCTAGCACATTGGTATGGCGGTGTGAGAAAGCTTTCAAGGTGAATGTCCGTGCCATACCTGTCTTGTGGATGGAGGACTTCAGGTTCCAGTGCTGTCAGTCCCGCACCTTTCACGAGCACTAATTTCACGCACACAAAATCAAAACAAAAAAATACACAGTTTTCTTAAATGGCTAAACAAAATTGTGTATGTATAGCGGTCACTTGTCTCATCTAAGTTCACCCAAAGGTGGTTATACAGTTGCTTTATGCAAGGTTGCCTGCAAATGCTACATATATTTTTCCTACTGCCACACAAATTGTTTTGTAACTGTAGTTGCTAAACATTTTTAATAAAAATGGCGTTGCAAATTATGAAAGCATAACGTTAATAAAGTCTCCATTTAAAAAAAAAAAAAAAACATTCATTTATGGATTTACCCATTTTGTGGTTAACAGGTAAATTCTGTGCTATATAGTTTAACTTGCGGTTTATAATAGTCCAGATCAGTCATTTGGCATCTGAAGCTTTTCATAGCATTTGATCTGGTTTCGAGACCAGCACATGGATATATTACGTAGTTCCCATTGTACAAAGATGAGATCTTCCCTTGTCAATCTTCACCGGTCATTACTGCTTGGGTAGTGCCAGAGGCACGCATCCGCTACGGGAGATTTTTTTTTTGTCAGCTCCAACGGCGCCGCCCATGAGAGCGACGCGCTGCATCATGCGTGAGGGGCGGCCGTTAAGTGCCGCAGACTCCTCCTCCTCCATCTCAGTTCTGTTTCTCCCGCCATTGAGGCTGCACCTGCTGCGCAGTTAGGATTTTTCAGTTCTAGGCCTAGTTGTCGTTTATTGACGCAGTTCTAGACTCCTCCTGCTTTTTCTCGACGTCATCACCGGTAAGACTGTTCTTTTTCTTCTTTATGATGGCGCCAAGAGCTGTGCTTGTTTTGTCTTGAATGTTTCATCATGTTGTCAGGTTCGGGGCAAAAAGCATAAGTCAAAAGACCCACGCCTGCATGCGCCGCGTGCACCTGTGGCCAGCATTTTTTCGTCACGGACAGGCATGATGTTTGTCTCCGTTCCCTGGACCCAACCATAATATGGATGCGTGTGACATCTGTTTCTCTATGGACCATCACGTCCTGGAAGTCCGCGCATTCAAGATCAGCAAGGCTCTGCTGACTTTCTGGGGACAGCGCTGCTTCAGGGATTCCCAGGTAAGGTCTCTAGAACCTTCCTCTGGGTCCCCTCTCAGGCCTATATAGTCTAGAGGAGGAGGCCTCCTCATCTTCTCTTGCCAAAGAGGAGGCCTCTTTCACGGTGTTGGAGGAACGCAGAGGTCCCTCCCAGGTCCACGGCGAGGACACCGCCTCGGCAGTCACCTCCTTGGAGGTGCAGGCTCCCCGGGCATGGCATCGGTGGACCCTCGACGCCACCTTCCAGCGCCGTTTCGAATCCTTGTTGGCTCTCGGCAGCGCCGTGGGCCCAGTCGGTTCTTCTAGCGGTGCAGAGTCGGGTCCCGGTGCCGTGGGTCTGGCTGGTGCTGTTGGCGAGTCAGGGCTGGGTCTCAGCATTGTAGGGGGTCCGGTGTCATCCGGCACTGGCACCGTTCGTGGTGCTGTTTCACTGGAGACCCCCAGGGTGGCCAGTATTGTGGTCCAGCTGGTCTCTTCCTACTCCTCGGAGGATGATTCAGATGTGGACCCGTCCTGGCACCCTGACTCTTCGGAGTCGGGGTCTCCAGTGGGACGAGGTGCCAGGCGGCCCAGCGCGCCTATTCCTCCGTCTCCTCTGCTGTCCTCCCCTTCGGCCTCCCAGGCTGGGGGTGATCCAGGGTCCCTGGAGGGGGAATGGCGTGGAGGCAGAGGGAGGGGTTGTGGCAGCTGCCGATCCTGGTGCTGCTGCATCCCCTCGGGGTAGGGGGTCGCTGGGGTCGAGGAGGAGGGCGTTCTCTGAGTCCTGCGGGTCGAGAGACAGGGTTCAGGCACCTCGGTCTTCATCTGCCACCCCTCGGGCGGGTAGGAGCCATAGCGCCGGGCCCCGTCTTTCCCTCTCAAGCCCCAGGGACCTCTCTGGTGGCATTACCATGGGCTACCCTTCTGGACCCATGCAGCCCCAGGTTCGTCACAGGAGGATCCCCTACTAGGCTCTTCCAGGCTTCGCATCCCCAGGGTTCCGTTCTGCGACCTGATTTGTTGTCCGGGATCCTGCCAGCTTGGGCCCCGTTCCCCGGATTTCAGAGCCTCAGCAGAGGACAGTTACCTCTCCATAGGTGCCCCTCTCCCATTCCTGTGCAGCCACCCCCCCCCAGGCTATGTTGGTCCTACGGGCCCGTTATCCTGGGAGACGTACAGAGGCTCTGCGGCGGCCTTCCCCTCATATGTTATTTACATGCATGAGCGGATGTTTCGCCTGTCCCCACTGCCGCAGGTGTCCTCTGGACATTCGAGCTCTCCATCATCCTCGTCTCCCTCCTCGGAGGGGGAGGAACCCACTGCTCATCTCTCCAATGGATGCTGATTTCACTTAATATCAGCGATTCCTTTCGAGGATGGTGAGGGATCTTCGTATCTCCTTTGTTAGGCGCGACAGTACCGAACGGGAGATGCGTGAATTCCTCGGTGAAATCACTACCCAGCATTTGGTGGTTCTATCCTGGCCTATTCCCTTCCAGGAGGCGTCTATCCATTCCTGGCAGTCGCCAGCCGCCCTTTCTCCAGCCCTGTCATACTGTGGAAGAAGGTATTGTGCCCTAACCCACCTTCGGGATTGGCATACCTAGAAACTCCCTCTGGGCGCCACCATGTGGCGCACGACCGTCCTCCAGATTCAGATTCCCTACAGTTTGACCAGTGGGGACGAAGAGTGTTCTCTTCTTCTCGTGCAATGTTATGCGTTGCATCACATCAGGCTCACCATGCTGCCTACAGGAGGCATTTGTGGTCGATGCTTTCCCAAGTCTTAACATCAATGCCTGATATGGAGCAAACCAGACAAGCTATTGCCCTCTCTGCTATAGGCTGGAGCTGGCAAGACACCAAGCAAGGGCGTCTTATGATGCCAATGAGGTGGCTTCCAGGCTTGCAGGGACAGCGATCTGTATTAGATGGACGTCATGGCTTCGTCTATCAAGGTTGTCACCCCTGGCTCGGCATAGGGTGATTCGCTCTGCTTTCCGGGGGACCAGTCTCTTTTTCTCCAGAGCTAGGAGACTTCTGCTGGGGCTTCCTCCGTCTCCCGTCCCCTCGGGGAGAGAGACACCTCCTAGCTCTCCACCGCCATAGGCTTCTCACTTGATTAGCCCAGGGTCTTCCCCTTCTGTTTCCCACCAACAGGAGGCTGGGGGTCTTGCTCCCTCAGGGTTTCTTCGGGGGGAGGGGGGGGCTTGGTACTCACCCGAGCAGTAATGAATGGTGAAGACTGACAAGGGAAGATATGAAAATTACGTACCTAACGTAATTCTTGATCTTCTCTTGTATCTTCACCATTCATTACTGATACCCACCCACCTTCCCCTCAGTGGCCTCCTACTGCGGTGTCTCCCCCTTCCTCTTCATTCCTCTCCTCTCCTTTCCTTGGCCTTTATGCAAAAAAAACCCCCAAAAACTATCCTGGTTTCCATTCTTCTTGGACGGATCTTTTTTCCTCAAGGTAGAAGGGAACGAGTAGGACTTTTTCTCCTATCCTGAGGGAACTCTTTCTGACTGCCCCTGAGGGTGACCTCTGAGCTCCTTAGCCACGTTATTCAGTTTACAGCTGAACCAACCGTCCCTCTTGGCTCGGCCTCAAAATTAAGGTTTCCCCTGGCAGGCAGGCATTTGTCAGCTTCTTCTGGTTGGTGCTTCTGCACTTCTTAATCTTGAACTGCTGCCTTTGCCTTGCCTTCAGGGAGTCCGACTGAGTTCCCACTCTATCCTTCATACAAAGCTGCCATTTATAGGGCCTAACCCCTACCTACACACTTCGGTGTTAGAACTTAACAAGGTGCTAAGGTGCTTACCCCCTCATAGTTGAGCGCTCTCCTTCCGGAACAGAATTCTGTCTGGGCAGTCTGTAAGCTCTCAGCTAGAGTGTAGAGGGTTGGGATGATGAGAAGATAGAGAATCTGCCCTTTGTGTCCAATCTATACAAGCGTTCAGTTGAACCTTTTCTCAGTCCTGTCAGGAGGGATTCTTGCGCCCTTGGTTTTGGTTCGGAGCTTATAACCCTCTCAACCAATGTATCTATGGGCAGTGTTCTCCCCTCTCATCATCCCTTCTTTTTCTTCTCTTTCTTCTTCTTCTCCCTTTTCTCTTTCTGTTCCTCCCTTAGAGACGCCCCAGATGGGAGGCCCTGCGGTCCCTTAGGGTAGGTATTCTCTCTCTCTCTCTCTCTCTTCTATCTGTCCTCTACCAGCTTATTCCTTCTTCAGTTTATATCCTTTCCTTTTTCTGTCCCTCTGCTCTCTTGCCTCGCTCTCCCCTTTTTTCCTTTACCCTTTATTTCGCCTCTCCGGCTACCAGAACTGAGATGGAGGAGGGGTCTGCAGCACCTAATGGCCACCCCTCATGCATGATGCAGCGTGTCGCTCTCGTGGGCAGCGCCGTTGGAGCAGACTCCCCAAAAAAAATCTTCCGTAGCTGGTTCGTCCCTCTGGCACTACCCAAGTAGTAATGAATGGTGAAGATACAAGAGAAGATCAAGAATTATGGTAGGTACGTAATTTTTATTTATCTTAGCAGAATTAAGGTAAAGTGTAGTCAGTCAATTGGCTAACACCCTATGGTGTGAAACCCAACATGAGATATGGGTTATAGGGTAAGATTGCAGCCTGCAAAAAAAATGGGATTCCTTTCAGGGCTGGGTACTCCAGAACAACCCAGACATCATTGCCCTGACTGAAACCTGGCTCTCCCCCTCTGTATCCGACTCGCCAGTTAAACTGCCTGGTTACTGCCTCTATCACTCGGACCGTATGGGAAAGCGAGGGAGTGGCTGCGCTACCTACCTCAAGGACTCCCTCATGGGCCACCCTCTCCCCGTGCCCATACTAACATCCAGGGCTCAGGCCCTCACCTTAAAAATTACCCTAGGTAGGTCTACATCCCCTCTCCTCCTCACCACGGCCTATGTCCCTCCCAGCAACCAGAAGCTAGCCTTCCAAGCCATCATGTTCCATCTCGCCACCCTATCCCCTAAACAAGAAAAAATACTATTGGGGACTTCAACATAAATTGGCTGGCCAAAACGGCCACGCCTTACATCAGTGAGGATGCTGCCCTCGACCTCACCCAGGTCGTCAAAACACCCACCCAGCTTCATGCCCGCACGGGGACACCAACCCTCCTAGACCTAGTTTTCACCAGCCACCCCTACAAAATAACAAGCACCCAAGTCCTCCCCGACACCCTAAGCGACCACTCACCAGTACTCTGCAACTGGTCTGGTACCCACCCCAAAACCGTGCCTAAAATTACTACACAACATAAACTAGGGCCTGGCAAATTACCTCTTTTCAAGGCCCACCTCAGAGATTGGGACTGGACACCCCTTACTAATACACTCAACCCTGACCACACCCTCGAACTGTTTGTCAACATCTTTAACTCAGCCTGTGACAAGTTCACCCCTTTTGCCAAAACTATGACCAAAGGGAATCATGTCCCATGGTTCTCGGACCACCTCCGAGGCCTGCTGCGCCAGCGTGATGCTCTATGGCACCTGGCCAATGAGACCCAACGGCCTCAGGACAGGCAACGCTATCGGGAGGCCCGAAACAAATGCACCTGGGTCATACGCACTGCCAAGGCAAACCATTACAAAGCCACCATAACCTCCACCTGGGGGAAACGGGCGCAAGTTCTGGGAGAACATAAAGGAACTCTGTGGCAAAGGCCCAAATCTACCACCTGACCAAATACTCATTGGTAGCCTCTCCGCTGACCCTGCCAACATAGCCTTGACCTAAATACTGCTTTCTCAGTCTCTCCCATGTATTGTCCCTAACTTCTTGATTCCCCCGCGGATTGTATCATCCCCAACCCCCCCCCTGCGGGGCCTTTCTACCTATGAGTCCTTACTCCGGAGACGGCAAAACCCTGCCTTACTAAAGCTTTAAGTAAAAATCACTACAGTCACAACTCCCTAGACCATAGACTTCTCCGCCTCACCCTCCAGGAAGTCCTGGCCCCTCTCACCCACATTCTAAATTGCTTCCTCTGCCAAGGGAAATTCCCCATCCACTGGAAGTCTGCCTATATCACACCTATCCATAAAAGTGGTGACCAAACATCCACAAATAACTACTGCCCCATCTCAATCCTATCTCCCCTGTCGAAGGCACTAGAACGCATAGCCGCCGACCAACTCACTGAACACCTAAATAAATATAACCTTCTAACCAGACAGCAACATGGTTTTCGAAAGGGCCACAGCACCACTACCGCCCTCCTTGAATTTACCTCCCATGTCCACTGTGCCCTGGACCATGGCCACCTCACGGGTGCCATCTTCATGGACCTATCTAAAGCATTTGACACAGTCAGCCATGCCCTCTTACTAAATACCCTGGCCTACACGGGTCTCTCCGATGACACCATAAAATGGTTCTCCAGTTATCTCTCTGACAGAACCCAGAGAGTCAAGGTAGGCCATGTCCTGTCACCCTGCCTCCCAATCCGATCCGGTGTTCCACAGGGCCCCCTGCTTTTCAGCCTATACCTCAACTCTCTCCCATCCTCTTGCTCTGGAAATATGTTCCGTTATGCAGATGATGCGGTCTTGTTCGCCTCCAACCCGGCTCCCCTCAAACTCCACCAAACCCTCCAGCATTCTTTCCGTGAAATTGAGGACTGGCTCACCACCCACCGTCTTATCAACTATAATAAGACTAAAGTCATGATATTCGCCCATCCTCAAAACCCACACAAAACCTTGTGCCCCAATTTCCTCATTGCAAATCAGACCCCCCTAGAACAAGTATACAACTTTAAATACTTAGTGATCACTCTAGACCCCGCCCTTAGCTTTAATCAACATATCCTACACCTAACAACCACTCTTAGCTCCAGGCTAGGCGTACTGTACCTTTACAAACACTGCCTCACCCCTGAGGCACTACAACTTACTGTAAACTCCTTGATCCTCTCCCTGCTAGACTACAGCATCCTAATTTACAGTGCCACGGCCTCCACAGCCCTAAGCAGACTCCGGCTAGTGCTCAACAGAGCCTGCCGCCTTGTCCTAGGATGTGATCGTGTCACTCACTCCTGCTCCCTATATAGCAGCACAGATTGGCTAAGCCTGGAAAACAGAATCAGGTACCACACCTGCCTTATGACCAAAAAGGTATTACTAGGCCTCACCCTATACTCCCAACACCACTAAGCAAAACCACCCGAAGCTCAAGCAAGCAGCTACTATGGGTACCCCTTGGCCGGACCTCCCAATACCAATGCACTTTCAACTTCAGGGCCCCTTCCTGGACAAACTCCCTCCCAATCCATATAACAGAGGAAAGAAGGCTGGGCCCATTTAAATCAATGCTAAGGGAATACCTGCAGGCTTCAAATAGATGTGACTGTCCTTGACACATGATCTGCTTTGCCTCCTTACAAACAAGCTACTAGCAGCAAATGTACCTCAAATGCATTTATGAAACATGACAATCGGCCTCTTTCTGAATCTCTCTGACACTTTTTTCTCCTCACTCCTGTCTGTGCTAAAGTATCTAAATTTCTCTGTTAGCCTACTATGAAACAACTATAGAACCTATTTTATTCTTTCATGTTACTATGTAATGTGTTGTTCTTTTTTCTGTATCCTAAGTCCCGTCCCCCTGTGCAATTTATGTATGACATGGAACCTTTGTAAATGAGTCTCTGACTCAAAGGTCTTTCTGAATATCAAATAAATAGATAAAAAAAATAAAGTCAAGTACTGTTATTAAATTAAGTAAAAACTTCACTGTTACTAACATGCAGGTTGTAGCATGTACCAGACATCTGGGCAAGTGGGGTGGGGGAAGAGATACTATCATACCACAGTGTAATGCCAGTTCTGTGCAGTTCCCAGTGCACACCTTTGATCACTTACACTGAAAATGGTAACCAAGATGCTTTGGCTGCTGGATAGAGTTGCTGCACACCTCTGCATTTTAGATGGGGGGGGGGGGGATGATTTTCAGCAGCACTTTGGTAATGACCAGACTCTTTGGGCCTTACAGTTTGCTTGAAGATAAATGTCTTTATCACAAAGCTGCAGACTGCTCATGTGAACAGCAGAACTGCAAGTCATCTCCTTATCCTGCCCAGTCAACTTTGTTACTGTGTCTACTTTTGTGAGCGTTCTTGAAACTTTCCTTGAGAATCATTGGCGCCTTTCGCCAAACTGCTGTTTGGTGCAGTTGTTCATTATTCAACCTAGTGAAGATCTGTTGATGGATGAAAAGCATTCTGGTGGAAAGTTTTTAAAAAGGTAGTAGCATAGTGAAGTGGATAGGGAATTTCTGTGAATTCATATATGTTTACACAATTTTTTTTTTTTTTCTTATGGGGGGGGGGTTGACATGATTGACTTAGTGTCCCTTTAAATTACTGTGTTTGAAATAGCCACATGAAGTATGCTGTCTCAGTATACTCCCCAAGTTTCCATAATGTTTCACACAGCTCCTTGCCACTGGTTAATGGTAGTACATGGCTTGTCTCCGTAGGGGCTAGCAATCGAGTGTCTTTTGTTGCAGGGGGAAAAAAAGTGTATTCATGATCTCGTACAAAAATGGCAGCATCTCCCCTGAGGTACTGCTCTGAAGATGGAACATAAGAATTCTAAAGTTCAAACTCTACAGTGTAGTCATGATCCCTTGGATGTTCTGTGTGTAAGCCTATTTATTTTCTAAGTAGACCAGTCGCTTAAAAGTCTGGTGTCAATCTTGGTGGCTATGCTTCCTTAGTTTTGACTACCATTTTATTATTTTGTAATGTTTGACTTTATTTAGTACTCTGCTTTTGTTTTTTTGTTGTTTTAGTGTGTTCCCCCTACCTCGGTTCTGTAGTGGTTCCCAGAACCAAGAGAACTGCATTTTTCACCATTTCTAGGTTTGAGTGTCAGATTGTAAAATACAAAACAAAGCAGTTTTGTTAAAATTGGACTATATTTTTTTCTCATATACAATCCAGAAAGTATTTTAATGCTGCTTCAAGCCCCAGGAGATCTTCTGTGTTCTGACATATGCAGTATTGTACTGCCCCGGAGCCAAAATGGTTAACCGAACCCATGCTAATGATGGAACGTTGTGCTCGAGCTTGGTTTTCAAACCACTGTCCCTGATCAATATTCTGCAACAGTCAGATTCTTTACTCCGCTTCACTAAGTACAGATGCCCCTGAGAGCTCTCCTTCATCTGTCTTGAAGAATTACTTTTTTATGGTTTTCTGAAGTAAATTTATGTTTGCGAATCACTGTCCTTGGTTTACAGGTAGATTAGTCTAGATTTAGTTGTATTTCAGTAAGTTTCTTGGTTCTTTGCAGTTCTTTTAATTGGGAGGGAACTGGGTTTCTTTCTTTTATTTAATCTTAAAAGCCTGTTTGGATCCGGTTGATTTATTTGTGCAAAAAAACGGGGCAATTCCTGGGTTTTCTGTGGTCGCTAAACCGACCGTTTAAAAAAAAAAAAAAGTTTTTTCTGTATAGTTTTAAACCACTGCTGGTGGTTATGTCACTACCTAAAAAGAGAACCAGCCCTACGGGTTTTCAGCATTGCACAGAGTGCGTGGAACCTTTTGCCAAAGTGGATCCCCATTTAATTTGTGTTCTGTGCTTGGGTTTTGGACATTTAAAGGCCGATTATGATATTTGTAAGAATTTTCCTCAGTCAACGCTGGATAGGCACTTAAATCAACTGAAAAGATGTCCGAAAAAGCTACTGACCCAGCAACAGACCAGGCTTCCACTTCTCAGAAAGAAGTCTTTTGAACCGAGTGAGCAGCCCTCTGACCAGAGTGATGGTTCCTCTAACGGAAAAAGATCTGCAGAAACTACCGCTGAAATGGCAAGTTCTGTTAAAAAGAGACGCACTCAACTAAGGAACTGCAACCGACTGTTCCAGCGGTTCCTACCACTGACACTATCGCGAGTGCCATTAGTATTTTACAGGCATAGCAAACTAGTACCGCAGTATCGGTTCGGCACCCTGGTTCACAGTTGTCAATTCTGGACTCTGGTTCACTGTCAGCTCCTGGTTCTTTGGAACAGTCAACTGACATCTTCCCAAACGAAGATGATTTTGACGAGGATGAATTTGGAGACCAGTAGTACATCCTGAGGTCTCTCTACAGCCTCATGAGGCTGATTCCCCAGAAAAGGCAACAGAGGATTTTTCTTTCCAGTTTGCCTTTTTAAAACAAGTGGCACAGATCTTGGACCTCTCCATCCAGGAATCCACAGAGGAGGAAGAGGAACAAGATTATATGGAAATGATGGATGTCCTAGCCACAAAAAGGCTTCTGTTGCCCATCCATAAATCTTTTATGAGAAGCAAGCCACAAAAATTTGAAAGACAGCTACATCCATTCCCCCAATGAACAAGAGGATGGACAGGAAATACTGAGTAGCCAAATTGGGCTGAATTCCTGTTTGGACATTCCAGCCATGAAGGGGTGGTGCAGGTTGCTGCATGTGACTAGGCAGGGATTCCCCTGGCTTCACACCCGCCTGATGGACTCCATAGCAGAGAAGTCATACCTGGGAACTTCCCTAGCAATTAGGCAGGCTTCTTACATGGCTTACATAGCTAGGTATCAGAGCAGTATATAGAACACAGTCTTGGAAAGAGCTAAAGCATGCCCTTCCCATATGGTATCTGATCTTTCAGAGGCAGCAAAGAGGGGCATTGAAACTTCTAAGTCAAAGTTTCATATGGCAGTAGATGCTAACGACATTGTTGCCAGGCAGATGGCGACCTCATTGTCCCTGAGGAGGTTTGCTTGGTTGAGGACAACAAACTTGTCTTAAGATACCCAGACAAAAGCTCTTGACTTTCCTTGTCTGCCTACTTCCCTGTTTGGGAAGCAAACGGAAGCCTATATGAAAAAAATGGATGACTACAAGGTCACCTACGAGAGTGCTGCAGCTAAGGAGAAGGCAGCAACCCACAAAAGTTCCAGGGAAAAGGCAGGGGTAAAACCCTTTACAGGCCTTTATTCCAGACTCAAGCTTTGCCTCCTTAGCCCCAGAGGGAGTATTTTTGAGGCAGGGGTAGCAACAGGGCTACACCCAGTACCCAGCCTGCTGTCCAGGGAAAAGACTCCTCGAGAATCCTGTCAGGGCCATCTCCTTACTTCCAGTAGGAGGCAGGCTGGCTCACTGTACCCAGGCTTGGAATTCAGTCACCACAGACAAGTGGGTTGTGGAGATAATGAGCCAGGGCTTTGCCCTCAGCTTCAAATTCTTTCCCAAGTTGAGAGCAAGGCTGTTCAGACCTGCCAATCCATCGGAAATCTCTCTGCTGGAGGAGGAAGTAGCCAGGCTCATGCAGGAGCAGCCAGCAGAACCTGTCCCGTTGTCTAAAAGGAGAAAGGGTCTTATCTCAATATACTTCCTAACGCTAAAGAAAACGGGGGAGTGGCGACCCATTCTAGATCTGAGACACTTGAACAAACATTTGACAAAGCCAAAGTTTTAGATGGTTACTATGGCTATCATTCTCCCTTCCAAGGAGAGGAGACTGGCTGGCATCCCTAGACCTAAAGGACGCGTACTTCCATATCCCTGTCAGACTGGAAATGAAGTACCGAAGGTTCAGGTTGCCATCAGGGCACTACCAGTTCAAGACCATGCCCTTCGGTATCTCATTGGCCCCAAGAGTGTACACCAAATGCTTAGCAGTAGTGGTGGCACATCTACGGAAACAGGGTTACAGTCTTCCCATACCTGGATGACTGGTTGGTGATGGGTCAGTCCCCACAGCAGGTGGAAAGGGCATTGACCTTCACTCAGGATACACTAAGTATGCTAGGTTTCCTGGTAAACCAGAAAAATTCAGTACTCACTGGTTCAGCTCCTGGCGTTTATAGGGGCAGACTTGGACACCCTGAATGGAAGAGCATTCCTTCCTCAGGGCAGGGTAGACAGCCTAATGCAACTAGCAAGTTCCTTCCAGCTGTATACCCCCAGACAAGCAAGGCATTTCCTTTAGTTGCTGGGCCACATGGCGGCTTCAACAACAACAGTGTTAGGGTCAAGATTCCGGATGAGAGACATCCAGTTCCATCTCGGGGCTCATTGGTCTCAGAGAAGAGATGCCCTGTCAAAGATAGTACCAGTCACAGGAACCCTGCTTCAGACTCTGCAATGGCGACAAGGAAAAGGACAGCCTCAGAGAAGGTGTGGCTTTCCTCCATGTGCTACCAGCAGCAGTTGTGACAACAGATGCCTTCCTCCTAGGATGGGGTGACCACTTAGTCCCAGCAGGAATCTCTGCTTCATGTAAACATGCTGGAGCTCAGGGCAGTTTATCTAGGTGTTCAGTCCTTCACCTCCATGCTTCAGGGCAAGGCAGTTCAGGTCAGGACAGACAGGCAACAACAGTATATTACATCAACAAGCAAGGGAACACAGGGTCCTCACCTCTGTGCACAGAAGCCATGGAATCTAGCTTACACCCTTGGGCTATCCCTTTCAGCAGTCCACCTGCCAGGAAAGGACAATTTCCTGGCGGATGCTCTCAGCAAAATCAACCAGAGCTACCACGAATGGTCACTAAACAGACAAATTCTACAGGTGGTGTTCAGAAGATGGGACACTCCAGAGGTGGACCGCCTTGCAGCCCCAGACAATCATCTGCGTCCTCTGTTCTTTTGCAGGCCCCCAGCAGTGGGCACAGACCACTAGATGCACTCCTGATGGACTGGACAGGGAAGTTCTTGTATGCCTTCCCACCATTTCCCTTGCTACTCAGGGTACTAAAAAGATCAGGGTTCAGTCAGCAACTATGATCCTCATTGCTCCAGACTCGGCCAGGCAGCCTTGGTACTCAATGCTGCTGACCTTGGCAATCTCCCTACCCAGGAGGCACAGCCTACTGACATCCTCCTGTGGTAGGGTCCTGTACTTCAGCTTACAGTCCCTCAGACTTAAAGCCAGGCTCTTGAGGACTTGGAATACACCAACCTACACCTCTCAGAAGGGGTGTTGGAGGTTTTGAGGGTTTCTAGGAAACCTTCCACTAGAAAAACTTGGTCTTCATAAGTGGAAGAGATTTTGTATTTGGTGCAAGCAGAGACGCATAGATCACCTCCAGGCCGATATGCCAATAGTCCCGGACTATCTGGCACATTTACACTCTCTGGGCCTTCAGCCCTCCATCCTGAAAGTGCACTTGCCAGCAGTCTTGGCTTGCCTCTCTGCTGGAAAGGGAACATCCCTGGCTGCTAACCAGGTATTCAGAAAGTTTTTCAAAGGACTACTACACTTACATCCCTCTTCATAGGAAACCCACTACTGCATGGGACCTTAACATATGTATTGGCCAGTTGATGCAACCAGCATTTGAACCCCTGGCATAAGCTGAACTGAAGTATGTGACAGGGAAAAACTGTTTCTAGTAGCCATTACTTCAGCCAGAAGGATCAGTGAGCTACAGGCCTTGTCCACAAAGCCAGAATATATAGCGGTTCACAGGGACAAGGTGGTTTTGAGGACCAACAGGAAATTTCTCCCTAAGGTGATATCAGACTTCCACATTAACCAGTCCATGACCTTGCCAGTCTTCTTTACTGACCATTCCACTTCTGGAGAGAGAAGGTTACATAGTCTTGATATCAAGAGAGCTATAAGCTACCACTTGGATCACCCAAAAGGGCACAGGCAGGATAGGGCACAGCTTGTCCTGACCTGTGGAGCGGTGGGCAAAGGCAAACCCGCCTGAAAAAGGACCATTGCCCGCTGGATTGTTCACTGTATCTGATTTTGCTACTGCCAAGTAGGCAAAGAGCCTCCAGTAGGCCTCAGGGCCCACTCTACAAGGGGTACGGCTGCTTCGATAGCAGCTGCAAGAGATATCCCTTTACTGGAAATCTGCAGAGCAGCTACCTGGAAAACAGATCACACCTTCACCAAACACTACAGCCTGGATACTCAGGCCAGAAGTGATGCCAGGTCTGGCACAGCAATACTGCAGAGACAGTTTTCTAAATAGGTTCTCTACCGTACTGCTTGGGTAGTCTGCATATGTTAGAATACAGAAAGATTTCCTGGGTCTTGAAGAAAAAATTACTTAACCACAGTAAACTTGTTTCATCCAAGGAAATCTTACTGAATTCTGAGCTCCCACCCTTCCTCCCCTCCTAGAACCTGTGGGCACTGCAACACAGCTGTCTGTTGTTCAACCCTGTGGGCAATTTCTGTTTTTGGGCTTAGTGACTTGAGTCTTAACCAGCCCACAATTTTGATTAGAGAAAGAAAATGGGGAATAGTCATTAAGGAGTTACTAATTGTTAGTTTATTAATATAGCTTAGCTAGCTTGCCATTCGTTTTTGCTCCGTAAGAATATGACAGTTGCAGAATGTTGATCAGGGACAGTGGTTTGCCAACCGAGCTAGAGCCTAATGTTTCATCATTAGCATGGGTTCAGTTAACCATTTCAGCTTGGGGGGCAGTACAATGGAAGGACACTACTGCATATGTCAGAATACAGTAAGATTCCCTTGGAAGAAACAAGATTACTATGGTAAGTAATTTTTTCAACCTGTCAAATTGTCATGACAGGAAGGCCTTAAATAAAACGGGGCCTACGTGACTTTAATAGTAAATATAAGCATTGGTTGGCAAAAGCAGACACAATGTTTGCTTTGAGTATGCACAGATTACTATTTGATACATATTATCCCACAAGAACTGCTATGTTGACACTGATTATTAATAACTTTGCCTGTTAATCCTGCTGCTTGTACCTGACCAGGCTTCAGTGGGTGACAGTCTCTCATTACGGTTTATTCTTTGTCCTTCTTTGATGGAACCTTTGTCCCCACGACGACTTGGCCTCTATGATCTGACAACAGCTGTCGTCGGTAGTTGCTGTCTCCAAAAATGCAGAAAGAATGTATCATGCCCCTGAGAGCAAGGACCACCTCAGCACCCATCCAAAAGCTGATTCAGTGGTTATAAATTTGGCCTATGACCGCTGCACTACCCCCAAACACATAAGTACCTCTCCTCCAGATAAGTCTAGATTCTAGATAGTTGGACCAGTATGGATGTAATGTACTCATCCTCCACTTTGGCTTTCAGGGCTCTAAACTACATGGCCCACATGGTCTACCAGAAGGCCATCTTGGGGCACTTAACGGCTGAATTCAAAGCCTTGCCTGATTCCGAGACCAAGGCTAAAAGCTGAGCAAACTGGACAGCAAACATTTCCTGCTGCCATACTCACAGCCACCTACGATGCTGGTGAAGCTTCGACTAGGAGCACCGCAACATCAGTTTGCCTTGGCAGGTATGCATGGCTGTAAGTTTCTGGGTTCACCCAGGATGTTCAGTCCTCCATCCTGGATGCCCCCTTTTGAGGATCTGTACTGTTTGGAGGGGATGTCAAGGATCTCATGACTGACCTTCAAGAGAGTGGCAGACCTCTACGTTCTGTACAATTGATGTACTGTCCTAAGGCTAAGACTGGGCAGCCTTTTCGCTACCAACAGTGGTGCCGAAATAAGCTGTAGCCCAACTGACGTCAGGGAAAACGGGCCTTTCCAGCTACTGCCACCCTCCAGCCAAGTCTCAGAGAGCTTCCAGAGTGGGGCTGCCCAAGACACCCCCCCCCGTGACCCACCCCTGCTGCTAGTTCTGGAGGAGCTAGTAGGGAGCAGGTTCACCAACCACCTGTCTGGGTAGGAGGCAGTCACTTTGGATGCGTGGGTCCTTCAGCTAGTCGCTCAAGTACACACCCTAGAATTCAGAGAGACCCCCCCCCAAAGAGAACCCTGCAGGTCTCTCTTGCTACTCGCAAGGTCACATCCCCCTCATCAAAGCAGAGATTGGCGCTTTTTTAAGAAAGTCTGCCATAGAGCCCGTTCCTCTGAACCAGGCAGGAAGGGGTATTAATTCAGTTTCTTTGTGGTACTCAGAAAGACGGGAGACCATTGGCCAATACTGAACCTCAGCACGCTCAGTCTGTACGTCGAGTACAAGAGATTCCGCATATTGACCCTTCCAGGCCGGTTGCCACTGCTCCACCAGGGACACTGGCTCTGCACACTGGACATGCGGGATATCCACCTGCATATTCCTGTCTTGCCGTCCCACCGCCACTTTCTCAGATTTACCTTCCGGGGGGGAGCATTTTCAGTTCAAAGCCCTCCTCTTTGGACTTTCATCAGCACCCGAGGTGTTTACCCAAGTGTCTAGCTGTGGTGGCAGTGGCTTTGCGTCATCAGGGCCATTTGTGTTTCCGTACTTTGATGATTGGCTGTTGTCCGCTCTGTTGCAGTACAGACTGGAAGCTTCCCTGGTGGCTACTCTGGACCTGTTCAGCAAGGTGTGAGTTACGGTGAACTACCCCAAGTCTCACCTCCTCCCCTCTCACGCCTCCAGTTTATTGGGGCAGTGCTGGATACAGTCCAGGGTTGTGCGTTCCTCCCTTTGGACAGGGCGGAAACGTTACAGATGCAGGCCAAACATGTGGTTTCCAGCTGCTGGTTTACGGCCAGATCTGTTCTTCATCTTCTGGGACTTGTGGCGGCAGCTATCCCCACTGTCCCTCTAGCCAGACTCCACGTGAGTCATGCAGTGGACATTGTGGGTTCAGTGGTCAGATGACCTGGATCACAGGATCCTGGTGTCCAACCCCATGCGACAGGATCTGCTGTGGTGGCAGGACCTGAAAAATCTATGCAGAGGGGTCCTTTTTCAGCCCCCCCTCCGGTCCAGACCCTGATGACAGACACTTCCGGTCAGGGGTTAGGTGCTCATTTAGGGGACTGCAGAACCTGTGGAACCTAGTCCCATGGGAGCTTTCCCTGCACATCAGTGTACTGGAGATGCAGGCTGCGCTGTACACCTTTCAAGCATTCCATTCCCTTCCTGGTCCGCTTCTTGTCCAGACAGACATGTGCATGTACACTGTCATACCTTTTGTGCAGGGAAGCGATCCGCATGTGGTACTGGGCGGTTCAGCACCTCCTTCAGCTGACGGTAGCGCATGTCCCAGGCATTTAAAACATCCTAGTGGACACCCTCAGCCAAGGGCACACTAGCGGGAGCTGAGGCAGTCTGTGGTCGATGACATCTTCGACCTTTGAGGTAGTCCGGACCTAGATCTGTTCACCTCCCCATACAACACAAAACTAGCCCATTTTTACTCACTCGTTCCCAGGTATGGTGTTTTCTGGTAAGACTCTCTCTCTCTGCTGGACAAGGAGGTTCTTGTACACCTTCCCCTCCTTTCCGGCAATACAGAGGGTACTGCTTGAGCTTCAGACGGAAGAGGCTCGTATGATCCTGATCACTTCTTACTGGCCTCACCAAGTATGATTCCTTCTGCTCAGACAGCTGGTGGTGGAGCCTCCGGTCCTCTGCTACGACCTCCTGACTCTGGAGCAGGGCACGCTGGTTCATCTCCAGGTCTCAAGTCCCTTCATCTTCACATGTGGCATCTTCTGACATAGCTGCCTCACCTATGGAGTCTCTTAAGTCGCTCTGGTCCTTGTGGAGACGAGAAAGATGTCCACAAGAACTACGTACGCAATGAAATGGAAGAGGTTTTCCATTTGGGCAACTGCCAAGGGATGGGACCCTTTTTCGTGCCCGGTTCCTCTGGGTTATAGAATGCCTTTTGTACCTCTCTGACCTAGGGCTTAGCTGTTCTTTGCTAAAGGTCCATTTGTCAGCCATTTCTGCCTACCATGTTCTGATAGATTGCAAGACTTTGACTTAATTGGAGGTCTCCCATACTTTCCTGAAAGGGATACTCCACATGAACCCCTGGTTTGGAATCCTGTCCCAAGGTAGGATCTGAATTTAATTCTTGAGAAACTTACTTTGCCTCCCTTTGAACTGGCCATGAACTGTGTCCTGTGCTGCCTTGTAAAGCACTGTTTTTAGTTGCGATTACTTCTTCTCGAAGGATTTCCGAGCTTCAGGCATTGATGTGTAAGGAGCCTTATTTGATTTTTCACAGAGACCAGGTGGCTCTGTATACAAATTGTAAATTTCTACCAAAGGTAGTTTCTGATTTTACTTCAGATCACACTATCTACTTGCCAGTATATTATCCTGAGCACTCTAACCAAGGGGAGGCACTTCAGCACACACTGGATGTGTACAGAATTTTGCGTTGTTATACTAATTAGACGAAGTTGGTCCGCAAAACAGATCAGCTTTTTGTTTCCTTTGCACCCAAAAGAGATGCTGCTGTAGTTTCAAAACAGTGTTTATCCAAATGGTTGGCAAACGGCATTGTGTTTTATCAGAAGTATAACAAACCACTTCCAAGGGAAGTAAAAGGACATTCAACCAGAGGCATGGCTGCTTCTACTGCTTGTTTCAGAAATGTCTCTGCCGATGACATCTGCACAGCAGCTACTTGGAACTCTGTCCACACTTTCACTAAGCATTACATTCTTGACATTGCCTCTAGATGCAGGGCAGGCTTTGGTCTAGTGGTGCTTCAGGGCCTTCCTTCTTAAATTCTCTGCTCTTCTGCAGGTTTTTCTGCCTCCCATGATAAGTCTTTGTCTGACTTACACTGCTTGGGACTCTGTCCTATCAGTTATTGCCTACTGCAAGAGCCTCTCTCGAAGATTTACTGTTACGGTAAGTTCTTACATAACTGTACTGTCTTCCTGAATGTCTTCACCATTGATTCAGATGCCCACCCTCCATCCTTCCCATTCAGCTATGAGCCAGGACTTCTGGCAGCTTACCCTGTGG
This sequence comes from Neoceratodus forsteri, assembly GCA_016271365.2. Taxonomy (NCBI): domain Eukaryota; kingdom Metazoa; phylum Chordata; order Ceratodontiformes; family Ceratodontidae; genus Neoceratodus; species Neoceratodus forsteri. Next base: position 661,967,461 of record CM028136.1, read on the forward strand.
GTGGGCGCTGATAGCAGTGCTACCCCTCTACTCTCTGCCATAGCACTTATTGGCTACTTGTTTTAACAGAAAAAAAGTCTGAATCCTGTTGCCATCCCTCGCAAAAAAAAAAGGTGTTTTTGGGGGGGTGGCTTTGGCTCCCCAAACCAGCAAAAAAATAGAGCCTCTATATTTTTATTCTTTTAGAGTGAGTAGGCAACCAGCTTCTCTCTGTTTCTTCCTCCCTGTATGGAGTATATCTCTTATAGGGTATATCTCTGTCCTAGGGACATGGATATGTTGTTCATCCACACTGTCTGACAGGTATCCTTGCCGCTTTAAATCTTGCCGGAAGGTCTTCAAGCTGGCTCCTCCCACCCACGCTGGTGGTAAAACTCTCAGCTCTGCCCCATGACGCCAGATCTTCCTTACCACTTGGAAGCTCAGGTTCTCTCCATGCGCTCTCGTATAAGACTGGTTCCTAATTCTTGGTTTTCCAAATTTAAAAGTTTTTGCATTCTAGACTTCAGTCTTCTATCCCTCAAGGCTGCGATGGACAACCTCGACTCTGGTTTTGAGATGCCCTTGCGGGCAGAAGATGTCTCGACGGATCCGCACTCACGTGGTGTCTACTGTTTAGTCCTTGAGCAAGACCCGCAGGCTTGTGACCTGTGCTCTTCCTTCTCAGCCTACGTCCTCGAAGACCGTGCTGCCCGCTTACAACTGGGGCGCCCTGAGAAACGTTTTCCTCCGGTGAAGTCAAAATAGGCCCGGTCGGCGGTTTCCGCGGCGGCGGGCTCAGTGGATCAGCTAGAGCAGATGATCGCCCTCGAAGAGGAGGCGGCGCGGGCCGCATCTTGCTCGACCGTGGCATTTATCCCGCTCTCCCTGGGTTCCTCTTATACAGCTTCCTTTAAGGAGCTTTGTCTGTCCCTCTCCACTAGAGGAGAGGGACCAACGTCTGCGGGACCTTCTTCTCGGTCCAAGAAGAAAGACGAGGGTAAGTCCCTTCGTCGACGCTCTTGGGAGCGGGAAAGGTCCCTCTCCCCGAGTTGTCGGCCATCGACTTGGGTCGATGTTTCAGCTTCGGCCACTGGTCTCACGGTGTCTCCGTCAGGTCAGTTGACCGAGACTCCCGTTGACGTAGTTGAGATCTTTCTCGATCCGTTGGACGGGTTGTCGACCGGCGAAGCCGAAAATCCTCTCTCACCGGTTCCCCCGGTGGGAGTTGAGGATCCCGTGGGCTTGCCAGTGCCTCCGGTTCCACCCGTCCCCTCCCCGCACCGTCCTTGGAAAAGCCGAGGTTCTCGGTCTCGGACTTCTTCGCGGTCCAGCCGATCCCACCGTCATAGGCGGTCTCGGCACCACGGTAAGCGGCGCCGCTGCTCATCCTCGTCCTCCTCTTCGGACGAGGAGAGGCTTGACGTAGTTACGCCGACGATACGAGGACCTCATGTGGCAACAGTTTCTTCTGACCGGAACAAGCCGACGCTGTCGCCTTCCCCGCCATTAAGTGGCTGTCACCGAGCGGGCCGAAAACACCCTCGCCTTTACCCGAGGAGCCTGTTCCCAGGCCGGTTGTTCGGCCAAAACCAGCTGCTCCAGCGATTCCGGTGGAACCTCCGTCTCCACAGCCGTTATTCGGGGCTCCGACCAAGAACTCTCGGTCGGCTCAGGGACTGCCCCATAGGCTGTCTGTTACCCTTACTCCCAATCGACCTTGGCAGGTGAAGGGTGGCTCAGTGCTTCGGAGCTCTGGCAGTGCCCTGCTTCCTGTCCTGCGCCCTCGGCCAGGATGGCCAGGAAGTATGCGGTCCCTACCAGTTCCTTGTCCGGTTTTTCGGAACACCCCTCAGCCGAGGGACTAGTTACCAACAGCGTTTTCCGGCGCGCCGGGAATGCTAGGGACGTGGACAAACCTCCCGACAAGGAGTCCAAGAAATTGGACTATGCCGGGCGCAAAGTCTACGCTGCGTCCTCCCTCGGCCATCGTCAGGCCAGTTCGGCCGTACTCATGGCACATTTCTCTCATGCCCTGTTGGGCTCCCTGGACGAGGTAGTTCCTCATCTTCCGGTGGACCTGCAGACCACAGTCAGGCAGGTGCGGGACCAGGGCAGGGCAGTGGCCAAACAGCAGCTTCAGACTGCTCTGGACATTGGAGACTCATGTGCCAGGTCAGTAGCGGCCGCAGTGGCTATGCGCCGTTGGGCATGGCTGAGGATATCCACCTTCACTTTGGATACCCAGCACAGGTTGGCGGATGTCCCCTTCCTGGGGACCGACCTCTTCGGCCCTGGGGTGGAAGGTCACCTGCAGAGGATCGAGAAGTCCAATGCTACCTTGGACTCTGTCTCATCCGCACAGAAGGACAAAGGCCGCAGCCTAAGCCCTTTCGCCCTCTGGCCACGCACGTCCGCCCAGCAACGTCAGGGCTAGCAGGCTCGAAGCTTGGCTTCCCAAACCCAAGCCCCTCGCTTCCTCCTCCAGGAAGCAGGGGAGGTAAAGGCCCTGCCCTGGAGGTCCCTCGGCTGGTCCTTCCTCCAAGCCTGCTCAGTGACGGGTTGAGGGGTGTCGCCCCCAACCCCGTCGCCTCACCCCAGGTGCCCCCCCGTGGGGGGTGGCTCCGCCACTTTATTTCCGCCTGGTCCGTTATCACCACAGACCGGTGGGTGTTGGAGGTGGTGGGAAAGGGCCTGCTTCTGGAGTTCGAGCAGGCCCCACCCTTCAGAGTCGTCGCACCTCGGGGTCCGAAGCCTCACTGTCAGCTCGCCGAGCCGACATCGCTCTCCTCCTCGAGAAGGAGGTGATAAGAGAGGTGGCGGACCCTCCCTCAAACCTGGGGTTCATGTCCAGGTACCTCCTGGTTCTGAAACGGACGGGGGGCTGGCGCCCCATTCTCGATCTACACGACCTAAACAAGTTCCTAAGGTCTCGAACCTTCAGGATGGTCACTCTGGCTCAGATAATACCATCCTTGGAACACGGCGTGTGGTTCTGCTCTCTGGACCTACAGGACGCGTTCTTTCACGTCCCTATCCGTCCGTCACATCAGAGGTTCCTTCGCTTTCGAGCGGAGGGATCCCTTTTCGAGTTCCAAGCCATGCCCTTCGGCTTATCTCCAGCTCCAGGGTCTTCACCAAATGCATGGCAGTGGTGACAGCATTCCCTCTGGGCCGAGGGTCCGGGTTTACCCTTACCTGGACCGATTGGTTGATAGCAGCCCCCTCCAGACAGGAGGTGGAGCGGTCCAGAGATCTGGCCCTCCAGGTTTGCTCTCAGGTCGGCCTCCTCATCAACGAGGCCAAGTCGGAACTCGAGCCGAAGCAGGTGATTCTTTTCATCGGGGCAGAGCTCGACTCTCTTCGAGCCAGAGCACGGCTCCCGGTGGACAGGGTCGAGGTTCTTTCCTCCTTTGCCCAATCATTTCTGGTTGGGCAATTGCAGCCCTGCCCGGGACTTCCTGCGCCTCCTGGGTCTCATGGCGGCCTGTACCAGCGTGGTCCGTTGGGCCCACTGGAACATGCGCCCCCTTCAGTGGGGGCTGGCCAGCCAGTGGTCCCAACGCTCCGATCCATTGGACCAGCTAGTGACGGTGAACCAGGGGATGTGGAACGCTCTCCAGTGGTGGACCGTTCCAGTTCATCTGCAGGAGGGCATCCCGTTTGTCCGCCCCGAGCCGACTGTCTCTGTATCGACCGATGCCTCTCTGATGGGTTGGGGTGCCCATCTGGGGGAACACCGAGCGCACGGCCTCTGGTCCCCACGGGAGTTCCGATGCCACATCAACCTGCTGGAGCTCCGAGTGGTCCGCCTAGCTCTCACCGCCTTTGCTCAGTTTCTTCGGGGTCAAGTGGTCCGGGTCCAGACGGACAACACCACGACCATGTACTATCTAAACCGCCAGGGCGGGACGCGCTCCATGCTTCTATGCAAGGAAGCACTCCGCATCTGGTCACTCGTGCACAGCCTGGAAGCGGATCTCCTGGCCATTCATGTGGCAGGAGCCTCCAACACCCTGGCCGATGCCCTAAGCCGGATAGGGGCTGCGTCCCACGAGTGGTCTCTCCTGCCGGAGGTAGTACAAGATCTATTCTCCCATTGGGGCACACCTCAGGTGGACCTGTTTGCCTCAGGAGAATGCAGCTGAGGCTGTTCCATGCCCGCCCTCAGCAGGGATCGCTGCAGGGGATGCCCTCGGAGGCCGTGGACCCGGCCTCTTTCGCCTTTCCCCGCTCCCTTGATGCACAAGGTGCTTCTCAAAGCAAGGAGAGACAAGGCGCAGGTGACTCTGATAGCCCCAGACTGGCCCCGCCAGTACTGGTACTCAGATCTCCTCAGCCTCAGCTCCAGGCTCGGAGGCAGCTTCCAGCTCGCCCGACCTGCTCTCAGTCAATCAGGTAAGGTATTCCATCCGGACCTTCAATCCCTGCACCTGACGGCCTGGTTCCTGAGCAGCTAGGTTCCAGGCCTTGGGTCTTTCCGACGAGGTCCTCAACGTAGTTGGGCGTCCCATGAGTCGACCAGAAAATGCTCGCCTTCAAATGGAAAGATTTTCCATTTGGTGTCAGGGCAAGGGCCTTGACCCTTCCTCCTGTTCCTTGGCGAGCATATTGGACTAGCTTTGGTCCCTTTCTCAGCAAGGGCTTAGGTCGACGACCCTTAAGGTGCACCTGGCAGCCATCTCTGCTTAGCGGGCGCGGGCCGGGAAGCAGTCGGTGGCGCAGGAGAAGGTGGTCTGGTGCTTTTTCAAAGGCCTTGATCACATTTTCCCCTCCGGTGTGAGAACCTCCACCTCCGTGGGATCTACTACTGAGTACTGGCAAAGCTCATGGGCAAGCCATTGAACCAATGCACAGGTGTGAACTCTCTCACCTGTAGGTAGGAGACTGCCTTCTTAGTGGCTATCACGTCAGCCAGAAGGATGGGAGGCTCAAGCTCTGCATGAGTCTCCTCCTGGTCTTCCCACAGGGACAAGGTTGTCCCTGCTTCACCGATTCCTTCCGAAGGTGGTGTCGGAGTTTCACCTTAACCAGGTTGTTGACTCTGCCGGTGTTCTACCCCAATCACACCTCGGAGGCCGAATATAGGCTCCATACTCTGGACCCTAGAAGGGCGCTCGCTTACTATAAGGAGTGCACGGCTGAAATTTGGGGAGAGGTTCGCCAGCTGTTTGTCACCTATGCTGAAGCCGCCCCTGGCAGACCTGCAGCCAAGTGGACGATAGGCAGGTGGGTCACCTCCTGCATAGATCTCTGCTATAAGCTGGCGGGCATGGAGCCTCCCAGAGGGATAAGAGCTCATTCTACCCGCCATACTGCTGCATCGGTGGCTGCTTCCAGGGACGTCCCTATCCAGGAAATCTGCAGCGCTGCTAACTGGAAGTCAGCACACACCTTCATCACCCATTACCACATCGACCTTGAGTCACGCCGGGATGCTGGTTTTGGGGCCTCGGTTCTCCAGCCTCTATTCCCTAAGTAGGGGGTGTATGCCTTGCCTCCCTCATCCCGGAGAAATGCTAGGAGTCTGCCAGACAGTGTGGATGAACAACATATCCATGTCCCTAGAAATACAGGTTACTCACCTGTAACAGGAGTTCTAGGAATGGTATATGTTGTTCAACACGACCCACCCGACCTTCCTGGCTTTGACGCACAACCTGAGCTTCCAGCGGGCCAGATCTGGCGTCATGGGGCGGAGCCGAGAGTTTTACCACCCGGGTGGGTGGGAGGAGCCAGCTTGAAGACCTTCCGGCAAGATTTAAAGCGGCAAGGATACCTGCCAGACAGTGTGGATGAACAACATATACCATTCCTAGAACTCCTGTTACAGGTGAGTAACCTGTATTTAGTGGCTGTATGCAGCATGTGGCCTGGTCACTATCCAGTGCAAACAGATGCTCAGTCTGTGAAGAGGTGCCGTATACTTTGCTTGGATCAGTGTACGGACCTCACATGGGTACATCCCTGGGCATGTTCTTCCTAGTGTTTGAATGTTTTGGTCAGTAGCTCTTGTCTCATCTTTGTGCGTTAGTGTTGCCTACTTCGCCTGGAGCATGCCAGAGGAGACATCTACAGAATTCCTAGTGCTGTTAGTCCTGCACCTCCTATGCTACTTCCCTTTATGCCTGTTCTAGAAAATAAAGGGTTATGGGTTTACTCTAGAGTGTACTCAAACTTATCCTATAACATAGTTATTACCTTTTTGGAAGTCCAGATATTTCTTGTTGTTTGGCACTTCTTGCCATCTCAGTTGCACAGGGGTCCCAAATTAAGCCACCACCTCAGCTGCTTCTGCCAAACCTATTTGTTCAGCTTGCTGCCCTCTCTCTCCCTATCACTGTCTACTCTCTGGCTAGTGATTAGGGACTCTGGTACCTTTTTTTGGTTGGTGTTACACCCACTAACCTTGTGCCACCTTGTAAGCCTAACATTTAGTCTGGTTCGGTTTGTTAATGTTATTTCCTATAGTCCTTCTACTGTCCCTCTGTGCTAGAAAGTCTGTAGTCCTCTATTATTTTCTCTCCACTTTTGTTCTCTCTTGGCAAACAGAACTGTGGTGCATGCGGGAGTAGACGGTAATTGGTTGGCATGCAGTACAACATGAGTGCATGCTGCACATGAGCAGTGCAAGTAGCCTACATCTGCTCCCCCCCAGAGGAAAAAATTTCCCACTGGATCCTAGTGCCTCTGGCCCTAGACCCATTTCTTTGAATCGATGATGAAGATGTTCAGGAAGACCAGCAGTTACTGTGAGTATGTAATTTTCATTTCTAGGGATGCGGCTAGAGAAACATAGAATTTGATGGCAGATTAGGATTGCTTGGCTCACCTATTCTGCCCATTTTCCTACCTGATAGATAAGCTGCAGATCCTAGTTAAGCAACAGCCTACTTACTCCTACCCCACACTAGGACTGCCTTATGCCTATCCCATGCATTCTTGAATTCCCCCACTGTTCTTGACTTCACAAGCTCCTTGGGAAGGGTATTCCATGCATCCACAACCCTCTCTGTGAAAAAATAATTCCTCACATTACCTCTGAGCCGTCCCCCCTCTATCTTCAGATTGAGCCCCCTTGTTCTTGCACATCTGTTTTTCTGAAAGATTCTACCCTCTTGGACATTGTTTATTCCCTTGAGGTCCTTGAAAGTTTCTATCATGTCTCTCTCCCCCACCCTTCTTTCCTCAAGTGTATACATATTAAGCTTCTTTAATCTCTCTTCTGGTGCAGACCCTGCACCATTTTGGTTGTTGCTCTCTGGACAGTCTCCACTCTGTCTTTGTGGAGATGGGTCTCCAGAGCTGCACGGAGTACTCCAGATGGGGTCTTACCAACTGTCTGTACAGAGGGATAACAGCTTCCTGTTTTCTACTGTTGTTGCCTCTCCCTGTGCATCCCAGTATCCCTCCAGCCTCCCTTACTGCCTTCTCACATTGCTTGCCCATCTTTAGATCATCTGATATAATTAACCTCCAGGTCCTTTTCCATTTTTGTTGTTGCCAGTATCTCACTCCCTCTCCCAATTGTGTACTCTTTCCCTAGGGTTTTGTTTCCCAGGTGCATCACCTTGCACATCTTTGCGTTGAATCTAAGCTGCCATACATTTGACCATTCTTCCAACCTTGCCAAGTCCCTTCTCATCCTTTCCACTCCATCTTGTGTATCAACCCTGTTGCAGATCTTTGTGTCGTCTGCAAAGAGACATACTTTTCCTTCCATTTCCTCTGCAATGTCACTATAAAGACTTTAAAAAGGACCGGTCCCAGTACTGAACCCTGTGGTACCTCACTAGCAACCCTCCTTTATTCACTTTGGACTCAGTTTACTACTACCCTTTGCGTCCTGTTGTGCAGCCAATTTTTTATCCAGGCTACCACCATAGGACCCACTCCAAGGCTGGCTAACTTGTATATTAATCTTTTGTGTGGGACTGTATCAAATGCCTTGCTAAATATATGTAGGCCATGTCCACAGCCCCTCCTTGGTCTACTACTTTGGTCACCCGGTCAAAGAAATCTATTAGATTCGTCTGACAGAACCTTCCCGCTGTGAATCCATGCTGTCTTGGGTCCTGTGCCCCACTGGCCTCTAGGTACTCAATAGTTCTTTCCTTCAGAAATGATTACATCATTTTCCCTACCACTGAGGTCAAACTAAGTGGTCTGTAGTTTCCTGTCTCTGCCCTGCTCCCACTTTTGTGAAGAGGAATCGCATCTGCCCTCTTCCAGTCCTCGGGTACCACCCCTTCTTAGAAACATAGAAACATAGAATTTGACGGCAGATAAGGACTGCTTGGCCCACCCAGTCTGCCCACTTCCCTACCTGATGGATAAGCTGCAGATCCTAGTTAAGCAGCAGCCTACTTCTTCCTACCCCCCAACCCCCTAGAATTGCCTTATGACTGTCCCATGCATGCTTGAATTCCACCACTGTCTGTGACTCCACAACCTCCTCTGCAAGGCCGTTCCATACATCCACCACCCTCTCTGTGAAAAAATACTTCTTCACATGATTTGTTTGAGAGGAGTCAGTGGTGTCACTAGTTCTACCCTTAGTTATTTTAGAATTCTTGGGTGAATCCCATTAGGCCCCATTGCTTTGTCCACCTTCAATTTTACTAGTTCTTTCTTAACCCTTTCTTCTGTGAATGGACTGGTATGGTTTTGCACTGATAGAGGAGGGAGAGGGGAGACTTGGGGGAGTGTTTGGTGTCCTGCATCTGGAAGGGTGGGGGGTCGCTGGTGGGCAACGACAGCAGTGGGTAGGGTGGTAGGCTGTAACAATTGCTGTGCACCAATCTTTCTAAACATTGCCTGGAGTGTGGGAGGATGTTTAGTGGGCAACCACAAAGAAAAACTTAGAAAGGAGATTGAGGGTCTGCAGGAGGAACTAAGACAGGCAAGGCAGATTGGGGTGGGTTTAGCCCAATACTGGAGGGAGGAAGAAGGGGAGATGAGGGAGGCGTTAAGCCAACAGTGGTGAGGAGACGGGTCAGAAGAAGGGAAGCAGAGACTAAGGGCCCAGGCCAGAAAGAACAATTGCCGGGAAACCAGGTCAGGAGACAAAAGACAAATGGAAGGAGGAGATAGGGACTTGTGAGGGGAGGCGAAGAAGTGGCAAAAGTCATGGAGTGGAAAGGAGAGAACAGGTTACTATGAAGAGAGAGGGAGCGATCATTTGTGAAGGGCCTTCAGAAAATAGTTGTGCACTGCTAGAGAGGAAGAAGGTGGAGGAGGGAAATGATGAAATTAGAGTAATTGATAAATGCCTGGACCAAACTGGAGCGGGGGGGAAGTTCTGCTGGGAGAATTGCAACGGGTAAAAGGGGGAAATAATGTGCAGGAGGAAGAAGAGGAGCCGGAAATGAGAGAGGGAGATGAATGGAAGCAAGCAGGGAGTAAGAGGGGTGGAATCTTAGTGCTGGGGGACTCAATACTAAGAGGAGTTAGGTGGGGTAGCAAGGGGGAGAGGCATAGTCTCATTTGGGTTTAGGCCATGCCAAGAATGACAGCGGAAAGGGTGAGACAGTCTGTTCTGAAATATGCTAGAAGGAGTAGGGACAAGCCTCATTTAATTATACATCTTAGGACAAACGACCTGGCTGACAAGACACTAGATACAGTCCAGAGGAGGTTTGAGGAACTAGCACAATTATGTGAGGGGGCAGGAAGATCAGTAACTTTTTCAGAGATACTTCCTGTGCCAAAGGCAAGCACAACAAGAAAGCTGAGAATAGAGTAATTTGAACGGATGGCTAAGAACCTGATGTGCTAAAGGGTATGGGCTGTTTTGGGGACCTGGGAGGACAGTAGCTCTATGCCAAGGACAGACTACACTTGAGTGAGGAGGGAAAGAAAGTGTTGAAACAGAGGATGGAGGAGTACATAGAGAAGTTGGGAATTTAAACTAGGAGTGGGGTGGCAGTTGGGAAGAGATATGCAGAGACCACAGGTTGGGAAATCATATGAGCTACCCCCATAACAGTGACAAAGGACAAATGGCAAGTACTGTTGGTGATGCTAGGAAAGGAGGGCAGGATGGGGGGGGGTGGAAGGTGGTTACCCTTAATGCTAGGAGCCTTGGGAGGAAAACTGCAGAGTTACAGGTTCTCATGGCAGAGGGAGACGTGGACATTGCAGTCATTACAGAAACATGGGCCACCCAACACAATGACTGGGACCTGTCTGTACCAGGGTACAGATTATTTCGTAGGGACAGAGTGATTGGGAAAGGGGGTGGGTACATTATGTGAAGGAAGGACTGAAGTTTGTAAGGGAGGAAGGGAGGAGGGTAGTACGGAGTCAATTTGGATGCAAATCCAGGATTCCAAGAATAGGATTCTTAGAATGGGAGTGGTGTACAGGCCTCCATTTCAGACGGAGGAGTTAGATAGGGAACTAGCGGGACAGATCAGGAGGACCTACGAGAAGGGTAGTGTGGTGATTGTGGGGGACTTCAGCATGCCAGGAATGGACTGGAGCACCGCAACAACCAGGAACAGAAGGGAGCAGGTACTGCTGAATGCCTTCCAGGACAGCTTCCTGCTGCAAATGGTCAGTGAACCAACCAGGTTAGGAAATACTCTTGACCTTGTGCTGGCAAATGGGGACTTTGTGAGAGAACTTACAGTGGAGGAACTGCTGTCAGGGAGTGACCACCAGTATGGCTCACATTGGATATGGGCAAGGAAGGAGGGAATCTGGCACAATAGTGCTGGACTTCAGGAGGGCCGACTTTGGGAGGATGGGGGAAGTGGTAAAAGGGCACCTGGCCAGAATTCAATGTAGTATGGACACTAACCAAAGGTGGGAGCTCATAAAGCTGGGGATAGTGGAGGCAACCAAAACCTGCTGCAAAGTCCAGAGCAAAAAAGCTAGGGCTAAGAAACCGACCTGTTGAGCAAGGAGGTCATGGAAAAGGTAAGGAGGAAAGAGGCCTTTAGGAAGTACAAGAAACAGGGAGGGGCGAGGACAGGGAGGAGTACTTGACAGAATCAAGGAGGTGACAAGGCAGTAAGGGGAGCCAGAGCATCTATGAACTCAGGCTGGCACAAGGCATTAAGAAGGGGAGAAGGACTTCAAGGCTAATTGTGGAGAAAAGGAGCTGTAAGGACCACATAGTAAGGATTAGGAAGGAGGGGTTGGTGGAAGCAGTAAGTAGGTGGAAGCACTAAATGAGTACTTCTGCTCAGTATTTACTAAAGAGAAGAGGTGGGTGACACCCAAGGTGGGAGAAATGGCAGAAGCGGGGGTGGGGGTGACAGATGGGGAAATCATGGAGAGCCGAGTTCAAGAGGGTTTGAAGGCACTGAGGGTGGACAAGGTGCCAGGCCCAGATGGCATCCACCCCAGGGTACTGAAGTAGCTGGCAGAGGTCCTTGCAGGACCTTTGGCAGACCTATTTAATGTCTCACTACATTTGGTGTGTGTTCCTCAGGACTGGAGGATGGCTCACGTGGTGCCCCTCCACAAGAGTGGCCCCAAGGATGAACCGGGAAACTACAGACCAGTGAGCCTCACATCCATCTTGGGTAAGCTAATGGAGACTATCCTGAAGGAGAGGCTGGTGGCCCTCCTAGAGGCCAAAGGACTACAGGACAGCAGACAGCATGGCTTCATACGTGGCAGATCCTGCCAAACCAACCTAGTCGAGTTCTGTGACTGGGTAACTAGGCAGCTGGACAGGGGCCATGCAGTGGATGTCCTGTATCTGGACTTCAGTAAGGCATTTGACTCTGCCACATGGAAGGCTGGGAAGGAAGTTAGTAGGCACAGGGGCGGGTGCAAAGCTGGTGAGATGGGTAGGAAACTGGCTGCAGGGAAGGCAACAGAGGGTGGTGGTGGGTGGGGAGCTCTCACACCCAAGGGCAGTGACGAGCGGTGTTCCACGGGGCTCAGTGTTGGGACCAGTGTTGTTTGGGATATTCATTGCAGACATATCATGGGACATCAAGAGCAAGATCAGTCTGTTTGTTGATGATACCAAGGTAGGCGCGGTGGTGGATGACCTAGGAGGATGGCAGGGGTTCCAGGATGATCTGGCAAAGCTTGAAACCTGGTCAGACACCTGGCAACTGGGCCTTAATGCCAAACAGTGCAAGGTGCTGCATTTTGGGGTGAAGAACCCAAGGAGGAGTTACCAGCTAGGGGGAGTGCAGCTAGCCCAGACAGAGGAGGAGAAGGATCTGGGTGTGCTCATTACAGGGTCAATGAACAACTCGGCACAATGTGGAAGGCAGCTGCAAGGCCAACAAATTGCTGGGTTGTATTGCAAGGGTATATCCTCAGGAGGAGGAGGTGATTCTGCCACTGTATGGGTCATTGGTTAGACCACACCTGAGTACTCATGCAGTACTGGCGTCCGCATCTGAAGAGGGACATTAAGTTACTGGAGGGCGCGCAGGAACGACAAAGATGATCAAGGGGCTGGAGGATTTATCATACGAAAGGAGGTTGAAGGAGTTGAACATGTATTCACTGGAGGAGAGGAGAGACAGGGGTGACATGATTGAAACCTTTAAATACATGAAAGGAATAAACAAGACGGGTACAGAGGGGCTGTTCAAAATAAGGGAAGGGAGGGCCACCAGGGGCCATGATATGAGACTGGAGCGAGGAAGGTTCAGGAGGAGATGAGGAGACACTTTTTTACAGAGAGGGTGGTGGCTGGGTGGAATGCGTTACCTGCTGAAGTAGTATGCAGTAGAACAGTGGACTGCTTCAAACGAGGATGGGACAGGACAAGGGGGAGGGTTAATGAAGGGGAAGGGTGGAAGGGAGGGGCAGTTGTAGAATAAGGGGTGCTAGCTGCACATTCAAGCAGACTTGATAGACCTCTAGGCCTTTATCTGCTGGCAAATTTCGTATGTTCATATGAACCCTGTATCCAGTGTTTCCCTTGTTTGGTTTAGGTACCTCCCCCTCCTCTTCTTTGTGAATACTGAGCAGAAATATTCGTTCAGTATCCCTGCTTTTTCACTGTCACACTCTGTCCACATTCCCTCCCCTCCCCTTTATTAAGCCTCAGTATCTCTCCCTCGTTCTTTCTTCACTCCCTAATGTACCTATAAAAGGTCTTATCCCCCTTCTTAACATAGTTGGCTATCCTTTCCTTGGTTTGGGCCTTTGCTATTCTGACTGCCTTCCCTGCCTCTTTCTGCTTTAACTGATAAAGTTCTCTGTCCTTATTTCCTGAATGCTGTCCTTTTCTCCTTAACCTTCCCTGCCACCTCTTTTTTTTGTTTTCCTCATTCAACTTTTATTAAAGTTTACAATACAGAGAACAAACCACAAAAAGCAGTACCATTAAACTGAGACTTAAGACAGAGTTTATAATGGCTATTCTTCCCATACCCCCCTCCCTCCCACCCCAACAAACCCAGCACAGCAATATACCCACAAGGGAGCGGAGTAACCTATCAAAAGGTGTAGCCTTCAGCTCTAACGCATATAAAGTTTGGAAGGGACCCCAAATCTTATTAAATTTATCCATTTTGTTTGCAAGACTTGCAATAGTCTTCTCCGTTCTGAGATTAGCCAGAAGTTCCTGGAGCCATTCCACATAATTTAAATTCACTGAGTCTTTCCAGTGCCTAAGGACTACTTTCTTAACAGACAAGGAGATCAACGCCATGTAGTACTTTCTACATGCTACAGTAATTGATGAAAGATACCCCAGTACACATATTTCAGGCGTAAATAAGTCAGAGATCCCTAGTAGCGGGTCTGCTCTTTGCCTAATAATGGTCCAAAGTGATACCACTCTAGGGCATTCCCAAAAAATGTGAAGGAGGTCTCCAGTCTGCGACCTGCAATTTGTACAGAGTGGAGAGGACAGGAGACCCAATTTGGCAAGTTTCTGTGGGGAGTAATAGATATTATGTAGAATTTTAAATTGCATCAAGCTGAGTATCTTTTAACAAAAATTTATGACAGTAGTGCCAGATAGGGGACCAGTCAGATTCCTTGCCAGGTAGGAGGGACTGCCAGTAGAGTACCGGAGCATGATTATCGGGATATACCCAGGCAAAGAAAAGACTGTATAATTTAGACACAACGTGAGGCAAGCCAGCCAATTGGATCAAGGAAGATTTGAAACCAGCATGAGTTCCGGGAGGTGGAGTAACCCCAAAAACTTGTAACAGGAGGTGCTGTTGCTGATAAACCTTGAATATACTCTTACCAAGTATCCTGAATTTATGCATAATGTCCTCTGAGGAGAAACCACTGCCTATCGGCTGAAATGAGGTCCTCCAACTGACAATTTCCTAAATGAGGCAGCCAGGAAGGTGGCAACGGCTTATTATTTATTCGTATATTGGGATTACCATTAACAGGCTGGGAAGTATCCCTACTGTTATCATATTTGAGAAAAGCATATAGTTGTATATGGGCCTTAATCGAGTCTGCAATGGGGGAGTTACTAATTGCTTCGGGAAGAGAGTGTAGTTTAGCATGTAACATAGCTCTGGGGAGGTAACCAGGTTTTTTTAATAAGGGTTGTTCAAACAACATGAAGTCTTGCTATATTATGACAATTGCAGTTTGTCCCACCATTAGAACTGCTCCGGAGGTGAAAGAGTTAACTCCCATTCAAAGAATGGAACTTGGAGCGCGAGCTCGGTTAGAGAAGCTCTGTCTGGGTTATTTCAAACCTAAACTGCCAGATTCTTTACTCCGACTCACTGAACAGTCGCTCCGGAGATTTCTCCTACTGCTCGGTTCATTTCTCGGTTTAAACAGTGTTTTCTCTGTTCAAATCAACCGAGAATATTATTATTTTAACCGCAAAACCGTTCGGTTCAAGCTCTGTCTGTGGTATCGTAAGTAATTTAAGTTTATTTTATGTGTGGAACTTGTAAATGTTATCGGTTCAGTTTTGAACCGAACAGCTTGTTTTAAAACTCTAATTGAAGGTTTTAGAGTGCGGTTCCCGGTTCTTATCGGTTCTAAAAAAAACGGATTTCATTACGGTTTTTTCCAAGACCCGTGACACGGTTAGGAACCGATAAGGGTGTCTTGCCCGGCACTGCCATTTAAAAGGGCAAGTTTTTGGTTAGGCTGGCATTATGTCTGAAAAACCCAAAAGAAAACCGGCCCACTGGGGTTTCAACACTGTGATGCTTGTGGGGAAGTTTTGACAAGGCTGACCAACACACCATGTGGGTATATTGTCTGGGTTTGACCACCCCAATTCAGACAGCCAGATTTGTAAAATTTCTCAGCCACCCTGGATAAGAGAGTTGGCAGGCTTAGGAGACGAGAGGTCAAAAGTCCGCTGACCGGATGGCCAGCCGGTTTGGTGCCAGCCGAACTGAGGGAGGCGCCCTTCACCAGGCGAGACTTCTCGGGTAACGTAAGAAGCTGGCTCGGAGGAGCCAGTTCAGTAAAGAAAATAAGAAAATCAGCAGGTGTGGAGCCCAAAATTCCTTCTCCAACTGCTGCAGAGATAGCAAGAGCTATTCAGATTGTCCAGTCACTTTTCCGTTCCGTCCGAACCGCCACTGTCTGATAAAAGGTTGGTTCGGTCGGTTCCACTGGTTCAGGAATATGTTGTTGAAGAATTTTTAGAACTAGAGGAGGGGGAGGATGATTATGAACAGTATGAATGTGACTTTGAGGTCTGGGTGTGTCCATTGAACCGGACATCTCCCCAGACAGACCTTTAGAATCTCCCCTTTGCTTTCTGAGTCCCCTCTCACTTTATGTTTTACAAAAGTTGTTGAACCCTCCAGCTTCCATTGGAGGAAGCTGTGGATGAACAAGAGGAACCTGATTTTGTAGAAATGATGGATATTCCAGAGTCTAGGAGATTGTCTGTTCCTTGCATAAATCATTTAGGAAACAGACAATAAAGATTTTAAAACTCCTAATTCTGTGCCTCCTGTGGACAAAAGATGGACAGGAGGTACCTCTATCAGGTCCTGATACAGAATTCCTTTCACAGCAGTCACAGTTGGTGTGGGTTCAGGCTGCAGCCTGTGATAAAGCTACTGTTCCTTTGGCTTCACATCCTCCTGACAAGGATTCCAGGAAGATTGATGCCATGGCTAAAAAACAATACATGGCAGCGTCCTTGGGACTCAGGCAAGCAAATTACATGGCTTATGTAGCAAGGTATCAGAAATCTAGATGGGACACTGTCATGGCCTTGGCCAAACAGGCCTCTGGCCAGCTTGCTAGTGAGTTGGAACAGGTGGCTGCTGATGGCATTGAGGCATCTAAGGTGCAGTTTCATGCTGCTGGATTTTAATGATGTATCTCTAGAGTCATGGCTACGCCTGTAGCTTTACGCAGGTTGGCTTGGCTCAGGTGTACTAGCTTGTCACAGGATACCCAGACTAAGGCTATGGATTTTCCTGTGGTTGGAAATTCTCTGTTTGGGGAGCAGACAGAGAATTATATGAAGAAATGGATGAATATAGGACTACCTATAAGAGTGCTCAGGCTAAGGAGCGGCAAGCCACTCCTCAGAGGCAGGCCCTCAGGGTAGAGGGTAGGCCTTTTCACAGGCCTTTTACCAAACCCAGGCCTCCTCTGCTTATCCTCAGAGGGGTTCTTCAGAGGGAGAGGCAGACGGGTGTGGGCAGGCCTGCTCCCACCCCTCAGCCTAAAGCACCTGCCAAACAGACACCCTGATGGGGTGCCCAGGGCCCATTCTCCTTTTACCAGTAGGGGGCAGGTTGGCTTACTGCTCAGAACTGGGTGTCTCTAACTCAGACAAGTGGGTCCTGGAAGTAGTAAGCCAGGGTCTGGTTCTCAGCTTCAAAAAGTTCCCAAAGATGAGAATCAGGTCTTTCCCACCTGCAAACTCTTTAGAGACCTTTACTTTAGAAACAGAGGTCTCAACCCTCCTGGCTCCCAGAGCTGTAGAAAGGGTTTCTCCCCTACACCAGGGCAAGGGTCTGTACTCCAGATATTTCCTTACCCCAAAAAAGACAGGAGAATGGCGGCCCATTTTAGACCTGAGATATCTGAACAAATACCTTTTGAAACCAAAGTTCAAAATGGTAACTCTGGCAATGATTTTACCCTCTCTAAGGCCAGGGGACCGGCTAGCCTCCCTGGACCTCAAGGATGCCTATTTTCACGTCCTAATCAGAGCTCCCCGAAAGTACCTCAGATTGAACTGCCCTCAGGTCACTACCAGTTCAGAGCAATGCCCTTCGCCTCACCTCTGCCCCAAGGGTATTCACAAAATGTCTGGCGTAGCAGTGGCTCATTTAAGAAGGCAAAGGACTGCTCTCTTTCCCTATCTGGACGACTGGCTCATTAGAGGCAGTCCCCAGAACAGGTAAGATCTCACCTGCAAGTTACCCAGCAGCTGCTCTCCTCCCTGGGCTTCTTGCTCAATCTTCCAAAATCAGTTCTGGAACCAGTTCAGGTGCTCACCTTCATAGGTGCAGAATTGGACACAAAGCAGGCCAGAGCCTTCCTACCCTTAGAGAGGGTAAGGAACTTGGTGGCTCTGGCCTCCTCCTTCACTCTGCAGGTCTCTCGACCAGCAAGACACTTTTTGCAGCTCCTGGGGCACATGGCTGCGTCCACAGCCATAGTGCAAGGAGCAAGATTTCAGATGAGGGACATTCAGTTTCACTTGAGAGCCTTTTGGTCTCAGAGAAGAGACCCCCTTTCCAAGTTGGTCCCAGTGACCCGAACCCTGATCCAGGCCCTCCAGTGGTGGCAGGATCAGAGCACTTTAGACTGGGGGTCCCTTCATTCCTCTGTCTCACTCCTTGACCCTCACTACGGATGCTTCCCTCCTGGGGTGGGGAGCCCACATGGGCGACCTCTCCACTCAGGGAGTGTGGTCCCCTCAGGAATCTCTGCTCCATATCAATTTGCTGGAACTCAGAGCTGTCTTTTTAGCACTTCAAGTGTTTTCTGTGTCTGTTCAGAACAAAGTGGTGCAAGTCATAACAGACAACACCACAACAATGTGGTACATCAACAAGCAGGGGGCACTCTGTCTTCGGCCTTGTGCACCGAGGCAATGAAGTTGTGGTCTCTGGCCTATTCCCTGAACACTTCCCTCATAGCAGTTCACCTTCCAGGAAAGGACAATGTCTTAGCAGATGCTCTCAGCAGGATTTCCCAGGGCCATCACGAATGGTCTCTGGATCCTCAAGTACTGGGGATAGTTTTTGCCAGATGGGGCACCCCTCAGATAGATCTTTTTTCAGCCCCAGACAATCACCAACTTCCACTGTTCTGTTGCAGGCCCCCAATGTTGGACTCAATCCCCCTGGATGCCTTTCTCCTAGATTGGGAAGGGAAGTTTCTTTATGCCTTTCCCCGCTTCCCTCTCCTGTTCAAGGTGCTAGTCAAAATCAGATCCCAGCCTTGCACGATGATTCTGATTGCCCCAGATTGGGCCTGGCAGCCCTGGTACCCACTCCTTCTGTCACTAGCAGTCCATCTTCCCCTGTGCCTCCCCAGGAATCACAACCTGTTAACCTGTGCACAGGGGAGAGTTTGGTATCCAAACCTCAAATCCCTCAACCTCAAGGCCTGGCTCTTGAGGAGTTAGAATTTGCTGACCTGCACCTTTCTCAGGGTGTTCTTGAAATCCTAAAGGCTTCTAGGAAGCCTTCCACTAGGCTACTTACAATTCTAAGTGGAAAAGGTTTTCCATTTGGTGTTCTGGAAACATATTTCCCGGAATCTGCTATTTGCCCATTGTTTTGGACTATATGGTCCACCTTTATTCCTTGGGACTGAGACCAGCTACCTGAAAGTACATTTGGCAGCTGTCTCTGCTTTTTGTTTCAGCAGGAAAGCCCTCCTCTCTTTCCACTCACCCTGTATTTTCCAAGTTTTTAAAGGATTACTTATTCTAATCCACCTTTTAGGGATCCGGCCCTGCCTGGGACCTTAATGTTTGCATTGCCCAGTTAATGCAACCTCCTTGAACCTCTGTCTTCTGCAGAGCTTAAGTACTTAACTTGGAAAACTGTTTTCCTAGTGGCTATCACTTCTGCCAGGCGCATAAGTGAGTTGCAAGCCCTGTCAGTAGAAACTGACTTTATTTCTTTCCACAGGGATAAGGTAGTCTTCAGGACTAACAGGAAGTTTTTGCCTAAGGTGGTTTCAGATTTCCATCTTAATCAATCTATCTCCCTTCCAGTGTTTTTCACTGACCATTCTTCCTCTGGTGAGAGGAGATTGCACAGTTTAAATGTTAAGAGAGCCCTAAGTTACTATATAGAGCGTACCAAGGGTCACAGGTTCGAATCCCTCCAACTTTTTCTCACTTATGGTAAGGTCGGAAAAGGGAAACCTGCCACTAAGAGATCCATTGCCAGGTGGATTGTCTCTTGTATCCAATTTTGTTATCAAAAACTGGGGAAAGTTCCCCCTTCAGGCCTGAGGGCTCATTCTACCAGAGGTACAGCTGCGTCTCTAGCTGCTGCCATAGACATCCCTATCTTAGAGATATGTCAAGCAGCTACCTGGAAAACGGTACATACTTTTACCAAGCATTACTCCCTGGGTGTCCAGGCCAGGAGGGATGCTCGGTTTGGCACAGCTGTGCTTCAGAGCCTATTCCCTAAGTAGGTTCTGTCCCTCCTCCATGGAGGTACTGCTGTGCATTCTGCAATTGTCATAATATAGCAAGACTTCATGTTGTTTGAAGAAAAAATTACTCACCTTAGTAATGTTGTTTCTTCTAATGGAGTCTTGCTATATTATAACCTCCCCAACCTGCCCCCTCTCAGAACTTCTACTTGGGTATGGGCAGCCTAGTGTGGGCGCTAGTTATGCCCATTATATGGTTTCCACCCTTCTTGGGGTTTTGGGGTGTGATGTTTTTATTTTATGTCATATTATTACTTATATTATATTATTACTTCTGGTCCCCTGACTTGAATCTTTGTGTTGGGACCAGGGTATGTCTTAATAGTCAGGTAGCCAGTTGGCTAGTGTAGTTACAGCTTCCACACAGACCTTAGTGAGTTTTGCTCGTAAAGATCTGACAGTTTAGGTTTGAAATAACCCAGACAGAGCTTCTCTAACCGAGCTCGAGCTCCAAGTTCCATTCTTTGAATGGGAGTTGACTCTTTCACCTCCGGAGCAGTTCTAATGGTGGGACAAACTGCAATTGTCATAATATAGCAAGACTCCATTAGAAGAAACAACATTACTAAGGTGAGTAATTTTTTCTTTCCACCCTTAGCCATAGCGGGGTATACCCGGAACAGGGTGCAGGTTGATCAGTTGACAACCATCTAAGATACTTGCCAGCCTGGCTGGCCCAATAGTACAATCTAAGATGCGGAAGCCTTAAACCTCCTCTTTCCTTTGGGGCAGCCAGTTTATGATATGCTATCCTCGCTTTCTTGTATCCTTATATAAAGTTGGAAAGCATACTATGCACTCTTTTAAACCAGGACATCGGGAGTACAATATTTAACATATTAATGGGATAAAAAAGATGGGGGAAAAACATTCATTTTGATCAAATTTATCCTGCCCCAAAGAGAGAGGGAGATGGGACCACCTTTGAAGATCTTGGTCGATCTTCTGTACCAAGAAGTCTTGAGTTTAACTGCTTCGCGACAAAATAATACCTAAATATTTAATAGTCAGCCTTCCATGCCAAACCAAGTGCAGTGATTTCATGCTTATAGACTCTATGATTAAGAGGAAAAACCAGGGATTTACCTAAATTAAGCTTGTAATTAGAGATCTGACTGAATTCCTCTATTATCCTGAGAATCGGGGGAATGGATATAGTCGGACTAGACAGTTGGAGAAGGAGGTCATCTGCATATGCCGCAACCTTAGTTTCATGACCATTTAAGAGAATACCTGAGATGTTTTTAGCTTTTATCAGCCTCCGAATAAGAGGCTTTACATAAATATTAAAGAGCAGCGGGGATAATGGGTAGCCTTGCCTAGTTCCCACTGATAGTTTTATCGGAGCGGAGATCACCCCATTGCAGGATATCCTGGCAGAGGGTAATAAATATAATGAGTGCACCCAGCTCCGAAATTCTCCGGGAAAACCAAAGGCCTCCATTGCTGCAAATAAATACCACCAATAGACTCTGTCGAAAGCTTTCTCTGCATCCAGGGAGACCAAGGCCATTGGGAGGGAGGCATCCCTGGAGGCAGAGAAGACATGAGCCAGAGCTCTGAGGTGGTCGGTTGATGATCTGCCTTTCATAAATCCAACCTGCTCCTCGCCTGTTACTAAAGGAGTACTCAATTCAACGATCCACGAGCAATTTGGCACCAAAAATTTTAATATCTTGATTGAGAAGGGAAATCAGCCTATAACTAGAGACCTGGTCACGTGGTTTGTCAGGCTTGGGCAATAAGATAATCAACACTTCAAAAAGAGAGGCATCCATCGCTTGACCCGAGAGAAGAAAACTGAAAAGAGGGAGTAAAATGGGTACTAGCTGTTTAGAAAACACTTTGTAGAAATTAGAGGTAAACCCGTCTGGACCAGGGGTTTTATCTGATGGGAGGGATTTAATTACCCATTCTATTTCCACTTCAGAAATAGAAGAAATTAGTGCAGTTTGCTGAGACTCCGTAAGAGTAGGTAATTGTAGGTTTCTCAGGTATGCCTGCAAATCCACCTCCGGGGCGGCAACCATGGGACCATATAATTCCTGAAAGTAACTAGAGAATTCCTTTACTATCTCTGAAGGTGAAGTTTTAAGTGAATCACCATCTAAGGAACGAACTGCAGCGATGAACCTGCTGGACTCCTGTTGTTTCACCCGCATAGCTAACATCCATCCTGCCTTCTCCCCTTGGTCTGTATAGACTGCATTTGTTTTCAAAATTGCAAATTCAGCTTGCTCTCTTAGTAAGCCCAGGTAAGAGTCCTTGAGCTTAACTAGCTCCTGTCTAGTGGTCTCAGAGGAAGCAGGGGAGAGACTAGCCTCCATACTCCTGATCTGAAGCAATAATTGAGCAACCTTGCTTTCCTTCTGTTTTTGACGTTATCCCAATCATAATCCCTCTCAAATATGCTTTAAGAGCTCCCCACTCTATATCAGGTTGTCCCGTAGAGTTGTTATTTATGACCATAAACTGCTGAATTTGGGATACTATATAGGCAACCTTATCCGGTTCTCTTAGGATTTGATTATTGAGCTTCCACTTGCCGCCCTTCTGGGGCAAATGCGCTATCGAGAACTGACAGGTGACAGCCAAGTGATCTGAAAGTGGGCCCGAAACAATATTAGAATCTACAACCCCGGGTAAAAGGTTTTGAGTTATCAAAATATAATCAATCCGGGAGGAGGTACCATGAACTGGCGAGACAAAGGTGTATTCCCTTTGATTAGGATGAAGCACTCGCCACACATCACACAATCCAGCAGAGTCCAGTAAATCCCTGAAAGCCCTCTGAGCGGGCGAGAGGCCGGAACGAGATCGTCCCGACCTAGCTATCACCTGGTCAAACACCAGGTTGAGATCACCCCCTATTATTATTGGAAGGTCAGGAAATGAGTGCACCACTTCCAGAATTTTGACAAAAAAAACAGGAGTATCTATGTTTGGACCATAGATACTGCCCAGGAGAAAATCCAATGTGTAAAGTTTCCCCTTTACAAACAGGAACCTACCCCCAGGGTCAGAGAGAATTTGGAGAGGCTGGAAGGGGATAGATCTATGTACCAAGATCATGACCCCTCTACTCTGGGTAATGCCCTGTGCCATAAATATCTGCCCCACCTGCAGACGCCTCATCTTAACTGCTTCAGCATTTAGGAGATGCGTCTCTTGCAAAAACATGATTTCTGTTTTGAGGTGATTGAGATACTTCAGAATTGAGTATTGTTTAATTTTATGTCTGGCTCCTTTAACATTCCAGGTAGTACACTTGATAATTCTAGCCATCTACTTCTGAGTGACTGCAATTGGTCGTAGTAAAGCTCCCACACCTATTACTGCCCTCACTAACACCACTTGTTGAGTATATGCTGTGCTTACCCATCCCCTCCCCACCCAGCCTGTCCCCCCAATATCCACATATCAGCCCCCAAATAAAGACCCCAAAACCATAAAATAAAAGCCCAACCCCTCCCACTCCCACCCACACATTGCTAGGTACATGATAAACAGCCACCTATACTTCCCCATCACCCCCCCCACTCCCAACAACCAGCTTGACTAGCCAATACAATAACATTTTCAACAATTTGTAATGAGGCAATTATCTTTGAAGCCAACAGCATTTACATACAGTATCCCGGAATCCCAAACTAGGTGCCCTTGTTGAGAGATAACATCAGTAAGCCCTACGCATAAAAGTAAAGCAGTCAGACATAATATCTTAACCTTGTCCTAGGGTAGGAACACCACCATGGTGAATGGAAATAAAACCTAGGGACTCCTAGACAAAAGCAAAACGTTCCAAACAAACTTATAATGTGTCCTTTTCCTTTGTCAGGCAAGCAAAATATATAAAGATTGCCCCCCTGAAAGAGTTATTTCTCCTCAAATAATGTCAAACCGAGCATTTTACCCAGTGTAAACCCATTGTGCAGTCACTATATTTAAAAAAAAAAAAAAAAAAGGGGCCCACATAGTCTTTGGCGCCATCTAGCGATGAACAACCTGTATTACCACTTAAAGTGGACACCCGAAGTGAGAATAACAAAACTATAATAGAAACACAGGCGCTGTTCCATATTCCAAACACTATGAAGTACTATTAACGCAGTCGCAGCATCACATTGAGTTCTTTGGATAAACCATACGTAGGTCTCCATCGGAAACATTAACTCAGGGAACCAATATAGACTGCCCGGGTTTAAGGGGAACCATTCAGCGAGTGGTATGAGTTGCCCATGAGGTCGAGGCCCCCTGCTTTCATTTGGGTATCTTTGTGGGGCTGCTAGAAGAGGTCACAGCAAACTCCAGAAAGTCGAAACCTCAGGAAATACCGCTTTATAACTGGTGAGTACAGTCTGTCAGAGGGAAACTGTTCAAATCCCTAACAGAGACCAGGGTACCTCCATCGCTTCCCTTCCCTGTGCCTTTACTTAAAAAGATAAGGGGGAGCCCTTAACAGACATCCCAGTCCGCTAGACAGAGTAACAGATGAGCACTTCCAGTTCCAGCTTCAAGGGGTGCAAAAAAGATCTGGAAAGGCAGCCCTAAGATCGGCAGCCTCAGCATCTTCGTACGCACGCCAGGAGCCTGCCACAAGCACTTGCAGTTTGGCAGGGTAACTCATCCTAAATTTAATAGCTGCTGCTATTAGCTTCGCAACTGTAGGATGGTAGGAAGCACGTTTCTGGCGCACAGACGGGGTAGGTCTTGAGTAATTCTGATCTTAGCACCTTCCCATGTAAGCTCTTTAGATTCCCGAACTTTAGCCAAAAAATGCTGTTTCTCCTGATAGTTCAGGAAACGAAAGATGAAAGATCTAGGGGCAGCTCCTTGAGGCGGTGTTGGACGGAGCGCTCTATGAGCTCTTTCGATGGTGTAGTCGGTGCCAAATGGAGATGGGCCTGCTGTTTTTGCAACAAGTTTTCTGGCAAACTTGACCAGGTCTGAGCCGCCTTCTCGCTCTGGGAGGCCAATTAGTACCACATTATTTTGGCCTTCCAAATCCTCAACTTTAGTCTTCAGTTTGGCTACTCGTTGCCGGACGGCCACCAGTTCAGATCCGGCTTGATCTTGCTTGCGCTCTAAGGAGCGTATACAGACCTCATTGTCAGAAGTCTTCTGTGCCAGAGATTCCACAGTGTTGGAGATAGATTTAATTTCTCCCAAAATCGACTGTAGCTCCAGTTTAAAGGGCTGAAATTCGTCTAAAAATCTGGCTAGGGTGAGAGGCTCCGAGTCCACATTGCTAGTGCCAGAGGGCTGCGACAGTATTGCAGAGGAGGCCTTGGTCTTCTCCGGGGCCTTCTCAGGAGACACAGGGAGAGTGTGTTTAGGCAGACTTTTCTTCATCTCTGTCTCCATTTGACCACAGCAGTGCAAGTACCGGGTTGCAGAAAACTAGCCTGAGAAAATAAAAGTATAAACCGCTACAGAAATGTATTTAAACAGTATAAAACGGAGCGGAGGGTAGGAGCTCAGGCAGGAGTGTGTTACTCGGTGCACTGCATCACGTGACTCCCTGCCACCTCTTTTGAGGACCATAGCGTTTTTTGCCTTTGTGTTTTGTTGATTTGCTTCACACAAAGGCTTGTTGCCTCTGTGATGGCTGTTTTGATTACTCCCCATTGTTCCTCCACCCCTCCTTCTTGCCTGTTTGCTAGTGTTTTTCTGCGGCTCGCACTCATTTTCCTAAAGTGCAATACTCTTGCTTTTGTATGGCTTGACTCTATGGCTGTGTTTATCGTGAACTACACTGTTTGGTGGTCGCTTGTTCCCAGATGGCTATCCACTTCTAAATCCGTGTTATTTTCTCCATCCCCGTTCGAGAGTACCGAGTCTAAGATTGCTCCCTCCAGAGTGGGTTCCAATACCAGCTGTCTGAGGCATGCCCCTTGTAGGGCATCAAGAATGACCCTGTTCTTTGATGTGCCTGCAGCAAAGGTGCCCCAGTTAACATCTGGCATATTCAGGTTCCCCATCAACAATATCTCCTTTTTTTCTGCCATTCTAAGGATGCCTTTTATCATTTCCTTGTCCATTCCCTTCCCCTGAGATGAGGGTCTGTATACAACCCCCATGCGGAATGTGGTGCCATTTCCTGTCTCCATGGCGACCCAGATTGCCTCATCTGCTCCTTGTGTACTCTTTAGTTCTGTTGCTTTGGTCCCTTCCTTTACATAGAGAGCTACTCTTCCTCTCTTACCCTCCCTGTCCCTCCTGTAGATTGTGTATCCTGGTATGTTGACATCCCAGTCATGGTTCTCTGTGTGCCATGTTTCTGTGACTGCCACAATATCCAGGCATCCCTCTTCCATCAAGGCCACTAGTTCAGGGAGCTTGTTACACAGACTGCGGGCATTGGTACTCGTCACCCTCCATTTTTTGATGGCCTTACCCCTTCTGTCCCCATCCCTGTCCTTACTGCCTTTGCCTTTTTTTGCATTTACCTCTGTCCTGCTCCTTAATGACTTCTCTACCTTGGTGTTTACCTCACTAATTACCATGTTTTGTGGGAATCTAGATTTAGTAGTTGCTGTATTGGTCCTTGCAAGAACAGATCCAGAAGCAAATGATTTGATACTTTTAATGGACTGATCGGTAACAATAGCATCTCTAGCTTTCGGACCAACCTATCTCTTGTCAGAAGCCTATGCATTCTGACCGAAGGACTGGTTGGTCCCAAAGCTGGAGCACTTTGTTCTTGTTGTTACATCTGTGTTGGTCCATTAAAAGGTATTAAATCATTTGCTTCTGGATATGTTTTGTGGGGGAGTCTGGGATTTCGCAGCTCTTTTTCAGTACCTCCACCTTAGCTAGTTTAAATGCTTGCCAATGAAGCATTGAAACCTGTCACCCAGGATCTTGGTTCCCCCCTAGACAAATGCAGACCATCGCGCCAGTATAGGCCTGCATCCCTCCAGGTGGCTCCCCATTCCCCAATGAAGCCAAAACCCTGAGCTCCACACCAGTTTTTCAACCATTCATTGAATTCCATGGTGTGGAGTACCCTAGCGTCACCCTTGCCATAGACCAGCAGTACCTCCGAGAAGGTTACCGTATGTGCTACTTGACTAAGGCCCCTTCCCAACTCTGCAAACTCTGCTTGCACTGCTCTGATCCCATTCCTAGCCAGCTCATTTGTCCCTCGGTGGACAATGACATCCAGCTCCCTCCTTCGTGCTGCTGCTCCCACGATGGTTCACTTATCCACATACAGCCAGTCTCCCTTTAAGGGCTAATTTGCCGGACAGTCTAAGTGAAGCTCTTTCCACCACCTGCATAGTATGTCCCTCAACTCCACCCTTTGACTTCAGATCTTACTTTCCACTAGAAGAATCAGATGATCTTCGAGGATATCTCTTATCAGGCCGCACCTATTTAAGCATAGTCGCCAGACTCTAGGACCACATGGAAACGTTTTGCAAGCAGTCCACTAGTTGCTGCCTACAATGACACTCTATGTTGGTACTTGCCATATAAACGTAGGTGACTCCTTCCCATCTCATTTCTTTTCCCGCCATCGACCATACTTGCCAGACCCTGTACAGAAACACCGCCGCTATAGTTGGTCGCTCTTAGTTTTTTCTCTCCCTGGCTTATCATTTTTCATAAGTGACACCCGACATCATATATGTTGACTAAAGAGTCATCAAAGCTCTTCAGATACTCCAAATGCAGTGAAAAGATATATTCGAGTGACTTGCATGACATCTGCGTGTGCTGCCTTGGTGCGGCCCATAACATGAAGGCCTGCCAGATTTGTCTTAAATTTAAAGGTGATAGGAAGCCGTTTTTACACCTCTAGATGCCCTCCAGTTCTTTTATTGGCTACCCAGTATTTTGATGTTTTTTACCTTTTTGTTTAATTAATCTAATTTTGTTGCCTTAGTAACTACCCTGAATACATCTCTTCTCAGTAGTTGCTGCTTATTCTTTTCATACTGCATGAACATTCTGTGACATCAGAAACTCCCATTCCAGGCCATTCAGATGAATAGCACGGAATGAGAGTTACCGATGCCATAGAATGTCTTAGAAATATGAAAATCAAGAGCAGTGGCAGGTGAGGAGAGTGGAACTCTGTGTAGATCACAGCTGCCTTATTTAGCAGAAAATCATCTAAGCACATCAGAATGCATAACTAGTATGGAAAGGAAGATGGAAGGGCAGTTAACTATGTAAAAATCATTTCCCGTCTCCAGTAATACCGCTACCTGGTGACGCAGAAAGAACCCCTTGGAGACTCACCTACTTAAACAGCAGGTAGCCAGAATGCAGAAAGAGCTCCACCGCATCACTGGCCTGCTCCTTGAAAAAACTACTACTAAAGCAAGGGATCAAGTTGGGTACGCGGCGTTATAGTAGATTGGGAAAATGGGCAGACTAAGTGGGCCAAGCGGCTCTTATCTGACATCAGTATCTGTTTCTCACTCTAATGATATTTTCTTATAGAGGGTTTACTTTTCAACCATACAAGCCCTCCCTGCTTCCCCTTCTAGAACCTAAATGCAAAGGGTTGCTCAGGTCAAATCAAATGTATTTAAAAATTTGCTTGAGATTTTACAGTTGCAGTTTTGACATTTATCATATTGCGATTTATTTCATCCCCCTTTTTTAAATACAACATATGTTAGCTGAGTGGTCACTGCTCCTCCATGCCTTCAGCCAAAAATGGATGCCATTAGAATGTCAGGCAGGGCGTGACCACACTGCAGAGTTTGAACTTCAGCATTCTAATGTTCTGTCACCAGGGCAACACCTCAGGCCTCAGATACTGCTGTTTGTATGACTCACAAGTACACCCTCTAGAAGAAACATTGCCACGGTGAGTAATTTTTTTCTCCCCTTCTTGCATCCACCATTCTTAGGTTCTGTTTGGAACGACTTTGGCCTCCCCAACACACATCTACTAACAACCTATGTCTTTCACCTTCATGACCTCTCTGAATACAGATATTAGGTTGTAACTCCTGCTTTGAGACAGTTGGATTTTATTTAAGGCAATAGTAACTTTCTGGTGAAAATTGTTCCATTGTACTGTATGTAGGGCAGAGAATTTGTGGACATGTTCTACTTGGAAATGCAGACAAAAGTAACTTTGTCAGTTTATAAAACAATTAACATGTTTACAAAAGGAATGGCATAAACTTATAACCTGCCTCATTATCTCCCATAAACCATTATTCTCACCCCAGGAATCCCTCATTATACTTGTCTAGTGCAGTTATGCCAGCTGGGTTCAACTGCACTGGAGGTGGAGTTATGCCAGGGAATTAGCCAGTCAGAGTGCAGTAAGAGAGTGCTGCCTGTTGGTGCCACTGTGCTTCAGGAAGATTCATTTCTCCATCTGACCGGACAGTTGGCCCCCGGAACTCTCTCTTCAGATCTTCGCTTGAAGTACTTCTTTTCATTACTTTTGTACTTTGTGCTGTTTTTACTTAATTTTTATTTGTTTGTGTGTTTTCCATGGATTCTTAGTTCCTAGAATCCGCAGAAAAAAACAACTTGTTTCCGCGTTCCTGCACCTTTTGTTTGACTAGAAAATAATGTGGCTGAGGTAAAAAAAAAAAAAATCCACAAATTTTATATTGTTTTTCCGTGGATACTGCATTTTTATTTTCTGTGGTTTTTAGTCATTTTCCACTTCTGAAAGTCGTCTTTTAGCGGCTCCACAGTGCTGGGAGCCTTTTTACTTTTTCTTTTGGGAACAACACTCTGGGTCTTCTGACAGTTGACAAGCCAGATAGACCCACTTTACAGACTGGCTTAAAAAGGAAAAAAAAAAGCTTTTTCTAATTGTAGTGTAGCCAGAGTATCATAATTCTCATTACATACTTGGAGCCAGTCTCTGTTTTCTGTCAGAGCTATATTTGTCGCTCTTTTCTTTAAGAATTTTGCCTTTTGGGCTGCTAACTATGGCTTCTCAGTCTGCCTTCCCCTCTCTAAAAAAAAAAAAAATTTGAAAAGGGATTCTCCTCATCAAAAGACTAAAGATAGGTCCTCTAAGAACCCCATAGAAAATAAGTCTGGTAATAATGAAAAAGTCAGACAAAAAAGACCTTCACAGCAGGTTCCTGAGTCAGTGCCTGCTTAAAAAAAAAAGAAAATCACTGCCCCTACCACCGAAAGGCAAAGGGAGACGCCAGTGTTACCAGATTTACCCTCTGCTGAGGAAATCGCAAAGGCTTGACAACTGTAACAAACATATTAGGATGTGGGCTCTCTTCTGGGTGCCTCAGCCAATGCTGTTACACCTATTCCCTCTGACCCTCACCTTGGCCAAAGCATTTTCCTTGAAAGAGGGCATGATGATGTGGAGATTGAACCTTTAGACTTGGATGAAATTTCTGAACAAGAATTTGGCTCACATTATACCTTTGTTCAGCATATGGTGGATCCTCGTGCCTTTTCTATACAAGAGTCCACTAAGGAAGTTGAGGAGGTAGACTTTTTGGATATGATGGGTCTCCCTCCTTCTAAAAAGCTTCTCCTTCCAGTTCACAAGTCCCTTTGGATGGCAACTTTCAGTTACTTCAGAATTCCACCTCCATGCCTGAGGTGGATAGAACAGAGAGAAAAAGTACCAGCTAGATTTAACTAATGCTGAATTACCTTTACATGCATCCAGATCATGGAGTATAGCAAGCTGCAGCTTGTAATAAAACAGAAGTGACTCTTTCTTCCCAACCTCCAGAAAAAGAATCCAGAAAACTGGATGCTATGGGTAAAAAAAATCTTACACCACAACCCCACTGGTGCTTCACCTCTGTCCTTCCATGGCATTTGCAGCTTAGTACCAAAAGGCTCTTTGGAGCTCTGTTCTGGCCATCAGTCGGCAGCTTCCAGATAGAGTGGCTCAGGATCTGGCAGAATTCGCTAAAACTGAACTGCCTTAGCAGCCACAAAATACCAGTTCCATATGGCTGTAGATGCCAGTGATACTGCCTTCAGGGCGATGGCTCAGGCCATTTCCCTCAGAAGGTTCGCCGGACTGAGAACAACTAGCCTTTCTTGGGACACTCAAACTAAAGCTATGGATTTTCCTTGTGAGAACAGCTCTCTCCTTGGGGGCAAAACAGAGACTTGCATGAGAAAGGTGGAGGATTACAAAACTGCCTACTGGAGTAATTCAGCTAAAGAGAAACCCTCTGCCTCCTATAGACCAGAGGGCAGAGGGGATTACTATCCCAGGGCCTTCTACCCTATGAACATGCCCTTGGATTACTCTCAGATAAGAGGATTCTTTAGGGGACAGGCCAGGAGGGTATAGAAATCTACTGATAACACTCCAAACTAAAATTCGAACAAAACCCCTGACAGGGATGTTCAGGTCGCCTCCCCTTCTGTAGTAGTAGTAGGAGGAGGAAGGCTGACCCACTACCTCCATCAGTGGCACCACATTGCCACTGACAAGTGGGTGCTGAAAGTGGTTGGCCAAGAACTTACCCAGCAGTTCAAAAAATGTCCTACTCAGCAGGGCCACAGGAGTGTGAAACCTCTTACTCCCACAAAGAAAATTTTGCTGGACTTGGAGGTAAAGCCTCTGCTATTTTCAGATGCAGTGGAAAGCATCCCTCTCTCCCAGTGGGGAAAGGCCTTTGTTCCAAATACTTTCTAACCAAAATGAAAAATGGGGACTGGCAACACCTCCTGAATCTCGGGTGCCTAAACAAACACCTGTTTAATCCCAAATTCAGGATGGTCACCCTCTCAGTGGTGATTCCCTCTTTACAACTGGTTAGCCTCCCTAGACCTGAGAGATGCCTATTTTCACATTCCAGTGAGACCCTCTCACAGAAAATCTGATTCAGGCTGCCCTCTGGCCACTACCTGTTTGCAGCTATGCCATTCTGCCTTTTTTCAGCTCCCAGAGGTTTCACAAAGTGCCTGGCAGGAGTAGCAGCTCATCTAAGAAGGCGGGATGTCTGTCTTCCCATACTTGGACGACTGGCTCATAGTGGGCAAGTCTTCCCAATAGGTCAGAGACTCTCACTCTAGCACAGCACACCCTGGAGTACCTGATCAACGCAGAAATGTCTCAGTTCAAGTCAGTTCAACTCCTCTGGACACACACAGCAAGGCAAAGCCCTGCTCCCTCTGGACAGGGTAGAAAACCTCCAGGCTCTGGCACACTCATTTGTCCTAGGCCTACCATGACCAGCGAGACACTTCCTCAAACTTCTAGTCCACATGGCATCTACTACAGCTGTAGTGCCAGGAGCCAGGTTTCAGATGAGACATTCAGTACCATCTGAGGGATCACTGATCTCAAAAAAGAGACTGTTAAAACTCACACGAGTCACAAGGACCCTTGTGCAAGCCCTGGATTGGTGAAAAGATGGGGAAAACCACAGGGAAGGAGTCCCGTTCCATCAAAAGGAACCCTTCAGAGTGCTCACAACAGATGCATCCCTGTTAGGGTGGGGTACACATCTGGCAGACCAGTCTGTAAGAAGGGCGTAGTCTCCCAGAGAGTCCCAAGTGTCACCCAAATGTATTTGAACTCAGAGCCATGTACCTGGCTATCAAACCATTTGCTCCCCTGCTCAGAGGTCAGTCTGTCCAGATCAGAACAGACAATACCACTGCTGTGTGCTACATCAACAAGTAGAGATGCACAAGAGCCACAAAGCTTTGCACAGAGGCCATGAAGATCTGGTCTCTGGCATACTCTTTGGACATGCAGCTCATGGCTGTTCACCTGCCAGGCAAGGAGTGTGTGCTGGAAGACTTCATGAGCCGTATCAGTCGGGTACCATGAGTGGACCCTAAACAAACAAGTGCTGGCCACAGTCTTCAGGAAGTGGGGCACTCCACAGATAATTATTTTTGCTTCCAAACAAAACTACTAGATTCTTCTGTACTATTGTAGGCCTCTGGCTCTGGGCTCGGTGCCAGTGGATGTCCTGTCTCTGGATTGGACAGGGAGGTTCCTATACGCTTTCCCACCATTTTCCCCTGATTCTCAGTGTCCTGCTAAAGCTCAGAATCCAGCAAGCAACCATGATTCTGGAGGCTCCAGGCTGGGCAAGACAATCTTGTTATACCCTGCTTCTCACCCTCTCAGTCAAACAGCCCATTCGCGTGCCTCCCACTCGGAGTCTCCTGACCCTGCCGTAGATGGGGATAGCATACCCCAGCATAGAGTCTCTTCACCTCAAAGCTTGGTACTTGAAAAGCTAGAATTCCCTGACTCTCAGTATTCAGAGCAAATCCTGAGAATCCCTTGACTGGCCATGAAACCAAGTACCAAAAAGACTTGTTTATCCAAATGGAAGAGCTTTTCCCTCTGGTGTAAACACAGACAGAGTAACCCTCTGCAGGCTAGCCTTTCCTCAGTACTAGACAATGTGGTACACTTGCAAGTATCAGGCATTAGAGCCTCATCTCTGCAGGTTCACTTGGCAGCCATTTCGACCTACATGTCTGTTAAGGAGAAATCCATAATTTCTCAATCCATTTTTAAGAAATTCTTTAAAGGCCTGCTGCATCTTCAACACCCACTTAAGGAACTTGTTCCTCCTTGAGATTTGAACCTGTGTATAGCTGTGCCGTCAGCGGCTCAGCAGGTTGCACACTCACCTCTGAGGTTGGAAGATCGAAAAGTTGTGGGTTCTAGCCCCACACCATGCACTTGGGGTAAAATCCCAATATTGCCACTGTAGTGCATCATGAGGGGGATGCTACATTCCTGAGATGCTGTCTTTCGAATGAGACATTAAACCAAGGTCCTGTCTGCCTGTTCTGGTGGTGGTTCAGGTGGACGTTTAAGATCCCATGGAACTTCTTGGAAAAAAAGGGAACTTCCCCTGTTTCCTGTCCAAATTTCCCCTATTCACTAAAAATACCGCCAACAGCTTAATCTGGTTCATTTTCAGTTGGCTATCATCTGTATTCCCCCCTGACCACCCACCCCCAGTTGCCCCTGAAAAGGGACTTCTACTTTTAATGGGCCTACCAGTCAGCAAAATTCAGTAAATAAATGGAGTCTGCATTTGAGCTCATGGCTACTGCAGACATAAAATATGTCACATGGAAAACTCTTTTCCTAGTGGCGATCACTTCAGCCAGAAGAATTTCAGAGCTGCAAGCTGTTTGCACTGAACAAAACTACATTATCTCTCTCCCTCTCTCCCCCCGCCCCTTTGCACTGGTCACCACTCACAGGGGTCCTATCAGTCACTCCACCTTATTCCACTCTGCTGAGACCTTCTATACCGGTGATCCTGTTCCTCCCTCCCACTGCAGCACACCTACCTGACACCCCTTAGTCATTACCCTCTGAGGCGAGGCCGCTTCCAGTGCCACAGCGATTATCCCTCATATGTAGTGCCATGGCAGACGGAGGTGGAGGAGAGTGGCAATTTAGTCATGGAGAGGAAGGTCCAGTGTGGGTGTGGTGGCGGAAGTGACTTCTTCCTCCCTGCATATGGGTTTTTTCCTGGTTTCCTTGGATACCCCGGCGTGGATATGCAGTGACATCCAGCGAGCATACTCACACCCGCCCACAGACGTCTGCCGTCACTTCCCCCAGATCCTTGCGTGACCCCAGCTGTTGCTTACCACACCTCTGTGTAGGTAAGGCGTTTGCCTTAGCCCTCTGCAGCACCAGTCTGGCCCAAACTACATTATTTCCCACAGGGATAAAGTAGTTCAGGACCAACAGGAAATTTCTTGCCAAGGTAGTGTCTGAATTTCACCTAAATCAGTCTGGAACACTCTGTCTCTCTTTCACAGACAGTTCCACTTCTGGTGTGCACAGGCTTTGTAGCCTGGGTGTCAAGAGGGCACTGACCTACAATTTGGAGCACACAAAGCAGCTCAGGTCCTCACACACATAGCTTTTCCTCGCCTGTGGTGACGTGGGCAAAGGCAGGCCAGCCTCTAAGGGGACTGTTTCGCGTTGGATAGTCTCTTGCATCCAGTTCTGTTACAGAAAGGCTGGCAGACAGCCATGTCTAGGCCCCCTCCACTAGGGGCACAGCAGCCTCAGTGGCAGCAGCAAGGGATTATCTTACTTCGAGAGAGCTCTTGCAGTAGATATTCGCATATAGGACTGACCTGCCAGGCGTCGGGACCCCACGGAAAAATTTCTAGCTAGCAGTCTCTGGCGGGCGACCGCCCCACATCAAGTGACCGGTGTCATACGACGTCAGTATAAAGGGGCAGTCCCCCACGCCTGCCTTCCAGCTCTTTCCCGCTGTCGGCATGTGAAAGTTCCTCATGGTTGAACAGCGCTTCGTCGGTTCTTAAGTATTCGAACTTTTCAACCTTTTTTCGCTGTCTTTAAGCCTTTTTCTTCTATTCACTGTGTATGTCCTCCCCGACGCCCTCTGAATCACATAAGAACAAATGCGACTCGTGTAGTTCCCAACTTCCACTCCTTGTGCCTCTTCTGTCTGGGCACAGACCACTCCGTGGAGAACTGCCAGAAATTTAACTCCGCTACCCACAACAGAAGGCAGCAGTCCCTGGAAGCCCATACCTTGAAGAAGAAAATGGCCTTCATGGAACAGGAACTAAAGAAACTCAGGCAGGCGTTCACTTACCGCGAAGGTGTCAAGAAAAAACGAGACAAGGAAAAGCACCAGGAGTGGGGACAGGCTTCCACAGCAGCCGCGACTCCAGCCGGATTTTCGGCACTTAAGGTAACATCCCCTCCGGGGGATCGCTCCACGACTGCCGTCTTGGTGGTTACCAAGAAGGTGTCGCCCCACCCGTCTGGCTTGCGCTCGGCCCTTCAGGAGTCTCTAGGGCAAAGGAGGCCTCTGCTCCCGTGAAGGCCGCTTGTTCCAGGCCGCCTTCCGGTCAGAGCGGGTCCAGTAAATCAGATGCCTGTCCCACAGACTCTCACCCGGACAAGGCTGCTAAGCCGCTTAACTTTGCGGGGGAGTTCTCAACCCAGCTTACGTTCGACAAGGATGCATCTTCTGCGTGGCCTTTCTCAGGCAGGGAGTCCGATAAGTCGGACGTCTGCTCCTCAGATGCCCACCCGGATTTGGTTGACAAGTCAGACGCCGGTTCCGCCGATGCTAGCCTGACCAAGAAGTCTGCGCCGGACCCTATGGAACAATCAGACACCCAGGTTCTCCGCAATGGGCTAAGTTGCCTTCTCCGCAATGGGCTAAGTTGCCTTCTGAGGTCCCTGCATCTCCTCCACTGACCCCCGGGGATTATAATCCTCCTTCCCCAGTCGTAATGGAGGATACTGGGATGCTGCCTTTGGGTGACCTGATACCCTGATGCCGGACCCTCAGACGCCGGTCCTGAAGCAGGCGTACCGGACGCCATCGGCCGTCCCATTATCATCAGGGCCTTCAGACCCTGTCGAAGGTGTACCCACGCCGGGCCAGGCACCCACTGTGCCAGCATTACCTCCGCCAGCTGGGCCTCTGCCAGGACTCTCTGCTCCATCAGAGCCCCTGGCTTCCGGGTATCCGACAATGCAGTATCCGGTGCCACAATACCCAATACTGCAGTATCCAGTGCCGCAGTACCTGGCGCCGGGCTACGCGCCATCAGGTTATGGATACTCCTCCTACGGATATCCTCAGTATCCG
The DNA here is from genome assembly GCA_016271365.2 of Neoceratodus forsteri. Lineage (NCBI taxonomy): Eukaryota > Metazoa > Chordata > Ceratodontiformes > Ceratodontidae > Neoceratodus > Neoceratodus forsteri. Next base: position 662,003,583 of record CM028136.1, read on the forward strand.
TATCTTCTCCCCAATCCACCTCCGCCGCCCACTCTCCAGCCACCGGCGGATCTGAAGGAGACTCTGGCCTCCTGGTGGTCTGAGGCCAAGGCACAGCTCACTCGTGAGGTTGAGTTGTCTAACAAACGCCGGACCCTGTACAGGATCCTCTACGTCAGAGACGAGAGACTCCCTCCCCTTCACGACAAAGAGGAGAGCCCTCTGGCGCCCGAGGAGGGAGGATACAGCCAGAAATTCCCCAAGGGCCATTCCTCCCTCTCGAGAGAGAAGTCTTCCCCCTCATAATCAGATATGTCTGACTCTGATGGGACGCTCTGATCCCGTAGTTGAGCCTCGTACTCCACATCACCCAAGGCTGAGGATCCCTCCGAAGTCTCCTCTGGAGGACCCCTCCTTTCTGGAGTTATTGAGGTAAATCCAGGAAGTCCATCAGTGGCAATCACTGGAGCCAGATCCACAGCATAAGAAACTCGCTGCTCATCTGAATCTGCCCAAGACCGCTCCTACGCTGATTCCACCCTGGATAGAGCCTCACGCAGATCTTGTTTCCACCATTTGTAAACAACCTTCTGTGTTAGACCCCCTTCCGAGGAAGGGAGATGGGCTATATCAGGCTCCTGAGGGTGTAGATTTCCTTAACCTCCACCCCAAGGCAGACTTGGTCGTCATCAGCTCTGCTCACGTCCGCTCCGCAAATCCCAAACACCTCAGCTCGTCTCCACCTGATAAGGAATCCCAGCTTTTGGACCAGTACGGGAAGTCTATTCCTCTTCTACTCTGGGTATTAGGACCCTGAACTATGTGACACATATGGGGGATTTCCAGAAGACCATCGTTAGTCAAGTGGAATCTAAATTGGACTCCCTTCCTGAGTCTGTCTAAGCAGGAAGTGTTGGTTCTTGTCCGTTCTGCTCATTCAGCCAGTCGTCACATGCTTCATGCCGTGGACACAGCTGGAAGGAGCTTGGCTTTCGCCGTAGGCCTTTGGTGTCGTGCCTGGCTCCACATTTCAGGTTTGGTCCCTGAAGTGCAATCCGCTATCCAGGATGCTCCTTTCAATGTTTCGATGCTGTTCGGGGGCGATGTCAAGGACATCATTACCGAACTGCAAGAGACGGGCACTGCACTCAAGTCTGTCAACTCTATGTACAGGCCTCCTCAAGGGCAGCCGCGTCCTTTTCATAGACAAAACCGACAAAGGCAAAAACCAGAGGGCAAACAGGCCAACACACGTCTGGCCCCTCCAACAACCAAGACTCCCCTAGCAAAAAAGCTGCGGGAACCTCTGCTGTTGCGCTGCTCCACACCTCCTGACTCCCTACCTCTCCCATTGCCTCTGGAGGATCCAGAGGAACCAACCGGTAGGGGGGAGATTCTCCTTCCATCTGCTGGGTTGGGAGAGGATAACGTCAGATGCTTGGGTGCTCCAGTTGATATCAGCAGGACACTCAGTAGAGTTACTACAGAAACCACCCCCCACATCTTACTCCCCGCAACATCTTCCTCTGGTACTAGAGGAAATCATCTCCCTTCTCTCGAAGGCGGCAGTGGAACCAGTTCCCACCCATCTGTGGGGGGGCAGGTTACTATTCCCATTTCTTCCAAGTTCCAAAGAAAACGGAAGATGTGAGGCCTAACCTAGACCTCAGCTCCCTGAACATGTTCGTGGAGTACAAATGCTTCAGAATGCTCTCTTTGCAGAGCCTCCTACCACTTCTTTGGCAGGGACAGTGGCTATGCACTATGGACATGCAGGATGCCTACCTCCATATCCCCATATGCCCTTCCCACCACAAATTCTTTCATTTTTGCTTTCAGGGGGACCACTACCAATTCAGGGCCCTCCCATTTGTTCTTTCCTTGGCCACCAGAGTATTTACCAAATGCCTCTCTGTGGTAGCATTCCACCTGCGTACCCAGGGAATTCAGGTATTCCCGTACCTGGACGATTGGCTTCTGGCAGCCCCGTCCATTGAGGAACTCATGTACTCCCTTTCCCTTACCCTGCAGGTTTTCACCAGCCTGGGTATTGCATCAACCAAGCAAAGTCCCATTCGTTCCCTTGCCAACGCCTCCAATTTATAGGGGCAGTTCTGGACACTACCATCGGCAGAGTCTTTTTGCCTCCGGACAGGGTAGACACCCTTCAGACTCAGGCCCATCTTCTGTCCAGTCACAGGAGGGTCAGAGCCAGGTCAGTCCTTCACCTCTTCGGGCTAATGGCAGCTGCCTTTCCAACAGTCCCACTCGCTCGGCTCCATATGAGGATCTCTTGACGCTTCGGTCGCAGTGGGACCAGACCATGGACAATCTAGACCAAGAGGTATTATTTTTTGATCCCACGATCAGGGACTTACACTGGTGGATGGTTCAGGTGAACCTGTGCCTGGGAGTTCACTTCAACATTGAACCCCCGTCCCAGACATTGACGACAGATGCGTCAGGAGAAGGCCGGGGTGCCCATCTAGGGTCTCACAGGACTCGGCATCTGGTTCAAGTTCAAACAAAATCTGCACATAAATGTGCCAGAACTGAGAGCAGTCCTTTATGCTCTTCAGGCTCTACACTTCCTTATCCTCACCGGTCATCTTCTCATATAATCAGACATGTGCGTAGTCTGGTATTCTCAACAAGCAGGGAGGAACACGATGAGAGTCTGCCTTTGGGCAGCCCAGCATCACCTTCACTTGACGGTGGTTCACGTTCTGGGAGTGGAAAGCACACTGGCAGACCAGCTCAGTCGGTCCTCAGCCAGGTCCCACGAATGGGAGTTGGATCAAGAAGTTGTAAACAACATCTTTCAGTGATGGGGAACACCTCAGACAGACCTCTTCACTTCTCCCCAAAATGCAAAATTCCTACCTTTGGCTCGCTCGCTCCAGGGCAAGACTTTTTTTTTTTGGAGGGACACTCGGTCTCTTGCTTGGAGGGACAGATTTGTTTATGCCTTCCCTCCCATTCCCTTAATTTCAAGGGTCCTGAACAAACTCCGATCAGAGGGAGCTCAAAATGATTTTCATTGCTCCCGTCTGGCCCAGGCAAGTTTGGTTCTCTCTTCTGCAGCAGTTTTCAGAGGAACATCCACCACCTCTTCCTCTGTCGCAGCAATTGTTGACCCAGGATCAGGGGACCCTTGTTTATCCTGGTCTCGGATCCCTTCATTTACATGCATGGCTCCTGCAGACGTAGCAAAAGCCCGCTTCAAAGTTTCTCTGCTCGTAGCGGACATCTTGGTATAGGCCAGAAAGCCTTCCACCAGATCCACCTACGCAATGAAGTGGAAACGATTTTTTATTTGGACTAGCTTGAAAGACTTCGAACCTTTCTCATGCCCAGCCAATAAAGTCCTGGACTACGTGTGTCACCTCTTCAATCTGGGTCTCAGCCATTCCTCGTTGAAGGTCCACATGGCCGCTATCTTAGCCTACCATATTCCCTTCCGGGGCAGGACCTTTGCTCAGTTGGAAGTGTCCAAGACCTTCCTCAGAGGGGTTCACCATTTGAGACCCCCAATCCGCATTCCTTCCCCTCCTTAAGACTTGAATTTAATGCTGGAGAAGCTCACCCTGCTTCCCTTCGAGTCCGGCAGCTACAGCAGACTTAAAGTTCTTTTCTTGGAAGACACTCTTCCTAGTGGCCAGTATCTCTGCTCGGCGCATTTCCGAGCTTCAGGCATTGATGTGCAAAATCCCATACTTGATTTTCCACAAGGAACGTGTGGCTCTACACACCAACCCTGTGTTTCTCCCTAAGGTGGTGGCTGAATCTACGCTGAATCAGTCCATTGAACTACCCACTTTCTTTACGCAACACTCCAATCAAGGGGAGTACCTCTTGCATACGTTGGATGTTAACAGAATACTGAGGTGCTACACCACTAGGATGAAGGATCTTAGGAAAACTGATCAGCTTTTTGTCTTTCTTGCTCACAGACGAGAAGGCAATGCTGTTTCTAAGCAATGCCTATCAAAATGGTTGGCTCATTGTATTACTTTCTGTTATGACAAATACATCAAGACCCTGCTGGGTCAAGTCATAGGTCATTCCACCAGAGGAGTAGCTGCCTCTGCGGCTTGTTTCAAGAATGTGTCCACGACAGACATCTGTGCAGCCACAACTTTTGTCCATGCCTTTACAAAACATTAAGGTTTTGACATTGCCTTTTGCCGTAGAGCAGACTTCGGGTTGGCTGTACTACAAGGTCTCCTTTTTAGAGACCCGTTCAGCCTGAGGTTACATGCTATGGGTATCAGTCCTCCTCCTCCCGAGAGCTTTCCCTTGTTCCAGACTGCTTGGGACTCTGTCCTTTATGTGAGTACCTACTGCAAGAGCCCTCTCGAAGTAAGATGGTACAGTTACGTAAGAACTTACCGTAACAGTAGATCTTCAAGAGAGGCTCTTGCAGTAGGTATTGCCTTCCCACCCTCCATCCCTCTAAGTTTTTTTTTTTTGGGGTGGGGCTCCATTTCCATGGGGAAAATATCTTCTTCTCTCGTCTTGCCTCTTTTGGCCCTTGGAGGGAAAAAAAAATGGAAGGCAGGCGTGGGGGACCGCCCCTTTATACCGAGGTCATATGGCGCTGGTCACCTGATGTGGGGGCGGTCCCGTCTCTCCCGAGACTGCTAGATGGAAATTTTTCCATGGGGTCCTGGCGCCTGGTGGATCAGTCCTATATGTGAATACCTACTGTTACGGTAAGCTCTTGCGTAACTGTACTTTCCCTTGCTCAACATCTGCAAAGCAGGACTGTACACACCTTCACAAAGTACTACTGCTTGGATGTACCTTCCAGTTTAGATGCCAGATTTGGCACTGCAGTCCTGGAGAGAACCTTTTTCCAAAGTAGATTTGGTTCCCTCCTCCCAGCTGCACTGCTTTGTAGTTTGCACTAGTCAAGCATACTGAGGGATTCCTGGGGTGAGAAGAAAAAATTACTTACCATAGTAATATTTCTTCCAAGGGATCCCTCAGTATTCTTGGCCTCCCACCCAGCCTCCCCTCACATAACCTGGTAGGGAATAATTCTGCAGCCCTTGACTTAAGCTAGATTTGTTATTGAAGAGCAATAAAATGGTACTGTGTCTTCATCGAAACATGATGTATGTAATTTGCCCAGAAGAGAGTTCTGTTTTTATTTTATTTTATTTATTTATTTATTTATTTTGTTTTTGGTTTTAGCATTTGCATAGATTTAGGGTTTGGGGCTTTTTGTCCCTATTCTTTGAAATGAATCTGACTGGAAGCACAGTGGCACCTACAGGCAGCACTCTCTTACTACACTCTCTCGCTAATTCCTTGGCATCATTAGCATAACTCTACCTCCTGGGCAGCTAAACCCAGCTGGCATAACTGCACTGGTCAAGAATACCAAGGGATCACTTGAAAGGAATATTACTATGGTAAGTAATTTTTTCATTTGAGTTTAATTGTAGTTAAAGGAATACAACTTTTGATCTAGTCAAAGCCTAGAAAAGACGTATAATACAGGAGGAATCCGGTACACACAGTAACGCTCTTGAAAAATTGAATGTTTTCATCCCATTAAAGTTTTTCTGGTTAAATATGTCAGATTAATATACCAGCCCATTGGTGCAGTGGCAGAGCTATAGCTTGTTATACTGGCAACCTGGGTTCACCACTTGAGCCTGAGACATCTGATGGATGTCCAGGGGATGGAGGATCGAGTGTCCAATGGACTGCTCTCCTCTGGGGTGGGGTGGAAGAGATGCCTGACATTAGTCTGGCACCTACCAATGGTTGGGGGACAGACCACTAGGACTGCAAGCAGGGAGCAGAGAGTGGCAGATATCTGGGTGCTGTATACGCAAGTGTGCACAGCACTGCCATTTGTCATTGCATGCCAGTTCCTCTGCACCACAGGGAAGGGGAGGGGGATATTTTTGATTAATACATTTATTTGTTATGCTACTTTCTGATTGTAAAGCTGTTACCGTTTATTTCTTTTTATTTTACAACGTTTTAGTCAGGAAAGACATACTAAGTTGAGTCATGTTTCCAGGTGCGTCTCGGAAGTGACTTGCGCATGGTCACGCAGTATACAAGTGGTGGCTGTAGGATTCAAACCCAGTTCTTTGGGATTGCAGCTCAGTGCTCTTAACCACTGCTTTGTACAGTGCATTATCTGATTTAGAATATTTGCTTATTACTCATAACACACCCTCCCCTCTAAGCACATGGGCACAACACTTTTGGAGTCCATAGCGACTAGTCTTTAAAAAAAAAAAGCAGCCTCATTCAGGCATAGCACCTAGCAGCTACTGGCAGCAATACTTTGTTACATCAAGTAAATTACAGTACATCGAGAATAATGCATAGGCAACCATACCAAATAACTTTCCATTGAGGAGTGGAAATTACATCATGTGGACTTTGAGTGTGAAGTTTGAGAGCACCATGATGTCCTCCCATCCCCAAGATAGAAGCATGAGCCGAGTTCTGCATGGTTGTCCATGTTTTTGTTTTTTTTTGTAGTATATGGTTTTATTGCATGTCAGCAATTAAAATTCTAGGAGCGTGGATATATTCATCCACACTCCTTGGCATGTCCCCTTCCACTTTAAGATGGACCGGAAATCTTCAAGCTGTTTCTTCCCACCCACCCAGGTGGTATATACCTCAGCTCCGCACCATGACGCCAGATCTTCCTTTCCGCTGGAAGATTCAGGTTGCCTTCCTCGTGCTCACGCATGTCGTAGGCCCTGGCTTTCACACCTTCAGTTTTACCCTAAATTCGCATTACTCACGTTAGCGATCGCAAGTTTGTCGCTTTGATTATGGAAGACAAGTCTTCCTCTGGATTTCGTCTGTGCCCTTGCTGCCAGATGTCGGGCACTGATCCCCCACACCGCGTGCATCTACTGCCTCGGTATCAGCCATGACACCTCTGCATGCAGTCTATTTGGCTTTTCATCCCAGCGTCCTTGACCATCTCGCACGCCTGAATTTGGGGAGGCCGGAGAAGAGGAACCCTCCGGTGAAATCCGAAGAGGCCTGGTGGGCGGTTTTTGCAGCTGTGGGATCCGCCGAGCAGTTGGAGCGCGTGCAAGCATTCGAGGAGGAAACGGCTTGTGCTGAGGATTCCTCTTGGAGCTTTCTCATTCCACTCAGCCTGGGCTCCACCTACTTGGACCCTTCTGGGAGTTGTGCCAGTCTCTCCTGACCAAGGGAGAGGCACCTGCGGGCTTGCACTCCTCTCGATCCCGTAGGCGGGAGAAGGATCCGAGACGTTCTTTGAGCAGGAGAAATCTCTGTCCCAAGAGCATGCGGTCTCGACTTTGGTCGAGATCACTTCTTCGGTCGATGGCTTTTTGACTTTGCTGTCAGGTCAGTTGACCGAATTATCTGTCTATGAGGTTGAGATCGTGGTTGATCCAATATTGCAGACTCCGGTCGATGATTCCTTCGTTCCAACACCCAGTCTGTTTTTTTCAGTTGAGGAGACCCACCCTGCTGGGACTCCGATCGAAGATGTGCTCCCTGATCCCAGGAAATCACCGGTCCTGTCTGTTTCCTGAGCGACTGAGTCGGCCCACCCGATCTCAATCGAGGTCTCGGACCCACTCATCCGGAAGGCCAAGGAAGAGCCATAAATGCTCTAAAAAGAGGCAACGCTATCGGTCATAGTCTTCAGATGAGGAGAGGCTCCGGCTGAAACTCCGGCACTACGAAGACCTCATGTGGCAACAGTTTATTTTGTCCAGGCACAAGCATACAGCTGCCATTACTTGGCTTTCGCCTCCTAGGCCGAAGTCGACCATTTTGGTTTCTCAGCCCGCTGAGCCGGCAAAACTACCGGTTCGACCCAAGACGGCCTCTCCACCAATTGTGGTGGAACCGCCACCTAAACATCCTGTGGGAGGTGCTCCTTCCAAAGGAGACAGACCGGACACTGGGCTTCCCTGGCGATTGTCGGTCATGGTCACTCTGGACCACATTCGACAGGTCGAGAGTGACCTGGGTGGTAGGACTTTATACCCAGATTCCTCTGATTCTGACGTTACCGGCTTGCACTTGCATCCAGGGGATGATGAGTCGACCGGTGTCTTAGAGACCGAGGAAGGTCCCTCGTCTTTTCAAGGGATCCTTTATCTCATCTCTGAATCCACAGGGATGCCCCTGGAGCTAATCCAGAAAAAGGCGGAGTACCCTCTTACGGACATCCTTAAGAGAGGGGTACCCCAACAGAGGCCTTTCCTGTGGCTGAGACCATTGTTGGCCCAGCCCTAGACTTTTGGCAGCATCCTGCCTCTTGTCCAGCACCATCTGCCCACATGGCCCACAAGTACGTGGTGCCCATGGGGTCCCTTGCGGGGTTCACAGAGCACCCTTCAGCTGAGAACCTGGTGACTGCCTCTGTGTTCAGGCGTACTGGCTGTTATGATGACACTGACTGACCTCCTGATAAAGAGTCCAAGTTTTTGGACCATTCAGTCAGGAAGGTCTATGCGGTTTCCGGCTTGGGCCATTGTCAGGCAGGTTCGGCTGTCATCATGGCACACTTCTCTCACGCCCTTTTAGGGTCGCTGGATGGAATCCTCCCACATCTCCCCACGGACATGCAGACCACGGTCAAGCAGGTCCAGGGTCAAGACACAGCTGTTGCCATACAGCAGCTTCAGATGTCCCTGGACATTGGGAATTCTTGTGACCGCTCGATGGCTGCCGTGGTTGCCTCGCATCACAGGGCTTGGCTGAGGTTCTCCTCCTTCCTGGCAGATACCCAGCACAAACTAGCTGATATGCCCTTCCTTGGTACCGACTTGTTTGGCCCAGGAGTGGGTGGTCACCTTTAGCGCATTGACCAGTCCAGTGCCACCTTGGACGCCACTTCCGCCAAGGGTTCTTCAGGCAAGAACCAACAGAAGAAAAAGAAACCCTTTCAGCACTCTTCCCCTGTGGCTCAGCAGTCCTTCCAAGGTGGACCGCAGCAGGCTTGGGCTTGGCACCCTTGGCCCGAGCCCGGACCCCAGCAGGCCCGTAAAGGAGGCCGAGGTTCAGGTTCTGGAGCCTCCTGGTCCGAGCCTCCTCAGTGACGGGCAGTGGCTGTCAACCCCTCGCCCATCACCCGAGCTCTGGGTCCTCCCGTGGGGGGCCAGCTCCACCACTTTCTTTCTGCCTGGTCCATTGTCACTTCAGAAGGTGCGTTCTCGAAGTGGTCGGTCAGGGACTGCCTGTGGAATTCAAACAGTACCCTCCAAGCCCAGCCCGTACCCCTCGGGAGGAAAGAGTATCCGCTCAGACTCAATCGGCTCTCTGAGACAATATTGCTCAGCTCCTCCTCAAGGAGGCAGTAGCTCCAGTGGCGGATCCTCCAGCAGACCCAGGCTTTGTCTCCAGGTACTTCCTGGTGCCCAAGCGGACGGGGGGCTGGCGCCCCATTCTAGATCTGCACGACCTGAATCAATATCTCGGATCACGCACCTTTCGGATGGTCACTCTGTCCCAGATCATACCATCCTTGGAACGAAACGTGGTTCTGTTCACTGGATCTGCAGGATGCATTTTTTCACGTCCCAATCCGTCCGTCCCATCAGCGGTTCCTCCGCTTCAGGATCGAAGGGACCCTGTACGAGTTCCACACCATGTTGGTTCGGCCTGTCATCGGCCCCACAGGTCTTCACCAAATGCATCGCAGTGGTGGTGGCCCATCTCGGGGGGGGGGGGGGTGTCAGGATTTACCCTTACCACGATGATTGGCTCCTAGCTGGTTCCACCCAACAGGAGGTGGAGAGGTCCAGGGTCCTGGCCCTCCTGACCTGCTACCAACTCGACCTCCTGATCAACGGGCAGACATTGCTCAGCTCCTCCTCAAGGAGGCAGTAGCTCCAGTGGTGGATCCGTCTGCAGACCCAGGCTTCATCTCCAGGTATTTCCTGGTGCCCAAGCGGACAGGGGGCCAGTGCCCCATTCTAGATCTCCACGACCTGAATCAATATCTCAGGTCACGCACCTTTCGGATGGTCACTCTGAACCAGATCATACCATCCTTGGAGCGAATCGTGGTTTTGTTCACTGGATCTGCAGGATGCATTCTTTCCCGTCCCAATCCGTCCTTGCCATCAGCGGTTCCTCCACTTCAGGGTTGAGGGGACCCTGTATGAGTTCCGCGCCATGCCGCTCAGCCTGTCATCGGCCCCACGGGACTTCACCATATACATTGCATTGGTGGCAGCCCATCTACGGCTTTGGGGAGTCAAAATCTACCATTACCTCGACGATTGGCTCCTAGCAGGTTCCACCCAGCAAGAGGTGGAAAGGTCCAGGGATCTGGTCCTCCTGACCTGCGCTCAGCTTGGTCTCCTGATCAACGAGGCCAAGTCGAAACTCATGCCATCTCAGGTGATGGGCTTTATTGGGGCAGAGTGTGACTCTTGTCAAGCCAGAGCTCGGCTCCCGGCAGACTGGGCGGAGGTTCTCTCCTCCTTTGCCCAGTCATTTCTGGTTGGGCACTTGTGCCCTGCCCGGGACTTTCTGCATCTTCTGAGTTACATGGCAGTGTGCACCTTTGTGGTCTGATGGGCCCAGTTGCACATGCGCCTCCTCCAATGGGAGCTAGCCGCCCAGTGGACTCAGTGTCACTGTTGGAGGCGGATCTCCTAGCCATCCTTGGGGCCGGAGCCTCGAACCAGCTGGCGGATGCTCTCAGCCGTATAGGCCAGACATCCCACGAATGGTCTCTCCATCCAGAGGTAGCTTACAGCCTGTTCTCCCATGGTGGCAAACCGATGGTGGACCTGTTTGCCTCCAGGGAAAACACCAGCTGAGACTGTATCATGCCCGCCCCCCTCAGCAGGGCTCGCGGCAGGGGGATGCCTTCTCGAGGCTGTGGACCCCAGGCCTCCTCTATGCCATCCCTCCATTTCCCTTGATCCACAAGGTGGTACTCAAGGTGAGGAGGGACAAGGCGAAGGTGATTCTGGTAGCCCTAGACTGGCCGCACCAGTTCTGGTATCCAGATCTCCTTAGCCTCAGCTGCAGGCCCCCGGAACGGCTTCGTACATGCCCGGACCTGATCTCTCAGCCAGGGGAAGGTTCTTTATCCGGACCTTCAATCCCTGTACCTCACAGCCTGGTACCTGAGGCGCTAGAGTTCCAGGCTTTGGGTCTTTCCAGAGATGTCTACACAGTGGTGGAGGCATCTAGAAAGGAATCGACCAGGAAATGTTATGCCTTCAAATGGAAAAGGTTTTCCATTTGGTGTCCGGGTCAGGGTCTGGACCCCTTATCCTGCTCTGTGGCCAACATTCTTGACTAACTTTGGTCTCTCTCCAAAGGGGGTCTACGGTCATCAACCCTTAGGGTGCACCTGGCAGCCATTTCTGCTTACTGGGCACGGGCCGGTCAGCCGACATTGGCGCAGAAGACAGTGGTTGGGTGCTTTTTCAAAGGCCTGGATCACATATCCACTCCGGTGCGTGAACCTCCACCTCCATGGGATCTACTGCTGGTTTTAGCAAAGGTCATGGGCAAGCCATTCAAACCTGTTCACAAGTGTGTGTCTCACTTGTCGTGGAAGACGGCCTTCCTGGTGGCTATCACATCAGCCAGAAGAGCAGGGGAGCTCCAGGCACTTTCGGTGGATTCCCCTTATCTGGTCTTCCACAGGGATAAAGTTGTCCTGTGCAGCCACCTGAAATTCCTTCCGAAGGTGGCGTCAGAGTTTCACCTTATCCAGGTTCTGACTCTGCCGGTATACTACCCTTGACTACACCTCAGATGCTAAGTACAGGCTCCATACCTTGGACCTGAGACATGCTCTTTCTTGTTATAAGGAGAGGATGGCAGAAATTCACAGAGAGGTTCGCCAGCTGTTTGTCACCTACGCTGAAGCCGCTTCTGGCAGACCTGCAGCCAAATGGACCATTGCGAGATGGATTACATCATGCATAGGTCCGTGCTATCAGTTGGCGGGCAAGGAGCCTCCCAGAGGGATAAGCGCTAATTCTACCCGCCATACTGCTGCATTGGTGACTGCTTCCAGGGACATCCCCATACAGGAAATCTGTCAGGCTGCTACCTGAAAGTCACCCATGACCACATCGACCTTGAGTCACGCCAGAATGCTGGTTTTGGGGCCTCAGTTCTCCGATCTCTTTCCTAAGTAGGGGTGTGCGCCTTGCCTCCCTCCTCCCGGATAACTGCTTGGAGTCTGCCAAGAAGTGTGGCTAGAAGAACATACCCGCGCTCCTAGAAGAACAGGTTACTCACCTGTAACAGTAGTTCTAGGAGTGGTATATGTTCATCCACATGCACCCACCCGACCTCCCCTGCTTCGGGTGCACAACCTTACTTCCGCGGCTAAGATCTGGCGTCACGGAGTGGAGCCGAGGTATATACCACCCAGGTGGGTGGGAGGAGCCAGCTTGAAGATTTCCGGCAAGATTTAAAGGGGAAAGGGACATGCCAAGAAGTTTGGATGAACAACACATACCTGTTCTTTTGTCCAATTTACAAATTATATGAGTGTAATCACTCCGGGTGTGCGTAGCGCTGCAGTCACCCCACTTCCTGCGTGGTGGAAGGCCCTCGGCTGTGCATTGGGATTCACAACCTGTCCAGATGATTTGATTGTTATAATATTGCACACCTGACTGGTTATCCCTTATATAACCATATACATAGGAATGTTTTATGTCCTTTGAACTGTGCACAACTTATGACTTTGAACTGTGTTAAACAACTTTGTATGACCTTTGAACTGTGAAAAACAATCTTTGCCCATGCACAAGATGTATTTTAACATACTAAAATGCCAACAGAATAGGCCTAACGGTCTCTCGAATCGGCCCGGTTTTCAGCAGCCGCACAGAGGGATGATTTTGGTGCCCCCCCCACTTGGGTTATACTGTCCTCAGTCCCAGATGTTCCACCTGTACCTGTCCCATCCCCTCTTAAACCCGTCCACAGTCTCCACCTCTACCAGCTCCCTGGGTAGTGCATTCCATGGTTCCACCACCCTTTCAGTGAAATGACGTCTCCTCCTCGCCCCTCTGAGCCTGCCCCCTTCCAGCTTACACCCGTGACCTCTCGTTGCCCCACCCTCCTTCCTTTGGAGCACCCTGAATGGGCCTCCCTTATTGATCCCTTTCATGTACTCAAAGACCTCTATCATGCCCCCCCCCCGTCCCCCCTCTCCTCCAGGGTGTACATGTTGAGCTCCTTGAGCCTGTCCCTCATAGGTCCTGTCCCCCAGGCCCCGGATCATGTTGGTTGCCCTCCTTTGGATCCTCTCTAGAAGTGTAATCTCCCTCTTTAAATTTGGTCTCCAAACTGCACACAATACTCGAGGTGTGGCCTAACCAAGCAGTTTTACATTGGACGGATCTTTTCCACCTTTCTGGAGCTAATCCCCCTGGCAGTGCATCCCAGCATCCTCTTTGCCCTTGCCCTCCTACAAGTCTCTGAGTTGTTCATTTTGACATCTACCACTACCCCCAGTCCCTCTCACCCTCTGTGACTTGAATCGTGTCTCCTCCCAGTGTATACCCCTGGCCTGGATTTCTGACTCCCAGGTGCAGAACCTTGCACTTCCCTGCATTGAATTTTAGTTTCCATTTTCCTGACCACCTTTCCAGAGCCTCCAGGTCCTCCTGCTAGCCTACCCTCCCTCCCTTCTTCCTCATCTACCACTGCACCCAGCTTTGAGTCATCTGCAGAGAGACTTGTCTCACTCCTGATCCCCTTCCTGATGTCTGAGATACAGGCGTTGAACAGGAGTGGCCCCAGCACTGACTCCTGGGGAACCCCATTAGTAACCCACCTTGGGGATGAAGTTAACCCTCTAACCACCACCTTCTGAGTGCGCTCAGAGAGCCAATTTCCTATCCATCTTAACTGTCTCCCTGCCCTATTTCCTTTAGCTTAGCCAGCAGGCCACTGTGGGGTACCGAATCAAACGACCTGCTGAAGTCCAGAAAGAGGACATCCACTGGCCTACCCTGGTCCAGGGCCCTCGTCACCCAGTCATAGAACTCAACAAGGTTTGTCAGGCATGATCTTCCCGTGCCAAAGCCATGCTGCCTATCATCCAAATACCCAGTTTGCTCCAGTAACCCCCATAGACTTTCCCTGACAATATCCTCCATCACCTTACCGACCAGCGATGTCAGGCTAACAGGCCTGTAATTTTCACCTCTCTCTTGATATCACACCCCACCCACCCCGTGGATCGGCACAACATGGGGTAACCACCCAGTCTTCAGAGATATTGAAAAGCTCCGATACAGCGACTGCCAGGACATCCGCCAGTTCCCTCAGCACCCTGGGACGCATCTGATCTGGCCCAGGTGCTTTTTCCATCCAAAGGGACCTGAGGGCTTCCCTTACTATCTCTACTGGGATTTCAGCCTCCACGTCCTCACACTTTTTACCTTGTACTGCTGGCCCCCCACATGTCTGTGGTGACCACTCCCTTTCCCCAGACCCGCCAGGGCCCCTGGTCTCTACCGGTCCCACTGCTTCCTCCGATTTGCCCCCACTACACATAGCCCCTCCCTCTCCCCTGGTAAAAACTGAGGCAAAATTCTCATTTAGGATTTCTGCCAGTTCCCCCGCCTCCTGTGCCTAGCCATCCCCTATCCTTATCTTGCTGATCTGCCCACTTACTTTCCTTTTTTCCCCTATGTATCTAAAGAACCCCTTGTACCCCCTCCATATCCCACTTACCAAGGACTGCTCTTTTTATTTATTTTTTTTTTAAGCCTTAGTTGCTCTCACCACCCTGGTGACTCTCTTGGCTTTCAGCTCATATTCCTCCTGATCCCTTTCACTCCTTGAGCACTTTAAGCGCCTGTAGGCCACTTCTTGTCCCTCACCACCTCCCAGCCTCCCGGGTCCACCAGCAGGGTTTTCTGACTCCCATCAACTTTGCCTTTCCTCATGCAGGATCTGGTAACCTCCTGTATTCCCCTCCTCATGATCCCCCACCTGCTGTCAGCATCCATATCCGGCCTTATCCTGTCCAAATGATCTTTGAGGCTCCTTCCCATCTCCCTGAAGTCTGCACCCCTTAAGTCGGCTGTTACCATCCTTGCTTGGCTTTCCTTCCCTTCTAAGTCCAGGAAGAATCAGACTGTGGCATGATCACTCCCCATCAATGGCTCCCTCACCTCTAGGCCCCTAATCTGATCATTGTCCGCCAGGACCACTTCCAGTGTCCGGGCCTCTCTAGTTGGCTCACCCACCTGTTGTGTCAGAAACGCATCCTGGAAGACATCCAGCAGTCTGTGCTCCCTGGCCGCTGGTGATGTCATAGTCCCCCAGTCTGTTCCTGGCGTGTTGAGGTCCCCCATTACCACCACTACCCTTCCCTTTCCCAGTCTACAGTGTCCCTCGAGATTTGCCACCAAACTTTCTTCCAGAACCTCCATCAGTGCTGGTGGTCTGTATACCACTCCGACCTTTACTCTCTTACTCCCCTGCATCAGCAGGGTGACCCAAATAATCTCCACGTTCCCCTCTGCCTCATCTACCCCTCCAATACCCATGCCATTTCTGACTAACAGTGCCACCCCCCCCCATCTTTTCTGAACATAGTATAGCCCTCCAGATTTAGGTCCCACTTGTGCCCTTGAGTAGCCCAGGTCTCAGTGATTGCTGCCACATCTACCTCCCCCTCAACTAGTATAGCCTAGAGCTCAGGTGTTTTATTTCCTAAGTTCCTGGCATTTATCAGGACCACACTCCACCCCTTTTCCCTCCTCTTCCCCCCCCCCCTTGAGCTCCCATTTCTCAGCTCCTGCACCCTACCTGGTGGCCCATTTCACTCTCTCCCTAGCCCCCTAGAGGAGTGGAGACCTTGTCCCTCATTTATACTACCTGCTGGCACTGCCCCTTTTTTGATCCCTCCCCCTTCACAAGTTTAAACCCCACCTTTCGCTGATGAACCCAGCTGCTTTAAGCCTAAGGATTTCCTTCCCTTCCAGATTAAGGTGGAGCCTGTCCCTAGCATACATCCCCTTATCCTCCCCGGTCTCTCTCTCCCCCCCCCCCCAACTAGGCCATACCCCAATTCCCCACACCACTCCCTATGCCACTCATTTATCTCCCTAATCATCTTCTTGTTTTCCCCACTAGTTCTTGGCACCAGCATGATTTCTGAAAAGGAGATCTTACAGCTTATGGAAAGGCATACCCTGATCAACTCCCGGAACCTTGCCTGAATTTCTTGTTCACTATTACCATTTATGTTGTTTGTCCCCAGGTGCACTAGAATGTCCAAGGTCTCCCCGCATTCCCTTGCTAGTGAATACAACTCATGCTTGGCCTCGTGCACTGTCAGGCCTGGGTGGCATTTTTTTTTCTGATCAGACAGGTTTTGCCCTCCCCCTGCCCTTCCCACTGGATGCCTCTGATCATGGAGTCCCCCAATGGCAGTACTCTAACCTCCCCCTTGCCTCCCTGTTCACCCCTCGGGGTCTCCCCTCCTCATCCCTTCGTCCGGGTTCTCTCTCCAGCCGGCTCCTTGCACCTCCCACAATCTGGGTGTCAAAGGTAGCCCCTTCACTGTTTTCCTTGGTCACCTCCTCTACCTGTGTGCTGGCCTTCTTTATCCCCCCAACCCAAGTATCTTTCCCTGTATCTCTTTACCCACTCCCTACTAATCCATCCGTCCTGTCCATTTGCCTATTTGACTTTCTGCTCACTATCATCCCATTTACATCCTGCGCCTTCCTGTCGTGCTCCCTGTTCCACACCATCAGCCTCCTCCTTGTTCCCCTTTTTCTTCCCCCCCACCCCTCTTCCCCATCCTGTCTGGGTCACCCTCTATTGCTCCCTTTGCCTCTTGCCCCCTTCACCCTTTCTGTCTGTCCCTGCCCCAGCTTCACCATCATCCTCCTCCTCCTCTCACCTCCACACTCCCTCTTCCACCAACAGGCATAGAGGGTTAAAACATTTGGGAGCCATAGCCCATCCCACTGTGCCCCGGTCCCTACTGCCCCTGTCTGTTTCCTCTGGACACCCCAGTCTCTTGCCTACTGCTTTGGAAATTTCCACCTTTGGGCTCTACCTGCCAGGATCCCTAGAGCCCCTGTACCCCCCTTTCCTTCTCCCTAGTGTGGGCACCTCTCTTCCTCCTCCCCAGTGTTGAGGCCCCAGCACCTAGTGCTTCCATGTAGGTGACCACTTGTCTCCTACCTCTTCGGTCCCGCCCCCAGCTGCCTTGGATCCCCTACCTCCTCCTTAAGCTGTGCCAGCTAGCAGCACACTGAGCATCCCCCAAACTTCCAAGCCCAGTATCATGGCCACACCACACCCTGTGCACCCAACCACCCACCCAAAGATACCTGCTGTAGTGACATGCGGTCCCTTCCCCATCATCATCAGCAGTTTTTTCTAGGTCAGATTACCAACCCAGTGGCTCTACAGTTTCTCAAGCTACCAGTACCTATACTAAGACGATTCTCTGCTCCCCCAGTACTGCATGCAGACTTTCAAACTTACAATGCTTGAGTGGCTGAACTTTTCCCCACCTATTAGCCTTAAGTGTTGGCTCATAGAGGAAGTTTGAACTCCCTAAGCTCCTCCCTTCCTGCCTTTAACCCAACCCCCAATGGCTCCTCTAATTGATCTTAAGAAGTTAGGCAAACTTTAAAAATAAAACACAACAGCAAACCTTACAAAACTTATGACAAAAAAAGATGATTACGCTCTCCAGAACCTCACCACATCTTCAAAATTCCATTGCTAACTCTGCCTGCAGCAAGAAGATTTAAAATGCCTCAGTGAGGATTTAAACAGAGATTAACTGAAATGCAGATAACCTTGATTGGTTGGCTGTTACTGGCCACAGAACCCTCCCCCACAATAGACTCCAGCCAGCACAGAAGAATTAAGGATATATGTCCCTCTAGCCACCAAAACTTAAAAAAACTTATCACAAAAAAGATGAATACTCTCTCCAGAACCTCACATCTTCAAAAATGTTGAATGTATGAAATCCATACACATTTACTATAAATAGGTTACAGCTGAACAGTGGGCGCAGTACTAGCGCTAACGCTCGCAACACTGGCAGAACCTGTGTTATAAGATAATACTGCATCATCAGGGCCTGGCCTTGGGGGTAGGAAGATAGTGTCCCAGAGGATGATGTTTTTCCTTCAGGGAGGGAGGGCAGCTACTTCTGCTACAACACTGCCACCTTTGTGATCACAGGTGGTACTGCAGCAGAGGGGTGATGCCAGCTGGTTGCACTACAGATATGTGCGGCCATTTAACTCTTAACCCTTGCAGAGCCACGGACTGATGTCAGTCCAGAATTCCTATACATTCTAATTCTGTTGACAGCCTAAAGCTTGGCGTGTGCCAGAATTCCGAGGGTAGGGCAGACAGCAGAAAGCAAAAAAAAAAAAAAAAACTTGCAACAATTCTGGTGCACTCTGGCCCTGCTCCCTGACGCAAGCAGCTCACTCCAGACCCAAGGTTTTGCTGCCTTCATGTCCTGGAGGAGGTGAGAGGTTTGACCCCGGTTTGGCATGGTATGTCATTTTGGGGGGGAATAAGCCCATGGTGGTGTAAGAGGAGTGGGGTAAGCGTCGGTCATACTTGAATGGGCCAGCCTGGAAGATGAGGACCTAGCCAAAGAGGAAGCTTAAAGAATAAACATGCAAACGATACAAATAGGTATATTATCATATAGCATAATTTATGGGTGATTGTGTGATGTTTTATGTACATACCCAAGATGCTTTAACCATATAAAGCAGAAGAGCGAAGCTTGAGTAGTTTAAAAAGGCAAAACGCACAAAAGTGTAACAGAAATCACCCATGTTTTTTGTCTTTTTTTGCATTTAATCATTACATTTTCAACAGTAATAAAACCGAACATACAAACAGATAATGCACAAGGACTAACAGACCAGTCATAGCACTTGAAAAAACAAGTCTGAAGGATATGGAGTGTATGGAATTCCAATACAGAAAGGGCACCCATGCAGACTGTTGAGGAGCTAGAAACCCCAACAAACCAAGAAGAAGGATGTAAAATGATTGAGGACCATAGGGACCAAAAAATGAAATGGGAGGTTACTGGTGGTGATTCCATTGCCTTATCGAGGTCCTGCACAGGGGGGAAGGGGTCCTGAGCATTGTGCAATGTTTTATTTTTTTATGATACCTGGTAGGGTTTGGTGTGAACCAGTAGTAGACTAGAACTATGTAAATGTATTAAACAAGTGGGGGGGAGAAAAAGTGCATGAAAACTGAGACTATCACAACTACGTACAGATTTTCATCGAGGATATCTCTTGCATCATGCCACACCTGTGGAACTATAGCTGCCAGGCACTAGGGCCACCCAGAAACATTTTTGCTAGCAGTTTACAAGGGGCTGCCCACAATGAGGTCAGCCTACAACGTCCCTCCTGTATAAATGCGGGCTGCCCTGCACCCTCCTAATTTCTGTGCCCACCATTGACCGTCACACATTGGACTCCACGGAGATACTGCCGCTACTGTTGACTGCTAGAATTTTTCATTTCTACTTTTCTTTTTCTCACCCTAGTCAGATCATTTAATTTTTTTAAAGTGATTTTCAAATTCAGTTATGCCAAACGACCCCAAGAAACTCTTCAGATACTGTGAGTGCAGAAAAAGATCTATGATGAAGACAACCACGGTGCCTGTGTCCGCTGTCTCGGCACTGACCACGATGTTAAGGCCTTCGAGATCTGACACAGATTCAACCAGGCTACCCGTCGATGCTGTTGGAAGGCCCTAGAGTCCTTCTTTTTGGAACAGAATGTTGTCTGAATGAAGAGGGCACTACAGGCAAGAAGCTCCCCTGTGTTGCCAGCTCCATCCATGTGCTTCCACTCCTCCAAGGCCTGGGGCAGATCAGCTGGAAAGCGCAAGCACCTGGAGAAGGATAGTCCTAAGGAGAAGTCCTCCCTGGTGCGCTTTTGGTGGCCGCTTCGAGCGCTAGCTGCTGCTGCGTCATCCACTTCGGCAGCAACACCCACTGCCGCCCACACCCTCTCTTCCACAGGGTCGGCTATGGCAGTGCCGCCCCATGGTCCTGTTTTGTTTAGTATGCTTTTTTTATTGCGGTCACCCAAGGCTCAGCCCCCACTTCTTGCCTGACCCCCTATTCAGCACCTGGATCCCCTAATGGTGATACACCCTGGCTTGCTACCCAGGTCACAGCTGATTGGGCAAGCACAGGACCCCCACAATGCCAGTACAAGGGTGCTGGTAGGGAGCGTCCACCGGCATTGCCTCCCTGGCTTGCCCCGCAGAGCATAGGGGGCCGGGCTTCTCTGTCACGGATGCCAGTATTAGGTCGCGGTGAGATACGACAGTGATGATCTAGACTGGTGGAGCATCAGGAAGACCAACTGCAAGGATTTTTTTTTCCTAGTAAGAGACCCTAGGATGCTCAATCCTTCTTCCCGACTGTCCCTCCAGCTCCTGAGTCAGTTCCTGAATCCCGGTCGTCTGTGTCACAAGTGGAAACCCAGCCGCTGGGCTGGCTATCACCTGACGGTCCTTCTGGGGCTGGTGCTGGCTTATTGTCATTGCGTCTCCTGTTGCCCTCTAAGCCATTTCATCACCTGTCTTTCAGACCCCTTTTTGCTCAGGGTCCTCCATCTGATCCTTTTTTGCCGTCGCCGGCCCATAAACACTGGGACTTCTGCCTACTCCGTCGATTCCTCAGGCTGACATATCGATGCTCCAGGGACGCCGATCACTATCATTGTTCAGACTGTGCTCTCCTCCTTTTTGGATTTTATGCACTGTTGTTCCTCCTCCGGGCCCCTCAACACTGGAGCCTACCCAGCCAGCTCTTGCTGCAGCACCCTCTGTGTCATCACAACCTTCTCAGTCTTACTTGTCAACGTCTTCTATTCCCTATTCAAGCCCATTGATGAGGATGAGTACCATCCTGATCTCATCCCACAGGAGGATGAGGAGGAGAGGGCTAGGAGCCCCTCCAGCACTGTCTCCACTGTTTCCTAGGGGTCTGGACTACACAGAATATACCACGATGTCTCTTCCCCCCCCTTCCCGTGATCCCTCCTTCATCTCAGAGATGAAGTAGCTGCAAACAGCTTTGGGGTTTGATGCTGAGGAGTGGGATATTACCAGGAGAAACCTGGCAGAATATTTGGAACTGCCTGATTCGCCCCCTCTGATTATTTCTCCCCTGCTGGCTACCTTTGAGGATGCCACCATGGCTGCCTGGTACAGACCAAATATGACCACTCCATGCCCAGAAAGGTAGACCGGTTGTACTAAGCTCCTTCTGGGAAGCCTCCCCCATGGCAGATTCAGTGGTGATTAATGCTGCCCATGATAGATTCATGGGACCTCAGCATCTCAGCTCTCTTGCCCAGATAAGGAGTCCAGAAAGCTGGATCTTATGGGCAAGAGGACCTATGCTTCTGCCACACTGGCCTCAGAATTAATAATTACATTGCCCATGGGTAAATACCAGAATACTCTCTGGAAAAAGACCAAAGCCATTGCTCAGGCCCTTCCAGAGGGCCCCCAGAGAAAACTGCTTAAAGCCCTCCAGTCTGGGGCAGATGTGGACAAGCATGTCTTGAGGGTGGCTTGTGACATCTGGGATGCCTCTGCTAAAGCAACTGTCTGTATTTTTTTTTCTATTGACGTACAACAGTCCATCCTGAATGCCCCTTCAGAGGCTATAAACTCTTTGGGGCAGATGTACAGGACATCCTTTCTGACTTGCATGCCTCGGAGAGGACCCTGCGGTCGATCCACTCCCTTTACCATACTCGGCCAAGAAGTGGACGGAAGGTGCCTTTTCGTTGAGCTTCTCCCACAGAACCAAACAGTGTGCCCGACAACCAGGCAAGCACAGGGTAGGAACACCCATGCCCGCCCCTACCTCCACCACTCGGAAAGCCCCTAGAGGTGGAGGTGCGGGCTCCCACTGCTGGTTCTGCCTCAGCATGACTCCTTACCAGACCCCTCCCCCCCTTGAGAACCACAGGAGGTGGTGGTTGGGGTTGCTTTTCTGATCATCTGGACCGGTGGAGGGAGATGACAGATGATTAGGTACTGCAGCTTCTAGAGCAAGGCCACTCACACTAGAGCTTGTGGAGTGGTCTCTAGATTTACTTGTAGTTCCTTCCAGACTACATTCCAGTGCTGCGGTGGGGGGGGGGAATTCACATGCTGCTGCAGAAAAGGGCCATAGAACCAGGTCCTGTGACTTTGAGAAACAGAGGGTTCTGTTCCTCCTCCTTTCTAGTTCCCAGATCCACGTGTGATTTGTGGTCCATCCTGGATCTGAGAAACATGAAGTTCTGGATGATAACTTTACAAGGCCTGCTGCCTCTGTTACACAAAGGAGACTGGATATGCTCCCTAGACATGCTGGATGCATACCTGCACATACAGATGTTTGGCGCCCACAAACACACACACACACACACACTGACAATATCTCAGGTTCCTGATCCTGGGGGAGCAGTATCAATTTAGGTCTTTGCCATTTGGCTTACCTTCTGCACCATGGGTCTTTACCAAATGTTTGGTGGTGGTGGCAGCAGCTCTCAGGAGGGAGGGACTGTACATCTTCCCTTACCTGGATGACTGGTTGCTCAAAGCTCAGTCCGAGGAGCAGCTGCTCTGCACCCTAGTGTGTACCAGACAGCTGTTCCATGCATTGGGAATCATGCTGAACCTGTCCAAGTCAGCCATGACCCCCTGTCAGTGCTTGTAGTACATTGGGACCATACTGGACACTGCCCAGGGTGTGGCTTTCTTGCCCAGTGACAGGGCGGATCGCCTAATGGAACAAGCAAGGTTGCTTTACAACAACTGGTATGTCACAGCCAGAACATTCCTGCGGCTGCAGGGTTTTGATAGTTGCAGCCATTGTCATGGTGCCCCTGGTGAGGTTGCACATGCAAATCCAGTGGACCTTAACAGTCCAGTGGTGTCAAACACACTGATCTAGAACAGAATGTTCTAGTAACGTCACCAGTAAAGAAAGTGCTCCATTGGTGGATGGAGCCCAGCAGTTTACCCAAAGAGGTTCATTTCCTGATTGCCTCCCCTCATCAGATCCTTACCACTGACACTTCAGGATGGCCTGGGATGCACACCTGGGCCCTCACCAGACCAAGGGCACTTCTACCACAGTGGAGAGTTTCCACCACATAAACTTCATTTAATTTTATTGATTATACTGGAAGGAATGTGAGCAAAACTGCCTGATTTCACAAGCATCCAGTTGACATACTACATAGAAATTGTTACGATACTTATGTCCTAGAGATGAGGACTGTCCTATGCAGCCTGGAAGCCTTCCAGGACTGCCTGTCCCCGGAGTCTCTGCTAGTGCAGATGGACAACATCAGTGTAGTAAGCTACATCAGCAAGCAGGGGGGACCCATTCTTACCCTCTGTGCAGAGAAGTGATGGTCCGGTACTAGGATGTAGAACACTGCCTAAAACTGTCAGCATTCCATGTTCCATGCACCCAAAATGTCATGGCAGAAAGGCTAAGCAGGTCACAGTCCAGGATGCACAAGTAGGAATTGCTGACCTTGGTCATAGAAAACCTGTTCAACAGGTGGGGTCATCCAGAGTTGGACCTTTTCGCTTCCCTACTCAGTGCAGAACTGCCGCTTTGTTGCTCACTTGCTCTATGGCCTGGAGTTTTCTGACGAGACACTGCCCTATCCCATAAAGGGAGGTTCCTCTACGCCTTCATTCCCTCCCTGCTAATTTAGAGGATGCTGATCAAGCTTCAGATGGAAGGGGTGATTATGATTCTCATTGCTCTCTTCTGGCCAGCTCAAACCTGGTTCTCCTTACTGTAGCAGTTGGTGGTGGAACATCCACAGCCCCCCCCGACCCCGTGCAAAGGCTTGCTCTCACAGGAGCAGGGCACTCTAGTCCATCCGGACCACAAGTCCCTACACCTTCATGCCTGGCTCCTGAAGACATAGCCATGGCTAGAATTGTGGTATCCCAAAAGGTGGCTTATGTCCTGGTGGCTGCTAGGAAACCTTCCACCAGGGCCACTTATTCCATGACGTGGAAGCGCTTTGCCCTGTGGGCTGGAGTACTTGCTGTCCCTGTCAGATTCTGGCCTGCAATACACCTCTATTAAGGTGCACCTGGCTGCTATTTCATCCTTCCATGTGCCCATTGATGGCCATACAGTGGCGCACCTGGAGGTGTTCTGTACATTTTTGAGAGCCATTCTTTATCTGAAGACTCCCATCTGCAATCCAGTCCCACCTTGGGACTTAAATTTTCTGTTAAGAGAAACTTTTGCTCCTTTTGAGACAGCCACGACATGCAAGCTACGTTTTCTGTCTTGGAAAGTTACTTTTAGTGTTACTTCTGCTCAAAGAATTTGTGATCTACAGGCTCTGATGTGCGAGTCTCTGTTTGTTTTCCCACGAAGACAGGGTGTCTTTGTGCACTGTCCCTAAGTTTTTACTAAAGGTAGTGTCTTGAGTTTACCCTGAATCAAACCATCCACCTACGTGTTTTTTTTTTTTCCTAGAGCATGCCAATCCAGGGGAAGCATTGCTGCATACCTTAGATGTAAATAGACTTCTCAGATATTATGCCCATTGTATGAAGGACTGCAGGAAGTCCTTGTAGCTGTTTGTTTCCTTTGCCCTGGGAAAGAGGATGTACCCATTTTTAAATGGTGCTTGTCCAAATGGTTGGCCAGCTGCATTATTTTCTGTTATTGGAAGCACAGTAAGGGTCTTCCTGGAGTTGTGCGTAGCCACTCCACAAGAGGCACAGCCACCTCTGTTACCTGTTTCAGGAATGTGTTGGCCGCTGCCATTCGGAGTGTTGTCCACACATTCACTAAACACTATAGTGTGGACATTGCCTCTGGGAGAAGGGCAGACTTCGGCCTGGCTGTGCTTCAAGGCCTCCAGTCTTGGGGCTGTAGCTTCCCACCACTCAAACTGTCTCTCTGTACTGCTTGGGAATCTTCCGTAAGTGTGGCCTGATGCAGGAGATACCCTCAACAGATAGTTAAGTTACGTAAGAACTTACCGTAATGGTAGATCTTCAAAAGGATCTCTTGTATCAGGTCATTCTGTCCCCTTTGGCCTTTAGGATTCTCTCTCTCTGTCTCAGTCTCTTTCCACAGTTCACCTTCTGTTGCACCTTGTTCATTTGGGGGGAGAACCTCTGGCTCTTCCTCAGTTCCCCAACAGGAGATCTCTGTATATGATCTCTGGCAGGGAACTGAGGAGAATATGCTGCCCACATTTATATCTGACGTGGTCCAACTGTTGAGACGGCCTAGTAGACTGTTGCAACGTTCCCGTGTGGTCCTAGTGTTTTGCAGTTTTCGTTCCATAGGTGTGGCCTGATGCAGGAGATTTCTTGAAGATCTACTGTTACAGTAAGTATTTACGTAAAAACTACTTTAATATGACAGCGTAACAACTTCCTGCACAGCTCATTGATCAGCTGTGTCTTTGTCCATATTAACCTGCTGTGATGTCACACCAAGTTGATACAGAGAATATAGAGTCCGATTTCTGGTTGGTACTGGACCAGTCAGTTATACATTGCTATTATACAGTGCACAGTTATACATTACACCATTGATCACAACATTTTACATGAAAGAATGTTGAGCTTTGGGATTGATAATGAAACCCTTCCTTGGTTTCAGTCATATCTGACAAACAGGGAGCAGCAAGTTCAGGTTGGAGATGTTCTCTCAAATTCAGGGTTTATTAAAAGAGGAGTCCCTCAAGGTTCGATTTTGGGCCCTTCACTGTTTATAATGTATGGAAATGATGCTCCTAAAGTAGTAAATTATTCAGCTGTAAGAATGTATGCTGATGATACTGTTTTTGACAAGTGGGAAAACCTTACAGGAGGTGGAACAACATCTTCAAAGAGATTTTAGTATTCTGGAAACCTGGTTGAGGAGGTAAAAGTTGGTTTTAAATAAAAAAACAAACACTATGATATTTATATTTAAAGGGAATGAAAATTTAAATGTATATAAACTGTTTATAAAAACATGTAGTAATGTAACTTTGACACAGGTTGAATCTTATAAATACCTGGGGGTTTATATGGACCAAAACCTAAAATTTGATGTTCATATTAAGGAATTGATACATAAATAATAAGCTGGGTGCTTTTCAGAGGTCTAGGTATTGTATGAATCTGAAAATGAGAAGGGATGTTATAAATCAATTAATTATACCATGTATTGATTATGGTAACCATATATATGGCATGGCAAATAAATCTGAATTAAAATTGGTAAGAGTGTTATCTAACAATTTGGCTAGATTTGTATTAAACTATGATAGACATATGCACCATTGTGATATGTATTCTTTATTACAATGGCTCCTTTTAGAACAGAAAAGGGATCTAAAATGGATTCAATTAATTCACAGTGTGGTTCATAAACAGTCCCCTTGGTATTTTGTAGAAAATCTGTTAAATGTTACCCATGGACACCAATATACACTTAGAAGAACTGAGGGGGAAGTCTTTTGTTATACCTAAATTAATAAATAAATATGGAAAAATGACTTGACTATAAAGTGGCTTATTTATGGGCTCCTATTGAGGTAGGAGAGCAGAAAATACAAAAATTGAAGTATTTTAAGGATGTGATTGGATATGATCTGAAAATGAAGTGTATATGTAATGGCTAGAGTCTTTGATTTGACTATTTTTGGGTGCAAATTTGTGTATTCATGTTTGACAGACATAGATGTATTTTAAATTGTGTTAATGTCTATTGATGTAAGTCTTATGTTGTATTTAAATATGGAATGGAAATTTGATACAGGTCCATCTTGAACATGGGATTTCTTCCCAGTGATGTGTTACTACTACTACTACCTGTTTAAAAATAAACTTTTCTACTTATACACATATAACTTAACACTGCATAGAGGCAATAAACTAAACAGAATTTTCCTCATTGTAAAATAATAATGCTAAAGTCTACTCAGTCCCTTACATCTGATTTCTGCTACCTTGTCTTAGAAATGCTTTATATGCCAATAATTTAGGAAAAGTCTTCCATGAAGCAGAATTGTAAACTGGGTTATTTCATGAATAGTAACTGGAGTAAATCTGATTTATTTCCCAATCAATGAAGATCCAGCTCTAGGTCCCACAGGGGGTCTTCTTCACCAAGAAAGAGGTCATATTCAAGCTCCCGTTCATCATCATCCCCTGAAAGAGGCAAGAAGCGAAGTCGATCTAGATCCTCCTCACCTGGTGATCGCAAAAAAAGGCGCTCAAGATCTCGGTCGGCCGAAAGGTTTGGGTTTCTGTAGAATAAGAATAGGTGTATTTTTACTAGACAGCAATAGCAGAACATTGTGATATATTAAGTAGAATAACTAGTGAGAGTAAAAGACAAGTTTTGTTGAATAATACAGTAACAAACATTAACATTAACTTTTTTGTTGCAGGAAATGTAGGTTAAATCTGTGTTTCTTTTAATATTATTTTATAATGCAGAAATGTAGGTCAAATCTGTGTTCCTTTTAATATTATTATTTTATAATGCAGAAATGTAGGTTAAATCTGTGTTCCTTTTAATATTATTATTTTATAATGCAGAAATGTAGGTTAAATCTGTGTTCCTTTTAATATTATTATTTTATAATGCAGAAATGTAGGTTAAATCTGTGTTCCTTTTAATATTATTATAATGCTCTATTTAAATAAAAAAGTCCTTTTAGCAGGGACTGCTTCGCCCACGACAGTCACATTCTTAGTTATTTTTAGCCACTCCAAAAAAAAAAAAAAAAAAGTAGCTGGCTTCTCAATCGTAAGTGACTTTTCCAGTTTGTGTTGTTTTCTGTTACTGTTTCTGAGTGATTTAAAAACCTAAAATGTTGCCTGGGGTAGGGGTGGTGGTTAAATGGCGGTCACCATAGAATCTGTTTTTATCAACTAAATTTATAATGTTAGAAATTTTTGCATTAGAAAATATTTGAGATAAGTTACCTGTGGATTTCGATACAAGTAGTTAAAAATAAGGATTTTCTCCCGTCTCTAAAAGTTACCATAAGATTTTCAGTCTTATGGGAGGGAAGCTTTTTTGTAATTCTTTCTGTTTTCCTCTGTTTTACAAGTTTGCATGCTTTTTCCATTTTTATTTTGCAGACGCCGCAGATCATCTTCTGGATCTTCTCACTCTGGTTCCCGATCTCCAAGTTCTAAAAAGAAATAACATAAAAAAAAAAAAATCTGTTTTTGTTTTTTTTTTTTTGTTTTTTTGTTTTTTTTTAAAGCATTACTTTCAAATGTGATGCATGAAGAGTGTTTTAAAGAAACTGGTGTCTTTATTTGATCAAAACTGCAGAATAATCTGCTAGTATAGTAATATGTCTGTCCCTTGCATTTGTTTAGGGGAGCGGCAACTTCATGGTCTAAAAAAATCTACAAAGACATTTTAAGTCATAATGCTATAGAGTATGGATATCTTCTCAGTTAATGCAGTTTTTACTTTGTCAGAAAACCTCCACTTGGGAAATATGTACATAAAAGTTTTTCTTTTTTGTGTGGTTTTTTTTTTGATATCTCCATGGTCTTGTACTTGTTTTAATTAATCAACACATTAATAAGTAATAATGAATTTTAAATTTGTGCTAACTGGTGTAGGATTCCAGACTAGAGTTTGCTCTCCACAGGGTCCAAATTTGTCCAAGTTTTTTTAATACAGAAAGTTAATATAATTAAACACAGTACTCTGATAAAGTGAAGCTTTAAACTATGAATGCAGAATTATTGGTCCAGTTTTTAGAATATGTGAATGCAGTAGTGCCGTGGCCATCATGCCTGGTTCTAGTGTATGATTAGATTATTGTCCTTTTGCTTGTGGACTCCCTTATGGCTTAAAATGTTCTGTAAGTTTTTTTAGCTAGCGTAATTATAAGAATATCTAGACTGTTTTTATTCTAGTTGATTATTTTGCCTGATGTAGAAGAGGGGGTACTAAGGATTGTGTAAGCAGTTTCCCTTGGGTAGTAAGGTAAGTATATTGGGGAGGAAAGTTGGGAACTTTGTATAAGTGTTTAAAAGTAATTTTGTCACATTTTTTCTGTTAAAATCAAGACACCTAATTTGGCTTCCAGGTCATTTTTCATTTGAAATTGCCCTATAAGTAAACATGAAGCATTATAGGCATAAGAACATAACCATGTCTATATGCTTTCTGTTTATTTCAAATATAAGAAGGCTTTCAGGATCGTTAGGTTGTCAGTCCTTAAGACACACTGTGTTGAAGATTTTTTCCTCAAGTGCCCCGTAAGGAAGAAATATTTAACATTTGCCTTTCAACTTTTTGGCTTGTGTATATAAATTATGTGTTTAATGTAGTATGGATTACAAACAAAAAGCTTTGAATATACTCCTGTAGCTTTCTTGATGCACCTATGACATATTCTGCCCTCCAAATTGTGAAGAAATCTGCTGAATGTTGCCATTGGTTTATAACTTGTACTTTGTATATTACTAATTGTTGATCTATTTCTTATTGAATGTTATTTTTTCCAGTAGAACAGTAACTGGCAGAGTTGAGTTACTTCCACTTAACACAGGTTACAGTTGGTTAACTCACATGTAATGCAGCTTTAATGATAAAACTACATTGTTGAGAAAATGTAAATAAAACCTGGCAGCTGAAGAATGCATTGCAAGTACTTTTTATTCATAGTGACAATTAGGTCATTTACGTGTTTAGTTTTACAATCTCCACTAAATCCTTACTGTAAATGAGTTTCTTTCCACTTTGTATGTGTAGCAGTGTAATACTGCTTTTCTCCCCTCAGGATGGTGTTCATGACTTTATAAACAAACCCTGCATAGATTACATTGAAACTACTAATTATGTAACAATAATGAGATATAGTGGTTACATAGAAATAGAAACATAGACTTTGACAGCAGATAAGGACCATTTTGCCCACCCAGTCTGCCCATTTCCCTTACCTGTTGGATAAGCTGCAGATCCTAGTTAACCAACAGCCTACTTCTTGCTAACTCCCACCAGAATTGCCTTATGTCTGTCTCATGCATTCTTGAATTCCCCCACTTTTTGACCCCATTACCTCTTCAGAAAGGCCATGCCATGTGTCCACCACCCTCTCAGGAAAACATACTTCCTCACATTGCCCCTGAGCCATCCCCCTTCCATCTTCAAATTGTGCCCCCTTCTCGCACATCTTTTTCTGAAAGATGCTGCACTCTTGGACTTTAATTCCGTTGAGGTACTTGAAAGTTTCTGTCATATCCCCTCCATTCCTCTAGGGTATACATATTAAACTCCTTTAGTCTATCTTTTTATAGCTTCTGTTGTAGACCCTGCACCATTTTAGTTGCCCTCATCTGGACTGCCTCCATCCTGTCTGTGTCCTTGCAGAGATGGGGTCTCCAGAACTGCACACAGTACTCCAGATAGGGTCTCACCAACTGTCTGTACAGAGGGATAACAACTTCTGTTTTCTACTGGTGATGCCTCTCCCTGTACAGCCCAATATCCCCCCAGCCCTCATTTATTTATTTAGTTTTTGTTAACCGGGTTAGGTGCACTAGCCAAAGTTGACTGTTTTCAGGCACGACCCAGGAGAATACATACATAAATGAGATGACATTATACAATACATAGTATATAGTACAGGTAGGTTAGAATACAGATAAAGTCAGACAGTACTCGAGATAATACATATAGCTATGCAGAGATGACAAAAGTGACATTAGTACATGCAAATAACTGAAAGTGGGCTAAGTGGCAGCTATAAAGACATTTTACAGCAAAGCTTGTTTAGAAGTGCAGCAGTGTCTTGGGCGAAATAGGGTGGTTAGCTGTGAGGCATTAAGTGGGATCAAAGCATGTGCAGGGGTCCCGGGACAGATGGTGATATAGTTCTTTTTTGAAGATTGGGTGGGAGTTAGCCTGCCTCAGGGCAGGAAGGAGGGAGGGAGTTCCAGGTGGCTGGGGCGGTGCAGTGAAATGCTCTAGAGCCTTTTGAAGTAAGACATCTGGGTGTGGTGAGTAGAAATTTGTTTACCGAGCATAGTCCGTGGGCAGGTGTCTATGGTACAAGTAGAGCTGCAAGGGAGGTGGGGGTTTGGTTATGGATTACAGAGTCTGTGAGGGTCCCTAGGGAATATTGCCTTCTCACATTGCTACCTGGTCAATGTGGTGGTCACCAAACAGAACAGGGATTTGGGGGGGGGGGGTTAATCATAGCTGATGACTCTAAAGGTTGCCAAACAAAGTGCCGAGGGTGTGGGGAGAGCCACTGGGATGATGGGTTGCATAGGACAAGGTATCAACTGCAGAAGGAAGGAGGTGGTGATGCCACTGTACAGATCATTGGTGAGGAGTCATTTGCAATACGGTGTCCAATTCTAGATGCCATATCAGTAAGGACATAAACAGGGTGGAGGCAGTTCACAGAAGAGCAACAAAGATGCAGGGCCTACACCATAAGTCATTCGAGGACAGATTGGGAGACCTCAGTATGTTTATCCTGTAGGAGAGAAAAGAGACCGGGGAGATATGATAGAAACGTTCCGACATCTTAATAGCATAAATAGGGTGCCGGAGGATTACATCTTTCAGAAGAGATATCCAGTAATGAGGGGGCATGAGATAAGGTTGGAAGGGGAAAGCCTAAGGAGTAGCGTGAGGAAGTATTTCTTCAAAGAAAAGGGTGGATGCATGGAGTAGACTCCCAGCGGAGGTGGTGAGAGCATATACATTGGGGGGGTGTACAGGCATAGGGGGAACCCTAGCAGTTGGAACAAGGAGGTAAAACAGGAGAACAAGTAGGGTCTGCGGCTTCTATGGTAGGCAAGGAAAATGTGCAGATTAGTGTGCCTTTGGTATAATGCACTGAACGGATAATGGTTTTCCAGTAGAAGTCGTCACATGGTGCAGAAAGGCATGAAACTGGATTAGTTTTAGAAGACAGGATCTTGAAGAATGCAGGAACGGAGGCTAAGCAATGGAGTGCCTCATTGACAACCCTAACATTAGACATAGGGTGGGTCCTCTGGGGTGGGGTGTTTGGGAGATTGACGTGGCACCAACCTAAAACAGTGGAATTGTGTAAAGTGTGTTAGTGGAACTGTGGGAACTAATGGATTGGTGGCACCAGAACGCATGGCTAGATTATCTTATTGGGATAAACCATGTGGTCACCAAACATGAAATGGATTTATGTGTGATGCCATTTGATGACCTAAACGGTGCCCCAGAAAGTGCCATGGCTGGGGTTATAGCCACTGTGGTGCATTGCTGCATTTGGACATAATCTGGTTCAAGGTCAGTTGGCACTCATCTGTATCCCCTTCCCCCGGGTCGTGCCTGAAAATAAGCAGAATTTGTCTAGTGCACTTACCCGGTCAACAAAAACTAAATAAAAAAATAAAAATAGAACCAGCACACGGAAGGAAGTGGTGATGCCACTGTACAGAACATTGGTGAGGTCTCATTCGTAATGCAGTGCGTGGTTCGTGGTACTGTCTCACCACAGGGGTGTAGACAGGGTAGTGTACATTCTAAGAAAGTGAATGTACTGGGTCTTCTACCGCCCCCCCGCCTCTGCTATCCAACTGTGTTCCTTGACCATCCTGCTCCTTAGTGAATTCTGAACATAGCATTCTGCATTTCGACCAGATCCACCACCTGATACTCTTGTCTTCCCCTTTTAGCCTTTTAACCCCCCCCCCCACACACACACACACACACACTTGGTTTTCATTCTTTCCTTGATGCACCTATAAAATGCATGGTCCCCTTTTTCCACAGACAGTGCTAAAACCTCCTCTGTCTGTACCTTTGCTTTACTAACAGCCTTCAAACAACATGAAGTCTTGCTGTATTCTGACATAATGCAGTTAGCCCCAGCACTTGAACTGCCCCGGAGAGGAAAGCGTTAACTCTATGCAGAAGTATAGAACGTTGAGCTCAAGCTCTGTTTTCAAGCCTCTGTCTGTGGTACTTCCCAGTGTAACCGTCAGATTCTTTACTCCGCCTAATAGTGAAGTCGCTTCGGAGATTTTCTCTGCTCGGTTCGGTAAAAGTAAAGCGTTAGGTTTAAAACCATTCTTTTGTTATTTTTTGGATTTCCAGCCTCTGTCTACAGGACAGGTAGTGTAGTAGATAAGTAGTGACTGTTTATTTTGAAGAAAAGTGTGGAAATTGTTTTTTCTTCGGTTCCTTATCGGTCGGTCCGGTTAGGAACCGACCTTGTATTTTCTTCTGTTTTCAAAATCAAAAATTTTCTGGGATTGGAGTGGTGTTTGGGTACCGATTGGTTTCAAAAGAACAGGGCCTTTCCTGGTTCTTTTTCAAAACCCGTGACACTGTTTGTTACTGATCGGTTATTACCTGGCTTGAAAGCTGCTGTAGGGTAATTTATTAGGTTGACCATGTCTGAGAAACCCAAGAAGAAAACTGGTCCCACTGGGTTTAAGCACTGTACTGAGTGTGGGGAGGCCTTTGCCAAGGCCGACCCCCACCTCATCTGTGTTTATTGTCTGGGGTTTGACCACCTCCAAACAGACTGCCAAATTTGTAAAAACTTTCCCAAAACCACTCTAGAAAAAAGACTGAGTAGGGTGAAGGAAAGGGAGGCCGAGAAGTCCGTGGATCCAGATGGCTAGCCCGGTTTGGTTGCGGCCGAACCTGAGGAGGTGCCTACTGACTTAGGCGACACGTCCTCGGGTAAAACGAGACCTGACTAAGGGGTCGGTTCTGTCAAAAAAAAAAAGTCTGCTGGTTCGGATTTAGTACCATACTCCAAGCGTGGACGAGATAGCCAAAGCGATAAGCATTGTACGGTTGCTTTGCCCGGTTCTGTCCGGCGAGTTAGTTGGTCGGTTCGGTCGGATCTGTCTCCTTCAGATTACGATCCAGATGCTTTCTATAAGGAGTGGGAGGGAGACTAAGACTATCCCGATGATGACGAAGATGATGACCAGGGGGGGTCTGGATGTGCCCGCTGAACTGGACATCTCCCCTCCCAGGCTTTCTGTGTCCCCTTTACATTTCTTGTTTTACAAGAAGGTAGCCGAAACCTTTCAGCTCCCTATGGTTGAAGCTGCTGAGGAGGAAGAGGAGCCTGATTTTGTGGAAATGGACATCCCAGAGTCCAAAAGATTGTCAATTCCTCTTCACAAGTCCTTGGGGAAACGGACACAAAAGATTTTACAAATTCCTAACTCATTACCTCCTGTAGATAAAAGAATGTATAGAAGGTATATGTTATCAGGCTCAGGTACGGAGTTACTTTATACTCATAGCAGCCATGTTGGGGTAGTGCAGGCTGCAGCCTGTGACAGGGCTAACATCTCTTTGGCTTCACACACCCCCGGACAAGGACTCCAGGAAAGTTGCCATGGCGAAGAAACAATATTTGGCATCCTCCTTGGGACTCAGGCAAGCAAACTATATGGCCTACACAACCAGATACCAGAAGTCCAGGTGGGATACTGTTCTGGAACTGGCTAAACAGGCCTCCCCCCAGCTAGCTAAGGAGCTGGAGGAGGTGGCTGCAGATGGAATTGAAGCATCTAAAGTACAATTTCACGCTGTTGTGGACTCCAGTGATGTGGCATCAAGAGTCATGGCTACATCTGTGTGTCTCAGAAGGCATGCTTGGCTCAGATGTACTAGCCTATTACAGGATACCCAGACTAAGGCTATGGATTTTCCTGTAGTTGGTAACTCTCTGCTTGGGGAGCAGACAGAGGCTTACGTGAAGAAAATGGATGAATACAGGACCACTTACAAGAGTGCACAGGCCAAGGAAAGGCAAACCACACTACAAAAGTGGCAGGCCTTTTCACAAGCCTTTTTACCAAGCCCAGGCCTCCTCTCCTTTTCCAGAGAGGGTTTTTTTCAGAGGGAGGGGCAGAAGGGGGATGAGCAGGGCTACTTTCTCCTCCCAGTCTAAGGCTCCTGCCAAGAAGACACCCTGAGGTGTCAGCCTGGGTCAACTCCCCAATCCCAGTAGGAGGCAGGCTGGCTTACTGCTTTCAGGCCTGGAAGTCTGTGACCTCAGACAAGTGGGTCCTGGAAGTAGTAAGCCAGGGACTGGCCCTCAGCTTCAAAAGGTTCCCAAAAAGGAGGGCCAGGTCTTTTCCACCTGCAACAATCTCAGAAACCCTTGCCCTAGAAGCAAAGGTTTCCTCTCTCTTGACTCTCAGAGCCGTACAGAAGGTTCCTACTCAACACAGGGGAAAAGGCCTGTACTCCAGGTACTTCCTTACCCCAAAGAAAACAGGGAAGTGGCAACCCATCCTGGATCTAAGGTATTTGAACAAACACATATCAAAACCCAAATTCAAAATGGTAACTCTGGGAATAATCCTTTCCTCTTTAAGGCCAGGGGATTGGTTAGCATCTCTGGACCTCAAGGATGCCTACTTCCATATCCCCTATCAGGTGCTCTCACAGAAAATACCTCAGGTTCGAGATGCCTTCAGGCCATTATCAGTTCAGGGCCATGCTTTTTGGCCTAACATCAGCTCCAAGAGTGTTCACAGAGTGCCTTGCAGTAGTGGTGGCTTACCTCAGAAGACAGGGTATCACCATGTTTACATATCTGGACAACTGACTACTGGTAGGTCAGCTCTGCAAACCACCCAGGACTTGCTCAGTTCTCTGGGGTTTCTTCTTAGTCTTCCAAAATCTGTCTTAGAACCAGTACAACTTCTCACCTTCATAGGGATAGAACTGGATACTATCCAAGCAAAAGCTTTCCTTCCTCTAGCAAGGGTGAAGGCCCTAGTAGATCTTGCTTCCTCTTTTCGACTTCAGGTTTCTCGTCCAGCGAGACAGTTCCTCCAGCTCCTGGGCCACATGGCAGCCTCCACTGCAGTGGTACAGGGAGCCAGATTTCAGATGAGGGACATTCAATTCCATCTAAGGTCCTTTTGATCACAGAGAAAGGACTCTCTCTCTCACCAAACTGATTCCAATGACTCAGACTCTGGTCCAAGCTCTCCAGTGGTGGCTGTACCAGGACAACCTCAGACTAGGGGTTCCATTTCTCCCTCAAGTCCCATCAGTAGTTCTGACTACAGATGCTTCTCTCCTAGGTTGGGGAGCCCACCTGGGAGCCCTGACAGCTCGGGGGTCTGGTCTCCACAGGAGTCTTTTCTTCATATGAGCCTCCTGGAACTCAGGGCACTTTTCCTAGCCCTTCAGAGCTTCTCAGATTCAGTCAAGGGCAAGGTGATCCAAGTCAGAACAGACAACACCACCACAATGTGGTACATCAACAAGCAGGGAGGCACTCGGTCCACGGCCTTGTACACAGAAACCATGAAGCTCTGGTCTCTGGCCTGTTCCCTTCAGACTTCCCTGTTAGCAGTTCACCTTCCAGGAAGGGAAAATGTGTTAGCAGTTGCTCTGAGCAGGATTTCACAGGGACATCACGAATGGTCCCTGGATCCTCACATCCTGAAGGTCATCTTCTCCAGGTGGGGCACTCCAGAGATGGATCTCTCTGCAGCACCGGACAATCATCAACTTCCTCTGTTTTGTTGCAGACCTCCAGTCCTGGGGATGGTTCTCCTGGATGCTCTCCTTTTGGACTGGAAGGGCAGGTTTCTCTATGCCTTCTCTCCTTTCCCTCTGCTGTTCAGAGTTCTGATCAAGATCAGAACTCAACCCTGCACAGTGATACTAGTGGCTCCGGATTGGGCAAGACAGCCTTGGTATCCTCTACTGCTGTCCTTGGCAGTGTCGCGTTCCCTGTCTCTTCCCAGGAAATACAATCTCCTGTCCTCCTCCCAGGGGTGGATCTGGTACCCCAGTCTCCAGTCTCTCAATCTCAAAGTTTGGCTCTTGAAGAGTTAGAATATGCAGCACTACATCTCTCTCAGGGAGTTCTGGATATTCTGAAGGTCTCCAGGAAACTTTCCACTAGAAAAACTTACAATTCCAAATGGAAAAGGTTCAGTATTTGGTGCTCTTGGAAGGACATTGTGCCTGATTCTGCAGACATTTCCACAACCTTAGATTACTTAATTCATCTGAATAGTCTAGGCCTTAGGTCTGCCACTCTGAAGGTTCATCTAGCAGCTGTCTGTGCATTTCTTTCAGCAGGGAAGGGTTCTTCCCTGGCATCTCATCCTATATTCAAAACATTTTTCAAAGGTCTGGTTCACATTAACCCTCCTACTCCGCCTTGGGATCTCAATGTCTGCATTGCTCAGCTTATGCAGACACCCTTTGAACCTCTGGCTTCGGCCGAGTTGAAATACCTGACCTGGAAAACTTTTCCTGGTAGCTATTACTTCTGCCAGGCGGATTAGTGAATTACAGGCCCCGTCAGTTGAACCTGACTTCATATCCTTCCATAGGGATAAAGTAGTCCTAAGAACCAATAGGAGGTTCTTGCCCAAAGTGGTATCGGATTTTCATCTGAACCAGTCTATATCTCTCCCTGTGTTTTTCACTGATCATTCTTCAGGAGAAAGATTACACAGCTTAGATGTCAAAAGGGCTGTTCGCTACTACATAGAGCATACTAAGGCACATAGGAAAGACTGTCTTCAATTGTTTCTCACAATGAAGTGGCAAAAGGTAAACCTGCCACTGAGAGAACTATTGCCAGGTGGGTTGTCTCTTGTATAAAATTCTGCTATGAAAAGCTAAGCAAAGTACCCCCCCCCCAGGCCTGACTGTTCATTCGACTAGGGATACAGCTACTACTCCAGCTGCGGCTAGAGATATACCCTTGTTAAAGATCTGTAAAGCAGCCACCTGGAAAACGGTACATACATCCACCAAGCATTACTCCGTGGACATCCAGGCTAGGAGTGGTGCTAGGTTCGGCAAAGCAGTACTGCAGAGCCTGTTCCCAAAGTAGGTTCCGCATTCCCTTCTCCATAGGGGACTGCTTGGTAGTCTGCATTATGTCAGAATACAGCAAGACTTCATGTTGTTTGAAGAAAGAATTACCATAGTAATGTTGTTTCTTCTAATGGAGTCTTGCTGTATTCTCCCCCCAAGAACCTAGTTTTGGGAAGTGGGCTGGCAGGTACAGTGTTGCACCTCAGGGATGTACCCTGTACCCTCCCTCTTGGGTGGGGTAACTGTTATGTTCATTTTTCTTGTGTATTTTATAACTGAATGTTGTCACTACCTTTTCTTCTTGGGTTCTTGACCTGAGTCTTTTTGGACCCAAAAAATATTTTGCTTTTTGGCTTATGCGTTGAACAATTTCCATACTTTAGTACTAAGTTAGTTTGCTCGTAAGAATCTGACACTTACACTGGGAGGTACTACAGACAGAGGTTTGAAAACCGAGCTCGAGCTCAACGTTCTGTGCTTCTGCATAGAGTTAACTGTTTCCTCGCCGGGGCAGTTCAAGTGCTGGGGCTAACTGCATTATCTCAGAATACAGCAAGACTCCATTAGAAGAAACATTACTGTGGTAATTTTTTCTTCCTTGTCTGCATTAGACATTCATACAAATATACAAATGTGCCATCAGAAATGGACCACCCTGTCTATCCAAGTCTACTCGAGTGTGCAGCTAGCACCCCTAGTTTGCAGCTGCCCCACCCCCTCCCCTTTGCCATCCCACTGTCGCTCCCACCCTCACTGTTACCTGTCCCATGCCCTTTTAAAGCTGTTAACAGATTTACACAATACCACCCATTCTGGTAGTGCGTTCCATTTGCTACCACACTGTCCGTGAAATAGTGTCTCCTCATTTCCTCCTAAATCTTTCCCCTCTGTTCTTAGCCTGCTGCCCCTGGTGTCCCTCCCCCTCCTTAGCTTAATGACCACGTCTGCCCCATCCTTATTAGGTCCCCTCAGATACCTGAATGTCTGTCATGTCTCCCCGGTCCCTTCTGTCCTCCAGGGTGTACATATTCCGGTCTCCCTGCCTGCTCTCATAGGCTCTCCCCTCCATTCCAAATATCATCTTCGTTGCCCTCCTCTGCGCCCCCTTCAGTAGCCTGATATCCTGCTTCCGGTATGGCCACCAAAACTGCAGACAGTACTCCAAGTGTGGCCTTACCAGCGACCTGTAGAGAGGCAAGATCACCTCTCTTTGCCTGGACGAAAACCCCCTCGCTATGCACCCCAACTTTGTTTGCTTTTGCAGCCGTTCTCCTGCACTGGGCCGTGTTGTTCATAATCCCTGTTAACCATTACTGTGAACTCCTTCTCCTCCTCCTCAGTGATCCCCAGCTTAACCCTCCCCCCAAGCCAGTATTCTCTCCTTGGGTTCTTCTCCCTGAAGTGCATAACCTTACACTTCGTTGCATTGAACCCCAGCTGCCACCTCTCTGACCACTCCTCTAGCTTGCTTAGGTCCTCCTGCAGCCGCTTCTATCCCTCCACTCCATCCACCACTGTTCCCATTTTGGTGGTGTCTGCGAACAGACTTACTTTGCCCACCACCCTGTGCGCAATGTCTGATAATGGAGAGTCCAAATACTGGTCCCAGCACAGAGCCCTGTAGCACCCCGCTTGTCACTGGCTTCGGAGTTGAGTGTTCCTCTCCCACCACCACCTGTTGCAGCCTCCCACTCAGCCAGCTTGAAATCCAGTTGGTCATTTTTGGCCCACCCCTTCGCCAGTTAGCTTCCTCCCAAGCCGCCCATGAGGTACCAAATTGAAGGCCTTGTTGAAGTCCAAGTAAAGAACAT
The DNA here is from genome assembly GCA_016271365.2 of Neoceratodus forsteri. NCBI lineage: Eukaryota > Metazoa > Chordata > Ceratodontiformes > Ceratodontidae > Neoceratodus > Neoceratodus forsteri. The sequence goes on from CM028136.1 coordinate 662,043,243, forward strand.
CCCCCACGTGATCCTTATCGAGCTCACCTGTCACCCAGTCATTATATTGTATCAGGTTGGTTTGACAAGACTTCTCCAAAATGAAGCCATGCTGCCTCACATCCTGGAGGCCGTTATCCTCCAGGTACAACACCAGTCTTTTCTTTAGTATCATGTCCATGATTTTACACACTATGGAGGTGAGAATTAGCGGATGATAATTACCCAGTTCATCCCTTGGTCCGCTCTTGTGTAACGGCATTACATGTGCCATCCTCCAGTCAGTGGCTTTTGTCCAACTCAATGAGGTACTGTACAGATCTGCCAGTGACTCTGCCAACACCTCTGCCATCTTCCTCAGCCCCTTGGGGTGGATCCCATGTGGGCCTGTGCCTTGTGCGCCCTCTAGGACTCTACCTCCCTCAATTTTTTCCGTCTATCGCTCCCCGGTCCCCCTCCCAGCCCATGGTGGTAGCAGTCTCTCCACCCTTTTTTCTGTGAACACTGAGCACATGTATTTATTCAGTACTTTGGCCTGTTCTTCCCCCTTTCCGTCCACTCCCCACCCTTTTTATCCTCACTGTTGTCTCCTTGCTTCCTTTTCTCCCTGATGTATCTGAAAAGTCTGTCACCCCCAATCAATTCTCTCTGCGCTAATCTCAGCTCCTCTGGACCTTGGCTTTCCTCACTTTTCTGGTCACCTCCTGGAGCATCTTGCGCCTCCTCCTGTCCCCTTTCTTCCCTGTCCTCCTATACTTCTCGTGCATCTCTCGTGTTGCCCTCACCACCTCCACTACCTCGCTGTTCAACCAGCATGGTTTCCTTGCTCTGCTCATCTTACTCTGTGTCTTGGTGCAGGCTTCCATTGCCTCTGTAATCCCTCATTTAATAATATCCCATTTGTGCTCCGCGTCCATCTCCTGCCTTATGTCCTCCAGTTTCCTTGTCAGTACTTCCCGCATCCTCCCAAAGTCTGCCCCACTGAGGTTTACCATCCAGGTTACTGATTTTCTCTGGTTCCCCACACATAGTGATATTAAATCACACCGTTTGATGATCGCTGTTGGCTAGTGGGTCCTCCACCCTTATTTCCCTTACTGCCTCACCATCGACAATACCAGATCTAAAGTGTTCTTTAGCTTAGTAGGTATACTGACCGACTGCATCAGGGGACCCTCCTGGATCGCATCCAGGAACACTTGCTGCCTAGCACTGAAGGTGACCGGAATGCTCCAGTCAACTCCTGGCAAGTTGAAATCCCCCGTGATGACCACCTTCCCTTTTCTACATACCTTTCTGATTTGTCCCACTAATTCCTTGTCAAGCTGTTCAGACTGGGACGACAGCTTGCATACCACCCAAACCTCAGTTTCCACTACCCTTGAGCCCAGGAGCTGCAGCCAGGTTGCCTCTGTTCTTTTCCTCCCCGTCCCCTTGTGCATTTGATCCGTCTCTCACATAGACTGCCACCCCACCTCCCCTCCTCACAGTCCTTCCTGATAATTTGTGCCCTAGGTTGCCCAGATCCCAGTCCAGCACTGCCTGCCTACATTTCTGTGACATGGCAATATCCACCCTCCACACTGCTAAGAGTACTGTAGCTCAGTTGATTTGCTGCTGGCTTACATTCAAGCGAAACCACCCTCCATCCTGCCCCTTCCTTCATCACCTCCCTCCTTTTGGCCACTCCGAATCCTTCCCTGCTAAGCGTGGGGGTAGGCTGTGACTCCAGTCTGTTGGATCCCTGCTCGACCTGCCATCACCACCCACCCCATCTAGTTTAAATCCCACCTTTATGTAATATACCTCCCAGTCTTTTGCTTTAACACCGCTTCCCTCTCTGCTCAGGTGAAGCCTATCCCTTGCAAACAAATTATCCCAGGTACTTAGAAGCACGCCCCCAACCCTGTACCCTGTGTTCCAACACCATTCTACCAACCATGTGATTTCAGCTCCCAATCTCTCCTTTCTCCCTGTGCTTGCACAGGGTACTGGGAGCACCTCCGAGAAGGCCACAGACTACCCTCACACAACCTTCCCACTTCCTTAAACCTCTCCCTCATTACCTCCACAGTTTCCCCCGCTAGGTCATTTGTCCCCACATGTACCACAATGTGCGGTTCTAGGGACATGGATATGTTGTTCATCCACACTCATTGGCAGTATCCTTGCCGCTTTAAATCTTGCCGGAAGGTCTTCAAGCTTGCTCCTCCCACCCACCCGGGTGGTATAACTCTCGGCTCCGCCCCATGGCGCCAGATCTTCCTTACGCTTGGAGAGCTCAGGTTCCCTCATATACTGACTCTGCGTTTCACGACTAGTTCCTATTCTCCCGTTTGCGGTTTAAAATAATATTTTGCAAAAGACTTCAGTCTTCGATCCCTCGCGCTGCGATGGACACGTCGACTCCAGATTTCGAGATGCCCATGCGGGCGAAAGATGTCTCGGACGGATCCACACTCCACGGTGTTCACTGCTAGGCCTTGAGCACCAACTCCGGCTGGCTTGCGACCTGTGCTCATCTTTCTCGCCCACGCCCTTGAAGACCGTGGCTCTGACTGCAACTGGGCCGTCCCGAGAAGCGCTTCTCCCGTGAAGTCCAAGGAGGCTCGTAGCTGTGTCCGGGCGCGGCGGGTCATGGATCAGCTTTAGCGGATGGTCGCCTCGAAGAGGAGGCGCACGGCGTCAGATCTTCCTCGGGCCGCCATTTATCCCGCCTCTGGGTTCTTCCTACACGGCTTCCTTTATGGAGCTTTGTCTGTCCCTCTCCACTAAAGGAGAAGGGCTCATGCCTGCTGGACCTTTTCTCGGTCCAAAAAGAGGGACAAGGCAAGTCCCTCCGTCGACGCCTTGGGAGCGGAAAGGTCCTTCCTTCGGCCGCCGACCGCCGGCTTCGTCGACCGGCCGGCCGCCACTGGCTCACGGTGTCCCCCGCCAGGTCAGTTGACCGAGACTCCCACTGATGAAGTCGAGATTTTTCTCGACCCATTGACCTGGCTGTCGCTTTAGCAGCCGAGATCTCCCTCTCCCGGTTCCCCGGGAGGAGTTGAGGATCCCGTGGCCGCCTGTGCCTCCGGTTCCGAGCCTCGGATGGACCTTCCGAGCCGGTGGAGTGCCGGTTCCGCCGACACCTCCCTCACACCGACCCGGAAATTCGGGACTCGGTCTCGGTCTCGGACCTCTTCGGGTCCAGCCGCTGCTCCCACCGCTACAGGCGGGTTCCGGTCTCGGCACTGCTGTGCGGCGTGCCGCCGCTGGCCCTCCTCCTCGATGAGGGGAGGTTTCAGCGGAAATTACGCCGACGGTACGAGGACCTTATGTTGCAACAGCTCCTCCTGGCCGGAATAAGTCGACCGCGCCTTCCCGCCATTAAGTGTTGTCACCGAACGGGTCGACAACCCCCGACTTGTCCGAGGAGCTCCATACCCAGGCCGGTTGTTCGTCAAACCAGCTGCTCCACCGATCTCGTGAACCTCCGCCCACAGCCACCACTGGGGCTCCACCATGGATTCTCGGCTCGGCTAAGGGTTTACCCCATCGGTTGTCAGTTACCCTCACTCCCACCGACCTCGGCAGGTGAAGGTGGCTCAGGCCAGAGGCAGCTCTTCAGGACTCTTCCGAGTCCGAAGATGATTCCTCCTTCTTCTCCAAGCGACTGGACTTGGAGTCTTCAGAGGTCAGTCAATGGACGATAGCCCGTCGTCCTTCCTAGGACTGCCTCGCTCATCTCGGAGTCTACCGGGATGGAGCTCGAACCCGCTTCCAAGCGGCCAGGTATCCTCACGAGATTCTGGACCGAGGGATTCTCCGACGGAGGCTCTTCCGGTGGCCGAGGCCATAGTGGGTCCGCACTGGAACTTTGCAGCTGCCTGCTTCCTGCCCCTGCGCCCGGCCAGGATGGCGTGGAAGTATGCGTCCCTACCGTTCCTTGTCCTGTTTCGGAACACCCTCTGCTGAGGGGTTGGTTACCGACAGCGCTCGCGCCGCAACGCCAGGGATGTGGACAAACCTCCTGACAAGGAGTCCAAGAAATTGACTATGTCGGGCGAAAAGTCTACGGCCTTCCTCTCGCCTCGCCAGGCCAGTTCGGCCGTCCTCATGGCACATTTTTCTCATGCCCTGTTGGGCTCCTGGATGAGGTCATCCTCATCTTCCCGCCGATCTGCAGACTACGGTTAAGCAGGTGCGGGACCAGGCAGTAGTGGCCAAACAGCAGCTCCAGACTGCTTTGGATGTAGGGACTCATGTGCGAGATCGGTGGCGGCCGCAGTGGCTATGCGTGGGTCATGGGGTTGGCTGAGGATATCCACCTTTTCGGATACCCAGCACAAGTTGGCGGATGTTCCCTTTTTGGGACTGACCTCTTCGCCCTGGGGTGGAAGGTCACCTGCAGAGGATCGAGAAGTCCAATGCCACCTTGGACTCGGTCTCTTCCGCTCAGAAGGACAAAGGCCGCAACCACAGCCTAAGCCCTTTCGGGCCTTCTGTGCCCCGGCGCCCGGCCCAGCAACGCCAGGGGCCAGCAGGCTCGCCTTGGCATCCCAAACCCAAGCGCCGGCTTCCTCTAACAGGAGGCAGGAGGAAAGGGCCCAGAGGTCCCTCGGCGGTCCCTCCTCCAAGCCTGCCCAGTGACGGGCTGAGGGTGTCGCCCCATCCCCGTCACACCTTCCATGGGTCCCCGTGGGGACGGCTCCAGCACTCCGTTCGCCTGGTCCGCTGTTACCACGGACAGGTGGGTCTTGGAGGTGGTGGGAAGAGGCCTGCCTCTGGAATTCGAGCAGGCACCACCCTTCAGAGCCGTCGCCTCGGGGGCTTCGATCCCCAGCTCACTGGCGGCCTCGTCGAGCCGACATCACCTCCTCCTCCAGAAGGAGGTGGCAAGAGAGGTGGTGGACCCTCCTTCAGACCCAGGGTTTGTGTCCAGGTACTTCCTGGTTCCGAACGGACGGGGTTGGCGCCCATTCTCGACCTCACGCACCTAAACAAGTTCCTAAGGTCTCGAACCTTCAGGATGGTCACTCTGGCTCAGATAATACCATCCTTGGAACGCGCGCGTGTGGTTCTGCTCTCTGGACTTGCAGGACGCGTTTTTTCACGTCCCTATCCGTCCGTCTCACCAGAGATTCCTTCGCTTCCGAGCAGAAGGATCTCTCTTCGAGTTCCAAGCCATGCCCTTCGGCTTGTCTCCAGCTCCCAGGGTCTTCACCAAATGCATGGCAGTGGTGACAGCATTCCTGCGGCGCCGAGGGGTCCGGGTGTACCCTTACCTGGACGACTGGCTGATAGCAGCTCCCTCCAGGAAGGAGGCGGAGTGGTCCAGAGATCTGGCCCTCCAGGTCTGCTCTCAGCTGGGCCTCCTTATCAACGAGGCCAAGTCGGAACTCGAGCCGAAGCAGGTGATTCTATTCATCGGGCGCAGCTCGACTCTCGAGCCAGGCGGCTCCCGGCGGACAGGGCCGAGGTTCTTTCCTCCTTTGCCCGATCATTTCTGGTTGGGCATTGCCCTGCCGGGACTTCCCTCGCCTCCTGGGTCTCATGGCGGCTGTACCAGCGTGGTCCGTTGGGCCCGCTGGAACATGCCGTCCTTCAGTGGGGACTGGCCAGCCAGTGGTCACAACGCTTCACGATCCCTTGACCAGCTTGTGTCGGTGACACAGGGGATGTGGAGTGCTCTCCAGTGGTGGACCGCTCCAGATCATTTGCAGGAGGGCATCCGTTCGTCCGCCTCGAGCCGACGGTCTCTCTGTCGACCGATGCCTCTCTGATGGGTTGGGGTGCCCATCTGGGGGAACACCGGGCTCATGGCCTCTGGTCCCCGCGGGAGTCCCGATGCCACATCAACCTGCTGGAGCTCCGAGCGGTCCGCCTAGCTCTCACCGCCTTTGCTCCGTTCCTCCGGGGTCAAGTGGTCCGAGTCCAGACGGACAATACCACGACCATGTACTATCTAAACCGCCAGGGGCGGGACGCGCAGCCATGCTTCTATGCAAGGAAGCTCTCCGCATTTGGTCACTGGTCGCAGCCTGGAGGCGGATCTCCTAGCCATTCACGTGGCAGGAGCCTCCAACACCCTGGCCGATGCCCTGAGCCGGATAGGGGCTGCATCCCACGAGTGGTCTCTCCTGCCGGAGGTAGTACAGCATCTGTTCTCCCTTTGGGGCACACCCCAGGTGGACCTGTTTGCCTCCATGGAGAACGCGAAGCTGAGTCTGTTCCATGCCCGCCCCCCTCAGCAGGGCTCGCTGCAGGGGGATGCCTTCTCGAGGCAATGGACCCCGGGCCTCTTTTACGCCTTTCCCCCATTTCCCTTGATCCACAAGGTGCTTCTCAAGGCGAGGAGGGACAAGGCGCAGGTGATTCTGATAGCCCCAGACTGGCCTCGCCAGTTCTGGTACCCAGATCTCCTCAGTCTCAGCTCCAGGACTCACGGCAGCTTCCAGCTCGCCGGACCTGCTCTCAGTCAATCAGGGAAGGTGTTCCAACGGACCTTCAATCCCTGCACCTGACGGCCTGGTTCCTGGCGTGCTAGAGTTCCAGGCTTTGGGTCTTTCCGGCGAGGTCCTCAATGTAGTTGAGGCGCCCGTAAGTCGACCAGAAAATGCTATGCCTTCAAATGGAAAGGTTTTCCATTTGGTGTCAGAGCAAGGGCTTGGACCCTTCCTCCTGTTCCTTGGCAAGCATCTTGGACTATTTATGGTCCCTTTCTAGTCAAGGGCTTAGGTCGGCGACCCTAAGGGTGCACCTGGCAGCCATCTCTGCTTACGGTAGCGGGCGGAGAAAGCAGTCGGTAAGCAGGAGAAGGTGGTCTGGCGCTTTTCAAAGGCCTTGATCACATTTCCTCCAGTCGCGGGAACCCCCACCTGCGGATCTACTGCTGGTACTGGCAAAGCTCATGGGCAAGCCATTCGAACCTATGCACAGGTGTGATCTCTCTCACCTGTCGTGGAAGACCCCCTTCTTGGTGGCTATCACGTCAGCCAGAAGGATGGGAGAGCTCCAGGCGCTTTCCATTGAGTCTCCTTACCTGGTCTTCCACAGGGACAAGGTTGTCCTGCGCCCCCACCCGAAATTCCTTCCGAAGGTGGTGTCGGAGTTTCACCTTAACCAAGTGTTGACTCTGCCGGTGTTCTACCCCAATCACACCTCGGAGGCCGAATATAGGCTCCATACTCTGGATCCTAGAAGGGCGCTCGCTTATTATAAGGAGCGCACGGCTGAAATTCAGGGAGAGGTTCGCCAGCTGTTTGTCACCTACGCTGAAGCCGCATCTGGCAGACCTGCAGCCAAGCGGACGATAAGCAGGTGGGTAACCTCCTGCATAGATCTCTGCTATAAGTTGGCGGGCATGGAGCCTCCCAGAGGGATAAGAGCTCATTCTACCCGCCATACTGCTGCAACGGTGGCTGCTTCCAGGGACGTCCTATCCAGGAAATCTGCAGGGCTGCTACCTGGAAGTCAGCAAACACCTTCATTACCCTACCACATCGACCTTGAGTCACGCCGGGATGCTGGTTTTGGGCCTTTGCTCTCCAGTCTCTTCCCAAGTAAGTATATGGGGTGTGCTGTCTTGCCTCCCTCCTCCCGGAGAACTGCTAGAGTCTGCCAATGAGTGTGGATGAACAACATATCCATGTCCCTAGAAATACAGGTTACTCACCTGTAACAGGAGTTCTAGGAATGGTATGTTTGTTCATCCACACACTCCACCGACCTCCCGGCTCGACGCACAACCTGAGCTTCCAGCGGGCCAGATCTGGCGTCATGGGGCGGAGCCGAGAGTTATACCACCCGGGTGGGTGGGAGGAGCAAGCTTGAAGACCTTCCGGCAAGATTTAAAGCGGCAAGGATACTGCCAATGAGTGTGGATGAACAACATATACCATTCCTAGAACTCCTGTTACAGGTGAGTAACCTGTATTTTCCTCCTACCCCTCCTTGCACACTTGAGGATTGCCTGTCCTACCTTGTCTGCCTTTAATCCCGGTATAGATATCACCCATATCTGACTGTGCTTCTCCCCCTTGCTGCCCCATCTGATCCCCTTGAGTTTGGCGTCACCCAACACCAGTACACCCCCTCCTTTTTCCTTGTGCCTGTGCCAACCCCCGTTTTTCATTCCTGGGGCCACTGAAGGCTGTGCTTTACCATTTGTCCCAGTGTCTTCCCCGCCCCTCTCAATTGAGACCCCTCCTCCTGTTTGACTGCCAACCTCCTCTCCTCCTCACCTCTCCGAGTATTATCCCTCCCCCTGCTGCGCCGTGCTCAATCTCTCCACTAGTAATACCCCTCCATCCTCTTCATGAGTACTAGCACTTGCGCAGTCTCCTCCTGCGTTTTCTTCCCCATGTGTCTCTAGTACAGCAAACGTGTTTCCTACCCTCTCTGCATTACTGTGTGTTTTCTCCTCCCTCCTACTTACTGCGGCTGCTCTTTTGCCAGGTCCTGCTAGAGTCCACCCTTCATCAGCTGGCTTCCTGTCTAGTTTGCCCCCTCCCTTGACCCACTGTTCCTTCTCAGTGGAGCCCCCTTGATACTCTCGGATATCAGCCCTTCTACCAGTGCAACCCTTCCCTCACTGCTCAACCTCCCTAGCTCACTGCCAAGCCACTGAACCTCTTCCTTGAGCCTCCTTAGCCTGTGGCATATTGGGCACACTCCTGGCCTCCACAGTATGTTCATCCACACTGCTGCCCCACAACCATTGCATCCCACAGTCCTACCCATGGTTCACATTACCTATACAGAGCAGTGAAATACTGTCTCTCTATACTGATTGCACTTGTTTATGAACACAGTTACAAACCCACCATTAGCATTCCCAAGTCTCACAAACACATACAGTCCAGAAATTAGATGTTTGCCCCAGGTCCTCTTTAGGCCCCTCCCCCAGCTTTAAGTGGGGCCTTTGTGCCCCCCCATTGAGCTTAATTAAAAAAACAGCCACAGAAACCTTTAAGCTAAATTCAAAAGACACAGCCACAGAAACCTTTAAGCTAAATTCAAAAGACACAACCACAGAAACCTTTAAATTAAAAAAAAATAAAAGCAAAACTTACAAAAATTCTCTCTGCAGTAACTCTCTCCACAGCAAGTAGAATTAGCATCCTTCTCTCCTGCAGTTTGATGGCTCTGTTAGAATTTAAAGGCTTTTTGGGTGGGCAAGTCGGGGCATGTCCTGTTCAATCCCTCCAGCCACAGAAATCTTTAAATCCCACTTTAAGCTAAATTAAAAAAAATATAAAAAAATAGCAAAACTTAAAAAATCCTTTCCACACTAACACTCTCCACAGCAAGTAGAATTAACTAATCCTTCAAGGTACACCTGCCTGGCATACTCCATTTGGGTCTCGTCATCTTTCCGTAAACTCATGGTTTTAGCCATGACTTAGTCACCCACAACTGTAGAGAACCATTGTGGTTTCCATCTTCTTTTACATGCGTCCACTAACCTAACGCATTTACTTATCTCCACTATGGCACCTTTCAGTATCTACCATTGTTCGTCCACCCACTCTGTTGCCTCTATGGCACGGCACTTGGGGCTAAATTAGTGAACCACCATCTGTTTTGCATAAAACAAAGGCATAGTGACTGTGTGGGTTTCATGAGCGCATGGGCCAAAACTGTTAATTTGTGAAAGGAGGAGATGCAACTGCCTGAATCGAGCATAGCATGACCAAACAACATGACTGAGCAAATGGTACTTTGAGGAGGTGGGCACTGCAGTCTGTGATATCACTGTGTCAGGAACACATTTCAGCTGGCAAGCAAACAGAACAATATCCCAAGTGAAACTGAGAAAATAGCAGTGTTAGCTGACAATCACAAAGCAGCACTGTGATAGAAATTATCTGAAATAAATCATTCGTAGAAGGACATTCAGGGCACATCTAGCCTGCACATTTCACCACTCTTCTCCCTTCCTCCAAGATTCCCCCCTCCGCCCCTTGAATACCCATTGTGTTTGTCCATAGCCTTCCTGAAACCCTCCTCTGCTTGCCCTCACCACCTCCTATGGACACCTGTTCCTGGGCTCAACCACTCTACATAAAGTAATACTTCCTATCATTTCTACTAAAGCATCCCCCATCCACTTTCAGTACATGCAGCCGCAATCTGGTCTGTACGTTTCAAGAAAATAAACTCGCCTCCACTGTATTGATCTCATCCGCATACTTGAATGTTTCGATCATTTCACCTCTATCCCTTCTTGTCACCAGTGGATTCAAATCCAGCTCCTTCAACCACTCCTCATAGGAATTCCCACTTAGTGAATGCACCATTTTAGTGGCCCTCCTCTGCACTCTGTCTTTTCTGAGATGGTGCCTCCAGCATTGTACCCCGTACATTATCCAGTGGTTGTAACAATAATGCATCCTGATTTGCTGGCTGGCATTAATTACAGTGTGGTCTCACACCATGGGAAGAAACCATGCAGCCAATCCCACTCAACCTAGCACTCGTGTAATAGTCACTAGGCGACAGCCAATACCGGAACACACTAACCCCCAAAAAAAAAATCTCACCATTCCTTACATTGTGTAATAGAAAATGCTAAGAGAGGCTGTGGGTGATGCCAGGGTTTACACACGCCTGCTGTGGTTTCCTGACTCGGCTGTGCATTGTGAGCAAACCACTGTACCTCACGTGGGTAAATCATGTTATTATCACACCCTCTCATATATGAAGCACCACATTGCAGACAGCAACACATAGGAAATACAGCACTTTGGCATGCTGAACTTCGGTTTCCATCTGGTTCCACGCTGAGTTGTACATGGTTGTCAAATTCTGTGTACACTGATGATGAAGGGCCCAGAACTTCATTGTCACCTGTGTTTGCTTCTGTGCCTTCCATCTGGATACTAGGCTCAGTACGTACTTTGGAGTTTAGAACAGCAGACAGTGGAGTCATATATGTAAATTGGAATACGTTACACCTGTATGGTTTACCACCATGCACAGACTGGTATCATAGTGTGATGGTCGCTGCACTGGTAGACCTCGGGGTTCTTCACTCGGAGTGGTGAAGGGAACTGTCTCACTACCAGCAGCGCCAGCGACACCCTCAACAGGTGGGATGGCGAGGGGCCACTTGAGGTCCGAATGGGGTTGGGCTGGTGAAATCCCCTGACAAGGAGAGGCAGGAGTCATACACAGAGATTGGATAAAGCAAAGATGTTTATTAGACAGGAGGGGACGGATGACATCATACAGAAACATACCAACCACAAAAACAGGGAGTATGGACAGCATTATGGATATCTAAACAGTAACAACTAAACTCTAAAATGTCTAAACTCTAGGTTATTCTTCTTCATGGGTGCACCACGGCCTATTGCCACTATACTCCTAAAATTCCTTAGCAGTATCCTGTAAGTGCAACTAGTACATGGATGGAAATCAGGTGGTGTTCACTACCTACAATACAGTATTTGGTTTTACAATGACCATCCAGTTCTCACAAAGTCCAAATGTCTGTCATCTTCCTGCACCCCGTCGTTCTTCGTTGGTAGCTACAAGGAAAGTAAAACAGATCTGTAGAACACTAATCACAATTCCCAGCAAGGACCTAGTTAAGGCCACTGGGGTGGTGAGGGGTTTTGGTAAACAGACCATATGTTTCTTCGGCAAAAGCCCACTCGCTCCAAGGCTGCCAGAATGAAGAACCAGAGCAACTGGTTCCTGAAATAACCCACTGAAAATAAACAGTTCCTTGGCCAAAACCCGCTTCCAGGGTCGCCAAGGACAAAGAGAGATCAGGACCTGCGTTGCGACGAATCCAATGGAGGACTACCATGACCTGACTGATGCTGGGGCGCTCCAAGGGCCAGCTAAACTCTGAAGAATTTCTGACAGGACAAGGAACCAGAAGAATCTGAAGAGATGATGGTTGATTCTGCAATCCTAGGATCAGAAACTAACACAGAAACAAAGAAACGGCGGATGCGTCCCGTACTGGGCTTCGACGGACTCGACTTCTCGAATGACCAGGGGAGCAGACCAGGTTCTCCAGGATGAGCACACTCTTCTGTGAGAGGGCGACCAACTTTGGACATCTGGAACAGGAACCATGTGAACGACACTGGCACGGCTGTCATGATGCGCTTCGTGGACGACTTTGAGCTGTGTAAACAAGAAAGGGCGGGTATGACTGGCGACGGACTCTACTTTGGCAGACAACACAGACGGAAGAGATGATCTGATAAACGATCCCACTTGGGTGAAGAATGCTGAGAAGACATCCTCTTCTGGGTAGAGACTGATTCTGCATACGTAGTATTACAGACCACACTATGGGACTGCAGTGTGGTAGAAGATTGAAACTCCCCATACGCTGGTAGCAATGTAGCTGAAAGATGCTTAGGGCAATAGTTCAGATACCCAGGCGGCAAATAACCACAATCCACATACAATACAGTCTCGGTGCTTCTTAGCAAGTTCACAGTCTTTCGAGTACTTTAGCAATAACCATTTGCATGAACAGTACAGGTGTTAGTTACTTTGCAGTATTTGTGAGCTGAGCACCCTTGGATGGACCCTTTTCCCTGACTCTAGGGCCTTCCCGAATAGGATCTGGCTACCCCTGAAACTTTTTGCTATGGATGCCCTAACCACTATACTGAGGGTACCACTAGGCTGGCTTGCCCTAATCCGCTAGGCCACAGCTACCCTTAGTACCACTAGGCCGGGAGCTACCTGGAACCCTGCTTTACCTTGGGCCTAATGCCCTACAATTACCTCGGGCCTGACGCCCTACCTTGAACCCGGGCCGGATGCCCCCTTTACCTCGGGCTGGTGCCTACAGCAGCTGTGGGCCACTGGCCTTTTAAGACTGGGCCTGATGCCCCTCAATACAGTGGGCTCTAGTGCCTTCGAAATACAGGGCCGATACCTCTCTGAATGGGCCTGTGGCCTCTCTCAAACTGGGCCTGGATTGCCCTTTAAATCTCTTGATATGGCAGAGTGGCAGGGCCTCTTTAATTTCTCAGGCTCCTAGAGAGCGTTGTCACTATTTGGCAGGTTGCCGCTTTAATCCTGCCCCCATGAATATTCAAAGGTCGCTATACAGGCCTTGCTTATTGGCTCTCCTTTGGGCGTCATACGCCCCCTGCTTGGTCACTTTTGAATAATGAAATGGGTCCTTTGACCTGCTTCCTTGCGCGCCAGCCGCCTCCCAAGCGCCTTCTGTGTGCTTCAGAAATAAAACAATTACCCTATAATAGGTGGTCAGCACTCTTCAAGTGCTGCTGCCGACTCACCGCCCTGATGAGCTGGACGGAGGTTTCTGCAGTCTCTGGGACGTGGGAGGTTTGCTGGCAGTGGGAGGGAATGATACAGGCAGCTAGGGGGACGACCGGGGGCCTAAGACGGCCGACTGGGAGAACGACGATGCGGCGCTTTAGTGCCGCCGGTGTGGGACCGAAGTTTAACTTTAAAATGCAAGGGGGTGGTTAAAACAATAAACCGGGGCTACACAGCCCAAACCGCGGCAAACTGCCGGTTACTTTCTTCTGGTGCCCCGATTGCACCGCGGACCAAAACGGAGCTTCATGGAGTCTTCACTGGCTGGAGCCCAGAGCAGGCACACCACCAAACCCTCAGGGAAACTGCTTCAACACAGGTAAGCCCTTTACAGGTTTCCCGTCTCTTTGTGGTGCCCTCTCTCCTCCACAGCCTGGCAGGAACTGCTGAAAAACTGTTAAACTTTTTTAAAAACAAACCATAAGGTTCCAGAGTGTTTGGACTGGAATGCTGTGCATGAGCAGCTCAGCACAGCATTCCATCCAAGCCATTGTGACGTGCTGCAATTAATTCTGCTTTTTGACAAGGATTTTAGTGCACAAGGCACTTTTCTACTATTATTTTACACCTTCCCTTTACAAGGAGAGGAATCTTTATTTTTAGGGGCCCCTTATCATTGTACCCTGCTGCCCACACCTCTGCAGGCACCCTGGGTACCTGTAAACCCCTAGTTTATTGATTCTAGTTTTTCTGGGATGCCCCAGCTTTGGGGCATTACAATAGAAACATAGAAGGGGACAGTCTAAATGTTTAAATGAACAAACGTAGTGGAACCGTGTATGCCAGGTAGAATTACATTCACTAACCACTATTTCTCCCACGACCACCAACACCACACGGAGTCTATGGCAAGAATCAACAACATGTTCTGTGTTACAGTAATTTCAAACAGCATGAAGTCTTGCTGTATTCTGACAATTGAAGTTGGCTCCAGCCTTTCAACTGCCCTGGAGAACATAGGGTTAACTTTTCTATGCATGGCATAGAATGTTCATCTTGAGCTCGGTTGAAGCCTCTGCCTGTTGTTATTCGAACTGCAACCTGAACGGTCACTCTGGAGATTTCTCCTGCTGCTCAGTTAAGTCAGTTGAGGTGTCGGTTTTCGGTCAGTTTTTCTACCGAAATTATTGTTTCCACATAGTCGGTTCAAGTCTCTGTCTGTGGTACCGTGAGTACTAGATAGGTTTTGTTCTGTTTTCTTTGTGGAACTTGTAAAGTGTGGTCATTTTGAGGTCAAAATTGTACTTTATTTTAGTGTGTGGTTACCGGTCCATATCGGTTCTAAAAAAATCGGGTTTTAGTATGTATTTTTCCAAGACCCGTGACACGGTCAGGAACCGATAGGGGAGTCTTGCCTGGCAGATTGCCGAAGAAAGGGTAAGTTTGGTTAGGTTGGCCATGTCTGAGAAACCCAAGAAAAAAAACGGGCCCACTGGGTTTCAACACTGCGGTGTGTGTGTGGGGAGGCCTTTGCTAGGGCCGATCCCCACACCACCTGTGTTTATTGTCTGGGGTTTGACCACCTCGATTCAGACTGCCAAATTCGCAAAAAATTTCCCAAATCTACCCTGGAAAAGAGATTAGGTAGACTGAGGGAAAGGGAGGCCGAGAAGTCTGCTGACCCGGATGGCCAGCCCGGTTCGGTTCCGACCAAACCAGAATGAATGCCCTCTGACCAGGGCGATACTTCGGGCAAAAGGAGAGCCGATTCCGAGGAATCAGTTCCAACAAAAGGAAAAAGAAAAGGCAAGTCGACCGGTTCGGATCCAGAATCTCATACTCCGACCGCCGATGAAATAGCCAAAGCGATTCATATTGTGGAATCGCTTCGATCGGTTCCAACTGATCCAGCACCATTTGGCAGGGGCTCGGTTCGGTTGGTTCCCCCGGTTCCGGATTATACCCTGGAAGAATTTTATGAACCAGAGTTTGAGGAGGAAGGAGAGTTGGAAGATGATTATGGTGAAAGTCTGGATGTGCCTATTGACCCAGACATCTCCCCAGACAGACCTTCAGGTGTTTCTTCTCCTAGGCTTTCTGAGTCCCCTTTCACACTTCAAGTTTTACAGGAAGGTGCCTGATACCCTCCAGCTTCCTGTGGAAGAGGCATTGGAGGATCAGGAAGAGCCTGACTATGTAGAGAAGATGGACATCCCAGAGTCCAGGAGACTGTCTATCCCCCTCCACAAATCTTTTGGGAAACAGACACAAAAAATTCTTAAGTCTCCCAATTCCATACCTCCTGTGGACAGAAGAATGGACAAGAGGTATACTCTTTCAGGCTCAGATACGGAGTTCCTTTATCAGCAATGCAGCTATGTTGGGGGTTGTACAGGCTGCTGCCTGTGATAAGGCAAGCATTCCCTTGGCATCACACCGCCCAGACAAGGACTCCAGGAAGATTGATGCCATGGCAAAGAAGCAGTACATGGCATCATCCTTAGGACTCAGGCAGGACAATTATTTGGCCTATGCAGCCAGGTATCAGAAGTCCAGGTGGAACACTGTACTGGCACTGGCTAAACAGGCTTCCCCCCAGCTAGCCAGGGAGCTGGAGGAGGTGGCTACAGATGGGATTGAGGCATCGAAAGTTCAGTTTCATGCTGCTGTAGACTCCAGTGATATATCAAGAGTCATGGCTGCATCTGTGGCTCGTCGGAGAATGGCTTGACTTAGATGTACTAGCCTCTCACAGGATACCCAGGCTAAGGCCATGGATTTTCCTGTTGTGGGTTATTCTCTGTTTGGGGAGCAGACATAATTACATGAAGAAAATGGATGAATACAGGACCACTTACAGGAGTGCTCAGGCCAAGGAAAGGCAAGCAACTTCTCAAAGGCAGCAGTCTAGGGGCAGGCCTTTCAAAGGCGTTTTTTAACTAGCACATGCCTCTTCTTCCTTTTCACAGAGGAGGTTCTTCAGAGGGAGAGGCAGAAGGGGGATGAGCAGGCCTGCATCCTCCCCTCAGCCTAAAGCCCCTGCCAAGCAGACACCTTGATGGGTCTGCCCGGGTTAAGAAACATAGACTTTGACGGCAGATAAGGACCGCTAGGCCCATCTAGTCTGCCCATTTCCCTACCTACAGGATAGGCTGCAGATCCTAGTTAACCAACAGCCTATTTCTTCCTACCCCCCACAAGAATTGCCTTATGTCTGTCCCATGCATTCTTGAATTCTCCCACAGTTTTAGACCCCACAACCTCCTCAGGAAGGCTGTTCCATGCATCCACTACCCTCTCTGTGAAATAATACTTCCTCACATTGCCCCTGAACCGCCCCCCCTCTATCTTTAAATTGTGTCCCCTTGTTCTTGCACGTCTCTTTTTCTGAAAGATGCTACCCTCTTGGACTTTGTTGATTCCACAGAGGTACTTAAAAGTTTCTATCATGTCCCCCTCCTTCTTTCCTCAAGGGTATACATATTAAGCTCCTTTTGTCTCTCCTCATATGGCTTCTCTTGCAGACCCTGCACCATTTTAGTTGCCCTCCTCTGGACTGCCTCTATCCTGTCTATGTCCTTGCGGAGATGGGGTCTCCAGAACTGGACACAGTACTCCAGATGGGGTCTCACCAACTGTCTGTACAGAGGGATAACAACTTCCTGTTTTCTGCTGATGATGCCTCTCCCTATACATCCCAGTATACCCCCAGCCCTCCCTACTGCCTTCTCACATTGCTTGCTAACCTTAAGGTAATCTGATATGATTACCCCCAGGTCCCTTTCCTTTTTTGTTGTTGTTACTACCTCCCCACCCATTGTGTATTCTTCCCCTGGGTTCTTGTTTCCCAGGTGCATTATTTTGCACTTCTTTGCATTGAATCTTAGCTGCCATACTTCTGACCATTCCTCCAACCTTGCCAAGTCCCTTTTCATCCTTTCCACACCTCCTTGTGTATCAACCCTGTTGCAGATCTTTGTGTCATCTGCAAAAAGGCATACTTTTCCTTCCAGTCCCTCTGCAATGTCACTGATGAAGACATTAAAAAGGACTGGACCCAATACTGAACTTTGTGGTACCCCACTAGTAACCCCCCTTTCTTCAGAGTGGACTCCATTTACAATTACCTTCTGTGTCCTGTTGTCCAGCCAATGTTTTACCCAGGCTACCACCCTGGGTCCCACTCCCAAGCTGGTTAATTTGACTATTAATCTTTTGTGTGGGACTGTGTCAAACGCCTTGCTAAAGTCTAGGTAGGCCATGTCCGCAGCCCTCCCTGGTCTACTACTTTGGTCACCCGTCAAAGAAATCTGTTAGATCTGTCCTGACATGACCTTCCCACTGTGAACCCATGCTGCCTTGGGTCCTGTGCTCCACTGGCCTCTAGGTACTCAACTGTTCTTTCCTTCAGAAGTGACTCCATCACTTTCCCTACCACAGAGGTCAGACTGACAGGTCTGTAGTTCCTGCCTCTGTCTTGGTCCCACTTTGTGAAGGGGAATCACATCCGCCTTCCTCCAGTCCTCGGGTACCACACCATCCTCCCATGATTTATTAAAAGAGTCAGTGGCTTTCACTGGTTCCTCCCTTAATTCTTTTAGAATTCTGGGGTGAATTCCATCAGACCCATTGCTTTGTCCACCTTCAGTTTTAGGAGTTCTTGCAGAACCCTTTCTTCTGTGAAAGGACTGGGATCAACCCCTATCAAGAGTGCTTCTGTTAATTGGATTAGGCACTTCCCTCCTCTCTTGTGAATACTTGAGCAGAAATATTCGCTCAGTATTCCTGCTTTTTCACTGTCCCCTCTGCCCACCCACCATTCATTCTATTCAGCCTCACTATCCCTCCCTTTGTCTTTCTACGCCACTGATGTACCTATAAAGGTTTTATCCCCTTCTTAACTGAGTTGGCTATCTTTTTCCTCAGTTTGGGCCTTTGCTATTCTGATTTCCCTCCTGCTTCCTTCTGCCTTAACTGGTACAGCTCTCTGTCCTGCTCCTTCTGTGTTTCCTTATACTCCGAATGCTATCTTTTCTTCCTGATTTTCACAGCCACCTCTTTTGAGAACCATAGTGGCTTTTCTTTCGTTTGATTTGTTTATTTGCTCCACACAAAGGCTTGTTGCCTCTGTGATGGCAGTTTGATAATTCCCATTGTTGCTCCACACCTCCTTCTAGCCTGTCTGCTGTGCTTTTCTGAGGCACATCTCATCTTGCCAAAGTCAGCCTCCTAAAGTCCAGTACCCTCACTTTTGTATGGCTTGACTCTGTAGCTGAGTTTAACGTGAACCACACTGTTTGATGGTCACTTGTCCCCAGATGGCAACCCACTTCTAGATCTGAGATCCTCTCACTGCCCCCGCTTGAAGTACGAGGTCTAAGATTGCTCCCTCACGAGTGGGTTCCAAACTAGCTGTCTAATGCCTGCCACCTGTAGGGGCATCAAGAATGGCCCTGCTCTTGGATGTGGCTGCAGCAAATGCTCCAGTTAACATCTGGCATATTCAGGTCTCCCATCAACAGTATCTCCCCTTCTCTGCCATTCTAAGAATGCCTTCTATCATATCCTTGTCCATTCCTTCCCCTGACATGGGGTCTGTACACAACCCTATGCGGATTGTGGTGCCCTTTCCAGTCTCCAAGGTGACCCACAGTGCCTCCTCTCCTCCCTGTTTACTCTTTTGTTCAGTTGTTTTATCCCTTCCTTTACATAGAGAGCTACTCCTCCCTGCCTGTCTCTCCTGTAGGTTATGTACCCTAGTATGTTAACATCCCAGTCATGGTTCTCTGTGTACCATGTTTCTGTGACTGCTACGATATCCAGGCATCCCTCTTCCCTTAAGGCCATCAGCTCAGGGAGCTTGTTGCCCAGACTATGGGCATTGGTACTCATTACCCTCCATTTCCTGACGGCCTTACTCCCTTTTGCCCCATCCCTGTCTTTCTTGCCTTTGTCACTTTCTCCATTTACCCCTGCCCTTCTCCCTATCGACACCTCTATGTTGGTGTTTGCCGCACTTACTACCATGATTATTTGGGGGGGGCTAGGATTTTCCTGCTCCTTTCCAGTGCCTCCCCTTGGCTAGTTTAAAAAGCTTCACAGTGAAGCATTTAAACCTATCACCTAGGATCCTGGTTCCCTCCTGACAGATGCAGCCCATCATGCCAGTATAGGCTTGTATCACCCAGGTGGACCCCCAGTCCCCAATGAAGGAATCCCTGAGCTCCACACCAGTTTTTCAACCACTGATTGAATCCATGGTGCGGAGCACCCTAGCCTCTCCTATGCCATAGATGGCAGTAACTCCAGAAGGTTGCCACTGCACGTGCTACTTGACTAAGGCCCTCCCCAATTCCACAAACTCTTCCTGCACTTCTCTAATCCCTTTCTTAGCCAGATCATTTGTCCCTAGGTGAACAATGACATCCAGCTCCCTCCCCTGTGCAGCTGCTCCGGCAATCTTGAGGATTCGCTCCCTGTCCCTCCCTGCCATGGCGCCAGGCAGGCACCTTACCTCCCTCTCCCCTTCCTCCCCCAGTTCTACCTTCCTAACAATGGAGTCCCCCACCAGGAGTTGTTTCCTTCCCCTGCAGGGTCCCCTGCCACCCTCCTGTGGGTCTCCTTTGTGGAGGTTCCCAGCATCCTCCTTGATCTGCACTGTGGGTGCCTCACAGAGGAACCACACCCCTGCCAGAATGGCCAGGAATTGTGGAGAGGTACAACTGGAGGATGCTCTGTTCCACCACCCTCACCCTCCCTGAGCCACGTGGTCCAACCGCCCTCTTTCTTGGCAACCTCTGAGGCAACGGCAGTGGCACTGGTGGTCCCTGGATGGAAGAGGAGGTCCCACAAATCCGGCCAACTCAGCCTGGAGATGAGCAACCTCCTCCTCAGCCTCGAGAGGTGCCTGCAGATGGGACAACACTGCATCCTCAGAACATCTCCGGAAGACTGCTGCTCCACAGCCACTGCACTGCACCACTCCAATCATGTCTTATTTCTGGCCCCTTAACTGTTTGCAATCCTTACTCTTTCCTCTTTTTTTTTCTCTCCTCTTACTTTCTGCCTGTGTGCCCTTTAAGCTCTGATTGTCCTGTTCTGAGACAAGAATATCTCTATATTTCCAGTAGACCACTTACTTACTCAGAGGCAGATCTCCAGCAGCTGGAGGGGCGGAGAGCTACCTTGCCCTTCTAGGATGGTGGGTCCTTGGTGGTTCTTGTGATCACTCACTTCCTGCCCCTAAACAGGAAGTTCCTGTTGTCAGTCAAATCCTCAGCCTATAAAATAGAACTAGCTTTGGGTGGAGGAAGGAGGGCACTATAGTCCCAGCAGAGAGTTCAGTCACACAGCAGTCCTTTCTCCTGGTGTCTTCTGAAGCTATTAGAAGAATCTTTTAAGGCAGTCTATAAACGTAGCTTCCTTCTAGCTGCTTCCCCCTACTTACCAGATCTTTCTACAAGTAATTTAAACCTCACAGCAGTTAAGTTCTTTCAGTCACCTGGAGATTTACACCTAGATAACTCTTCAGATACCCATTCAGTTCAGTTAACCCAAACACACACTTTTTTTTTTGTTTTGTATGTTAGTTTTTTACCCTAAATTAGAGGTCCAAGCACAAAAGTTCTTCTACTTTAGTCCCAGCAGATGTTCAGTCACAGCAGTCCTTTCTCCTCGTGTGTTCCTGCTAAGTTTATTATTTGTTGTCTCCTATCCCAGGGGCAGGCTGGCTTACTTTGCCCAGGGCTGGATGTCTCTTTACATCAGACAAGCAGGTCCTGGAAGTAGTAACTAGGTCTGGTTCCTCAGCTTCAAAAATTTCGAAGCTGAGAGCCAGATCTTTTCCACCTGCAAATCCTCTCAGAAACCCTGCCTTAGAGGCAGAGTTTTTTCTCCAGCTCTAAGAGTTATAGAGAGTACCATTACCCCATGGGCAAAGGATTGCACCCAAGTACTCCTTGTCCCCAAAAGACAGAGAGTTGGCGACCATCCTGTACCCAAGATACCTGAAGAAACATCTTTTAAGCCAAAGTTCAAGATAACTCTGGAATTATCCTTCCTCTCTAAGGCCAGGGGATCGCTAGCCTCCTGGACCTCAAAGATGCCTACTTTCACATTCCCCAGCAGGTACTCCACAGAAAGTACCTCAGGTTCAAGTTGCCTCAGGCTACTATCAGTTCAAAGCAATGTCCTTTGGCTAACATCAGCCCCAAGGGTCTTCACAAAGTGCCTGGCAGTAGTAGTTGTTGCCTTCCTAAGAAAACAAAAGATTTCCATTTTTCCGTATTGGGACGACTGGCTCATAGTGGGCAGTCCCCAGACCAAGTCAAGTCACACCTGCAAGTGACCCAGCAAGTGCTCACTTCTTTAAGATTTCTTCTCAACCTACCAAAGTCAGTTCTTGAACCAGTGCAGCTCCTCACCTTCATAGGGGCAGAGTTGGATATGGTAAAAGCAAAAGCCTTCCTTCCCCTGGAAAGGGCAAAGGCCCTTATGGAACTGGCCTCTTCTTTCAGCCTTCAGGTGTCTCGACCAGCAAGGCATTTCCTTCAGCTACTGGGCCACATGGCAGCTTCTACAGCAGTGGTCCAAGGCGCAAGATTCCAAATGAGGAACACTCAGTTCCACCTAAGAGCTTTTTGGTCCCAAAGAAAGGATTCCCTTACCAAACTAATCCCAGTGACTCAAGCCCTGATCCAAGCCTTGCAGTGGTGGCAGGATCAGGACAATTTGAGGCAAGGGGTTCCATTTGTCACTCAGTCTCATTCAGTGGACCTCGCAACAGATGCTTCCCTGCTGGGCTGGGGAGCCCATTTGGGGGAACTTTCCACCCAGGGACTGTGGTCGCCTCAGGAATCTCTTCTACACATCAATCTCTTGGAACTCTGAGCCTTGTTTCTGGTACTGCAAACTTTTTCCAAATCAGTACAAAACAAGGTGGTTCAGGTCAGATCAGACACCAGCACTACCATGTGGTACATCAACAAGCAAGGAGGCACTCAGTCTATGGCCTTGTGCACAAAAGCAATGAAGTTGTGGTCCCTGGCCTATTCCCTGCAAACGTCTCTGATAGCAGTTCACCTTCCAGGGAAGGACAGTGTTCTAGCAGATGAACTGAGCAGAATATCCCAGGGCCATCACGAATGGGCCCTAGATCCTCTGGTGTTGAAGGTGATTTTCTCAAGATGGGGCGCTCCAGAGATAGATCTTTTTGCAGCCCCAATCACCAACTTCCTCTCTCTTGTTGCAGACCCCCAGTCTTGGGCTCAGTCCCCTTGGATGCTCTGATTCTGAACTGGGAAGGAAATTTCTGTATGCCCCGTTCAGAGTGCTAGTCAAGATAAGGTCACAACCATGCAGAGTGATTCTGATTGCTCCAGACTGGGCCAGGCAGCCATGGTATCCCTTGTTGCTGTCCCTAACAGTCCATCTTCCCCTATCTCTTCCCAGGAATTACAACCTGTTAACATCCTCTCGGGAGGATTTGGTACGCCAGTCTTCAGTCTCTCAATCTCAAGGCTTGGCTCTGCAAGAGTTAGAGTTTGCAGATCTGCATCTTTCCCAAGGGGTTCTGGATATCCTTAAGGCTTCTTGAAAGCCCTCCAGCAGAAAGACTTACAACTCCAAATGGAAAAGATTCAGCATTTGGTGTTCTAAGAAGAATATTTATCCAGACTCTGCTGAATTGCCTACAGTTCTGGATTATATGGTCCATCTCAATGGCCTAGGTCTCAGACCAGGTACTGTCAAGGTACACTTGGCAGCTGTTTCTGCTTTCCTGTCCGTGGGCAAGTCTTCCTCACTGTCATACCATCCTGTATTCTGTAAGTTTTTTCAAGGGATTGCTTCACACCAGTCCCCCCTTTAGGGATCCTGCTCCTGCTTGGGATCTTAATGTTTGCATTGCTCAGCTTATGCAACCCCCTTTTGAGCCTTTGTCCTCAGCAGAGCTTAAGTACTTGACTTTGAAAACTGTGTTTTTGGTAGCCATTACTTCTGCTAGACGTATCAGTGAATTGCAAGCCCTGTCGGTGGAACCTGATTTTATCTCTTTTCACAGATATTAAGTGGTCCTTAGAACTAACAGGAAGTTCTTGCCTAAAGTAGTTATAGATATAGACCTGAATCAGTCTATATCTCTCCCTGTTTTCTTCACTGTTCATTCTTCCTCGGGAGAGAGGAGGCTACACAGTTTGGATGTTAAGAGCCCTTAGCTACTACATAGAGCGTACCAAGGGTCACAGGTTTGACTCCCTCTAGTTATTCCTCACTTATGGAGAATTTGGGAAGGGCAAACCTGTCACCAAGAGATCTGTTGCCAGGTGGATTGTGTCTTGCATACAATTCTGCTATGAAAAACTGGGAAAAACTCCACCCTCAGGCCTGAGGGCTCATTCCACAAGAGGTACAGCTGCTTCCCTGGCTGCTGCCAGGGATATCCCTCTTTTAGAAATTTGTCAAGCAGCCACCTGGAAAACAGTCCATACTTTTACCAAGCATTACTCTCTGGTTATCCAGGCTAGGAGTGATGCTCAGTTTGGCACAGCAGTACTTTAGAGCCTATTCCCAAAGTAGGTTCTGTCCCTCCTCCATGGAGGTATTGCTTGCTAGTCTGCAATTGTCAGAATAAAGCAAGACTTCATGTTGTTTGAAGAAAAAATTACTAATTTTAGTAATTATGTTTCTTCTAGTGGAGTCTTGCTGTATTCTGACCTCCCCTCTCAGAACCTAGATTTTTTGGGATGTGGGTGGGCAGGCGCAGTGTTGGCACCCTAGAGGTGCCCCCTTTTTACACATTCTGTTCTCTTTGGGTGGAATGTTATTTCATTTGATTGGGTTTTGTTTTTGGGTTTCCTGACTTGAGTCTTCCTTTGAGGACCCAAAACATGATTTTTTTTCTGCCAGTTGGCTAGTAAAAATTTTACAGTTTCCATACAACACCTAGTGAGTTTTGGTCGTAAAGATCTGACGGTTGCAGTTCGAATAACAGGCAGAGGCTTCAACCGAGCTCGAGATGAACATTCTATGCCATGCATAGAAAAGTTAACCCTATGTTCTCTGTGGCAGTTGAAAGGCTGGAGCTAACTGCAATTGTCAGAATACAGCAAGACTCCACTAGAAGAAACATAATTACTAAGGTGAGTAATTTTTTTTCCTCACCATACCCACAACCAGAAAGCAAACTGTGTCATCATATCACTCACCATTCTGTAGTTGTAAATCTTCTGAAAAGGAAGCGACTTGCAGGCAACATGTGTATATGATCTACCCACTCACCATTAGCAACTTCCCTGGTCACCCAGTAGAAGAAACTACTCACATTTGGTTGGTCCATACATTGGCGCTTTGAAAACATGCTGACTTTCAACCACTTCACTGCTGGATTAGAGGACCACATTAGGAGTTGTTTCCTGCTCCTCTGGTGTACTCACCCCAGCACCCCCCTCCCCCGGCTTTCCTCACTGCCTTCTCACATTGGCTACTTTTAGATAATGTTAAGACGACCCTAGGCCCCTTTCGAGTTTGGTTGCTAGTTACCCCCCCAATCGTGTATTTCGTACGTGGGTTGTTGTTCCCCAAGTGCATGGTTTTACACTTCTTGGCATTGAATTCGAGCTGCCACACTTGACCACTCCTCCAACTTGGCCAAGTCTCTCCTCATCTTGTCCATCAACTTTATTGCAGATCTTTGTGTCATCTGCAAAGAAGTATACCTTTCCTTCGAGTCCCTCCGCAATGTCACTTAATAAAGACTTTAAAGAGGGCTTGCCAAAGTACTAAATCCTGTGGCACCCCACTGGTTACTCCCCTTTCTTCAGAATGAACTCTGTTTACCACCACCCTCTGTGTCCTGTTGCTAAGCCAGTTTCTGACCCAGTTTACCACCTTGTGACCCACTCCCAGACTGCCCAACTTGTCTACTAACCTCTTGTGCGGGACTATATCATATGCCTTGCTAAAATCTAGATAGGCTATGTCCACCGCCTCTCCCTGATCTACTACCCTTGTCTCCAGTCAAAAAATCTGTCTCATTCGTTTGACAAGACCTTCCTGTTGCAAATCCATATTGTCTTGGGTCCAGTGCTCTGCTGGCTTCTAGATATTCCACAATCCTTTCCTTTAACAGTGATTCCACAGCTGAGGTCAAACTGACCAGTCTGTAGTTTCCCGCCTCTGCCTTGCTTCCACTTTTGTGAAGGGGTATCACATTCTCACTCCTCCAGTCCTCTAGTACTACTCCGTCCTGCAACGATTTGTTGAATAAGGCTGTCTGTGTTAGTAGCACCTCTCTTGAGTTCTTTCAGTATTCTGGGATGTATCCCATCTGGCCCCATCGCCTTGTCCACCATCAGTTTCAAGAGTTCCTTTAGGACTGTCTTTTGTAAATGGTCTGGTGTCCTCCCCTCTCCTCTTCCCTGTGTGTGTCTGCTAGATAATTCTAGTCCCTCCCCTTCTTTCGTGAATACCGAGCAAAAGTGTTGAGTATCTGTTTTTTTCCAGGTCCCACTCTGCCCACTGTACCTCCTTTACTTAGCGTCATTATCCATCACTTGGCCTTTCTTCTCTCCCTTATGTACCTGAAGAAGGTTTTGTCCCCCTCCTTAACTGTCTGGGCTGTCCCTTTCTCTGGTTGCACCTTTGCATGTCTGATTGCTTTTCCTGCCTCCCTTTGTCTGATACAGTTCCTTGTCTTCCTTCCTCTGCATTTCCTTGTATTTCCTGAATACATTTTTTTCTCTCTAATCATCCCTGCCACTTCTGTTGAAAACTGTAATGATTTTGTCTTCTTGCTTTAACTTGCTTCACACAAAGATGTGTTGCCTCTGTTATGGCTCTTAAGGTTCTCCCTCTGTACCTCTACTCCGTTACCTTTTGCCAGTGTTTTCTTCAGGCATTCTCCCATTTTAGCAAAGTCAGTCCTTTTGAAGTCTAGGACTCTTGTTTTTGTGTGCTTGTCTCTTCTACTGTCTTTACCTTGAACCATACTGTATGGTGGTCGCTGGACCCCAGATTGCTGCCCACTGATACATTTGTAATTCTGTCACCATTTGTGTGCACCAGGTCCAGTATCGCCACTTCCCAGGTGTGTTCCACTACTGGCTGTGTGAGGCATGCCCCCTGCGGGGCATCCCGGAAGACCCTGCTCCTGGATGTGGCAGCAGCCTAGGTGTTCCATTTAACAGGCATGTTTTGGTCCCATACCAAAAACACTTCCCCCTTTTCTGCCATTTTGCAGATGTGTGCTCCCTTTGCACTGGGGGTCTGTAGATAACCCCCATATGGATAGTGTTGCTATTTCCTGACTCCAGGGTGATCCACAGTGCCTCCTCTCTTCCCTGCTTTCTTTTTATTTCAGTTGCTTTGATCCAGTCTTTGATATAGATCATAACATTACTCCTCCTCCCTTTTTGCCCTCCCTATTTTTCCTGTATACAGTGTACACAGATATATTAACATCCCAGTTATGGCTTTCTGTATACCATGTTTCCGTGACTGTCACAATATCCAGGTCTCATTTTTCCATCAAAGCCCACCAGGTCAGGGATGTTGTTACCCAGGCTGCATGCATTTGTACACATGGCCTTCCATGTTTTGATGACTTCGCTCAACTTGTACCCTTCCTATCTCTTCCCCCTGTGTCTCGCCTGAGATTACCTTCTGTTTCAGTCCGTTGTGTTTTCCCATCCTTCGTCTCCTCTTGTCTGACTACTTTAACCTGTTTGGGGGGGCAGTTGAGTTCTTCCTCCGTATTTTCACCCCCCCCTTGGCTAGTTTAAATGTTTGCCAGTGAAACATTCAAACCTTTCACTCAGGATCCTCGTTCCCCGGGACAGATGCAGACCATCCCTTGCATGCAAGCCTCTATCTTTCCAAGTGGGCCCTCAGTCCCCAATGAAGCCAAATCCCTCAACTCTGCACCAGTTCTTCAGTCATTTGTTGAATCCCATGGTGCGGAGCATCCTGGCCTCTCCCATGCCGTAGATGGGTAGCACTTCTGAGATGTTTACCGAGCGTGCCACCTGCTTAAGATCCCTCCCTTACTCTGTGAACTCCCTCTGCACTGCCCCAACCTCACTTTCGGCCAGATTGTTTGTCCCAAGGTGGACAATGACATCTAGCTCCCTTTCCCATGCTGTTACCACTGCGATCCTTAGGATTTGCCACCCATCTCTCAAGACTGAGGTGCCAGGTAGGCACCTTACCTCTCTCTCTTCCTCACCCCCAATGCTACCCCCCCTAATAATTGAGCCCCCAACTAGGAGTTGCTTCCCTCTCCTCTGGAGGACCTTGCCTCCTCCCCCCAGTCTGGGTCTCCACTATAGAGGTTCCCTGCATCCACCTTGTCCACCACTGCGGGTTCCTCTGTTGGATAGCCTTGCTCTGCCAGAATGGCGTAGGAGTTGAGGAGTGGAACCACAGGTGTTATGCTCCTCAGCCCAACCTCCCTCACCCTCCCTGAGCCCATTGTTCAACTGCCCCTCCTTACTGGCATTCTCTGAGGCAGTGGGGGTGGCTTTGGTGGTCCATGGTGGGGTGGGAGGTTACCCAAATCCTAGCCAACTTTGCTCGAGATGAGCAGCCTCCCCCGCCCTCAATCCAGAGAGGTGCATGCAGGTAGGGCAGCACAGCAGCCTCCAGAGCATCTCCCAGAAGACTGTTGCTCCACAGCCACTGCATTGCACCACTGCCATCATGTCTGTTGTGTGCCTTCTTGATCTTTAGGCACCCAAGGTAAATTGAATTTCTAGGGACATGGATATGTTGTTCATCCGCACTGTCTGGCAGGTATCCTTGCCACTTTAAATCTTGCCAGAAGGTCTTCAAGCTGGCTCCTCCCACCCACCCGGGTGGTAAAACTCCTCGTCTCCGCCCCATGATGCCAGATCTTCCTTACCGCTTGGAAGCTCAGGTTCCCTCCTTAACGCTCTGCGTATAAGACTGGTTCCTAATTCTTCGGTTTTCCGAATTTAAAAGTTTTTTGCATTCTAGACTTCGGTCTTCTATTCCTCGCGGCTGCGATGGACAAATCGACTCCCGGTTTTCGGAGATGCTCTTGCGGGCAGAAGATGTCTCGGACGGATCCGCACTCCACGTGTGTCTACTGTTTAGGCCTTGAGCACGACCCGCAGGCTTGCGACCTGTGCTCTTCCTTTTCAGCCTACGTCCTCGAAGACCATGCTGCCCGTTTACAACTGGGGCGCCCCGAGAAACGTTTTCCTCCGGTAAAGTCAAAAGAGGCCCGGTCGGCGGTTTCTGCGGCGGCGGGCTCAGCGGATCAGCTAGAGCAGATGATCGCCCTCGAAGAGGAGGCGGCGCGGGCCGCATCTTCCTCGACCGTGGCATTTATCCCGCTCTCCCTGGGTTCCTCTTACACAGCTTCCTTTAAGGAGCTTTGTCTGTCCCTCTCCACTAGAGGAGAGGGACCAACGCTCATGGACCTTCTTCTCGATCCAAGAAGAAAGACAAAGGGTAAGTCCCTCGTCGGCTCTTGGGGCGGAAGAGACCCTCTCCCCAGTTATCGGCCATCGACCTGGTCGTCGTTAAACCCGGCCATTGGTCTCACGGTGTCCCCATCAGGTCAGTTGGCTGAGACTCCCGTCGGCGCAGTCGAGATCTTTCTCGACCCGTTGGACGGGTTGTCGACCGGCGAAGCCGAAAATCCCCTCTCCCCGGTTCCCCTGGTGGGAGTTGATCCCGCGGGCTTGCCAGTGCCTCCGGTTCTGGAGCCCTCGGGCGAACCCTCCGAGCTGAGGGGGGAGCCGGTTCCACCCGTCCCCTCCCCGCACCGTCCTTGGAAAGGCCGAGGTTCTCTCTCTGATTTCTTCAGCGGTCCAGCGATCCCGCCCGTCATGGCGGTCTCGATCTCGGCACTTTCGGTAAGTGGCGCGCTGCTGCGTCCTCATCCTCCTCCCTCGGATGAGGAGGCTTCGAGCGTAAGTTACGTCGACGTCACGAGGACCTCATGTGGCAGCAACTCCTTCTGACTGAGAACAAGCCGTCGCCTTCCCGGCCATTAAGTGGCTGTCACCGGGCGGCGAAACAACCCCTCGTTTTAACCGAGGAGCCTGTTCCCAGGCCGGTTGTTCGGCCAAAACCAGCTGCCCCACCGATTCCGGTGGAACCTCCGCCTCCACAGCCGCTGTTTGGGGCTCTGACCAAGAACTCTGTCGGCTCAGGGTCTTTCCCATAGGCTGTCGGTCACCCTCACTCCCGATCGCCCTCGGCAGGTGGAGGGTGGCTCAGGCCCGAGGCAGCTCTTTGCGGACTCTTCTGAGTCCGACGACGATTCCTCCCTTTTCTCCCAGCGAGTGGACTTGGAGTCCTCTGGAGGTCAATCGCTGGGCGACAGCCCTTACGTCCTTCTGGGTTTACTCAGGCTCATCTCGGAGTCCACGGGATGCAGCTCGAGCCCGTGTCCAAGCAGGCCAGGCGCCCCTCACTGAGATATTGGACGGGGGATTCCCCTCGGAGGCCTTTTCATGGCTGAGGCCATTGGGCCCGACCTTGGAGCTCTGGCAGCGCCCGCTTCCTGCCTGAGCCTTTGGCCGGGAAGTATCCGGTTCCTACCAGTTCCTGTCGGTTTCTCGGAACATCCCTCAGCCAAGGGGTTAGTTACCGACAGCGTTTTCCGGCGTGCTGGAAACGCTAGGGATGTGGACAAACCTCCCGAAAAGGAGTCCAAAAAATTGGACTATGCCAGGCGAAAAGTCTACGCTGCATCCTCCCTTGGCCTTGGTCAGGCAAGCTCGGCCGTGCTGATGGCACATTTCTTCCATGCCCTGTTGGGCTCCCTGGACAAGGTAGTCCCTCATCTCCCGGCTGACCTGCAGACCACGGTTAGGCAGGTGAGAGACCAGGGCAGGGCAGTGGCCAAGCAGCAACTTCAGACTGCTCTGGACATTGGAGACTCATCGCCAGGTCAGTCAGCGGCCAGTGGCTATGCGCTGCTCGGGCATGGCTGAGGATATCCACCTTCACAGCGGATACCCAGCACAAATTGGCGGATGTCCCTTCCTGGGGACCGACTCTTCGGCCCTGGGTGGAAGGCCACCTCGGAGGATCGAAAAGGTCCAGTGCCACCTTGGACTCGGTCTCATCCGCTCCAGAGGACAGGGCCTGAGCCGCGGCTGAAGCCCCTTGTTCGTCTGCGCCCCCGGCATGTCCGGCCCAGCAACACCAGGGCCAGCAGGCTCGCTCTTGACGTCCCAAATCCAAGCCCACGGCTTCCTCCTCCAGGAAGCAGGGAGGTAAAGGCCGAGTGGTCCCTCGGCGGTCCCTCCTCAAGCCTGCACAGTGCGGTTGAGGGGTGTCAGCCCCAACCTAGTCACCTCACCCAGGTTCCCCTGTGGAGGGACAGCTCGAGTTCTTCCTTTCCACCTGGTCTGCTGTTACCACAGACGCGGTGGGTGTTGAAGTGGTAGGAAAGGGCCTGCCTCTGGAGTTCGAGCAGGCCCCACCCTTCAGAGCTGTCGCACCTCGGGGGGCCTCGGGGTCCGAAGCCTCGCTGTCAGCTCGCCGAGCGACATCGCTCTCCTGCGAGGAGGTGATAAGAGAGTGGCGGACCCTCCCTCAAACCGGGGTTCGTGTCCAGGTACTTCCTGGTTCGAAACAGATGGGGGCTGGCGCCCATTCTCGACCTACACGACCTAAACAAGTTCCTAAGGTCTCGAACCTTCAGGATGGTCACTCTGGCTCAGATAATACCATCCTTGGAACACGGCGTGTGGTTCTGCTCTCTGGACCTACAGGGCGCATTCTTTCACGTCCCTATCTGTCCGTCCCATCAAAGGTTCCTTTGCTTTAGAGCGGAGGGATCCCTTTTCGAGTTCCAAGCCATGCCCTTCGGCTTATCTCCAGCTCCCAGGGTCTTCACCAAATGCATGGCAGTGGTGACAGCATTCCTGCGGCGCCGAGGGGTCCGGGTTTACCCTTACCTGGACGATTGGCTCATTGCAGCCCCCTCCAGACAGGAGGTGGAGCAGTCCAGAGATCTGGCCCTCCAGGTTTGCTCTCAGGTCGGCCTCCTGGTGAGTTGGCCTTATTTTCAGTTCTTTGAGTTTACAAACATTGTTGCTTAGCCACCACAGCATTTGTATACACATAATAAATATGGGATCACAGCTGGTCACACAACCAATGCAGCAGACTAGGGCTCTGTATAGGACCCAGACAGTGTATGCTGAAATGACAGAGCAGAGATAGTTATAAACATTCTAATGTATTATTTTATTATTCTTTGGTAACCAGTAAGCCCACTAGGCACAAGTGCCTGTTTTCAGGGGTGCCCCAAGAACACTGGTGAGGTTAAGTAACTTGCTTAGAGTCATGCATTATGCAAGTGGAGGTTGTGGGAATTTAACCCAGGACTGCTGGATGTACAAAGCTCATTCACAGCTCATTAGTCGACCCTCTAGGCTATACGGCCAGCCCCATTTTAATTAATTTGAAGGTAGGTAATCCACTATCTGGATGTTTGTTTGCTTGTTTGCTTGAAGAGTGGGGGACTGTGGGGCCATGTTGCTGGAATTTGAGAAGGTGTGTGCTGAAATGAGTATACTCCAGGCCCTGGGGAGAATGGAAAGGCCTACCACAACTCTCATAGTCATTGACATAGAGCTGGACTCTGTAACCATGAAGTATGGGTTTCTTGAGGAGAAGTCACAGAAGTTTTGAACCCCTTCTGGGCCAGGCCAGGCTGGCCCAAAGGCTTTGACTGGTGGAGGTACAGAAGCTGCTGGGGCAGTTCAACATTGCCTGCAGGGTAGTGATCCCAGGTAGGGCTTTTACTAGGGACCTAGCATAGGTCACTGAAGGAATTCACCTTGCACACCACTTAGTAGACTTGCCTACTATAGTGAGGTTAGGCTTAATGGTATGGGACACATTTTGTACAGGGGTTTAATGGAATTTTTAAATGGCAAGAAAAGATGGTACAGCACAATGAAATCCTACTATTTACAGGCACAGTGAAAAGCACTGGGTGAGGCTTACCTAAATGGAAAATGTGTGGCAGGACCCTGGCTTCAGGAAAGGACTGCAGGGGCTTGAGCAAATACACCACCTTCCTAGAACTATCACCCATATTGTTGGCCATGAATATCTGGGGGAAATCCCCTACAAAATAGGTAGGTCATGCTCTCATCTGACAACAAGGCAGTGGTAACTGTAATTAACAGGAAAGCCCCCAGGTCAGAAAGGGTCACAGGGGCACCCGGCTGCTCCACGTGTTAGCGCTACACTGTCTGGAGCTGAACATCTCCTTCAGGACAAATGCATTGAAAGTTACAAAAATAGCATTGCTGATAGCCTTTCTTATATCCAGCTTTCCAGGTTTACAGAGCTGGCAACTCTCACAGAGGCAGAAAGGACCTCAGTGCCACCACACTTGTAATTGGGTGGCAAGACCTAGACTTTCTATAAATAGGCCTGGTCAGCCAATACTGTAATCAGCAGTGAAGCATCCATACAGGTATTTTACAAATTTATGGGGGTGCGGCCAGCAATCAAGGTGGTTGATGCCAGTGGTCTGATTTATGCTGAAGCTTAAGGGAAGGATTAGTCCATGCCACAGAGTTGGCCCATCTCTAGGCTACAGCATTTATGAGCAAACTTATGGTAGCCCCAGACCCTTGGCATGGCATGCTAGTCAAAAATATCATACAAGGCTGGATCCAGGGAGTGGTGTAGGCCTCTGAGAAATGTCTCCCTCATTTACACCTTACTATTGGAAGACATGGTCTGGTACTTTAACATCATGTGTTGCTCCATGCTTGAGGTCTGCTTATTATATTTAGCCTTTTTGCTACTGTTTTGGGGGGCATTCAAGGTAGAGTTGGTGATAATGGAATCAGTCACATCTTCTTATTGGGTAGTTATTCTCCCCTGAGGATGTACTACTGGGACCATGGCCTTGCCATCCCTCGGAAGGTATCCAAAATGGATCAAACCAGGGAGGGATGCATTGTTAAAATCACCAGAAGAAGTCCCCTCTTTGTCCCATATGTAAAAATGGAGGCTAACTTGCCATGAGTCTACATTCCTGCTCCCTCCTCCTCTATAGGGATTGGAAGACTCTGACAAGGTGTCAGCTGTAGTCAAATAAATAGTTGCTTCCTGAGTGGGGACCCATCCCATCAAAACCTGCTCCCCTTTTAGACTGAGGCATCCTCTGAGGTGGAAATAACAAGTCTGGGTATCCAGAGTGTGATGGGGTAGGCAGGTGGCACTTTGCCAAATAAATATTACATGTCAGTCAATTTCATGACTGAAAATCTCTGCTGTATTTGTTCTCCCAGCTTATGGATGGCAGCAGGTGATTTGGGTTTATGGGCACTTCTATGTGCACCAGGCTGGGTTACAAGCAGAAGTGCTCCCAGAGGGCAGCTGGACATTGACCCAGCAGCAGTATGGGTATAGTGGTTGTGGGTTTGGGGCATTAGTTGATCCCAACTCCTGGCTACCCTATGAGTGAAGCAAAGGGAAAGTGGAGCCCCGTATGTGTTCATCATGCATTTGGGAGGAAATGATTTGGCAATTCAGCCCTAGAAAGGGATATGGCTGCAGATACTGGATGATCTGCACCAGCTAAAAAAAAGGTGACTGAGGGTGGTGTTGGTTTATTCATAGGTGCTTCTAAAGAGGGTGTGGCACTAGGGAAGGTGTGAAGAAGCTGTAAGTAGGCCAATAAACACTTTAATTGGAAGGTAAAGGTGGCCTTCAAAGCAGTGGGAGGCCTGGTGCTGCACCACCTGGAAATCAGTTTGGACTGCCCAGATTTATACTGCAGAGATGGTATATACCAGTCAGATGTGGGTTTGGATTTTTTTTTTTTTAGTTGGGCATTAAAGATACATTGGAGCTGTGTCTTGGGGGAAGTCAACCTTCCATCCCTAGAGCTGCAGGTTGGCTAGTGGCCTGTCTTGGGGTGGGAGAATAGGGGACTGGTTAGGAGTAGAGGCAGCCTTATTGACAATCACATGACAACATCTGTGTCTGTCCTGGGCAGCACTGGCTACAGTTTTCATTGAGGCATGTAAAGGATGCCTGATTCACATCTGGATCTTATCATTCCATGGCCATTGGTTCACATTAAGGCAAACAGTTCTGGTGATAGTGGCAGACCCCAAGTGGTACTTCTCCACTCAGAGGCAGAGAAAGGGTTAGGGAACTGAGGGAACATATGAGCCAGCAGAAAAAATCCTTGTGGCCCTATCGTGCCTGCTCCAAGTTTGCAGACCCTTCAGCACCCACAGAGGATCTGTCCCTCCTCAATATCCATCCTTCCAATGATGTTCTCCCCTATGAGCCCCCATGTGAATTTCCCTTTACCCATCTCACCCTCTCTTGAGGCTGTCCACAGTTCTTAGTGAGACAACTGCCACCAGCAACTAGTTCCATTTTGCCACCACCCACTCAGTGAAAACATGTCTCCTCACCCCCCTCCTGAATCTTCCTCCCACCAGCTTGAGGCAGTTCCCCTTAGTGGTTTAGTTCCACTAAGTTTGAAGAGACCTCACAGCTCACTTTGTTGATACCCTAAGTATTTAAAGGTTTCAATCATGTCTTCTCTCCTTCTGGCTTCCAGGGAGTACATGTTTAGATCCCAAGTCTCTCCTCACATCATTTGCCTTGCTGACCATGGATCATCGTGGTTGGCCTCCTTGGACTGCTTCTATTATGTTGATGTCTTTCTTTGGATTAAGGCTCTAATATAGTACCTCAGATGTGGCCTAACTCAATATCTGTACAGTAGTAGAATGACCTCCACTCTTCTGCTGGTAATACCCCTGGCTATACAGCCCAACATCTGATTTGCCTTGGCTGCTACACTCTTACAGTGTCCTGAGAGCTTTAGGTCACTCATAATGATCACCCCATAATGATCACCCCAAGTCCTTCTTCTCCTCTGACTTAGTAACTTGCACACCCTCCACCCAGTATTTGTTTTCTGGGTTCTTCGCCCCAGGTGCATTACCTTGCATTTGTTGGTGTTGAATCCCAGTTGCCAAATATCAGACCACTACTCCAGTTTGACCAGGTCTTCCTTAATGTCTTGTCTCCCCATATCCATATTCACTCTTCCACAGAGCTTTGTGTCATCTGCAAGCAGGAATATCTTACCTTTTATCCCATCTGCAATGTCATTGATGAAGATGTTAAATAACACTGGACCAAACATTGAGCATTATGGGACTCCACTGGTGACAGGCCTAGCCTCTGAGAATTCCCTCCCCCAACCACTCTCCTCTGGCTTCCATCTTGCTGCCAATTTCCAAACCACTTATCCAATTTTGCCCCAATCCCCAGGTCCTTCACCTTTCTAATTAATCTCCTATGGGGAACAGAGTCAAAGACCTTATTGAAAGCCAGATACAAGATGCCCACTGCATGCCCCCTGTCCACCCAGTCAAAGAAGTCAGTCAGTTTGGTCTGGTGGGACCACCTGACACAAACCAATGTAGTTTCTTGTCTTTGAGTCCATTGTATTCTAGATAGCTTACCTTCAGTATGGTTTTCGTGAGTTTCCCCCATTGAGATCAGACTGACAAGCTCATAGTTACCTGGGTCATCTTTCAGTTCAGTCTTGTGTAGTAGCACTGCATGCACTATCCTCCAGTCAGGGGAACTCCCCCCCCATCTCCAGAGAGCTGTTTAACAGGTTCACCAGGGGACCCACCCACACGTCCACCAGTTCCCTCAGCACCTTTGGATATATGCCATCCAGTCCCAGGGACTTGTCTGCCTTAAGAGCATTCAAGCATTGCTCATCCTATCAACTTCAGTCTCCCTTCCTGCGATCCCACCCACCCCTTTTCCACCTCCTCCTCCTCCTTCTCCTCCCCCCCCCTTTTCCCCTGGGGTACTGGGCCATCCTTCTCCTTAATGAAGACTGAGCAGAAGCACTTGTTAAGTACTTCTGCCTTAATACCTTCACCCACCCACCTCCTTTTCAACTTGACTATCCCATATTTGATGCCCTGCTTTTCCTTAATGTACTGAAAAGGCCTTCTCCCCAATCTTCACCCCCTCTGTTAGCTGCAACTACCTCTTGGCCTTGACCAACTGTACCACCCTACTCATCTCCCTTGCCTTAGTACAATACTCCTCCATATCCTGATCCTGCTGGGTGTGTTTTACATTCTGAAGGCTGCCTTCTTGCTCCTGATCACCTGGGCTACTTCCCTATCAAACCAGCTGGATTTTTTGTCTCTTGGTATTTGCTTTTTATTTTGGTACACTTGTTAGTGGCTGTTAACAGCACCTTCTTAAAGAGGGGACTGAGGCCAACATTTTTGGCATCAATACATTCTGAATTTGGATCAGCATATCCTCAATCAACCTCATGCCAAAAATTAGATCTGTAAGTTACTTTGTTTAAAAGTTACAAGTCATTTTGTAACCCTTAATTCACTGCCTGTTCAAAAAAGTCAGTTTCAGTGAAGAGCTGCTGATGATGCAATCTCCTGAACTCATAACCTAGTCCTCCCTTCAAGCTACCTTATATGACTTATTTCTCCTATGTTATTTAAAACTGTATGTGTAGTAAACATCTGAAAAAGGAAAACTGACACTGAGGGGGTCAGCACATGCACTTCCATAATGTGTAGATGCAAGGTACAGTTCTTCAGAATGTGATGGGGGGGAATGCAGTGGCAAATATGGCTTTAATAATGACAAAGTTGTGTGCAATTTTTTAAAATACCACAGGTATGAGATTTCAAAACATCACCAGGTTGCAATTGTGGAATGCAGCAATGACACAGTCTCAGAAAGTAGCTGGAACACATACTTTCAGAATGTGGCAGTGATGCACAATTTTGGAATGTGACTGTGACGCACAATTTTGGAATGTGATGGTGACACACAATTTCAGAATGCATTGGTGATGAGCAATTTTGGAATGCAGCGGTGATGCACAATTTCAGAATGTGGTGGTGATGCACAATTTTGGAACGTGGTGGTGATACACAGGTTCAGAATGTGGCGGTGACGCTCAATTTCAGCATGTGGTGGTGACGCATACTTTCCGAATGTAATGGTGATGCACAGGTTCAGAATGCAGTGGTGATACACAATTCTAGAACGCAGTGGTGACACACAATTTCGGAATGCAGTGGTGATGCACAGGTTTAGAATGTGACAGTGATGCACAATTTTAGAATGTGCTGGTGATGCACAATTTTGGAATGTGGCGGTGACGCACAATTTCAGAATGCAGCAGTGATGCACAATTTCAGAATGCAGCAGTGATGCACAATTTCAGAATGCAGTGGTGATGCACAGTTTGGAAATGCAGTGATGACACAAGTCTAGAATGTGGCAGTGATGCATCATTTCAGAATGCAGCTGTGATGCACAGGTTCAGAATGCAGCTGTGATGCACAATTTTGGAATGTGGCAGTGGCGCACAATTTCAGAATGTGGTGGTGACACACCATTTCGGAATGTGGTGGTGACACACAATTTTGAAATGTGGTGGTGACGCACAATTTCAGAATGTGGTGGTGACGTTCAATTTTGGAATATGGTGGTGACATACAATTTCAGAATATGGCAGTGACGCAGTTTCTGAATGTGGCAGTGATGCATATTTTCAGAATGTGGCAGTGACACTCAATTTCAGAATGCAGCAGTGATGCTTAACTTCAGAATGTGGTGGTGATACATAATTTTGGAATGTAGTGTGACACACAATTTGGGAACATAGCAGTGACAATTTTGGAATGTGGCATTGAAACACAACCTGGCAGGGATGTGCAATTATGGAATTTGAAGGGGATGCGCCATTTCAGAATGTGTCAGGGATGCGCAATTTGGGAATGGGGAAGGGATGTGCAATTTCAGAATGTAACAGGGATACATCATTTTAGAATGTGGGTGGGATGCATAATGTTGGAATGTGGTAGGGATGTGATGCACAATTTTGAAATATGGTGGGTGCGTACAATTCTGGAATGTGGCAGGGACAAGTAATTTCAGAATAAATGGTGTGTTCTGTGACATTCTGACAGCATGTATCCCCATTATATTCCAAAATTGCCAGTCCAACCAAATTCCACAATGTGTGTTCCTGTCGCATTCCGAGACTAATTGTCCCACCGGATTTTCAGATGGCACATCCCTGTCACAATCTGAGATTGCGTGTCCCCCCCCCCAACATTTTTTAATTGTTCACCACCTTGACAGTCTGTGCCTTGGTTCAGTGCTGCATTCCAAAACCACCTTCTGACATGTTCTAAAGTACAGTGCCATGCATCTGAACATTCTGGATATGCAAGCATTGCAGCCAACCCTATGTCATTTTTTTAAAGGATTACTATACCTACATAGAAACAAAGAAACACAGAACATAGACTTTGATGGCAGATAAGGACCCCTTGGCCCACCTAGTCTGCCCGTTTCCCTACCTGCAGGATAAGCTGCAGATCCTGGATAACTACCAGCCTATTTCTTCCTACCCCCCTCAAGAATTGCCTTATGTCTGTCCCATGCATTCTTGAATTCTCCCACAGTTTTAGACCCCACAATCTCCTCAGGAAGGCTGTTCCATGCGTTTCTTGAACTTTGGAGAAGCATGTCCTATAAGGTTGCTGACAGGGAGGACTAGAGTGTGAGTTCAGGAGATGACATCATCATTGGCTCTTCATTGACACTGGCTTTTTTGAATAGGTAGTAAGACCAGGGTTACAGAATAGCTCATAACTTTAAAACGAAGTAACGTAGAAACCTAATGTTTGGTATGAGATTTATTGGGGGTATGCTTATTCTAATTCTGCAATGTAGAACTTTTGGTGGGAGTCCCTCTTTAATGGCAGCCCATTTCTGGTCTACCCCATTTCCTTTCTTTGATTCTAGCAAGGTGTACCCCTAGGATATCCCTCATCTTGCCATAGTCTGCCTGCCTCAAAAATAGCACCCTTGTTTTTGTCCCAGTCTTCTACCTGCCCAAGTCCTGGTGAAACCACACAGTATTATGGTTGCTACCTGTAAGTGGTGCTTCCCACCTTTATCTCCTGGACATATACACAATTAGACAGGACCAGGTCCAGTATGGCCCTCTTTCTAGTGGGCTCCAGGACACACCGAGTCAGGATCCTACTCTGGAATGCATCCAATAGTACCTGCATCCTAGTACAGGTGGTATCAGGGACCTTCCAATCTTCCCCAGGCAGACTGAAGTCCCCCATTATCACCACATCTCCCCTGCTGGCCATCTCCATAGTTTTGGACCATGGTTCCCTGTCTAACTCCTCATCTTGGATTGGTGGTCTGTACAACACTCCTGTCCTGAGCTTTTTCACTTTTGTTGATTATACCTCTACCCACAGCATCTCTGTCCTTCCATCCCTCTCCTCCTACCTTGTACAGGTTATCCCCTCATCAAGTATACAACCACTCCTCCTCCCTCTTCCTTCTCCCCTTTCCATCTTATACAGCTTCTACCCAGGGACAGAGAGTTCCCAGTCATGGTTTGGCATGGCCTATGTCTCTCGAAATGTTCATAATATGACTTGCTGTATGGTTATTGTGCAGCATAATGCATGTATATAATTATATATATGTTATGCCTTATGAATAGGGCACTGTATATTGATGCATAAATTAATGGTTTAATTAGTTAATAATAATAAT
Source organism: Neoceratodus forsteri (assembly GCA_016271365.2). Classification (NCBI taxonomy): domain Eukaryota; kingdom Metazoa; phylum Chordata; order Ceratodontiformes; family Ceratodontidae; genus Neoceratodus; species Neoceratodus forsteri. Next base: position 662,083,101 of record CM028136.1, read on the forward strand.
GCTGTGGGCAACTCCCAGCTTCAGATCAGTGTGTTGCTAGCAGTCATGATGGCCTTAAGGGGCTGGGCAGATAATGGTCCCATTTTAGATATTGTTCATTCCTTCAACAGCATCAATGTTATGACTGAGACATTACAAGACAAGGGGAAAGAAATGTTATGACTGAGACATTATGAGACAAGAGCAAAGAAATGTTATGACTGAGACATTACAAGACAAAAGCAAAGAATTGAAGACACAAAGTGTGAAATGTTCCTGATTTAGTTAAAATACCAAAAGATATAATGCAATTATTTGAAAATGTTGTCTTAAGAGTGCCTCTGTTCTGTTTTACTAGGAGAATTTCATTGATTAACCATTTTGATTTTGATGATGTCTTAAGACTGTTTAAAATACATTGCAGTAAATTTATAGTTCACATCACTCAGACATTACCAAGAAAATCAAAATTATCAATTTAAAAGCAACAAAATGCCAATTGTATTCCTTATTAACCCATTACACATTCGCAAACTAATAATGTTGTCCCTTTGGGTAATGTGCTCTAAGTAGAAGCAGCTGTAGCCATATCACTCAACTGTCACACATTACAAGGTAAGTCACTCACTGTATCACTCAGCAACCCTCTGTCCCACATTGAGAAGGTGATGTTCCACACTGACCACTGAGACTTTTAAGCAGATATTTATAGTTATATAAGATGCTATATTATCATCAAACATAAACATTAGTGCACTGATTTCCTAGTGTTCTTAGCTTGTCGTGTCATGTTTGATTCTGTGCCATACATTTTATCCAATTAACACACATCTTATCACACATTTGGATGATGAAAGGTCTAGAGGTATAGCTATACTGTCAAAACATGAGTGATCAGATCTGTTATACCTTTTCCAGAACAGTTGGTACAGTTTGTTTATGCTCAACAATCTCTTTCAATAAAGCTAATTATATTGTTTTCAATCTCAAAAGAGCATTTTGTTCTAAAGCATTACTATCAAAATATTGGAAATAGTAAGTAATGGGAAAAACTTTCTTTGCAATAGCAACCTCTAGTCAGTTTTCTGTTGTTGCCAATTTAGAAAACATTCAGTCTCTCCGACAGTACACCTATACTGGAGTATAATCCAGCAGTTTATCACCTGGCAATCAGTCATTTGAAAAACACCACTTTATCTTTCTTCTGGACAGCCGTATAACAGCCACTAGATGTTTTGACATTACTTGGTTAATAACATTCCAGTTTCCCTTCACCCAGAAAACACAAGTTCAACAAGTTAGAGCCAAATAAATATTATTGTTGTATACTGGAGTTTTTTTTCTTGTAATTTTCTGTTTTTGCAGTTACTCCCTATCCAGTGCTGCCTGTTACCCAACAATGACCAACAGGTATATGCTGGGGACTGACGATAATCCACAGTAGTGATTAAAGATTTCAGGCCCTGCCATAGGAGATGTATTTCACCCACTCTTACAATGATAAAAGCTGCCCCATCACATCTTGTCCTGCAACTCACCTTTTAAGTACCCAGTATTGGCACTGTACCTGGGTTACAAGGTGGTGCTCAGACACTGAGCAGTGCCACATTCCCCTATCCATGTTTCAACTCATTGATACTTTCCATTATTAGTGGGCAATAAAAAAGTCCTGGGGTTTGGACACAAACCCAGGTCACCCCCACAACAGTGCAATGAACTTCTACTGCACCAGCATATCAGGCAATATAAATTAATTGTATTTTTCCACATGCTTCCCCCCTTTCCCTACCACAACCACCAAGGCCCCTGAGGCTGCACTCATACTCTGCCCAGGAGAGCAGAGGAGTTGCTATCTTTACAGTCAATGCCAAAATTATTCTGTAATCAGCCTCATTTTGAGAACAGAGTTCCTCACCTCCATATCGCACACAGTCACCATCATGGCTCACTGTGGGCGTGCACAAGAGTTTCACTAGAGTTTTTGTCTCCTAAAGTATATATACTGTATTAATAAAGTGCAAACCAATTGGCTATATGTACCATACCATACAATGAATTTGTATCTCCCTTTTAATGTTGCCCCCATGAAGGAAGTCTTCCCCTTTAAATATCTGAGGGTCTTGCTGGATTATTACATTGACTTCTCCTGCCATGTAGATATTATCCACAAAAAACTCATCCTGATTCTAGGTACAGAATATAGGAATAATACTTGTAATCCCTGCCCTGCATATTGCAAGATCATTGTGAAAATGATTCTCTCAGAATTTAACTATGGGAACATGGTGCGTAGTACATTCCCCAATCCACCCTGGCCAGACTGGACCCCTGTTCCACTCCTTCTGTTAATTCACTGTTGGCTATTTTCTGATTACCCACCACTGCTTTTATATTCCTCTTGTTCTGCCCCCCCCCAGGGGCCATTTCTTTTCTCACTACTCATCCCTCATTGCCAAATTCTGGTTTGGCTCCCTTCTTTGCCTCCTTGATTATGTCCTCACCTGTCCTTCCCCTTCTTCTATACCCTAAGAAAGTCTGAGTTTCACTTCTTCTCCCTTATCTTCCCTAAGACTGTTGCAAGGTAGACTGATTTCTCCCATATGTAACACCCCTGTCGAGAGCTTACCTGCTGACCCCCTCGGGACTGCCGTTTCCCCATTCTGGTCCCCCATTTTCCCATTTCCTCTGTAGTTCACCATCATCCTGGCTCAAGTCTTCGTCTTGCCCTGAATCTTTCCTCTGGCTCCCGCATTGTTTTTTTCCCAAATCGGGTCCAGAGGAGCTGAAGCGAGGAGTCACCGACCATGTTTTGTGCTACGGTGCAGTTGGATGGCCCATGCATGTGCAGGAGCACATTGTGGTTTTCGGCCATTCCTACAGCCCTCTGGATGCCTCTCTGGTAGTCCCAGTCCTATATCTCAACAAATCAGGGACCGGATCCCAGAGGAGGCTCTGGAGAATCGGACAAGGTTTTTTGTGGAGAGTGTCAATAGCACTTCTAGAACAAAGGGGGCCATCCTCATGAATATTTATGGGGGGATGAATATTAATGAGCCTGCCAAATGCCTGGGGGCAGTTGTAACAGTGCTAGTGACAGGCAGGAAGGAAAACAAAAATGCTAGATCCTGCAGTAAGATGGTAGATATGAGAGGCAGCTGCAGATCAGTGGGGGAAATTGTAAAATAAAAGTTTTTTGTTTGGCTGCAGGAAGATTTTGAGAGGGAACAGTATGGACTGTAAAGGGACTGTGTACCAGCTGCCTGGGCACCCTCTGAAATGGCAGCAGTGACAGGTGAAGAGATTATTAAAAATGTTAAGTGTTGCACTTGGCTTACAGGGCAAAGGGGCTGCTACATAACAGTAAGGCAATGTAGAAATAAAGATATTTATGCAGGCTGCACCAGGACTTGAAACTGGGACATTGTGGGACTGCAGTTAAGCTGTTTACTTCAACAGCCATATTTTGTAGCCAGGTGACACAGTTCAGCCAATCAAAGGGCCAGAATTTGCACTGGGACAGTGACAGAGACTTATGGGGAAAAAGCTGGGGAAATTCTTGGTGCCCTTTCTGACAACCAATCAGGCATCATACATCTTAATTTTTGTTAAGGAGAGTGACTTCAGCCAATGGGGAGCTGCCAGAAAGCTTCCAAAACCCAGAGACTGTCTGGTTCTGAGTCAGTTCAGCGGGAGCCCCTCCAGAGGGAGGGAAGATCCAGACCCTATGCAAAAAGATGGGACTGCAAGGCTGGGAAAGGGCCTGACTGGGGGTTGCCAGTAACTTGTCCCCCAGGTCCTGGACATGCCTTTCCCCATGTTTGAAAGAGTGTGTAAGGGAGATTAATTAGCAACTCTGCTGAGAGAGAGAGCTGCAGAGTCTGGTTACAGGCTGCTATGGTAAGAATCTACACCACAACGGTGAAGGTTGTTCAGGGAAAAGGTTGATTTGAATTACAAGGAAGATGGAGATCCTCTTGGGCGCTGCAGAGCCCATAGTGCAAAGGATGTCTGAAATTTCATCTACACCACATCGGTGAGACACCAAGTTTGGAAGATTTGTGCAAGGAAAAAGGTTCTGTCTTACCTTGGTAATGACACTGTGTCTAAAGAGAAAAGGGAAGGACAAAAGGTTCAAGAAATGGTTCTGGTTTTGGAAAATGGATTACGAAAAACAGACTGGTTTTATGTTGAAAAGGTTGAAGACAGAACCTCTTCTGCATCCATCTGCACCTGCACAGTGAGAAAAAGGATTTGTTCGGCATCAGAAGGACTGAGAGAAACCCTTCAGCACAGAGAAAGATTTTCTGGAAACTGCGTGTGAGCCAGAGCAAGCGTGGCTACTGTTTTGAATTAGAGAGACTGTAAGAGCAAAGAGATGGGCAGGTACCCTAGGCTCCAGAGACCTGCTGCTGCTGTTGAAATCCAGCTGAGGAAAGAAACTGTTATTGTGAAGTAGGAGTTCAGACTCTGCTGCTTCAGGGTCTGGAATGCAGGAAAGTTAAACAAACTGCTCTGGCTGCACATCGGAGCCATGTTTCTGATGAGAGGAACAAGAAACCAGGAGATTTCCAGCCTAATCCAGAGCCAGGTGGAGAACATGATAACCCCCACCCAGTGGGGTCTACTGGCTACAGGGGGCCACCAGCAGATGCTGGGGGAGCTCGGACACCCATGGCCTGTGAGGGAGCTGGGCTGTGGAGCCACTCCTAGGTCTGAGTCCCCTGTAGTTTCATGGGCCTTGCTAGGGAGCTCTGCAACTAGCCTGAACAGGCTGAAGGGGACAAGCTGCAAGACCTTCAGTCAAGCAGAAGATCCAAGCTTCAGCATTCTTGCCCCCTGTTTCAAGTCTTTCATGCCAACGATACCAAATTTCTGCTGTTCCTTCAACCCCTGATCATCAGTCACAGAGCCACCAGAGACTGATCCACAGAACCACGCATAAATGTAGGAATTGCCCTGCACCTGGGGGATGTATATAGTTTTGCTCTCAAGTTATGCCCAATGACGTAGAATGTAACAGTTAAAGAAATCCAAAAGAAAGGGGAAAGTTAATCTGAATTAAAGCAAGTGCAGCAATACCGGCCAACCAGCTGCACCACAGGCCTGCAACTAAAGGGTTGGGTATCCAGGGACAGAGTGTTGAGGATTATTTTAACTGGTACCAGTTGGGGTTCTGTGAGAATGTACAAAACCTGTAGCAGTTAGCTAGTTAGAGGATTGGTGGCTGCAATACTTAAAATGTGGTTTGGGTTGAGAAAAGGGGAAATGATGGTTTTAAAAATGTGGATTGTTCAAAAAATGCCAATCTCTAAATGCAATTGAAAATGTTGTGCTTCATCTCTAATCCATTCTCTCCTTCCTAACCCTCCCCATGTAAATAAATATAGTATTAACTGTTTTGGAAAGCTTCTGATTCAAGAGCCTGATTTTGTGAGCATGTTATTAGCTGAAGTCAAAAAATTTAAAGTGTTAAAATTGGGGATTTTTGGTTCATGGTATCCATGTCTGGAGTGAGTGTATGGGGAGATGGGTTTTGTACAGCATCCCAGGGGGTTGTACTGGTGAAAATCTAACCCACTTAAATTGTACTCTGGGTGGAGGCACCACACATTTTATTTTCTAACTAGGGAAAGGACCCCCGGTAACAGCTGAATGGGAACCCAGGCCCCTTAACCTTGTTCTGGCAGGCAAGGCAGGGGTAGTAGCACTCTTGGATAGTCGGTGCGAGGGCTACACATAGATCTAGCCTTCCCTATCCCTCCGATTCTATACCTCTCCATTGGCCATAAAGAGCTAGTACACTGTCTAAAACTAACATTCATTTTTAAAAGCAGTCAACCATTACCTTTTATATCTGAAGTATTTTTCTTTCCATTTGGTTAATTATTTTATTTATTTATTTACTGAAATGTTTCACCAGGAGGGCACACTGAACAACAAGTTGCTCATCTCTCGGTGCGACCTGTGGGGCGGGGGAACATGAGGATAACTACAGAGATTGATACAATATAACAAAATACATATTTGGTTAACATTCAACTAGGAAATACATAGATTTATAAATTCACAATGACTAGCGAGGGGGAGGGAGCAAGGGAGTAGCTAGAAAACAGTGCATTTACAGTATACAACAGTTTTAGGGAAAGGTGGGCTGGAATCAGCATCGACAGTACAATAATCAACAATACAGCAGAAGTGCAGAATAAGGTACAAGTGCAATGGTATTTTGGGTCTGTCAGTATAATATAGAGTAGTGGAGTGGAGGAGGTGGAGTAGAGATGGGGGTGAATGAGGGGGAGAGAGAGGCATGTTAAGGTTGGTCCCCTTCAGGATGCTGAGAACCCTGCCAGGGGATGGGGCAGGTGAAGATAGAGTAGATGGAGAGGAGGAATAGGAGGTGAGAGGCAAACCATGTGTCTGCTTCAAGATGCTGAGAACCCTGCCGGGGCAGAGCAAGGTGAATATAGGATTGAGGAAGAGAAGAAACAGGGTGAGAGAGGCATACCATGATCTGGCCCTTTCAGGATACTGAGAACCCTGCCAGGGGGTGGAGCAAGGCAAAGGTAAAGCAGGGATAAGATAACTGGTAGGGAGGACTGGAGGGAGACAGGAAGAAAGGGTAGGTAGGGAGAAAATTTGAGGATTAGAGAAATGGGTTAGGTAAACTAGAGCAGACATTAAAAGAGGGGGATTAAGGTGGATTAAAGCAGGAACAGCTGGAGGAGAGGTAGTTGTGAAGGGCAGAACTAAGGGAGTAGGAGGAGGAGGATGAGTGGTGTATTTGAAGGAGGGAGTTTCAGGCTTTAGGGAATCTATAGGAAAAGTCAAACTGTCCAATGAGTGTGGAGCAGTTGGGGACAGCCAGAATGCGACTGTCAGAAGATCTGAGGGAGTGTGGGGGTGGGGGTGAGATTAAGAGAGATGTGGTGAGGTAAGGAGGGAGTTCATCCAGTCAATATTTGGAATTGAGTTTGGAGCAATGGGAGCGGCACCTGTTAGCGAGTGGGGGAAATGACAGGGCATGATAGAGATCACAGTGATGAGACCAGGAGGGAGCATCAAGAGCAAAGCTACAGCAGGAGTTAAAGAGAGTGTACAATCTGGCCAGGGAGGACTTGGGAGCGGCACCATAATCTACGTCACAGTAGTCAAAGATGGGGAGGATCATCTTTTGGACAAGTTCATGCCTGGCCGTAGGAGATATGCAACTATGGTTCCTATATAAGGCACCAAGTTTGGGGTGCAGTTTTTTCAAGATGGTATCAACATGTCCAGAGAAGTTGAGATGTTGGTCCAGCCAAACCCCAAGGTATCTGAATGAGGTGGTGTCCTCTAAGATAGTCCCATCCAGGGTGTGGAAAGAGGGCAGGTCCCGGAGCCTTAACAGTCTCTGCCTGGTGCCAAAGGTCATGGAGACAGTCTTCTTGGCATTTAGGAAGAGCTGATGGGAGGAAAACCAAAGCTCAATCTGGTGAAAATCATGCTACAGAGTGGTTTCAACATCAGCTGGGTTTTTGCCAGAGATGTACAAGGCTATCATTGGTGTACATGTGGACGGAGGAGGAGGGGGGGGGGAGCAGACTAATGGAAGGTTGTTTGGGAATATGAAAAAAAGAATGGGACCAAGCACTGAGCCCTGTGGGACTCCTGTGGTGATAGGGAGTGGAGGGGATATGGAATCTTGGACCTTGACAGACTGAGTTCTGCAGGTGAAGTTGGCCCTAAACCAGGAGGAGGTAGATGCAGACAAACCAGCTGACATGAGGGAGTTGAGAAGGAGTGTGTGGGAGACAGTGTTGAAAGCCTTGGCGAGGTCGACAAAGATGGCTGAGGTGATGAGGCCATTGTCCATGCCAGTGAGGATGGCATCAGTGAGCCTGAGTAGGTAGGTGGTAGTGGAGTGATTTTTTTCGAAAACCGGATTGGAACAGGGTGAAGAAGGAGGAGGTAGTTAGGAAGGAGGTGAGTTGAGAAAGGACCAAGTGTTCTTGGAGCTTAGCAAGGGTGGGGAGGAGAGAGGTAGGGTGAAAATTACCAGGAGAAATGGGTCATTAGAAGATTGTTTACCTGGTTTTAGTAGGGGTGATGTGTGGAGCAATATTCTGCCTGGTAGTTGACATATCTAGCTCTATCCCCCCCCCCCCACTACATCATCGTCACTATGACCTCACAGACTATGACATCACTGCTGCTTAGGAACAGCCACACGGTAGCTGCCAGGTCATTCACCTGTGATGTCACAGTCAGTGAGATCATAGTGCTGATGATATAGTGGAGGGCATAAAGATAGATATGTCAGCTGCCAGGCTGAGAGCTATTCCGCACATCCAGCACAATATTATCGCATAGAAAACTTTCTAATGAGCAAAGGGAAAAAGAAAAAATACTTCAGAAAATCTGTATTTTTTTCCTGTCTGCTAGTTTTGGTTTCACTAGCTCTTTAAAACTACTGCTTCAACATCACTTTACATATGCCTGTTTTTGTACCTAACCCCTCTTTCCTACTTCCTTTCACTTTGTCCTTCCTCTGCCTTCTAATACTGTACATCCTTGTCCCTGCTCTGTCTTCCCTATCACATTCCTGTTCATTTTCCCCTTCTCTATTACATTAAAACATATTGCCCCATATGCATTTTGGTATTTGCATTTTTTTTTGTTTTTCTGTGCTGGCTCCCCAAGCCCAGACAGGCTCGCAAGGCTCCGGCAGCTGCCCCCTCATACTCGGGCTTGTCCCCCCAAGTGGGGCCGCTGATAGGTGAACTCTGGTGGCTAGAGGGGACAGCAATGGAGCTAGCTCTTTAGCGGGGGCTGGCATGTTTGTTTCAAAAGCTGTGAATCCCATGGGGGTGGGGACATGCAATGATGACCCGCATCTGCCCTGTCCCCTGAACATACAAGCGCCGACCGCAGTGGAACTCCCAGCCTCTACCAGGGTCTGTCGTGTGTCAGATACTCAACCCCACCTCTCCCCAGAGTAGGAGAGCAGTCCTCCAGATGCTCAATCCTACTCCCCCAGCCAGCCCTCTGACTCCTGAGTCCATTCCCAAACCTGGGTTGTCAGCACCACAGAGGGAGATTGTGCCTCTGTGCCAACAGGCCGGTATTTACATTTTTATATTTGCTTGCATGCAGGCACAATTAACATGTTGCAACAGCTTGCTAGAGTACCAGGTTGTGGAGGTGAGGTCATCTTGTGGCCAATGCCCCTACTGCTTTGTGGGGCTTGTCTCTGTGGCACCAATAAATGAGCATGGTGTCTATGACAGCAATGCAAAAACGTGCCACTGACTTGAATCATTTTCACTGCTGCAATGAGGGCGCGCCCCCTCATTGCAGGGCATGCCTTACCCGGTGTTACATATCATTAAACATGGTGGCAGCTTCTGCCATCTGCCTCTAGTCCCCAGGAAGCCGATGTAGGGGGGTGTCCAATCCCCCCTGTCAGCATGCCCCCTGCCCAGTTAATTTGCTGACAGGGGAGCCCAATCCCCATCGGCATAATATCCCCTATAAGAATTTATGTGCCGAGGGGGTGCCCAATCCCCCTTGGCATCATGTTCCCCCTCTATTTGCCAATGGGGTTCCCAATCACCATCATCTGCAGTCCCCCCCCCCAAAAAAAGAAAGAAACACCTAGGTGGCACACTGGGAGCCCACCTCAGCATGCCAAATGTCCCTATAAAAAAGAAAACCTTCCCACAATGTTTTTTTTATTTTGTTTACCTGTGAAAGAAAAAACGATCCCTCGCTTTCTGTGGCATCCTCCCCCACCGCACCCACCCTCTGTGCACCTGACCACCCCACACCCCCACCCCATACTTACCTCCAGAGCCTGCGCAATGATCTTGGTGGACCAGGAACACGTCTGCACTCTTCAAAGCCGACCGCGAACTGAAGAAATGCCGATATGCTGTAAAATGGCATTTTTTTTTTTCAACTTAGGTGGATATCTCACCCATCTTTGCAACTTTTAGCACCAAATTTTCAACATGGGGTTCTTGGGACCCCACCTCAATGAATTCAGTCACTGTCATGTTGTTATTCGGTCCCAAAAGGTGATTTTGTGGTCTCTGTGCGGAATCACCTTTCGGGACTGATTAATAAAATGTCAGTGTCACTGTTCATGAGGTGGGCTCCCAAAGAAACTATGTTGCAAATTTGGTGCAAAGATTCCATAAAATGACTGTTACGTGCATGTGTGGCGCAGTTCCATGCACACTCGTAACTTCAAGAATTTTTAATATTTTCACTCCAAATTTTCAACATTGCCATTTTTTCACATCTCCTTACATACAGTGCAGCTGTCATTTTTCATATTTTGCCCGAAATATGTTTTTGCACATCCAGCGCACAATGGCACGGTTGCTGTGGGAAATCAATGTTCAGGACGGATTAAGAAAATCACACTGCCACTGTTCATGAGCAGAGGTCCCAAAATGCCTATGTTGAAAATCTGGTGTAAAAAATCTCCAAAACAATTGCATTATGGGGGTGTGTTGCGCAGTTTATATGCATGCTTGTGACTTCACCAATTTTTTTATATTTTCACTCCAGATTTTCAACATTACCATTTTTTTGCACCTCCTCATGAACAGTACAGCTATAATTGTTTACACGCTGTTCAGAATGTTTTCGCACCTGTGGCGCCAAATGGCACAGTCACTGTGCAAAATCACCTTTCAGCTAACAAACTGATAGTGTCACTGTTCATGTGGTGGGGTAACAAAAAGCCAATGTTGAAAACTTGGAGTGGAAATACCAAGAAATGCCCAGGGCGTTAGGGTTTCTGACCATAATGCCCTGCCTGTAGGGACTGAGAGGCATCAGGGGTGTGACTTGGGATTGTCTACAGTAATGCTCACGCCATTCCACCCCCAGCCTGAAGCCAGTGACAGGCATTGAGGTGTGCCTTGGACTCTTCGGCCCCAACGTTCACCCCATTCTCCTATACTGCACCCATTTCAGCCTATTTCCTTATGGAATGGGGTGACTGTAAAGTCGAACACCCCAAGGCACACCTCAACACTTGTTGGTGTCTGCAGGGTAGGGTGAGGTGAAATGGCATCAGCGTAATGGTGACAACCCAAAGACACACCCCAATGCCTGTCCATCTCTGCAGGGTGGAGGTGGGGTTGGTGTCACTTCAAGACTTCACTGCCATTCCTATTCTGCATCTGTCTAACTCCTGCACTTCCAATGCTAATACCAGCAAGCAAAAATTCGGTATTGACAAATGCTTGTTTATTTATTGAAAGTGTTTAACCAGAAAAATCATACAGAGATAAACAGGAATTTCACTTACAGATGTGCCCTATTGTAATGTGGCTTTGCAGCTAGCAAGCAAAAGAACCATAGCAGATCAACAAAACTAAATATATAAAGAAACGACATAAGTAGCAAAATAGAAAAATTACATTTGATTACACCAGTAATATCACGTTACATAACGTGCAAGGTATATACAGTAGATAGGCATACCATAAAGTACAGAACAGTCCAAATTTTAGCAAGCAAAACAACTAAAGCAAATGGAAATGCAGTGTAATAATAAGCTATAACTAAAATAACATTTGATCATGCCATTAATATGGGAATGTTACTGTACATTAAGTGCAAAGCAAGCAGGCATAAATACCATAAAGAACATTATGTCGCCCTCTGCCCTTCTCACCACCAGAATGAGACTCAGAATGTGGTGTTTCTCTTTACAACACTGTGCTTTGACCCATTGCTTTATTTACACTGTGCATTAGGGTTGATTTGGTGCATTTGTCAAAGACTTTTTTTTCACAACATATTGCTCAATTTTCAGTTCAATTTATCTATCAGTCAGCTAAACGCTTTTTTGATATATCATATGCAAAACTTGTGATAGACATTATGCAATGTTATGATTACAAAATTGTAAATCTTAAAATGTTACCACAAGTTAAAACTGGCAGAATCATCAATTCATTTGTACATGCAATGTTTAGTCTTGTTAATAATACCCAGATCTCAGCATAAGCGTGTGATAGGGAGAACAAAATAGCACTATTGATTGCCTTCAAATAACATTGTGTCAATATTGTACATGTAGATGGCTGAGGAAAGATTGCATACATAGAACACAGACACAGACACATAAAAACACAGAATTTGACAGCAGAAAAGAGCTGCTTTGCCCACCTGGTGTCTACCTAGATGTTCCCTCCCTATTCAGTCTCTGCAAACCCTATCTGTTATCTGTAGACCCTCCCACTTTCCCACATCCTATCTAACATACTCCCATGTCTATCCCATGCATGCTTGAAGTCTCCACTGTTCTAGACCACCATTTCTACTGGCAATCTACTCCAAAAACCCACAATCCTTTCAGTGAAGAAATATTTCCACACATCACTCTTGAATTCCCTCCCCCACCCCAGCTTCATTGCATGTCCCTTGGTCCTGATGCTTGTTCTCATTTGAAAGGGACTCCCTACCTGTACACCACCCCTTTGAGGTACTTGTAGGTCTCTATCATATGACATCTCCCTCTCCTTTCTTCCAGGGTCTACATGTTGAGATCCTGCAATCTCTCCCCACAGGGCTTCTCGTGCAAACCATCCACCATTTTAGTTGCCCTCCTCTGTACTGTCTCCACTCTGTCTATGTCCTTTTTGAGGTGTAGTCCCCAAAACTGAACACAGTATTCCAGGTGTGACAGCACCAGTGAGCAATAGAATGGCAACACCACCTCCCTTCACTTGCTGGAGACACCCCTCTCCTATGCAACCCAGCATTCCACTAGCCCTACCCTCCGCCTTGTCACACTGCCCTATCATATTGAGGTCCTTAAATATGATAACCCTGAGGTCTCTTTTCTGCCTGGTGACTGTTAGTACTTCCCACCCCATCATATATTCAGCACTGGGGTTTCTATGTCCTAGGTGCATTATTTTCCGGTTTTTGGCATTGAACCCCAACTGCCATGTTTTTGACCATTCATTTAGTTTATATATCCCAGCACATTTTTTCCAGCCCTTCCTGAATGTCCACCCTCTTGCAGATTCTTTGCATCATCTGCATCTGCAAAAAGGCATGCCTTCGCTTTCAGCTCTTCTGCAATGTACCCCACAAAAATATTGAAGAGGACTGATCTCAATACTGAGCCTTGTGGTACCCCCACTTGTCACACTGCCATCTTTAGAATGATGTCATTGATCACCACCCTTTGCCTCCTATGTTTTAACCAGTTTTAATGCAATTTACCACTATGGTCCCACTCCTAGGTTGCTTGACTTCTAACTTCCTAATCAGCATTCTATGCAGCACCGAGTCAAAGCCCTTGCTAAAGTCTAAATAGGCCATGTCCACTGGTCTCCTCTGAACAATTTTTCTGATCACCCAGTTAAAGAAATCTATTAGATTTGTCATGACCCCCCCCCCCACACACATGAATCCTTGTTGCCTGTGGTCTTGAAGCCCACTGGATTCAAGATGCTCTATCAACCTTTCTGTCAGTAGTGTTTCCATCAATTTCTCCACCACTGAAGTGAGCCTGACTGGCCTATAGCTGCTAGCCTGCTCACTGCTATAGCTCTTGTGTAGAGGAACAGTATTAGCTGTCCTCCAGTCCTCTGGACCTACTCCTGCTTCTAGTGAGTTGTCATGTTAAACAAGGCTTTCAGCGGAGTGGTCAGTTATTTTTGTACCCTGTGGTGAACCCCAACCAGTCCTATAGCCTTGTCCACATTAAGGGCTGCAGGTCCTTTCTGCACTTTTTCTTCTGAAAATGGACCTGTGTCCACCCTCCTCCCCATCCTATCCCTGCTTCTCCCTGGTGGTCCATACCCTACACCCACCTCTGTGAAGACTGTGCAGAAATACCTATTTAAGATGTTTGCTTTTTCTCGGTCTCCTTCTGCACAGTCTCCACTTTCTGCCTTCTGTATTCTTACTGACTCTACCCTTGTTTTCCTCTTCTCACTTATGTACATGTAACCCTGGTGCAGTTATACCAAGGGCCACTACCCCATCTGCTTCTCTGGTGGCAGGTTGAGGAGCCTGAGTTCAGAAGTACAGGGTACTGTGGTTTGCCTACCAACAGTAGAAATACGATTTTAGTGTCTCCACCCAGAGTAATGGTTACATGGGTTACTTACTAAACTAGTACAGCCCTCTAGGAAGCTATACTCACCCACACCCCTGACTAGTGACCTTGCACCATGAACACAACAATTACCATATGTAGCAGTCAACACACAATTAGTGGTGAGTACTAATAATATGCTCATGGACACCACACTTACTAGCAGGGTCTGGACTTCTGGCATATACCCTGTGCCTCTTGTAAGAAAACAGTTTCCTGTAACAAAAATGCTTTTGCACAGTACCTTTGAAATCACTCAGTAACTGAACACTGGGTAATATGCTCATAGCCCAACTTAACATCAAACAGTAAATCAGATTCATTAAGGGGGACTTGAACAAGGAAGGGGCATGAATTTAGGCTAACGATTGCTGCAATACTGCAATTAGGTGGATAATAAATAATGCACATTTAATCTGTCCCCGAATTAATCAGTCTGACCAGCTGCTGGGTTTCCAGACTGGAATTTGGGTGCAGGCCTGAAGTGTTGCCACAGGTAGGCCGGTGTTGCAGCTGGTTGGGGCCCTTCATGGAAAGAAGGGTGTTATTAAACAGATGGAAACACTTGCAGACAAACATGTATTTGTAATCCCAGGCTGGATGGCCTGTAAACACAGTTAGAAACCAATGCAAACTAATAAAGCAAATCAGAAGACACAGAAGCACTTACTTGGTTGTTGCAGGGGCTACCCTGATTGTACTCACTGCACCCAGACAGATGGATGGAATGGCTGGTGACACCATGGACCACTGACCTCTCAGGATTCAGGTGGGGACAAGGGGGGTGACAAGACTCACCTTCTCTTCACAGCCTTTCCCTATAGATGGCCACAACTTGTGATTTGATTCTCTGCAGGGGCTGACTCCCCAAGGCTGGTCTCTCACAGAGCAGTGGCTGGATCTGGTGCAGGAATAGTCTTTTAGGGCCAAAGCTGGCATGGGCCCAGTAGCTGAAGCTGACTTAAGAACACATTGGCAAAGTCTTTTAACATGCAGCTTGCAGACTGACATAAGAACCAAGCAGAAACAACTGGCAACTGTGGATTAGATACAAACGCCACATTTACCAGCTCCAACTGGCACTGGAGTCCTTAGACTGAGAAATCTTCTCTCAGTTTTATCAAATGCCCTCTCTTCAGGCAAAATATTTGTTCCAGTGTCAAAGTCTCTGAACTTAGTCATGGTAACAAGACTTATATTTTCAGTTCTGCGTTTCAGCAGCTTGAGGCTTTACAGGGTGGCAGAGCAGACTGAAGATCCCCACAATGGTTCAGCTCACACAGAAGTTTCTTCCTTCTCGATGGCTCAAGCTGAACTTCCAGCCCAACTGCTGTAGCGTCACTTTCTTTCTGCTTTTAGGCAGTCTGAGTTTCCTTCAGCTCCTGTAGGGAGGCAAACAGGTAGGGTTGCCACCTGTCAGGTTTTTTACCTGGTGATCAGGTTTTCAGGGTCCCTATCAGGTAATCCGGTTTTGCTGTGTTCTGGTCAGGTTTTTGAACCACTTTGAGTGCTCACATACTTTTGAAACAAATGTTGTCATATTAGACATTCTTTCAGCTGCATGTCCAGTTTACAAACAAGTTCTGTTGTCACTATAACCCTTTGTTTGTGAAAGCAGTCAGCCTGGGAGGTGTAAAGTATGGCCATTAACACCATTAGCACTTACTTAACCTAATCTTTTCCATTACACCTTAAAGTGGCATAGCAGCACAGCTGCCCCCACCTTTTGTAACAGTAACAGTAACAGTAACAGTAACAGTAACAGTAACAGAGCCAGTTGTCTTCCACTTTCATTTGCTGGTAAACATTTTCATCTCTAACAGAATTTAGGCATTTTTAAATGTTTTAAATTATATTTTTTCCTCAAGAAAATGGTATGGTCAGTTCTTTTTCTTTGAAATACTGTGGACATGAACAGGGAAAGGAGCCAGAAAAAGATATAACGTACAGATTACAGGAAACAATTTATGATGTATTATTATCTACCATGTATATTGTTGTATGCTATTTACAGTATTCCCCTTGTCTCCCCCAGATCATACCTGTAAATATTTCTTTATCTCTGTATGTTTATTTGGTTAACCAATGTCAATAAATAAATACGTAAGTAAATGGATGACTAGGAAGAACCTAGGAAAGTAACTTAACAGGTACAGTACAGTATCTTAACATTTTTGTTGAACTGCTGCTTTAAGTGTTGTCTTTTATTTATATAACAAATGGCCTTCTAGGAGGAACAATGCATGATGAGTCATGAAAATGGGTGGGGCTAGGGGTGGAGCTTAGGATCCGTTTTTTTGCCCCATCCAAAGATGGCAACCCTACAAACAGGCCATTACCCTGCAATTTCTCTCAGACCACAAAGGAACTCCTTCTCAGTGACTCAAGCTAAACACAACTGCCTCTTGCACAAAAACAGTCCCACAGAAGACCAGGATCTCTGTATTCCAGTTAGCTGCCTACACTGTCAATCACAGTTTGAGAGCTCTTATTGGTTCATTTAGGCGCAACAGGAAAGTTCACAGTTTTACCCACAGGCACTGTAATAAGGACCACTTGAGGATTCCTTGGTCCGACTGGTCCAAATGCCTAGTCCAGGACCAAACATGGTGGCTCCCATAGTGGAGGAACAGATAGGTAAAGTAAACAACTCATTTATTCAGTAACAGTAAGAATTTAGAAGTAAATATTTACAGTACATCGAAGAGCTCCCTCTGCACTATCAAGCAACTTCATTGATTAAGGTCTTGCCTGGCTGGTCATGAACTCTGTTGTACTTGGATCCAGCCCAGGCTATTTATACTATACAACACTGGCAGCAGCTCTTAAAGGGATAGCATGGTGGCACAGCATGGCACACTCATGCAGATCAACAATACAGCATTTCTTTGTATGTATTTAACTTCTCTTACTGTATGGTTGCTAGGCAGTGGGCATCAAAGAGCCAGGAGATACCCAAGGTAAGCCCCCAAATTTGGGGTGTTACATGCTACCCTGCCCAGGAAACTTGGCATCTGCATCAAGTCTATAATACAAATAATAATTGCTTGCAACACCTTCTGTTCTATATAGGTCCTAGACCATACATTATTATATATTATACAATGGCAAGAAAGAATCCTGGCTGCTGATTGGTCAGTTGGCCATCACAGCAGGATGTTATCCTGGCATAACATCCCTGCTGATGATATATGGATGGCCTTGAGCATTACCTGCATTTTTCTTAAATAAATATTTTAAAACACTAAATAAAATTCTTTAAAATTATTTTTTCTGTATAAAACAATGAGCCATTGTATAATAGGCATAATGCCTCCAGGGTGGGGGTTATGCTGGGATAACATCCCCTTCTCGGGTGTTATGCGCCCTCGGCCGTGTGGTCTCAGCCCTAACACCCGGTGGGATGTTATCCCAGCATAACACCCACCTGTCAGTATTATTCTTTACAAATAAATTTCTGTAGCAGAAATAAAATAAGTATATACAAAATAGCATTCTTTACCTTCAAATGACATTTCTGTTAAGCAATTGCATAGTTTATACATATACATCTCTTTGTAGCATTGAGCATTTTTTCAATCACCGTCAGTTTAAGCATTTACCCATACAAAATAACATTCCTTGACCTCCTGCAACCCTCACGCATTGACCCATTGATATGAATAGCCTGTACTTTTTCAACTGACCCTTTTTACTCTGTAAGGGTGACCCCTAGGATACTGGCTGGAGGTTTTGATTATTACCTTGGAGGATGCAGGAAACACTAGTTTGGGCATGGCTTTTGCTGTAATGTACATCCCTTTATGAACTACATTCATGGGCAAGTCAGTAGGCTTTCCTGGCATGTCATAAGTGAGCTGAACCACAGGTTTTGCACCTCTTCCTGAATGTCTAGGCATAGGGGGCATTGGCACTGACACTTCAACAGTAGCATTTGGGTTCATGATTCCTGACTCATTGTCCAGCAGCAAGACAGCTTCTGAAGAAAGGGGTACCACTGAGCTCTCTTGAGGATCAGAACTGATTAGAGGTCCTTCATTTAATAAATTACATTGGTTCTCTGACTCTTGATGCTCATCTTCATCTGAAAGTGGTTATCTAACAAAGTTAGATTCATCCAACACACAGTAGACATTTTCTGGAACAACAATACTTTCTTGGACATGAAGTAGTTCACTTAACCCACTTAGTCCAGCATCACTGTACTTCCCAGCGTGCTCACTACTGGCTCTCTCTGCTTCTAGCACATTAGGTCCACGTGTCCACCAGGCAAGGTGAGTCTGCTACTTCAGAGGTCACACACATGCATGAAAGGTAGCACACTAGTTGGGGTGCAGAAGTAACACACACATGCATGAAAGGTAGCACACTAGGTTGGGGTGCAGACAGTAACACAAACATGCATGAAAGGTAGCACACTAGGTTGGGGTGCAGACAGTAACACACACAGGCATGAAAGGTAGCACACTAGGTTGGGGTGCAGACAGTAACACACACATGCATGAAAGTAGCACACTAGGTTGGGGTGCAGACAGTAACACATGCATGAAAGGTAGCACACTAGGTTGGGGTGCAGACAGTAACACACACATGCATGAAAGGTAGCACACTAGGTCGGGGTGCAGACAATAAAATAATTCCACAATATTGTAAATAAGAAATCTTGTACTCACCACCAAAATATACAAAAACAAAACATGGTTCGCTGTAGTTTAGAAAGTGCCCATTTTATTCAGGTGTAGGTACAACACAACACAACACACCTTGATGCACTTCAGAACAAGGTCCTTTCTCAACAAGAGTGTAACATTCAAAAAACAGTCGCATTATATACCAGTCATGATAACATCACTAATGACATCAACTAAAGTGCCTATAGTGACAAAAAGCTTTCATGCAATAAGTACATACAATAAATACAATGTGTTTCACCCATATCTAATTAATTACAATTCCTAATATAAATACAATTTAAAAACACTAAGATTCAGCTTTGTTAAACTCCATGAAAAGGCACATCTATATAACTCTCAGTTTTCGAGTAACTTTGAATTATTTGTTTCTTTGCCAAATTCATTTTCGTGTCTTTTATTTGTAGTCTCTGGAGCCTCAGCTTCCAAGTTCACAGATACATGACACCAACACTAGCTATGGTGCTTCTTTAGAGAAAACTCTTTCTATCCCTTTATATTTCTCCTGCAAAGAGAGAAACAGAGTTGTCTGAGTTTCAAAACTGTAATAGGGATTTTATAACTATATCTATAACAAGGAGACGTTTCCAGGAACTATACAGAGCTTATTCAGACCTACCCCCCCCCACACACACACACACACACTCACACATACACAACCACTACCACCATATGGACACTTAAATATGCATAGAAAAATATTATGTAATACATATGAATTAAAACATTGCCATCGTCCTTTCATAATATTTAAAATAACACTTACAATTCATGCATTTATTCGAAGTGTTTCTGTACCATTATTTTGCTACTTGCCTTTAATTTACTGAACTAGATTTATTTCATGGCTATTCCTGCTAGTGAAAAAAAAGAAAAAAGGAAAAAGAAGAAAAATATTAGTTATTTTGGCTTTCATAATATTGCAGTATTTCAAAATAATGGTACCCGTCTGACAAAAGATGCCTGATAGTTATTTCCTTATGAGCTGCCATATCCAAATGGAAGTTGTACACCAGTCAAATCTGGGAGATGATAAATAGAATATACACATGTTAATGTCAACCTATATATATATATATATATATATATATATATATATTCATGGCAAAAACTCCATTTAAGCGCATCAGTTAGGGTTGTTCCACAGTGACAGAAACGAAAATTTCAATGTTGGGGTTACCAGCCCTTGCACCCACCCACTCCACCCCCACCAACAGGCATCGGGGTGTGCATTGGGGTTGTTGGTCCTAACTCTCAACCCATCCCATGTGTAAACAAACTGAGATGTTGCAGTGTAGAAAAATGGGGTGAGAGTTAGGACCGATGACCGCTAACGCACACCTCGATGCCTCTTGCGGGGGTGTGTGCAGGGGCAAACCCCAAACATCGAATTTCCTCACTTTTGTCACTGTGGAACAACCCTAACTGATGCACTAAATGGATTTTTTTGCCATGAATTTCCCTTCTTTTTGAGAATGAGGACTATAAATAGTGAATGGAATGTGGTGGTGGGAGCGCAGGCTCTTCGGGCCCCACGCTCCCAGCACATGTTTTTTTTGCCACATAGTAATGGTAACTATAATGCAAATGCAAGTGCAAATGGTAACGCACATGGTGACACAAACATAAATGGTAATGCAAATGGTAAGAGAAACACAAGCGCAAACAGTAATGAAAACAAAAATGGTAACACAAACGGTAACGCCAACAGAAATGCAAATGGTAAAAGAAATGCAAATGGTAACAGAAAGGCAAACAGAAATGCAAACGGTTAAGGCTATGGCACCAGAGAAAGAAATAGTAATGCAATTGACAATGGAAATGCAATCAAAAATGCAACGCTATAAGGCAACAGAAACTCAAGCGGTGACAAAATGCAAACAGTAACAGTAGCATGATTGGAAATGCAAACAGTTACAGTAACAGCAACGATGACAGCAATGTGAACAGTAACACAAACAGAAATGGAAACTCAAGCGCATACGGATACACAAATGGTAACACGCACGGTCATGGTACTGCAATTAGAAACACAAATGCTAATGATAACAGCAACAATAATGCCAAAGGAAACAGAAACAAAAACACTAAGGCAAGCTCATATGGAAACGCAAACCATAATGTGCACGGTGATGGTAATGCAATTGGAAATGCAAATGGTAATGGTAACAGCAATGATGATGCCAAATGAAAAGAGAAACACAAAGGGAAGGGCGGCTGCAAACGCAAATGGAAATGCACATGGTGATGCAAATCAAAACGCAAACAGAAACGGTAGTGGAAATGCAAATGGTAGCAATAACACAAACACAAGCGCAAACAAAAACGCAAAGGGTAACTCATACGGTGGCATACACAGGAACGCTAACGCAAATGGGTACAGAAACACAAGTGGAAACGCTAACTGCAACAGTAATGGAAGCGCACACCTTGGTTTTTCCCAACAGCTCCATAGAGAAACACAGTGAGTACAAAGAATGTATGCAAAATAATGGGCCCCAGAGCAAAAAATGAGCAGTTGGAATGCTATATTGCTTATATTTCAGGAACTGTACGACGTAGAAAAAAAATTTAAATTTCATATTATTTATTACTTTCCTGGCTAGTTTTGCACTCAGGGGGCTGAGCATTTTTCTGGTAAAAAGTCCATATCTCGAACCGTTTCTGAGATACGGGCCCCAAAACGCGCGGCGAATGCTGCAGTGTTAGTCTATGGGAAAAAGCATCAACTTTGGAGTACTGTAAGTTTGCACCCCTGCAATATTTTTTCACCAAACCACCAAAAGGCACATGAGTGGGAAGTTGGCTTTCTTCCCTCCAAATTCCAGCCCAATAGAGCAAACCAGTGTTTTGCAGCAGTGTGGAAAATAATTCAAGTTATTTTGGCCACAGTGTCGCAAAGTAGTGTGACACTACTTTGCAACACTATTTTTCCCAAAAATTTCAAAAACATATTTCTGGGGTGTTTACCCCCCCCCCAAAAAAAAAAGACATGGCTAGCATGCGCCCATTTTAAAGTAAAACCGAGTTCTGGAAAGTTAATAAAAGCTGAAAGCAGTCGCAAAATCTTGAGCATGTATGAAAGCGGGACGCTCCCATGCATCACGCCCGGATATGTGCTTCATCCTGCTTTCACGCATGCACAAGATATTGGCGACTGCTTTTAAAGCTTTATTTAACTTTCCCAGTGCTCAGTTTTACTTTAAATGAACAGATCTAATATAACAATAGAAGATGGCTGCTGTATTTAACTTTCAGCATAGGCATAGGTAAAATCAGTATCCGTGCCAGCGCTCAGTGTCAGACATGCTCTCTTGGCTAGCTTATGCTTCCGGGGGATGGGGTACTTGCAACAGACCCAAAGGAAAGTGGAAATTCATCAAAATAACGAATACTGGTAAGAATACTACTGTAAAGTATGTATATGGCAATTGTGTGCATCATATGGGATCAGTGTGTGCATAAAGGCACACTGATGTAATTCTCTAAAAAAATGAGGGTGAAGGCTGACAGTGCCCCTTTAAGTAGTGTCTCTGTAGGTGGCATACTATTTACATACCTCTGGTTCAGATAATGAGCTAGTGTGTCTAGAACTCTCTCTTGTGGGACATTCGTATATAGTGACTCATTATCTAGTGTGACTAGATATGAAACATCACTAGTCTCAATGTCCTCCAATGTCCTTAAAATGTCCATTGTATCTTTTATATAGGCATCTAGTCCTATTACTGCTGGCCTCAAATGGTAGGCCACATATTTTGATAGCGGCTCCATAAGGGACCCTATCCCACTTACAATGGGTCTTTCTGGTGAATGTGTTAAGGACTTGTGCACTTTTAGTAACATATACATTGTTGCCCTGGTAGGAAAACCCATAAATAGAAATTGAACAGTCTCTTTGTTTAAAATCCCTTCTTCGACATTTCCCTCAAGAATTTATCTATTCGCCATTTAAAACCTTCTGTCAGATCTTTCTGCACTTCCCTGTAAAATGTCTTACCTTCAAGTTGTAGCAGTACTTTGTTAATACAATCTTCTGTGTTTTGTATTACAATCCCTCCCCCCTTATCTGCTGGCTTTATTACAATGGAGTCATCTTTCTCCAAATTCTCAAGTGCTGCTCTTTCATCTCATGTCAAATTATTATAATTTAATCATTGGCAGGTTGTCAAATAACTCTTCCAGGTCTCTCTCACATATTTCTTTTAATGTGGTTATAGCTGCTGAGAGGGGGTTAAATGTTGATTTCACTTTAAATCAGTGAGCTTCTGTTTGATTTGTTATCTGTGGATCCTTCAGTAGTTTCTGTATTATTATTTCATTTTCTATACTGTTCTTTTGTGGGGCAGCTCTCTCTTTTAAAAATGATTTTTAACTTAAGTTTTGCATGTCGTTTAAGGTCTAAAAGGTTTGAAACTTATTAATGGGCATTGTTGGCACATATGAAAACCCCTTGCTGAGTAGGCCGATTCAGCTTTTGTAAAGACTTTGTCTGGAGAGATTGATTATTTCCACTGTATGTGGGATCCTAGTGCATAGTTTGGGTCTCTTCTGATGTACTTGTTGTTGGTATCTCTTCTGCTCATGGCTGTACTGAGTCTTCCTGTTGTAATAAAAATCTTATCCTTGATTTCCTCCCCTTCCTCTTCCTTCACCTCATCTTCCTCCTCTCCATCTCACATTTTCTGTTCTGAAGCCCTGATATCTGTTGCTCCTTGTATTCCTGCAGGGTTCTGGTGGGGTCTGGCACCATTCTAAAAAAATATTCATCAGTATCATAGCTTTCTGACCCACTTCTATCAGTGCTGATATTAAAAGAGACCTTTCTAGCTCGTTTTAAGATTCCTCTTGGTTGCCTGTTTTTTTTCCAATTATAAACTTGATCCAGTTCATAATCATCTCTGTCTCTGTTCTGTGTTTTCTGTCTTTCAGCTTTAAGTTCTGCATCCAATTTCTGCATTGTTTCTTTTAGCTTTTTATTGTAATAATCAAAGTAACTGTGGTCCTCCAAAGTTACCAATATACTTTCCTGTTCCTTGGCTTCTTTCATTAATTGCTCTGTTACTTCTTTCCTGTATTCTATTATCAACCTCATTAGTTTATTGGATGCCTCATTACGGATATGTTGCCACTTTGCCATAAACGTTTCAACCTCCAGACCAAAAGTTGGATTTTTTTAACATTCTCAGATCCCTCAGTATTCGGGTAATTGCTAAATAAGCCTCCATGTAAGTTCGGTTCCAATAAATCTTGCGAATCTTGGAAATTAATTTCTCTAGCTTCTTAAAAGCATCATACAGTGATTCGACTTTCCCATTACTTAGATTACCGTTGGTTGAGCTTCATTTAAAAGGGGGTTTGCTTGACCCTCTGCTATCAATAGCTCATTAACAAATCTTAGTGGGTCATTAATGTCTTGTGTGTCCATTTCATTCTGTGTACTTGGTTTTCCCAATATTATGTTTGGTGTTTTTTCCAATGACATTTTTCACATGATTTATTCAGTGCACACTGAAATCTTTGCATATATACCTAAGCTCTCTCAGCTCACACAAAGGCTTATCAATAGCCCATTTCAACATCCGAAGTCTCCTGTCCAAGACTGACCTACTAACATGTTGGATAGCTGAGCAAGCTCTGGATATACCAAGCCTACAGGAACCTGGATCTCAGCTAAAACCCCTGACTCCTCCCTCACTCTCCTGAACTACACTCTACACTCTACACAGGCAGGACCATGGTACAAGAGCTGATGGTGTAGCTATCTACACAAAACAGATGCTCTTGAGATTAGTAACTCACTAAGAAGCTCACCTTGGCTCCCACTAATTCCTTATGGCTCAACTCTGCCTTCTGGCCTCACTCCCACTCTTCCCATGTGTGCTGTATGCCTCTCCCTGCCTATCCCATGCCTCCCTCATCACCACCCTCACCACCCTGCTAACTTAGCATCCAGAGGGGAACTGGTCCTTGTAGGCAATTTCAACTTGCACTGGCTAGCCCCATCCTCAAAAGCTCACACCTCCAAAATTGAATCCCTTAATCTCACCCAGTTGATCAATGAATCCACCTGCTACAACCCCCACTCCCAAAACCATTCTTTATTAGACTGGATCCTTACCTCCCACCCTCACAGAATAACCTCCTCTGGTGTCCTCTGTAATGCACTAAGTGACCACTGTATTACTTACTGTATCAGGAAAACACAACTGCCCAAATCTGCTCCCAAGTGCATCAACACTTGCTCTATAAACAAGTTGGACACTTACGCCCTCCTTACCAGTCTATATGAAGCTGACTGGCAACCTATCTACTCAACCCCTGATGTTGACATGGCCTCTTTAGATTCCTACACATCTTTACAAATATCTGGGACATCCATGCCCTCTGAAAAAGTCCAGGGACAAGAGCAGTACCACCCTTGGATCACGCACCTGTTCCTTGCCTCGTGACACGTACAATTAGTCTCCAGACATTTTGTCGCTGTGAACTGATAGCGGACAACTGGTCACAAGGCACAGTGGATGGTACTGTAATCGTCACTCATTTACTTTCATTGACAATACAATAGTCACCTAAGAAATACTTCTGAGCAAAAGAAAAGGCAAACCCACAAGTCTTTATTTAAATCAGGATTAAAATCAAGGAATGGGCAAAAATACTTCTGTGCAAAATGCTTGCTTGTGTGCAACTATACATATTAAGAATGGGCCAACCCACATTTTTTTATTAAAATCAAGGGAATAAGGGGTTTTGTGTAAAGTCTTTATTAAAAGCGAGTGTGTAAAATCATCAGGATTAAAATCAAGGGAAACAGGGTTTTTTGTGTGTAAAATCCTGAGTAAAAGCAAGGGATGTGTGTAAAAGGTGTCACATTACAACGCGGTAATGATTGCTGATTTCAGGGGAAATTTGGCAGGGATACAATGTATAACTGAAGGATAACTGACAGAGAAGTGGAGGAGCCTGCATGGGATACAATGGAGAACAGATCGAGGCGAGAATGAGCAGCCGTCAGGTAAACATTGCAATTTGTGGATATTATTTACTAATACCACAATAGTCACGCATGGATGTTTGGTCTCGGTTAAGATGTGGCTACAATTGACTACAACCAGCATGAGTGCGGCAATTTAATATCCACTGTCAGTTGTCTGCTCGAGTTCACGGCAACAAAATTGCAGGCGACGAGTTGTCTGTGAACAGTCCTTGCCAAATGCAAGGAAAGAGACAAGGCTTGGTTGTATTTTTAATCCAACCCCAACCCTCAGAGCAGGCAAGCTTTTAACACCCTACATAATGCCTGCACCAAGACCATGAGAAAAGCAAAGGTAGATTACTTTAGGTTCCAACTCTCACATGCTAAGCTCCCTCAATTCTGGAAAGTTGTGCACACACTCCTTGACCCACCAGCCCAGCCCTGCACCCCCACCTTCAAACTTCACGGCCAACCAGTCACTGACCCATGCCTCTGAAATCCTGAACCAGTTTTCACTTCCTGTGCCATGCCTCTAGGCTCCCCTTCCCCAGTTCCACCACCACCTCCCTTAGCAAAGACTTCAAGTTCACCCCCCCATCATATGTGAGGTACAGAAAGCCTATGCTCACTTAGCCCTGCAAAGACCAGCCAGGATGGGATTTACCCAAGCTCCTGCAGATCTCAGCTCCTGCGATTGCCAAGCTCCTTACACATCTCCTTAACCTCTGCGTTTTCCACAGGAACAGTTCCACAATCCTGGAAACTGGCCTGCATAATTCCCCTTCACAAAGGTGGTGACCCCTCCTTGCCATGCAATTATAGGCCCATCTTGCTCCTCCCAGCCATAGCCAAACTACAAGAATCCTTGGCCCACACCTGACTAGCTGACTACCTTGCAACAAACAACATCCTCTCACCCCATCAGTATGGCTTCAGGAAACACCATTCCACAATTTCCTCCTCCCTCCTGCACATCACCAGCAATATCCAAACTGCTTCTGACCAAGGCTTCCCTTATAGCAGCTATATTTGTCAGTTTAACAAAGACATTTTACTCCTTATCCCACCCTCTTCTCACTGCAGAAGCTTGAGGCAACTGGACTTGCCCCATCACTATAAAGGTGATTTCAGTCTTATCTATCAACCAGATTTCAATCTATTAGACTCGCTGATACCACATCCCCCTCTCCCTGTCCTGGCAAGCATCCCTCAAGGCTCTGTTCTTGGTCCCATCCTCTTCTCCCTCTTCATTAATGACCTCCCCCCCCGCACCAGTTCATCAATACACATGCTAGTGGCTCAGCAGGTTGCACACTCGCCTCTGATGCCAGAAGATCAGAGGGCTGTGGGTTCTATCCCCACACCAGGCAACTTGGTTTAAATTTCAGTACTGACACTGTAGTGCAGCATGAGGGGGGGGTGCTGCACTCCTGAGATGGCGTCTTTCAGTTGAGGCATTAAACCAAGGTCCCATCTGCCTTTTCTGGTGGTTGTTCAGGTGGACGTTAAAGATCCTATGGCACTTCTCGAAAAGAGTAGGGGAATATTTTATTGAAACACAAAACAAGACAAACAGTTTACAATAGAGTAGTAAAAAATTCTGCATTAGTGTAAACAAACCCAAATTCCCAATAACTCAGCCCACTCCAATTCCAGAATTACCAACCCACTAGAACATAAATAAGGGAGGAAAAAAACACACACATATGACCCAAACCCCAATAATAAGCAAAAAAAAACAATATATATCCTACACAGGAGGTCTTTCTACTATAGAGGATCACTTTAATTTAATAAATGCAGAGAATCCTTTCCACCATTTAAAAACATTTGTTCTTGGGTTATGACGTATTTCATAATCATAAATGTCCTGCAATTCTACTTCAACAAAAACTCTAAAATTCTCATACAAAACCAAATGTTGTTGTAGAACCCACTTACATCTTGCATTCCAGAGATAAAATTTAAGCATGTAAAAACACATGTAAAGTGCCAGTGTTAAAGCATTGCAAAGTGGAGGGTATATGCCAAAGCTAAAGATTCATAAGAGACAGTGGCCAGCCAATGTAATCCCAAGATTGTGCTAAATAAATCCATAAGTTACTAGTGTATGTGCAAGAAATCAAAAATGGGTGCTATCTTCCACCACTGCAATACAGTCAGAAAAGGGACAATAGCATTCTACTAACAGTTTATGCTTATTATTCCTCAATTGCTAGTCTGCCATAAGCACAACAATACAGTTTCTCATATTTTCAATGGGTTGCGCTGTTCATTTAGAAGGTGTAATACTTTATCATGCTGTGCTTCAGGACAAAGTTTAAACACTGGGTGCTCCGCACACATGTCGACATTATATTCAAATAAAGTTGGGAACAGGACAATTTACAAACTGACTCTTTATCTAAGTTCCACTTCTTAAGTTTCTGAATCGAACTGGTAAAGGAAGGTGGAAAGGTGAAATATTTAGAGTGTCAAGGGATGCGGCAGACCAAACTTGAAGAAAATCTGCTAAATTGTTCAGCAACCATTTAGTAGACAGAGCAGTCAAGGGTTGTAGGGCCAGTTTAAAATTTTGTGAAAAAACGGAGTGAAAAAACACCACCGGGTCCACCATCCTTAACCCACCTTTTTCTTTCTTTAAATAGGTGTAAAACCTTTTAATAGGGTTTAATCGACTGCTCCAAAGAAGTTGAAAAAATAGACTATAAAGTTTGGTTTCTGGAGTAGGGGGTAGGGGCCATATCATCCCTGTATACAGGAGTCCAGGAATGAGAAATTTCTTGATAACTGCCACTTGGTTTAATTTCGATAACCTCCACCCTTTCCATTTATTCACCTTGTACTCATAAGCCAAAAGGGATACTTCCCAATTATAAGAACCCAAATCATATCCTGAAAAACAAATCCTAAAATTTTTACAGGAAGTGACCATTTTAATAGTCTCAAACAGGAATCTCTGTTGTTCCAAACCTAGTCCAAAACCTTTCATTTATTAAAATTCAGTTTGGCACCAGACACCGTCAATAGGTATGAAGTCCTGAGAGCATGAGTGAAATACTATCCCTGGTCTCTGCCAGTAAACAAATATCGTCTGCATAAGCTGCAATTCATATGTCATCATGTGGTTGAGATCCATGAACTCCCTGAACCAGAGTATTCATCGAAATGTATTGAAGCAAGGGGTCTAGAGAAAAAACATACAGGAGATAGATTAAGGCAGCCCTGCCTGACACCTTCAGTAAGAAAAATAGCTTCCCTAGTTTTACGAGTACAATGGGACTAATGGAATCAGCAGAATACAACATCATTAACCACTGAACAAATTCCCTGGGATGCCATAGTGACTTAGAGTGCGCAACAAAATTCATGGTGCACTCTATCAAAAGCTTTACTGAGGTCAACCGAAATCAAAAATCCAGAATGGCTGTGCGTGTTATAAAATTACTACTTCTTAATTATAATGAAGGCCTGTTTAATTTTCCATCCAGGTGGCCCACAAAATTAGGCATAATGTAATTTGGTGGGAGCATACTTTTTAACTGGATATTA
Organism: Neoceratodus forsteri; assembly: GCA_016271365.2. Classification (NCBI taxonomy): domain Eukaryota; kingdom Metazoa; phylum Chordata; order Ceratodontiformes; family Ceratodontidae; genus Neoceratodus; species Neoceratodus forsteri. The sequence goes on from CM028136.1 coordinate 662,112,415, forward strand.
AGAAGACTGGAAAATAATTTAAAATCCACATTTAACAGTGTAATAGGCCTCCAATTACCAATTTCTTTTCTATCCCTGATTTATAAAGAAATATTACCAATCACGTAGTAAACCAAACAGGTATAAACTCCTCGTCAATAAAAATTAAACACCATAGCTAAGCATGGAGCTAGCTCAGTTGAAAAGGTGCGATAGAACTCATAAGGTAGCCCATCTGACTCAGGTGATGAACCTAATTTTGACAATGTAATGGCCTGTCGCACTTCCTCAATTGTTTCTAACCAACTAGAGCAGATGCTGTCTGAGCATCAGGTATCATCTTAATATGGAGAAATATTGTAATATTTGTATAAGATGTGTTGTTCTAAATTTTGAAAGGATTTAAGGTGATCTATGACAATTTTGTATAATTCCCACAGGTCAGAGGTCACATCCCCAGTGTGATTGTAATTCCTGAAATGTGGTAGCATCCTTTTATTCCTACACATTTCAAAGGGTCTAATTAGGGACTTCTGTGTCCCATACAATAAATTAGCATTAATAGATCATGTCCTGTCATACTGGAATTTCAGCAATTCCAGCTTCAAATTCTTAATTTGATCCATAACATTATTACCCCTAACCATATGCCAGAGTCACCAAATTTTGCAAGCGTGCCCATAATTTTAAATATTGAAAAATGGAATTTTGTGCTCTATGTTTCCTGAATTTTTGAAAATATTTTACCAAATCAGATTTGGTGTTCCACCACCAATCCTCCAAATTCTCATATAATTCTAAAACAGAAATTCTAGCTGCCAAAAGATCTCTAATGGCCTGTTGGACCTCGGGGTCTTGGAGTACTGAGGAATTTAACTTACATCTATTATTTTGATAATGTGGGGTAGAGGAATCTGAAAAAGACCAATTAAAAGTAAATGATCTGAAAATTCTAAAAATGTATAGAGGTCATAGTAATATGTTTATGGTTTTTGCTAGTGAAAATATAATCAATAGTAAATGTCCGCTTCCCGCTCTGAAATGTGAAGGAGGGACCTGTTGATTTAAATTCAGCACAGTTAATTAAACCAGCAGTGGATACACATTTAAACAGCATATGAGAATCACAATACACTTTTTTATCCTTCGGACAAGCGGAATTGGTGAATAAGGGGCAATTAAAATCACCGGCAGCATACAGAATCCTAGTGATAACTAAAAAAGACTGTATATTTTCTAGCAGTTTCACCCTATCTGCCTTTGTTTGGGGGCCACGAACGTTAATCAGTCTGCTCAGCTGACAGAACCAAATACTGTCTAAAATCAGTACTCTCCCTAGGACAAGATCCACTAGTTTTGTTAACATGAAATCATAACCTGAAAAAAGTATGCCAACCCTGTCTGCCCTATCTAAACCAAAAGACCAGAAGGACGAACCCCACTGCCATTCAGAAGAAAACAACTGGGCCTGATTGGCTGACCACATCCATGTTTCTTGAATAAAACAGACATCCAAAGCAAAGTCATGCAGGGTTTGAAATGCAAGTAATCTCCTTTTATGATTTAAAATGCTGCAGACGTTTAAAGAGGCTACAGAATGCATTTAGAGGGTCATGACAGAAGGCCTTTATTTTTTCTTCTTCCCTGAATATCAATATTCCACCATTTTAAAGGAGTATGATGACCCTGGGATTGACTCCGAGTCTGTCACATCAACCTCCGTATCCCCACATTTTTGAGAGTTTAGAAATGAAAAGGGATTTTCTGAGGTAAAGTTCAAAGTTCCAGTCGTGAAGGAGCTACTCTGAGTAGATCTTCTTCTTGATGTTGGGGGGTTCCTGGCAGCTGGAATTGTAGATCTGCATCCTCCCGTGCCATCTCTGAATAACTAACTGGAGTTAATAAATCCAGTTGTAAACCCTTCTCGTGCCCAGAGAGCTCCATGGAGGCTTCCAATGAAGTGACAGGAGAAAGTTCCAACAAGTTTGTAAAGGGTGGGTCAAGACTGTTACTATGTAAACCTTCTACAGGTTTTGTCACTATAGGGGAATTATCTAGATGAGCATCCTCCTGGCAAGCAGGTTCCAGGGGGGCTTCATCCTGAGGTTCCTGCTGTGGTCCTTCAGATTCTGTACTAGGGGCTGAAGGTCTTGCAGCTTGCTGGGCCTTATGGATAAGATCTTCAGGGTCCAATTTATCAGTTTTATTTTTGAGGTCCAGGGACATTCATGGAAAAGATGACCAGACAGTTCACATAGGAGTATTTTGTGTGGTTAATACACTGCCTGTTCATATGGCCCACTTCCCACAAATCTCACAGTGTGGTTTGTCACAGACATATGACAAATGGGTCCTAGAGCCACATTTATAACAAGCTCTAGGTTGCCCAGCATAGAAACATACCCCCCTGTCTCTTCTGAGAAAAAAACAATTAGGAATATGTACAATCCCATTATCATCCTGTGTTAGTTTAACTTTGTATTTCCAGCCGCCTGTCCAGAATTCTTCAGCATCTAGAATGGCTTCAGGGATAGATGGTACCATGCAACACTGTTTTAACCATTGTGTAATATCATCAACGTGAACTCCCTCACTGCAAAACATAATTGTTACATACTTTACCAAAGGTTTGGTAACAGGGATTACTAGAAAGGGGGTGCAGAGTGGTGAAAACTTGATCTGATTATAACGTTCCCAGAATAATTCTAGCAAGTGGGGGGATCTAAAGCTAATGTCAAAATTGTCCTCAGCAGAAATGTTAATAAAAGCAAAGACTTCAGTAGGAGTGAACTTCACTGATCCTTTCAATAGATGCTTCCCCACATAGTATCTGTCTGATCTCACCTCTAGCCCCCCTTTATACCTAATGTGAACTGCATTCCTTCAAGGTGCTGCTTCAGTTGGTTGAAAGAAATCTGAATATTTCTTCCATTTTTTTGTGTCCCTTGTCTGTACGTTGGGATTCAGTATGATCTTCCCTGTGAGGGTTCGGTGACTGTGTGGGCTCTTGCTGATTTTTTGGGGGCTGACTTCCAACTACGGGACTCTTATTGGTTTGTTTAGCAGCAGGGACAACCCCCCTGGTTCAATGGTTTCCATTCTGGACTGCCTTGTTACAACGGGCCGGGGGGTCCCAATCAGGATCTGGGTGCCACCGACCATCAAGCCTTTGTTTCCAACTCGCCTTTCCTAAGGCTTTCCCTGGGGTCCAGTCATTATCGGTATCCAGGGTTCACCTCAGGTGAAAAGGCAGTATCACTTGTCAGCCCCATGTCCATGTGTAAGCAAGGACTGATATCCACAATGTCCTTCCCATCTCCAGTTACCACGGGTAGATAAAGCCATTTGTGGAAGCTAATGCAGAAGCTAAGGACAGTTCATCATCCTCTTGTCCATTAATGCCTGTGGGGTTACTCCTCCACTACCCCTTATCTACTGACCACTGACTATTCCTTTTATCAGTTGTAGATGTTATTACAGGACTCGTGGCAAAAATATCAGCAGCTCAAAAATTAGTGGGTAGCAAAATGTCAGACTGTCCCATAGGACCCGGCTGTACCATAGACCCAAAATCAGTAAAAACAGTTTCAGATACATTTTTAGCCAAAATAGGATTAACTTTTTTCCCCTTTAAAAAAAAAGACAGTAGCATTGTCATGATCATACCGAGATGTTTGATACTGAGGACCTTTGAGATGCTCATTGCACCTGTGTTAGACAAGTCACCCACTCCAGTAGAAGACGGAAGGTTTGAAAGTCTTGCATCTGACTCAGTTTGCAATATTTCCAAGGCAGCTTTCAAATCAGGCTTTTCTTATTGATCTGGCGAACTTCATTTTCCAGATGTTTTTTCAGCACTTGTGCCCATGATAAAGCATCTGGCATCATAGACTTATTATCCAAATCCAAATCCAAGGCAATTTTCACATCACTCGTCACAATGGTCGAAACTAATCCAGTTTCCACCAGCAAAGTCAAACCCAGTGAAAGATCTGTTTGCATCTTGAAATATATCTTTAGCCTCTAGATAATAAGAGCAGAGGAGGAGGACTTCTCCTCAGGTCTCTCCACATCCATCCTGATCTATGACTCAGGAAAATTGGCTATCTGATCACACTCTGCTCACAGAAAGTCAAGCCTCCTGCAGGCAGAGTAGGGGAATTTCCCCAGTGTCCTGGCCAAATTTCCCCCATTCACTAAAAATACCACCAACATCTTAATCTGGTTCAGTTTCAGTTGGTTACCATCTGTATCCCCCAGCCCGGCCACCCCTGAAAAAGGGACTTCTAGTCTCAGTGGGCCTACCGGGTCAACAAAATTAAATAAATAAATAATGTATGAAGATGACATCATCCTCTTTACCTCCTGACCCAACCTGCTTGAAGTCCAAGCTACCCTACAAAGCGACTTCAACAACATTCAGCGCTGGTTCAGCCAAAACCAACTGAAATTAAACACCACCAAAATTGTTTCCATGGTTTTCGGCTCTACCCAGAAACTTAGCCATACTACCTCCCCCCCTCCCCCATCACCTCTTTCAATAGCTCCCCACTTGACCAAGTCACCAGATACAAGTAGCTGGGTGTTTGGCTGTACCCACCTGTCTTTTTCAGCTCACATTGAATCTATCACATCCAAGCTGCACCCCAAACTCAGCATGCTATACGGAACAGGGACTCTTCCCTCATTACCTGCCAGACATGAAATTGTCTCTAAAATGATCCTCCCATACTAGATTATGCAGATGTGGTTTACAGCTCTGCCCCGTAACCACCCTTGCCAGGCTGGATACCCTTCTAAACTCATTTTGTCGCTTTGCTGCAAACTCCCCTACACACCCACCACTGCATCTTTACTCCCTCCTCAGACTAAGCCCCTTATCTCACAGGCGCTATATACATGCCCTCAACCTTATATCTAAGTACTGGTTTAACTTACTCCCCTCCTATCTTGAGGACTGTCTATCCTCAGACTCTCTATCCCCCTATGAACTCAAGCACAGAAATGAAAGATCCTTCACCCTGCCCTGACCCTCTTCTGCAGCGGGCAAAGCTGCTTTCTCCTACTGGCTTCGTTACTTGTGGAACAAACTTGCCCCTGCTATCAGAAATTCACTCTCACTCCAGTTGCAAGCAACAGCTATGTCTCCTTCCTCCACTTTTAAGTCGCTGCCAAAACTGTACTAAACCCACAACTTCTACAGACTTTACCTTCCTACAATTCCTCCCCAGCATTTATTAAAGATTCATTATGTAGAGCACTTACTATTGTATAGTTCGCCTCTAGAGATTCATCACATGTCATATTTTTGCTCTTACTGCTGTATTATATTGATTGTAATTAGCTGCTATTGTTCTGTTAACTAATTCTCTGCATTTATTGTCTGTATTTCCACTGCTCCTTCCCCCCAGGTCACACCTGGAATCGAGCCTCAGCTCAGCATGCCTTTTCCAGTTACCAAATGTTTAAATAAAAAAAATAAATAAATAAGCACTTGGGCTTTGCTGTTACTACTTTACTAGAGCTACCAAGCGCTTCTTCATAAGATGGTTTTACATGGCTATTTTGTCCTGACAAAGGACCTTGTTCTGAAACATGTCAAGGCATGTTGTATTGTACCTGCACCTGAATAAATGGGAACTTTCTAAACTACAGGGAGCAGTGTTCTGCTTTTATATATTTTGGTGGTGAGTGCAAGACTTCTTGTTTACAATAATTCATAGGTCACACTTTGAACATCACTCTCTGGTGGTTCAGAGACAATTGAGAGAGCAGGAGCATAAGAGGTTACTGGGCTGTTATGGTTATTACTGGAAGCATAAGAAAAGGCTCCTTGGAACAGCTGGGCTAATTTGAGACAAGGATAATAAGCAGCACCAAACTCACTCTCATTGTCCTCAGAGTTAGAGTCAGTCATGCATGGCAGTACTGGCTGAAGGTGCTGGCTGTTGAGCAGTAGGAGTCAGGCTTACCTGCTTCCTACGAGTAGCTGATCTGGTAACAGGCCCGGTTGGGGCAGCATCTTGGGGCACTGTGTCCAAAACTATTTGCCCAATTGGCATGAGGTGATTTCTGTGTATGATCTTTACAGCATGAGGATCTCCTTCTGGGCGCACTTTGTATACTGGTAAGTCAGGTAGCTTGCTAACAACAATATAAGGAATATAACTCCATCGATCAGCTATTTTGTGTTTCCCTTGAAAACCTTAGTTGCATGTCAACACAAGCCCTCTGTCTTGAATATCTTGGGCCTTAACACATTTGCTATGATGAGCTTTGTAGGCCATGTTTCTTTGCTGCTATGGTGTTGAGGCTGGTAAGCATGATTTAAGCGGAGCTTTCAGTTTTACATACTGTAGTTAGCTGTCTGATCAGGCACCATCTGGGAAACTCCAAAACAGATATCAATTGGAAGGCAAGCTTCTCTTCCAAACATATGATAAGGGAAAAATGGTTACATCATTTTAGTACAATTATCAGTGTGTACAAGGGCACTGATCTGTTGGCTCTACCTTGGCTTATCTTTAGGATGCAGAGTACCGAGTACGTCAAGCAAGGTCTGGTTAAATCTCTCCAGCTGTGGATCTCCCTGCAGATGATATGAAGTTCTGGACTTTTGTACACCCCAGATAGACAATAGCTCTTTAATAAAGCAACTTTCGAAATCTCATCCCTGATCTGAATGGATTCTTTGAGGAGCACCGTAGTGGACAAAAAATGTTTGCACAAGGACTTTTGCTACTGTGGAGGCCTTTTGGTCTTTCGTTGGATAGGCCTGAGCATATAGTGTGAAGTGATCTGCTACAATCAACATGCTGGCGATGTTTTTTGAATCTGGTTCCAAACTCAGGAAATTGATGCAGACTAATTCCATTGGTGCAGTAGTAGTTATGCTAACTAGGGGAGCTGCTCTCTGTAGATGAGCCATGCTCTGAAGACATCTACTGCAGATTTTTACATACTGGTCAATGTCCAGACACATTTTGGTCCAGTAGAAATGTGCACAGGCTAAATCCAGAGTTCTTTCACTGCCCAAGTGTCCCTTGTTGTCATGCAGCACCTTTAACACAGCATATCTGAATTTTGAAGGCAACATTAACTGCTTACTCACAACTTCCCCTTGACTGTCAGTCAACTCTCGGTACAACAACTGTTCATTTAGCTTAAGCTTAGGCCCTTCTCATAACATCAAAGCAGTTTTTGGGTCACTGAACCGCATTCTGGAAATGTCTTCTACCTTTCTTAAGGCAATTAGAACTGGTTTGATCATTGGGTCATAATACCGTTCTTTCTGAATGTCAGCTGGAGTTAGCTGGGGTAAAGCACTCAGGTCCAAGGCTGCAAAATTAAAATAAGCTATGAGTAAGCATGTGTCAGGAGGTCCCAAGCAATCTGCCATGCAATTTACAGTTTCAGGTGAAGGAATCTCATCTCTATCAAACTTGTGGCATACAACTTTCACTGACTGTTCCAAAAGGTGCACCCATGGTTGCTTTGATGCAGGGTCTTCTGGAAAGAGCATTGATGTCCATGTGGTTCAGACAAGGTCAGTACACCACTATGCAATCATACTTTGATAAGGCTGACAGCCATTGGTGACCAGTAGCATCAAGACTGGCTAATGTTTGGACATATGTTAATGGGTTGTTTTCTGTCTTAATCAAAATCTTTGCACCATATAAGTACTTGTGAAACTGTTCCATGATTGCCCACTTGAGAGCTAGAAACTCCAGTTTATGCACTAGATAATTTTTTTCTGAAGGTGTCAGACTTCTGCTGGCAAGCACCTCTGGGCAGAGTCCTTCAGGGTACTCCTGGTAAAGTGCTGCCCCTAGACCACTCAGGCTAGGATCTGTGTGTAGCATGTAAAGGTTTAAATGGGTCAGCGTAGGCAAGCATGGGTGCATCAGTGAGCTGATAAATAATTTCTTGAAAAGCTGTGTCACATTCAAGAGTCCATCTGGAGCCAAAGGGTTCATTAGGTCTGAAAAATGTTTTTCCGGTCTTTTTGTTAGTGCCCCTTTTGAACCCTTGGGTTAAGTTCTACAATGGCCACACCACCTTGGTGTAGTCTTTAAGTAATGGCAGTAATAGCCACAGAAGCCAAGGAACCTCTGCAGTTCTTTTAAGTTGTTGGGCTGGTGCCAGTCAGTTAGAGCTTCCACCTTTCTGGTGTCAGTCTGGATACCCTCAGGAGATACAATGTGGCCTACGTATTTTACAGAGCTTTGAAAAAAACTGACATTTATCTATTGACAGTTTCAAGCCAAACTCCTCCAGTCTGTTGAGTACTTTAAACAGCCAAGTCTCATGCTCTTCAAGAGTTTTTCCAAGATGGTAACATCGTTGAGTATACCAGACATTCAAGGAGGTTCATATCTCCCACTGTACGCTCTATTAGTCTCTGAAAGGTTGCTGGCACCAGAAAAGCCTTGGGACATGTGGAGGAATTATTCAAAACCCAACGGACAAATGAATGCTGTTTCTCGCTGTCTTCTGGAACCATCGGGATTTGATAGTATCCGCTATGAAGGTTAAGGACCGAAAACCATTTGCTCCCATTCAGACAGTCTAATGCATCTTGTATGCATGGCATGGTATATTGATCAGGTACAGTTCTTTTATTTAAAGTTCTGTAGTCCACACACATATAGATAGAACAATTTTTTCCATATCACTACAATTGGGAGGCATACGGACTGCGTGATTCCTGTATAATGCCTGCTGTGAGCATCTCATGCAAGTGGTGCCTTCGTCATCAATGTCAGCATGAGCTAGGCATCTAGATCTCTCCCTGAAGGGTCTTTTGCCATGTAGTCATATATGGTGTTCAGCCCGTTGCACAGCCAACATCCCACTCCATGAGGGAAAATACTCTGGTTCGGTGGCCAATTTCTGACTAATCCTGTCCTTCCAGCTATCAGGGATGGGAGCCTCGAAATCAAGCATGTCAGGTGATACATAGATACATAGATACATAGACAGTGTCGGCAGATAAGGGCCTATGGCCCACCTAGTCTGCCCATTTGAGCTTGTAAGTTCAGTTTGTTTTCCTAGAAGTCTATTTCCCTTACCCTGACCTCTAGAATTCCTTTATGTCTATCCATGCATTCTTAAATCCGTGATTGTTTCAGCCCCCACCACTTCCTCTGGCAGGGTGTTCCACTTGTCCACCACCCGTTCTGTGAAGAAATTCTTTCTCATGTTTCCTCTGAATCGTCCTCCCTCCAACTTCATCCCATGCCCTCTAGTCCTGAAACATCTTTTTCGCTTAAAAATAGTGTTTTCCTGCACCCTGTTCCTCCCTGTAAGATACTTGTATGTTTCTATCATATCCCCCCTCTCCCTCCTCTCCTCCAGGGAGTACATGTTCAGTTCCTTCAACCTGTCTTCATAGGATTTGTGATGCAACCCATGCACCATCTTTGTTGCCCTCCTCTGAACCTTCTCTACCCTGTCTATGTCCTTACGTAGGTATGGTCAAACTTCACACTTGGCTCCTTTCTGGCACTTGGATGGCAACACGGCAGTATCAATGCAGTAGACCTTGGCTGAGGTACAACCTCTATTAACTTTGATGTCCTGATCTGTAACATTTTGAATTTGGACCACCACTATCCAGGCATAGGCGTGAGCATGGACAGACAGCACACCGGGTTTAACTAGGAGTCTGTCAGGTAGTTTCCCTCTTCTGGGGTACCCAGCATCAGTATTGTGTTGACCACATCTTTGCATAGTCTCACTTCTCCACTGATACTGCACTGTGCATTCAGTGGGAGAACAAGAGTTGAAAAGTCTTTCTTCCAGACAAACCCCACAGGCTCATCTCGGTCATCCTCTTCTGGGTGCATCTGCATTAATGTCTCTTTTGAACCACAGTATGAATATGTAGGGCTCTTCCAGACTTTTGTGTTTGTCTCGCTTGGCACATTTGAGCAAGGCAACCAAACATATGCATGTTGGTACCTATTAACACTGGAATCCCATCGTATAGGCCAGAGGGAGGACACACTAAGGCTAGTGTTTCCATAGGATCTCTTACTCCCAGTAGAGAGGATGGAAAAGAGAGCCACACTCGCAAATATCCAAGGTATGGGTACTAGTCGCTTGACCCCCACACGTGCAGTCCATCAAGGGGTTGTAAAGGATGGTCTGAGAGATGCTGGTCATACCAGTTTTTGAATATTATCATGACTTGGGACCCACTATCTAGAACGGCTCGGGCCAGGATGCCATCTATATGTACAGTAGTCCCCATAGATGGACCAACCATCTCTGTCCAGTCAGGGGGAGCATTATTTACAGGGTGCATAACCACCGACCATCCAACATAAGGCTTGAAGAGAGGTTTAGACTGAGGCTTTAGACCACTTTGTCTTACTTGGTTAAGCAGCTTGGCTGTTACTTTCCACAAATCTTCAGGAGAACGGCATATCCTTTTAGTATGCCCGTCTACCCCACAACAGTAGCAGAAGACATTTGGTCTGGGGTTATTAGGTCGAGCAGGTTCCTCAACCTTTTTTGACTAGGGGGAGGATCAGGTTTGTAGACATCTTTAGGCCTAGGTCCAGATTCAGTTTCACTGGGCCTTCTCTAGGTCGAAGGCTGGTGAGATATCCGACCAAAGTCACATACTAAGGCTCTCAACTCCCTCATCTCTTTCAGCATATTATCACTCGGTTCCCCACCAGGGACTTGAACACTTGCACTGATGGCAGAAGACTGCACCTCACTGATGGCTTGAGAAGCAGGGGGGTGAGCAGCTTGATCTTTAACCAATTCCACAGCACTCTGGGCACTCTGCCTTCACTTCCCTTAACTCTCTTAATATGTCTTTAATTTGCTGGACATAAAGAGTAGTTTCTTTTTCAACAGGCTTTTCTGGGGATGGGGCAACTCTGGCAGCAGCTCCATAAGGGTCCCAAACTCTTCCTCATTCTCAGCCTCTGATCTGTTTCTATGAGCCAGCAATATGCAGGTGGATCATCTTTACGATCCTGAAACTTTAAGCATCAGCACACTGGAAAATCTGGCAGATTTAAGGATATGTTCTAGTCTTACTCTTTTTAAATCACTTGCTAACAACCCACCTTTTATGTGTGCCCTCTGCAATGCTCTCCCTAACTGGGTTATGTAGGCAGACAAATGTTCATTCTTCCACTGTTTGGTGGACTTGAACTTCCACATTAAGTCTTCTCTGGACTCAGTACTACCGAAAACCCCTTCTAAGGCTGACAAATATTCTTGAGCTAAAGCATCAGGATTAGGGGACCTCAGAAATCTAATTGCTTCAAGTACAGGGCCCCTTAAACTTTCCATAAGTCTTTTCCTCTTCTCTGCTTCTGCACATTGCAACCATTGGACCAGGGGGAGCACATAGTTCATCCAAATCTCTAAGTCATCTTCCCCCGGGGTGTGGGAATAGTACCAGAGAACACTCTCAGCCTGCGATATGAGTCAAGATTTACTGAATGTATGGGCACTGAGGAGGGCACAGGTGAATGTGCCAGTGAGGGAGCTGGTGAAGGCATAGGGGAGGGGTTAATAGGAGTAACACCCCCCAGGGTCTCTAAGGACCTTTTTAAAACTTCCCTAGTTTGTCCCTCAGCTTCCCTAGTTTATCGTTAAGTCCCTCTAGCTTGGGTGACCCTTCCCCCCCAGTGTGAATGCCCCACTGTGCATAGTGATTACTCTCCAACCCCTCGGGACTCATTAGTGATAATGACAGGGGGTACCTGCTCTGGGTCCACTGAAACACTGCATTCAATTAATGCCACTATACTTTGAGTAAATAAGTCAGCATTTTGCCCTTTCACAGTGGATTTACCTTAACTTCTGACTTTATTTACAACCTCCTCTACAGCAGCTTCATTCAAGGGTGTGAAGGCATACTCACTGTACACATTTTGTACAGTTTTGTTGAGTGCCTGTCACAAACCATAAGCCACTGTGTTAATATTATCATTCTAATCTGTAGTATTTGGGTTAGTGTAGGCCACTGAGGAGTGTCCAATACATGTATAACCTCTTTAGAGAGTAAAGGAGTCACCTGACAACAATCTGACTTGTTTGTAAGGGGGTGCCATTTGGAAAGGATGTGTACATTTTTTAATTGGGTGTGTGTAACTGTTGGAGATTGTGTACAAAATGGAAATTTCTGGCTACACTCCTGGCTTCATTGGTGCCCAAAGTAATATCCAATAGCATCAAGCCCTTGTGAGGATCAACCTCTTCTGCTTCACACCACCCTAGTAAGCGATGCACAGACATTTTATGGGCAGGAATCCCAAGTCTAGGACCAGCCCCGTCCTCCATTTTGATATCAGCACTCATATAAAAAGCAGTTGTAATTTTGTATTTTGGCCACCGGGGGGCAGTAATCAAAGTGATTTATGGAACTTGTTCCAGTTTGTGTAACCCTGGTGCCATTATACCAAGGGCTACTACCCTGCCTGCTTCTCTGGCTGCAGGTAGAGGGGCCTGGGTTTGGAAGTGGAGGTACTATGGTTTGCCTACCAACAGTTGAACTAAGATTTTGGTGCCACCACCCAGAATAATGGTTATGTGGGTTACCTGATAAACTAGTACAACCCTCTGGGAAGCAATACTCACCCACACCCCTAACTAGTGACCTTATACCATAAATACAGCAATTACCATATGTAGCAATCAACACACAGTTAGTAGGCGCTAATATAGAGGATTGTGTATGATTGCTCATACACAACAAGAATATTTTCACTCGAGATGTTTCCATGGTAGCGGAGACCTCAAGAGCGAGCTTGAGAGGTCAGTTACCATGGAAACCTTCGAGAGTTAAAAAATATCCTTGGAGTACATGAGCTATCATATACAATCTTCTATAGTGTATGGTCACTCATACATTTAAATGCTGTCCTTACTTTTGTGTTTTTAGCCTCCCCAGAAACTGTGGTCATTCACCCAGGATCACAGGTCAGAAGAACTTCGTATGCACAACTTCGTATTCTGGTTATTTATGCTGCACTAGCTACGTAGCTAGTGCAGCATAATTTAACCTGTTTATAGCTAGTGCAACATAACAATGTTTTGAAAATGGATTTCCATCCCAACAATGTTCCACCGTACACTATAATATGCTCATGGACACCACACTTACCAACAGGGTCTGGACATCTGGCATATACCCTGTCCCCTATAAGAAAACAGCTTCCTGTAATAAAAATGCTTTTGCACAGTACCTTTGAAATCACTCAGTAACTGAACATTAGGTGATAATATGCTCACAGCTCAACTTAACATCAAACAGCAAATCAGGTTTAATAAGGGTACTTGAACAAGGAAGGGCCTGAATTAGGCTAATGATAGCTTCAATACTGTAATTAGGCAGATAATAAATAATGCACATTTAATCTTTCCATGAATTAATCAGCCTGACCAGCTGCTGAGTAACCAGAGTGAAATTTAGGTGCAGGTCTGGAGCGTTGCTGCAGGTAGGCGTCTTGCAGCTGGTTGGGGCCCTTGATGGAAAGAAGGGTGTTATTAAACAGATGAAAACACTGGCAGACAAACAGGTATTTGTAATCCCAGGTCGCATGCCTAAACACAGCTGAAAACCACTGCAAACTGATAAAGTATATCAGATGACACAGAAGCATTTATTTGGTTGCTGCAGGGCTACCCTGATTGTACTCATTGCGCCAGACAGATGGATGGAAGGAGAAAGCAAAAAAAGTGCTCAGAAAGTCATAAAGGGCAAGAAGGTATGCTTAGTGCTTAGGGTTTATTTAGTGAAGCAAAAAAATCAGAACAGGACTAGCCCCAGCGCTTTGAGTCTCATGTAGGCTCTTTGTCAGTGGGAGAGGCAAATACCACCATGTTACTACATTTATACACGCACAGTAGTGACGTCAGTTAAAACTGTACTGTCACCATATTAACAGTTAGCTAAGATGTATCATAACATAGAGCCATAAGTAAACGCCTACTGTAAAATCATTAAGTGTAATACAATACTGTGCTTAAATAGGACTGGTTCTATTATCATAGCTCAACAAGTTTCAAACAACTGTGATACTGAGCTTTAAATTCATTCATAAAGTGCTCAAAAACAACTTAATTATGGATGTAATACTTAAATGCCGAAGCACATTAGAAGTAAAATTATCCAATGAATGTAGGAGGCTGTGCAATTTCCAAGGACTCCTCAAAAAAATTGACATATGAAAAAAACATAAAATTAATAAGAGACACATGTATTATGAAAACGTCATCCAACACAAAGAGACCAAAAGCTCCCAGAGACCAATCACAAATACGGCAAAATATCCCAAATATCATTAAGCCGTTAGGATAAAGTGACCGTAAGGTAAAAATTAACCTGCTTTCCAGTTGTCTAAGTTGGTCTCGTCTGTCTCCACCTCTAATATGAGCTTTTACATGAGCAATGCCCATGAACCTAAAGTTGCTTGTTGTTGCACAGTGTTTCAAACACCAGTGACAACCAACCAGAGTATCCCCTCATTGGTTTAAGATTAACTGGACATGCTCTTGAATCCGGTTCTTGAAAGGACGAGCAGTCATGCAGACGTACAAGACCGAGCAATCACACCAGAGTGCATACACAACAAAAGGGGTACAACAAGTTATAAAGTCACTTACTCTGTATTCATAATGGTTTCTGGACTCACAAAACTATTCCCTTGTAGCATGTATTTGCAAATGCAACAATTACCACATCGATGTGAGCCTGGCTTGGTGGTGGAGCATATTATTTGTTCTCATCGTTTCCTTGAGAAATGACTACTAGTAACATGATCTTTAACACTCCGTCCCCTTTGTAAACCACTCTGCAAGTCCCTATCTGAACTCTCAAATCTGGGTCAACCTGTAAAATATGCAAGTATTTTTCAAAGCTCCAGCAATTTTAGGAGCTACAGAATTATATTCAGTTATGAAATTAATTCTGAGGTCAGCTCTGTTCTCCATTTCTTTTGGTGTTGAAAGTGAAGCTCGGTCTTGGACACGGGCATTACTTTCTGCTTCATGTAGCAGAGCTTCATCATAGCCTCTCTAGATGATGGATTGAATGGCTGGCAACACCATGGACTGCTGACCTCTCAGGGCTCAGGTGGGGACCGGGTCCGACCGACCCACCTTCTCTTCATGCTCCCTTTCCTGTAGATGGCTGCAACCTGTCATTTAATTCTCCACAGGTGGACTCCCAAGGCTGGTCTCGCCGAGCAGTGGCTGCAGGAAAAGTCTTTTAGGGTCAAGCTGGCATGGGCCCAGTAGTTGAAGTTGACTTAAAAACAGATTGGCAAAGTCTTTTAACAAGTACCTTGCAGGCTGACTTAAGAAGCAAACAAGGACAACTGGCAACAGGTCTCCTTTCTTTCCAACTGGAGTAAGAGACAAATGCCACATTTACTGGCTCCAACTGTCACTAGAGTCCTTAGCCCAAGAAATCTTCTCACAGTTTTGTCAAATGCCCTCTCTTCAGGCAAAACATTTGCTCCAGTGTCAAAGTCTCTGAACTTAGTCAGGGCAACAAGACTTACATTTAAAGTTCTGCATTTCTGCAGTTTGAGGCCTTGCAGGGTGGCAGAGTGGGCCGGAAATCCCCACAATGGTTTCAGCTCAAACAGAAGTTTTTTCCTTCTCGGTGGCTCAAGCTGAATTTCCAGCCTGACTGCTGCAAGAGTATCTTTCTCTCTGCTTTTAGGCAGTCGGAGTTTCTTTCAGCTCCTGCAGGGAGGCAAATAGGCTATTACCCTGCAATTTCTCTCAGCCCACACAGAAGCTCCTTCTCAGTGGCTTGAGCTGAACTCAGCTGCCTCTTGCACAAAAACAGTCCCACAGAAGACCAGGATCTCTGTATTCCGGTAGGCTGCCTGCATTGTCAATCACAGTTTGAGAGCTTCCATTGGTTAATTTAGGTGCCAACAGGAAAGTACACAGTTTCACCCACAAGGCACTGTAATAAGGACCCCTTGAGAACCCCTTGGTTCTGATTGGTCCAAATGCCAAGTCCAGGACCAAACATGGTGGCTCCCATAGTGGATGAACAGATAGGCAAAGTAAACAACTCATTTATTTTTTATTTTTTATTTAGTTTTTTTGTTTACTGGTAGGTGCACTAGCCATAGCAATGACTATTTTCAGGCATGACCCGGAGGGCACAGAGCAAACAACAGAAAAACAAATTTCAGTACATACAATTTACAGTACATAGTAGACAATAGCATATCATATGAACAGTGTCAGCAGGCGTAAACAACAAAGTAGGGTAAATACATAACAGTGTGAAAATGCAGCATGAATGCTGGTAGTTATACATTAAATCATAGCTACTTAAGAAAACAGGGGCAGAAAATACAATGATGGCTATAATCTATGAAATAGCCAATATCGGGTAGGTGTAGCAGAGAAAATATGAGGCAAGGAGGGTAGAGGGTGGGCTAGGGTAGGGCTAAGAGCAAGATAAGAGGGAGAATTTAGTTGATTTAAGGGCAGTAAGAGAAAGTAGGAGCAAATGCAGAGCATTAAGTGGGGCCAGCAGGAATGGTCTGGGTGGTGAAGGTTAGGAAGAGTTACATAAGCTAAGGCGGTTTGAAACAGGAGCACATGCTGGAAGTGGTGAGATGATTTCGTAGCTCCTTCTTGAACGTGGCATGGAAGAGACTAGGCACTAATCTTAGAGGAGGGGTTCCAGTACTGAGGCGTATTGATAGGCAAATGCACTCGCACCTCTGGAGATTCTGTGTTTGGGGATATGGACAAAGGCGTTTTCCATTGATCGTAAGCCATAGCAGGAAGTGTGGTTCGGAAGAGAGTTGCCAGTGGTTTGGGTATCTGTGATCTGATAATGTTGTCAATGATGGTGCCATATGCATAGTACCGTGATGCTTGTGGGAGGAGCCACCCTAGATCAGAGTAAAGGAGGCAGTGATATTTCAGCCGGTGAGAGGAGTATTGCTGTATTGTTGATCTGCGAGAATGTGCCACGCTATGTCGCTGCACTATCGCTTTAAGAGCTGCAGCCAGTGTTGTATGGTGGTAAATGGCCTGGACTGGGTCCGAATACAATGGAACTCATGACCAGCCAGGCAGGACCCTAATCAACTCCACTTTGCAGTTGCTTGATAGTACAGAGGGAGCTCTTCCATGTACTGTAAATATTTACTTCTAAATCCTTACTGTTACTGAATAAAGCCACCAACTCCTGCCACTATCACAGTCCCTGGAAACGGATCCCACACCTCAGGGACTCGCACCAGAGCGGCGCTTTCTCTCAAGGGGCAGTTTTACTGGCTGCCACCTGCCGATCGAAGCCACCAACTCCTGCCACCCTCACAGTCCCTGGAACTGGATCCCACACCTCTCAGGGACTCGCGCCAGAGTGGCGCTTTCTCTCAAGGGGTGGTTTTACTGGCTGCCATCCGCTGACTGAAGCCACCAACTCCTGCCACCCTCATGGCCCCTGGAACCGGATCCCACACCTCAGGGACTCGCGCCAGAGTGGCACTTTCTCTCAAGGGGTGGTTTTACTGGCCGCCGCCAGTGCATAGTACCGTGATGCTTGTGGTGGGAGCCACCCTAGATCAGAGTAAAGGAGGCAGTGATGTTTCAGCCGGTGGAGAGGAGGACGCATAACGACAGACATTGTTATAGGTAACATCCCATTTCTTAAGGTTTGATTTGCCTGCAGAGGTATATGTTGCAACAGCATAAGTGAGGGTTGGTAGGAGTGTGCCTCGTGTCATAGCAAACCTTGCTGATGGGGCAAGGACATAGCTGGTTTGGTAAGCAATACCGAGTTTCATGTTGACCTGCTTACAGGTCTGTTGTATATGGATATCGAAATTAAGTAACAGGTCAAGTGTTATGCCTAGGTATTTAAATGAGTCAACCACCCCAACTTATGTTCCATTAGAGGAGGAGACTCTAAATTTTGGTTGGGAGTTTTGAGTTTCATAATGGACCCAAATAGCATGGCTTGGGTCTTAGATTCGTTCTCAGAACAAGTTTGTGTCTCAACCGGCATTGTTGTATTAGTTGAAAATCTTGGAGAGAGACTCTGGTTGATCTCTTCAACAGTTTTCACATTCCTGTAAAGGACAATGTCATCCATATATATTAGGGATGAGGTCTGCAGGAGGTTAGAGGTGATACTGTTGATAAAGATGGTGAAAAGCAGCGGTCCTAAAATAGACCCTTGTGGCACACCAACGTTTATGGTTGTTTTATTTGAGAGGGTGGAATTAAATTTAACCATTTTTGTACTATCAGTTAGGTAGCTGTGAAACCATTTTACTACATTGGTCGAAAAGCCTAGAGATGTGAGGGTAGATAAGAGGATGGGGTGGTCAACTAGGTCAAATGCCTTAGTCATGTCGATAAAGATGGCTCCTGTGAGATGACCTAGAGGCCATGGCTGCTAGGGCATCCAACGTAAATTGAGGAGGGCGGTGGTGGTACTGTGACCCTTGCAGAAGCCATGCTGTGCAGATGTTAGAAGGTTTTATTTATGGAGGAATTCAATAGTTTGGGTAGCTACAAGCTTCTGAGGAGTTTGCTGAGAACTGACAAAATGGCTAAGGTCTGTAGTTTGCAGGATCCTTCATGTCTCCCTTTTTAAAACAGGGGTAATTCTAGCAATCTTCCAAATGTCAGGGACAAAACCTTGGCATAGGAGAGGGTAAAATCCTAGCTATGGAGCAGTAATGTAAGAGCAGCCAGTTTCAATAGTTTAGGTTCCAGATTGTCAGATCCTACTGCAGTGAAATCAGAGATGTTATTCAGTAATCTTAGTACCTCATTTTTAGAGATTCTTTTGAAGAAGAAATTTGGGTCAGCATAGCCAGGCATGGTGCTTGAGCCAGGTAGGGTGGTGAAAGCAGAAGTGTATTTGGTTAGGTCTGAAAAAGGTGAGTTGAAAAAGTTAGCAATGGTTAGGGAATTGATGCAGTGGACCCCATTTAGCAACATGTCATTAGGGGTAGGGGCTGGATTCGATTCCAGGAGGAACTTTATATGGGACCAGAATTTTTTGGAGTCACCATAGGAGGTAGTTAGTAGATCTTTGCAGTAGTCACTTTTGGCCCATTTCATTTCCTTTTTACAGGAATTTCGCAGTGCCCTATAGGTATTTAGGTCAGGTATTTGCCCAGAGCTTTTGGACTGGCGTCAACTGTTGTCCCTCTGCCTAAGTTTAAAAAGCAAGTCAGAGTTTAGCCAACATGTATGCCTAATTTTTACCCTATGGGTAGCAAGGTGGCAGTGTTTATCCTGAAACACAAGAAATTGGGTCAGGAAGTGATCTAGAGCTGCCGAGCATTGTTGGTTAAGAAGAGGGGACCAGTCAATAGTACCGATGTCAGAAGAAAGGCCTGAGGTCGAAGTTGCATAGTTGCAGAAGGTGATAAACGTGCCTTCGGGGATGGTCACAGGGGAGGAGGTGAGCACCATGGACACGGGGGAGGGAGGTGAGCACTCACGCCTTCACAAAAGAAAGGGTCCTACAAGAGTTTGCTAAGCTCAGGGTGGATAAGGCAATGAGACCTGATGGCATACATCCCAGGGTACTTAAGGAGCTAAAGGTGGAACTAGCAGAGCCATTACCAGAACTGTTTAGTGAGTCTCTGAACACAGGAGAGGTCCCAGAAGACTGGAGAAGAGCTCATGTGATCCCACTCCACAAGAGTGGTAGCAGGGAGGAGGCAGGGAACTACAGACCAGTCAGTCTTACCTCAGTAGTGGGCAAGATTATGGAGGCACTCTTTAAGGAAAGGATAGTGCAACACCTGGAATCCATAGGGGCACAGGATCCAAGACAGCATGGGTTTACAAAAGGAAGGTCCTGTCAAACTAATCTCATAGATTTCTTTGACTGGGTAACCAGAGTGGTGGACCAAGGGGAGCAGTTGATGTCACCTACCTTGACTTCAGCAAAGCTTTTGACACTGTTCCACATAGAAGATTGATAAATAAGCTGGGTAGGCTCAGGGTGGATCAGAAGTTGGTCAACTGGGTGGCAAACTGGTTGACGGGCAGAAAACAGAGAGTAGTGGTAAATGGTATGCAGTCAGAAGAGATACAAGTCACAAGTGGGGTACCTCAGGGATCAGTCCTGGGGCCAGTCCTCTTCAACATCTTCATTAGTGACCTTGCAGATGGACTAGAGGGTAAGGCTTGTATGTTTGCAGATGACACCAAGATCTGCAACAGAGTAGATGATCCAGATGGGGTGGGCAGAATGAGAAGAGATCTGGATAAACTAGCAAAATGGTCAGAAGAGTGGCAACTGGGATTTAATGCAAAGAAGTGCAAGATCATGCACATAGGGAAGAGAAACCCTGAAGCCACCTATAGGCTGGGAGGGGAGTTGCTAGCAGTCACAAAGGAAGAAAGAGACTTGGGCATCATCATCACTGATGACCTGAAATCATCCAAGCAGACTGCCACGAGTAGGTAAGGCTAGGGGTGTTAGGTATTAGTAGGGTGATTGCCAAGTCGTAAGAGGGAGGTAATAATCCTCTTTACAAGACACTGGTTAGGCCCCATCTGGAGTACTGTGTGTATTGAGGCCACACCTTCACAAGGACATTAACTCAAATTGAGGCAGTCCAGAGAAGAGCAACCAAATGGTGCAGGGACTGCATCAGAAGACATATGAGGACAGATTAACAGAGCTCAATATGTATACCCTTGAGCAAAGGAGGAGAGAGGTGATATGATCGAGGTATTCAAACACCTTAAGGGCATTAACAAGGTGAAAGAGTCTAACATGTTTAAATATAAGAAAATAGCAGGACAAGAGGACACAGCATGAGATTAGAGGGGGCCGATTAAGGGAATGTGAGGAAATTCTTTTCACAGAAAGGGTGGTGGATGCATGGAATGGCCTAGCTCAAGAAGGTGGCTATGAATACAGTGCAGGGCTTCAAACATGCATGGGATAGGCATAAGGGAGCAATACAAATGAGTATGAATAGATAGGCCACTGACAGAGCAAAGGCCAATGGCACATTTATAAGGTAGAAAAAGAAATGGGCAGACTCGATGGGCCTTGCGGTCCTTATCTGCCGTCAACTTCTATGTTTCTATGTTTCTATGGTCTGCTTTTGCCCCAGATACAGAAGGTAGGGGAGTTGTCGGTGATGGCATCGGCTAGTACCCCTGAGGTGATTATATGTTCAGGATGGTTAGTCATTATCCAGTCCAGTAATGTACTAGTGTTCAAGTGCAGGGCAGTTCTGGTGGGTTCACAGATCAGCTAGTGCATGTTGTGGTTTTGTAGCTTGGATAGAGATGTGCACTGTGAGTTGTCCAACCAGTTGATATTTAAGTCCCCAAGTATAAGTACCTTGTTTCTCCCAGCGAGAAATGAAGTTTGTTCCAGCAGCTCATCTAATCCTTTGAAGCTGCTAGCAGGGGGGTTGTAGGCACATACGATGTGTAATTTTTGGTTTGAAACTGAGAAGGCATGTAGCGCTCACAGTGGGTTAGAGGTGGTGAGGATTTGGAGGTGGGTTGAAGGTGGTCTTTGAAGTAGATAGCCATACCCCCTTTAGGTGCTGGTCTGTCATATCGCAGGAGACTGTCAGATGGGATGGAGCAAAGGGAGTCAGGGGTAGGGTTTGAGCCATGTTTCAGTTAGGTATATTAATTTGGCTTGTAAAGCGAGGTCCAGGATTCCAACTCGGCAAAGTTGTGCTCGAGGCTCCTTATATTGTGGTGAGCCACAATTAGACCTTTGGCATTTGTAAACAGGCTGGGTGTAGCATTTACTGGACCAGAGTTGAGGTGAACATAGCCTGAGAGCAGTATGGCCAGTAGGAGAGACCATAATTTGTGGCACAAGAAGGGGCATACAGTATTTATATGCAGGTGACAATTTTTTAAGTCGTATGCTACCATGTTTATCCAAGTCCTGTTTAATAGTAATGGAATGGAGTCATATCGGGTAGCGGGCATGAGAAGAAGATTCAAGTAGAGGTAATCATTGGGCCGGAAGGATGGGTTATCTGAGGCAGCTCTGGATACTATGGGCATGGATAGATGGAACAGAGGTAGTGAGAATGCAAGAAATGACAGTAGCACGTATTGGTTCATGGTAGGATGTCCTAAGGGCAGATTGATTTGCCAGAGAAGAATCAGTAGACTCCCGGAGGATTAGGGAAGAGAAGTAGGACTGTAACTGGACTTGAACTAGAATCCCCTAAAAGCAGTAGATAGGGTGAGTGTCTCCAGGTAAGGATCCTAGGATAGGCTAGGGTCAAGGCTTACAGAGCTAAAGGTTGTCTAGTTAGTTTAGAGAAACTAGCTGTTATAGAGCTCAGTAGGTTTAAGGATACATGCTGTTGAAAACTGGGTAGTTTGAGAAAGGAGAACAACTGGTAAGGTGGAATACATGAGGGCTGAAATACACAGGGCAGTTTAGTGTGAGCAGAAATGGACAGAGAAATATTGGTGTATTAACTGGCTAATTGGCTGATCAGTTGTGCATCTTCTATAGAGTGGATTGAGATGAGCTGCATATGTTGAACCAGTAGAGAGGAGATCACAGAAGTGGATGGTACAAAAGCATATTTAAAGGTGGCCTGGGAGGGGAGCAGGAAAAAGATAACCTGAAGTAGCTGCACTCAGGAGTGCTGAGGCACCACTGTTAGTGTCTATGGAAAGGCGCACTAATCAGCAGCTGTGGGATGCAGGTGGACCAATCAGAGTCCATCTGTAGAAACGCCCCAATGGGAGACTGCTGAGGTGGGCTGGTTCCCGAGTAGAAGTCAGCGGTAGTACCTGAGGTGTGGGATCTGGTTCCAGGGACCTTGAGGGCGGCAGGAGTTGGTGGCTTCAGTCGGTAGGCGGCGCCAGTAAAACCGCCCTTGAGAGGAAAGCGCCGCTCTAGCTCAAGTCCCTGGAGACAGGCAGTTAAATACACAGCTAGCAAAGAGGCGTGTGAGGCTGGAGGCAGACCGTCAGCAGGGGTTGGGGGCAAATTAACACAGAGACAAAAGCTGAAATGGTAGGGTAGTCAAGGTACAATAGGTAGAGCGAGGTGAAAGCAAGGAGAGAATGGGGGTAGGATTAACAGTTTAGCGAGGGGGAGGGAAAGGTTTTGTGTTTCCAGAAGTTAATTGCAGCAGAGACACCACCAGGAAACAAGCCGGGGAGCAGGCAACAGTTATAATAGTCAGGGAAGAGACAGAGAAATAAGCATAAACAGGTTTCTCAATTATTACAGGTCTAGGTCATACACTGCAGTAACACTACAACATTAGGCTACACTCTGCAATATAGGGCTAACAGTGTAAGGCATTAGATAGCAATCAGGTTTAGACAGTAGCAGGACTAACATTAATAGTTAGGTTGAAACATTACGTACACAGTAGAAATTAAGGCTTATAAAGGGGATCGAGAGAAAAGATAACCTGAATAAGCTGCACTCAGGAGCTAAAGGCACCGCTGTTAGTGTCTGTGGGAAAAGGTGCACCAATCGGCTTAGCCATGGGATGCAGGCATACCAATCAGAGTCCGTCTGCAGAAACGCCGCACCAATGGGAGACCGCTGAGGCGGGCTGGTTCCCTGAGTAGAAGTCAGCGGTAGTACCTGAGGTGTGGGATCTGGTTTCAAGGACCGTGAGGGCAGCAGGAGTTGGTGGCTTCAGTCGGCGGGCGCCAGCCAGTAAAACCACCCCTTGAGAGAAAGCATCGGTCTGGCATAAGTCCCTGAGGTGTGGGATCTGGTTCCAGGGACCGTGAGGGTGGCAGGAGTTGGTGGCTTTTGTCGGAGTTGGCTGCCAGTAAAACACCCTTTGAGAGAAAGTGCCGCTGTGGCGCAATTCTCTAAGATGTGGGATCTGGTTCCAGGGACCATGAGGGTGGCAGGAGTTGGTGGCTTCAGTCAGCGGGCAGTGGCCAGTAAAACCACCCCTTGAGAGAAAGTGCCACTCTGGCACTAGTCCCTGAGATGTGGGATCCGGTTCTAGGGACCGTGAGGGTGGCAGGAGTTGCTGGCTTCAGTTGGCAGGCGGTGGCCAGTAAAACCACCCCTTAAGAGAAAGCCCCGCTCTGGCACAAGTTCTTGAGGTGTAGGATCCGGTTCCAGGGACCGAGATGGCAGCAGGATTTGGTGGCTTTATTCAGTAACAGTAAGAATTTAGAAGTAAATATTTACAGTACATAGAAGAGCTCCCTCTGTACTATCAAGCAACTGCAAAGTGGAGTTGATTAGGGTCCTGCCTGGCTAGTCATGAGCTCCATTGCACTCGGACCCAGCCTAGGCCATTTACACCATACAACACTTGCTGCAGCTCTTAAAGTGATAGCGCAGTGACATAGCATGGCACACTCACGCAGATCAACAATACAGCAATACTTTGTATGGATTTAACTTCTCTTACTGGACGGTTGCCAGGCAGTGGGCATCAAAGTAGCCCAGGGAGATACCCAAGGTAAGCCCCCCCTGAATTTGAGGGGGTTACACACAGTACTTGAAAAAAGTCTTATCTGCTGTAATGACCCCTTTGGCAATCATTTCCCCTGTCAGTGCCTTTGCTCCCTTCACCACCTTGCCTGCTTTCTTCGGCATTGCTAGGTGTACCTCCCTGTCTTCCTCCTCTGCATTTCCTTATACCTCTTGACTGCAACTTTTTTTCTTTTCTTCATCATTGATCCTTCCTTGGAGAATCAAAATTGTCTCCTTTCTCCTCTGCTTTTGCTTACTTCTTCACATATTCTTTGGGTTGCTTTTGTTATCCCTCCCTTTTCTTCCACACTGTACCTCAATCTCTCCATGATTCTCCTCCACCCTTCTTACACAGTTCATGATGCAGTCACCCTTTTCTTAGAATTCACTCTCTTAAAGTCAAGAACTCTCATGCTCATGTGGTTTGCCTGTGTTTCTGTCTTTATGTTGAACCACTCTGTATGATGATCACTGGTACCAAGGTGACTGCCCACTGTGATGCATCCCTGTTTGTAAGCAAGAGGTCGAGCACTGCCCCGTTCCTAATGGGTTATTTGACTATCTGCCTGAGAAAAGCCCCTTGCAGGGAGTCAGGGATGACCCTGCTCCTTGATGAAGTGGCAGTTGGAAAGCTCCTGTCCATATCTGAAAAACCTAAGTCACCAACTAGCAGCTCCTCCCTCTAACTTGCCATTCTGATGATGCCTTTTCGAAGTGCCTTATCCATCTCCTCTCCCAGTACTGGCGGTCTGTACACTACTCTAATACAGGTCCAGTTTGACCCATAGTCATTTCAGCCCCTCATTTTCTTCTTCATGTCCCTGTACCTCCATGGCCTTAATGCACTCCATTATACATAACAAAACCCATCCTTCATTTCTCATCACTCTGTCTCTCATGAATTGAGTGTAGTCCAGTATATTTATTTCCCAGCTCTGATACTTAGTACACTACAAGTCTGTTATAACCACAAAATCCAGATTAGCCTCTGCCAAGATGTCTTCCAGCCGGTCTGGAATTGTATTTCCACGTTGCCTTGCCTTGGTGCACATCACTTTCCAAATTTTTTCCTCCCGTTTACTACCCTACTTCTCCATCCCATTTCAGCCTGTATTGTTCGCTGACTTGACCCTTGACTCACCTCTTCCTATTTTCATTTCATCATATGCAGTCCCTTTCAATCCTATGTCTCCCCTACCTGTGTTATATTCCCATTTTCTTGCATGTCACAATAACATGCATTACAGCATTTAATAGTAAGTCGGCACATCAAAAGAATACATTTTAAAAGATCCATAATGTAGTGTAATGCACTTGTGCAAAATCTTTATTTAATACAAAAGCATACCACATGCAGATACTGGAATGTGTGCTGAAGAGTGTACTCTTCTTCATGTTAGAGGTCTCCATAAAATCATTTTTCTTGCTATCATGGCTATGTGCTAAATTGGAACCTGCACAAATTGCCATCACAATAAAGTAAACTCCTGTATAGTCCCACAGACTGCTCTGTGAGAACTTAATAAGCACCAAAACAACAACTTGTAGCTTGCAGGAAACTTGTAATTTGTCTCAGAAGTGGACCTCCATGTAACCCAGCTACATACAGCTCCGCCCCACCATGCACTGATGTGTTTCAACATCACAATTATGTCTCCCTCAGAGTGGCATGTGAGACCAAGTAACCAGCTTTTAGGTTGCTCAATCAAAGACACAACACCCAGACAAACTGACAAAATAGCCACAATTCAACAGGTAAACAAGTACCAGAAGAACAAAACTGGCAAAGTACATTCGTGCAATGTAGCAAACAAAGCAAACACGTGGAAAGAGGCTAGACAGACAAGACAATATTATTGTACAAAAAGCTCCAGCTCACAGAAACCCACAAAGCACAGCTATGCTCCAAGTTTTCCTCTTGACCTACTTTTTATTTTTTGTAGACAAAACAGTATAAATATAAACATGACAATAATAATTAAGCAATTAAAACAAATCATCGAAAATATAAACTTGGAAAACATTTTGCCATATTCAAGGGAGAGTGGAACAGGTGGGTGGAGAATAGCAAAATATAATATTACACATCCTGAAAAGAAAACCATGATTACTACCATATTTTGAGCAATTCAGTACAGATACAAAGTCCAACAATACGTATGGAAAAACAAACATTTCATAACATGCCTGTCCTATCCAAAAGACCTTTTAGTTCAATACAGCAAACACAGGAAGATCCTCATTGAGACCAGAGGTTGCATTGTATTATAGTACTGATCCAATAGGACTCCTTTGTAGTTGTCTTTTGCAATATCACCACCTCTGACACCTACTTCTGCATTCTCAATTCCTATGTATTTAAGGCATGCTGCAGATCCATGGTCAGATTGCATGAAATGTTTTGCAGTGGCAGCTGCTGATTCTTAGTTCAATGGCTGTTTCATGTTCCCCAATCATATCTGTAGTTCTCTATTCATTTGTCTTATGTATAATAAACTACAGGGACAACTCAGAATGTATATTACCACTCTAGTGCTGCAATTAGGTTCTCGAGTGCAAGCCACATTAGCCATCCATGTGACTATACAGCATTTTACATTATTGTGATGGCAATTTGTATAGGTTCCAATTCAGCACGTAAGCACCATTTACAAGCAAAGTGATTTTATGGAGACTCTAACATGAAGAACAGCATGCACTACAATACATGCTCCAGTATTTTCATGTGATATGCCTTGTATTTAAATAAAGGTTTTGCACATGTGTATTACACTACATTAAGAAGTTTTAAAATGTATTAATTTCAGTGCTGACCTACTAGTAACTGCCACTGTGCATGTTACACCCTGTGTTGTGCTCAAATATGCCCCAGGTACTGTAACTGTGTACTCACAGGTGTGCTTAGAGTCTCTACAGCCTTGTTTCTCTTCTACTGACTTTTAGGGCTGCAGTGGGTGGAGCCATGCAGACCTCTTGCTTTGAGAAAAAGGACTCTCACATTCCTTGTGAACAAACAAAATGCTGGAATGACAAAAAAAGTCCCTTCTGCATCAGAACACTCTGCGCTTGCACTATTTCTTTTACTTTTGGTGATCCCTGGCCACTGAAATACATAACCCTCCATCCAACCCTCCCTCTCAGCACCCCTCCAGAAGTATAATAGTGACACGGGGAGTGCCCAATCCCCTACTGTTCCAATCACAAAATCCCACCTCCACTATTATGCATGTGCAGTTGTGCTATTTTTTTTAAATATATTTTTACAGTTCCCCCACCTGACCCTCCCTCAGCACCCATCACACCACTGCCACCCCAAAAAAATTTAACAGTGGCACTGGACGGTGCCCAATCCCCCATTGCAGGAATCATCATCTCCCCCCCCCCCACTACCACACATGTGTAGTTATTTGTTTTGGTTTTTTTACTTTACTCCCCCGCACAACCCTCCCTCTCAACATCCCCCCAAGAAACATAACAGTGACACTAGGGGTGCCCAATCCCCCAGTGTTGCGATCGGCATCTCGGTCCTGTTTTTTAATTTTTTTCTTTTAACCTGTGACCTGTAACAAGAAAACCTTTCATCAATGTCTTTTGTGCCATTTCTGACCCCCTATCTAACCATCCCACCACCCCACCCTACTCCCAAACCCTTACTTACCCATCGGGGTCCAATGCTGCAATCCTATCTAGATCGCAGACACATCTTCATTCTTCAAAGCCGGACTGCAAACTGAAGAAACAGGTATGCTGTTTAATGTATTTCAATGGGGTTTTGAACTTAGAGGCATAACTTGGGCATTTTTGTATATTTTTGGCCCACATTTTGACATGCCTTCTTTGGGACCTCACCTCACGACCAATGTCACTGTCATTAGACAAATCTGTCCCCAAAGGTGATTTCGCAGTCTCAGCAAATCCTCTTTTGGTCAGGAGTTGAAAATGTTCTCTGCCCCTTATCATGAGGTTGGGGTCATAGGAATGTTCTGTTGAAAATCTGGTGTCAAAATATTAAAAATCAACAATGTTTTGAGCCTACATTGAATTTTGTGATTGCAGCCTCGTAACTTTGGTAATTGTCAATATTTTTACCCTGGGGGGGTGTGGCCAACTGCTGAGGTGAATGGTTGCCTAAGACATTTGCTCCCTAATACCCTGTCTTACATCCACTCTTAATCCAACCATTCTGCAGCTAGTAATGACATAATTGCAGTGCTGATTCATTTTGCGTTTACCTGTTGATCAGCTCCAGACTTGAGCTCCAGACTGCTGGTAGTCGATAGATCTGTCCTGGTCTGTCTGATTCACAGAAAGAGGCCTGATGACATGAGGAGATCACCAAGATGGATTCTGCAGCACCTCCATCCTCCAAAGCAAACCTGAAGGAAATCAGGCAGATGTTCGCAGAGATCCTACAAAAAATGGATAACATGGATCTCACCACAAAACAATACATGGCAAACATCCTGAAGCTATCCCAAAGAGCCTGTGTCACAGACCACAGGCTGGTCTAGATGGAGGATCACCAACAAAAAAAAGGTGCACAGCTGAAAGCGCAGTATCGAGTCATCCAGGTGCTTGGTGCAGGGTCGAGGAAACAGCCACCAGAATAACCTCCGCTTCATGGCGTTTCCAGATAACTGTGAGGGGAAGGATGCAGTGATATTTCTTCAAAGACAGCTGCCTCGTGTGGGAGTATTGGTGACTCAATGATAACGGGGAAGTTTCCAACTCTACATTATGGGAGGCCTTTAAGACCACCACAGAAAGATCAGTGTGGCCCTCAATACCTGAAAAATAAATCAAAAGTCTGGGAGGGATCTAGCTCCAAATAGCCTCTTGTAACTTGTATCCATAGAATTGGAGAAACAGACCCACTAACCGGGATAGAAATTCAAATTTAATTTTATTCAATTGAATCACCAAGTAATTCCATCATCGTTTCACAGTTATTCCTACTGCTTCATCAGGATTTTATATCTAATAAAAGATAATAACATGTATGTCCATTTGAAACATCACTTAATTACACTTGTATATCATGGTATTGCCAATCATATCCATTTTTAATGGTCTAATAGACATTCTTTTCTTTAATTATTAATTACACTTTCTTCTTGTTACTTATTTGATTTTAAACATTACTTTTTAATTCTAATCATACTGCATAAAGCTTGCTTCCCACCTTTGATCAGTGAAACACATACTCCATTATCAAGGTTAAGAACTCTGTTTTCATTTGTTTTGTCTGTAGAAAACTGCATTTTATTACATAGCACTAAATTTGTTAACTCAGTTGCAGGTTATATTTAAAAGGAATATAGGAAATATACCTTTCTGTTTTAACAGCACAAAATCAATTTTCATCACTTTAAGGCTGTTCTGTTTTTGTTTACTCTGTATGAAAATTAGATTGAACTGGTAAGTTTTCTTGCTGCCATGTCTATTGTTTCTATCTAAATGTGAAGGCCTTATTGTGCATATTTTACCTGTTCAGGGTACTGCTGCTTTAAGGCACCAGGCCTCTTGAATGTATTTCCCCTGTAAAAAAAACATGGTGTCTATTTTAAATCTTTCTTTCTACACCATCCCCCAGTTCAATACTAGATTAATCATTTCTAAGTTACTCTTCTTCAGTACTCATTCATTTAAGAGAACTTACCAAAAAGATTTCTGTGTAGCATCTGCAGTCTGCTTCCTGCTTTGTTGCTTAAGGAAGCCACATCTGCTGTGCTTGCTGTTTTAAGCCCAATGTCTATGCCCTGTTGTTACATGTCAAGTTTCAATTGGGAGACATCCTTGTCTGTCATGTTATCTCTGTTTGAGTTTGTGAGCATGCTCACTAGATCCCAGTTGGGACTTAGTTTTTTTTCTTCCTCTCTCACATTGTCTATATTTCTTTTCATACACATGCACTTTAAAGCAGAAGATGAGCTTATATTTTTTCACATTTACATTCCTATTTATACCTAGTGGCAAGTTGTCCATTGAAATTGGTTCAATCACTTTGTCTGTTATGTATTTGAAGATAAAAATGTATTATTACCATCTTTTTGTTCACACTACCTCTCCATATTTCCTACTTTGTTTTAAAGGTATATTACCTTGGGCTTTGTGTTCATCAGTATTAATTGATTTATATAGTATTATTATTTCACATGTTTCATTTGTTTCATGAAATATGTATGTACTTAACCTTTCAGTGTGATGGCAAGGTTTAGTGTATTGACTTTGTTTTTAACAGGTATACTCTTTTTAGGTTTAAAACCTTGAACTGGAAAAATGCAGCACATGACTGAATCGGGACCAAGGTACCACAAGTGAAGTGGCCCCATGTCCCGACCCACTGGTGCAAAGTAGCACAATTAGAGGCTGTTAAATGCAAGGCCAAAAGCTTACTTTAACAGTCAGTCTTATTAATGGATCTAACTTATTTACTGTATATGGATAATATTCTATTCTACGTGTTCATGCCATAAAATTTCCTCATTTATTCCATAATGTTTGTTTAATGTGCCAAATCTGTCTATCCAAAATGCCTCTCGCTTTAGGAGGTACGTTAGTATATTACCTCCTTGTGGTGGTAAATCTACTCTTTCTATTCCTGCAAGTCTAAAAATTAATAAGCTATGTTTTTGTTCTAGGAAACGTCTAGCTACAACAGATGCAGTATCTCCTCTCCTAATATCACTGTTATGCTCATTCCATCTCAGTTTAAGTGGTCTTGATGTTTGTCCTACATAATATAGGCCACAAGGGCATTTAATTACATAGATCTCTTGATCTGTCTGACATGTAATAAATTGTTTTATTGTTACATGTCCATCTCTATACGGGTTATAAATCATTTTAGTTTTCCTTGTACTGCTGCAATTTTGGCAATGGCCACATGGATAGTTACCTACAGTTTTGGATCTACCTTCAAACATTTCATATTGAGGTTCAGGAGTTTTGTACATTGAATGACATAATCTATCTTTTAAAATTTTAGCTATTACCAATGGTTTTTCTTTGAATATTTCTTCCCCCTTGGGAGTAATTTTAATTAAATCCCAGTGTTTATGAATGATTTTTTTAATTTCATAGAATTGATCCAAATAGTTTATAGAGACCAAAATTTTCTCTTTTTGTTTGTCTGCTTTAATTTTTTCTTCAAATAATGTTTTTCTTTCTACAGCATCACATCTTTTTTTTTTGCTGTTTGTAAATTTTGTTCTAAATACCCTCTTTCTCTGAATCTATCAATTGTTTCTGTAGCTGCTTCTCTGTAATCACTCTCTTTTGTACAGTTTCTCTTTATTCTAATTAGTTGTCCATATGGAATGTTTTCTACCACTGATTTTTTTATAAAAACTCCTTACATGTCATAGTACATTTCAATCTGTTTTTTTCTGTATACCTTTGTAGATAGTACTTTTTTTTATTAGATATCTGTAGATCCAAAAGTTGATTGTATTTTGTCATATGCAATGACAAATTAAAAAAGTCTGTGCACTTATTTAAATAGTCAAAAAAAATGTTAACATTTCTTCTGTGCCTTTCCAGATGCACAGACAATCGTCTATGTATCTCTTCCAACAAACAATGTTGTTCTTAAATATACTGTATTTTTGGTCTCATTAATGAATTCTTTCTCAAAGCTGTCCATCATTATGTTGATGTAACTAGGCACCATGGATGAACCCATAGCAGTTCCCTTTCATTGCCAGGAATGTGTCCTATTATATGTGTAGTAATTTTGTGTCAAAACCACTTCTGCCAATTTAATTAAAAATTCATTAGGAGGTTTTTGGGTATTATCTCTTTCCAGAAGTTTGTCATATAATGCTCTTAGACCCACATTGTGTGGGATGTATGTATATAGATCTCTAACGTCAAAAGTTACTAATAAGCTATTTTTATTTATAATTTTTCTTTGTTCAATTTTTCCAACATTTGGATAGTATCTTTGGTGTTCTTAAGGTACAACTCAATGTTAATTGCAAATGGTTGTATAAAATAGTCTATATAGACAGACAAGGCTTTTAGCGTTGAGCCTATTCCAGCTATAATTGGGTGTTCTGGTGGGTTCTTTTCATCTTTCTGAATTTTTGCAGAATAAAGAATGTTGGATAA
Organism: Neoceratodus forsteri; assembly: GCA_016271365.2. NCBI lineage: Eukaryota > Metazoa > Chordata > Ceratodontiformes > Ceratodontidae > Neoceratodus > Neoceratodus forsteri. Next base: position 662,144,957 of record CM028136.1, read on the forward strand.
TGGGATGTTGTCTGAGTAGCATTCTTTCGTCCCACTTTGTTATGTAATTTTTTTTCTCTACATTCTTCTAAAATCTTTTTTACTAATAGTTTTACCTGTTCCATTGGGTTTGTATCACACTTCAGATAGAATTCTCTATTACTTAATTGTCTGAGGCACTCCTTGTTGTAATCTTCTCTATCCATAATTACTATTCCCCCCTTATCTGCCTTTTTAATAACTATAGTTTGATCATTTTCTAAACCCTTAGGGCTCCAAATTCATTAGCTGTTAAGTTATACATTTGTCTTCTATCTAATATATTATTTTCAAGGCATTCTAAGTCATTTTCCACCATTTCAATGTATGTAATTATGTTTGAGGGTATGGGACCTGGTGGGAGAAATTTAGAATGGTAATTCAAATTTACTGCTAGTGCTTTCTTTTTTTCTTTTTTTGGAGTGTTAGCTGTGCCTTCTACGTCTGTAAAGAAATTTCATAATCTTATTTTTCTGTACAATTTTTGTATATCCATTTTAAATGGAAAAAGTTAGCTTTTCATGTGGACAGAATGTTAAACCCAAATTTAAAACTTTCAATTTCATTCAATTGTTGATGTGGCAAATTAAAACTACACTTGTCCTCTCATGGGACTGTTGCACCCTCTGGTCCCTATTGTTTTCTGTTCTTGTTCTTTTCTTGTTCTTGTGTGAATTCTACATCTATATCTGATTCTCCCTTTCTCTTGTGAGTCTTTGGTCCCTGGTAGTACATTCATCTGTTTGGTTTTGCCTCTCAATCTGCCTCTGTTCCATCTTCCTCTCCCTGTATCTGCCCTGACTACAAAAGGTTTATTTATTATTTATTTATTAGTTTTGTTGACTGGGTAAGTGCACTAGACAAATCCTGCCTATTTTCAGGCACGACCTGGGGAGGGATACAGATGAATGCCAACTGACCTTGAACCAGATTAAGCTGTTGGTGGTATTTTTAGTGAATGAGGGAAATTTGGCCAGGACACTGGAGAAATTCCCCTACTCTTTTCGATAAGTGCCATGGGATCTTTAACATCCACCTAAACTACCACCAATCCAGGCAGATGGGACCTCGATTTAATGTCTCATCTGAAAGACGGCACCTCAGAAGTGCAGTACCCCTCTCATGCTGCACCACAGTGTCAGTACTAGGATATTAACCCAAGTGCCAGATGTGGGAACTGAACCCACAGCCCTCTGATTTCCGCCTCAAAGACAAGCGCATACCTACTGAGCCACTGACACTCAATGTATAAATTGTTGTTGTGTTCCACTGCTATCTGCACTACTGTCTGAACTATATAGACTGTTTTCCAAATCTGGATTGTATGTGTATTGCATTTTATATGGTGTGAATTTATTGTAGCTGTACACTTTTCCTTCTTTGTAATCATTTAAATCAAGTTTAAATGTCCTCAATTTTTGATCAATCAAATTATTTTCATTATCTTCTAATGCTTTGTTTATTTTATCTAAAAAGTCTGAAAATTCTCTAATATCTGGTTTTTGATTATATTAATCATAAACATTCATTATTTCCCCACTTATGTTTATCAGTTCTATATTTAATGCTTCCACCAACAATACAAGAAAATCAAAAGAACATTTATTTCTTACTCTGTCACATTTTTTTCTAAATCATCTGTTGTAGAACCCACATTTGGTTCTGTGGGTACCCTCAAACCCTGGGATTCTTTTCTGTTTATAATACTCTGTAAGTGTTACACAATGCCATTCTAATCTGAGTTCACATTGTTTTAAAGATTCATTTTGTGAATCAAATTTTTATGCTTACACTAAATAATTTTTCTTACTGGTTATTCCTTGTAATATCCTTTCCTCATATGTTTTAGTTAATGTTCTAGGGATTGACTTTTCATCAGTTATATCTTTTAGTTTTGCAAAAACATCCATTATTTTTATTTTAACAGCTAAAAATATATTGATGCAAAAAATACTTAGTTTAAAACATACAATTATAATTCTTACTCAAAAACAGAGTCCCAAATTGTAGTAAACTCCTCCTCTCTCTGAAAGGATATCTCGTCTAGACCCAGCAAACAGTTTTCGTTCAGACTAGAGCCAACAAGTCATAGCTGAACCATAGTCAGAGTAAATAAAGTATAATTTTAAGATCCTATTAGCATTGCAGTTCCAAAAACCACAAGGAGGTAATATACTAACATGCCTCCTAAAGCGAGAGGCATTTTGGATAGACAGATTTGGTGCATTAAACAAACATTATGGAATAAATGAGGACATTTTATGGAATTAATTCATAGAATAAAATATTAGCCATATACAGTAAATAAGTTAGATCCATTCATAAGACTGACTGTTAAGGTAGGCTTTTTTTGGCCTTGCATTTAACAGTCACTAATGGTGCTATTTTGCACTATTTGGTCGGGACATGGGGCCATGTCACTTGTGGTACCTTGATCCCGATTCAGTCATGTGCTGCATTTTTCCAGTTCAAGGTTTTAAACCTAAAAAGAGTAAACTACTAAAAACAAAGTCAATACACTAAACCTTGCTGTACACTGAAAGGATAAGTACATAGATATTTCATGAAACAAATGAAAATGTGAAATAAGAATACTATATAAATCAGTTAATACTGATGAACACAAAGCCCAAGGTAATACGCCTTTAAAACAAAGTAGGAAATATGGAGAGGTAGTGTGAACAAAAAGATGGTAATAATACATTTTATCTTCAAATACATAAAAGACAAAGTGATAGAACCAATTTCAATAGACAACTTGCCACTAGGTATAAATAGGAATGTAAGTGTGAAAAAATATATATGCTTCATCTTCTGCTTTAAGGTGCATGTGTATGGAAAGAAATAGAGACAACATGAGAGAGAAAAACTAAGTCCCCATTGACCTAGTGAGCATGCTCACAAACGCAAACAGAGATAACATGACAGACAAGGATGTCTCCCAATTGAAACTTAACATGTAACAACAGGATGGAGACATTGGCTTAAAACAGCAAGCACAGCAGGTGTGGCTTCCTTAAGCAACAAAGCAGGAAGCAGACTGCAGATGCCACACATAAATCCTTTTGGTATGTTCTCATAAATGAATGCATACTAAAGAAGAGTAACTTAGAAATGATTACTCTAGTATTGAACTGGGGCATTGTGTAGAAAGAAAGATTTAAAATAGACAACATGTTTTTTTACAGGGGAAATACATTCAAGAGGCCTGGTGCCTTAGAGCAGCAGTAACCTGAACAGGTAAAATATACACAATAAGACCTTCACATTTAGATAGAAACAATAGACATGGTAGCAAGAAAACTTACCAGTTCAATCTAATTTTCATACAGAGTAAACAAAAAACAGAACAGAACAGTTGGAGTATGCCTTAAAGTGATGAAAAATTGATTTTGTGCTGTTAAAAACCAAAAAGGTATATTTATTATATTCCTTTTAAATAGAATATGAAACAGAGTTAACAAATGTAGTGCTATGTAATAAAATGCAGTTTTTTCTACAGATAAAAACAAATGAAAACAGAGTTCTTAACCTTGATAATGGAGTATGTGTTTCACTGATCAAAAGGTGGGCAGCAAGCTTTATGAAGTATGATTAGAATTAAAAAAAGCAATGTGTAAAATCAAACAAGTAACAAGAAGAAATTGTAATTAATAATTAAAGAAAAGAATGTCTATTAGACCATTAAAATGGATATGATTGGTAATACCATGACATGCAAGTGTACTTAAGTGATGTTTTAAATGGACATATACAGTATGTTATTATTTTTTATTAGATATAAAATGCCAATGAAGCAGTAAGAATAACTGCGAAACGTTGATGGACTTACTTGATGATTCAATTGAATAAAATTACATTTGTGAATTTCTAGCCCGGTGAGTGGGTCTGTGTCTCCATTTCTGTGGATATGCCTTTATGGCCACCATTCGAGATCAGATTATTGCCTTCACTATGGCAATACAGCATAAGAGGGAGGCGGAACAGTGAGACCTGAAAAAACAACTAGCCCTTCTAGAGGCCCGATACAGGAAATGTGGCCCTAGTACCCCTCCAGGGGAGTTGCTGACTCATCTAGCCAGCATCAGAATTCAGCTGAACACACATCTGACCCAGCAGAACTGAACCTAAAATGCTTGCACCATGCCTACTGGGAGGAAGGGGAAAAGGCCAGGAAATTGCTGGCCTACTGACTTGGAAGTCGCAAGTGGCTAGAACTATAATGCCCTTACAGACACCAAGGGCATTAAATATCACACCCAGATGGGGATCAACATGGTCATGGCACAGTTCTATGAAAACCTGCCCTCCCTGCCCACCCCAATTAAATTAAAGCTTACCTGGCCAAGCTCCCCATACCTAGGATAGCAGAAAGGCAGCTCGAGACTGGAGGCACCAATTACTATGGGAGGTAGGGGTGCCATCCATGCTATGAACCCCATAAGGCTCTGGGGAAGGATGGCCTCCCAATTGACCTGTACAAGGTTAAGGGGTACACCTTGCCCAATATCTGGTATGGGTGTTTGTGGACTCTCTGGGTAAAGGCATACTCCCACCCTCGTTAAGAGAAGCGACTATCATGGTACTCCCCAAAAAAGATAAAAACCACTGTCACCGGGCACTTACCACCCCATTTCCCTCATAAACGCAGATGCTAACATACTGGCAAAGGTGCTGGTGGGCCAACTGGAACTGCTCCTACCAGGCTTGAAACATCCTGTTCAGGCAGGTTTTGTTAAGGGTTGATTGGGTCTGACCATCACAGAACCCTCATAACTCTTATGCACTAAACCAGGTCCTCCATAGCCCCCTCAGCAGCCTTCGCAATTGACTTCTAGAAGGCCTTCAATTCGGTCAAGTGGCCCTTTCTGTTACAAACTCTGTCTCAAATAGGCATAGATCCTGGGTACATCTCATGGGTAAAACGTCTATATATTCCCCCTCTGCCTCTGTTTTGGCCAACAAACAATGTCCCCCTTGTTCAGCCTACAGAAGGGTACATGGCAGGGTTGTCCCCTCTCCCTGCTACTTTTTGTTTTGGCCACAGAGCCCCAGGCCATAGCCATCAAAGAATCCCACGGTCCCAGGAATTCAAGTGAGGGAGTACACAATTAAAACTTTCCTGTATGCGGATGACTTGTTAATAACCATGGCTTACATCTCCAGGTGGTTTGGATGGTCCTGGATACCCTAACAGGCTTCTCAAAGGTCTCTGGCTGTTGAGTAAACCAGTCTAAGATGGAGATCCTACTCTGAACCGAGTGGGCTGAGCAACCCATTACAGCACAGGAGCTTAAATGGTCACCAATGGTTTAAGTATTTGGGCATTATAATTCACCCTAACCCATCCAAGATGATTTCAATAAACTTCCATAGCCTGCTAGAGTCCCTCAGAAATGATCTGGACAGATGGAGGGCGTTGAAATTGTCCTTGGCTGGTAAGATAAACTCTATAAAGATGATAGCCTTTCCACATTCCCTCTACGTCCTGGCCCATCTGCCACTGCATATCCCCCCAAATGGTTCCAGAAGCGGGATACTCTGGGAATTTTTTGGGGGAAGGATGCCACCCCAATTCAGTAGGTCAAAGCTGAGACAGTACTGGAGCAGAGGGGGCTGGGGACTCCCCTGGTTCCAAGGGTACCACATGGCCTTTATCATAGCCCAGACTGTTAGGTGGTTTATTCCAATAGATTATGCTTCTCCAACCTGGCTCCCCCTGGAATCTGCCTGGGTGGGGTACATTCCCTCAGCTACACTTCTTTACTGTAAAACATTTAACCCCCTAATGCTGCCTCCCCACTTGGCCATTTTGGCCAAATACTGGTTAAAGGTTCACTCTATACTCTACCATACTTCTACCCCTTGGAAATGTATGCCAATATGGAAGAACCCAGCACTAATGGTGGGGAGGGAGCAAATCCACTGGCAGGCATGGGAAGCCCAGGGCATCACCCTAGTCAGAGACCTGCTGATCCCAGGATCCAGTACTCTGGAGTCCTTTGAGAATCTTTGGACCAGAGTTTACCTCCCCACTAGCAATTTTTGGAGGTATCTCCAAGTAAGAGATGCCATCACTCATCTCCCATGGGTCCCTTCAGCTACTGAGCTAACCCCCACTCTTCACCCACTAGGTATCTGGCTGGGCATGTCCAGGAGTAGGGCAAGTTATATTTATGCAGCCATTCGGGATGTCCCCCCAGACCCCACACAAACAGCTCGGTCCCAATGGGAGGATGACTTAGGCTCTCCCATATTGGAACAGCAGTGGGCTCACAGCTGGGTGAGAATACACAAGGCCTGCAGGGATGGCCATACCCATCTTATTATGAATAAAATGTAGCTAAGATGGTACTACACCCTGGCCAAGCTCCACCACCTGGGTCTTATAAACAATGACAAATGCTGGCGTTGCAGTCAGCAGGGAGCCCACTGCACCATGTCTCTGAGACTGCCCTCAGCTGCATACTTTCTGGACAGAGGTGAGAACCATGTGTTGAGCAATCCACCCCGCAGTACCCACTAATTCCCTCCTTACTCCTGCTAGGCTGAAATGCTCAGATCTTCCCAAGAACAATCTAGGAGCAAGCTGGATCATGGGGTGGTGGCAGCCTATAAGACTGATACTTATGAGATGGTGGACACCAGATAGTCCTACTTTCTGCACTTTTCTCTTCCTAACATAGATGGCCACCTTTGAGAGACTATCCAGCTATATTGCCAGTACCTTGGCTGAGTATTACAGTTGCTGGCAGCCATTTCTGGACTCAACATATTGCCACAGGTTAGACCTAGACCCAGGCTGATTCCCCACAAGAGTTCCTCTCCTCTTCTTGATTCCTCTCAGGTGCCTGTCCCCTCCCATACATTGTCCCTCCTTCCCCCACAGAATGCAAATACAGTTTCATCCCTCAAGGTGATTGCCTACTGTACTTAGTTGAGTTATGTAGTGTGTTTAGGTTAAGTAGAATGGGCTTGCATAGAGCGTATTAGTATTTCATCTTGGGTACACAGGTCCTAAATGTAAATAAGGCTAGGGGCAGGTTGAGGTATGCTCTGTAATTTCCCCCACCAGAGCTGACAAAGGACACAATTGGATCTCTCCATCAACTTGGGAAGGGAGGAGAGAGGTCTTAGGACCCCAGCAGATGATGACCTAGTTTTTGTCAAGAAGTGTCCCCTCCCCATGATATTGCTTAATTCTGCATTGTAATGTCACTGTTCAAGCTCTCGGTGCCCAGCTCTCTGGTCTTCCTAAAGGTCACCAAATGTTATGTGTAGTCAGGGTGTCTGTATATCATTTGTGTTTTCCTTTTCCTGTTATAACAATAATAAAATCTTTAACTGAAAATATTTTACCCCAGATTTACAACAAAGCTATATCTTTCCAGCACCTCATGAATGTGGCAGCTGTCATTCCCTCAAGAAAATCACCTTTTGGGCAGGAGGAGTAAATGTTCTCTGCCCTTTCATTTCGAGTTGGGTTTTATAAGAAGGCTATGGTTGAAATTTTGTGTAAAATATTAAGACTCAATAAAGTTATGAGCCCTCTTTGAGTGGAGCCATGCAGACCTCTTGCTTTGAGAAAAGGACTCTCAGATTCCTTGTAAATGAACATCATGCTGGAGTGACTAAAAGTCACCTCTGCATTGGAATGCTCCATGCTTGCATTATTGTTTTTTACTTTGGTGGTTTGTGACCACTGAAATACATAACCCCCACTGGACCCTCCATCACTGCACTCACTACTCCCACTCTCAAACATAATAGTGACACTCGAGTGCCCAACTCTGCTCCTGATCACAAAATCCTCCTCTCCACTACCACGCATGCATGGTTGTGCTATTTCTTACCATATATTTTTATAGTTTCCCAAACCCTACCTCTCAGCACTCACCACCACACTCCCCACCACAGAATGTAACAGTAGCACTGGGGTACCTAATCCCCCAGTGCAGGAATCCTTGTTCCTCCCACCACCACGCATGCTCAGTTATTTGTTATTTCTTATTACTTTCTTCCCCCACCCAGCCCTCCTCTCAGCACTCCACCACCCCCACAGAAACATAACAGTAACACTGGGAGGTGCCCAATCCCCAGTGTCGTGATCTGTGTCCTGTTTTATTGTTTTTTATTTTAACCTGTAACAAGAAAACCATCCATTGGTGTCTTTTATGCCATTTCTAACCCCCACCCAATCTTCCGACTCAGCCCCACCACCCCACCCTGCCCAAGCCCTTACTTCCATTTGGGGTCCAACGCCATAATCCTCTCTAGACTGCAGACACATCTTCACTCTTCAAAGTCAGACTGAAAACTGAAGAAACAGGTATGCTGTTACAAGTATTTCATTGGGGTTTTGAACTTAGAGGCATAAGTTGGGCATTTTTCATAATTTTTGGCCCAAATTTTCAACATGCCTTCTTTGGAACCCTACCTCATGAACAATGTCACTATCATTAGGAAATCTGTCTCTGAAAGGTGATTTTCAGGTCCCTGCACAAAATCACCTTTCAGTCAGGAGTTGAAATTTTTCCTGCCCTGTAGATGAGGTGTCGAAGAATGCTATGTTGAAAATTTGGTGTAGAAATATTAAAACAACAACAAAGTTATGAGCCTACATTAAATTTTGTGAATACAGCCTCATAATTTTGGTAACTGTGAATATTTTTACCCCAAATTTGCAACATAGCCATATATTTATAGCACCTCATGAATGTGACAGCTCTGACATTTTTCAAATTCTGGCCAATATATTTTTTTACATCCCAAAAGGTGATTTTGCAGTCCCTGCATGAAATCACCTTTTAGGCAGGCGTTAATAATTTTCTCTGTACTTGTTTATGAAGTGGGGTCATAAGAAGACTAAGTTGGAAATTTGGTTGATTAAAAAACAACAAAGTTATAAACCTACATTGAATTTTGCAAACACAACCTTGTAACTTTGGTAATTTTCAATATATTTTTAAATTTGCAACATAGCCATAGTTTTCAGCACCTCATAAATGTGGCAGCTATCATTTTTCAAATGCTGGCCAAAATGTGTGTTTTTTCATCCTGAAGGTGATTTCATGATCCCTGTGCAAAATCACCTTTTGGGCAGGAGCTGAAAATTTTCTCTGCCCATGTTCATGAGTTGCGGTCATAAGAAGGCTATGTTGGAAATTTGGTATAAAACTATTAAGACTCAACAAAGTTATGAGCCTACATTGAATTTTGTGAACGCAGGCTCGTACGTTTGATAATATTCAATATTTTTACTCAAAATTTTCAATATAGCCATTTCTTTATAGCTCCTCATGAATGTGAGAGCTTTCATTTTTCAGCTCCTGCTCAAAACATATTTTAGCATCCCAAAATTTGATTTCACAGTCCCTGCACAAAACCACCTTTAAGCCAGGAGTTGAACATTTTCTCTGCCCGTCTTCATGAGGCAGGGTCATAACAAGGCTATGTTGAAAATTTGGTGTCAAAATATTACAAAACAAATTTACAGTATTTTTACCCCAAATTCCTGAGCTGCAGCTCTATCAGCTCTGTCCAGAATTTGTTCATATGGCAGTTGGGTAGGCCATTAGTAGTGTGCTCCACATTATTGCTACTGCAGCAGGGAACATAGTCAATACTGATAATCTGCCTTTTAATAATGAAATGGGTGACAAAATAGCTTTCTCATTAGAGTGAATTGAGGAATTATTTAACTCAACTGCTGTACAAACAATGATGATTTTAAAGTATAGCGGGATTAAAAAAGAAAGAAATTCACTTTGATCTCCACACAGTATTACTATCACAATACTGGTGTGAGAGAAAAAAATCCCAAAAGGATTAAGGGTGCAAACTGCACCTTCTTTTGGAACAAATGACACTGAATTCATGGGGAGGGAGAAAGCCCTGAATAAGTGCAGCTATGATATAATGTTATTGGTTGTTAAGAAATCCAGGAAGGATGTGAAGCAGCAGCTGCACAAGTAAGAGAACTGGAATCTAGAATAAATACAGGTTTTATGGATGAACAGCTGAAAAGCATGAAGATAAGAAGGGATTACAGATTGAAAAATATACAGAAGAGCTAAGAAAGTACATATGAAATCTATGATTTTTTTTATTTGGTTCATTATAACTGTCAGATTTATATTTATATTGTTTTGTCTGTCTAGTATCTTTGCTCATGTTTGCACTGTTGAATAATTGCACTTTGTCATTTTTGTTCTTGTGGCACTTGATTTATGTGTTGTATTGTGGCTATTTTGTCCATTTGTCTGGGTGCTGTGCTTTATCCTTTTGAAGTGCTGACCGATTTGTCCCTTCGTGATCACTCAACTGGATGGAGTGACATACAGCTGAGAATGAGGCAGTGACTGAAGAGACAACAGCTGAGGATTTGGTGACATGCAGCTGATGCTGAGATGGTGGCGGAGGAGACAGTAGCTGAGGATGAGGTGGCATGCAGCTGATAATGAGAAGGTAACTGTGGATCAGGCAGTAACTGAGGCATGTGAGGCTGAGGAAGCAGCTGTGGATGAGCTAACATGGCATCTGATGCGGTGGCAGCAGCTGTGTTGGTGGCAACTGAACACCTGTGAAAAGAAGGGCAAAAACCATGGATACACATCTGTCCTAAGGCACCTCACTAATATGTCATATTCCCTCAGTAAATGTTATCAAATACTGAGCAGAGCCTGGCAGATTTCCCCTTCTACTCCTGGCTTTATCTTTGCTTATGCTCCACTGCTACTCTATCAAATCACCCTTCCCCCCATATCAGTTGTAGACTGTTGTTTGTTCTAGCTGCCAAAATACTGTATATGTATTGCACACACCAGTCATCATGTTTCATTTATCAGTATGCAACCTGTAAGTTGCTTCCCTGTCTCATATCAATGTTTACCACCTGCGGTCACCCTATGTGGTACCCGTGTATGTATATCCAGCCTGTATCATGTAACGTGCATTTCATGTATATACTGTTATTACCTATCTGTGTTTGTACTTTAAGTGTTTATGTCACAGGACCTCCTTGTGAATGAGCTTGCTCAATGGAGTTTCCCTGCAATAAACTTGAACTTGAACTAAAGGTTTAGGTACTGTGCAGGCTTGGATACAACACAGGGCACACTGAAACATGTATAATATTTATATTATCTGGTGTTTCAGCAACCTCAGGTCAAATTCATAATTTTTTGCCAAGTATGTGATAGTCATCTAAACATTTAAAATTCAAAATAAAAACATGGATTGCCATGGTTATTTTTACTTAACATGGTAACCTCTCTTTAAGGAAAAAAAAAACTCCTTACATTGATTTGTGTGTCAACATGAGTATGAAAGAAAAAGTGAAACATGGACACATCATTAGCCATGATGTTTGGTTCATTTTTTCCACAAATGCAAAAATAAAGAGTAAATTACCAATACAGTGACACCCTCTTAAACTAGCATTACCAAACATGTGGGAAATGTTTATAAATTTTTATGCAAAAAAACATTTAAATCCCATATCATTTTAATAAACATTTTTTGTTAGATGTAAAATATGATTACGAATATAACAAAAATAGAAATATAGGAGTTGCCATTCTGCTTTTTGTTATATCTGCTTTTAAAGTTGATGTTTCAGAGCTGGTTGGCTCATGACAAAAGAAATAAAAACCCCAAGAAAAAAATAAAACTTGCCAGATAGCTATCCACGCAATTCAAAAATACATGCAGAATGACAAGACCTTTAATATAAAACAGCAGAATAATCAAAGACAGACAGATGTGTAAGTAAGGCGTCTTGAATAATGCCAGTGGCTGCAACTGTGGAAGTCAATTTCCTTGTTAGCATCCTGTATATATTCTTAGCTGGATGTGACATACTGTATTAGGATAAATCATTATTCTAGTAATGCTTCCATATATTTAAGAATGTACTTGTGCCAGTAAACAGCCTTGAAAACTTTTTGGGTTCATCAGACAACTGGGATTTTAAAACACTAGTGAACATTTTTAAAGAGATCCAAGATGCCAGGCAACCCATACAATCTCAAAAAAATGTTTAATAGATTATACAAAGTTTCATACAAAGTAGTGAGGAGCTTAGGGGGCCCTATGGACCCATACACACTCCTTTCCTTTACCCATAGTATATCAGCTTATGGCCCTTTAAGATATAGGCATCCAAGTTTCTTTTAAACTGAGCCTTATTTACAGTGCATACCATTTCCTCTGGTAACCTATTCCACGGAGCCACCATTCTCTGCATGTAGAAAGCCATCTGTCTACTTGTATTACACTTTAAATGTCTCAACTGAAGATGGTGTCCTCTAGTGCCCAGTTTATCATTTTTAAACTGTAGATTCAATTCATTTAACATATAATGATCTTGCATTATATCATAACACAGCATCAAGTCCCCCTCTCACTCTTCTGGTCTCCAGTGACATCAGCCTTAGATCTATCAGTTTATGCTCATAAGATCTATCCTGCCTACAGTGCACCATCCTAGTAGCCCTCCACTGCACCCTCTCCAATCCTACCACTGCCCCCCCTGCTTAAGGGTCCCCACACTGGGGCACCGTGCTCCAGAATAGGTCTCACATCGCCCCCATACAAGGCATGATTATAGCCTCATTTCTACTTCTAAAATTCTTCTTTATATTCCATAAAACCCTATTTGTCTTTATTATCTGTTTGTCACACTGAGCCTCATATTCAATTTCTGATCCACCCATATACCCAAATCCCTTTCCACTTCTGACTTCCTTAGGGTATGCCCATTTAACTTATAATTATAATTCATATTTCTATTTCCCATGTGGATCATACAACTTTTCTCTATGTTAAAACTCATTCCCTTTGAATGGCCCATTTATGGATCTCATCCAAGTTCTTCTGAATTGTCGCTGCCCTACAGATTGTGTTACCAGGCCAGCAAGCTTTGTATCATCTGCATACTTACTTACTTACCCAATTTTTAGCCCCTTTACCCATCTGTGCAATGAAAATTCTAAACAGCACTGGCCCCAGAACCGACCCCTGAGGAACTGCCTGTGATTACATAGTATCCCTCCCTCCCTCCCCTCCCCTTTAGAGCTCTTAACCTCACCCTCTACCCTCCGACAATGGCCTTCCTGCCTGCATACCCCCTTCCTTCTCACCTGCAGTGCTTATTTCCAAGATTGCCCTTGGCTGGTATGTCATGCTACCTAACATTTGACACATTTTGAATTACTGGAATTTCCTAAGCCTCAGTCTCTTACTTCTTTTTATTGTGTAACTATGTATTATTATGTTGACCTTTGTATGTATGTATACCCCCCCCCCATTCATTTGACGTGGAACCTTTGTAAATGAGCAGTTCCTGCTCAAAGGTATTTGTAATCCTAGATTTCAATAAAATAAAATAGATAAAAATAAAACCCCTTGCCTATTTCCCTCTCTTTCAATGATGAAGCTGTGGGGGATGCTACCCAGATTGTAGACACATTCAAGAAACAGTTTAGCATCAGGATTGTCTTGCCCCACTATGTGATGTAAGATCCTCCTATTTGAACCAGTGGTATCTGGTCTACAAAGGATTTTCCCACCTCCTATTAATTTAGACCCCTAGGTGGCTTAGAGATTGCTGATGAGCTATAGGTGTTGGATGCCTGGAAGGTGGGTGGTCTGGATGGCATACTTAAATGCATTCTGAGGTATGTTGCACCCATAATTTGTCAGTTCTTGGCTGATATTTATCATGTATCTCATCAGCAGCACATATTTTTCCAGTGGTGGAAGGATGCTCTGATAGTTCTTGTGTTTAAGGCTGGCAAAAATAACCTCATGAGTAAATGTATGCCCATTTCAATATTGCCAGTGGTGTCAAAGGTCCTGAGAGACCATGTAGCAAGCCAATTGAATAACTACTTGCAGAGTATCAATGTGTTGCAGGCAAGAAGACTGCATAGATTAACTCTAGTGGATCCACAGCGAAGTTGAGTTAATGCAATAAGGAGGCAGCTGGTCTCGAACACTAAACCCACAAACACAATTCCAGAAGTCTTAGTAACTTCCAAATGCCATCATTTTTGTTATGATAAATAAATGAGAAGCAGCATAAAAACATCCCAAAGAATGAACATCACTAGATAAACACCTACGTTTTAAGCCGCTCTGGCTCTTTTTCAAGAAATGCATGGGTAACAATAGATCAAAGTTAAATAGCCCCCTAGGGGTCACATGGCATACTCATCACTGTTTCTAACCATCTGATACATTCATTTGGAATTGAACCCTAACAATTAATTACATACATATGTTGGCTAAATAGATTTGTGCAAAACTGACAGGTGCAAAACAACATTAAATGACATAAATTCAGTGAGAAAAAACACTGGACCCAATTTATTCATTTATTTATTTATTTGGATTTTGGTAACCGGGTAGGCCTACTGGGACAGATATGTCCCTTTTTCAGGGGTGACCAGGTGAAAAAGACAATCAATATACATAGAATATAATACACAAAACATAACATGGCTAGAGCCTAAGTACATTGATACAGCAATAGTGATAATCATGTGAGAACAAAGATTAACATAAGTAAATCAGTTGCTTGCAAGTTAATCTAGTGCTGGGAAGTAGAATAAGGTGTAAGTACATACCGAACTTAGTCAATAAAGCAGTGGCAACTAATACAATTAGTATATTACAATATCTTACATGTAAGCACGCAAGGGGAGAGGTGAGATCAAGAGAGGGGGGAGGTGTGGGAAGGACAGCGTATCAGGGTGAGGGGTGGCGAGACTAGTGGGGGAAAGGAGGGAGGGGACACAAAGGTGGTAGGAGAGGATTAGGTGCAGTTGATGTTACATATAGGGGGTGGGAAGAAGATTTCGTTGAAGAGTCTCTTGAACAGGGGAAGAGAGACACACACGAAAATAGACTGGGAAGGAGATTGTTCCCTTTATGAGGTGCTGCAGAAGAGAAGGATCTTTTACCTATGGCTAGACGAGTTCTGGGTATGCTTAGTAAGGGGAGGTGTGAGGATCTGAGGGTCCTACTGGAAGGTCTGAGACTGAGCAGATTGGAGAAGATGGGTGGGAAGGGAAGGTGGATAAGTTTGAAGATGGTACAAAGTACAGGGAAGTCCATTTTGGCCTCAAAGGACAGCCAGCCCAGGGTGTTGAGTATGTCGCAGTGATAGGCCTAGGCTGGCACTTTGGCTGAAAAGGGTGCTATTCTGTGATAGGCCTGTTTTAGTTTTGATGAAATAGAGGTCTTGACAGAATGGATTACAGTGCTATATTGGCCTTCACCAAAAATACTACAACCAGGGTCAATGCAGGAAGGGAGAGGGGAAAAGGGTGGGAGGAGGGCATGGACAGAGGGGAAGTGAGGAACAAGTATAAACATATACACTATGCAAGGCTGTAAAAATGGCAAGATCCATACTAGATTTTATTGTCAATCCTTAATACTTAAAGTGACAGTGTAATTCACTATCAATGTATTTTATTACTACAATCTTAAGAAAAACATCAACATGATGCTAAAGTCAAGCAACAAGCAATTACTATACCACCAGTACTTCTTATGATTTTACTAGATAAGGATGCAATTGAAATTTGACATTGAGCCTTGGGGGTATAGCTCTAATTATGTACTACCAAAAGTTTCTCTTTTAAGAGACAATTGTCTAAGTCTCCTCCCCAAGGTCCCAATGTAACTTTTCTAGTGCAGTGAATTTAAACTTGGGAGATCGACTGGTCCACACCTGTCACATTAAGTATTAAGGATTGACAATAAAATCTAGTATGGATATTGCCATTTTACAACCTTGCATAGTGTGGGTTTATACTTGTTCTCCACTTCCCCTCATCATGCTCCTCTTCCCCCCTCCCCCCTTCCCCCATTGTCCCTTGTTGCAGTATTTTTGGTGAAGGTCAATATAGTACTGTAATTATGCATGGGTCCAGTGTTTTTTCCTCACTGTTAATGTTGTTTTGCACCTGTCAGTTTTGCACAAATCTTTTTATCCAACATATATATGTAATTATTTTTTAGGGATAAATTCCAAAGGAATGTGTCAGATGATTACAAACAATGATGAGTATACCATGTGACCCCCATAGGACTATTTAACTCTGGTCTATTGTAACCCATGGACTTCCTGAAAAGAGTCAAGCGCAGCTTGAAACATAAGAGTTTATCTAGTGGTGTTCGTTCTTTGGGATGTTT
Source organism: Neoceratodus forsteri (assembly GCA_016271365.2). NCBI lineage: Eukaryota > Metazoa > Chordata > Ceratodontiformes > Ceratodontidae > Neoceratodus > Neoceratodus forsteri. Next base: position 662,161,181 of record CM028136.1, read on the forward strand.
TTATGCTGCTTCTCATTTATTTATCATAATAAAAATGATGGAACTTTGAAGTTACAAAGACGTCTGGAATTGTGTTTGTGGGTTTAATGTTTAAAACCAGCTGCCTCCTGAGAGTATCAATGTGCTTAGCGTAATCAATATGGGTTTACAAAACACTGTAACACTACCACTGCAATCATTAGGGTTACAAGTACTGTACACCTGGCATTGGTAAATGGCCTGAGTGTTAGGCCATTTTCCTAGATCTCTCAGAGCCTCCAACACCATTGAGCATAGTATAATGATAAGCAAATTGCAGGGAATGGGGCTTGAGGGTGTCCTTATTGAGTTGCTTTATAAATTATATGACAAGTTATCTGATAATAGGCAATCAGTTGAGTTTCAAGGCTCAAGGTCTGCTTCTAAGTAAAAGAGTTGGGGAGTGTCACAGGGATCTGTTCTGGGGCCCCTGCTGTTCTCTCTAAATATGAATGACATACAGCAATGATTACTTGGGTCTGAGGTCTATATGTATGCCAACAACAGAGTAATGTATAGCGTGGGCAGGTTTGTTCTGCAGATATAGATGGACCTCCAATAGGGCATTTATGGTCTCCAGGACTTCCTGAAAAGTAACAACCTAATGTTGAATTAAAAAATGTCACAAGCTATTTTATTCATATGAACTAGGAAGTACTGGGGCCAGTACTTTTTGGGCTGTTTATAACTGATATGGGCATGGTGTTCTTTCAAAAGAAATATAGATAGCTATATAGCTGACTGGGGAAATATGAATTATTATACCCTGTCTTAAGGAGCTGCGCTTGGGCTTCGGCCTTTTTTTGCTCCTAAAATTCTTAGTGAATCTTAGGGTGTTGACAGTCACTTAAGTAAGTTTGCCAACGACACTAAAATTGGGGCAGCTGTGGACAGTTTTTGAGAAACATTCTGTGTTACAGAGTGATATCATTACTGTCCTAAACTGGGCAAATATAAACAATATGACCTTTACCCCAGACAACTGCACATTACTGCACTTTGGCAGGAATAATCCAAGGTACACTTATTATATGAATGGAACATTGCTAATATCAGTGAACAAGGAAAGAACCATAGGAATCACTATAAATAATACCCTATCTCACTTTGATCACTGTACATTGGCTGCCAGAAAAGCAAAATATCTCACCTAGGCAATCAAGTGTTCTTTTGTGACTAGAGAGTCACACTGCATAATACAGACATATAAAACATTTGTTATCCCACATATTGACTATAGTCCCCCCTTCTGGTGCCCCCACCTGAAAAGGGACATAAAACTTCTAGAAAGACCTCAAAGAAGAACTACAAAAATGATTAAGGGCTGTCGAAATCTGCAGTATGGTGACAGGCTGGTTAAACTGGGGTTGTTTAGTCTACAAGAGAGGCGACTAAGAGGAGATCTTCTATTCCTCTGCAACAATATAAAGAACAAGAGACTTATGAAGGAATTGGGCATTAAATTTAATGTCAGGGACACTCATTTGAGGTCCCACAGTATGTAACTTATGGTACAGATGGCTAAGACAAATAAAAGGTTTCACTTCTTTACCATAAGATCAGTCCGTACATGGAATTCTTTGCCAGTCCATTTAGTTAGCCTCCAATCATTGGATAGCTTCACATGGGAACTTTTATTATTCGGTCTAGGTAAACACAATAACCCACCTAATACTGGGAGACAATCTTGATGGGCTTTGGCCTTCTTTTGTCTTATGCACCGAGATACCAAGATACCAAGTCTAAGACCAGTGACAATCCTTTGATAATTGTAACCACTGACAATACTCACTTGTCTCTGATCCCTGCATATAAATACTTAGAGATATGGTTGGATGCCCATCTCACTTTGAACTACCATAGTAACAGTACTGTGATGTGAAAAGGGTAATCCGTAGAATAAGGTGTCTATACAGACACAGAGATTTTCTTTCATTAGAAGTTAAAAAGTACATCGTTGAAACAATGGTCATGCCTATCATAGATTAGGGAGATGTCCTATACAGAGAGACTGGATCTGACCACATGGGTAAGCTTGACATTTTAATAAACAGGCTAGCATGATTCATTCTTGGAGCACTGCACAATGTTCATCATTGATGCCTGTACAATTCTTTTAATTGGTTCGCATTCAAACAGAGACACGAGCTACATTTAATACAACTAATAAATATATGCATTAAGGGAAAAATCTCTGACTATATCAGAGTACCATGTCTGTAAGGAATAACTTACTGGGTATGTGTTTGTCAAACAGACTGACTTTTGAAGTCCCACACTGACTTCTGTCAGAAAAAAATTAATCATTCACTGTCTGGGGTCTTTTAACTTGGATTATACTTCCTATTGTTTTATGATTAGCAACTTGCACTTTACTCTCAAAATCAGCTGAAAAATTGGTTTACTGTAAATGTTGCCCATTGTCTGTATTCCTGAATGCATTTATACTGTATGTGTTATGCACTGGTGTTTTCATTTATTGGTAAATATATGCTGTTTATTTGTAAAAAAAAGATATTTATGAAGTTGCCTTTTGGGCATATTGAAAATTAACATAGGCTCAATGGCTATTTATAGCACAGTAAATGTGAATATGTTTTGTCATGGTTAGAAGAGTCTAGTCACTGTAACTGCAAAAAGAGGAAAAGGATGTTATACAGTTACCACTGCAGCAGGATGGTCGTGGCATGAGATGTATGACATAACAGTGCCAACAGAGACAAGAACCCCATCAACAAGGCACCCAGGAGGAGGAGGAGGAGAAGGTGACTACAGCTGTGCTGTCGGCAGCATCTAGAGACCTGCGAAAAGAAAGGCAAAATAGCATTAAAACACAGCTAACCAAAAGCACCTTATTAATATGTTCTGTCATGATCAGGAAAGTCTAGTCATTGTACCTGCAAAAGAAAGAAAGGATGCTGTATACTTACTGTTACAACTGGATGGTCATACCATGAGACATATGCCACAACAGTGTCTTTCGGGACAAGAACCACATCAGCAGTGCACCAGGAGGAGGAGGAGCAGGAGTAGGTTATTGAGTAGGTGGAGCATCTAAAGCATATGTTAACTGGATACAGTGCCAATTTTGTCTGGTTCATTGATGAATGGATGAAAAGAGTTCTCTCATAGTTGGCATGGGAAGGGCATTCTTCATCTTAAAATGGATTTTGCCTTAGTTTTCACTGCACTGTCACTTACAGTCAGTGACAAGTCTCCAACACCCATTGCCATGTGGAATATAATACAAATGAATTTGTCAGTTCTGCTTCAATTACAATAGTCATTAATTGATGACATGTTGTGGTGAGGATTCTGATGTTCTCATTTGCTTTTTTGGTATGTACAGTGCTGCTGCTATGTGACAGGCACTGGTGGCTGATGGGAATGGTGTGACATATTTATTTATTTATTTTTTGTATTTTTTTTTTTTGACCGGGTAAGTGCACTAGACAAATCCTGCCTATTTTCAGGCACGACCTGGGGGAGGGAGATACAGATGAATGCCAACTGACCTTGAACCAGATTAAGCTGCTGGTGGTATTTTTAGTGAATGGGGGAAATTTGGCCAGGACACCAGGAAAATTCCCCTACTCATTTCGATAAGTGTCATGGGATCTTTAACATCCACCTGAACTACCACCAATCCAGGCAGATGGGACCTAGGTTTAATGTCTCATCCGAAAGACGGCACCTCAGAAGTGCAGCACCCCTCTCATGCTGCACCACAGTGTCAGTACTGGGATAGTAACCCAAGTGCCAGATGTGGGAACCGAACCCACAGCCCTCTGATCTCCCAGCCTCAGAGGTGAGTGTGCTACCTACTGAGCCACTGACACTGCATATAAAGAAGTATGCTTCATAATGGTGAGGTGACATTGCAGCATTGTGGTTTGTGTGCTGGTCCTGGGCAATGAAGTGGTACTGGCTCACAATCAAACAATATGATCGCATCCAGTCAAAAGATGCTGACCGTGTATTTTAATTTTCTACCTTACAACGAGACACTGACAGCAACGTTCAGAACGAGAGACTTCTACCAAGAGACTACACTTGATGAGAGCTACAAGAGATGTAAATCAGTAGAAGTAAAACACAATATACTGTGTGATGTATTATGCAGAACCAGTAGTTGACTGACAAAACAATTCACCTTGCTCAAGTCATGTACTTTCCATCAATAGTTAGGCTGGGTGGTCACATATTTTGCTGTGACAGACCAAACAGCATGATACAGTTAATGTTTTGGATTGCTAATCACAAGTTGTCAGCACCCATGGCTACTGAGACAGAGCTACTGAAATGCTATGTGAAATGTTACTTTACTTCTACTGAGACATCAGAAAAAGAGAGTTTGCCTCATGTACGTGTGCACCTTTATACAAAGAAAAGAATGAGAGGAAGTGTAGCACAGAGAGATTAAACAGAATAATTTCTGTGTGTTGAGGCTGTGGTTGGCAGAGCAGTGCAGAATGCAGTGGCTGGCTGGTGATGCCCATGATGACTGACTTATGTACATGTAAGAACACACATTGCCACTGGACTAAGAAAATGGCAGCGGTAATTGCAAATTGCATTTTATTTCTACTGAGGCATCAGAGAAACAGACAATTTGTCTCATAGGCAGGCGTTCCTTTATACTGTACAATGAAAGGTGTGAGAAGGTTCATACTGCATCCTTCCCAACAGGGACAGATGAGACCATCATTGCAAGTTAAATAGAAGGAGAAACACAGTGGAATGAGAGAGACTATGCAGTGAAAGCAAGCGTTTTAAAGGATACCTAAACAACATTTTGACAACAAACTATTCAAAACTCTGACTCTGTAGGTGACTAAAGGAAAGGCTACTGTGTTCATTAAGGCTAAAACTACATATATATAATTTACCTAAATGTGGTTCCAGAGTATTTGAATATTGTAAAATCAACCTTCTAATTTAAAAAAAACTGTCTTACCTGCTTCCTAAAATGGCGCCAAATGTTTATATGTGAAATCATTTGAGCCAAAGTCAGAAAGATATATCGCTCTCTGTAGTGCTAACTAGTTATTTTTTCCCTTTGGATAGAATTGTTTCACCCAAAAGGTCAAAACCATGTGCATTATTTTGTATAATACACATGTTAGGCTATGGTTCTGTTCATTTTGTTTATTTTAACATGCTGAAATTGTGTTTTAATCCAACTGACTTTCTCTGTGGCAAACCAAAGTGCAGTACAAATCCTGAATAACTTGGTGGTCTAGTAGTTATGGTGGATCCAAGATGCTACAGTGGGGGTGCTGGGGTGGTGTGCATGCTTAATATGCACTTTTTAACATTTTTATTAAACCTTTATATTTTCTGCTATTCTTTTCTGGTACGTTTTTGACAGAACCTACAAATGTAATCCATAGTTTGAATGTAAACATTTGTACAATCGATAAATCAAACTTCTTCAACAAAGTGAAATGCAGCAGCAGCACGCAAGTACATTACTATGTGTGTGGGGGGGGTGCAGCCACACTCTTCACCACCTCCTAGAGCTACCACTTTTTTGTAGCAAAGTTATTGTTCAGTCCAATGTTAGAGGTCATACTTTCTCGAAACTCAAATATATGCTTGCCTTGTCTTCTTTTTCCATGGGAAATAATAATAAGAAGAAGAATCAGCATTTATATAATGGTTTTCATATACAGTGTATCCCAAAGTGCTTTACAAGCAGTACTACACTGGTAGTGAAGTGACTGAACATGTAGTGGCAGCCATTTCATACATTAATATCCACACACAGCTTTGGACAATTGCATGAACTGGTTTTATGGGAAGGGGAATGTTGGCCAAGGCAACGGGGTCAGGTAGTGATCAAGGTGCTGGCAGCCCACATGTTATTCCTCACAGTAATCTGCTCATATTTCTCTCCTCTGTCTTCCCACTTCCCTGAATATGGCAGTACCTTGCAAGAGTGGCCTTCTCAGTCCCCCTCTGGTATTCATTCATCACTATTCCTCCTCACACCGAAAACTGGTGAGCTCATCACCCTTCTGCATCATGAATGCAAGTAGTAGAGTCCCCATTTTATTTTGACATATCAAATATAAACATATATTTCCAGTAAGTCAGGCTGATAGCAACAGGGAACAAGGGGAATGATAGGCATTCCTATCCTTAGAAGATCTAGGCTACTTTTGATTAGGCACTGCTAAACGATGGGTGTGCACATCATTATGCACGTCATTTAATAGTGCCTAATCATAGGTGGCTTAGATCTTACATGGGTAGGAGAGCCTATTTTTCCACTTGTGCAATGCAGCTATCAGCCCGGCTTACCAGAAGATCATGTTTATTATTAATATGTAAAACTAACATGGGAGACTGTACTAACCACATTCATGATGCAGAAGGTTAGTGAACTCACCAGTTTTTGGTGTGGGGTGCAGGTGAGAAGACTGAATGCTAGAGAGGGACTGAAGAGGCCATTCCAGCAGGGTACAGCTATATTCAGGTTAGTTGAAGACATGAAGGAGGACATTGAGCAGATCACTGTGAGATCTGAAATGAGGGGTTGCCATCATTGTGATCACTACCTGACTGTGGATGAGAGTAGCCAACAATGACAAATACTCAGAGTGGCAGAGCTGCACCTAAACTGTTACTTGAATTCAGTGTAGGTAGATTACCCTCAGGTGGGGGGGGCTGACGTTTGTTAGGACAGTATTGAGGAAGTTGTGTATAGCTCATTCAAGATTTGGAAGGGTGGTAGCCAGTCAACTCGAATTGTGGAGTACAGCACAGAAAAGTACTGGAGAAGAATTGCTGGGAACTGTCCTGCAGGGTTCTGCAGATCACAGGTAAAGGAGCAGCCTGACAATGGAAGTCGGGTGGATTTGCTCAAGGTATTAGTATGCCTCTCCTGCTAATAATATCGCTACCCATTCTAAGTGCAGCCCTTATGAGGACATGAACAGCAGTTTTTCTGATGGGTCATGATGCTTATTGCTTGGCCCTCCAGGAAGACCTATATTGTTGGTTAATGAAGTGGGAAAAAACACAACAGGGGAACTGTACATACTACCGTCACTGTGCAGAAGAGTGGTGATCCACTCAATGTTTACTGTGGAAGCAGAAGTCAAACACTGAGAATGTGGACTGGAGAGTGATTTGGGAAGCATTTTTTAACAGTGCCAGCTGATGATGCATATTGGTATAGGTGTGCACAACTCTCTAAGGTACAAGATTACAATCTGAGGTATGATAATTCTCTTCATGAGACTGTAAGCACATATGCAGCACCAAGCAGTACTAAGGACAGGGTATGGATGGTGGGGTGTTCAACAGAAGGCAGGCTAGGTGCATAGGATTCAAATGGAAAAAGAAATCCTAATGTGTGGATTAACAAGAGTGCATGGACTTTGGAACTGAACCAGACCAGTACTTTGCTCTGTGACCCTGAGCAAGTCATTACACTTCCTTGTCCTCCCAGGCTACACCTGTAAACAAGCTTTCAGCTTGTGTGTCTCTCTGGCTAACAAAAACAAAATTCAGTGCATCCACATAACCACTAGATCATCAGATAGTTGAAGTGTTGTACTGTAATGCAGTTTGCCAAGGAAAAAGTCAGCTGGAGTGCAAAACGTTTTCCACAAGGTAAAGTAAACTAAATGAACATAATCATAGCCTAACATGCGTACTGATCAAAATAATCCATGAGTTAATACATGGTGTTGATCATTCTGGTACAACAATTCAAAACAAAGAGGGAAAGAAGAACTACTAAGCACTATAGAAATATATGTGGGTCTCTGTCTTTGGCTCAGATAATGTCATCATGACTCATCACTTAACAGACTTGGCAGCCATCTTAGGGAGAAACCAAGGCTATTTTTTGAAAGTGAAAGGCTGATGTTTAAATTTTTCAAAAGCTATCACACTGCATTTATATGATTTACATAAATGCAGATTTAACATAAATGTAAACGGCAGCCTCTACTTTACCTTGTTATGAAACCGGATTTTGGAGTTTGCAGTTTTAAAAAAACTGCTTGTTTAGGTACCCTTTAAACACTATGGGTGGGATATTCAGAAGGGTTGCGCCATGAGCAACCCACTGATACGTCCCGGCACTATATTCAAAAGGGGAATGTGTGTGGCACAAATCCCAATGTGCTGGAGCGCATCAGTAGTGTGTGGTGCAAGTGGGGGGGGCATACCCATGCATGCTCCGCACATCCCGTTATTCAGCCCGGGATGTGCTGAGCCCATGCAGATGCAACCCCTACTTGCGCTGCACACAGGTGAGCCAAAAGGAGCAACAAGCTGGCCACCACAGGTGAGCTGCCATATTGCAGGGTGCAACACGGCAGCTGCCAGCTGTGGGTGGCCACCCGAGCTCCGGTGGCACCTTCGTGATAACGCCCCCCCATGCCCAATTACGGGCATCAGTATTGTAATAAAGGTCCCATATCCCTGGTGGTCCAGTGGACCGCTCACAGCCCGATCGCGGGCAGGAGTACATTTAAAAATCTCCTCCTATATCTCTGGTGGTCCAGTGGACCGTGTCCAGCCTGATCGCAGGCAGAAGTATAATCAAAACCCCTCCGATATCCCTGGTGGTCCAGTGGACCACTCGCAGCCCGATCGCGAGGCGTCAATGTCTAATATCAGAAACCAATCCATCCCTGGTGGTCCAGCGATACCCCTCACCACCCACTGAGCCCCACCACCCGCTCCCCAGTCAGTGGTGGGTTTGCAGCTCCCCACCCGCCGCCCCGCCGCCCACTGACTGACTCCATACAGTAGAGCTGTCGCCCATTGGTCCACAGTGTGGGCCAATGGGCGTGACAACCTGCTACTACTCAGTCCAGAATTGCAGATGGATCCATTCACAATCAATTCTGAACTGTGTAGTCTGGTATAGCTGCCGCCCATTGGCCACTTGTGACCATGGGCCACAGCTCACTGTGGAGCAGATGTTGCAGGTAGGGGGTTTTGGCGGGGGAGCTGCCGCCCACCACTGACCGGGGAGCGGGTAGTGGGGCTTAGTGGGCGGTGGGGAGGTGGTACCACTGACCACCAGGGAAGGATTGGTTTCTGATATTGTATTACTGACGCCTGCGATCAGGCTGGACGCGGTCCACTGGACCACCAGGGATATTGGAGAGGTTTTGATTATACTTCTGCCCACTATCAGGCTGGACGTGGTCCACTGGACCACCAGGGATTTAGGAGGGTTTTATAATTGTACTTCTGCCCACGATCAGGCTGCGAGTGGTCCACTGGACAAACAGGGATATAGGAGGATTATTTCTTCATACCACTGCCTGCGATCGGGCGGTGAGACTTTGCCACATGTTCAGGGGTGTCAGTCCCAATGGCTGCAGCCTGGCAGGCGCCAGGATGGGTCGCCTGCATGCAATTGGGGCCATAATGACATGCAAATGGCCCCATTTGGCCGCCATGCATGCATTATAGCCCCCATTTGCATGTGCACTTTTGAATATCGCGGGTGATGCGCCCTAGCGCACCGGCACTTGCTCTAATGCATCCCCCTACCCCTCTCTGGCCACTCGCTTGGTGCAGTGCTACTGCACCATGCACATTGCGGGTGGCCACAGCACGATATTCAACGGTGCGGAGCCATGGTGCAGCACCGCTGAATATCACCCTGTCAGTGCCTGGCACATCCCAGTTTCACTGCGCCCAGGCTTGCGCCACAGCCTGGTGCAGTCTGAATATCCCACCCTATCACCACAGACTGCAGGGCAGCACACAAGTTTTAACAGCAAATGCTCAGTCACAGCAACAGAACAGACTGAAGGCCATACTAAAGGCTGTATATGCCCCTAATGAGAGACAGAGACAAAGAAAATGAGAAAGAGAGATGAATGACACTATCCAACAAAAAACAATTATGAACAATCTTTTTGCAGGCATGCTCCAGTTCACTGAAGCAGTACACTCCTACTGTGAATGCAGTCCAGAAAAGATTGACAATGTAGTGTCAACACAACTTCATTGAGAAAGTGAAATATGAGTTACCGTTAAGACAGACAGAGAGAGACAGAGCAAGAGAGAGAGACAGATCAAGCGAGAGAGAGACACACAATGTAACATCATGGGTGAGACCAAGTAAACATATATGGTGATTGACTTTTGTTTATGAATAATACATGATATAAGTAAACTAGTAAAACATTAAAAGTCACAACACAGATTGAACAAAAGTTTTTGCAAAATATGGCAGTATGCATCAGTGTAATTCCGAAATGGTGTGTGTGTATTTCTTTCAGGCCTCACCCTCATCCAGGATGATAAAGCCACCCTCCCCAATTTCCACTGAAGAATTTTCTCCATGCAGACATACTGCCCGATTCTCAAAGATGATCTTAGAGTGGCACAAGGTGTGTTGGTGCACCGTGCTCCAAAACACCCTGCGTCATTGGCAATGCACCCTATTCTGTAATTAAAGTACTATGCGCCAGATGCAGTGCACATGACGTAAGAACGCACAGTGCATCAAATAAATAGCACAGGTAAAATGCAAGGTGCAGACAGCATCAAAACATAAGGGGCAGAGGAATGGCCAAACCACAGAGGATGCAGCAAGAAGAGATGGGGAAGCCAACCGCAGGAACACGGAGGAAGAAGACTGGACACTCCAGGAAGAAAACTTCACGGACCAGGAGACAGACATCCTCCTGGATGCAATTGAGACCCAGGTAGGTGGGACTAAGGGTGAAAAGAGCACATGGGCATGATGGCCCAAACACCTGTGTCCATTCTATCCTATATGCCCTGTCCATAGCATGTCCACAATTGTATGAGTGAGGCCAGGACAATGTTACATTTACATGCCCACCACTTAATGTCCACCAATCTGGTCCAGGTAGTCCAGCAGGTCATGCACTACATCATTCAGGTTGGTCAGCAGCCTTGCCATGGGCCTGATGCGCAGGCTGAGTCCTGAGCAAAGTCACAGAGGTGCGGTTGGGCTGCATGTCGCCTTCGCTCCTCACGTCCCTGTCTGATGACGTGTCCCTGTCACTCACAGGCTGCCCTGGACCATGTTCAAGGGCTGCTTCACCACCACCATGCATGGGGGCAGCGCCATTCCCAGTCTGGTCAGCACCCACCTGTCCAGCTGTACCATGGGTGGCCCCACCTCTTGCCATGTCTTGCCATGTCTCCTGCCACAGACAGTCCCACAGCACTGTCTTCTGGCCCTGTTTGCTGGTGATGCTCCTGTCTGTCACCTGGGACATCCTCCTCCTCCTCCTCCTCCTCCTCTGTTGTGTCTTCCACACCCTGCTGCAGAGCCACCTGTTGCCCACCCTGGGCCATCATCCAGGTCCTGGCTGTGTATGCCCATGCGTCACTCCACTTTGGGCATAGCCAGCTCCAGGGAATGCCACTGTGCATCCCAGTCCTGCTGTCCACTCCTCACACCAGCATCGGCACCTGAAATACAATGTGACAGCCTGTGAGTGAGTGCGCCATGCATCCATGCCACTCCGCGCACTGACTGACTGCATGTTGCCCAGACTGCCAATGCAAGGCTGGCAGGCCATCACCATGCCATGCCACATGTTGCATGGGCTGTGACATGCACAGACCATGTGTGGGGCACACACCCACACATGTGTCCACGGTGCACGTGCCCTACCAGCAACCAACAGCCATGGTCAGCTTTGCTAGCCCTGCCAGCATATGTGTGTGTGTGTGTGTGTGTGTGTGTGTGTGTGTGTGTGTGTGTGCATTCCTCCTGTCTGCTGGTCCCTACACAGTAGTCTAAACAGCTGCATACATGTCATGACCACTGTACACCTACCTTGGCAATGTTGCTGTCTGTGGGTACGCTTCCCTGTCCATCCAGTCCGGGTTCCTGGGCCAGCCCTGCCCTTCAATGTCACTGCCCTCTCCTGTGGAGACATATTGGTGTGTGCCATCATCAGTACCCATCTGTGCAGTCATGGTCACTGTAGTGTGCTGTGTGTCATTCATGTTACTGGTTGCACATACCTGACTGGCATGGCCATCCTCCATGCATCTGGACATCTGCCTCTCATGCCATCCTCCTCAGGTGGGCAAGGAGCCACCCCTTCCTCCAGTTCAGGTCATTCCATTGGTGTCTGACCTGCCGCATGGTCCTCTTGATTCCAGACACCGCCTGGAGCCTGCTGCCTATGGTGGACCACACCCTCTCCCTGTCTGCTGGGCTGGACTGCTGTGCTCCCTGTGGGAACAGCACCCTACTCCACTGCTCATCCAGGATGATGAGAAGCACTGTCTTATCATCACTAACGTTTGGTGCCCTGCTCCAGTGTGCCATTGCAGCTGGGACAGCCACCTGATGTTTGCCCTTGGAACTGATTAAGCCCCTTGACTCCCTCTTCACTGTATGTGGAGCAGTGTCCTGTGCTGCACTGTCCTGTGTGGCCTACAGCTTGTGCTACCATGGTCCTGCACATGCTGGTGGCTGAGCTCCATGTGTTCCCGCAGTTATTCACATGCTGCAACGCGCACTGCACAGTGCAATGTAGCATGCCTCGGCATGCAGCATGCTACGCAGTGTGTGTTGTGTGTGGGATGACATGCTACACAAGCAGCGTGGCTGTGGCTTCCACCCAGCACAACATGCATTATCCCATTGCTGATGCACAGTGCAACCTGTGGTGCATGGGCTGTCATCCCCTCGTCGCTGCACAATGTACCATGGTTGTGCTGGGGGGGAGGCATGCCTCCAGTGACACTGTGCCAGTCCTCATGGCATGCCCTATGGGTTTGCCACAACACACCCATGTCCTGCAGCCATGGGTGTGCTGCGCCCAGCCATGTGCCACACCTTCAGCTGTGCTGCATGGTGTGTGCAGCCACCCACCCACACAGTCCTCCATATCCCCATTGTGCCTGCCTCCGGTGCCACCATGCAATGACATTGCATGGTGGCACCAGCACCAGTGTGCTGCATGACACATGACCATAGTGCTGTTCCCATACCATGCAGTCTATGTGTGCTGCTTTAGTGCTATGGCTACTGTGCATGGGACCCCACATATCTCACCATCCCTGCCTTAAACTGCCCATCCACCTGTTGCCTGTGTTAGCAATGGCTGCTCACGCTGCTGTCAATGTGACTGTTCATTGCATCACCTGGGTTGGCACACAGGCAATGGGCACATCTGTGTCAACTTTGCTGCCACTGCCTGTGTGGTGGCCCAGGTGGTGACACCTCTGTATCACCACAGCTGTTCCAGGCCACCTGCAGTGTGTGCGCTCTGTGGTGGTCCCTGGGTTCCTGGCACTGCTTTGTTTTTCTCTGCAATGCCATGGCAATGCTGCCCAGTGTGCCTGTTGTGTGTGCCATTGCTTCATGCATGTGGTCTTCCCATGGCCTTGGGGCTGTGGTCCATGGCCAGCACACAGCATGGTGATTTTGCTGTACCTGTGTCCTTGCACACTATGCATGCTGTTGTGTGCTCATCCAAAGTGTGACCCAATGAGCTGCGCTCACATTCGTTGTCCAGCCAGTGTGTCTTGTGCCTGGCCTTGATGTTACCAGTCATTGGCAGGCCCTGTTGCCTCCTTCTTCTCCACTGCAGTCTCACCATCCTCGCCGGTGCCTCTCTCATTCTCTGCCAGTGGTGTGCCATGTTCACGAGCTATATTGTGCAGCACACAACATGCTATGAACAGTTTGCATGCCATTGCTGGTGTGTACTGCAGTGCACCACCTGATCTGTCAAGGCACCGGAACCTCATCTTGAGGATGCCAAATGTGCGCTCTATCACACTGCATGTTGCTGTGTGGGCATCATTGTACCGTTGCTCTGCTGCACTCTGTAGATGCCTCACTGGTGTCATCAGCCAGGGCTGTTGTGGGTATCCGCTGTCACATGTGGGGAGGGGGATGCAGGTTACTGTTGTGCCCACATGCTTCCCATGCCCACCCATGCTGCATGTGTCTGTGGGTGCCTTACAAATCAGCCAGCTGTCTGTGAGTGTCCCGCTCTGGAAGGCCTCACACACTCCACAGTTCCTATAGAAGTATGCATCATGTGTGGACCCAGGATACTGTGCCATGACGTCGAGGATCTTGAACCTACTGTCGCAGATGACCTATACATTCATGGAATGGTATCCCTTACGGTTGACATAGGTCTCTGGTTCATCCAGTGGTGCCCTTATGGCAATGTGTGTGCGCAGTCTACTGCACCAAGTACACATGGGAATCCTGCTGTGCTGTAGAATCCCTGCTTGATTGCCAGTTGCTCTTGGGTGTCTGTGGGTAGGTGGATGTATTGGTGCGACCTGTGTACAAGGGCATCCATGACAACCCTCAGGCACCATAATACAGAGGGCTGTGAGATACCCACTGTGTCGCCACGCGATGTCTGGAATCCACCAGTGGCCATTACACATAGGGCTGCACATACCTTCACTTCTGTTGGAATGGCATGGCCTCTTTGGGTCCTGCTTCTCAGGTCAGCATCAAGTTCCTGGCATAGCTGTGCTATGGCTGTCTTGCCAAGACAATATCATGCAATGCAGTGCTCCTCGGTCAGGTCCATGTGGGCGGTGCATGGACGGTACACACGCATGGCATGCCTCCAATGTCTGGGGTTGCTGCTGTCTGTGCACCTGCTGTACAGCACCACCCTGTTGTGCATCCTGGTGGGCACATTGCCTATGGCATTGCATGGCCAGCTGTATGCCCAGTAGGGCCTGTGGTGCAAACATCCTCCTGAGATTCGTCTGTCTCTGTCCTGCTGCAGTCCTGTGTCTCAGTCCTGTTACACTACCCTGCCTCTTCCCTTCTTTTTTCTAAGCCCCTTAGATCAGCTCTGTGTGGTGTAGCAGGTGTTTGAAATCTGCTGTTTGGGGCAGCTTTGTGAATTGCACTCCTGCATCCTGCATGTCTTACCCCTGTCGCAATGCACCATACGTCATGGTGCTAGCAGCCATCTGGCACTGTGCTGGAGCATGGGGTGGTTAATTCAGTGAGTCTGCATTCACGCATGGTGCATTTGTGAATCCTGTCTTGCTTGCATCTTGGCACAGAGTTCTGCTTGCATCCTACTGCTTGGCTCACACACCTTGCGTCTTGGTGCAGCATTTGAGAATAAGGCCCATGGTCTCCAAGACTGTTTCATACACCTCTAATGCCACACCTGTCAGAGATGAAGGCCCCTGCTGCACTGATGACCTTCTCAATAGTTTGCACTGACATTTGAGGTGGGACATCTCAGATACTTCATAGCTACTGCAATCAATGCTAGTCAATCAGTAAATTTGGTGCTCCAGTTCAGCAAGGGCTCATTTATTATGAGGTGTTTGGTGTATGCCAAGTATGCTTCCACCATCCTTTCAGCTGCATGCAGTGTAACATCTTCCTCCACCTCCTCCTTCTTCTCCACATAATGCTCCATATCAGCCTGATACAATGCTGCCCACAGAGGACTGGTTGGCATTCTGAGAGGATAGTTAATGCCTCATCCATTGATGCTCTGCCAGCAGTTGACTTCCATACCAGTTCTGAAAGCTACTTTTTAAGTACTTGTGCTCTGTGTACCCAGTTAATCAGGAGACCTGTCAAGTTTTAAACCTGCTCACACCTACCTTCAATTATAGAAGAATGCCTACATTTATATTTGGGACCAAGTACAGTGGCAATCTCAAATTCTGTCAACTGCAGGGTGTGGGAAAGGTGTGTGTTAGTAAACTGAAAAAGCCAACACCAATCAAACCAGAAACTGTTCTGTACACATGTGGCTCTCAAATATTATAAAGACACACAGTATCTTAGGGATGCTTCTGATGTTCCTTTATTGACAAGTGCTCTAGTGCTGGTGTAAATCAGTGAAAGGTACTTGTTACAAACTTCACAGCAGAAATTGCAGTTGCAGCTATATCATGGCAGATCCCCCTCCACCACAATGATGCTGTACGTCTTTTACACAGAATGCACTTCCTTAAAGGCCTGTCATATGTGGTAAGTGCCCTCCCTTTAAGCAGTACCTCTTAAAGGAACAGTACCCAAAACAAAAAAGTGTGCAAAGGAATCAATGTGAAAGTGCAGAGTGATGTAAACATTGACACAGCAATAAATTAAAAATGTTAGAAAACAGGGGCCAGATATTCAAAACTTAGCCCCAGAGCAAAATTAACACTGCACAGCATGCTGAATTAGCCCGGAACCATTTGCACGCTATATTCAAAGGAATAGCCCGGGGTTAAAGCAGCTCAGTATAGCGTGCAAATGAAGCCATGCAAACAGGGTTGAGAGTGCAGTGCAAAAATAGTCTGGCAAATAAGACAGCTCTGAATATAACATCCTGAAGTGCAAAACCACAACAGCAGCCCAGTGCACATAGACATTGAGGAAGGTAAGGTGAACTATTTGGCCAATGTGTGTGTTAGCAAAGAAGTGGATTCACTAAAGCTGCAAACAGTAGTGCAGGCCAAATACTGCAGAACTGTACTATGGTTCAGACTGGTTTGCGTGGCACAAACACATTTGCACAGTGCTTGCACAACGCTAACATGTTTGCTCAGCGATAAGATATTTGCCCATGGCACAGATTTGCTATATTCAAAAGTGATATGCAAATGAGACTACTTAGGCAGTCCATGGCCAAACATCCATATTAGTATCTCATTATGGCCTGATTTGCATGTAAATTGCCCAGCGCTATTGCAGGGTCCCACAGCTCCATCTGTATGTCAGTCTGAAAGTACAAAGGCAGGGTGGGTCTGCTCACAGCTCCACCTATATGTCAGTCTGGAAATACAGGGGCAGGCTGGATCTGCTAACAGCCCCATCTGTATGTCAATCTGCAAAAGCATGGTGGTAGCTGCAGGCTATATTTGCATACAGCTGCAGAGACCTTTGTGCTCCAGGGAACTACGCAGCACAGGCACAGGTAGTGGTGCTGCATACAATAGTCAAACTATAGTCCCTGCTACAGTGCATAGCAGATGCTACAGTAACAAGGTGGCCAGTATTGTGAAGGACACAGCAATGCCTATGCTCTGTCAGGCATCAAAGACTGCTGCACTCCACACAGTGACATGCACAGCTGGCAGGTGTAGCCTGACAGTGGTCAGTCATACTGTTCTGTGACCTGCATATGCTGCACCAGTGGCATGGGATTCCCACACTAACATGCACATGGTTGGCTGTATGTGGTGGAGCCTGGACAGGTGTACAGTATATGCCCCGGGGGCAGACACATACCATCATACAGGAACACTGATGCGAGGGGCATTCCTGTCACTGGCACGTGTGCACTGTGTGAACATCACAGTCGTGTGGCAGTACCTACTATGTGGTGTGGCCTTGCCACCTGTACACCCTCCCCTCGGTACCTTCCATTCCCCCAGTGCTGCATGTGTGTGCAGGATTGTGGTGGTGTACCCCTATGGGGGAAGTGGATGTGTGTGCAGCACACCCCTTCCATGGCATATGGAGTTGCCCAGGGTGGCCATCTGCCCTCCCTGCCTCCTTATTGGCTGCAGTCATCAGGTGCATCATGATGCCATTGTTACTTATGGCCATGTTGCCTATTGCTGCTGTGTCCATGTCCCATCCTTGTTTTGCCCAGAGTTAAGACTACCTTTTTCTGGGTGGTAATTTGCACCACACAAAGTGTCGCACAAAGTCACACAAACATACTTTGCGCAGCACTAATGCACTGAATATAGCATAGCTCCTGTATTCATGTACATGCCCTTTCTCTTGCATGGAGGATACTTTATCATTTGCCTGGCGTTAATGCAGTTTGCCTGCGCTATTTGGCCTTTGAATATAGGGGACCACGTAAACCTTGGCATGGTTGCACCCAGCACAAATTTTGAATATCTGGCCCCAGATGTCCAGGACACAGATTTATATTGGTGCTGTGCAACATAGCACAATAACTAATTACATTTAAAGGAGACTGCCATTAAATATGTGCATGCCAACCAATATCCGAGCTATATATTCAATTCAGCCAAAAGCTCTGAGGAATATCTAAGGTATATCTAGGATAAAATATGCCTGGAATCTAAAAAAGAGAAAACATACTGATTTTACAATCATGTATAGAACTTATAATATTTACTATTAGACAGATTTTGCAAAGCTTGTATTAAAAGCAGCTATCTATCACAAATAATCCAATATCAATTCATACAGTGGCAGAGAGGAATAAAGTAGGAACAAAAGGGAGGGTTATTATTTACATATAACATCAGTTCTATTAAACAAGCCCTGGATTGTAATATAATATAATATTACAATAATGGTGTCACTTCCATTATTTCATTGAAACCTGGGGTATCCATGGATCTTAGCGTGAAAATCTGATACTATTCTCTTTGAGGAGCAGATTCTCATAGTTACTTCCTCCTGTTTCTAACTGGTTTATCTATGCCAATAAAATGAAACCTGTGTTCTCCTCTGTTCCTGTTTTTTATTGCATATACATGTCTCTCATCCCAATTTCCATAGCTCTAATGTGTTCCCCTGTTCTGATTTTAGATTGCCTTTCAGTCTTTCCAACATAAAAGCAGCCCAAAATGCAGATGGATAAGTAAATAACACCCTCTACAGCACAGGTATTTTGTTTTATTTTTATTTATTCAATTCAGGTGTATTGGATAGCAATTTGAGATAAATAATCTCATTTACAAATGCATCCAATCATAGTACAAAACTGTGACACTACATGATATACAATTTTATACAAACATGCAACTACACATACAAATATAAAATAATATTAGGATAATCATCAACAAGTAGTTGAAACATTGGTGTTTATCCATAACAATTGCAATGCTTGTTACATAAATTAGTTAATGAAGCTCTGAACCACCCATAGGTAATAATGCTTGTACGCTAGACTTTTTGTGTTTTGGTCCCATGTTCTCATGGAGTGCCACAGTCAATTACCTTTTCACTATATTTGGATCTGCCTCTCAGAACCTGGAACATAATCCAAGATGCAGATCTCAAAGAATATTTGTGAAAAAGTCTTGATTGTAGCGATACAAGAATGAAGGTAAGATCTGTAATGAACCCCTGATTTTAGTATCTCTCCATTTTCTGATGTTTTTGAAAGTTTTAGTGGTACTAACATGCTGGCAAAATTTACATTTGCTGCATTTCATGCATTCATCTGTTCTCTGAGTCAACTATATCCTGGGTCATTTATGTTGATGTTGTACTTAATGGACCAGAAAGTCCCAAGTATGCTTTCTTCTTCTGTAGACCAAATGTGATGGAGTATCTCTTATGTCTTTAAGGCCTGGATTAGTACTAATAATGCACTAATTTTTCCTAATAATTTCGCCATCTTCTATTGAATGGGGGTTAAAAATTAAAACAAAATTAGCTGGCCCAGTGGAGTGGATGGCTGGGGCATTAATGCCTTACCTCCTGCCATGCTGACAATCCATGTTTATGGTATGAGCAGGTCACCAGGGGTCAGCCAGGAGGAGGAGAGGATTGAGTGTCAGGAGGACAGCTCTACTCTCTGTCCTCTTCAGGGAGGAAACCCTGGCAGTCCACCAATTGACTGCTCGAGGTGGAGGCCTGAGGGCATGACAGGTCAGAAGATGACCCAATGGGAGGGTTCTGCAGGACTCTGCATTGTGCATGCCTCCCTGTATGCATGTCGATGTGCACAACCCAGCAATGGGGAGGGACCAAGAGAGAAAATGGAAAATGTTGACTGGTGGGGTGACATCAGTCCTACATGGACTCCACACCCTGGCCAGCTGGGCACCTCTATGCCATGAAGTAAGCACTGTGGATGTCAGGGGTGACAGGGCTGGGGAGACCAGTGGATGGGGGCCAGTTGATAGTAAAGGAAGCACAAACAGAAAATGAAAAAAAAATGGAAACAAAATTGGCACACCTTATTCACTGGAGATCTTTTCCTGTAATACCCTTTCTCAAAGCATTTCATCCAGTTCTGTTCTAGCTCTACATACTGCATTTACATTGTATGCCCTGTTATACAAGCTACACTCTAGTTCATCAGCTCTCTTTTCGTATCATCAGTCCCACAGTTGTATTTTGTTCTGATTAAATGACAAAAATTCAGTGTCTATGCAGGCTATTTAAACTGAAAAAAGGGGAGATGGTGACAGCTCATGCCACCACAATCAGTTGGCTTGTCATCATTCCCCATAACTCCACAGAAGCACATACATACCAAGAAAGGGAAATGAAGAACACATGCATCTCGCCCACAGAAATATCAGTTACCATTCTTCAAAAGGTCGGCAACCTCCAAAATCACTCAGGTGGAAACAGCAAATTACAGTCCAGGAAGAGGGTGGAACTGCATACAAAAGGGGATGCATGTTCCTGGAAGGCAATGGTTGCAAATGTTAGGAGCCTAGCAACCAAACTACCCAAACTCACAGCCATCAAGGAGGTGAAGAGTTTAGACTGGGTGGCTGTGACAGAAACATGGTTCATGGAACACAGGTATACCTGGATACAACCTGTTCAGGAAGGATAGGCAGGGTAAAAAAGGGAAAGGAGTAGCCATTTACATTCGGGAAGAAATAAAAGCTACAGAGGTGCAGGGTCATGCTGAGGACATTGAGTTACTGTGGCTTACAGTATATACAGGCAAGGGGAAAAACCTTCAGAACTGGCATTTACAGGCTTCCAAATCAGAAAGAGAAAGGGGACAAAGACCTGTTGGAAGAACTACACAAAATGACTGAGGGAGGTCAGGTGATACTAGTGGGGGACTTCAAACTCCCAGATATAAACTGGAGTACACAAAAGTTGGCGACAATGAGAATCAGGGACGTCTTATTGTCAGTACAGGATGCAGGACTGGGTCAACTGGTTAAAACCCTAATGATGGGAGATGCCATTCTTGACCTGGTCCTCTCAAATACAGAGAGAATAAAGGAAATCAACGTGTGATGCCATATGGGAAACAGAGACCATCACATGGTTAGCTTCAATGTAAACATAACAGAGGACACCTGCCACTCAAAAATAAAAGTGCTAGACTTTGAAAAAGCAGACTTCATAAAAATGAGGAACAGCATAAGAAATTACCTAATCGAAACAGAAGAGGAGGAGGAGGCTGATGTCATGTGGGGAAGACTTAAGAGAGCAATCCAGACAGCCACAGACCAATGCACCAAGAGGGTCAGTAAGGCAAAAAGAAGATGAAATCCTATATGATTTAACAAGGAAGTGGCTAAAATGGTGAAAGAAAAAAAGAAGGCATACAAGCTATATCAGTTAACCAACATGGAGGAAGACAAGGAGAAAATGAGAGAAGCCAGCAAAAGAATAAGGCAGGCAAAAGCCCAGACAGAAGCAAGCATAGCAGAAAGGATGAAGTGAGAAGACAAATCCTTCTTTTGCTACATCCGGGAAAGAAAGAAGGCTAAAGGGTCATTAGGGTTTTAACCAGTTGACCCAGTCCTGCATCCTGTACTGACAATAAGACGTCCCTGATTCTCATTGTCGCCAACTTTTGTGTACTCCAGTTTATATCTGGGAGTTTGAAGTCCCCCACTAGTATCACCTGACCTCCCTCAGTCAAGCTTGCTACTGAGGAAGGGAAAACAACAGAAGATGACCAGCAGAAATCCTTAACAAGTACTTCTGATCAGTACTTACAGTGGAGGACCCAGGTGATGGCCCAGCAATAACATAATGCAACACCCCTGAACCTGGGGTTAACATTAGCCCCTTCACAGAGACCAAAGTGCTGGAGGCATTTAATAAACTAACGGTCGACAAGGACATGATGCCAGACAAAATGCACCCCCGAATCCTACAAGTACTGGGGCTGGAATTGGCTGCCCCACAGCCAAAACTATTCACCAGATCCCTGAGGAGTGGAGAGGTGCTCGAAGACTAGAAAAGGGCAATAATGGTCCCACTTTACAATTTGGGTAGCAGGGAGGAGTCTAGAAATTACAGACCAGTAAGCCTCATGTCCATACTAGGGAAGTTGATGGAGACACTACTCAGAGGATCATAGCATTCCTCAAAGCTAGCAGCCAGCAGGACCCCAAGCAGCATGATTTCACAGCACGTAGGTCATGCCAGACAAACATGCTTGAGTTTTTTGAGTACGTTACTAAGGTTGTGGATGACGGAAGGGTGGTGGATGTGGTTTACCTAGACTTTAGCAAGGCCTTCGACTCAGTTCCACATAGAAGGCTGGTAAAGAAGGTAGACCACATGGGAGTTGGACCGGAAGTAGTTAGATGAGTTTGAAATTGGGTACAGGGCAGAACCCATAAGGTGCAAGTAAATGGAGCACTTTTATCATAAGGTAGGGTGACCAGCGGTGTGCCCCAGGGCTTGGCAATAGGGCCTCTGATCTTCAATATTTTTATATCAGACATTGCTAACAGACTAGAGGGAAAGATGTGTCTATTCAAGGATGACACCAAAATATGCAACTGGGTTGACACCAAAGAGGGAGTGGGCAAGATGGAAGCTGACCTCAAGAAACTTGAGGAATGGTCTGGATCATGGCAGCTGACATTCAATGCCAAAATTGCAAAGTCATGCACATGGGAAAAGAAATCCAAAAGCCATATTACCTGGGGGATACTAGCTGCCTCCAACCAAGAGCGTGATCTGTAATATAATCTCAGACAATTTGAAGGTGAGAAAACAGTGGAGAAGGCAGCATTGAAGGTCAGAAGCATGCTGGGATGCATTGGGAGGGGAATCACAAGCAGGAGGAGAGAAGTTGTCCTGCTGCTGTACAGATCACTAGTTAGGCCCCTCCTGGAGTATGGCATCCAGTTCTGGAGGCCTCATCTTATAAGGACATTGAAGCTGGGTAGAAACAGTGCAGAGAAGGACAACAGCACTGATTCAAGGATTGCAGGAGATGTCATACAAGGATAGAGTGAGAGAACTGAACATGTACTCCCTGGAACAGAGCAGAGAGAGGGGAAACATGATCAAAACATTCAAGTACATAAAAGGCATAAACAAGGTACAGCTAAATCAACTTTTTTCAGTTCAAAAGGGTCAGCAGAACCAGGGAACATGATCTAAGGCTGCAAGGAGGAAGGTTCTCTACCAATATCAGGAAGTTTTTCTTCACGGAAAGGGTGGTGGACACCTGGAACAGCCTGCCTGTGGAGGTGGTGGGGGCTAACATAGTAGTAGGATTCAAGAATGCATGGGATAGACATAAGGAATCCCTCACACCCAAGGGCAGCTAGAAGGGTAGATTAGGTCTAAAACACTGGGCAGACTAGATGGACACGGCAGTCTCCTTCTGTCATCAGCTTCCATGTTTCTATGTTCCTTGGGGATGCCCTGATTCATGTGTTTCAGGTGACAGCTGCTTGCCAGGAGGAGGGTGTTTCTGTCAGTCGTTTTACGGTATAAGTCAGTAATGACTCCCTCTTTACTATCCCTTTTGATGATCACATGCAAAAAGCTGGTCTGTGTTTGACTGACAGAAACACTGAACCTGAGGCTGCTTTTGCTCCCATCCAAAAAACTAATAAGTTCAAACAGCTCAGATTCATTAACCTTCCACACAATTAAGACATCATCAATGAAACTTCTCCACAAGTCAGTCTTGTGGAGAAATGGGTTCATCATTCTCTGTGAATAACATTCTGTTCCCATTTGCCAACATATAAATTCAATGGCCCATGCAGCTAGAATATTGTTATGCTTGTGCAACTGTATTACTATGTTGTGGCTGTTCACATTCTCTGTTCCTGTAGGAATTACCACCCTGTAGGGGTACTGAAGGCAAGGAACCCTGTAACAGGGTTCCGTCCCTAAAGGTGCCATGGGAAGGATCTCTTGGCTAAAGGTACCTTAGGAAGGAACTCCAAAAGAATTTTAGCAGTGATCGATGACTAAGAGGTACATTGTTTAGACATAAGAGGTGCCTTACCCCTGAAGCACTCTGCCTCGCAATCTCCTCCGCAGTGCTCTCCCTGGTAGATTACAGCATTGTTCTGTATTACACTGCCAATAATACAGCCCTTAGCAGAGTCAAGGTTGCCCTTAACAGAGTCTGCCATTTGGTGACTGGGTGTGACAGAATGACACATACACGTGACCTCTATTGGATCTCCAACTGGCTAAATTTTGACAGGAGACTTCGTTACCACACTTGCCTTCTCGCTAAAAATGTCCTTCTCGGGCTAGCCCCACTTGACCTTCGCACCCTGCTACAACCTGGACACCCTTCCAGGACCACCTCCTCTCAACTCGAGCCCTACTGACAGTTCCCCAGTGTAGGACCGCTAGGGGTCAATGTGCCTTCTACTATAGAGCACTGCTTTGGACAAATGAACTACCCACTGAAACAACAACTATACAGAAGATTGGCCATTTCAAGTCTAGTCTCAGATAAGTGATTATTTCATCCAGTAACTGTGATTGACACTGAACAACACCCTGGTTGAACATTTCTTCCCCCTCCAGGGCCCCCCCCAGTCACTTCCTATTTCCCTGTTTGCCTTACGTAATGTATCACCCATATGTTTCATTGTGCTTATCTATATATTCAATTTTTCTGTTGACACTGCCTCTAAATTGTCACAACATTTTATTATATTTAACTCAGGGCAACTTGCCCATCGAAACATTTCTTCTGTAACCAGTAGATTGTGTATTTCACAGTGCTTTCAGTGCTCCCTCTCTGTTAATATGTATTTCCCCACTGTTGTTAGTACGTTATTTTTACCTCCTTTTTATTATTCTCACCATGATGTGGAGTCTTTGTAAATGAGTCTCTGACTCAAAGGGTTGTAATTCTGATCTCTATAATAAACAAATAAATAAGCAGACAGTAATGGGCAGCTTACTGAAACATAAATGAGATGCACAAGTAAGCAGGATAGCTACAATAACATGGCTAGCACTGATAACAGCAAGAGGCTTCCTAAGGAGAGAGGTAGTGGCTAGTAGGGTCACCATCCACCTCCATCCAACAGTGGAACCTACCTTAGTAAGCAAATAGCATTACTAAAACTAACTACGTATTGTGATCTGCATCATGGAGGAGAGGAAAAAAACCCTTTGAGGATGAAATCTCTGGGGATCCAAGGCCGAGATCGACTTCCCACCAGGGCTTGGCTATTTTATTTAGTGATGGCTCTGCTGCTACATTTGAAATTCAATTAAATGGGGTGGAAAATATTCTGATTTGGTGTAGGGTTCTCACTCTATCCATCTAACAGGAATGACGTGAAGGGTTGTGAGGGTTCTCTGCAACAAGCACCTCTAAGGCAAAAGGAGAAGAACAACGACCACTGAGGCACTCAGCTCTTACTAGTCTAAAATACAAACCAGGTGAACCAGAGGCAGTCATAGGGAGAGCATTGAAAGTTAAATGATAATAAATACTACAGCCAAAGGGGGAACGCATGTAACCACCATTCACAGCTAGTCATAAATTTACAGCAAGAGGGGCTACCATGCACAAACAGCTAAAGCTCCACCTGGAGTAAGGACATTCCCTCTATGGGCCAGAAAGGAAAGACCTCACTCAAGGCATCATGCTCTCAAGATGCGAATTAGGGTGTAAAGTGAGACCATCAGCTGAGAGCAAGTCAGAGCCAATAAATTGATGGGCATGGTCGCCTTGTCTCTTCTTGCAATGGAGCCATCCATACATGGTAATGCAGGGAATAACAGGTAATATGCAAATACTAAATACCTTAATAATGGTACAGGCCATACATGGTAATGCAGGGAGTAACAGGCAATGAGCAGCATGGTAAACACCTTTAGCAATGGAGCAGGTCATACATGGTAATGCAGTGAGTAACAGGAAATGCGCCTGCAGCAAGGTAAACAAATATTATGCAGAAGCGTGATAGCAGTAGGAATTGCACAGACAGCTCAGGGTAACTTGATCCTTTAGTCTGTGTGACTAGCCAACCAGTCCATCAATGTGTGCATTTAAAGATGACATGAATACCCGGAGGATTTTTAGCAGTGTACTCTGTATATAAATACCTCTAGCAACGTGTAGGCCTGCCAGCCAGACACAACTATAGAACAAGAAAAGCACATTAATAGACTGGATTCTAACAAACTGCTCTGAACACATTACTAATGTTAAAGTCCACTCTGACTCCTTCAGTGACCACTCCCTGTATCATGCTCCTGGTCAAATAAATTCTCCAAGCATCCGCCACAAATTCTAAAAAACAGAGTGCTAAAACACTGGCACCTTGATCCCTTAAAGTTACAACTGCCCTCCACCTATTGGTCCGACATGTCCATGTCCTACAACTTTTCATCTCTTGCTTCAATGAGGCTTGCAACAGTCATGCTCCGATAAAAACTAGAAAAGTCAGAGGCACGTCAAATTCCTGGATTATAGCAGAACTTCTATCCAAGATGAAGCAGCATTATCTCCTGTGGCTACAGGCTAAAGCTCCTGGAAATTCTGCTGATGTGCAAGCTTATAAAACTACTAGAATCCTGTACCCAGGACATTCAGTTGGAAAATGTAAACATCACAGAGAATTGCTCTCAAGGTCATGGGGATAGTAGAAATTTCTGGCCCAATATAAAGGATGTTACTGGAAAACTCCCAAAGGTTGCCCTCAATGACTGACATAGACGGTGTTCCAACTATGGACCTCTCACCATCACAAATATTTTCAACAGTGCCTTCTTTGACCTAAGTGGTGTCCTCCCACCAGACTTCTTTAATCAATCCACACCTGCCCCTGAACAATTGACTGTCAAACCTCTCATGAACATGGTGGAACTGAAAATCTATCCCACCCTTCTACTTTAAGAAAGTAACTGTCCCTTTGTTAAAAGACACATGCACAAGGTCCTAGGTGAGTCTCGGTACAGTGGCAACTCCCTGGACTTAAAACATATCTCTCTTACGCTGGATGAGGCTATTGCCCCATCACAAGTATTTTCAACCTCTCCCTAAGACTATCCCAATTCCCTCTCCTCTGGAAGTCAGTGCAAGTTACTCCTATCCTCAAATCAGGTGACTTGACCTCCCATACCAACTATAGACCTATTTTCATCCTCCCCCCTTTGTCTTTTTTTTTCAATTGTTTAACCAGGTGAGACACACTAAGCTGAAAGCTTTTTTACAGGTGTAACCTGGGAGCACAGGGAAGTTAAGTGACTTGCTCAGGGTCACACAGTATATGCAAGTGGGGATCTGGGATTCTTACCCAGGTCTCCAGATTTGCAGCTCAGAGCCTTAAACCACTGCGCTATACTGCTCCCTGTCTGTCTGAAGTGCTGGAGCACATAGTTGTGGATCACCTAATTGAATACTTTGAAAAACACTCCATTCAGTACCCACAATAACATGGTTTTAGGAAACAGCACAGCACCACAACTGCCCTCCTGTAATGTACTGGATATGTACACCATGCACTCAATCAAGGGAAGCTCATGGGTGCTGCCTTCATTGACCTAACGAAACTATTTTACACTGTCAATCACCCTCTGCTTCTGCAACAATTAACCAACACTGGTGTGTCAAATGAAGTGATGATTTGGGTCAAAAACTATTTGGAGGATCGCTCTGTGCATAAAAATCTCCAACGTCTTATCTAACCGATGAAATGTCCGCTCTGGCATGCCACAAGGCTCCATCCTTGGCCCACTACTTTTTAGTATTTTTGTAAACAACCTTCCCCTCCATTACCGCCAGCGTATGCTGTTATATGCTGACGATGCCATCATTTTCTCAAGCCAGCCTAACCCTACTCTGCTTGAGGATCATCTTCAAAGTGGCTTTGATGAAGTTGAAATTTGCTTCTTAATCAAAAGCTTGTCATGAATTACAAAAAACTAAAGTTATGATGTTCAGCTCCACAAGAAATAAATTTAAAGCATGCTCTAATATGAAAAATCAACAAGGTGTACCCTTGATGTAGTGGAACAATTCAAATATTTAAGGTTACAATGGACAATCACCTCTTTCTCACATCATATTGAAGCAGTAGCAAAGGTGGTAAATATAAAATTGGTCTACCATATCGCATCTTGTGTAATCTAACCCTGAAGCCCTCAAACTGGCAGTGTATAGGCTCATTCTCTCAGCCATTGACTATGGCCTCGTAATCTATGGATCGGCTACTGACACCTTGTTTCACAGGATAACTATTGCACTAAATAAGGCTTGCAGGTTAATTACAGGATCTGATCGCCTTACTCATACCTGTAATCTGTACGAACAGATGGGTTGGCTACAACTGGAATATTGGATTCAATATCAAACCTGCTTACTAGTCAAAAAGGATCTCCTTGGCTTAATGCCACCTAGGACTGCGGCATTACTTATCCCCTCTCGACCCACTAAGATCACCAGATCAACAGTTCACCAGTCTCTCCTTGTTCCTAGATGCTAGACATCACAAGGCCAGTGATCCTTTACCTACAGAGCTCCTCAATGGTTCAATTCTCTGGACTATGAAGACTCAACCCAGCAAAAACTGGGCTTCTTCAAGATCAGCTAAAACAGACCCTCGTGGCAAACAGCCCTTGTGATTGCTTTTATTTAATATCTGCCCTGCACCCTCACTAGGGTCATCCTAGTACTTTCAGTGACCTTGCCACCTC
The DNA here is from genome assembly GCA_016271365.2 of Neoceratodus forsteri. Taxonomy (NCBI): domain Eukaryota; kingdom Metazoa; phylum Chordata; order Ceratodontiformes; family Ceratodontidae; genus Neoceratodus; species Neoceratodus forsteri. The sequence goes on from CM028136.1 coordinate 662,189,751, forward strand.
ATCCTCACCTTTCTTTTCCCCTATGCCCCTCCCACCCTCCCTCATGATAGGAACCCTGAATTTCCTGCTCCTCCCACCCCCCATGAAAGTATGCTTGATAATGCCTTGGCTTCACCTCTCCTTGAACCATCTCCTCCGATACACTAACCATCTTACCTCCCTCTCTAGCCTCTCTCTCACCCTTAACATTATGTACTTTTTATTTATTTACTTGAGAATCTAACACTGTTATCAGTTACAGTTACTGTTGTTAATGTCATTTCTGCTACTGTTCTCATTAATGCAATTGTATTTATTCTTTGATGTATTTATCAATGTATAATCTCAGATATACTGATGTTAATGTTGTTTTAGTTTGTAGTTATATTCCTGTGTCTGTGAGTTACCTCCCCCCACTGATGTGAAACATTTGTAAATGAGTGCCTGCACTCAAAGGTGTTAATCCAAGATCAGATAAATAAATAAATAAAATGAGGTAATTGAACCACATGGGGTCATGACTTTCCACTATAACCCCCATCCTCCACTGTAGGAAAAACAAAGAAGCCATGGTTAAGTGCTGTGACCCACAAGTGGATAGTAAAACTAGTTTACAGTGACAGCTGTAGCTGAGCTGACCTCCAAGGTATAATGAAGCATTGTACAACTAATGAACAGCATCCAACAGTAATTATTTATAGCTTCCAACAGTAGCTGAGCTGAACTGAACAAGCATATAAATTGTAGGCATAGGCAATAATGCACTGAAACATCAACAATAATTGCTGGTACAATTGCATTTAAGCAGGTTTGAATCACATGAAGAAAGAAATGTAGAATTGCAGTAGACTCAGGTTTGATTACCACTGAGTGCAAATAAACATGTTGAGCAGATGTGAATCCCCAAAAGGGCTGGATAAAAACTGAGGGTGTACAGAATGAATTGCGTAGTAAATAAATGAAATGCTGAGGTAAATAAGCAGGAAGGAACCATAGTGGAACACAAGGCTACTGGCAGTATCAGAGTACAGCTAGCACTGTAATGTTCATAGGGTAGGAACCCCCAAACAGAGATGCTTGTACTGGCAAGGGCCTAGTGAAGGACACAGCCAAATGGTAGCAAGCCACTGAGGTAGTACAGCAAAAATAAACTGCAGCAGAGCTACAGAATAGGGAGAGGTAGCTAGCTTTCAGGGTCAGTGAGAACCAGTTGCAAACAATTAAGCTGGTAGCCCAGGAGACAGCAGAAAAACAGCAATGGGATCTGAAGCAGACAAGAACAACTGCAGAAAAATGGAGGATTGTTAGGCAGAAAAGCAGCAGGCTGAGCTGAGCATACAAAGAACAATGCAGTGAACTGAGGGCTTGCAAAATCAGGTGAGGAACTTGAGCCATAGCACAGGCACAGTGCAGCATAAGGTAAGAAAACAACAATAAGTAACCTGCAGCACAAATAAACAATGTAGACATGGGGCACTAGAAAACTAAAAAACCCAAAAGAAACAAACAAAGCAAACACAAGTACAGGAGAAGGAAGGAAACAAGCACACAAGGAAGCATTATCAGCCAGAGGCAAGCAATACAAACCAAAAGCAAGAGAACACAAACCGAAGAGCAGCACAAACCAAGCAGAGCCCAAAGCACAGCAACACGGGGGGGGGCAAAGCCCCAGCAGGCCTCAAGGGAGAAGACAGACAGACAGGGTCTCCTGCCAGCAGACAAATAGAAAGTGCTTCAGAGGGAGGCTGAAAGGAACTGCTTATATATCTCAGGAAGTAGGAATGGCTGGTTGCTCACCCATTGAACTGCAGGCCTAGCCTTTTAGTTGGCATAATTGGGGGCCATACATGCCCCATCACTATACCCTTTTTCTGAATAGTCAAGGGCATGAGGGGGGAGGGGCTAATTACATTAAAAGCCTCTGCCACTGTCATCTGAGAGTCCACCTGGAAGTGCACTGAGAATGTGCTATGTATCCTTGCCATTCCATCATCAGGACAGTGAATGGAACATTTCTTGCACAGAATCACCATCCCTTATGCAGAGACTGAACTAATTATTTATCTGCAGCCTTCTCCAGTTGTATCATTCTGTACTCCATCCAATTGTGGTTGTCTGGGGATCGGGGCTTGGGAGAGCCAGCTACCAGTCACATGTGTGTGAGGGTGGGGCCACTACCTTAAAAGTCTGTACACTCATCAGTGAGCTTTAGGCAAGCATTGTGTGGCAATTAATTTTGGTAAGATAGACTGTTTACCCTGTTTAAATAGTAGTACTGTGTGCTGTTTGTTTTGAACCCGGAATTGGGTTTTAATTATAGTTAGCTAAGGAAACTGTTTCAATGAAAATGGTAACATTTTTGGCCTTCTTGCTTGCTACATTGACTGGATTTATATTCTTGGATTTGTGTATTTCTAACATTCCTGTAGTAAATGATGGATAGGATGATATTGGTGATCTTTTTGATAATTCTAATGTTTTAGTACTATCCCCCTATTTATTGGCTAAGCAACCAATTCTAATAGGTTGCTTGTCAAAACAGTCCATAACAGATTTGGAGCATATAGTTATTTTGAAAAAAATGAGAATATATGCTCTGGATTTTTCTGGCTGGGCATATCCATTGTCATTGATTGTTAGAATACTACTTTTCATACCTGGTGATGTGGAAAGAAATCTTGGGTCACTAAATGCATCTTTTCATGATATCCCAAATTAGAACTTGAAGGGTATGAAGTTTGCACATATTAACACTAGGAGTTTTTTTTTAATAAGAAATATGAAATAGAAGCCTGGGTAGAGTTTTATAAGCCATATGTACTTAGTATAACCAAGACATGGTTAAAACCATCCATACAGAATAGCTTTTGCATTATTGAGGGGTATAACATTGTTAGAAAGACAATGCCAGTAAAAATAAATGGTGCTTACTCGGGAAAAAATAGATGTAGTGGCCTATGATGCACCTATGGAATCATACTACCAGGTGGAATGGCTATGTTTGGATTTGTTAATGGGTATTTGCAATAAGATTAGTCTCTGTACAGTGTACAACCTGCCCAAATCAGGGAAAAAAGGTTTAATTGAATTTTTGGATTATTATCAACAGACTTTCAAATAAACAGGTTTTGATTTTGGGAGATTTTAAATTGGGTTAGCTCAGATCAATCAGATTTGGAATTACTTCTGTTAAATGCAGAATTTACACAATTAATTACAGATATTACTAGGATGAATCTGTATAATAATCAACTTTCACTAATTAATTGGGTTTTGAAAAAAAAACACTGAAAAAGTTATTGCATGTGTGCATTCTCTGATAGTATCAGTGATCATTTACCTATTTTTTGTATTTGGAATAGTACTAAAACTGAGGTCCCTCCCAAGATCATTACCTATAGGAATTACAGGACTTATGATTTTGATAGGCTAATTGAGGACTTAAATGCTTTAGATTGGTCTTATCTGGAAGTCATTCCTGGCTAATGCAGCAGTAGCTTTTTGTAAGGACTTTAATTTATATTCAAGATAAACATTTCCCTTTAGTAAAAGGAGGTAAAGGGAACCAATAATAAGTGGATTGCGCCAGAACTATTTGATTTAATTAAAGAAAGGGTTGGAGAATGTACAACAATTCTAAAAGTAGTCAAGCATTTAATAGACATTGCATGTTAAGAAACAAAAATAAACTTCTCATCAGGAAAAATAAATCTGAATATTTTCAATAAATACAGACTAATTCCTTAGGTGATTCTAAAAAGTTTTGGGCATCAATAACAAAAGTTGATTAATCCTTGTAAAAATTCATCAACAGGTACAATTAATGATAATTGTTCATTATTAACAAATCCTAGTGATATTTGTAACTTATTTTTAAATAAATTTACAGATCTTTCTAAATGTTCAGTTTAGCAAGGTTACACTAGTTCTTCTAATAAAATAGACAACACTCCATTTGTAGATTCCTCTTTCATTTTCATATGATTAGTCCACAGCAGGTTCAGAGGTTATTAATACAGATGCCAGTAAATAAAAGTGCTGGGTTAGATGGCCTGGAGCCTTGGTTTTGAAACTTATTACTAATTATATTTCTCAACCTCTCACTACAACACTCAACTTTTCTTTGACAACAGGTGAAGTCCCTGAAAATGGAAGCAGACAGTTATTAAACCTATAACTACATCTAGTTCCCTACAAGATTTGGACAATTATAGACCTATATCAATTTTGTCCCCCAGTAAATTATTTGAAAAATTGTTACAGGGCAGTTGACTGAATACCTGGAGGCAGGTGGACTTTGGTCTCCAGAGCAGCATGACTTTCAAAGGTCCTATAGGACGGTACTGTGCTGGGGAGCTTTACCAACCATACTTTAGGAGCTATAGATTTTGGGCAGCTGAAGTGCAGTATTTGTTGACTTATCAAAAGCCCACAATTTGCAAATCATGCCATGCTGCTCTGGAGACTGAAGGACATTGGCCTAGCTGAAATCTCTTGTGATTGGGTCCAAAGCTACCTATCAAATTGTTCTTAAGGGTCAGCTTTGGTGGGGTCATGTCCCATATGTGGATATTGGAACAGGGTATATCAAGGGTCCATATTAGACCCTTGTTATTTTCTATATACATTGACCCATTTCCAAAATTCCAAATAAATGTAAAATAACTTCCTTATGCTGATGATACTGTTTTATTTTCTAGTTCAGTATCTGTGGAAGAAATTAATGATTCATTAAATTGTGATTTTTCACTTTAAACAGATAGTTACACCAGCATCAACTATGTTAAACACCAAAAACACAGTGTTTTATTTGTTTCAAACCCAAACTGAAAAGTCTCAAATCATTGCAAGTGTTTGACTTGCTGGCATGATACTGCAACACATTACAGAATCTAAGTATTTAGGAGTACTTTGGGATCTTAACTTTACTTTTTCAGCATATATTAGGAGAACAGTTACGTCAGTTAACCAGAAACTTGGTGCTTTATATAGGTCAGGGACTACCTTATAAGGGAAGCTAGAGAATCTATATCAAATAGTATGCTACTATCAACTCTGTATTATAACTCATTTTGTTTACTAATTTAACTGTTAATGGCTTGGATTTAGTTAATAAAATGTTTAACTCAATGTGTGATTTGTAACAGCTAAGCCATATAAAATTCATCAGTGTATACTTTATAATGAGTTGGGGGTTGCCTCTAAAATTAAACTTTCAGTACAGCTTAGGCTGCTTGCTTAATAATATACTCAGGCTTGAGCATTTGTCTCCTTATTCACTTTGATTGAATTAAGGGAGAAGTAAGAACACTACAATCCTCCTCCCTTTCTCATTTGGCCTTACCTAGAACTACAACCTGTATGGGGGAGCAGGCTTTTTCAGTTCAGTGTCCAAAACTTTGGAATTATTTGCCTCAGTACTGTAAACATATTAATAGCCAGGATAATTAAAAAAATGTTCTTTTCAATCATTTGCAACAACCTATTTGTAAATGCTTTTAATAATGTGTTCTTGCTGTTAGTATTGCATGTGTGTTCTATTTGTATGTACTATTTCTTGTTTTCATATGTAACATGCTTCAAAGTCTTTTTGTGAGACTCCAGGTCATCCCTGAAAATGGACTTTGGCACAGTGTGCTTACCCAGTAAATAAAGTGAAATAAAATGAACATAAAATGTGTCTTTAAAGAAAGTATTACACTCCAAAACAAAGTGTGTCAGCTGTATCAGTACCTCTGTTCTAGGATCCCCACCAGACTTTCATCCATGAACTCAGCTGTAGCTATTGGTTCTTTATCATAAGGGATGTTAGAGTAGAGTGACTCCACATCCAATATTACCAACAAGATACAATTGTCTGTTGCTAGGTCCTCCAAAGTTCTAAGCACATCCCCAGTATCTTTGATCTAAGAAGGAAGAACTTTCACAAAGTCTTTGTGGAAATCCACAAACTTTTCTAGGGATTCAGTGGGGCTGTCACTGCCTGAAACAATGAGGTGAAATGGCAGGTTAACAAGATTCTTGTGGATCATTGACAAGCAACAGATGGCTGCCCTGACAGGAGAATGGACTGTTAAGTAATCAATGATCTGGTCCAGAATCTAGGCATTAATCCTGACAGTCTCTAGAAATTTATCAATCTGCTTTTTGAAAATCCTTTTGGGGTCATTCATGGCTGGTTCATAAAATGTTATCTTTCAACTGATACAATACTTCTTTGTCATACCTATTGCTTTCTAGAACCACTATTATACAATGGTAAGCTGTGATTGGTCAGTGTCCACCTTCGTAAATTACGTAATCTGAGCATAACATCACTGTATGAAGGTCTTGCACCAACATGACCTGACAAAAGAGAAGAAAATCATTGTTCCTTCCCTTCCTATTTCCTCCTTGTCATTCTTTATAAGAACTGAGCCAAGAAATTGCAATGCCATCTACTGGGGTATCTGAAAACTGCAAAAAAATCCCATTTTAAGTATTTTTTTTTCTTATGTGCTTCAGAGAAACAAACAAATGAGAGAGGCAGCGAGAGGTTCATGAAAATGATAGCGCGCAGCTGTTCATTTCCCTGACCACTCACTCTACTCCGCCTCATCCTCCGATCACCATACACTTAAAAATAAAACAGCAACAGTTTCCAAATGTAAAATGAACCCCTTTCAAATTAAAAAATAAAACCAACCTCTCCAACTCAAAACACCCTCCAGTCACAGTTATTTCACAATTCCTTGCAACCGTGCCTTTCAAACTCAGTTGCTGAAACCACAGTTTTAAACATTGGTTGCTGACTGGTAAACACACATTTCTCCCAGTAAAATCATTATTTCTGTGTACAGGACCAGAAGAAATGTTAAAAAGACACTGGGGGGGACAAGAGTGGACCTCAAAACTGAGGACCAAGAGAAACAAGAGGAGCCACAACTGCACATAACTCTATGAGATCAGCTCCACCTAGTGAAGGAACAGTAAAAGGAACTCTTTTATAACAAAATAAGCTTTCACACTAAAAATAAACAATTTAAAAAAATATTATTTTTTTTTTTTATCACATGTAAAAGAGCCATTATATAATGCACACGTAATTCTAGGTTTTGTGTCATGCTTGAATATTGTAACTTCTAGGTGTTGGGACACTCGGCCTTCAGCCTTGTGCACAACCTCCACCCCTGAGGTATGATATCATCCAAGCATGACACACACCCTGATGTGCATATTGCTTAATCAATTCCCCATTAGCTGGCTTAACAGTATTTTTTTATTTTCTCCAAGACATTTCAAGGATTCTTCTCAGCATGACTCATATTATGGTAAACATTAGCTATAACCCTATGATTTAGTCTTATTAGATCATCCTCACAGCATTTTGGAAAGACAAAAAGTGATGTGTTAGTGGAGGACAGAAAGTGGACTATGCTCTAAATTGCCCAGTTTGCTCAGTTCCAGTGTTAGCATGGTCGACATCAATCTAAGTGTCTGTATCCAGTGTGGATATATACTGTATTTTCTCTAAAAAAATTATTTCAGACTTAAGTTCTTGACAAATGTGTTCAGATCTACCATTGTCTCAAATAGATCAAAACAAATGGTCAGAATGAAGGACTAATCCTTGTTTAAAACTCATATCTCAATGTCATTCAGCATATAATTTGAAATGTTTGTAATGTTGGTACCTAAATGTGTGTTACAGACCAATACCTTCAGCATGTGTTCCATGAGGACACAACCAGCATAATCTCCACTTACTTCTAGCTGCTGCATAGTCAGAAACACATGCCTCAGCACCTGAAGAATTGGGAGAAATGACTAGTGAAGGCAGTGTCCCCACTCACTGGCTGCAGAACATGCTCTAACAATCCCTTATGAAGAAGGTCCTGATTTCTGATTCAAAATGTTATGTGAGGTCCCCACACTTTAATTGGACACCCAATGTGCACCTTAAACAATATATATAGATACAGTATATAATATATATATATATAGAGACACACACGCTATGATACCTGATGTACTAACATATAAAGCATTGGTACTTTCCATATAAGAGTAAGTAGCCAGGGTGTAATTGCAATCTATATTATTTATGTTATTATTTGTTTTATTAACCAGGTAGGGCACACTAGACAACCAAGTGCCTATTTTCAGGTGTAACCCGGGAGGGTTACATAGGCAGTAGCATACAGGAGACAATTACATGCAGTTGGGCAAAAACAGGATTAACAGGTAATGGATAGGCAGCTAACAGTAAAGTACAAAAGTAGCAAGCAATAAAACAACAGACATAACCTGAAGGAAAGAGGAAGCAAGGCATCAATTAGGGTAGAGGTTGGGAGACATGGGTGCACACAATTATGGAGTAGAGCTAAGTGAAAAAAGGTGAAATTAGGTACACTTAATGAGCTAAGTTAGTGCTATTAGAAGTAAGTTCATGGAGGGAAAAGTGGGTGGGGATGGGAGGGCTGGGTGGAAACGGGTGAGGCCAAAATTGGGGAGGGAGGAGTGAGGGGAGAGGATGGAGAGGGGTAAAGGGTCAGTGAGGCCAAACAATTGGGGAGGGAGGAGTGAGGGGAGAGGATGGAGAAGGGTGAAGGGTCTGAACTGTGTTCGGAGGGGTGCAGTGCAGTGGAACCCTGGGAGCTTATGGTACATGAGAAGGTAGGGTGAATCTAGGAGGTGCAGAGGCAAGTGGAGGAGGGGTACAGGAAGTGCCAGAGTGAGAATTTGAAGCGGGGATGTGAGGGGGCGGACCGGGTAAGGACTGGGAACGAGTTCCAGAGTTTTGGGGTGAAGGAGGAGAAGGCTTGGTCCCCCATGAGGGAGCTAGTTCTAGGGACAATCTGATCAAGGGCGTCTCTTGATCTCAGCTGATAGGATGGGGGGCCAGAGTTTGGGGGGGATGAGGGTGGAGGGAGTGGCTGATCTTATAATGTTGTCAATAAAATTACCAAGCACGAAGGTGTGATGCTTTTCTAAAGGGAGCCACTCCAGTCGGGAGTAGAGGTCACAATGGTGAGGGGTGGAGCGGAAAGGGCGAAGCGGCAGATGTTATTGTAGGTGGTGTCCCATTTCTGAAGGCTGGATGGGGGTACAGGGGCAAAGGTAATCCAGCCCATAGCAGAGAATAGGGAGGAGGACCCCTCTGGCAAGCGCCAAATGAGCTGCAGGGGTTGGGCAGTTTTTAGCTTTTATACAAAGGGCCGTGAAGAGACTTGCAGTCCTGCAGACATTACTTTAATTTGCAGGGTGAGATTGAGCTGTGGTCCAGAGCGATGCCCAGGTACTTGATTGAGGCCACAGTCTGTAGGGGAGACATCAGTATCAAGAATTTGGAGGGGAGAAGCAGACTTTATCTTATGCTGTGAGCCAAACAGCATAGCTTGGGTTTTTTTGAGGTTAATGGTGAGTCTGCGATCCACTAGCCAGGATTGAATGTGATGGAAGTCCACGTTCAGCTGGGAGTTTATGGTGGCAATGTCACGGGCACAGGTCAAAATGACCAGGTCATCCACATACAGAGTGGTGCACCCATGGATAGCAGTGGACAGAAGTTCATTGATAAAGAGGGAGAAGAGGGTGGGACCAAGGACAGAACCCTGGGAGACCCCACAGTGGACCGGAGAGGGTGAGGAGTGGGTACGATTGAAGTTGGTGTACTGCTGTCTGCCAGAGAGATAGTTGAGGAACCACGCGTGGGCGGGGGGGAGAAACCAATGGATCGGAGGGTGGAGCAAAGGAGGGAGTGGTCAACTTTGTCAAATGCTTTGGAGAGATCCACGAAGATGGCACCAGTGAGGTTCCCCTGGTCAGCAGCAGTTCTGATAGTCTAGGTGAAAACAGCGAGGGCAGTGGATGTGCTGTGCCCTTTTCTGAATCCGTGTTGAGCCGGTGAGAGGAGGTTGCTGCTTATGCTATGTAACATGCTACAAGCAATGTGCCAAGACACACTATGTGTCTTTATTTATCTTATTATACAGTCTACACTGCCACTGTGTGGATTTATGCAATACTGCAATACATTCTGCATCTTGTATGAGTCCTTTGTTCTATATTTTTAGCTGACTTTATGAATATTGAATAACAATAGATAACACTGTGGATCCTCCTATCTTTTGGCCAATAGGGGCTATTTTATCTATCTAGTCTTCAAGTTTCCATAGTAATTATCTGAACTGTATAACCTACTGTCCTACATATTCCCCTCAAGACCATCTTCACTCCTAGGGTTATTTGGGAAACTTTGGCTCCCAGTGTCTAATGGTAAGACCTGCTTAGGGCAACTGATTATCTTTTGTGTAATAAACAAGTGTATTACCAAATGTGCCACTTGCTTGTGTCTCTTTTGCTAGTCCATAACTGCCAAGAATCTGACCAAGGCTCAGAGATCCTAACAAATTGGCAACCATGTGCAAATGGTGTGGATTAGCAAAGTTTCTCAACCTGTTGGCTTACCCTCCCTTGTGGGTAGTAAGTAGGTGTATACTCCCGTACCACCTCACCCATACATTTTGCTCCACAGGATTTTGTAAAGTCTATCTGCTTACGGGGTAAGGTTGATGTCATCTCACCTTGCTCAACAGCAGTTTTGAATTGCAGAATTGCAAGAGTACAGTAGCCCGACTGTCTTCTGGTCTGCCCGCTGTGGATTGATACACAGCACAGCACCCAATGACGGGTTAATTTTGTGTTTCCCAAACCTTTTACTGGTACCACTATGTCTAATATATGTACTGACTTGAGACTCGATGTCTCTAATTCTTACCTCCCATGGAGACTGGAACAATTTTGAGCAGGATGCAAATCAGTCTGAAAACCTCATGCTGGGGATCTCAACCCAGTACTCCAGGCAGAGGCAAACAGCCAAAAGCGTGATGCTAAAGGGCTGTTGGTCGTGGCTCTTTGTGCTGCTCTAGAAGCTCTGAATTGAGGTTTGTGTCCCCTTGAACTGCAACTCCTCGACTCTTAAGGGAAGATGGGATTGCAGGCATCTGAAAGTTTGAGAACAAGGTGGAGGCTTGAAGCAGAACTTCAATTGTTGCATAGGAAGAACAAGACTCTTTTGCACTGTTCTGTACAGGGTAATGTTCAAGAGTTACGACGCTGAGAGATGAATGTGATAGGTTGAGACAGGATAAGAAACAGGTGTTGCAGATGAGTGATTTGTTGAATGATACAAATGAGACTTTGTGAGAGGAGTTGGATGAGATGAGAGATGACTTGAACCAGGTAAGTGATGAGTTGGATCGGGAACTTAGGGACAACTGCAAGTTGAGCACCGGATATAGAGTGTTACAGAAAGAAGTTGTGAAAGGTGTGGAACAGAACATTGCAAACGTTAGTCACAAGGCATGTAGACTCAAGATGGTGAAACTGTGCCATCAGCATGAAGTGTTGGCTGGTCACGTCAATGAGACGGGTGGCTTTCACTACTCTCCCATTGACCTTATGTCATCTAGTGATGACAACTCTGGTGATGACTCCTACCAAGATGGCACCCAGCCACACTCACACTGCAGTCCAGTATCACCCCGTCACCCACAAGATGGCAGGTCCCCATGCTATGACAGCACAACCCTACATCATCAGTGGAATGACAACTATCAGGTGCACAGCCAAGATGGCAACCCCTATGATGGGGAGGATCGTCGCCTAGGCACAGCCCTCTGATTGCCACTTGACTAGAGCTGACAAAATGAACATCAATCAAATGATCGAGGATGCCTTCTAAGATGGAGATACCTGAGGGAGCAAACAGGCTTCAAACTGCATTTAGATGCAATGATGAAGGAGGCTGCTTCCAGGCATCTGTTGTCAGCATTGTGGCTGATGCCACAGTGGAGGCCACCCTTCATGGAGCACAAAACTTGAATCCTCCCTGAGCATCCAGTAGCTCACAAAATTCCCTCAACTGTCCCAGCTTGTACAGCAGATCACTGACAGTACAGGCAGCATGAACCAGAGCTACAACCTTAGTTGCCATTTGGAAAAAGTTTGTTCCAAATGTGAAATACTCAGTCTGTCAATGAACTACCAGGTACAGATTCTTCAGCAGACCATAGACCCCAGCCTCTGGATGAAACTCCCAGAGGTGGCCCACAAACTTCATCAGCAACCTTTGATTTCACGCACACCTCAGGTGTGGTTGGCGTGCTATGTTGGCCTACCCGTAAGGCAAACTGCCAAGGAGAGCCCAGTGTCAAACCATCAGAGACTATGGCTTGTCTACCATACTGGCAAAACGATTTCGGATGAAGCCGCAGACACCGACCAAATTGAGTAAAAAAATGTGTAACTTCGGAACATGCTTCTGGCTGTCTGTGAAAAGGTCAAGCCTACCATTTTCCCCAGGATGGATAAATTTGCAGCCATCTGTCAGAAGACAGAATGGGTTTACCATCTCTATCTCTGAGATCTGAATTTCGGCTCAAAAAAGGGGGCCGCGGTACAATCTGCCTGTGTGCCCACAACCCACTATACAATGGAGGGCAAGTCCCAAGAGAAAAAGGCCACATCCTCAGATAATAAACAGCACTACCAGGCAAGAAGTGGGAGTCAGAACCATAACAGGAATAACAAGTGGAATTGGAACAACCCTAATTCCAACAGGGGCAACTGGAATCATCAATCAGGCCCTTCTTACTGTGAGATAGCAGAAGAAAACAACAACCTCCGTAACCTCCTCAGGCAAGTCCAATCAGTCACAGACTCGATCCCGATGTGTACTGTTGCAGCATTAGCTCTGGTACACCAGACATCATTAGGCCAAGGAGATGTTGGAGCCTCCTCAGACCAGGCTGCACCAGGCCTGAACCCTGATGCCGCACCCTTCATTGCAGCTATGCAGGACCACCGGGATGAGAACTGTCAAGAAGAGACCTGCCTACTTCTGCAGGAACTGCCTGGTGGTACTTTAGGTTGACAACCACAGGCCCCAGTCCGTATTGTGGACAAGTTCACCCTTGACACAAATGGAAGGCCTTGCACAGAGGCCATGGTCAGGGGCCACCAATAACTATCTTGTTAGATACAGGCATGGCTGTGTCTGTACTACATGATGAGGATCCAGCAAACTCCTCTTTGTCCACCGGATGGAGGACCAGTACACAAGGTGTGGATGGCACAAAGCTATACACCTATTGTTCTATTGTACTTTCCATGGTGATAGGCAACCTCAGAGCAAATTGTTACATGAGGTCCCTGCACTCTTATTGGTACCTCCAGAGGTACACCGTAGACAGCTAGCACTTAGGCATATGTTATACTAACATATAGGGCTAAGGGCATCTACCGTATAAGAGTAGATGTCAGGAAATGCATGCATATTTTTGTTATACACTTTGCTTTCTAATATACATATATATTTTATATGTAGTTCTTGCTTATGAGATATTAAGACATCTGTGTCCTTGTAATGATTATGATATACAAGTCAGCATTGATTTGTGTAAGAACTGTACTTTTGTTTCACAAAGTGATGACTACTACAAAATTGTATGATGTTATCTTGGACCATTGAGCCACCTCTAATTTAGTCAATAGGGCTCATCTCTGTAACTAGAAATGTTTCTTTCTTACAGTAACCATAGTAATTATCATAGGTATATAAGGTGAGACATTACATCTTCTGCCTCAGAGACCCCAAGAGACACGGAGAATCCTCGAGGTATAGGCAATGCTTAGCATTGGCTCCCGGTTCCGTATTGGTAAGAACTGCTTAGGGCAACTGTAATTATCCTTTTTGGCAACAATAAACAAGTTTATTACTTTTGTGCAATGTGTCTATGATTCCTTGCATTCCCAATATTGCCAAGAACCTGAGAGTGAGGTTTAGACCTCCTGACAGAATCATATCTTTGAACTCATGATACTACACAATCATCCCAGCATCCTGGGAACTGATTTTCTTGCACTACATGGCTGTGTAGTGGACTTGACCAACATGCGCCTGATCCAGATCAGGGGGACAATACCATACAGCAACTATCTCTGATTCTCATGTGGTTGCAGCTATTACCACCAATGACAAGGAATATGATGTCATAGAGCTATTTCAAACACACAAACTTTTCAAGAAACTCCTACTCATCCTGCAGAAGTACTTGGATGCTTTTGCCACACACAAGCATGACTGTGGAAGGATGCAAACTGTCATTGAAATCCCAGGCCCACCACATGACAGGCAAAGGCAATACCCCTTTCCTGGTGAAGTCTTACTATTACTCAGAGAAACCATTCAGTCACTCCTCAGACAAGGTGTGATCAGGCCCTGTGTCTCGACTGTCATACCACCCATTTGGCCAGTGAAAAGCCCACTGATCTTGGAGACTCACTATTGATTACAGGAGGCTTAATCAAGTCACTCCTAGCTGCTCACCTACTGTAACATCAGCACCTGATGTGCTCAAATTGCTAACCCCAGATCGTGGATTTTTTAGCACCCTTGACATCTCCAATTGCTTTTGGTCATGGAGCAATGAAGCCGAGGTGTCTATTTTCCAAATTGAGGAATAGCAACAAAGCAAAGCAAGGTGGCATAGCATCTTGAAGCCTATGGTCACTTTGGACATGGCTGAATTTGACTCGGGGGTTTCGGGAAAGTGGGAATGTAATTTACTGGCATTGCATGTAGTGGAGCTGACCTTGATGAAAGGGCAGACACTGCTGTAGACATTACCAGCAAGGATACAGAAACTGTGAAGTGTTATAGATAACAGGCAATACACCTGCTACATAGCAGTGGAAGGATACTAAAGGGCCCAGGACTCCATGATTTTAGAATGGGCATAAAAGCAATTACACTTGTACATCAGGCTCTGGCTAAGGGTTTGAAATAATATGGTAACAGAACAGCCAGTAAAAAGGGATACATTTGAAAAAAAACTGAAGTTACACTGAGGGAATACAGGACACAGATATTATGTCCCAGGCAGGTTGAACTAGGGGGACTAGACTCACCACGTAGATAGGTCTGCAAGAGTGCAGTCATTCTCCTCAGTGGGGGGATCATCATCATCCTCTGATTCATCTAAAGTGGTGCTGTCAAACACCAGAGCAGCTAGACAACGTGGCTCAAATCAATACAGTTCTATGCTTAGAGTAAGATCAACTCTGAGATCACACATTTCAACCATCTCAGTACAAACAAAGCACAAGTACCACTGAGAAAGGGTAGTGGACTGTCATGATTGAGGTCACATCACTTCCAGTCAGCTCAACCTCATCAGCAGACAGCGCCAAATTCAAACAAAGAGGAGTGCACAGAAAAAAGAAAACAAGAAACAGACACATTTGGTAGGTTCATCCATACATCATTTTATTCAACGTAATCTGGGATACAAAAACAGTAATAGAACTTAAATTGGTTACATAAAAACAATGGTCTAGGTATTCTTTAAATAGAGGACAGCTTTGAAAATGTGCCAGTGGTCATGCTAATGGTTTTAATCTGTCTAAAATAAAGATTTTTACTATTGCAACTACACAGTATTATTGTGTTGATTTGCATATATTATTCATGATACCTTGCATCATATGGTATGTGTAATTTTATATTTCTAGTTATATTTATGTCTTAATTTATCACTTGGGGAAAAAGTGAACTTCTGAAACAAGCCCTAAGATCCAAGTTTTTTTCATACTATCACTAAGATACATAAGAAAAACAAAATCCACTGGCAGATCCTTAGTATCCAGGACTGAGTCCATCCTAGAACCTCTTTTCTGTTACATTATCGATCAAATAAAACTTTCGATACAAGACATTGCTAACCTCAACATATGACTCTATACATACAGTATGCTGCAGATTATTTAAGAGATTTATGCATGAGAGATAGCTGTGAAAATATTATGCTGGCCAGTCTGAATGCAAAAGATTTATATACACACATGCAAAACACAAATGGACAACATTCATGACATTTTTCTCTAAAAACCATCCTCCCTGAACCAGAATTCATTTTGCAATTGACAAAGCTGGTTTTCTATCAGAAGTCATTGGTTTATTTGACGGGCAATTTTATCAACAGATAAGAGGGACTCCACTGGTGAACAAAATAACTCATGCTTATGCAAAGTTGCATATGTGGCATTTTAAATAATCCCATGAACTAAACTCTGCCTTTGATACTGTATCTTTTATAAACACCTTCTGTGCTGGAAACACTACACAGGTGATGTGTTCATTCTTTGGAAAGTTGGCTTCTCCTTACTTATGGAATTTCATAGTTACTTGAATACATGCACAGTCAACCTAAGTTTACTTTGCATTCAGCTAGACCATGCATACCTTTCTTAAATTTAAACATACTTAGGTCTGGAAAGAAATAAGAGATGTCACCACTCATGATGAAGGCAGACAGAAAATCTCTCCGACATGAGAGAAGTTTCTGTGACCCCTCCATAAAGAAAAAACATCCCTTACTCCCAGACAGTTTATCTGAGTGCAGAAGAATGGCAGCACAAATTATACCTGCAAAATTGAACTAGGTAGGATGCCTAACAGATTTCTGGTGATTAACGATAACCACATCTCTGACAAACAGTTAAGCAATATACAATAAGATGATGTGGGTGATGCCAGGATTTACCCACCCCTGGTGTGTTGTTTAGTCAGGAGGCAGCAGCCCGAGTCAGTAAACCACATCATGCATTGGTAAATCCTGGCACCACCTACAGCCTCGAGTGGGATATTGCAATTATACAATGGCATTCCATTGTGTATTTTTTGTGTTAAAAAATAAACAAAAAAATTGGTTTTCTTTGCATTCTGTAATATTTTTATTACATTTAGTGCTGTGCCTGAAAAAATAGTCCTTGGTTGGTAGGGACACTGTTCTACTGCTCATGTGCAGTATTGTTTTCACATTCCCAGATCCCATGCTTTCCTTAGAGCTGAGATAGCTTGCAAACTGCACCCAATGTCATTAATTTACTGTGTTCAGGCTTTGTTTTTCTGTTATGAGCTTGGACAGCTTGTCATTAGTTGGTATACAGCCAGTTTCAACTACACAGCACTGCTTCCGTGGTTGATGTGGTATGCATGTGCAGGATCGTATTTTGGAGCTGCACTTGGTTGGAATCATTCCAGTCCCTTTTCCACTTCTGGGCATGAAAATGACAGGGAAAGGTTGTTTTTTTTTCTTCTTGAGTTCTGTGCCTCGGCCTTGGAAGTACTGGAGTGGGCCGAGGCCAGACAGTGCGAAGCAGCATCAGACAGACATTTCAATTGTGGAGCCTGTGACAGCCCTACCAGTCCCTATGTATGGCAGTCCTGGGACCAGAGGGTGAAGATGTCAGGAGAGAGCTATCTTAAAATGTGCTTAGGTGAGCCCCATATGGTGGGGGCACACGGAAATTTAGCTGACTACTTCTCACCTCAGCATTCTTGCTGTCCAGCTGCCCAGCATTTACCTCAGCTGCCAAAATTGT
Organism: Neoceratodus forsteri; assembly: GCA_016271365.2. Classification (NCBI taxonomy): domain Eukaryota; kingdom Metazoa; phylum Chordata; order Ceratodontiformes; family Ceratodontidae; genus Neoceratodus; species Neoceratodus forsteri. The sequence goes on from CM028136.1 coordinate 662,207,157, forward strand.
TGTGCTTCTTCTCTCCTGCTTTCACATTGTGCTTTAGCGGGGATTACCAGTCCTGGGTTTGCCAGGGTTGTAGTGATTTGAGAGGAGTTTATGATGTGAATGACTGGCTGCCTGGCACTTTTTCCATGGGGTGATGCTAGGATTTACCACGGCTAGAAGATGCCAGCCAGCCAATCAGAATGCTTTGTTTTTGAGCCATTGTATGATCCAGGATGTGACTCAAAGTCGTAAACAGAGAAGACACATGCCTTCAAAATCAAAAGGATGATTTTCCCTAGGGAAACTAGTGTTTTCAACAAAACACACATACACACATCAAATGGAGCAAAGAAAACATGCATTACATAAACAGTGGCACATACTCAAGGCACAATAATGGATTAAACCACACTTTAAAGAAAAAACACTGATAACAACCACAATAAAAAGCAGTCTAAGACACAAACTGGACCACACCTTGCACAAACCTTCAAATCTAGAGGGCCAATGGCTCCTGTTGGGACCTTTTCAGACCAGGAAGTTACCAATATGGTAGATATTTACAGTGTTTTAACACTATGAAAAAGGACATCTTTGAAGACCCTTTCACCAATTAGAAAGTTCATAGTTATTATCGCATAACTCTAAATATACCCATGAGATCTATGTGATGCTGTGCCCTACTCTACAATAGCTACATGTTGGGAAGATTCAATGAGTGCTTAAAAATGTGAACATAGGCGTTCAATAAGATTAAATGATAAACCATCATCAGTGGTGATACATATCATACAAAATGGACTCACGCCATCATCTTTATGATATTGAGGCCTTACGCTGATTTGAAAACCTCCAAGGGGAGAAAACTGGGACATCCAGCTCAAAAAATAGAAAAACATTGCAGTTTTGACAGAACACCTGCTGTGTATAACTACTAATGCTTCTATGACACTTTCTACAGTAATTGTGGAGATGTATATGATCTGATGCTCTGGGTGAGAGAAAATAAAATATTTGGTGACTGGGCAGAGTAGCCCTTATCAGTATATAGTCACCCCAGGTACCACATAGCAATTTTCCCAAGCACATCCACTCCTACCCCAGCCAAATTAGAATAGCAAACTTAAGCAGTGGTGCAATTCATGTAGGACTTGCCAGCATATGATTATTTTTCCCTGGGTATGTGCACTAGAAAATACAAAGCCTATTTTCAGACATGACCTGGGAGAAATACTAAAAAGCAAAAACAGTTGCACATGATATGGTAAAGGTTATAAAAAAACTATATGACAATGTTACTAAGATAGACATCAAACATATTGCTAGAAAAGGATTTCTGACTGCAGCCATTTAGTTTTTGAAACATTTCTAGATATACTGCAATATGTCTAAGGGAAATCTCTTCGGTGGCCCTATAGTGGTACTGCAAGTAGGCAGGAAGAAAGTGTATCTAGAGATACCTAAAAAAATCAGAACCTTTCTATCTACAACTATATGTCCTTCAATGGGCATAGCACACTTTGGTGATTTATTTATTTTTAACCACCCTTTTTTCCTTTGCAACTTTCCCAGTCTTGAGGCCTGGGGGCCTGACCCTCCCAGCGGCACTCTAACCCCATCCTACACTAGCCCTATTGCTCCCACAGGTGGTTTCCATAAGTTTCCCCACTACCAAGGACAAGCTGACTGCTTTGTAGTTACCATGGTCATTCCTCATCCCAGTTTTGTGGAGCGACTCCACATGTGCTGTTGTTCAGTCCAGGGTTACTTTTCCTGACCACAATAAGGTGTTACAGAGGTTTTCCAGGGGACCCATCAGCACATCTGCCAACTCCTTCAACACCTTCGGATGTATGCCATCTGGTCCTGGGGATTTGTCTACCTTCAGATACAATAACAAATACAGTACAAATCAAATGTTTCTAAAACAAATACAAAATTGCATGATCAAAGAGAATGTTTTAGCCAAAATTTTAAACGTGTGACATTTACTCAATTAACTAAATGCTGAGCATAAAATATAGATACTTATGGTTCTAAAATAGAAAGATCTTTGACCGTGTGTCATTTTCATGAAGGATGCAATGAATGAGTTCTCACATTGGGATTCAGTGTTAACATGAGACCTGGCTATGAGAAACTGAGTTATTTGGGACAGGTGATCAATGACCAGAGCAATCGTCTTCATGATGATAGCAGTAAAATAGCCAAATCTATCAACAAAGGAAAGTCACTGTCATTAGTTAAATAGCTCACAGTGATGGGTTCTGGCTGGTTCTTCAATAGCCAAACAGTAGAGCTTGTTGCACAACGCTCTCACTCTTGCTATACTGTAGTACTGACCAAGGCAAAAAAGGCAAATCATCAAACCATAGACAAGAATAGGCAAAAGAAAACATTGAGCAAATAATTTTCCTGATTCTGGAAAATGCAAGCATTTAACATGACAGAGTAAACCAAGATGCTTGTGTAGTGCCTTTATAACCAAATCGTTGTTTTGCTCATATCACAGGTTAGAGAGAGACCCAGGTACTTGAAACTGGAGATCAAGTGAATTGGATTCTTATCTTAAGTAACAATCACAATGGTCTGACTCTCAGCCTGTTTTTTCTGTTACCTAAAAACAACATTGCCTTAATTTTAGTGGCAGTTAAAGCTATCCTATGTTGTTGAAACCAGGATCTTACACAATAAAAGTCACCCTGCACAATACTGCTGAGTGACCTGATACTAGGCCCCCTGGAAAATATAACAGAATTGTATGCATACAGAAGTATTTCTAATGCAGACCAAACATTAGGAAGGAACTAAGAATGAGACTAAAATCAGAGTACCAAGGATCAAACCCTGAGGTGCATCAATCCTTATTGCAAGAAGGGGAGAGCAGACATTATCGATCCTGGTCCACGGCATCCTATTAAACAAATAGTTAATCAAACGAGGATGCATTACCCAATGAAAGACCCAGATAACTCAAATATGTTAACAGGAGCTTATGCTTTCTCAATTCAAAAGACGAGGGACAAACAATGGAAGCATACTAAACAGAGTTAAGAGCCCATTGAACACATTTTTTGAACCTCACCAAAGCTGCCATTATATTATTTTTGACTTCAATCCATGCTGGACAGGGACAAATGACATAGTTATCAAAAATTCTGTTAAATGGTCAACAACAGTTTTTTCCAGAACCTTTGCCACTGGGGACAGCAAATATACAGGAAGATAATTGTTCAATTTTGTGGGGTCATCAGATTTAAAAAATCAATGCTACTGTAGCATCGTTCTTCACTAGGGCATTGAACCTAGGCAGAAGGAAAGATTAAAGAGATAAACTGGCACCGTCAGTTACGTAGTTGTGACCTGGCTCAATCTAAGATCAACGCCATCATTTCCTATTACAAGTCTGGGGTTCATTTTTAGTTAAATAAGTCACCATCTCATTTATTGGACCATGAGAAACCTAAAATAAAAACTGGTTGCACTATTAGGGACTTGCATAGTGCCCCTAGGTATTTTGGACCCGTGGACTGTTTCTTAGGGACACACCTTTGTAAATTACCAAAGTAATGGTTAAATAAATCTGCTGGTTCCATAGCATCAGAAACCATGCCTTAATCCATATTTTAAAGTATGCATCATGACCTTGTGTTTTCTGTCAATTAGTTAATTCAAAATATTCCAGGTATGAAGAATACTAATATGACTGAACAGTTGCTAATTTCTAACAAAAAGAAAAAAAAACTGTAGCTTTGCTTGTTATCAGTGACTTACAGTACATCCATTATGATGTTACTTGCATTGTATTAAACAACTATATCCCTTGATTTACAGTATAGTTTCCAACACCTGTCATCTTTTCATTTTAAAGAGCAGGTAAATACAAATAAAACAATTTGTGAGCATTAGTGCAGGCAGTACTGAACATTTTACTTACAATGTACTGTCACTTCTTCCAATAAAACATTACATTGTTTCATTAATATGGGTCTCTGATGCTTTAACAAGTTTCAAATCAATCACCCTTTCTAAATCATTTCCTCCTACTAATACCTGGAATCCTCCACCAGAATTTGCTTTTTTTATGAGATGACATCTGGGCAGTGGTCCATGATCCATACCAGCCATGCTGTCCAGAAATTTGTAAATTAGTCAACATGTTATCTGAGGCCCACTGTGAGTTTTCACATCGTATACATTTCAAAGACTATATTTTCCCAATGCTCTGGCAGCAGGCATTCTTGCTGGAGCCATTGCCTGGAAATTACTTTCTTTGCTGCCGTGAGCTAGATGCCTAGTTGCAGCTGATGCTGTTTTGCTGTAATATGGTCTGGAAATATAAGGAATAGTACCATCTGTGGGGTTAATGAGCCTGGTGTAGGTATCAGCTCATTCATGGCTACCTCAAATGATTGCAAGAAACTTCTTATCACTAGGCAATCCCAGAATATGTGTGTGTGTGGTGAGCTGGGCTATGTCTGCATTTTCTCCAACAAGATGTATCATTCAGGGCACCGTGCTTTCCTGTAATATGTGGAGTGTGGAAATATCCAATAGTACACTTCCACCCAGAATCTCTCCAAATTTATGAGGTGGTGAGTTTATGCTGGCATATGCAGGCTTCATACCAGTTTGCCTCCATTGCTGGCAGACTGGTAGCGTTGCTGTTTCCTGGATGTTATGTGTTACCTGACATGCTAGTGATGATACATGGTCTTGTATCAATCCATCTGTAGCTTTTAATATCAAATTGATTGGTGAATGAGTTGTCTCCATATACCACCTCAGTCCTAATTGAGAACCCAGATAATTGTGGGCCTGCAAATATAGAAAGTGATCTGTGTTTTGCAGTTCAAATTCTGGCTATAATTGGTGAAATGTTTTAAATACCTCAGCTGTATAATAGTGATAGTTACGCATTAGGCCCCTTCTCTGCCATTGCTAGAAAGTAAGGTCAATCTTCAATGGGCCAAATCTCTGGTCACTAGCCAGCATTACTAGGTATCTTGCTTCCATTTTAATCCCAGGTTGTGTCAGTAAGTCTGTCCAATTTTCCACTATGGTTTGTGTAAACGAATGTCAGGGTAATCTGATTTTTATGCATGGATGTCGAGACATACAGCAACTGTAGTATGTCTGATGAGAGATTGTACAGTTCCACCTCTTTCCATTGTACTGCTGAATTATAGCTGAGCCAGTGTAATACATGTCCTAGATGAATCACTCTACAATAGTTCAGAAAGTGAGGAAGTACTAAGTCTCCTTTAGTTTAAGAAAGCTGCTGTCTAAAGTATGCTACCCGCAGTCTACCACCTAACACAAGTATCTCGATGTCTGCCTGTCCCATGTGTTGAAATCCTCTTTAGGCTAGGGTTTAGCAAGGGTTTGAAATATGTATAGCAATCTGGGTGATAAATTCATTCCACTGACTTTACTCCATGTATTAAGAGGATTATGAGTGGAGTCCATCTTTGCAGATCTTCAAAAAAATTTTGTTTAAAAGTAGTGTAATTAAGCAAATAGAATTGTATGAGGTCTGTGGGAATCATGGCCCCTAAATGTCTCATTGCAGGTCTATTCCATTTGAAGGGAATGGTGGCTTGCAGAGCTAGGGATGACTGGAATTCTATATGTAGCACTTCTGTTTTGTGATCATTTAATCGGTAAGCTTCCAATTTTCCCATCTCCTTCAATTGGTGGAATAAGACAGGAAGAGATCTCTCTGGAGCAGACAAATATATTAGCAGGTCATCTGCATAAACTGCTACCTTGTGTTCCACAACTGCTACTTGTAGTCCTGTGATCTGGGGATCCTCTTTTATAGCCTGAGCTAATAGTTCCACATATAGGAGGGGAGACAGCAGGGTCATCCCCAAGTTAAGGGAAACCTGTCAAAGTAAGTTCCATTAACACTGATGGTAGCTTGGGGATCAGTATCAAGGACCATAAGCACATACCTGAATGTTTCTGGGAGGTGAAACTTTTGAAGAGTGTACTGCAGAAAGTGCCATGACACTCTATCAAATGCCTTCTGCACGTCCCTACTTAGAATCATTGTAGGTGTTTTGGAACATGTTGCCCAGTCTATCAAGTGTAACATCCATTTAATGTTATATGAGGTTTGTTGCATAGCCACAAATCCTATATGGTCCTTATGAATCAGGCCTGGAAGTAGTGTCTCCATTTGAGCTCTAATATCTCAGCAAATAGTTTGCAGTCCTGATTAAGAATTGACATAGGGCAATCTAAGTCACAATTAAAGGGATCTTTTCTGTGTTTCAAAACTGCAACGATATTTGCATATTTCCAGCTGTGATGAGGGAGTGCGCCCCTGTCAAGATCTCCTGAGATGCAAATTGTCATTGGGAGAGCAGCTGCAATTTACACGCCTTATAAAATTCAGATGGGTACCCATTTGGTCCAGGGCTTTAATTGCTAGGGCTGCAGTGGGTGGAGCCCTGCAGACCTATTGCTTTCAAAAAAGGTCTCCACATTCCTTGCATTCTTTGTGAATAAACAACATATTGAAGTGTCAACACAGTTACCTACATGACCACGGTGAAGCACTCCGCTCACTGTCAACAAAAAGTAGCCCTTTGATATCCCCCACCCAACCTCCCTCTCAGTGCCCATCACCTCACCCCATTCTCAGAACATAGCAGTGACACTGGGGTGCCCAAACCCCCAGTGTCAAACTGAGGAATTCCCCATGCTTTTTTTTATGTCAAACCCTGCAAAAGTGTCCCAACACTACCGTGCATACATAGTGATTTCTTCCTCTTCTTCTTCTTTGTTTTTATATATAGTGATATTCCCTCCACCCAACCCTCCCTTTCAGTACCCACCTCCCCACCTCACCCCCAGAAACATAGCAGTGACACTATGGGTGCCCAGTCCCTCAGTGTTGTGCTGAGGAATCCTCCATGCTTTTTATATCAAATCCTGTAAAAGGAAAATGGTCCATCAATGTCTTTTGCAGTAGTAACTGCATAAACCAAAGAGAAGAAAGTGAAGGCACACAAGCTGCAGATTTTCAAATACTTTTATAGATGTGAATAAACACCACAAACAGAGCCTCTAAAACAGCAACAAGTGGGGACACAATAATAAACTGCCTTAAAGCAAAATGGGTACAGTGACTTTATCAGTCTTATTAACTCTGTAAAAACATTGTCCACTACAGCAGTAACAACTACATAAATTACACCCTCCGATATTGCACCGGACATAAGAGATGGTCCACCCCTATAAGGGTTTATGAGCCCCACAAATATTTTGTGTTTTACTGATCCCTTTTCAGTACTTCAGCAACAGAATTTCAACAGCATGGTAAGTTTTAAGATGAAAAAGTTCATATGAACAGTCCATTTCAAATCTCCACTGTTAAAAAAAAAACTGTAACTTGAACTGTGTTTAGGGGTCCTCTAACTGATCTTCAGTTAGAGTTAGAACATTCGATTTACTACATAGACATTCCATTCAGTGACATTTGACACTATAGCCTAAGGGTTGTCTGTTTATCTCCCTTTCTAACCAGACTGAAGCTTAGCACAAAATAATGCATTGAAACACTGCTTAGCTGAATGAAAGCAGCATAATACCACAAAACCTCTAATTTTATCTAGTTTGTTGGGAATCAGAAGAGCTCCCTTTTTCTATATAATAACAAAACTACTGCAGGGCAATGTCCACTACAGCTGTAACAAAATCTGGCCAGAGCCAATAGGGCTGCAGGTGAAGAATTTGGTGTAAAAATATTGAAAATTACCCAAGCTATGATCCTGCATTTGCAAAATGTAACATAGGCTCCTAAATTTGCTGTTCTGTAATATTAGTACACCAAATTTTCACCATAGCCTTGTTATGACTCTGCCTCATGAAGAAGGGCAGAGCAAATTTTCAAACCCTGCCTGAAAGGTAATTTCATGCAGGGACAGCAGAAACAACTTTTGGGACACAAAAACACATTTTGGTCATGAACTGAAAAGTGACAGCTGTCACACTCATGAGGTGCTGTAAAGATATGGCTATGCTGTAAATTTGGTGGTAGAAATATTGAAAATTACCAAAGTTATGAGTCTGCATTCGCAAAATTCAATGTAGGCTCCTAACTTTATTGTTTTTTAATATTTTTACACCAAATTTTCAACATAGCCTTCTTAGGACCCCATCTCATAAACAAGAGACGAGAAAATGTTCAAATCCTTCCTGAAATGTGATTTTGTGCAGGCACCACAAAATCACCTTTCAAGACAGATCTGCCTAATGACAGTTCAATTGTTCATGAAGTAGAGTCCAGAAGAAGGCAAGTTGAAAATCTGGGCCAAAAATATGCAAAAATGCCCGAGTTATGCCACTAAGTTCAAAGCCCCATTGAAATACATTGAACAGCATACCTCTTTCTTCAGTCTATGGTCCAGCTTTGAAGAGTGAAGATGTGTCTGCAGTCCAGAAAGGATTACGGCATTAGACTCCTGATTGGTAGATAAGGGCGTGGGGGGTAGTGGTGAGTGCTGAGTGAGAGGGTCAGGTGGGGGCAGTTACTGCTGCACGGTTCAAAAAGGTGTAATGCTGGTGCCCAGACAAATGAAGCCAGTGCTCTTCACAAAGGGATGGCTACTCACATAATATACATAAACCAAAGAAAGTGAAGGCACACAAGCTGCAGATTTTCAATTACTTTTATAGATGTGAATAAACACCACAAACAGTACAATGAACGTAATGGTAGATAAAATTCTACAACCACTGATTACAAGTTTCAAATGAAATAAATAATGCAGCTCAATGACAATAGTACATGAAGAGGTACAGACATTTGTTCTAGGTAGAACAGTTCTATATGCACTCAGATTCAAAAAGCTGACATCCACTCAGAGTATAATTCTCACTTCAGGTATTTTTTATTTCTGTTAGCAGTACACAAAATGTCCCCCACTTCTATTTAGATACTTCCAGTAATGTATCCTATTTTAGTGGTGAAAATATTCATTCAGTGTCCCTGCTTTTTCACTGTCCCTCTCTGCTCACCCACTGTCCATTCTGTTCAGCCTCACTATCCCTCCCTTTGTCTTTCTACGCTCCCTGATGTACCTACAAAAGGTTTTATCCCCCTTCTTAACCGAGTTGACTATCTTTTCCTCAGTTTGGGCCTTTGCTATTCCGACTTCCTTCCCTGCTTCCTTCTGCCTTAACTGGTACAGTTCTCTGTCCTGCTCCTTCTGTGTTTCCTTATACTTCCTGAATGCTATCTTTTTCTCCCTGACTTTCCCTGCCACCTCTTTTGAGAACCATAGTGGCTTTTTGTTTTGTTTTGATTTGTTTATTTGCTACACACAAAGGATCCAGTTTTGTGTGTCCTAAATTGAATGGCAGAGACTGACTGAGGCTGGAGTGGGCAGAACTTCACTTTTAGTCACAGTTCAGGGCTAACTGGTTGCCAGATAGGCACTGTTGCCTGCAAGTGTTAACATAGTCTATCTCATCAGGCATTTCAAGTTAAGTGTGTGGTAATTCCCACTATATTTACACTTGGTCAGAAATCCAGAGATCCCTAAGCAAAGGGTGGATAGTTTGTGTTTTTAGAAAAGGTTCATGTTGGAATGTACAGTACTGCTTCTGTGTGAAAATAAATTCTTCTAATGCAAGTTGTGTTATCTGTTTGGACAGTACAACCTTCAGGGCACACCCTAGTTCTGCTTAACATCATGTCAGAAAATAAAGCCAAACAATGCAATCCCAATTTTATGGTTGTGGACAGTCCATCTGTGAGTCCAAGTGAAATGTAAGGGACCCTCAGATAGGAGACACAACATAGCCTGGCACTCTCTATCAGACTTGGAGTAAATATATATGTTATTTTGTGCCCTAACTCTCGACCTCTTAGATCCCTGAGCCATGTATTTACCTAAGCCAGAGGTGATACTTAATTTCCGTAACTTGTGGTTTGTTGTCTTGTCTGTGTAACAAGTTTGGGGGTCCTGGTTGCAAGATGCTGCTCTTGACCAGGTAAGGGATACAGCTGCATGTATATCTAGGGCAGTAAAGTGTCCACAAGTTCCTCTTATTGCTGGTCCATCAGAACTGGAGCTTATAAGCATTCAAAGTAGCTTGATAATGGTTGGCTTCAGGCTCCACATCTTGCTTATACAATACATTGTACATTCTGAAGCTATCCACTATGTCTGCAGCATAATAGTGGTGACTACCGGTTATAGGGTGGACTATTTTGGTGATCATGGCTATTTTATGTTGCTGTCTTAGGCAGAACACCAGAAGTCTAGAGCCCTCCCCGTAGTAGCATTGCTTCACATACAGAAAGACATGCTGTTTTGTAATTCAGTATGTCCTGCAGTTGGGCCTTAATTTTTTGTATTTGGGGTAGTAAAGAGGAGTTTCCATGCATATGGGCATTTTGTAAGAAATCTAGTGTTTCTTGCAGTGCCTCTTGTTAGTCTCTCTCGCTTTCTTTTTTTTTTATGTGTGGCATAACTAATTATCTCTCATCAGAGAACCATTTTGATCATGTCTCACAGTATGGGGTGGGCCATGTCTGGGGTGGAATTTTCTGTAAGTAGCTGGAGGAGCCGGGAAAAGATCCTTGTACTGTAATAATGTGGTACCTAACTGCTATTGTCTTACTTCCTTATCTGCTGCAAGGTTCAGGTCTATTGTAATAGGAGCATGGTTGGGTAGAAGGATAGTGACCACTAACACTTGTGAGACCCACCCTATTTGTTCAGAACTCATCAAGTAATAATAGAGTCTGGAGTAGTGTGAGGTGCCCTGAGTAAAAGGCATATGTTCTACTGTGTGGGTTAAGATGGCATCGGACATCCATTAGTCACAGCTCTTTGATCAATCTTCTGACATGTTTTTACCTTGTAGTTGAGCTAGGGATGTGGGTAAAACTGTCTGTACTAGGGTCTGTTAACAAACTGAGATCACCATCCAGTAACAGATGGCCTGCTTATCCTCCACTATTTTGTCAAATAAATGTTGATGAGATTAATCATCTTAGTCCAGAGCAAAATAAATATTGCCCAGTGTGACTGACTTTCCCTGTATCGTTGCAGTGGCCATTACCATCTTACCTTCCCTATCAGAGTACTATGTCTCTAGGCAAAAGAGCAAGTACCTGGGGATCAATACAACAGTTCCTTGGTTTCTGCCTTCTTTGTATTCTAGGTCCAAACTGTCTACATGCCATATTTGTTAATTTAGAATGTTACGCTGCCATTGAGTATGTTTCCGAAAGTAAAAGAAGTTATGTCTTGTGCTTCTTTATGTAAATAAGTACTTTGGTTCATTTGACTGGGTTGCTCAAACTATTTACATTTTGAGAAACCACTTTAAATGTTCATGGGACAGACATTATACATAACATTTACAGGTGGCTGACCCTGGGACTCCCTGCACAACTTCTCTGGGAGTCCCCAAAATTGCCACCCACTGATGAGCCTTATGCCACCGCTTGTAGGGTAAACTCATGTACATCTCATGTTGTACAATGCCACTGTTTCCATTTAATTCTCCCCCAACCTTCAAAGCCTTCTGAGAAAAAAAAAACTAGAGTAAATTGGCTGGAAGGGGACCCAATTGGGCTTACTACTGCGAAAAGAACTACTGCCCTACTTCCAACTATAGGCAGCTGTCCAACTAGATTACAAGTAGTGGCTTCCAAGGGAATGGTTGGTCTCAGCACCCACCCTGTGTGGCCAGTTATCAGTCATCCTTCATGTGATGATCCCAGTCACCTGGAAGAATGTCTGAACCTCTGAGAAGGTGGGGTCTCCACAAGGGAAAGTGAGCCCCAGGGAAAAAAGGAGAACGGTATCCACATGGATACTAGAGTAGGAAAAGGGATATAATGAAAGAGCATGTCATGATGTGGTCCAAAGCCCTCCCCCCTCCCCCCCCAAGTAGTAGAACCTGATCATCTGCAGGAGCTAGTCTATTTTGAGCCCAGTGCTGGGGATGACCAGCATGAGATAGCCACAAGTGGGATATCCCCACTTGTGTCCTACATGAACTAATGATAACCTCTAAGTTGACCTTCTGACATGTATGTTTTGGAATAACAGTCAGCTATATAAAATGTTGAACATATCTGTTTTGGGCTGTAAGGGTTACTCAGTTAGGTATACTTCTAATTGAACCCACAGCTTATGTTAAACTATATCAGTAATATGCTGAAGTTTCAATTACAGGACAGCCTTAATTGGAGGGTGGCTTTTATTTAAACTCACCTCTGCTGCTTTCTTCCCTGCTGTCAGCTGTACTGAAACTAAACCCAGAAATGTCAAAACGCAAATTATACAGCCTTGAATTCAAGCCAATGGTGGTGCAAAGGGCTGAGGTTAAGTATAACTGACCCATGATTTCAGCACTCACATTGGATGAAAAATAGATCACAGAATGGCATAAACAAAAGGCAAAATCTCTGATCTGCTGTCAGTTGCTGGTAGTGGTAGAAATAGTAAAATATGGTGAGACTGAAGGTGCAGGTCGGACATGTCAGCATCCAGAAACTGAAACTGAACTGGCCACCTGGATATCACTCCAGCAGGAGCAGCACCTACGTGTTACCCACAAAGCTGTGGTCATTAAAGCTGTTGACCTGTTCCGGGACCCAGCATTTAAAGTAAGTAGGAACTAGACAGACATATTTCTCTATAGATGAGGTTTTGCTCTGTGTCAGAAAACTACTGTGGGCCAGCAACTGCCAAAGATTTTTGCCCCAAGATTGTTGATGTTGTGACTTTCGCAAAAACAGACTGACTGTGGAAGATTGACATATCATCCATTGATAATATGGATAAAACAGCAGTATGAGCAGACATGCCTGGGAATAGAACACTGGACAAAGTCAGCAGTATATCCATGCCTCTCATCACAACAGGGCATGAGAAGCAGCAGATAACAGCCTGTCTGTCTGTCTGTCTGTTTGCAATGGCAGAAAACCAAATGCTGCCACCATTGACTGTTTTTAAAGACAAGAGAATGCCACAGGAATGGCTCATTGTGTCAGGTGCTGTGATTGCCCTTGGTTCAAATGGCTGGATTAATGAGAAGCTGATGATGCAGTGCTTGATAAAGTCTGGTGCCATCTCACCTTCAAGCAAAGGCTGTTAGTTTGGGACACATTTAGATGCCACATCAGCCCAATGGTAAAACTGGGGCTAAAACAAAAGACAGCAACAATGGCAGCTATTCTGGGAGGTTGCACTAAGCTGCTGCAATCAGCAGATGTATTCTGAATGCTCCATTTAAAGCCACATATCATGAGTACTATGATACTTGGCTTGCTACAGAGGAGAGAGAGAGAGAGATGAACTTTGGCAGAAATCATAAAGCACCATTAAGAGATCAAGTGGTTGAATGGGTTAAGGTAGTATGCTAGGCAGTAACCAAAGAAATGATAAAATAATTTCAGTATTGTTATTTTTGGTAGCTACCACAAATAATTTACAATACCTTGAGCACTAGGAGGATGTTGTTGCTCTTGAGGAGACAAAGCCTACTTGCAGACACACTCGCATCACTGGGAAACCCACCTAGCTCACTGCCCATATCCCAGCAGGATTCTCAGTACCTGCTCAGTCCGACACTGATAACAATTCTGATAATCTTTACTGAGTATGTGGAGGATGAGATAGAATAAAACTGAAAAAATCTGAGCACGTCGTGATAGTGGTGTTCTTCAATAAACCCTGACCCTTAGCTGCAGAAAGGAAAAGTCGCTCTGTGTTTTTTTTCACTTACTATGTTTAGCAATCTTGTCAGCTTGTCAGATTCAGATTGAAGTAATCCAGTGGCGGGTAATAAGGCAAGCTTTACTTTTCAGCAACCACATGCTAAAATTAAACTACCAGGATCTACAGGCATGGTAAATGCTGAGACGCCGAAACCATGCAGTGTGGAGTAGCTTGTAACCCAATAGAAGAAGTGTTTCCTCCCCCCGCCCATTCCCCATCAAGGCTTTTGTTTTAGTCACTATATAAACTATTTGTTGTGTTAAAAATACTACACCCTATGTTTCAGCTCACTATTTTTCTGGGAGGGTTTTTCTTAACTGTGTATTTAAGTCAGTGCAGGCAGGCATGCAGAGTGATGGTCAATCCCCAAAACTTGTGCCGAAAGCCTCAGAGCACCCCAGCCCTCAAGACCCCCTCTAAGACATCCCCCAATCAGTGGAATACCTCTGAAGTAAGAGAAAAAATTATTTATTTGATTCAGCCAGTCGGGTAGTTGGATTTTCAGTTTCTCACCATAGCTCTTGTAGTGTGTTGAACTATTTCTGTGATGGTCTTGACAGTTTGCTGTCTGAGATTGCTTTTTTATCCTACCTTCTACCATTGTGGTGGCTGGGTGTTCATGGACAGCTGTATCGGTGGTCCAGCTGGAGTATATAGTCCTCACTCTTGCCAGTGTCTGGCAGCCTGTTGGACAAATGATACGTGTTCTGGCCATCGGAAGCAGAGCTACAAGGAGGGCTGGATAGGGCATTTTGTATCTGATCTGTTGTCTTTTCAGCCCTTGCAGTACTGGAATAAACTTCTGGCAACATTTCATAAGCCCCATGGAGTAGTCATTCTTGAAATATATTCGCGCAGTCCCATAATACACAGTATTGAATCATCATGTGGTTTGCAGTGCCAGATCTTTTATTGCATACCTATGAAAGTGGATTATTATGGAGCATGGGCGAGCCTCTGGAGAGTGGGACTTGGGCCAAGTGCCAGATGGCTTCTTTCCATGCCAAGTCTGAGATCTTTGTCTAATTCTAGGGCGTTATGAAGGAATGTGTCTAAAATGTCTGCCAAGTTATGTCCTTCTGAATTTTCTGGTATGCCATAGATGCAGGCATTTTTCCACTGAGCACTATTCTCCACATCCTCTTGGCAGTCTGCAAGTTGCCACTCTGTTTCAACCAATTGTACCACCATGGATTCAAGTTTGTTGAGACAATCCTCCATTGTGGCAGTGAGAGTGGAAATCGCTCCTTTGATTTCAGTCATTGATGTCTTCATGTCTTCATGGAAGACAAGTAACTCTGCCATAACTGTATCTAGTTCCACTTTAGATGAGTGTTGCAGGAGAGCAGGAGGCTGTGCGGCCTGAACTATGGGAGTGTGCTTCTCCAGGGCCCTGCTGGAGGATGGTAATCCTGCAGCATTCATGGGTGAGTCAGTGTTAGTTTGTCTCCAATTTTCATCACCAGTTAAGCACCTCTCCTCAAGTTAGTTGAGTTTATCTGGTTTAAACAAGTTTTGCTGCAGGGAAGAGTAGAGCACTAATGGTTCAAACTGTCAGTCCCACCGTGATGTTACAGGAAACCCCCGTCTCTAACTTTTATTGATTTTTAACAACTCAGGGGTGAGCCATTCCTGTTTGTTACCCTTAATGTGAGTCTTGTGACTAGAGGCACCCTTATTATATGCACTATTCAAAATAGGGACAGAAGAACTTAAAGACTACATCCAGAGCAGTAAGAGTAAGATGATCTGAAAAAAACAATTGATATCTGTTAATATTGACTGAAAGGTTGGAACATCTAAGTTGTTAATACTCCTTGAAAACACTGTGGATGACAACATCTGAAGCTGTCTTACATTCAAGCTGCAGAAAACGTGGTTATGATCACTTACAGCAATTTGTCTGGTTACACACCAGCATTAAATGCTTTGGAGGCACGGTATTGGACACTAAGACCCAGCCAATTGCTGACTGGTAGTCTGTCTTGTAATTAACTCTAGTTAGGCAGCAATGATTTGAGTTTAATTGATGTATACAATTTTATCCCTGATGCATAATGACATTTTGGCCGGCAAATTTATAACAAAAATCCAGAGTAAGGATCCATTCATAATTATAACAATGGTCTGAGAAATGAAGCTTGATTGGCTGTAAACATTCTAACAGCCTTATGTTAATCTTTTATTAACATACTTGTACAACTTACCCATATATTGAACAAGGTTTAACACTGTTTAAAAAAAAAACATTTTTATTATAATAGCAATAAGGCACTCTAAGGGGTTATGTTAATGGTCAGATAATCACCCTCTACAGGCATGTGGCACTCGGCAATGCCTTGTGCCACATTATGCCCCTAGAGGGTGATTAACAGACCATTACCATAACCCCTGGTCGTGCCTTATTGCTTAATTAGTAGGCAGGAAATCCTTAAAACTGCCAATAATCTTTGAACTATCTTCAAATAAAATGTGGGGAAATATAAATAAAACAGGAAGTCTGTGGCTTGGGGTCTCCCAACAGAAGATTGAGAGAGAGAGAGAAAAAGAGAGAGAGAAAGACACAGGACTGTTGCACATAAGAAAAATTATTCTGAAGCAGCATAAAATTATGTTTATTATAACACAACAGCCACCGATCCTTCTACCCTCTCTATCTTTCCTAGAAACATTATAGCATGTAAGGTAAATCTCTTAATCAACAATGCTGCCAAATAACCATGTCTCAGAGATGGTAATAACATCAAAGTCATGTTGTTTAACCCAAACTAATTAAGAATAATGTGAGTGAAGTTTAAGGACACCCTTTGCTTGATAAAACAGATATCAGACCCAAGAGAAAAATCAGTAGGCCCAGGTTAGAATGTATGCTGCCAAAATGCAGTAATAACACAGCAATTATCATCCTTGTACAAAAAAAATGTTTGCCAAATGTAGTTGAGCAAAACTGATGATGGGTTCTTTATACTTTGTGTACTGGGAACCAGGTAACAGCCTTTCTGGAGTAAGTTTTTAAAATAAAAGAACATCCTCCACAGTACAGTAAAATGAGACAAAAATGACTTGGACCAATATGAATTCAGAGTTAGCCCTTCATAACTTTGATTAAAAGGCACAGTAAACAAGCCAGGCTTAAGGGATGGAACAGAAACTAAAATCAACTGTTGATTGAAGCAAAATGCATCCAGTCTGGCAGCACAGGAAGGAGTAAATATAGGAGTGCAAGCCAGTGTAACAGCTCTATAGAGGTACAATAAAGCAAAAATCACAAATATTATTAAAACAGGTCACTGGAATGTCAAAACAGATGAAATAAATAACAGAACTAGTCACTTCAGAAAATAAAGTCTAGTAAAAATTTAAGACGGTCACCAGGCCAGGCTCCCATTTCTCCAGCTTGACCTCAGTCTAACGCTGCGCTTAGATGGTGCACTTAGATGTCATTCTTCAATGCTGCTGCTGCTTTGATGCTGCCATGTCAGCAGGCCACTGTGCCTTTGAAACACTCAAACTCCATCCTGCAACATCATGAAAAGCAATTTGGGGAGAAGGTGTCAGTCATGATGTTCTGTAGGTGAGCACAAGGAAAAGGAGGCTTCTAATAGCCCAATCCAGTAACAGTTCAAAATATAGTGCTAGAGTGTTAGTTAAGCAACAAAACACACAGATAGAAGTCTGCCATCTTTCAGTCTGGCTCACCATGACACTTTGGTGATGGCCGGTCCAGCTGGTCACTGTGCCTGTCATGCACTCCAAGGCACACAAGGTACATCTGTGCTTGTGGTATACTGATGTCATCCTGACACACATGCCACACACACCCGCCCCATGGCTACTTCAGAAGTGTACTGCACCAGAGCCAGTTCCTTATAGCTACAGGGACCGCCAGCTTGTCACAGATACAGATACAGATAAAGATGCTAATGCACCTGATGGGCCTAAAACTCTTTTTAACAAATCTTTGCAGGTTGGAATAGTGCTAACATTTTAAAACAATAAAATACTAGATCAAAAAGCCTTAAGTTTCTTAACAACTTTTAATGTTTATGGGAAATAGAATGAATCCTACAAAAACTATTCACATCACAGCAAGCAGGGCAGATAATTAATCACTCACGTTCATGTATAATTCAAAACAAGACTCCTGAAAGCTAATATCTGTTAAAACTTATCCCTGAGATTAACAGTATTAGCAAGTGAATATTTTTTTAGAAAATTGATGCAGAAGAGCTATCCAAAACATTATACTGGAAAAGAATGATGTTAGCCAGTCAGAATCCAGAGTTACTGTCCCATTATTTAAGCAATAAGGTATGACCAAGGGTTATGTGAATGGTCTGTTAATCACCTTCTAGGGGTGTACTGTGGCACGAGGTGCAGCCGAGGCCATGCCCCTAGAGGGTGATTAACTGACCATTAACATAATCCCTGGGAGTGCCTTTTTATTACATATAATAAAAATGTGTTTAAACAGTGTTAAACCTTTGTTCAGCATATGGTTAAGTTTCATATGTATGTTAATAAAAGATTAACATAAGGCTGTTAGAATGTTTGCAGCCAATAAGAAAGCTCCATTTCTCAGACCCTTTTTATAATCTGTGATAACTGAGCAGCAGAATGAGACAGTGGCTCTGTATTCTCATTGGCTAGACTGAATAAAGGGACAGTGGCTAAACATTGTGATTGGCTGCTACACAGAAGTAGCTCCTTACTGTAAACAGACTGTCACACTAACCGGACAGCAGTAATGGCAGCAAGAAGTTCTCAGTTTCTTCAGCTGACGGAATAAGAAAAAAAATTGTAATCTTTCAAGAAAGAGAAGAAAAAAGTACTCTGAAACTGACTAAGTTGGCTGGTGAACCTTTAAAAGATTTGTAAAAAATATTTTCCTCACACACTTTACACAAAAACACTGTAAATTCTATTTAGGAAAGAAAACACTAAAACTTTTTTTTTCCACTTCCACAGACTGGCTTTCCTCACATATTATGTCTACTGACTTTGAACAACTCCCATCAGAAGAATTAAATGAAATTCTCATCAATTTCTATCTATGTATAAAAACTCAAACTGGCAAGGATTTGAAAAATCCTCTTTGACAGGACTGAGAGCAGATCTTAACATATATCTCAAAGATTCTTCATACCGTCGTACAATTTGTCTCATGAGTGACAAGTTCAAAAATCAAATCAGATGCTGAAAGGACTTTAAAAAAAACAGAACCAGGAAGATAAAGGCTTCATAGTCCACCATGGACACCTACAAGCCAGACACTTTAAGACACTAATTGAAACAAAAACAATAGGCACACCAACCAAAAGTAAGTAATTATGTAAACGTTTATTTTATCATAACACCCAACCCCTGGGGCTCTGGGAACCTCTGCAATTCAAACAGTTGCACAACAGATTAAAACAGGCATAATAAAACATTAGCATACAAATATTCTATGATCAGATAAAATAAAATTTAAGATCAGATTAAAAACTATATCAGAAGGCTTGATTAAACAGATAGGTCTTTAGGCCCCCCTTGAATGCCTCTACCATTCGGACCGCCTTTAAAGATCTCGACAGGGAATTCCAGAGGGTGGGGCCAGCCACCTCGAAGGAGCGATCCCCCAAGGTCTTCAGCCAGGAAGCCCTCGGTGGAGGAGCAGAGGGAGAGCACTGAGTTGGCTGGAGTTAAGAAGTCAGATAGGTAACCAGGACCCAGTCCATATAGGGGCCTTGTAGGTGAGCCAGCCCACCTTGAAGAGAATCCTCCACCTAACTGGCAGCCAGTGCAGATCCCACAGGACTGAGGTCAAATGGTAGGTTTTTGGCAGGTCCACCAGCAATCTGGATGCTGCATTCTGCACTAGCTGCAGCCAGCGGAAGGTCCCTCCATTGATCCCGAGGTATAGAGAAACATAGAAACATTGCAATTGTCAGCAGATAAGGACCACAAGGCCCATCTAATCTGCCCGTTAGCCCAACAAGTGACTCTGTTTGGTCAGTGGCTTCCCCTCCCTCTGCCCTAGCTCCAAGATTCATTGCAGTAGAGCATTGCAGTAGTCCAACCTGAAAGTCACGAAGACATGCACTAGTGATGGCAGGTCCTCCAGCGGAATCAGGATTTAATTAGGTGACATTTCATACCCACTCTGATGATGGATAACACCTGGCTTCCATAGTCAGACTGTCATCAAGAATGATGCCCAGATTTTTCACCTGGAGAAGGCCATCACCGGGGAGACCAGAACCAATCCTATTGCCACTCTGGAGGCCTCCCCATCACACCGATGACCAGGTTCAATCACCAGTATTTCCATCTTGTCAGGGTTAAGTTTCAGCCAGTTTGAGGACATTCAGTCCTGAATCTTGGCCAGACACTTATTTAGCACTTCAACAGCACTTCCAGTTCCAGGGGCAAATGACATATACAGCTGTGTATCATCTGCATAACAGTGAAAACCCAGACTGTATTGTCCAATAAGATTCCCCAGGGTTAGCATGTACACCGCGAACAACATTGGTGACAGGATTGAACCCTGAGGTACTCCACATGACAGGGACATCAAGGAGGAAGTGAAATTCCCCATCACTACTCCCTGCTTCCTGTCTGAGCGATAGGACTCAAACCATTTGATGACTGTTCCGGTGAGTCCACAATACACTCTAAGGCAATCCAAAAGCTCAGTGTGGTCCACAGTGTTGAATGCTGAGGAGAGATCGAGCGGAACAAGACTTGAACACTCTCCTCTATCTCTTGCCCTGCGGAGGTCATTCTGTACCTGAACTAGTGCCGTTTCTGTGCTATGCCTGGCTCTGAACCCAGACTGGAATGGCTCATAGATGTCAAAAGCCACAATGTGTGCCTTGAGCTGCAGAGACACCATTTTCTCAACAACCTTCCTAAAAATGGAAAGTTGGAGACAGGTCTATAATTCACCAGAACGTCAGGGTCAAGTGACGGTTTCTTCAGAAGGGGTCTCACCAATGCCTCCTTAAAGGCATTGGGGAAGCACCTCTGACAGTCAACACAGGATTATCCTAGTGAACACTGGTCCAGTGATTCCAACCCCTCCCACTAGGAGATGGATCAGACATCCAGCTCACAACAAGTAGGCCGCAGCTTTGAAATCACCTCCACAACTTCAGCCACTTCAACCAGCCGAAAATCCCCCCAGACAGATGGAGGCCTCTGCCTAAATCAGGCTTACCACTGCAGGACATAGTTTGTCCCACTGGGGCAATCCCAGCCTGAATGGAGGCCACCATGTCTTAGAAGAACAGAGCAAACCCCTCGCATAAAGTGGTAGAAAATGTGTTTTTTGGCTGTAGACAGACTGGACGAAGCTTTCTGTTCACAGTCCGAAAAAGCTGAGCAGGTCTGTTCTTCCCAGCAGCAATCTCCCTGGATAGGAATTCTGCCTTCTTATGATTGATTGCCCCCTGACAATCATTATAATGATTTCTCAGGGCCAGTCTGTCCTCCAGGGACTGGGTCCACTGCCAGCAACGCTCCAACCTTTGACCACTGGTCTTCATCTCCTAAGAGCCCCATTAAACCATAGAGGTCTCAAGCAAGAGGACCTGGGTTGTATACGACTAGAGCATGATATTGAGTGATTCTGTTAATGGCCTTATTATAGACCATCACCAACTCACCCATGCCAATCCACAAGCAACATCCATGCCAGAAAATCCACCACTGCCAACAAAGAACGGTAGCAGATCATCTCAATGGGGGACAAAATGACCCGGTCAAAGGCACTCCAAAGATTTGTATGGATATCAGTAGCACTCTGTTTCACATTTAGAGAGCTAGAAATATTACAGTTCATGACAAAAAGTAATTTACTGTGTCCAAAGATGATGTTGGGACTGAATATTTGAATTTGACCTCAAACCCCAAACAGAAAAAAACAGTCTGGATCAGATGCAGAGGACACCTACATTAACAGTGCGAAGGGGGGGGACACTGTGGAGCCCGAGAAAAATGGTGGCTTAGGTTTCAAGGACTGAACAAAATTGTAAGACTTGTGCTTTAAAACCTTACTTTTAAGTTTAGTGACTAGATCAAAAGTACTTCTCTGGGTATCAGAAGATCTCATCTCCAATATGGGGAAGTCACAAAAGGGTAAACAAAACCAGGCTGGAACTCTGAGCTGAAAGGTTCCTGCAGCCCTACCCATAAGGTCAGCCCCAAGTAGTAGAGCAGCCAACGTGGAAGCCACCAACATAGAAGCAATGCAAACTCTGGGTGCAGGTTAAACACCTTGATAAAATCAATGGCATGACTTTCAGATAAGTTCGACACACTGATCAACCATATGTCCACTTTGGAGACATCTATGGATGCTGTACAGTTTGTCACATTGGAGGACACTAACAGGTCAGACTCAGTGATGGGGGCAGTAGCGAATGTTTTAAAGAAAATCAGCACTTACTTTCTCGGCTGGAGAACCTAGAAAATCAAGCTTGTTTGGCCAACCTTCAAGTCATTTGTCTGCCTGAAGGCTGTGAAGGGGACCATTTACTGTTATTTTGGGGAGAATGGTTCTGGCAACAATTTGTGGAAGAGAAACTTGGTGGGCCAGTAAATATCCAGAAGGCCTATCGAGTCACCCCAGAGGAAGACCCAACAACCCTGATGCCCTCAAGCTTTGGTGGTTGTCCTGGATGGAGTCAGAACAAGAGATCGTTTATTGGTACTGGCATGACAGAAGAAAGTGCTCCTTCAAGATGGCATACAAATAATGATTTTTCCTGATCTAAGTTGCACTATGACACAAAAGAAGAAAAGGTTAATTGGCATCAGAGCAATACTCTGAGCAACTGACATTTCTCATGGTATGATGTTCCTGGCCCAGCTACGAATAATCCATTGAGGCAGAGTTTTCATAATTGATGATCTCTCAGATGCTTTGAAATGAGCCCAGAAAAACAGGGATTGCTGATCAGACCCAGAGGCTTCACGAGCCACAAGTTCAGATGAGGAAACTTGATTTATGAACTGACCTCAAGGTTTCTTTTTTTTCTCTTTACTATGCTGACTGTTATAAAAAAGTCAGAAATCAGCAAGAGTCAGATCAGATAAACAGTCTGGTATTGGACTTTATTTGTGATTGGTAAATCCTGTGAATTAAAGTCACTGTTTATATTTTCATTTGGTTTAAAAATTGATGAGGGGCCTAATCTATTTTTTGAATGTAATGTGTAGCTTGGAATCTTTTTCAGTTTTACGCAATAGTGTACTACTACAGTATTGCACGGCCCTCTTTAGGTTCTCCTCAGGTAGGAGAACAAAGACTTGGGCATTATTTTTTTCACATGTTGTATTTGATTGCCATGCCACTCATGGGCTCATATTCACAGCAACTATGTGGACAATCTCTAATAAATATTAGAGATTCCCCCAATATGATGTATCTTAATGGCATAGAAGGATCCAAATGTATGTATTAAGAGGAGTGGCACCCACAGCGTATTTCAGTTTACGTTTTAATGTTGTGTCTGCATTCTATTACTGTATGTAATTGTCTAAAACAATAAACATAGAGTTTAAAAACAACAGTGCAAGAATGTATTCTCAGCCTGGGAACTTATGTCCCGTAGTAGCATTTAAATTATACCTCACAAAATTACAACTCTAACTGGAAAATATATGGCAGAAACCAAAGCTAGCGATACACCTGGTCCCTTTGCAAAGCATCTTGTATGGCAAAGTTGTCATAGGCCTCAAAACTCTCCTTTGAATAATGTTAGAAATGTCCAAAGATGCAGAACTATCCGATATTTACACCAACCGTTGTTTGAGGGCAATCACTATAGCTGTACTAAGCCACTATGGAGTTGAAACACAGCACATCAGAAATCTTGTAGGCCACAGAAACAAATGCAGTTTAAAAAGCTACAATAACATTGTAGCAACAACATACTTTCAGCAGCTTTCTCAGCAACACTGTACTATCTGGTAGCCAAACTCAACCTAACAGCACTACAGAAGTTTGAATATTTATTGGCTGATGCCGAAATTCTTCGAAATCCTAACATTCAAACTGCATCCATGTCTTCATAAGAGAAGTCTAGCAATGTAACACCGATTGTTTCCTCTGCAGCATGCACCAGTAATACCTCTGAAATTCCACCTTCCTGCAGCACTGCCACTGAAATACTAACTGGAGCAGACTGGAATCATTGTAGTAAGCAGTGTCAGTGGCTCAGTAGGTAGCACACTCGCCTCTGAGGCCGGGAGATCAGAGGGCTGTGGGTTCAGTTCCCACATCTGGCACTTGGGTTAATATCCCAGTACTGACACTGTAATGCAGCACGAGAGGGGTGCTGCATTTCTGAGGTGCCGTCTTTCGGATGAGACGTTAAACCAAGGTCCCATCTGCCTGGATTGGTGGTAGTTCAGGTGGCTGTTAGAGATCCCATGGCTCTTATCGAAAAGAGTAGGGGAATTTCCCTGGTGTCCTGGCCAAATTTCCCTCATTCACTAAAAATACCACCAACAGCTTAATCTGGTTCAAGGTCAGTTGGCATTCATCTGTATCCCCCCTCCCCCGGGTTGTGCCTGAAAATAGGCAGGATTTGTCTAGTGCACTTACCCGGTCAACAAAAGCTAAATAAATAAATAAATTGCAACATTTCATCAGAACACCAAAACCTACCTTTGGATCACCTGTAGAATTTACTTTGGAAATAACTGATGCAGAATTCTCCCAATTCAATGACAAAACACTGCTCAAAGCTACCAATGCCATCATTCTCCACCAACATACCAACCTCCTCAATGGATCCCTTCTACTTGCACATGCAAGACCCAATCAGAGCTGTCCAGCACAGCCTCTACCAATCATGCTGCAGAAGTGTGTCCTCAATGGCGCTGCCTACTTCAAATAAATTACCTGTTCGTCTGTGGTTTTACATGCTAAAGCTGTTATTGAAACTTCTTATTCAATTGTTTAACTTCATATTTAATGTATTTAATGTGGTACCAGTTCAAAGATCCTTTAGCTCTGCAAGTGCCACAATTTAGTTCCGTTTTGCTCAGTTTAAGCTCTGTTGTACTGCAGCCGCTAAAAATCCTGTAAGTACAGAAACTTGTGGAAAATGTTATGCCTCCAATTTTAAGCTTTGAAAAAATGTTATACCTGTTATATTACACTGCAGCTTTACATCTTGTCTGCTGCAAACTGTTCTACAAATTTCATACAGTAAATGTTATTGTAGCCTCATAGTCCACATGTCTTTTTCTCCTTCAAATGCTTACAAATCTCCAACTTTTCCAGCAGAATAGCAATAACACCATAGTGTACTGGGTTTTCTCAGTAATAACCAGATGGGGGTTAATAAACACTGTAGTATTTGGCCTCAGTGTTTATTGTCCCTCTTGTCCAGTTATTACTGAGGAAACCCAGCACACTATGGTGTTATTGTTGAAGTTTCCACTCTGTATAGAACAGCAAATAGTTGTGGACTGGATAAGGCCAAATAAGGAGTGACAAAAACTGGTACTGCTTGAAATACTGGATTCCTTTTCTTTTCTTTTAATGGAGATAATGTGGCCTGTAATTGTAATGAATAATAGGACTGTAGTAAGAGCAGGGAGTGGGCTTGGAAAATCATGTATAACCAAGATGAAAAAATAAAACAAAAAATATACCCAAAGGGCACTTTTGTACTGGGTTTAGTTACCAAATCATGAAAAATAGCAATGTACATATATTGTTTCTACTGACTTTAAAGATCATGTACATAGGTAATATAAAATAGTTGAAATAAACTGATGTTTTGTTTGCTCACATTTCATGTCCAGCAGCTGCAGTGCTGTTTAAGTGCCATTTTCACTATCTAACCCAAAATTTATACTTTTATTTTCAGTGTGGTGCTGCAGTCATGTCCCTGTTTACAACTGCTGGTATCCTGTGCAGGACATGAAGCATCATGTGTGTTGACCTCATTTGGTGGTGACTACAATACATACCAACACAGAAGTAGCTGTCATTAATAGGTGCCCCTATAAAGCTGTCAACATTTTTGCAATGTCTTCTGATGAAGAAAATGCTTTAGAAGCCATGCCATGCCGAACTGTTTCTGACTAAACATAGTGCCCTACTCATTTAAGCCACTTGCTAGCATTTCTGCTACAACATCCAATTCAGTTAAAGAGACAGCAAAGACAAAGGCAGCATGCACTACTCACTATCAGATTGGTGTATAAAATGTTACATTTGTTTTATTTGTTATTGTGTTATGTGCTTCCCTCTATATCTAATCCACAAATGTAGTTGTCCTCTGCTAATCTCATAGGATGTTATCTTTACCCTCATTTCAACAGGTGGATTTTCCATATGGGCTTAGTGTTGAATCCGCACCCCCCCATTTCTGTACATTTACCAGCATCACCCTCCGCAGTCCAGTGGCTGGTGTGCCAAATGTTGCTGCTGATACACATTACTGACACTCCACTCCCACCCAAAAGTCCATTTCAGTGTCCCCATACACCAAACTCTTGAAATAAACCCCAAAACAACATTCTTTCCCAGTATCTGTGCACCCTGCCACCCACCTCTCCCCCACCCAGTAGTGCCCACATCTGTCCCTTACTAGTGACTCCTGTCCCTCAATGTTAAATCATTAGTGTCCCTCAAAGTGCTGCTTCTCTGACTGCCTAAGGCGCTGAAATGAATAGGGTCCATTAATTCCAATGGCCCCATTCATTTCAATGGGGTTTTCCTCTAGTTTATAACTTTTTTTTTTTTTATATTTTACTTTACGTTTGTTTTTTTGTTAAGGTCTTTTTTAGCCCCACCATGATGAATCCTATGAGTGTCAAATTTCAAATCCACCCAAAATGGGGACTTGTAGAATACGCTGGCATGCACTGCAAACACCTGTTTTGGGGCTGATTTGAACATTGACACTAATGTTCAACAGAGTGAAGCTAAAAAAGGCATTGACAGAAAAAATAGGTAAAATACTAAAACAAAAAAGTCATCAGCTAGTAAGAAAAACACAGTGAAATGAATGGGAATTGTGTGTTAGTTCATAACTTTTTGGTTTTTTAATATTTTTCATACTTTCTCCTGTCTATATCTTTTTTAGCCCTACTCTAATGATCACTATGGGTGTCAGTGTTCAAATTCCCCCAGTGTATTCTGAAAACACCCATTTTGGTGGGATTGGAAAGTTGATACTGGTAGGGTTTGTCATGGTGGAGCTAAAAAAGTTGGAAAAGACATTAAAAAACAAGAGTTATGAAATAAATCAAAAAATTGGATCCCTGCCTGCACAAGGTGTAGGTCGTGTCACGATGCAACATTTCATGAAATTACCAGCCATCTGACAGGGCATCTGGGCTGGATGATTTCATTAATAATTTCTACACAGCATGCTCAGCTGAGTAAGCACCCTTTTTGACCCATCTGTTTAATTACTTGTTTTCTGCAGGTTTTATGGATCACACTTTAACTGAAGCCTGGATTACTTGGATATGAAAACCAGACAAGGATGAGTTTTCACTGGGTAGCTACTGCCCAACATCTTTAATCAACTCTAATATTAAAATCTTAGCCAAAATACTTGCCAATTTTCTTCTTTCATTCTGGGATGGATTGGTTGGACCAATGCAAGTCAGATTTATGAAAAGGCAGTTATCTAGTAATTACCTTCGGAAACTCCATTATCTAATTACCGCTTCCCGGGAGCAGGACCCCTGTGGCTCTGGTCTCCCTGGACACAGAAAAAGCTTCCGATTGCATTTTATGGCCTTATCTTTTTGCAGTATTATGGAAATTTGGATTTCCCCCCTGAATTTATTACCTGGGTATGGGTTTTATACAGCAATGCAATGGGGTATTATCAAAGAAATTTACTTTACAGCGTGGGACAAGAGATGGGTGCCCTCTTTCCCCATCCTTTTTAATCTCTGTCTAGAGCCCTTAATATGTACTCTCAACAATAACCCAGCTATTAAAGGAATATTAGTTGGGGGAGTAAGGCACAAATTATCTGCTTATGCGGATGATTTACTGTTACATATTGAGGACTCCCTGACCTCAATCCCAGCTGTGCTGGCTGAAATCCAGCATTTCTCAGAGGTTTCCACCTATAAACTTAATCTAGGTAAAACCAAGGTGATGCCCTTAAACAATGTAATTGATAAACAAGAAATTATAGACATGGGGCTGTCATGAGAACCCATTAAGCTTATGTATTTAGGTATTCAAATTTCTAAATACTCTATGGACTTAGTTAAGAATAATTTAACACTCCTATTACATACTATTATACTTGATTTGCAATGTTGGACAACCTTACCCCTATCCTTTTGGGGTCGAATTAGTGCTATAAAAATGAATCTCTTACCCCAGCTATTAAATCCACTAGGTATGTTAGGTCTTTTCCTTCCTAATACCTAGTTTTCTCGATTACAACATTTAATTAATGATTTTCTTTGGCAGGGAAGGGCAGTTTGCTGATCATACTTGGATTCCGAAAAGACTTTGGGGTTTGCACCTCCCTAATCTTTTTTGTACTACTGTGCCCTGTATGACAGAAAATACTTTCGGTGGGGGCAAGACAGAATAGAGGGTCCCAGAGCCGGATATACCCCCATTTGGCTTAGTATTGAAAGGGATATTTGCCAGAGGCTGGGAATCCAGCTCAAATCCTTGTTCTATATAAAGTCTTCTCAATTACTGTCTTCTCTCAAACAGACACCGATTTCATGGTCCCTTAATGCCCACTGACAGATAAGCTCCTACTTAGGACTTGATTCCACGAAAGACCTCTACAGCCAATTCTTGGTAAACCCAACATTCAGATTGCCCGTTGTCTTATTCCTTCACGTTTGCCCTCCTTTGAGGAATGTCACTATAGACTCCTCCTACACAATGGCAAATTGACAAGGTTTCCTATTTTGAGAATGATTTAACTTGCCCTAATCTTCCTTTTTAAATATATTCAGCTGTCCTGGGCTGTGACTCAGTATTTAGATCCTTTGACATGGTAGCAACTCAGAAGAGACAAGCGTGAACTCTTACTTTCATCCGTAGGTAAGCCTCACCACATATCCACTTGTAAGTGCTTTTAATCCATGGATCTGGCAAATTCCTATGGGATAGGTCATTATTGGCAACAGACCCTAGAATTGAACTGGGATTCTAAAACCTGGCAGACCATTTGGTAGAATCTATACAAGCATATAAAGCAAGACAGATACTGACTGATTCAATTTAAAGTCCTTCACAATCTATATTACATCCCCCAAAAACTTTATAAAATGGGTACGATTACTTCTCCTGCATGCTCCAGATGTGGTTTTGCTGAAGGCCACCTCAAACATATACTATGGGACTGTGTTAAGGTGGCTCCCTTCTGGAATGCCAATAAGAGATTGCTTGATTCTTTTTGGGAGGCTGGACGATTTTTACACCACAGATTTGTTTAGTGGCTCTTCTCTCCCTCCCAGCTCTTTGGTCCCGTAAAGCCCACATGGCATTGATATCAATCATAGCTAAACTAATTATTTTGCATCATTGGATGGATGGCGAGATTCCCTCATTTAAGGAATGGCATCAGGAAATATTGTAGACTCTGATGGTGAAAACATATAGCCTTCCTTCATCGACATCCTAACCTATTTCATGACAGATGGAAATCACTTTATGCATTATTATCTTTACACTCAGTGAGGAGCTAAATATTGTAGTCTTAAATGAAAGCCCTACTCTAATTTCCTCTTTGTAATTTTATTTTTTATTTTTAATTATTCTTTTTGTTATACTCTGCATTGGGGATGTTGTGCTCCATGATCGTGGGAAAGGAGGGTTAGAGGGATGTATCATGGTTTGGTGGTCTTACTGATTTTTTCTCTTTTAGTTGTTTATGTTTTCTTGTTTGTTGTAGTGATGTATCATCTGTAATCTACTTTCTAAAGTAAATAAAGTATATTCAATTAAACAAAAAGAAATTACTAGCCTGTCAAAATGATTCCCTGGTCAAATGGGGAGGCGTCATAGCTGAGCTAAAGTAGAGATGGAATATGTGATTTGTGGCTGGGCAGGGGATGCATAGCTGATTGGATTCCCCCTGTGTCTCCAGTCCACCCCATGTGATCTTGCACACCCGGCCATGGGTACACTATGTACATCACTGTGGTAAACCAATCCTCCATCCAGATAACAGCACACCTTGTTGGGGTTGGTGAGGTCCGTGGTACCTCAGACACATGCAGCACACAGCTTAAAATTCAAAATCACCTTCATCAGAGCTACCTTGATGCCCCAGCTGGACACATCTAATATAAGCTTAAGGTGGTCACATGGCTACTAGTAATTTCTGTGTGTTTTTTACATTTTCATTGAAATTTATCAGTCACAGATGTTCATTTGGATTCTAGGGATTATATTCAAGATTCCAGGATATATAACAAATCACAATTCATCACTATTTAGGTGTTAGAGAGGGCAGAGTGAATAAAGGAATTTGTGTGCACAGTAACACTCACACAAGAATAGACATACTGTCAAAACTGTGTCAAATATTGTTTGCATAATAGTACTGATCACCAAGTAAATGTTTATTGAAATCATATCTGTCCAGTGGTTCACCTCACCCCCCTGATACACCAGTATGTTTTATTCAGTGACATTCCTGGTGGTCCATTTTTATCCCACCCACTACTCAACAGTCTCAGGCCCAACATCCAACTCGACCAGTCTCACCCCAGAGTCTGGCACTCATAGCATATGACAGAGTCCATCATCTGTCTCTTCTCACATCTGCAGCTGTCCCCAGTATGAACTGCCATTGAGCACATGTACTTTTAAACAGCTGTTTCTACAGTACATGCAGTGAATGACAGCTCATATGGAGAACCGCCAAAGATGTGACTAGAGACATGTGCTAGTCACTTTTGTACGCTGAGAGTAATGGACACCACGGTGATAGGGAAGGGTTTGAGATATTGGATATGGGGTGGCAGTTCGGAGGAGTCAATTGAATAGGCACATTATTTGATAGCCCAAATGCTGCCTGTTTTGGGAGACACTCTGGGGAACCGTGGATATGGTCCACGCATAGTGCCGTTGGAAAATTAGTTTCGCACAGACGCTAACTTCACAATATTTGGGAAAACTGTCTCCTTCAGAATCTGTTCAATCATTCCCACTAACATACCATCAGCACCTAACAACAGACAGTAACTGCATATTACAATGAAACCAGGTGCAACAGACAGCTATGACCTGTCCCCTCTGACTAACAAACCAACAGAATATCCACTACGCAATGACAAGTCATCAATGGAGTCATATTAAACACTCCACTATCCAAAGGACATGCATCCCATGGCCACTTTTGTGGGGATTATGTCACTGGAGCTTGCACGGTGTGGACATTGAGGGGGTGGGGTTTGCTTGTCTGACAATAAAACATATTAACATGATCGAAACATCTGCATATTGACAAATTGTATGTACTGTCAAATATTATGAAAAAAAGTAAAATATTTATACTAACCATATGTTATAGGCACTGTCACTTCCTTCAGCATGGCTGCACCACAACAACACTTTGGAAAGAATATTACCCATTTCAGTTCTGCATTGCACCTCACTGACTGCTGTCTTTCTAAATTTTCATTAAAATGAAGTGCGGAGCGGAGTAGTCAGGAAAAAAAAATAAACAACAAAGTAATAATATTATATATCATAGTGGCGCAACAGTGCCACTATAGTTATGGTTTGAGTACCCTATTTAAGGTTAAATCTGAAATGTGGTAGCTTAATAACTTTGCCACTGTAAAATGGATTTGCCTGAAATTTGGAATGCATGGTCTGGCACCATAGATCTCTGGATCTGCCAATTTTCGTTATGGTTGGATGTCCGGTTGCGGAGCTACAAAGCACTAAAAAGCATAAATTATGCACATTTGTGCGTTTCTTTGCTCGCACCTACAGCCAGCACGGTTTGCGCAACCAGTCCAAAACCTTCAGGGAACATGTAGCTGGGGTCCCTGATGTGCCTTTTGAAGATTTCGTGAAAAAATATTAAACGGTTCAAAACTTATTAAAAAAAACCTGTTCCCCATTATAGTCTATATGAAAGGTTAACAAAATTTGCGAAAGTGCCACAAATGCACTTTTTACTTTCGCAAATTACCCTTGTAGTGTCGCAAATCGGCCATCTTGTTTTCAGTTGGTGGTCAGAGAAATGCTTGGCATTTAAATTTGGGACCCTCTAGGGACACAATTCTTGTTGTGTTCACCTAGTTAAGCCTTGAGGATGAGTCTTTCTTGGGGGGGTTAAACACCCCAGAAATATGTTTTTAAAATTTTTATAAACAGTAGTGTCACAAGGTACTTCTGAATATGTGATACTTTCATGATTTTATTTGTGAAAGTGTCGTGATTTGCGAAAGTACTTTGCGACACTATGGCCAAAACAATAGGGAGTCTTTGCCACCCTGCTGCAAAAGAACAGTTTGGTCTTTTAGGATGAAATTTGGAGGGAAGAAAGCCAATATTCCATAGATGTACCTTTTGGTGGATTGGTGACAAAATATTAGAGGGCTGCAAAGTTACAGCACTCCAAAGGTGATGATTTTTCCCATAGGCTAACATTACGGCGTCTACCACACCTTTCGGGGCCCGCATCTCAAAAACGGTTCGAGATATGGGCTTTTTATCAGAAGAATGCTTAGTCCCCCACTAGGGTGCTAAGTACAAAACTAGCCTGGAAAGTCCTAAATGAGATTTTCAATTTTCTTCTACATCATACAGTTCCTGAGATATAAGGAATTTAGTATTCCAAGTCCTCATTTTCTGCTCCGAGGGCTATTATTATGCATACGTGCTTTGTATGCACTGTGCTTCTGAATGCACCTTTTTGGGAAAAAAAGAGTGTGCATTTGTGTTACTGTTACTGTTAGCATTTCCTCTTGCGTTTCCATTACCATTTGTGTTAGCGTTTTGTTTACGCACCGCGGTGCGCAACCTTTGCTTATGCTTGTGTTTTCATTACTGTTACTGTCAGATTCTGTTACTGTTTTGTTTGCATTTACTTTTGCATCACTGTGTGCAATACCATTTACATTTGTGTATGTAGTTATGCTTTTTCTTCCGCTTATGCTACTGTTTCCTTTGACGTCATCGTTGGTGTTACCATAAATGTTTGCATTTTAAATTCTGTAACCGTTACCATTTGCATGTTCGTTACCATTTGCATTTCTGTTGACCTTAGCGTTTGCATTTTTCTGTACCATTTTCATTGTCGAGTGCATACTGTTTTCTTCTGTGTCGCCATTGCCATTATCGTTTGCATTTCTGTTTGCATTTGTGTTACCGTTTGCAGTTTTGTTACCATTTGCATTTCCGTTGCTGTTAGAGTTTGTGTTACAATTTGCATTACCATTTCTGTTTTCATTTACGTTTGTGCTTGCTTGTCTTTTACCGTTTGCGTTATCATTTCCATTTGCATCACCGTGTGCATTACCATTTGTGCTTGCATTTGCATTACCATTAGTGTTACTATTTTCTTTGACCTCGCTGTTGACATCACCATTTGAGTTAATGTTACCATTTGTGTTTTTGCATTGTCGTTACTGTTTGTGTAACCATTTGTGTTTGCATTAACATTAGTGCTTGTGTTTACGTTACCGGTTGTGTAACCATTTTCGTTTGAGTTAACACTTGCATTTCTGTGGATTTCTGTGATATTTGTAATACTTGGTCTGCTATGGTACTTCAGTGCATTTACTAATTTTCATTTGACATATGCATAATTTTTTTTGAAGAATGAAGCTCCCAAAAATTTATTTTCCACCACTCATGCAAAGCCTTACGCTTGTGCTGCTCTGCAACTGTTGAAGATAATTCGATAAGATATGGTGTACATGGAGTGGAATGGTGCATCTATTGATTTACCAATTTATATTTCACTGGTCAATATGGTATTTGCATAGTGCAGTGCAAAACATTATGGTTTTGCTATTTTTCTGCACTGTCTTCCATGAAGCATAAAACAGCCAGTGTGTGATTGATTGGTCTGCAGCTTGGCATGTAGAAAGGTCCTTGTGTAAGGAACATGCCAGTTTTTGTTTGGTGACAAAATATTGTTCCATTCCAGAGTTATTGCCATTTGAATTTGCCCCCTCTCATGGTTAAAGATTTTTTGGCTGCCAGGTCCGCCATTTTAGCGCACTTTCGGCCATGATTTCCACCATTTTGTAGAAGACTTAAAGGTACACACACTTTAAAATTGAATATCTCTGGAATAGTTTGGTCTTTTCACAAGAAATTTTGAGAGTGTTGAGTAGCTGGCCTGGAGATGTGAATGATGCTGTTTACATGTTGGAAAAATAATTTGTGCGGAGATACTGTGTGACGCAGTGAATGTTTTGCACATAGCTTTCTGCATAGTGCTACTGGCTTGAAACTTATAGTGTATGTAGTCCTAGTGGTATGGCGGTGTCTTGCAGTAGTTTGGTATGTAGAACTTCAACAGGTGAGGAATTATGCCATTCCGACAAATGAAAATTTGGTTAATTCTGCTTCAGTAACTTTTGAACTGTGTGTCCAATTTGCCTGGCATTTGGAATGTAGAAAGATTTATAATAGATCTTTGACAGTCACAATTTTTGGGTCACTGGCACATACAGTTGCTGAATTGTGCCTGTTAAGTTGTTTGCTCATGGCGCTGTGTGACTGTTCAACAGATGTTCACACAATTCTGGACACACGGTCTGCTATGGTACATGTCTTCTTTTACCAACTTTGGGTTCCATCGGATATATGGTTCTTGTGTAGCAAAGTGGCAAATATGTTCTTTCAGCACTCCTGTGCATTTTTCCCAGCATGACATTGTGGACTGTTAAACAGAGTCAGATAACATTTGTTATACATGTTGTGGTATGGAACATGTCTTCATTTTCCAATTTTCATTCAGTCAGTCATACAGTTTTTGTGCAGCAAAGTGACAAAAAATTCTCATGGTGGCAGGGCCCCATGCTTCCACCACCACATTCCGTTCACTATTTATAGTGCACATTCTCAAAAAGAAAGGAAATTCATGGCAAAAAAAATCCATTTAATGCATCAGTTAGGGTTGTCCCACAGTGACAAAAAAGAGGAAATTCGGTATTAGGTTGCCACCTTGCACCCACGCCCACCCCGCCCCACCAACATGCATTTGGGTGCGCGCTAGTCGTCAGGTCCTAACTATCACCCCATTCTCCTATACTGCACCACCTCAGCTTATTTACACATGGAATAGGGTAAGAGTTAGGGCCTATGACCCCAACACACACCCCAATGCCTGTTGGTGGGGGTGGTGAGCGTGGAGTGCAAGGGTTGGCAACCCTAACACCAAATTTCCTTGCTTTTATTGCTGTGGAACAACCCTAACTGACACATTAAATGAAGTTTAATGTTAAAAATGCCTTTCAGAGACTTTTTTTTGCTCAAAATTTAGTACATCAATTGTAGGAAATCCTTCTGTGCTCATATCATCTAGTGTTTATTGTTTGTGTGTGGATTTGGAATGTCAATTTAGAACAGTCAGTCTGTGTACTGTGAAGTATGCTTTGGGGGAGGGGTGTATCTGTGGTGTAGGTAGATTAACTGGGAGAAAAAGGCAGTCTTTCTGTTTTGGTTATATTTTTCTTGTATGTGTTAATGTACACAGTAATATTTTCAGTAATTCTTGACATTTTTTGTTGATTGTTGTGGTGCAGCAGTGTATAATTTCAGTTTGTTTAAAACATTTGGATATATTACTAAAGGTTTTCAATTTGCTACACATTACTTGTACTGTAGTGTGTGTGTGAGTGTGTTTGCGATGTGTGCTATTGAATCAGACACCTTTTATTTGCCACAGAGCAACTGCAGCAGTGTGAACCTGCTAGCCACTGCACCTGCATGCATTTTTTGTACTGCTTTGTGGTATCTTTACTGGTAGTGGACTGTTACTGCCGTGCACTACCCCCCCAACTGGCAAAAGGTATTCTTTTCCAGATTTGGACTTGTGACTTCTAAGCACTGGTTAGGTGGTGTTGTGCCTTTGCATCTGCATCTCTTGAGTGCATAGCACAATCTTAATTTGTCTGTGCATTTGCAGTGCACCATTAATTCTGGGAGACTTTACATTTCTTGTTGCGCTCTCATTGCATTTCGTCAGCACTGGGACATTTTCTGAACACAAGACAGTAGCATTTTGTGGATGTACATTAATGCTGGTGACTGTGTGTGACCACTGCGTGCATGACTGAGTGCACTATTAATTCTGAGAGACTTTGCATTTCTTGTTACGCTCTCATTTCACTTCATCAGCACTGGGGAATTTTCTGGACACAACACAGTAGCATTTAGGGATGCACATTAATTCTGATGACTGTGTGTGACCACTGTGCACATGACTGAGTGCACCATTAATTCTGGGAGACTCTGCAATTCTTGTTATGCTCTCATTTCACTTTGTCAGCACTAGAGAATTTTCTGAATGCAAGACAGTAGCATTTTGGGGGTGCACATTAATTCTGGTGACTGTGTATTGCCAATAATTCTGGGAGACTCTGCATTTCTTATTACACTCTCATTTCCTTCATCAGCACTAGGAATTTTCTGGACACAGACAGTAGCATTTTGGGGATGCACATTAATTCTGGTGACTGTGTGTGACCACAGCATGCATGACTGAGTGTGCCAATAATTTGGGGACTTTGCATTTCTTGTTACACTCTCATTTCACTTCATCAGCACTGAGGAATTTTGGCACACAAGACAGTAGTATTTTGGGAATGCATTAATTCTGGTGACTGTGTTTGACCACTGCTCACATGACTGAGTGTGCCATTAATTCTGGGAGACTTTGTATTTATTGTTGTGCTCTCATTTCACTTCAACAGCACTGGGAGTTTTCTGGACACAAGATAGTAGCATTTTGGGGATGCACATTAATTCTGGTGACAGTGTGTGACCACTGCGCTGTATGACTGAGTGTGCCAATAATTCTGGGAGACTTTGCATTTCTTGTTACACTCTCATTTCACTTCGTGAGCACTGGGGAATTTTCTGGACACAAGGCAGTAGCATTTTGGGTATGCACATAAATTCTGGTGACTGTGTGTGACCACTGCGTGCATGACTGAGTGCACCATTAATTCTGGGAGACTTTGCATTTCTTGTTACACTCTCATTTCACTTCATCAGCACTGGGAAATTTTCTGGACACAAGACAGTAGCTTTTTGGGGATGCACATTAATTCTGGTGACTGTGTGTGACCACTGCACACGTGACTGAGTGCATCATTAATTCTGGGAGACTTTACATTTATTGTTACATTCTCATTTCACTTCATCATTACTAGAGAATTTTCTGGACACAAGACAATAGCATTTTGGGGATGCACATTAATTCTGGTGACTGTGTGTGTGGGGAGCTGCCAATATTGTTGTCACTTCACCTTACTTCACGTTAAGGTGGAATGACAATGCAAAGTAATAATTACAAGGCAAAGTGAACCTTTCATATTCACCACTCCACATAGCAGAGTGACAATGCTAAGTGCCCACTTTGCAGGCACTTCGCTGGTGAAATTTAAATTTGCTGCATCTCTACTCATAAAGGTGTTTGTAAGAAAGCCATACGAATACATTATTCCTTCTTTTAATAGTGTGCTACTGTATTTAAAACATTAGCAGAAAACCCTTTGGTCCAATAAAATTGTGAAATTCCAGTAATGGTAATGTGAGAAAATGAATATGGCAATGGAGGCCTATTTGATAGTTGGACCCCAGATATGTGCAGGGAGTGGCAACAGTAGTTACTGATTGGACAAAAAAGCCCAACCCTGAACCTTCACAGATTAGCTTTGGGTTAATTACAGCTTGGAATGCATTATAAGCTGAGTTGCAATTTGCCCCACTGCCATCTACTGATTCTGTTTTACTGTTCTCCTTTGGTATAATCTAAAAGCATACACTGAATGCAGTGGAGCTGGTAAGTTGTGAAACGATGCAACTGTACTTTAGTACAAAGCAATTCAGCCTGGCTTGAGTACATGTTCCTTGAATATTTTTATGATCCAACTTACTTATTTCACTTATCACAGTATATCACTGTCAGTATTGCGCACATGTATTGAATTTACACACTTACAATTAAGGAACATGCTTCTTCTTGGCTAAAACAGGATTGGTGGATGTTTAGTTTATTTATTGAATATTCATGAAAAGACACATAAAAAGTGCACTGTTGTATGGCCCATGCACTGCCCCCCTGATGAAGCCATATGGCACTATGTGTTTGGTATCTGGAGATGGACTCTTGCTTAAATTAAAGAAGTTTAGAATATAAACCTTGCTTAGTCTGTTTATCCCTTTTTATTTTTTGGTTCTTGGTTGACTTTCCCACTGCCTTCTATGACCATTTGTACAGACCTGCTTCATGACAGCCAGGCTGCCCACCATAAGATATGAAAACTCTGTATTTTCCAAAACATTCAAAACATGTCTGCAACAACAATAGAAGGGCACCCTACAACACTAGGGGCCAGATATTCAAAACTTAGCCCTGGGGCAAAATTAGCACTGCATGATGTGCAAAAATAGCCCAAAACCATTTGCACACTATATTGAAAGGAATAGCCCCGGGGCTAAATCAAGTTGTATATAGCATGCAAATGATGGTGTGCAAACAGAGCCTTGAGTGAAGTGTGAAAATAGCCCAGCAAATAAGACAGCTCTGTCTATAACAACTGGTCAGTGCAAACTACAACAGCAGCCCAGTGCACACAGATGTGGAGTTAGGCAAAGGTGAACTACATGACCAATTTGTGTGCTAGCAAAGAAGTGGATTCACAGAAACTGCAAACAACAGTGCAGACCAAATACTGCAGAACTGTGCTATGGTTCTGACAGTTTTGCATGGGGCAAACTCATCTGAACGGCACTAACATGTTTGCCCAGCGCTAACATATTTGCCTGGTGCACAATTTTGCTATATTCAAAAGTGCTATGCAACTAAGCCTACTTAGGCAATCCATGGGCAAACAGCCACATTAGCGTGTCATTGTTGCCTGATTTTCATTTAATTCCATGTGGATTGCTCTGCGCTATTGCATGGTGCACAGAGCTCCACCTGTAGTTTAGACTGGAACTACAGGTTGATAGCTGCAGACTGGGTCTCCCCACAGCACCACATGTATGTCAGACAGTAGAAACATGTCAGTAGCTGCAGGCTACATCTGTACAACAACAGCAGAGTCTAATATGCTCAGGGAACTAGCACCACAGCCACATGTGTTGGCGCTGCATGTCATGGACATATTGTAGTCACTGCTACAGTGCATAGCAGATGCTACAGTACCATAGTGGCCAGTTTTGTGAAGGACTCAGCAAAGCCTATGGTGTGTCAGGCATCAATGACTGCTGCTCTCCACACAGTGACAGCACCAGCTAGCAGGCGTGTTCTGATAGTGAACACCACTGTCATACTGTTCTGTGTCCCACATATGCTGTGCCACAGACATGGGATACTCACAGTAATATACACATGGCTGGCTGTGTGTGCCGTGATGTCTGTACAGTTCTGAGGTATGTGCCCGGGGGGAGGGTGACACATACTATCAGACATGCACACCAGTGTTGGGGTATTCCTGACACTGGAACACGTGCACTGTGTGGATGGCTCCAGCCTTGTAGAAAAACCCACTATGTGGTGCAGTCTGGCCACCTGTGCACCCTTTCCTCAACATCCTACAGTTCCCCAGTGCTACATGTGTGTGCTGGAGTGTGTTGGTGTACCCTAATGGGGGGACTGGAGGTGTGTGAGCTGTATGGCCGCATTGCCAGTTATTTAATACTTTCATATGTATTTATCACTGTGTTGACTGGGTAGCCAC
Source organism: Neoceratodus forsteri (assembly GCA_016271365.2). Taxonomy (NCBI): domain Eukaryota; kingdom Metazoa; phylum Chordata; order Ceratodontiformes; family Ceratodontidae; genus Neoceratodus; species Neoceratodus forsteri. Next base: position 662,246,789 of record CM028136.1, read on the forward strand.
ATTGGGCCATGGCCCATATTCAGGAATGACCCAGAGCACTACACATGATGATGCAGTGTACAATACATACATACAATGTACAACAACACACAATTTACATATAGCAATGTAGTGACACATTACTAACAATTACAAATAGTTTGGTGCTGCAAGTGTAGTTTTAGCTCTGTTGTATAATGTGCATGATTATTAGCTTCCAAGCAGTGTTGAGGAATTGAATTACACAGTTTGGGTGCCTGTACATATGGAGTGGCCCAGGGTGCCCATCCACCCTGGCTGCCTCATCATTGGCTGCATACAGCCTTGTTCACTGTTGCTGCTGTGTCCACCCCCCATCCTTGGCTTGCCCTGACTTAAGACTACCTTTTAATAGGTGGTAATTTGCACTGTGCTACATGTCACGCTAGCACACCTTGCCCAGCGCTGTAGTTTTGGATATACCGTTGCACCCGTATGCATGTCCGAACCCCTCAGTTTGAACCATGCATACATTATCTTTTAGTGCCGATGCTAACATGTTGCTCTGGCACTATTTGGCCTTTTGAATATACCACTCCAGCACAAATGTGATGTAATTGTGGCACAATCGGTTTGTGCCCGATGAAAAGTTTTGAATAACTGGCCTGAGAAGATTTGCTGGCTGTGCATGTCTCCAAACTTCAGTTCCATCTTTCTATTGATAAGAGAGAAATAAAATGTGTCTGAGAAACAGATTCGTCTTCTTATTGGCTGTAAACATTGTATCAGACATAATTACAATGTCTTATTAATATACTTTACAGACCAATCATTTGTTGAACAAGGTTTAACATTATTTTGACAAACATTTGTATTGCAATAGTAATAAGGAACTCCAATGTTTAATTGCAATGGTTACTTACACTGCCTCTGTGGACATATAGTAATCTGATAAACTTCGTCCCATATTACACACTTAGAGTAATATTAGCAATCAATACAATACTTGTTCATGCCCTATTTCATACTTATGGTTTGATCAGGAATTACTCTGATACCGTAGTAATCACCAACTAATGAGGTCATATAGCCCCCTGTCCATCAGGATGCGGTATTTCCAAATAGGGTCTGATTAACTGACTGCAAAGGTAAATAGACTGAGTTTGTTACTGCAATTATAACAAACTCTGGTCAGAACTGATATGGCTGTGGAGAGCTTTCAGGATGCTTTAACCCATTATTTCTAATGAATTTGCACAGTGCAGATCTGCTGAGAGGCAGTTTCAATGTGGTCTTCCTTTTACACATTTTTACAATGTGTTTTCCTAGAACATGCCTGCTGATTGTTATATATTTAGCCTGGACAGGTCACAGAAGACATGGCATCTTATTTTCAGTGGGGCTGTACATCTACACAATATTATGCTGCATTGCATAAAATCAGAACACACTGAAAACAATATTTTAAATCTGGACTAGTCTACCCTGAATAAATACATTATAAAAATGGTAAAATCATGACCCCACCAAAAACAAGATACTGCATCTAATCTGGGACATCTTGAGTAAATACAGTGCAAAAATGTGTAAAATGAAGATCCCTATGACAATGAGATGTAGCATCAATCCAGCGCTATCCAGGATACAAAATATAGGATAAGAAATATTTAAAGGAAATCTACTTTAAACTGAGCTTCAATGTGTTCACTGACATAAACAAATAGTTGCTTCATTGTTTTATAACATATTTGATTGCAGTATTTATTTTAAATGTTGTGGCCATGAGGGTGTGTGTGTGTGTGTGTGTGTGTGTGTGTGTGTGTTTGCTGTAGCTCAATATATGTATTTCTCAAAAAGCATAGTAAAAAATTCCTGCTGGTTACTATATATTTAGCCTGGATAGTTCACAGAAGATTTGGCACATGTCTGAGACAGTGTTTATCAGATAGTGTCTTAAGAGGTTAAAAAAAAAGTGTAAATCTTATTAGATGTGTCATTGGGAAAGGGTGACATTTATGAGGTATGAATCTTTCTTGAAAGATAATACCTGCCCAACTGAAGCTAGTAGCAAGAAAATGTTTAAATGCTAAGTATTTAAATGTGCAAGTTGTTGTATTTCAAAGGGGGTAAACAAATCTCCAGTTTAATAGGCAACCAATATTTAACAAGATGTTTCAGCTTCCTAATAGCCATCTGATAAGCAGCTTGGAGTTCTGTCTCCATTATTCTAAACAGAAAGAAGGGAGTATTTTATTTCAAGTGGCATGTGATTCTAGGTGTGGAAGGATACACTGAAAACTCCAAAAATGTGTTCCACGGTATTCCATTTTTCCAGCTACAGACAGCAAGATTTAGGCTCCACCCACAGCCATAAAAATATGATTCTAGTAGAAAACAATTCTGAAAAAACAATTTGCATGTAATAATGCTGGAGATAGTGATTTTTAATAAGATATAACATACATCAACTGTTTACAAATACGGATGAAAAATAAAAATAATAACCACAACGGGATGAAAATTAAAAATAACTACAACTCAGACATCAGTCTTTAGTACACTTGTTTATAAAACAAGTAATTATACACTTCCGGTCAAAAGTTTTAGAACACCCCCATTTTTTCAGTTTTTATTGAAATTTACGCAGGTTAATGTCTCAATGTACTCTGAAATTAAAGCATAGAACAAATAAGCAATTGGAGATAAAAAAGAAATCATAGAATCATTTTGTTTAACAAAATTTAATCTAAGTTTTTGACTCATCAAAGTAGCCACCTTTTGCAGATATACTGTAACCGCCGAACACACTTGTGGCATTCTTCCTACAATGGACATCAAATATTGTTCGGAAGTTCTTCCCAACACTGTTGTAGAAGTTCCCACAAATGTGTTGCATTTGTAGGTTGCTTTGCTTTCACTCTTCTGTCCAGTTCATCCCAAACCAGCTCGATGGGATTTAAGTCTGAGACTGTGCTGGCCATTCCATGATTTGAAGCCTACCGCCTTGTTCTTTTTCCTCGAAGGTAGTTCTGACATAGCCTGGAGGTATGTTTTGGGTCATTATCTTGTTGTAGGATGAACCCTGACCAACTAGGCGAGACCAGAGGGTATTGCATGGTGCTGCAAATGCTGTGGTAGCCCTTTTGGTTCAGGGTGCCAGTCACTCTGTGCTGTTGTCCTGTGAGCGCCTATCACGCAAGCTGTTGACTCTCAGAAACTTGTCTTCTGATTCTGTTGTGGCTTTGGGTCTGCCAGACCTCTTCCTGTCAGAGCTTCCTCCAGTTTCCAAGTGCCTTTTGATGGTGTAGGAAACTGTACTCACTGACACCTTGGCTTTCTTTGCAATTTCTCTACATCAGTTTTTGCTAACCTAAACTTTTTTTTTAACCTCTAGCAGTTTACCGCTTACCTTTGTACCATTTCAGGTTATTCACTGGACTTGAATTGCTTAAATTTCAATAAAAACTGGAAAAATGGGGGTGTTCTAAAACTTTTGACCGGTAGTGTACATACATGTTATAACTCTCATTGAGTTATTCTTCATTGTCAGATCCAGATTTTGAGTCTGTTAAGTTGGACTCTTCCAAGTTAGGGTCCAGCTTCATATCACCTTCAATTTCAGATTCCAATTCATCTTTGGTGGCGTACAGAAGAGTGTCATTGTTGATATTTATTTATTTATTTAAGGTCTAGGAATTACAACCCTTTGAGTCAGGGACTCATTTGCAAAGGCTCCACGTCATACAAAAAATGGATTAGAACACAGTACAATATGGAATTAACAATTTAGACTTCAGCTTTTTGAGCAAAGAAAGACAGTAACATACAGAGATGAACGAAAAAATATAATGGCACATTCATGGAACAACAGCAGTTTGTGAAGTACTAGTGCAATAGAGATTTATTGAGACTCATCTGCAGTCACAGTGGGAGTGAGACATAATGTGGTTACGTAACTCAGGTTTAAAGGAACCAAGCCTGGGGATTGATAAAATGCAGTCAGGGATTGAGTTCATCCAGAGTGGGGCCCTGAAGCAAAAAGACCTTTGGCCAGCAGTGGTCTTTACGAAAGGGACACAGAATGTGGCAGTGTCAGAGTGTCTAGTGGAGCGAGCAGGAAGGTTCTTTTGGAGGAGTTGAAGACAGCCGGGGGGGGCTAGGCCCAACTGGATTTTTTTTGCCAGCAGGCAGGTCTGATAAACTAGCCGCCCCTGAAAATTGAGCCAGGATGAGCTCAGATAGAGGTCACAGGTGTACGTCAGACAATCACCACCTATGGCCAATCTGCAGGCTTTGTTTAGGGCACGTTTAATACTGGACAGTGCTGTGTCAGAGGTGGCCCCGTAGATGATTATGCCGTAGTCTACCAGTGAAAGGATGGAGCTGGAGATAGCTAAGCGTAGAGCCTCCAGAGGTAAACATGGCCTAAGCCTGTAGAGGAGACCAATTCTTTTGTTAATTTCTGTACTAGTTGACGCGATATGCTTACGATAGGTAAGGGCAGAGTCTAGGGTAACCCCAAGTTATTTGAAATTGGAAACCGGTTCCAGCGTGGTGCCTGTCACATTAAGTATAGATAATTTTGTAGTGCTGTGCTTATGCTGTGGATGGGCAAATAGCATGACTTTCATCTTTTTTGTGTTGAGTACGAGCTTGTGATATATTCTGCTTCTGTATCTTACTCCTCAGTGTGTATACCCACTGATGCCACTGATGTCATTCCCATGTTAACTTGTATTCCTCTTGATATTCCCATCAGAGTCATCCAAGCGCCTTGAGAAAATGTGGTGGTTTCCATTCATGTAGGTATATATTTCATGGTCTGGGTACCTCAATGGCACTGTTTTCTACAATTCTAAACACACAGAAGGTAAATAATGTATTACTGTAATTATTGAAAATATTGAATTATTATAAGCAAGGTTACTTCAGCTCAGATACAAATACCCACTGGAGACAAAGCTGGCCTGCACATCTGGTCCCTCCCTAATGTTCAGGCACAGACTGCCTTTCCTCCAGCTTCTGCTAGGGACCAGGCAAATGCCATTCTCCACCAACCCCCACCCCTGGAGAAAGAGAGGAGGCCTCTGGATGCACCATCATCCACCCCCGTCAACCATACAACTCTTAACAGTTCTTTCCTGACCTAGATCATCGATACCGCAAATGGTTGAAATACAATTGCACTGGCAAACCATCTATAAAACACTTGGTTTGTGGTAAATGGCAGAGGTGTAACACTTTGCATATTTTACGTGGTGGTTTGATTTACTGAGGGTGTACAGCCTCTTAAATTACACAAAGACATCTGCAAATGTTCAAAAAGTGACAGGTTGTTTTAAGCCAGTATGAGTGGATGGAGTGTCCAACGGACTGCTTGCATGTGCCAGAGTAGTTGATTATTGTTATAACATACATGAACTACCACCAGGTGTAGGTCTGGTGGTAGTACAGGCTTCAGTGAGAAGTATGAAAGGGTACATCATTTTTGTGAGTTTGTGCCTCCACACAGCACATATTACATATGTTCACTTGATGAGAATTTAGGACACAGAAATAGGGGATATGTAATGGGGACCTATGGAATACATTATTTGTCTACATTAGAGAGGGCCAGCCTGCTTGTGGCATCAACAATCCTGGTTTGGGTACGAACTCAGGACATCAGAGGGTCAACTGAGGATAGGAGTATTGCATGTCTGATTCACTGTTCTCCTCTGGGGAGGAAGGGCCATGGCGCCCAGTGCACTCCTGACCCCTAGTGGTAATTAGTGGTCAGAAAACCTGGGTACAGTAAGTTCGGTGGTGGGAGGAGCTCCAGTTGCCAACATCCTACATGCGGGATCATGCATAGGGCCGTCTAGGTGACATTGCACATCTGTCCTCCCAGGGGACCAATAAAGGGAGGGAAAAAAAGGCTGGTTAACACGATGAAACAGAATCTTCACAAGCCCCACTCCCAGCTATATAATGCAACTCCTGCCTGAGTATCCATTTCATAGCTCCAGACCATTCCCCCATGAGAGGAAGCCATGGGAAAGGCAGGAGTTGGATGATAAGTCCGTAGGGAGTCATGTTGACAGGACTGAGGGGATTGGTTCCTGATGATGGGGTGAGCTGGTGTTGGAAGAATATACAGCACCAACTGCAAAACTGCAAAAAAAAAAAAGTACCTACACAACAGCAGTTTGACCACAGGTAACATCACAAGACCATGAGTGAGTTGTCCAAGGTCAAACTGCTCCAGTGTAGATAAATTATGTATTACACGTAGTTACCACTCCATGCCCTGTTTATTTAGTTCATGTTAACCAGGTAGATGTACTAGACAACAGAATGTCTATTTTCAGGCACAACATGGGAGATTGCGAAGACCAATGCAAAATACAAAAGCAGCAGAGACTCAACATTACAAAGAATAAAAAAATAGCAAAAACATTCAATATGTAAAAATACCAGACACAAAGAGCAGGCAAGGATCAGCAAGTCAAAGTATACCACATGCTGGTGTTTTTTGGAGCAGTGGGATGATTGACTAGTAGTGTTTATCCAACACTGGTTATCCTGGTTATAGAAATTATCACACATACGTGAGATAGCAATTTTTATGACATTGAATTTGTGTCAACACATTGTGTAAATCAAGAAGACATAGGCCTTTGGGAAGAACTCAACTATTGTACAAGATATGTAACATCACCAATACAGAACAGGACACTGTTCTGCAATTTGTTCAGCGGTGGAAATGACAGCATGACCACTTACATAATCACCACTTGTATGTGGGACATACATATGTGAACTCTGAACCTGTAATCATGGATGAATATAACCACAATAATCCTTTACATGTTATTAAATGTAAGAACCACCACCCCCACCGCCAACACACAGTTGTATACTCAGCTCCTGGGTTACTATTTACGCTGTAAGAATGAATTAGCACTTTTTAGCATGAAAATATGACTGCCAAGCTTCTGAACACATGCAGCTTCGTGATTGTTCACCATATTATGCATATTTGTATCATCCACCAAATGACATAGACTTCTTGAAATTCTTATACTATGCCAGTTATGAAAGAATCATATTTAACTGGTACCAGTGATTATACCAGTGGTTATACCTGCAGCACCATATTGGTCATTGTACCATCATTAGGATTTGTGCTGGTCTATTTTGTATCATTTATGCATATCCTTACCACAGTTTTCTTCAGGCTGGCAGTATATTGAGTAACAAGCTATGAATGAGCTTGGCACATCCAGCAGACCTAGGTTTGATTCCCACAACCTCCACTTGCATACTGTGTGACTCTGAGCAAGTCACTTAACCTCTCCAGTGCTCCCAGGTTGCACATGAAAATAGGCACTTTTGTACCTAATGAGCCTTACCCAGTTACCAAAGAATAAAAAAAATGATGACTGCTCAAAATCTGTATTGGTGTAATGAGTAGCACCATGTTGAAAACCTTGATAAAGTCCAGATAGGTTATGTCCACTGCCCTACACTGATCTGTTTCACTGACTGATAACAAGTCAGAGAAAACTGTATCATTCCTTTAGCATGACTGAACCATAACTAATAGGGAATAAGTGCTGATTTTTGTCTAGTACCTTATTTACATATGAACATATGAAGAAGCCAGCAGAAGAAGGCCATTTGGTCACTCTAGTCTGCTCATATTGCAGGGTCCATAGCTTGAGTTACTGACCCTGCCCACTACTCCCATCCTTTCCATCCTCCCACCCTTGACCCTTACCTTCCCCTATGTCTATCCCAGCCTCTCTTAAAGCTACCCACCATCATCAACAAGATCACCTCTTCAGACAGTGCATTCCAACTGGCCACCACCCTTTCCATGAAGAAGTGCTTCCTGATCTCCCTCCTAAACCCCCCACCTCCAGCTTAAGACTGTGTTCTTTCATGTTATGACTGCCATGTAGCTTGAAGAGACCTCACTTATCCATCTTATTTGTCCCTTTCAAGTACTTATGAACATACAAACATACAAAATTGCCAGCAGATACAGGCCTTATGGTCTATCGAGTCTGCTCAAGTGTGCAGCACCCAGTTTATTAAACAGCACCCGTCCTCATCCCTTCTCTGCCCTTCCAGTTTATTGCCCTCTACCTCCAATTTCTCCCTCCCCAGCTATTCCTCAGTTTTGACCCTCCCTTTGAAGGTCTCAATCATGTCCCCTCACTCCCTCCTATCCTCTAGGGAGTAAATGTTCAGTGCTCTTAACCTCTCCTTATATGTCTCACTCTGATGATCCACAGTCATCTTTGTAGCCCTCCTCTGGACCATCTCCAGCAGTTTAATGTCCTTTTTGAGATGTGTGCACCAATACCAAACTCCATACTCTAGATATGGCTTCACCACTGACATGTACAAGGTCAGTATAACCTCCTCTCTCCCTCCAGCTATGCATCCCAACATCTTGTTTGCCCTTGCTGCTGCTTTCTTGTGCTGTGTGGAGCGCTTCAGGTCACTATTTATCAGCACTTCCAGGTCCTTTTCCTCCTCCATTGCAGATACCCAGACCCTCCTAGGTAGTACTCTGTCCTGGAAGTCTTGGCTCCAATATGCATAACTTTGCATTTCTTGACATTAATGCCAAGCTGCCAGACCCCAGACCACCTCTCAGGCTTTTCAGATCATCCTGTAGGTCCTGCATCCTTTTGGCTATGTCCACCATCCCACGGAGTTTGGTGCTGCTCATGAATTGGCATAGTTTGCCCCTAATGCCATCCCTAATGTCATTGATGAAGATACTGAATAACATCAGTCCCAGCACTGAGCCCTGCGGGACCCCACTGATGACCTCTTTGGTGCTTGATAACTCTACCCCACTACAACCCTCTGGGTTCTATTCCACAGCCAGGTTCTCACCCATCTGGTTAGCTCCTCCTCAACCCTGAGATCTGCCAACTTCCTGATCAACTTCTTGCGGGGTACAGAATCAATGGCCTTGCTGAAATCAAGACAGAGGATGTGTATCCCTTGGCCCCTGTCTACTGTCTTAGTGACCTAGTCAAAGAAGTCAATTAGATTTGTTTGACATGATCTCCCCCATAAACCTTTGCTGCCTCATATCCTGGAGACCATGTACCTCTAGATATTCTACCAACCTTTCCTTAAGGATGGTCTCCATGAGCTTGCACATGACTGAGGTCAGACTGACTGGTCTATAATTCCCTAGGTCATCCTTGGGGCCGCTCTTGCAGAGGGGCATCACATGTGCCATTCTCCAGTCCTGTGGCACCAACTCCAACTCCAGCAAACTATTGAACAGGTCTGTGGGTGGCCCTGCAAGCTCCACTGCCAGTTCTCTCTGATCCCTTGGATGTACTCCATCTAGACCTGGTGATTTGTCCACCTTCAATGCTAGTAGTCCCTCCCTCACTCTGTCCTCTTCCATCGCTATATCCATGCTCCCATATCCCCCCACTCCTCTTCTGCCTCCTGAAGCCAACTGTCTGTCTTTCTCCTTGGTGAAGATGGAAGAGACGTATTCATTTAGTATCTCTGCTTTTCCCCTGTTCTCCTCCACCCCCTCCTCCTTAGGTGTCAGCGTGGCTCAGTTGGTAGCATATCTGCCTCTGGACCAGAAGGTTGTGGGTTCTTGTCCCACACTGGGATTGGACTTTCACCTAAAAATCACTGGCATCCGAGTGCAGTATTGGGGGGTGCTGTACTTCAGGGGTGTGCCGTCCTTCGGATGAGACGTTAAACTGAGGTCCCTTCTGCCCATCCTGGTGTTGTCCTGGTGGGTAGTCCAGGTGGAAGTAAAGAACCCAGGCACTCTTCGCAAAGAGTAGGAAACATTCCCGGTGTCCTGGCCAACATTCCCCTTCCCATAAACCGGTTCATGCAATTATCCAGGCTGTGTGTGGGTGATGATGTGCGATATGGCCACCACCACACATTCAGTCACTTCACTACCAGTCTAGCATTGCTTGTAAAGTGCTTTGAATGTATGAAAAGCACTATATAAATACTGATTCTTCTTCTTCTTCTTCTTCTTCCTCTCATTTCTTAAGCCTAATAGTTCCATCCTTCTTGTCCCTTTTCTCACTTATATAGCAAAAAAGGTCTTCTCCCCCTTCTTCATACCCACAGTTATCTGCAGTTCCCTTCTGTGCCTTAGCCCATCAGACTTCCTTATTTGCCACACCAGCCAACCTTAGGTAATTTTACCTATCCACCTCACTCTTGGTCTTCCTGAATTTCCTATAGGCTAACCTCTTTTCCCTTACTGCCTGGGTGGCCCCAGAACTGAAGCAGCTGGGTTCTTTGGCCCTCAGTTTCTTCCCTCTGAGCCTTATGTACTCCTCTGTGGCAACCATTATTCCTTCATTAATATTGGACCACCTATGGTCCACCCCCATGTGTACCCTGATGCCTGCAAGATGCCTCCTTAGCACATTGCCCATCTTCCTGAAGTCTGCCCTCCTAAAATTCAAGATTTTAGTCTTAGTTCAGATGCTTTCCCTGCCCATATCCACCAGAACCATACTGGGCAATTGTCACTCCCACCCAGGGGCTCTCTGGTCATCAAATCCTGTACGTGCTCCTCATTTGTGAGCACCAGATCAAGAATTGCCTCCTCCATGGTTGGTTCTGTGATGCCAAGTCAGGAACCCATTCTGCAAACCTTCTAGAATCACCTGACTGCTGGCACATGCTGTGGATGGTATGCCCCAGTCTACCTTGGGCAGGATGAAGTCCTCCTCTATTACCACCTCTCCTTTCCCTGCAGCCTCCAGTATTTGCAAGCACAGTTCCCTGTCCCTCTCCTCATCCTGGTTGGATGATCTGTAAACCACTCCCAATCTCACCTTTCTCGCTCTATTGGACCATAACTGAACCCACAATGCCTCCACATTCCCCTCCTCTAACTCCTCTCTAGTGGAAATTATTCCCTCCCTGATGTAAACTGCCACCCCCTTCCCTACTGCCCTTTCCCTCCTGTATAGTTCATATCCAGAGATCATGAGGTCCCAGTCATGGTGTGGTGTGGCCCATGTCTCAATTACTGCTGCTATGTCCACCCTCCCCATTGCTAATAAAGCCTGCAGGTCATCAGTCTTGTTTCCAAGACTCGGCACACTGACAGACACTACCCTCCACCTAGAATCTGACCTTCCTTCCCTTTCCTCTCTTCCTTTTCCACATATCTCCCTGTATGTGGCCCCCACCTCCCCTTACTAACTGTTCCTCATCCCCGCCACATTTTGTTAACTTTTCCTCATCCACTCCCACCTCCTCCCTCAAGACTTCTTCCATCCGTGTGGGGGGGGAGGTCCGTTGACCTCCTCCTCCTGGAGTCTTTGGACCTCCAGGCCTACCCTCAGTAGTTTAAATTAAGTGCGGTGGTTTTGTATCCCCCCCAGTTTGTCACTGAGTACCCTCAAACCCTCTCTACTGAGGTGTAGCCTGTCCAGTGAAAAGAGTGCTTTGTTTGACCAGGTCTCTCCCTAGTCCCCACTACAGATGAACCCCTCCTCCCTGCACCATTTCCTCAGCCAGTCGTTAAATTCCTCTATTTTTCTCTTCCTGGCTGTGCTGGCCCTAGGTACTGGTATCAGCTCTGAGAAGGCCAGCAAACTTGCCTCCTCCCTGCAGATCTCTCCTAGTTCCATGAACCTACTTTGCACTACCTCCACCTCTCCCCAGCTAGGTCGCTAGTTCCCATGTGTATAACTAAATTTGGCTACCCTCTAACCTCCCTTACTGTTTCTCTGATTCTTGAGCCCTCCTTCCCTGCTGTCATCCCTGGCATGCAAGCTACCCTCCTTCTTGCATTTGGGTCCCCCTTCCTTCCCAAGTGAATAACTTTAATTATAGAGTCCCCTATGATTGCCACCCTTCCATCCCCTGCTCATGTGCTCACCATCCTTCCTTTTTTACCTGTAGTACTAGCTGCTCCCTCAACTAACTGCTTCCCCTCCATCCTCACAAACTTATTGCCACATCCACTACTTATCCCAAGTGTATCTCCATTACCCTCTATGCCACTCCCCCTACAGCTATCTATGATAGCTTCCACTTTTCCCTCTTCCTCCTTTCTTTTCTCTCCCTCCCCCATCCTCAGTTCCATTTTGCCTACCTCCTCTTCCCTGCCCACCTTGACTAGTTCCCTCTCCCCTCCCCTGTTCTCCTACCCTTGGCCCTGGCTCACCTGACCTCCTACTTTACATCCTGATACACACTCCCCCTACCAGAGGTTGGTGCAAATCTATTTGATAAGGGCACTCCTTCAAAAGTTCCCACCCCTGATGCAACCCTCATATTCCCACCCCTTACCCCTTACCATTTGCTATTCCTCCACCCTGGGATCCCAGGTCCTCTGAAGGAGACATATTCCTGTACTCTGGATGTTCCTCCCTATTTCCTTTCCCTGCCTGATGCCATCAGTTGCTTGAGCACCCCCCATCTACCTTGCACTCCATAGCTCTGCTTCTCTGACTCCCCACACCATCCTTCCCAGCTCCCTTCTGAGCAGTCTAATTTTAGCCCATAGCTGCTCCAGGCTCTTACACACTGGACAGCCTCCTTCACTCCACATCATCCCCAGGAAGACTGCTGTCACATAACGATTACAGTTTACCACTCTCCTTCCACTCTCCTTCTTCCCATACATGAACCTATTCCACCACATCTTCCTGGCCCCGCTTCTCCTAGCCCCAGTTATGTGTCCCTGTATGTAACCTGGTTATGGATGATTGAAGCAAACCCCAAATACTCTCAGTTCCCTTAATCTTCCTACTTCCTTGCTGCTTAGTGCAATTGTAAGTTGGCTCCAGATAGGGCTCAGCTGCAATCCTCTTCCACCACCTACAATGTACTACCAACCCCCTATTGGGTACTCCCAACTCTTTCTTTCACAATGCTTAGTTCAAATGTAAGTTGACCCTAAAATGGGACCAGCTGCAACCCCTTACCGACCCCCTTCAGTGTACTTCCACCTCCTGCCTTGTACCTCCTGCCTTCCCCTTTACACTTACCTCTCCTACCTTGATCAGCCTCCCAGCGGATGCCCGTCCAATGCTTCCAGGTGTCACCAAATCAGATGTCACACTCCTACTTCGTGGTACTCACACTTTGGAATCACTCATGTGAGGGGTCACATGGACCTCTGGGTATTATACAGGGACTACAACTACCCTTTTGGCTGGCTATAGTCTCTACAGGCAGGGATACGGTTTTCAACAACACAGGACTCAGCCCCCCAAATAAACACAGTGAGTACTTATCCCTGATCGATCTTATTTGAAGCAAGATACTGTATAAAACTTTTTTAATGTACTTTTTGCTTTGTTTGCCTGTGGTATTACTGTGTTAAAGGTATACATTTAGTTAGAGGCAGAGGCCATCATGATGCTATGGTGTTGTTGTACTTACCTATTGTTACATTGAAACATAGACTTTTTTGGCAGATAAGGACCACTTGGCCCAGCTAGTTGCCCATTTCTTCCCCGCCTATACTGTCGTCACAGACCCTACTTAATTTCTGACTCCATCCCACTCCATTGCTTTCCACTAACATTCCCTTATGCCTAACATGTGTATTATTGAATCCCACCACTGTTTTTCCCACACCACCTCTGATGGAAGAGTGTTCCAGGCATCCACAATTCTTTCAATGACAGAGTAATTTTTCACATCTCTCTCTTGAATTTACCCCTTTCTAGTTTCTTTGCATGTCCCCTTGTTTTCATGCACCCTATCCTCCGAAAAACATTCTCCTCCTGTACCTCATTCAACCTGTGAGGTATTTTAAAAGTCTCTATTGTATCCCCCTCTCCCTCCTCTTTTCCTGGGTGTACATATTGAGGTCCTTCAGTCTCTCCTCATAGGGCTTCAGATGCAGACCCTGTACCATTTTAGTAGCATTCCTCTGGACAGCTTCCACTCTCTATGTGTCCCTCCTGAGATGTGATCCCCAGAATTGGATACAGTACTCCAGGTGGGGTCTCACCAGTGATCTCTACAGTAGGAACCCCACCTCCCTGCTAGTGATGGTGATACCCCTCCCTATGTACCATAATATCCCACTGGCCTTACCAACTGCCTTGTTGCACTCACTCTCCACCTTGACCTCATCAGACTCCCATTCAAACTGCAAAAACATGCATTATAAATCACGTAGGTACATGTGCCACTGCTGGACAGTGGTATAGCCCTCCCTCCCCGGAACAGGCTAGCATCTAATAGAAGCAAAGTAGTACACAAAATTGAATGGTACTCCCATGAAATCTGTTTGATAGGTATCTCTGAACATCCATGTTGTTTTGAATGTCTCAAAATCATTATCATCATACACTGGTGGAGAGGATGAATCTTCACAGACAATATTGATCAGCAGTGTTCTGTCATGTGCTGGACTGACTGACACTGTACTGGTAGAAGCAGATGCATCACATGAAGTAGTCATCTTATGTCCAAGCAGTCCAAGATTACAAAGTATGCATAATAACAAATGAGCCATTAAAATTACACTAATATTGCATCACATTACTAGTGTCAACCACTGCCCATGGGACTTACCAGAGATCTATACAGTAACCAGCAGTTCCTGACACCACCCCTAACACCCATCTCCACATCTGAGCCTCACGTTTCCTCTATAGTTAAGCCCTGTTGTGGTTGTCAGCACAGTGAACAGTCCTGGGCATGCAAAGACAACAATGGCATCATTAAGCCATTGTCAAGGGATGTTTCTCTCCCCCTTGTTTATTGTCTGAGTGCACTGTGGATCAGGAATAAGCATGCAGACATCCTAGTATGGAGGAGCTCCGCACACCCACGATGGCTCCAGTTACAATACGCATGTGGTCCCCTAGGTGGGAACACTGTAGCAGAACACACTGACCTTCCTCCCAGAAGGAAGAGAGCATCCTCTGGTTTGCTCAATCCTACTCACCACCTCCTTTTATTTATTTATTTATAGTTTCAGTTTGATTCGCTGCAGTGTTTCAGGACTATTATATACAGCATATGGTGCTTTCTTTGCCAGTTTTCCCCAAGATGCATGCGACAATAATGCTTGTTTTACTATGGGTGCCAGACACTGGTCTGACTGTCTGTGATCAACCTGAAGTGATAGTTTGGTGGAAGAGCTTAGGAGTTCAAAGGGAGGGTGACCGTGACGGCACCATGTGCAGTTAGCTGGCACCGAGGGAGATGGCAGCAAGCAATAGTAGTAGTGTCTCAAGGGGCTAGTATGCCAGCCAACCAAGGAGAGCTTCAGAGTTGAGGCACAGATGGGAAATGTAGTACCAGAAGCCTGGGACAAAGCCCGGAAAGGAGATCAGAAACAATTCCGGTGGCTCATTAGTAGTGGGGAAGTATGTGGTGGAACCACCGTGGCGTGTTGAAACCTCAGGAGAGGGTTCCTTCAAGGGAGTCCACCCAATGACCTTTAGGCCTATGATGGGTTCCTCCAAAGATATTAAGGAAGACTCTGGTGGTGGTGGGGGGTTGAATAAGGCTAAGCACCTGTGTAGATAACCCAACACCTGAAGGGGCAGGTGAGGCTCTGGCTGGAAAAGAATGCTACTAGACAAGTTAGGGTTTCCATCTTCTGCATGGATGAGGGTGACCCGAAGCAGTGGGCACCTTGGCATAGCTGCAGCAGTCCAGCTACACAGGAATTATGGCCTGCAAGAGCATGATAGCTGGGTAGGCCTGTGTTCACACATGGTTGGGTGTGGCTGCTAGCTGAGCAGCACCCTGCTAGTGCTAGGCCAGGGAGAAGCCACAGGACCCCAATTATTTACCCTAAATCCTAAAAGTATAACAGCAGCAAAGTGAAAATATGGGAATCATGGCTCACACCTTGAGAGTATTGCTGACAGATGGTACATGGGAAAAGATTAATGCATTGAACAAGAAACTAATAAAGTGTAGGACCTCTATTGGATAGTGGGAGGGGAGCCAAGCTAAGGTACTGCTGAGGAAGGAAGAATTAGAGAGGGCCATTACGATAATTGCCTCAGTAACTTAGGAAAGTGCAGGAGAGTCTAGAAGCCACAGTACAAGGTATAGCCAAGTGAACCATGTGAAAAGTGGGAAGTGCAGGGATGAAGCAGGGGCCATATGTCTCAGCAAGAGGCTATGTTTTAAGATCAGCGGCGTAGACTGGGAAGGGAAGGAAAGGGAACATTGTTTAACCAGGAGTAGCACACTAAGCCAAAGCTTGTTTCCAGATGCGACCTGGGAGCACAAGGAAGTTAAGGACTTGTTCAAGATCAAACAGTATGCACCTAGGCGGCTGTGGGATTGAAACCCAGGTCTTCAGATCTGCAGCTCAGAGCCTTAACCCACAGTGCTATACTGCCTGCTATTTTGTCAGGAGTTGGCCAGAGACGCTGAAAGTGGAACTTTACTTAGCTCTAAAAGAGTGTCTGAATCCACTTTGGCTCTGAATGAGGGGCTGGAACCTCATCATTGCTCTGAAATAGGGCAGAATGTATACTGTAGTTCTGAAAGACTCTGATAGAGAAGGATTACTTGTAAAATGTGGCTGAATAAATTATGATCTTTGGATTTTACATATGAACTTGTAGAGTTGGTTATTCAGTAAAGTTGGTGTGCTCAAAGACTTTTGCCATTTGTGGTTCTTTGCTCACAGCAGATCCTGGGTGCCACACCATACCGTAGCCAGGGTGGAGCAAACTAGCAGCATCTTGATGGAATATATAGGAACATTCAGTGAAGCAGACATGCTCTTAGGCATGTGAGACTCTCTGAGCTATGTCTGTCCCACTCCAAGGGTTACATAGGTGAGGGAAGGAGGGGTTCTTGTTACACAAGGGAGTATGGTGAATTACCTATCATAATTGGTTTTGTTGTATGAGAATTCAGTTTGGTTTCTCTGTACCATTTTAGACACCAACAAGCTTTAGCTTGTGAAACTTCTTGTGGTCACGCATGTTTCTTTCTGCATTTGATAAAGTTTAAAGTTACATTCACTCTGAGTGATTCAACTGCATAATGTCACTGATGATGTCAGTGATAAGGCTTTTAGGGCTTGGCTAGGGTTTCAGATGTATACAAGCATTGGTTTGATTCCCAGTGAGGCACATTTTTTCTTCCTCATTACAGTTTATGTTGTATGAGAGAAATTTTAGATGTCGTTGCTGGTGTCAGTGAGATTGTTTCAGCAGGGCTTGAAATAAGAGTTCAGAATATGGAACTGTTAAGTTCTATTTTGCAGTTAACGTAGTTAGTCCAGGCTGAAGCTTTGAGGCTTGTGTAGGTATGAATGCAACTTTGTGGAAGCATTCCTTCCAGCTGGTAAGAGTTCATTACTAAACCACTGCAACTGTGTATGGGGATCTATTTTGCATTCATTGCAGGCTGTGAATTCCAATTGCATGCATCTCTGTGAGAAACCTTATGTCTCACCATGTGGAGTGATAGCACACTGGCAGACCACCAGAACAGTATTTTGGGGACATCGGTTCAATTCCAGGGTATCCTGTGACAAGGGCATCCGCTATTGAGCACTTTCAAAGGGTGACTCAATAACAGCACCTGTTCACAGGGCTACTGGACAGGGAAGGCGAATAATGTATGAATATAGCAACATCCTGTTGCTATATGTACATGCCGGGGAGGCGAACATGCTGTGTGATGGGTGGAAGGGAGGGAGGGTTTGTGCAGTGTGGCGTGATGGTGGACTGCCGAGATGGCCATGTGTCATGGTGGGTTCTTGACAGGCTAGGGTTGGGAGGGTGCTGGGTTCGATTCGGGTGCATTGGTATTTTAGCGGTCCAGGATTTCACCTTTTTTTGTTTTCATCCCCTGACACCCCAGAGTTGAGACTCTTTTAGTAGAGGGGTGCTGGGGGCACAGTCCCACATCAACAAAAAGCTATGTTTTCAGTGTCCTTTCACTCTGTGCATGAGTGTACTTCTCCAAAATTGATTTTCACCGATGTACTCTCCCTCTAACGGCAATCGCCATTCTGCAATTGCCAGTATCACATAGAACCAGTTCCCAGTGGGGCATATTTTTCTTTCTCAGTACAGTTTATGTTGTATGGGAAAAGTTGTTAGATGTCATTGCTAATGGTAGTGATAGGGTTTCAGCAGGGCTTGACATAGGGTTTCAGAACATGGAACATCCATACTTTGGTGCCACTCAGTACCATTGCTGCTTTGATTATTATTGTATTTCAGGAGACTAATGGTCAAAGGCCAACAGAGGTAGGTTTTAAAGACATGAACATAGTGTTGAGTCAGTTTCTTTCAGAACTCTGGAAAGGCAGATCCACGGCATGAGTTCAAAGGAACAAAAACCTCTCACCAACAGACTTGGACAGGTGTGGAGGATGGACTACAAGCACTGGAGGCAGAGAGAAGCGCACAGGAAGTATGGGGCTTGAGCAAGCCAAACAGGTAGGAGGTGCAAAGACACAGGGTCATGCAGGGTTCTGTCTTATAGACAAGTTATTTATAGTTTGTTGTGCCTAGTTAAACAAAATGAGGCGATGGGCCATAAATACTGTACTACACTATATCATAAAGGTACAGTTAAATAGCTGGCATGCACTCACTCTGTTGATATATTTGTCTGATTAATAAGCAGCCATTTAGGGACATCTTGGAGTGCAACATTTGAAAAATCTGAGTCTGTTTATATTCTTAATACAAGCAAAATGTTTTCACGATATAACTGTAACTGTAAGTAATGCCTAAAATCCTTAAAGTTGGCAGCCTTTGACGAGATGGCACTGCAGGGAGGGGTAACTCATCTGAGCAGTCAGGTTTTACCTATTGCCCTCAACACAGATTGAGGTAACTTTACTCATATTTTTTTTGTTGTTGTTCATAAAGGGCTGCAGGTGTTTTGGGAGGGTACATGATGATGTTTATGGGGGCCCAACTGAACTGCCAAGAGTTACCTGTATTGGTCCCCAAAATGAGCTGGGTTAGGAGCAGACTGGAAATCCTTTCCTTGCCGCAGAGGGCTGTGGGGAGCAGGTTTCAGAATGAGGTGTGTTTCAAAAGAGGATATTATTCTTGATGGATGCCAGATAAGAATGTTTTGCCACAGGAGGGCCAGTAATAGTGTGGTCGTCAGGAGCTTACTGGGGTTAGCCTATCCCTGGCTCCTGGAGAAGGCTAAAGAGCTATTTCTATTTTGTGGAGTATGCATAGCCTGACAAGGGCTTGATAGTCTTTATCCAGTGCCGAGTATCATATAGTCCATTATATGTGATACCACGGGAACTAATATTTAATACTCACACAGTCCTAATTTCCACTGAGGTGTTTTCCTACATATATGAAAAGTGAACATGTAGACAAGTGTCACCAAGAAATTTGGGCAAAATAAATAATTCATCTGTATCATATGTCTAAAAAGAATGTGGAAGTTCTGTCTTATAATACCCCAAAACAAGAGCAGAGACTTCCCAGTGGCCAACAAAGAGAAAGGCAGGGCTCCCCAGTGGCAATCCATGTGATAGTTTTACTAGACAGTCTCCAGCAATGTAAGTGGAGAACTCCCCACCGCAGCATATGAGATAAAAGGGATAGAGTTCCCAATCTGAATGCAGTTCTGCTGGTTTTTTAGGCTTGGGAGTGGAGAGACTCTTAGTGGCAAGTGAGCAAATAGAACTGAGTTCCCCATTGGTGGGTTGAGAGGTAGTGCTACCAAGTTAAGAAATGTGGAGTGGGCACTTGGTTTAAGGACTAAGGAGTAGAGTCTGCCCAGCAGCAGATACAAGGAGAAAGGACACGAGTTCCCTGTACTGGTTGATTCCATGTCCTCGCGGTGATTGCGGAATAGCGATCGCTATTATAATTTGTTAGCCATCGCCGAAAAATTAATTACGTGATACACTACTTCCTAGCGAGAAAAAATGGTGCCGAGACCTATGGGTTTTATTTTTAATGTGGGGTATGCCCCCACACCCTCCCACTTATGGATTCTCAACTCAGGAGGTGCATGTCAGGGGTGTGTGAAAAATTTAAAAACTGAAAACTGCCTGCCAGCACAAAAAAATGCGCGCACTGCACTGTGCCGACCCAAACTGTGCACCCTGCATCTCTTAGCCAACCACCCTCCCACCACACTAGCAGACCAGCTCGGCAGCTGCCTGCTACACCCACTACCACATACCATCCCTCCTTTGCCCCCCACACATATACGTTGTACTTCCCATTGTAGTATTTTGCCCACCCAGTATCCAGTTGCCCCCAGCTGGGTAGCCGTGAACACAAGCGCCATAATTGAGTCACTGCTTTTGTAGGCACCCAGTTTTGGTCACTTTGTTCACTGGATACCGTGCATCGTTAGGTTACATTTCTCCATCCAGGAGTATCATGTTATTTGCTTTACAGAGAGAAAGAAGAAAGGAATGGAGGTGTAAAGAGAGCAGGAATCCCCACCGCCTACAGAAATGGAATGAGGGAGTAGTTCCTTGTGGCTAATTTGAGAGTATCTGGGACTGTTTTGAAAATAGGGAGCAAAGTCTCCACAGCAGCAGAGCTGTTAGGAGGAGAACTTTAATGTTGTTTAAATATTGGAAAATGTAAGTTCCTTTAAATGGTACCAGCACTGGGCATTGTCAAAGTCTAGCTAAATGAGAATTCCAACTGATGGACTGGGATGCAAAAGAGTACTGTGTCATCTGCATACATGTGTTTGTGTAAGGAGACAGATTGAGGGAGGCCATTTCAAAAGTAGAAAAAAGATGGGGCCAAGAATGGAGCCTTGGGGACAACAGATCTGATAGTCAGGGGAGGATAAGGTGTCTCTGATCTGGACTGAGTGGCACTGGTCAAAAGAGTAGTAGTGGAATCACTTGATCAGGTCAGACAGTCCCTTCCTCTTAGATTATACAGTAGGAGGGATGGACCACTGTGTTGAAGACCTTAGCCAAATCAATATAAATGGCTGCTGTAATTTGCCCTGGTTCATACCTTTCAGAATGCAGTCAGTGACCCAGATGAGGGTGGAAACATTGGAGTGATGCTTACAGAAACCACACTGGAAAGGTGAGAAAAAGGAGAAAGAGTCAGGGAAGGAGATGAGTTGGGAGAAGAGACTTTTCCTGCACCTTAACCATGGCAGGGAGAGGGATATGGAATAATAATCCCAGGGGATGAGTAGTCCCCTGTTGTGAGGCGGAGGACTTTAGCATGCATCCAAATCAAAGTGGCAGTTCTGAATTGAAAGGAGAGGTTGAGGATGGAGGCAATAGGAGCAGTGACAGCAGGAGCAGACAGGTGTAATAGTTTTGTATCCTAACCATTAGGGCTGTTCTCTTTGGAGAGCTTGAGAGAGTGTAGATCAGAAAGGCTAGCCACAGCAAAGACTGGGGTAAAACAGAGACACAGGAAGAGAATATGGTAGAGTGGAAAGAGAGGAGGTTTTGAGAAGGGATTGGTTGAGAGGAGAGCAAGGAAGTGAGAGGAGGCGAGAGCCAGGAGGTGAAAAAGTGATTAAAGCATCGGCAGTCTCTGAGGGTTCAGAGGCGGGAGGGCTTCCCACATAAACATGGGGGTGGCTGATTGGGGTTGGATGGACAAACAAGGAATGGATTGCCTTCCAGAACTTATCAGAGGAGTTCAAGGTTGTTCTGGAGGTTGGTGGAGTAGTTAGATTTGGGCTCCTGGTGGCATCAGTGTTGGCCTTTCAGAGCTGTTTGTATATTAGCACATCCTCAGCAGAGCCCTGGACTCTGGAAGTGACAAGAGGAGCAGGAATACAAATCTGGAGAAACATATGCATTTGCACTATCATATGGACAAACATGAAGAACCGCACTGTCTTAAGCGCAATATGGAAGTACAGCGACGGGTATTAGAGCTATATGAAAATATCACTACCTCTGTCGCTGTGGAATGGAAGATGTAGTGGGGAAAAGGGTTTTGAGCACTTGGTTGAGTGCTTGGTCGAGCTGCTCCTATGGTGGAGTGGCCAAGGCACGTGACCCAGCAGTAGGCAAGGGGGAGACAAGAGTTTGAAACCCTGCTTGAGGGAAATTTATTTTACTTCCATCTGTGGCCATGAGTAAGTGCCTCAATGTGGATTTTAACCTGCCCTCTGTCCACACCCTGTCTGAGTTGATTACAGTTATTCTGGGGGTATGGGGCAAAGCCTCCTATGTCGGGGTGTGGTGGTGGAACCCCCACAAAAAACTAAAAATTCATTGGGTGTCACGGTACTTTGGTGCAGTCGACATTATGTACCACTGCTGTGTTGCTGCAGCTGTTGTCTGTTTCCTTGTGCGGTTTCATCTGCAACATTATGACCCGCAAGGTTACTAAGTTTTAATTTTTAAATGGAGGGAAAAGTCAGATTTTGGGGAGAAATCAATTAAATCCTCTGTTATGGACCCTGAATAGATGGAGAATTTATCTTTTGCTCCCTTTGTGATTTAAAGAAAGTCACTTACCCTTTCAATGCTTCTCAAAACAGCCACTGACTTGCTGTGTGACCTTTGCATATCCTTTTGACCTCCTGTGATTCAATCCTTCCAACAGTTGTAAAACTGGATAGGAGTAGGACCTGTAATATTTCACTTTAGTTGCTTCTTACTGGATTGCTGGTTTTAGGAATGACTGGACACCATAAGTAACTTCTAACAGCTCTGAGGTTTATTCAACAAACATACATTAGATAGATCAGCAGGCCTCAGCAGAACCACCACTACAATCTGCTCGTGCACTTTCTAAACCCAGTTTCCACCCAAGACATACCATTAGCCCAAAACTGCAGAGGGATGTGGACTAAACCATTCTACACTGTTACGTGGGTAAGTTACCATATACTACATCTCCCCTTCTAGTAAAAGAAATCAATTACCTTGATTTCGGTTTGCATATCAATGACAAATAATTACCAAGCACTATTAACATAATGGTTGAGTCTTACTTTGAGATGAGTTAGGGTCTAAAGTCACTGGTACTGAGCTCTGTTGAAATAAGTCTTTACCACTGACTTAAGTCATAACAAAATCACTGAACCTCTCAGGAACTTTAAGCAGACGCCCTCTTCTGGTCATTCGAGTAGATTGCACACTGGGTACAGGCTCAGGACTTTCTGGAAAAGTGTCATTTAATACAACAGGTTCCATCTCAGGTTGCTCATACTCTTGACAAGTGTCCTGTTCCTGGCTGTTGTCCCTGGATTCCACTGTTTGTGACAATATGGATTCAGTTGACTCATCTGCCTGTTGCTCTTCAGCCCAAAGTAACTGTTCGGTCTCTCCTCAGGTGTCTCCTGTTCCTGCAGTATCGCTATCCTGCAGGTGTAATCACACTATAGGATCTTGGCTCATCGTGATTCTTTCCACTGTAGCAGGTTGCCACCACTAAAAGTCTCTATGCATACCCTTTCCTTCTCTGAATGGAGTAAGTGGAACTGCATTCCTGTCGTAATACTGTTTCTGTCTTTTCTGTAGTCTTTTCGGACATTTATGTGCAACCTTTGGTATTTCAGGTCGCAGTGCCCTTGCACTTGCAGGTAATGTTGTCCTCAACATTCTGCCCATTAACAACTGGAGAAGGTGTACAGTTCAGTCCTGTGACTGGTGTATTTCTAAGACTGAGCAATGCGAGATGTGGATCGGTCTGACCTTGCATGGATTTCAGAAAGATTATTTTACTGTTCTGGATCATTCTTTCAGCTAAGCCATTAGATTGTGGGTATCCTGGGCTGGAATGTGTCATTCTGAATTCCCACAACTTTGCAAATTGCTTCATTTCATGACTTGCAAATGGTACATGATCTGCTACCAGTTGTTTTGGAATTCCATGTCTTGCAAATACAGCTTTCAGTTTTGCAATAACTGCAGCTGCCGTCTTGTCAGGCATTCTCAGAACCTCAGGGTATTTTGAAAAATAGACCACTACTATTAAGTAGGAGTATCCTCTAAAGTCAGAAATGTCTGCACCAAGCTTTAACCATGGCATGTCAGGTATCTCATGTGGACACATTGGCTCTTTATGGTTTCTGGGCAAGAGTTCCTGACAAGGTCCACATGCTTCAGCCATCATTTCTACTTCTCAATTCATGCCTGCCCAATACATCACAGCTCTGGCTTGTGCCTTTGACCTTTGTATTCTTGATGTGCTGTGTGAGGTCTTTGTAGCATATCTGTTCTCAGCTCTTTGGGTATGGTGATTCTTTTACCCACCATTATGAGTTCATTTTCTATGTATATATTGTGTCTCATGGGCCAATAGTGCTGAAGTTTGATGCTAACTTGTTTTTTCCTGTTAGGCCATCCTTTGAGGTGCATTTCTTTAAGCAACTGTAAATCACTGTCCCTTTGTGTGGCCTGTTTTAGCCCCTCTAACATGCTGTCAGGCAGTGTCTCTGTTGCTTGGACTGAGTATATGACCTTTTCACTACTTAGATCAATGTCTCCTCTGTTGGTTTCTTGGTACTGCCCTAGACAGAGTGTCTATAATCAGAATATCTTTCCTGGAGTATATATTACCTGTATGTCATTTTTCTGTATCTGTAACAGCATCCGCTGCAATCTTGCTGGGGCCTTTCCAATTGGTTTGTTCAGTATGGACTGTAGTGGCTTGTGATCTGACTGTATTTTCGCTGACCTTCCATAAACATACTGATGAAATTTCTGTAGAGAGAACACAATCGCTAGCAACTCTTTTTCTGTCTGTGCATAGTTTCTTTCAGCACTGGACAATGACCTAGATGCATAGCTATTGGTCTGTTTCTTTGTAGTAGACAAGCATCTAGTCCGTTCCTTAGATGCATCTGCTTGGATTTCAATGTCCTCTTTTGGATCAAAGAATTTTAATGCTGGTGCAGAAGAAATAGTCTCTTTCAGCTTTTTAAGGCTTCTTCCTGTGCTGGCTGCCACTGCCACATGACATCTTTTTGAGTAGCTGCCTTAGTGGTGCAGTGAGGTTTGCTTCATTTGGAATGTACTGCACCAAGTATCGAGTCATTCCTAACCGTCTCTATAGTGCTTTTTATCTTCTGGAGGGCATCTCGGCTATTGCTTCTACTTTGGTTTCATCAGGCTGTAGCCCATTTTCGGTTATAATGTGCCCCATGTATTTCACCTCACTCACCAAATACTATATTTTGTTACTATTGAACTTTACATTGAGTTTCACTGCTCTGTCCATTACTTTTCTCAAAATATTGTCATGTTCTTCCTTGATAGCTGCGCTATAAGCATGTCATCAGCTATGACAAAAACACCTGGTATGTCCCGAAGTGTTCAGCATTTCTCTGCTGGAATACTTCACTCACAACCGTATACCAAATGGAAGTCTGTGAAATTTGTACCTTCCCCATGGACTGTTGAATGCTACAGGTCTGCAGATTCGTCATCTAATTTGATCTGCCAGTACCCATCTTTTTCATCTAGAATTGTAAAAAACGTTTTACCTGCAAGCTTACTCTGAATATCCTCCAATGTGGGGATGGAGAAGTGATGTCTTCTGATAGCTTTATTTAAGTCTCTAGGGTCCAAACACACCCTGAGCTCACCATTTTCTTTTCGGTAATTACAAGGCTATTTACCCATGTTGTAGGTTTTCTTACCTTGCTAATCACCCAATTTGCTCCAGTTGTTCCAGTGTCTGTTTTAGTCTGTCCGTGATTGCATATGGGACTTTCCTGCACCCATGTATTACAGGAGTAACATTTGGGTCAGTATGCATGTGTAAACTCCTGGGAATTCTCCTAGGCCTTCAAACACTGTTTTATATTGCAAGAAGTTCCTCTTTTGTGCTTGGTGGCTTGGTTTTAGTACCTTTATTTTGCAAATCAGATTCAGGATGACACATGCCTGTTGACCTAGTAGAGAAGCTCCGATGTATTAGTGACATAAAACTACAGATTGGCTCCTCTGTCTTATGTCTTACACTTAGCATCACTCTCCTTCAGAATTAATTTGTCTCTCCATATGCCATTAGGATAGTAGTGGTCGACTTGATTTGTACCTTGCATGGAAACTGCGCAATCACTTCTTTAGTCAGTATATTGACTTCAGCCCTAGTGTCCAACTTGAACTTACTGTAACTGGCTGTCCCATTATCTTCAAGGTAGTGTACCACCCTTCATCTGGTACTTGAGTCCCACTCCATTTCTTGTTTTCTTTTACAGCACCCACAAATAGTGCTTCTATCCCTTTGGTCATTTTCTCATGAGGTTTGTTGGACTTTTGGACCTGCACATTTTGCATAATGGTTAAGGCCACCACATTTATGACATTCTTGTCCATACGCTGCAAGCCTTTAGGCGCATGTCCCTTGCCACACCTCCCACATGTGTTTGATTTTGGTGCACGTGTTGGTAGCTGGTGGTCTGGTTTTTGGCCTGTATTACCATTCTGCCTTGAACAATAATTCTAAATGCTTCCATAACCTCTGCTGCTTTTTAGCTTGTGGGTCAGCACACGTTATATTGAGGGGTATTGTACACCTCAAGGGCCTTCATCCGATCGTGATAGCAGGACAGCAATTTTCATTTCTCTGACTTATCATCTAATCCCATGGCTGTGAAGTACAGACTTAATTCTGTGCCCAACATCTCCAGTTTTCTGCAAGATTTCTGGTCAACAGTAGTGGTGGAGGTAGCTTAAATTGCTCCATACTGCCAAAAATACTTTGTTATACAGTCTTTAGTAAGCTTTATGTACTCACTTTTGTTTCTTTTCTTGGCAGCCCAAACTTTTCTTCTTTCTTGCAACTGCAGCATTGCAAGTTCACTTCGACACCATATAATATTTCACTTTAGTTGCTTCTTACTGGATTGCTGGTTTTAGGAATGACTGGACACCATAAGTAACTTCTAACAGCTCTGAGGTTTATTCAACAAACATACATTAGATAGATCAGCAGGCCTAAGCAGAACCACTACTACAATCTGCTGTGCACTTTCTAAAACCCAGTTTCACCAAGACATACCATTAGCCCAAAACTGCAGGGGATGTGGACTAAATCATTCTACACTGTTACTAGGGTAAGTTACCATATACTACAGGACCCCACTGAAAATAAATGGTCACTTTTCTGAATATATTTACATGAATTTTCAGCGGTAACAAGAATAGGAACTTTAAAATTTATGTACCACAAATTTGTGCCAATATTTTATACATGTAAGGCTTTTAGCCTGAAGTTCAGTTAGTGGGGGGGATAGCTCCTACTGCATCCCTATTTAAACATTAGGCTTCCCTTGCTCTGCTTCAAGTGTTTAACCCACCTGGGCACTGCAGGATTATGTTCTGTTTCTGCTTTCCCGTTGTTCTTGTTCTCTCGCCCCTTTCCCATTTCTTTGCTCAGCCTCCATTCTCATTTTCTTTCCCTCTGCTGTGCCACTTCCGGTGTCCCTCCCCTTAATTGTTTTCTCCCGTCCTCTGTCTTGTGTTTTGCTTGCATCCTGTCCCTTCTCACTCCTTTGTCTTCCCTCCTAACCTTCCCTTATGTGCTCTCCTTCTCTGGCTATGGGCATTTCTCCTTGTTGCTCTTCCTGCCTCTCCCTTTCTGCTTCTCCCGGCCACTGTCCCTGCAGCGCTCAGTTTCTAGTTCCTCTGCCTGGAACCTTCTCCGCCGCCTCTCCTGGATGCTCTCCATCGTCTGCTTCTGGCCGGCTTGCTTTGCACTGCTCCTCAGGGCCCTTGCCTTGTTCCTCTTCTGCCTTGGATCCTTGGTTGCTGCTCGGCCTGGGTCCCTGCTCCACGGCCCCTTCTGCTTTGGCTGCTGCTGATGTCCTGTGGTCATTGGGGTCCCATTTGTCTTTCCGCTTCTTTTTGGGGCTCTACCTGCCCCATCGCCCTGAATAACTCTGCTACCTCCACCACTTTCAGCTGCACTAATTTTCAGGAGTGAACATCAACGTGAACAGCATATACGCCTACTTTTTCAACTCCAGCACAGTGTGCCTGATTCACGGTGCCTATGAACTCTGTGTTACCAGGTAGTTTAAATAACAACCTTCTACTTTACCTCACTTGATTGGACATGGATATTCTGGCCAGGTAATTCCACCATTAATGTACTTTTAGGATTGAGGCGGCTCTACAAGCTGAGGTCCCGAGTTTCTGGGATAGGTGAGGTAAAGGCAGTATCATCACTAGTGCATTTTCCTTGATGTTTGCTTTTGCAGACAAATAACTGATAAGATAAGGTAATGACAAGTAACAAGAAGAAAGTAGAAAGTAAAGTAACTGGTGCACAGAATGGAAATCGCTGGGACGTATTAGCTGTTCCATAAGTGCTGTGCTGAAGTGGTGGATTGGAGGCAGCATCACTTTCAATTCAATTCCAATTTAAAATAGCAGTATTAGTTGCAAAGCCTACAATATTATTTAAAGGGCAGGGACACAGCTCTGCATTCTGCCATTATTCCATCAAAACCAGCACTGCAACAGCTGAGGAATCCCATATTTATTCTTAAGTGTCATACCCAAGTGCCTTACCCACTTCAATAGTCTTTTCCGTCTATAGGACCATATTTTACATCTGTATTAGGTGAGTGACTGATGAAGCTAGGGTTTGCATCTTCATTTACTTCTCCAGAGCATATGAGCGGACAATGAACAGTGCCATGGCCTTTATATATGGTAGTTAAGGTGTCATATTAGGAACAACCCCTGTCATCATGTCCGTATTTATTTTCAGCTATAATATACCCCTATCCATTTTATTCAGAGATGACATGCCCATCTGTGAGCCAATGCTGCAGTGGCAGACCACAGGGGATACAGCCATCCATAATTCATACAGTGTTATATCATGGCGATAGCAGACCACATGGGGTCCCACCATCTCAACATACTCTATGGAGATGGCGGATCACGTGGGTCCCACCATCCCAAATACTCACTACTCCATACCATGGCAATGAAGGACCACATTGGGTCCTGCCATCCCAACATACTCTATTGTGGTGGCGGACCATATGGGTCCCGCTATCCCAAACATACTATACTCCATAGCATGGTGATGGCAGACCACATGGAGTCCCACCATCCTATGGCAGCCCTGGGAAGCATACAATGGGGATCTTGCCTCTTACCTTGAACTACTCCAATGAACTGCAATGGCGGACCACGTGGGGTTCCCCATCCTGATAGCTGTACTGTACCTGAGAAACAGACATATCCACTAGGGATCTCATTCATTCCTCTCTCCTTCTCTTGGACTACTCAAGACTACGACAATGGCAGACCACTTGGGGTCCTGCCATCCCAACCATGGTCTCACTAGTCTTTCTTGGATTCATTCATAGTACAAGCAATGGCAGGCTTGTGAGAAGGTTCTGTCAGTCCTATATAGTAGGGATGGATGGATATCTGACCGATAAAAAATCTGATTGGATATTAACATTTGTAAGTTGAACTTTTCCTTTCAGATATTTTGCCTTTAAGATGGCGGAGTATGTTAATTACTTAATTGAGCACCTGTTAAATGGTTGGTAAGTTCTGCTGTAGTGGTAGGAGTGGTGAAACCTGTAGAGAGAGGCGAGCGGCGAGATCGAGCAAACTAGACCGAGATCACGGTGTATGCTGCTGTGACCCAGTAAGACTGAGACGTCAAGTAAAAGTCTGGTATGGACTCATTTTATTGTGGACAAAGACAATGAATCCAAAGCTAAGTGCTGTCTTTGTCTGACTCCTACATATATCAGTCGTGGTTCTTCTTCTAAAAGTTTTGGCACATCAGGCTTGCTCAGTCACCTTAGAAACAAGGACAGAACAGAATACTCTGAGTTGCAAAAGAAAAGGGGAACGATGAACCCTGGGATGTGTTCTCACAATCAAATGATCTGCCAGAAGATTGTACATTTTCTATTTTTTATTAATTTTCTCTCTGTCACACAACTTTCTTAACTAATAGCCTGTACCCTTTCCATTTACAGCTTCAGCCATTGATGGTACACCTCTGAAATACAGAACTGGACTCATACTTATCAGAGAGCATTGTGCATAAGAAGTCAACCCCAGACTCACTGCTTTTTGGAAATCGCATGCTGTGCTTTACCTGACTCTAGCAAAGATAGCAAAAGTTATTTAGCACCGCCCACAAGTGTCCCCAGCGAACAGGTCTTTAGCGTGGCAGGTGACATTATTAGCGCACCAAAGATCACGTTTATCACCAGACATTGCCAACATGCTTTTGTTTGTTAAGCACAACTTAAATAACTTTAAGTGATAGGTTATCCGATGATGCCTGATGGCCGCACTTTAAGACTAAAATGATATCCTTTTATAGAGTTACTCACATGGGGAGCCAGAACCAATCAGTCAACTTTCCCATTTGCTGGTTATACCTTCCAGCACTAGAGGAGCCTGCACTCAGTTTCTACTATCTCTCTAATGATATATCACTCACAAGCATGATCCTTGCTATACTGGTACTCCTCCTACCACGGCACTCACTGCTCACGCTCCGACCCTTTTTATCTCCCACTGATCTGCCCTCCAAACCACAATCCCCACTCAATTCCCTGTTTTTCCTCAGCTTATTGCACATCTACCCTCTGTCCATCCCCCAATTCCATCCTGTACCCTGACTACCGCACCATCCTCCAAATCCATCCCGAACTCTGGACTACCACTCTACCCCCACCCACCCACCCCTAAGCGCTACCCCCAGCATCGTACCCTATCACATGTGGTCAATCTCCGCCAGCTGTCCTGCCTCTTTTCTCTTCCCATCCCATGCACATCCTGTGAGGTCTCGCAGCTGCATATGCACCTCACCCTCACCAACCACTACCCCTGTGAGGTGCCTTAATCGCTCTGCTGCTCCTGCTCTCCGCAATGTGCACTTAACCCTGGGCCTGCCAACTCTGCCATGCCTAAGCCCACCGTGGTAGTGGCCTCCAAATTGCTTTCATGAACATATGCAGTCTCCCCAAAAACTGCAGCCCTCCAATGCTGGGTTACGAACACTCCCTGACATCCTCATGCTTGCAGAGACCTGGCTCTCCCGCTCATGCCTGACTCAGCTGTCTCTCTACCAGGCTTTTCCCTGTTCAGGGCTGATAGGTTGGGCAGGCGGGGAGGGTGTGCTATCTACCTCGCGCGACTCGGTCCTGGGCCATGCCCTCCCTACCCCTGAGCTCAACAACAGGCGCAAGCCATTACTCTTAAGATCACTCCTTACCCTAGTCGTGGCCCCCTTTACTCTAACCACGGCTATATACCCCCGTAGCACAAAAATTAGCGTCACCTCCTCCTTGACTATCTGTCCTCCTTACCCCAGAAGGCTGAACAACTAATATTGGGTGACTTAGCACCAACTGGCTCAGTTCCTCGTCTGATACTATAAAGGATGAGCTTGCAGCCCTTGACCTGTCTCAATTGGTCACCCGGCCCACTCGTCTTAACAAAGCAAGGAACCAGCTCCCTCTTGGACGTAATCCTCCTCTAACCGCCACATAAAGTGGCATCCGTACTTTTCCTTGCGGACTCACTTAGCGACCACTCCCCGCCATCTGCTTTTGGTACTCCCCCACTCTCAGCCCTGTGTACAGCAGCTCCCCACAACGCAGGTTTCTCCCCAGGGGTCTTGACAACCTCAAACACCACCTTGCACTAGTCAACTGGACCCCAGTGGCCTGTGCTCCAGACGTAAACTCTGCACTAACCTACCTCACCACAGCCTTCATCCACACCTGTGATCAGTTTGCCCCCATCATCACATCTAGGAAAAAAATGGTCAGCTGCATGGATATCCCTGCACTGATCCAGCAACAAAAGCGGGATAATCTCTGGCACATAGCAAATGACTCTGGTAGAGTGGCTGACAGACAAGCTCAGGGCAGCCCGTAACCAATGCACCTGGGCCATCAAGCAGGCAAAAGCTAAACACTATCAGCGGCGTTGACATCCACCTGGGGCTCATCCAGAGCCTTCTGGGACAACATTAAAGAACTGAATGGTAAAACCCGCTCCCTCCTCCGTCTCAGATTGACATAAGCGGGCTGTCTCGACAGACCTAACATGTATTGTTGACTGCCTTAATAAAACCTTCATGGACCTAAGTGCAGTTCTCCTGCCCACTTTTTGACCCAGTTACCATGTCCACCCACACTCATCTCAAGGCCACTATTCCGCTTCCAGACGATCTCACCACTGATGCCAAACCTTTTTTATACAGTCACTCGCTCCCATAACCCAAGTGATGACCCTCTTGACTCCAAGATGTCCGCCTTACACTGGATGTCATGCTAATCCCCCTCACGCTATCATAAACAAATCCTTATGCTTAGGTCAATTCCTGGATGCTTGGAAGCACGCTGAAGTAATCCCCATCCATAAGTCTGGGGACGTGTGCTACCAAATAACTATAGGCCCATCTCCATCCTCCCCATCCAAAGCTTTAGAAAATAGTATCCACACAGCTCACAGAATACCTATCTAAGCACAACCTTTTTATGTCCTGAGCAACATGGGTTTCATCCTGGCCACAGCACGACCACTGCCCTTCTGGAATTCTCCACCACATACACTCCAGCTGACAAGGGTCTACTTGCTGGGGCAGTATTCATAGACCTATCTAAGGCATTCGACACGGTGTGCCACCCTGCTGTTAAACTCTCTATCCCAACTGGGACTCTCTTCTGGCCCATTGAATTGGTTCTCTAGCTACCTGCATAACAGGTCTCAAGAGTTAAACTAAATGGGACCCTCTCCTCCAACCTACCGGTACTCTCAGGGTCCCGCAAGGCTCCATCCTTGGACCCACCCTTTTCAGTCTATTCCTAAACACCCTCCCAAACTCCTGTTCCAGCAAAATACTGCTCTACACTGATGATGCAGTAATCCTAGCATCACACCCTGACCGCCTCCTACCCAAGGCACACTGCAAAGCCTTCCACCAAGCCTAAAATGGTTCAATAATCATCGACTAGTCCTGAACCTGAAGAAAACAAAGTCCATGCTGTTCTCACATCAGCAAAACAGCGCCAAGGACACTCCTTCACATCACCACCAGCATGCTCCTCCCACTAGAACAGGTAATATCCTATAAGTACCTGGGCATCACCTTTGACCCAGGCCTTACATTCCACACCCACAAAGCCCTGTCATCGACCATGAACTCCAGGATCGGCTCCTCTACCGCCACAAAGATTGCCTCCCGAATCTGCATTAAAACTAGCCATTACCTCATCGGTGTTGTCACTGGCCGACTACGGACTTCCCTATTTATGCAGCGGCTGATCCCACCTTCTTATCTAAGGTCCAGACCTCTATTAACAAAGCCTGTAGGCTCCTTACAGTGCTAACAGCAGAACTCACACCTGTCTGCTATACTCTACCACCAACATACTCACTCTTGAGGAAAGACTGAAATATCATACCTGCCTGCTGGCCAAAATCCATGTCAGGGCTTTGCCCACTGGTCTCTGCACCTCTGCAGCTGGCGGTCCGGCCCTGCCAACCCGTAACTCCATCGCAGCCACCTTCATAGTTCCCAGGGCTAGGACCTCTGCTGCCAAAGATCCTTTCATCATAAAGCCCCCTCTTGGTTTAACTCCTTCCGAGGCTATCACTAAGATCCTGGGATTGGTGGGTTCAAAACCGCCCTCTGTCAACATATTATTGACAGTCGATGTTGTAAATGTCGATAGTTGACCAAAACCCTGCCCATATAGCCCTGTGCCCTTTGGATCCCTTAGATGACTGGATACTGACTGTAACAATGATGTTATATATTGATGTATAATATGCTATTTAACTGATCGTGTATCCCAACATATGCATGTACCTGTACAATTGCTGCCTGTAACTACTGCGTGTGCGTATCTCACCTGTATGTAATCCCTGTCCTAAAACCTCACTTATTGTTGTCTCCCCCATGACGAGGTACCTTTGTAAGCAGTGCGCTGACTCAAGGTTGTAAATCTGATTAATTCAATAAATAAATAAATAAAAATTAAACTTTTTACCGCATTCACTGTGTGATGATGTGATGTATGTGGGAGGGGTGCAATGGGTATTGGGAGCCAAAATATTCAACCCGATAAAATGTCATTCCGATCAGATACTGACCAGATAATATCCAGATCTGTTATCTGACTAGAATCAACAATTTGCCCACCCCTGCTATATAGACTTGCCCACTCTGGCATAACTTTATGCTCAACATATTTCTCTATCATCAACAGGCAATCTCAGGCAGGGTTTTGCCTTACCTCGGATCATACTATACTGGTGTTGGCGAACCAATATGGGGGTCTCGCCATCCCGAAGCTATCACACTCCATGAAGGGGCATTTCTCAGTACTCCAATGCATATTCATCTTTACTCAGGTGGCCTCTCATGGAGGTCGCCCTCCTTAGTCTCCTACCTGAGAGCTACGCTATTGACTTAGCATCAAACTTTGCATTCACTAGCATCGAACTATTGCATTCATGGACCTACATGAGAGTCCATGCTCCAGCTAGCCTGCATCTGGGTCTACCTTACTCTATGAAGTAATTCACTTATCGACTGCCATCTTCTGTTTGTTCCAGCTCCAGCCTAATTCTATGCCAGAGATCTCCGACAAGCACACTTCTATTCCCTGGACGTCCTAGGACAATTCTCTTTTCTGAGTACTCGATCATACCCTAATGTTATAATACCGTTCTACAGCCATGCAAATCTCCCAGATCTGCATAGACTCATGCTTCATCATCACATGCAGCTGGGATACACTCCTACCTTATCTCCGCTCCCAGTTATGCATTGCTTGGGACCATTTCTTCAGCTGTGAGCTACGTCCTTCAAATTGCAATTTAGCACCCGCTCCCAGCCATGCCGACTGTATACATACTCTATATATGCCTCACTTATACCTGCTTAGGACACTAATTTACCTTTGTCTCATTCAGACATCGCTCTAATATGAACCTCTTTCATTATCCGGGCGTTGATCTTCAGCATTTCCCTGCTCATCGTCAATCATGGAAACTGGACTGTTTGACCAGCAATTCAGACTTAAGAGCCTGGATATACCATAATGAAAAACTCAAGCCCACTTTTAGGATCAGTCTCCTTTTAGTATGCCCGAGGATGGGCAGGTCAGTAGCCACATGAGTGCGGGTGGGTGAAAGTGGTTTTCACCCCGTGGAACTTCGAAAATCAATGAACTTCCGCAGAGGTTTTGCAACTTCCACTTGTGGTGGAGTGGAAAACTTCAGTGAAAGTTATGGGTAAAATTTCGCCACATTTCCACCACCCATCCCTAGCCCTGGTGGCTAGTGGCCCCTCCCCATACCCACTCACGAGTACATATAGCTGGTCCCTCCTCCACTCACCAGCCACTGCCTAACAGCAGTAAACCTCCCTCGCTCCATATTGTATTCTTTCTAATTCCAGAGAAATTTCACCCACGGGCGCAGTCATCCTCAAGCCCCTGGTGGCTAGTACTCTCCTCCCACCCACCCCACATGTAAATAAAATATCCCTGGTGGCTAGTGGTCCCTCCCTCCACCCACCAGCCGCTGCGAAATTGTACAGTAACCCCTTTGTCTCCTTATTGTATTCTTTCTGATCCCTGGTGGTCTAGTGGTAATTGACAACAAGTAAAATCACCCTTTGTGTCCTGACCCCTCCCCATCCCAAATCCCTAGTCCCATAGCTATCCCTGGTGGTCTAGTTTGTTGGGTGGATGCCAGTTCACAAGAAGACGACATGCCCTTGGGTACCTCAGCAGAGACCAATGCAGAGGACAGCATGTCAACCATTTAAAATGGCATGATGATAAAGATGTTTCACAAATTGCTGCAATGAACAGAGGCCTTAGAGAAACTGAAGCAACAGAAAGACTCCAATGGCAAGACATCAAGGCCCAAGAAATCTAGAATGGCTGGCGACAGCCAGCATGATGATCCCAGTGGTGAGTCTTTGTCTGAGGGAGAATACTTGGATAAGGAGGAGGAGGAGGAAGAGAAGCAAAGGAAGACTTGGCTGCCAAATTGTGCCGCTTTGATGCCACCACAGAAATAGAGTGCTTTACGTAGACACTTAAATTTGAAGAACCAGAACCTGCTGAGGAGCAGAAACTGAACTCCCTTGTCTGGGAGAGAAAGAAGTCCACTAGTTCTTCCCATTATGCAAAGCTCTAGACAGATTGTTGTCTAAGGAATGGGACACACCAGATCCCGTGAGAGCGAGGGAAGGCCTCATTTGACAGAAGATACCTTCTCCCTGAGGATAAACAAGAGGAATGGCCCTTGCTGCCAAAGATGGATCCACAGATAACATCATAATAGCATCATTAAGTTACCAGATAGTTCTGCCATTGGAAGGTCCACCACATTAAAGGAGAAAACAGACAAGAAGGCTGAGGGTGCTAGGAAGATGGCACACAAGATGTTAGTCATGGCCATGAAAGCATCCACTTTATCTATTTACACCACATTAGCTATTCTCAGGTGACGTGAGGCTATTTAGGAAGATATGCCCAAGAGCAGAAAGCATAGGGCAACCATGGGCTTTGCACTTCAAGTAATCAAATATTTGGCAAATACCTCTATTGACAGTTTTAAGATGAAGTTCGGGTCACAGTCACCAACAACAGAATGGGGCATCATCTGTGGTTGAAACTATGGCAAGCGGAGCAAGAGTCTAAGAATATGTTAATTAAGCTACAGTTCAATGAGTAGATGTTGTTTGGAGCAGAACTGGAAAAATTTATCAAACAGAAGGGTGATGGCAAGGACCTGGGTAGAGGGGCTCCCTGCCTTTCCTTTTGCAGCAATAGGTTTCAGAACCATTCTCAGCGGGTCTGGAGAAGCAATTACTTCTAAGGGGAAAAACCCATAGTTTGGATTCAAACCAATTTCTTTAGCTGCAAAGGAGGCCAGATAAGTAATGGAAGAGGCAGTGGCAGGGCCAGAAATAGGGCCAGTTCCAGAAACAACACTCTCAACAGATCATTCCAGGCATAAGAGGACATGGGCCCAGGTCTCTGATCACGTAGTGGGAGGTCGATGCTACAATATGCCAGCACCTGGGCCAGAACGATCAAGAACAGAAGGATGCTGGAAGTAGTCTCCAAAGGTTGCTCCATTGAATTCAATCAAATTCCAAGGAACAACAGTTTTATTCAATCCTGCATCTCTCTGAGCAGGTCTACACTCCCACAGGTGCAGGCTCTGCTGAGCCAACTGCTAACAAACTGCACCATAGTACCAGTTCCATCTTTCAAGCGAGGATCAGTAGTGTATTCAACATTCTTTTACTTCCAAAGAAGACAGGGGACCTGTGTCACATTCTGGATTTAAAGTTCATAAATCAATTTGATACAGAAGATTCAAAATGGAAACACTGTGCATCACTATAGTGGCTGTCGGACGGGGCAATCTGTTAATGTCAATAGACCTGAAGGACACCTGCCTCCACATTCCAGTACACCCAGCTCATCATAGGTTTCTGAGATGCTGCATTTGAATCTGCATTTCCAATACAAGGCCTACCCTTTGGCCTCACTTCTACTTCTCATGCCTTTACAAAAGTCATGTCAGCCCTTGCAGCAAACCTGAGGAAGGAAGGAATCCACACCATCCCATACCCAGATGATTGGTTGATAAAAGCAAGGTCCAGGAAGCAGCAGTAAAGGCACAAGGAGAGCACAGCAGGTACTATCCCAACATGAATGGATCATCAACAGGGTCAAGAGCAATCTGAATCCATTTTACGTAATGCAATGCAATGCAGTAGGGAATTTCCGTGTCCTGGCCAAAGTTCCTCATTCACTCAAAATGCCACCAACAGCTTAATCTGGTTCAAGGTCAGTTGGCATTCATATGTATCCCCAATCCTCGGTTGTGCCTGAAAATAGCAGATTTGTCTAGTGCACTTACCCGGTCAACAAAAACTAAAAAACTAAAGTGCTACCACTGGAGACGCAATATTTCACTCCCACAACTCCGGTGCTTTGTCAAGGTGAGCATAATGAAACTGGAGGCAGCATCACTGTTTTATCACCCAAGTGCAATTAAATAGTATATAGATACATATATCAAACTTTAAACATATATGAAACCTTATGCAAAAATATACAAAAAATACAGTATAAAAAATAAATATTAAAAATGCATATAGTGCAAAACTAGGCGTAACTAATAATTCACTTGATTATTTATTGAAAGTAATTTTATGATTGTGTTTAATGTGTGAGTTGACTGTAGCGAGGTCTGAGTGGTGATTTTTGTCAGTCAGAATATAGTACCAATTGAAACGTTTCCTAGTGACCTTACTTCTCCAACATCGTATGCATATTTGCATATCTGTGGTTGATTGTACAGTATGTGTTTACAGAAACCACACAAATTGAAGGTATCTGCTTTCTTGTATCATTTATGCATCCTGCATATTGTTCTTCATCTTTTTCTTATCAGCATTTAAATTACTTCACCTCTTTTACACTCATTCTGACAATAAAGAGTTCAATTGTTGGAAAAGGCAAATCAGATGGCCTTGGATCCCTGGTGGTTTCTACCACAGGCTTTCCTCTCCACAGTGCCAAAGTCCATAACATTAATTGGAACCACTTCCACAATAACTATATGCAGCTATTTTTCATAATATTAATGGCTGTAGCTGACTGGATGGCAGGAGGCAAACATTATGGATCCTTGGTCTTATTTTTGTCTAGCATTTCCTATATTCTGATGTTTTTGCTTTCATTGTGTTCATATATCCCAATGCTCCATGGTATAAAGTAAATTATAAATGGACATGAAAAATGCTGTAAGCTGATTGGTTGAGCAGGGGCTTCAGCTATGTGTAAATCTCACAACAAACACACGGCTGAAGCACCAGCTGACCACGGCTGACCTGATCACATCTGCAAACATGTAGATCAACCGACTGAACTTTGACAAACTTAAAATTGCCATCTCTTTATGTTACTCGGTACCATTCACAAAAGCAGTTTCAACAACATCTAACAGATCTGTTCAGTATATGCTTAAACCATTGACCCAGAAAAGCATTTTTAAATGGAAATTACTGTTTTCTACCTCTGCGGTGGTTCAGTGGAGGTGTTCTTGAACAAATTTACTGACAGTGCAACAGATCGCATATTCAACTGATCGCATATTCACCCCAGGGCACTGACCTATCGGGAAATGACCGTCTGGGATTCACACTGTTGGCATAGCACAGCACCCGCATATTGAAAATCAAGAAATGCCACCAGAATGTAGTTCAAACGTGAACAGCCCAGTGGTTAGTGAAATCGCTCTTCCTCAGAGCAGTCTGTCAGTCAAGGTCAGTGGCCATGCTGGTGATGACGCGTGACCAACTCCTCCCTTGAATACTGCCTAAGTAGGATGTGCTGATGATAGGATGGTGCTTCAGTTTACATGCAGGCCCTCCTCAGGTAATGCCGATTCCACCTTCAGTTGCACTGTCAATGTAGCATATTATGAATGGGGCAGTGTTGAAATAAATATGCAGACACTTCCTGTAATGATTACACCTCCTCAGAAAGTTTCCATGTCTCCCACTTTGAATCACAATAACTTAAATGACAGGCTACGGACTTTTGCATGTCTTTTTTTGTTGTTTTAAATTTATGCATCAGATCCCGGGCATCCTTCAGAGTGCCCACATGGATGTACCTAACTCCTGTCCTGAACCCTCCCCACACTTCTCCCAGGCTCTCTCCCTGAGCGACCTAGGCAGGCCTGACCCCAGATCATCTCCGGGCTGGGTCCACCCTCCCATGGTGGTCAACTCCTAAGTGTGAGGTGCCTACCTTCTGTTGTCGGGTTTGCCCAGGGAGAGACCTGGGCGTGCTTGGCCTTGCATTGGGATATGGGTGCTCCACTGGGCTACCCTCATCTCACCCCGGTAGTCTAGAGGATTTTCTTGAGCTTGCCCCCTGAGCACAGTCATGCAATGGCATCAGCATGTGGCTGCCCCATAGATGCCCACCGCGCTCATCCCGATTCTGTTCCCATGCCAGTAGTACCTCCGGTCAGGCTCTTCACTGTGCGGGAATACCCTGGATCCCTTCCCAGGGACAGAAGAGCTGTCTGGGATGCTCAATCCATCTCCCTCCCTTGCTGACCCCCCAGTGCCGGGCTCGCTCCCAAACCGAGATTGCGCTGGCGTGACACAGATGTGGTATCCATCGCCTCAACCCTCAGTGCCACCAGGCGGACAGACTTTTGCATATTTAGTGTGACATATTGATGTGACTATTTTTATCATAGATGGAAGAACAAAACCGTATACAGTATTTTTTAAATCAGTAAAATATTGATTTTACTCAATGAAAAACACATTTAGCTTTTTGATTCATTTTATAATCACAACACTGTAGTGCTGAGTGACTGCATCACTGATTTCTCAGCTGATCTGCTGTGCATTACAGAAGCCTGCCTCAGCAATAACTCTGGACCT
Source organism: Neoceratodus forsteri (assembly GCA_016271365.2). NCBI lineage: Eukaryota > Metazoa > Chordata > Ceratodontiformes > Ceratodontidae > Neoceratodus > Neoceratodus forsteri. The sequence continues at coordinate 662,287,117 of CM028136.1, forward strand.
GTGCTGGAGGCTATCCTGGATGGGTATTCTATGGTGCACCTCCTGTGACAGGAGTATAGGGGAGGTGGGGTGGCTATTTGTTTTAGATCTGAGCTGGAGATCACCAAAATTACAGTGGCAGATATCATTTGAGAGTGTGGCAGTCTGGGGTAAAAGCAGCCGTGGGGTGCAGGAATCTCCTTGTCTGTTGCCCTTGAGGGGCAAGGATGAGTTTCTGTGGGAATTTGTAGACTTCATAGTCAGTCTGGCCTTGCAGTCACACAGATGATTAATGTTTGGGGACTTTAGTTGCTGTGTTAGCGATGGAGCTTGCAGTTTGCTACCATATTTTCCAGACAGTGACTGCTCTGGACCTCTAGCAGGTTGCTTCCTCTTCCACTCATGAACAAGGTCATATTGTGGATCTGGTGTTCACCTAAGGACTCAACATTATGAAAGTTGCAATTGATCCAATAGCTTGGTTGGATCACTTTATGATTAAATTCTAGTTTGGGGACCCTGGGTGTCTCCCTCCACTACTAAAATGATTCAGTGCCACCCAGTATGGAATCTGGTCCCTAATAGGGTCCTGGAAGTACTGGACATTTCGAGCATGTTGGCCACATGTTCCAGGGTAATTATGCTGCCATGGAGGGTAATAACACAGCACATTTGACAGCAATCATCACCTCACACCACTCTGGTATGCGGTATTGGTTTCCTGCTGAAGATTGAAATAGAGTAGTGGTTCCCACCATGATACAATGCAGTGTCACAGAAAACAGCTGGGTGGAGACTGAGAAAGACTCCTGATTGAAGATGCATTCTGTGAAGGACAGGCTATCTCTGAGGACCCATTATGGGGCACATCAGAGAGCAAACACCCAGAAAAGACAGGCGTTTCTGTCAAGCCTGATTGCTGTGGGAAGGAATAGACCAGCTCAGCTCTTATGGACTATAGACAGACTTTTACATCTGGCCTGTCTTCATTCTAGGGAGCAGTTTCTGCAGATAGATGGAATTAGTTTGGGACTTTCTTCCTCTATTAGAATGTTGAGCTTGAGGGGTGGGGTGGGGGTTGGCCTTCAGCAGTGGAGCAGGGAGTTTGCATTCTCTGAATGACTGAACAGCAAACCGCACTCAGGAGCTGTGTGAAGAAAGGTGTTGTTTAAAAGCACAGCAGAACAAACTGTCATTTCAAAGATAATCCAACAATTTATTAGTGAAATCATCTTCCAAACATTGTTAAATCCTTCACATCAAAGTAATGAAACAGGGCCAAAACTAACAACTCAGATACCCCAGCACTTCGCTCACTGGAGCTTCCCTGAGGGCCTTCCTTCACACAGCTCCTGAGTGTGGTGGGCTGTTTGGTCATTCTGATTATTTGGGTAGCTAAGCCCACAACCTGTACCACCTCTTTACCTCAATGGTGGCATTTGCCCCATGGGGATCCCATGCAAGCTCGATGCCAGGGCCCCACAGGCAGTGTTGTCAGGGTGGGGCAGAGGGGCCTTCTGTCCTAGCCCAGCCATAAAAGTTCTAATCACTACTCTTCATTTCTTCTCTCTTTCTCATCTTCATATTCATTCCTTCCTTCTCCTTCTCTCGTATCAAAGACAGCAAGATGACAAGACACATACTAAGATAATGTTGTTAGCTGAAACATCTGTTATGAGCAGAAACACCAGCACAAAGAACTCAAAACTCTTAAAGGATACCTAAACAAGCAGCTTTGTAAAACTGCAAACTCAAAATCTAGCTTCATTGTGAGGTAAAGTAAAGGCTACTGTTTACATTTATACTAAAACTGCATTCATGTAAATAACATAAATGCAGTTTCATAGCTTTTGAAAATGTAAACATCAGCCTTTCACTTACAGAAAACAGCCTTGCCTTCTCCCTGAGATGTCTGCCAACTGTGTTAAGTGATGAGTCATGATGACATCATTGGAGCCAGAGCCAGAGACCAATATAGATTCCTATAGGCTAACTAGTTCTTCTTTCCCTCTTTGTTTTGAATTGTTTTACCAGATTGATCAACACCATGTGTTAACATGTGCTCAGTACACATGTTAGGCTATGATTTTGTTCATTTTATTTACTTTAACTTGTTGAAAATGTTTTGCAATCTAGCTGACTTTCTCTTTGGCAAACTGCAGAACAGTACAACACTTCAAATACCTGATGATCTAGTGGTTATGTGATGCCCTGAATTTTTTTTTGTTAACCAGGAGAGACACACTATGCTGAAACCTTGTTTACAGATGTGGCCTAGCAGCACAAGGAAGTTAAATGACTTGCTCAGGGTCACACAGCAAAGTACTGGTCGGGTCCAATTCCAAAGCACATGCATTCTTGTTAATCCACAAAAAGCTTCTCTTGTTTTCCAAGTGAACCCCTGCACATAGTCTGGCTTCTGTTGAACACCCCACCATCCATACTGTGTCCTTAGTACTGCCTGGGCTGCATATCAGCTTAGAGTCTCATGAAGAAGATATCACACCTCAGACTGTAATCGTATACCTCAGAGAGTTGTGCATACCTACACTGATACGGATCATCAGCTGGCACTGTTAAAACAATCTCCCAAATCACACTTAAGTCCACTTCTTCAATGTTTGACTTCTGCTTCCACAGTAAACATTGAGTGGATCACTACCCTTCTGCACAGTGAAAGCAGTATGTACAGTTCCCTGTTGTGTTTTGTCCCGCCTCATTAACCAGCAATTGGGTCTTCATGGAGGCCAAGCAATAAGCCTCAGGACTCACCAGAAAACTGCTGTTCATGCCCTCATAAGAGCTGTACTTACTATGGATAACAATATTATTAGCAGGAGAGGCATACTAATGCCTTGAGTGAATTCACCAGACTTCTAGTGTCAGTCTACTTTACCTGTGATCTGCAGAACCCGCAGGACAGTTCCCAGCAAATCTTCTCCAGTACTTTTTAGTGCCGTACTCCACAATGCGGTCGGGTTGGCACCACCCTTCTAAATCCTGAATGATCTATACACAGCTCCCTCGATACTGTCTAACAAACGTCAACACTCCCCCACCTGAGGTAATCTCCTACACTGAATTCAAGTAACACTTTAATTGCAGCCCTACCATTAGTATTGTCATTGCTGGCTGCTCTCATTCACAGTCAGGTAGTGATCATGGTGCTGGCAGCCCTACATTTCAGATTTCTCAATGATCTGCTATACATCCCCTTCCTGTCTTCCCTAATCTGAATATAGCTGTACCCTGCTGGAATGTCCTCTTCAGTCCCTCTCTGGCATTCATTCTTCTCTTCTGCTCCCCACCAAAAACTGGTGAGCTCACTACCCTTCTGCATCATGAATGTGATTAGTACAGTCACCCGTGTAATTTTATATATTAATAATAAATATGATCTTCTGGTAAGCCAGGCTGATAGCAGCAGGGCACAAGGGAACATAGGCATTCTTACCCATATAAGATCTAATCCACCTATGATTAGCACTATTAAATGACATGCATAATGATGTGCACACCACATCAAACCTGCACTTGTTATACTGTTTTACTGCTATGTTTACTTATTGTTATCTAGTGTTGACTCGTATGTACTGCAAACTTGTTTGATACTGTACCGACCTGTATCCACTGTTTTCCACCACTTGTTGTTATCTCTGTAACCCTGTGTCTTCCGGGTTGTGCCTGAAAATGGCATTGCTATGCCTAGTGCACTACCGGTTACCAAAACAATAAATAGATAGATAGACAAATAAATAAATACATAAATACATAATGCCTAATCAAAGGTAGCCTAGATCTTTTAAGGATAGGAAAGCCTATGATTCCCCTTGTTCCCTGCTGTTATCAGCCTGACTTACTGAAATATTTGTTATTTTGACATGTCAAAAACCTGGGGACTGTACTACTCACATTCATGATGCACAAGGTGATGAGCTCACCAGTTTTGGTGTGGGGAGAAGTAGTAGAATGAATACCAGAGGGGGCTGATAAGACCACTCCTGCAAGGTACTGCTATATATTCAGGGGAAGACCGAAGGGAGAAATATTAGCAGATTACTGTGAGATATAAGATGTGGAGCTACCAGCACCATGATCACTACCTGACCCCATTGTCCTGGCCAACAAGGCTGTGTGTGGGTATTAATGTGTGAACTGGCTGCCACTACACATTCAGTCACTTCATGAAAGCACTATATAAATACTGATTCTTCTTATTATTATTATTTCTCATGGATAAAGAATAGAAGACAAGCATATTTTTATTTCCAAGAAAGTATGAACTCTGGCATTGGACTACAGAAGAACTTTGCTACAAGCAAGTGGTGGATCTATGGGGTGGTGAAGGGTGCGGCCCCCATTGTAAAGTACTCATTGCTGCTGCTGCTGCATTTCACTTTGTTGAAGAAGTCTGATTTATTGATTGTACAAATGTTTACATTCAAAAATATGGATTACATTTGTAGTTTCAGTCAAAAAACATACTAGAAAAGCATAATAGCAGAAAATATAAAGGCTTCATAAAAATGTTAAAAGTGCATATCAAATATGCACACACTCCCAACACCTGTCCCCTATTGTAGCATCCAGGATCCACTATAACCTTTATACCACCAGGTTATTCAAAGATTTGTACTGCACTGTGGTTTGCCAAAGAGAAAGTCGGTTGGATTTAAACACAATTTCAGTATGTTAAAGTAAACAAAATGAACAGAACCATAGCCTAACTTGTGTATTGATCTAAATAATGCATGGTTTTGACAATTTTTGAAACAGTTCTATACAAAGGGAAAAAAGAACTAGTTAGCGCTATGAGAGCCATATAGCTCTCTGACTTTAGCTCAATGATGTCATTACTTAACACATTTGGCGACCATTTTAAAGAAGCAGGCAGGGCAGTTTTTTAAATTGGAGGCTGATTTTACATTTTCAAATGCTTTGGAACCACATTTAGGTAACATATATAAATGTAGGTTTAGCATTAACAATTCAGCAGCCTTTCCTTTAGTCTTGTTTGATGTCAGATTTTGAATAGTTTGTTGTCAAAATGTTGTTTAGGTATCCTATTAGTTTCCTTCCCCAACCCTTTCAATTTGTGCTGTTAGTTTAGGTTAGGTAAAAATACCTTCATGAACTGCCGGCTGTATCAATGCGTAAAGTTAAAGGTGCAGCATGTTGCATCTCATTCTGCTTTGAAAAAGCCATTCCAGCTAGTCTGTGCAGTAAGTCTAGTCAGGCAAGACAGTGGTTTTGAAAAATTGCCAGAAGGAGCCAAGTCTGATGTCAGGCGCTATGCATGAAGGGTCTGTAATATGCACCTAGCAGTAGTAAACACTGCGCACCCCTACGCGATGCACAGGGCAAGGCAGACCACGCGGTATGCATGACCACATGCGCAGCACACACACAGAGGGCATGAGCCACAGCTGCATGGAGCAGCGTGGGGAGAGCAAGTGAGCATGGCCAGGATATGCAGAGCGGCCTCTTGGCCCATCATGTAAGGCAATGCCTGGCCACACTATGCGGCAACACAGCTTTGAATGCTGTGCACAGTAGAGCAGGAGTACAATGGCGGAACAGTGGGAGGATGTGGAAGAACCTGAGGAGGTGGATGGAGAAGGTGGTAATGAGGCAGGGGAGGGAGAAGTGGGTGAGTGGTGGTGGCACAAGATCATGGTCCTACAATTTCATCAGCAGGCAGGTTATGGTGATGGTCACGGACATCCGGCAACTTCGCCAGATTGTATGGAGCTCTGATACCCACCACAGCCCTGAAGGATCAGAAATGCTGAGCATTCAGGCCAGCGTCAATACTGCAGTGTGGCGGTGAGAAGACTGACAGCCATTAAACACAAATAGTGTGACCTCTGTGCGGCTGTCAAGAAGAAGCTGGCAGTTGGCGCCGCAGGGCAGCAAGGCATGTTCAGAAGGTCCCGGCACCAGGACACCCAACTGTCACCCATAGGCGACTGGTGGCATAGAGCCTCTCGAGGTAACAATCCACAGCGAGGACCGAGGTGGACACACTGGCAGGTAGGTACAAACCCAGTGGTGGGGACAGGGGATGGGTAGCATCTTAACACAGCGCCGTCACTACAGTGTCGCCCTCTCCCCAGGCATAGCCAGTGTGCCTCAGAATACAGCATCCTGCAGGATGCAGCCAATGTGAGCCACCATGCCACAGCCAGCAATGGGCATCGCCATGCAATGTGAGACACCATCGGGTAAATATGGGGTGGGATCTTTTGTGCGGCGCTGCCCAGTATGTGGGAATGAATGGTGAACTGATGCAAATGGCTTATGTCTCAATAGGGACAGAGATGGACACGAGACCCAGCAGGGACGGTGACAGCAACACCAGAGCTGACCGTCGCCACATGGATGATGTGGGCACCACCTCCAGGAGCAACAGCTATCAGGATGAAGGGGCCACAGATGCTGTGCCAGCAGTCGGCAACAGCCCTGTGGGGCAGCGCCTCCCCGCCGAGCAGGGGCACTGGTGCAACTCCGTTACCTCACAACTCACACCACCAGCGAGGTGCGAACAGAGCCGTGGACCATGATGACAGTGGTGATGAGGGCCCTTTCACAGGCACAGCCTGACATGGACTGGTTTCCCAGCACAACCCCTACCAAATGGAACAGTACTGCATGCTCCAGCAACTGTAGAGGGACCAGCTGGCAGAACAGAGGAACAGCATATGACTGTGGTGGGACTGTTCTGATAACTGCCATGGTGTACACAATGGTGGACAAGCTGGCAGTGCTCCTCTGGCACTTATTCCAGGGTTGGAGGAAATCTACACCAACAACTGGGGTGCAGGGAACCTGTGGCAGGCCCGTGGCTTCAGCCAGGTGAGTACAGCATGTCTCATGTGTGCAGCCCGTGACAATGTCTGTGTGGGCCGTGTGACTCAACACCTTTCCACTTGTCTCCCATGCAGGACCCACGTGGATGGCGAGTGGATGGAGCTTGCACCTGCAGGAACAGCTGGGCGAGTCCAATGCTATGTCTGGGCTCCTGGTCAGTGGCTGTGAGAGGTACCATTTCTGGTACCCAAACTACCTGATGCTCAGGGGAGGCAGCATGGTGTACTATGAGGATGCAGGTGACAGGCGTTGGGGGTCTACGTCCGTCTCTGGTAAGTACATCTGGCATAGTGATGTGGGCATTGGCATGCCATGCCTGCGGGCAGGGTGCTTGTGATGCTGTGCCGCCATTGACCTGTGCCCTTTTTCTTTTAGCGTTTCAGGGGTCCAGTGAGGTGCATCCTGCTGCGAACCTTGGATGGTCAGCAGCAGAACTGGAGGGACATCAGCATCACCAGCAGCGATGACGGCCAGCTGTGAGGCCAGCTGGAGCATGACTGAGGGACCATGTTGCCAACATGGCAGGGACATTGTACAGTGCCTCAGTGCTAGGATAGACACTTTCTGGGGAGGCTTCATAAGTTTGTTGCCAGGATGGTGGGGAGTGGCCTGCATCTGCTGTTGATCCAGGGGTGGAGACTCTGCTGTTGGACTAGGGGTGGGCTGTTGCTGCTGACTGCTGGTGGAGGGACATGCCCTCATTGTTGTGCTGACTTCTGCAGTGTAATAAATCATTTTACCATGCCATATGTGTGCTCATTGACTCATGGATGGGGCAGGGGTCCAGTCAGGGTGGTGCAGCCATTGGCCGTCAATGGCTGGTGCACCTGGGGGCATGCATGTCCAGTGCACTGCTGCATGGTGTCTTAGCTTGGACATGCTGTTTGGCATTCACCGTGCCATGCCATATGGCGGGCATGGTGCATGTGCCTGTCCCATCTGGCATCACGTTCACGATGTACTGAGCCCTGTGGCCACATGCAGCACATCAGCACATGCATAGGGAGCGTGGGTACTGGCCACCCATGTGGGTATCCCATGACTGTACAGCATGCCCTGTATGGGGGACATGCCTTCTGGCCTGCCCTGAGTACAGGAACATGCTATACGGCATGCCCTGTGTACAGTGGCATGCGATACGGCATGCCCTGCATGTGGGGACATGCCGTATGGTGTGCCCGTGTGTGGGGACATGCAGTATGGTGTACCCTGAGTATGCAGTCATGCTGTATGGTGTGCCCTGCGTATGGTAACATGCTGTACAGTGTGCCCTGTGTACAGGGACATGCCGTATGGTGTGCCCTGCATTGGGCACTGGCCGTACAATGCATCTGGTCACTGTGCTTTGCCCATGGGGAATGCCTTAAATGGCTGGTGCACCCTACAGCAATGGCAAGGCCATGGTGCCCGCTGTGCTATGTGGTGCTGTCTGCCTTTCATTTGGCATTCCTTGGTGTGGTGCTGATGCGTGTGGGTATTCCCAAGTTCTTGTGGCTCCACACTGGCCTGTGCCCACCTGGATGCATATCTTTACAGCAGCCCCTACCCTGGCATAGGTCTGTGCCCATGGACCTGCATGCATGTGTGTCGTTCTTGAGTTCATGCATGCGTGCAGGTCCATTACTACATGCTTCCACCGGCCACACCACCGTGGATTCCGCTCGTGTACCCTGTTCTTGGCTGTGCATGTGTCCACTGCATGCACATTGTGCATCTGCACTGCGTTTGCGTGCATGGCTGGTTGTCATATCCTGTGCTGCGTGGGCATACATGCAGTGTGCTGCATTCATACATAGTGCCATTATTTGTAATCTGTCAGAATCCTGAGCACAAGCTCTGCGATTGCAAACCCATTAGGTGCACTAGTCTTCCCTAGCATTAATATGAACAAAATCCTGCTGCTAATCTCATAATCCATTTTGTTTCATTAATTGCCTTTTCTGCTAGTGAAAGGAAACAAGGAGAATGGGAAGGAGAAAATCCTTGCAAAGGTAAACATATCTTGTAAATGCAGATATTTTACTTAGAATGACAACATGCTCTGAAAAAGACTTTAAATCTTCACCCTGCAAAGAAGAACAAAGCCAGGAGTAGTAACTCTGTAAATATTCATTCCACTATTAACTCAAAAGATCATTGCAGTTAATGAAATTCAACATCTCCTTGCTAGCAATGCTCCTGTCCCAGAGAACTGGTGTGTCCATGGACTCAGCTGACCAAATTGGGTCCATATCTACTTAAATTACTGAATCTTGTATATAGTGGCATGTTGACTTTGGTTAAGGAATTTACAAGATTCCGCCATTTCCTCTTCACTTGGAATTATACTTCTAAAACAGTAACCAAAAAAAAAAAATCCTGCTAGAGTAATGAAAAGTAAAGGTGAGTGACATTTGATCAAAAGTTAGTTTCCAGGAAGAAGTTGAAATTAAGTAATGTGCCAGATGTATAACCATGAAATTGCCCAACTGCACGGATGTTTAAAGTTTTCTGTCACCTTAGGTATGATGGGGAGAACCCTGTTGATGCTTGCGGTGCTTCCCTATCGCCAAACATCAACAGGGGTAGGTACATCCCAAGTCTTTCTCTCCTCCTGCACATATTTCTGTAACATCCGTTTTAATGTTTTGTTGAATCACTCTACCAACCCATCAGTTTGGGGATGGTAGGGCGAGGTGTACAGTGCCCCAATCCCCAGTGATTGGTATAGCCAAGTCAACAAGGCAGATCTAAAATTGCTACCCTGTCAGTAAGTATTTCTCGGCAAACACCTACTCTACTAAATATTTTGCAATTCCTCTGCAATCTTGGGAGCAGTGATCATTCATAAGCGGGATTGCCTCTGGATATTAGTTACGTGTCGCACAACACTAGGATGAATCAGTTCCTCTTACTGCTCTTAGGTAGGGACCCCACAATATCCATAGCAACCCATTTGAAAGGGGTGGTTACCTGGAGAAAGAGGATTTAGAGGTACTTTCTCTTTTCGTGACAACTACTTTCTGGCACTCATGACAGCTTCTACAATAGCTGGCTACCTCATCATGGATGCTTGGCCAATAGTACATATACATTAGGTGGCGCAAGGTTTTATCCCTCCCTAGATGACCTACCATAAAGACATCATGGGCCAATGTAATTAACTGCTGTCGGTATTGGGTTGGTACTAACAACTGTTCCTCTATAGCCTCTGTTGCAGGATCTCTACACTCCCTATACAATAATTTGTTATTCAAAACAAATCTAGGGTAGTTAGTCTCAGTATCTGCTGCCACCACCTGTGAAAAGAAAGGGGTTAGAGGTTAAATCAGTTGCCTGTTCAATACCAAAGTCCACATTGTCTTGTAAAACATTAATTAAAGCCATCTGTTTTCAGTCCACTGTTTCTTCTCTTTCCTCCACTTTAATTTAGATTTTCGATCTTTCCCCAGTATTCCATATAGCTCATCTTGAAGGGGTACACCTGGGGCAAAAGTGGCCTCTTGCTTAGCTTATCTCGAAGTTTGGGTAATCATGCCCAGTTACTACAGGTACTGGCAGATTTGGTACCAGTCCCACTTTGATGTCTTGAGTTGCCCTTGGACACATAAGGTGGTCTCTGTTATGGGATGATAGTGCACATCCCCATGAATGAAAGTTACCCCAGTTCCACCATGACTGTCTTTGCGGGGAGTAATGCTGATTGAACCAGAGTCTGTCTGCTTTCTGAATCCAGAAGAACAGGGACCTCCTTTCCTCCCAGCTGTACCATGGTCAAGTACTGCCCCCCATTGGCTAAGGCTAACTGAGTTGGTTCTTTTTTCATGTTGGGCAGTATCTGGCTACGTGCCCTTTTCTTGCTTTTCGTGCACACGATGTCTGGATTAAATGTCCTCCCTGTTTTAACACGCCCTGCAAAGTAAGGCCCCAGTACCAGTACTAGTAGAACCCCTAGTATTAGAAGATATGTGAGGGTCTTACCATGGGTGAGAGTCCATGAGCCCCAGAGTGTCCCTTTGTCCATGACAGTCTGGCAGTAGAAGTCCTCTGCTAGTTAAATAGCCTTCTGGGCTGTCTTAGGGTGGTGAACCCTCACCCACATCTGTACATCCTGGGAAGAATCTTAGCGAATCGGCTCAATGATGACAGATTCCATCATCTGGTCAGTAGTTCTGGTGGTGGGCTATAACCATTTATAACATAAGTCTTGTAGCTGGGTGTAGCCTCTTGGGGAGTATCAACAGTGTGGAAGCGTAATGTCCAAAAGCGCTGATGATACATTTCTACGCTGATATCGTATCTTTTAATATGGCCTGACAAACAAGGTCATAGTTATTAGCATGCCTACTTCGACATGGCTGTAGGCGTGGCGATGGCTCAGTTGGTAGCACATCCGCCTCTGGACCAGAAGGTCATGGGTTCTCGTCCCACACGAGTTGGACTTGTACCTAAAAATCACTGGCATCCGAGTGCAGTATTGGGGGTGCTGTACTGCTGGGGTGTGCCGTCCTTTGGATGATCGTTAAACCAAGGTCCCTTCTGCCCATCCTGGTGTTGTCCTGGTGGGTGTCCAGGTGGAAGTAAAGAACCCAGGGCACTCTTCGCAAGAGCAGGGAACATTCCGGTGTCCTGGCCAGCATTCCTTTCCATAAACCGTTCATGCAATTATCCGGTTGTGTGGGTGATGATGTCTGATATGGCCACCACCACACATTCAGTCACTTCACTGCCAGTCTAGCATTGCTTGTAAAGCACTTTGGGATACTGTGTATGAAAAGCACTATATAAATGCTGATTCTTCTTCTTCAATTGTGCCTTTCTGGATGGTAGGGAGCCATGCGTACCACCCACTGGTCTTTGGCCATTGACAAGCTCGCCACTGTTTCAAAGGTGGTAATATATGCCTCTATTTCATCTGAGTCATTGAGTTTTGACAGTTTTATGTCCATTGGCCCTCAGTATCTCTGGCAAGGGATGAACCAGTAGTGCCCATGGCTTGTATGGTCTGGATGGTGTTGTTCCAGTGGGCCTCACTCTGTATTCAGTCCACCTCTTTCTGTCTTTCCAAGTCCATCCGATGTACACACAAACATCTTAACAGGTCATGTATTCTTCAAGTGGTCATTCTTCAGGGATCTTTTCTTCTGCAGCAGTGGCACCCTCTGCAGTCTCTTTACCCTCTCTCTTAGTCTCTCTTCTACACACATCAGGAAGTCCATTCAAAGGGGTTCTTGTGTAATTTCCACCCTCTGCCGAGTCTGAACCCCACTGTAGCCTGGTTGGCTGGTCACTGGCAGCTCCTTCTTGGCTTCCATTTGGATACCTGGCTCGGTACCCTATGATGCAACACTAACAGTGCAAGTGTCTCAATGAATCCCACTTCTGCAACCAGTGTGGAAGGAAGTGTGGGACTGTAAGATGAAGACACCAAGAAGTCCAAAATAAATCAGCTTTTTGTCAAAAATAAAAGTACTATAACAAACTGGGTACAACAAAATAAAATAAAGAGGGTATGGCAGATAAATATTCCAACACAAAATTAAATCAAGACATCAGCCTCTAGAAGTGGCTAGAGTTCAAGTGGGTCAGCTCCTTGCTGAGCCGAAAGCAGACTGACTAGCATAGTGACTGCCACTTCTTTTATAGTGAGATACATCAGGTGGTAGAGCTAAGCTCACTCCTTTTCTTCTTTTGGTACAGAATGCTGAGATAACTAATATTTATTGTACCTAAACCCATGTTCTCAAGTTATTTCTTCAGGTAAAGTACCATAATATACAAGAAAAGGCAAAATAGGCAAGGAATAAGAAAATAAAATTCAAATGGGGTTTTCTTGTCACCCAGGCCCTCCTACCAGTCTGCTACACTATAACCTAAGCAATAAAGGGCCGCCAACAATATAGAGAATGGTGTAGAGACCTGAAGAGGACCTGAAGGGAGGAAACAAACACCAGACCTTGGTAAGCATACAAGAAATTGCTCTTATTGCAATAAATGCTTCTAAAGAAACACAACATTTCTATAACCTTTTTATTTTTTATAGCATTGCATTGTGCACAAAATGCAATGTCTGGAGCTAGGGAGCGGTACAGGGTTGCAGCACTGAACAACTCTGTTGAAAATACTGCACACTGCTCCAGTACAGCTTCCACTAGTACCGAATGACAAACTCTCATATTTCACTAGAGGTTTTCCAGTAAATAAATAAACATTATGGTACCTTTACAGCAAACAGCCGACACTGTTTCAAAGTGGTCTTTATCCTAATTAGTATGTATTAGAAATGGCACTGCAAGGGGGGCAGTTTCAGCAGCAGATCAGTACACATTAAGCTGCTGCTCTGGCTCTGTCTGAGTCCCCTTCTATTGGCCTTACTAACTCACACATTTTCTCCCATAGTCACAAGACTGGGAACTAAGTGAAGGTGTCTGCAGATGGTAAACCCCAGGAAAGGACTGCCTAAATGAATTCAGCTAAGATTTACTTTGTTTACCTTGTCAATTCAGCAGAATGTTCCTATCCCAAACAGTGGTCTGGAATCCAGTAGCAATATTCTTGCCTTATCATACCGCTTTCAACAGTATGATTTGCTCAATTAGGGATATCTTTCTTATTCACGATACCTGCTAGTGCACTGTTGCACTGTCGTGCAGGTGTGTGTGAGACACATTCATGAAGACACATTGGGCATTCTGGGAGAAGAGTGTCAGGACTGGAAACTTTAGGAGACCTGAAGGTAGTGCTAATACAGGGATGGGATAGAAAGAACATCTACTAGGTGGCCTGCCTAAAGATGGGGAAAACAATGAGAAAATACAGATAGTGCTACACTAGAAAGAAATAGTTTTGAGTGCTGTTGTAACAGACTTGTTTCAAAAGGAAGGTCTCCAAAGTCCACAGACCCTTTCCACACAACCACTACACTGAATTTGTATCAATCAGCTCCACCACTGACTTTCTATAAATGAACCCACAAAACTTTTCTTGTTTCTTTTAACCAAATAGTAGTAGTCATGCAATAACACTCTTGTCCACCTGTTGTGTGACTGCTTAGGTGGTGTGACAGACTTCAAGGGAGGGCTGCCTATACACTGCTCTGAGTTTGTGTAATGTGTGGTGCATAACTGACTTATTTCTGCTATCTGCTGGAGTCAGGTTACCTAGCAACACCTGCTACGACCCTGAGGAGTCTGGGCACAGTAGTCTTATTGCACAGAAGTGAGATTACCATAGGACGGGGTTAGCTAGCTGTGGAAAACATCAGGCAGGTGACTGAACTAAGAACTGGGAACAGAAACTGTGCGGGCTATATCCCTCACACAAACTTTTAATTAGTTTTAAAATATGCTCAGTAAAGAGTGAGTGAGAAGGAGTCACGTGACCTGGAACTGTTCTTCTGGGTTCTGTACGGATTAATTGGGAGCCCGTGCAAGTGAGCCTGAAACTCTTGTCCACCTGCTGTGTGACTGCTTAGGTGGTGTGACAGACTTAGCGAAGGGCTGTCTGTACACTGCTCTGAGTTTTGTAAGGTGTGGTGCATAACCAAATTACTTCTGCTATCTGCTGGAGTCGGGTTACCTAATGACACCTGCTAGTGACCCTGAGCAGTCTGGGCACAGTAGTCTCTATTGCAAGAAGCAAGACTAGGATAAAACAAGGTTAGCTAGCTGTGGAAACCATAGATGATTGAACTGAGAACTGGAGGAACAGAAACTGTGGGGATGTATCCCTCACACAAATCTTTAATTTGCTTTAAAATATGTTCAGTAAGAGCGAGTAAGAAGGGTCACATGACCTGGAACTGTTCTTCCAGGTTTTGCATGGCTAAATTGGGAGCCCGTGCAAGCGAGCCTGAAACTCTCATCCATCCACTGTTTGACTGCTTAGGTGGTGGTGACAGACTTGCGAGAAGGGCTGCCTGAATGCTGCTCCAAGTTTGTGTAACGTGTGGTGCATAACCAAATTATTTCTGCTATCTGCTGGAGTTGGGTTACCTAGCAACTCGTGCTAAGTGACCCTGAGGAGTCTGGGCTCAGTAGTCTCTATTGCAAGAAGCAAGACTATGATAGGATGGGGTTAGCTAGCTATGGAAAACACTAGGCAGGTGACTGAGCTTAGAACTGGGGAACAGAAACTGTGCTGGTTATATCCTCACACAAATCTTTTAATTTGTTTTAATGTATGCTCAGTAAGAGCAAGTGAGAAGGGTTCATGTGACCTGGAACTATTCTTCTGGGTTCTGCACAGATAAATTGGGAGCTCCGTGTGAGTGAGCTTGAAACTCTCATCCACCCGCTGTGTGACTGCTTGGGTGGTGTGACAGACTTGGCAGAGGGCTGTCTGTACACTGCTCTGAGTTTGTGTGAGGTGTGGTGCATAACTGAATTATTTTTGCTATCTGCTGGAGTCAGGTTACCTAGCAATGCCTGCTAGCGACCCTAAGGAGTCTGGCACAGTAGACTGTATTGCAAGTGAGACTACAATAGGATGGGGTTAGCTAGCTGTGAAATCACTAGGCAGGTGATTGTACTGAGAAGTGGGGAACAGAAACTGTGGGGCTATATCCCTCTACAAAGCTTTTAATTTGTTTTAAAATATGCTCAGTAAGAGTGAGTAAGAAGGGGTCACGTGACCTGGAACTGTTCTTCCGGGTTCTGCGCTGGATAAATTGGGAGCCCGTCTTGACGGGCCTGAAACTTCATCCACCCACTGTGGTTACTGCTTAGGTGGTGTGACAGACTTAGCGAGAGGGCTGTCTGTATGCTGCTCAAGTTTATGTAATGTGTGGTGCATAACTAAATTATTTATGCTATCTGCTAGGGTTGGGTTACCTAGCAACACCTGCTAGTGACCCTGAGAAGCCTGGGCTACAATAGTCTCTATTGCAAGACATGAGACTACAATAGGATGGGGTTAGCTAGCTGTGGAAAAACACCAGGTAGGTGATTAAACTGAGAACTGGGGAACAGAAACTGTGGGGCTATATCCCTCACAAAAGCTTGTAATTTGTTTTAAAATATGCTCAGTAAGGCGAGTGAGAATGGGTCACGTGACCTGGAACTGTTCTTCGGGTTCTACACAGAAAGATTGGGAGCCCTTTACGAATAGGGCGAGCATGAGTGAAGCGTGTGCAAGGTTGTCACGTGCAGAGACACAAGCTCAGACACACACACAATGTCTGCATGTCTGTAGTGTCAGTAGTGGAAGTGGTGGAAGAGGGCAAGGAATATACACACTAAAAAGGTAACTAAGTTACTGTTGTAATAAATTAGGGGGATACCATTGTAGGGAAGGAAAATGGACAATAACTTAGGTTAGAGTGAGGAGTTTTAGGAATTAGATGCATATTGTGTAGCAAAATAAGCACAGAAGTCACAAATGATATCCTAATCCTTACCTGTAAAGAATTCTATTGATTAAAGAGTTAAGGAATAAAGCATTACATTTAGAAATGAAACTTGTTTCCATGCAACAACTGAAATTCCTACATGATATGGGAGACTCATTACAGACTGATGTGGGCAAAATATGGATTTAGAACAAGACAATAGAAAGAGGAAGAGAGAGAGAGAGTCGGAAGGAGAATGAGGAATTGAGAAAATAAATTACAAAAAGGCAGGATAGCAATGGGCCTAAATCTAGAGTTACATAATAGATCTGAGCCATTGATATTGCTTAAAGAAGAAAACAATAAGGTTATAATTGAAGGAACAATTAAAGACAGTAATGAATTATACAGAAAGCCAAGGGAGACAAGGAGGAGAGCAATAGAACTGGAAAAATGGAATGTCAACTGATATAAGGGAAGTAGAAGCTAAAAGTGAAAAAACATTGCTCAGCAATGGGTGTAGAACAGAATGATACAGGGGATAGCACTCACATATCAGCAAGCTTGGAAAATCTAATATTGCTAAACCCAGGACCTGAATGTTGTAGTAAACAGTTTAGAAATTAGCATATTGAAGAGGTGCAGAATAGTGCAGGACCAGCAGATGTGAACCCAGTATTACACCGCAACCAAATTAGTGCCAGTAATACTAAGGAAACAAATAATCAACATGGTATGGAAAACTGCACCTGCCTCAAATGATGATATGGACATTGAGATGAATAGAGAAGAAACAAAGATATAAAACAGGTGTATGTGCTAAGGGACTCCATTTTGAAGTATACTGATGATACACTTCTAGAATTTGTAAGAGAAGTAACAACGAGTTACTTTTCAGGGGCAAAGATGAGAGATATGCATAGGATGTTACAAGATATAGTGAAAGAAAAACTGATACTGCAACATTGATACTGCATCTAGGGGTGAACAATATAAAGGCACAACCACTAGAAGAAATAAAAGAGGAATATAAAAAACCTGGGCTGAGGCAGAAAGTCTCAAATTCAAAGTATATTTCTCTGAAATTTTGCTAGTCCCTAGGAAAATATGTACAATATTAACAAGATAAAAATGTAACCCTTAGGCTGCTGACAGAATTAGAGCATTATAGGGACTCTGGATGGATATATCAGTCCGTGGCACAGCAAGGGTTAAATAATTGGCTGTCACATTGGGAAGACTTTATGAATGAACCTGATTACTTTTGCCAAGATGGATTGCACTTAAGGAAAAGGTAGCAGAAAGCTGGGGTTCAAACTAAGAAAGTGGCTGAACTGAATAAATGGGAGCGGGGAAATATGCTATGAAAATAATATTGGAGCTCAAGGCGCAGCAGTTAACAAAACTAGTAAGAAGATTAATGGACTGAAGATGTGTTCATTAAATGCTAGAGTTTGAACACAAGTAAAAAGCAGAATTAGAAGCTAAGTTATTAGCAGAAGAGGTGGACATCTGCCTAATTACAGAAACTTGGTGGGAGACAGGAGTCTTGTGGAACCGTAATATAGAGGGCTACACTTTATACTCAGGAGAAAGACAGATAGAAAGGGAAGCAGTGTAGCTGTATATATAAGCAGTAATTTACATAGTATGGTATACAATCGAAAAATAAAAAATCAGAAGTGGAATCGCTAGGGTGACTATACAAATAAGGGCAGAGAAAAAATATTCCTAGGGGTGTTTTATAGACCACCAAATACCAACAATGAGATCAACTCTAATATAGAACAGGAAATTGAAAATATGGCCATAGAAGGGATGTCATCATAGTAGGGGATTTTAATTATCCAGATAGAGACTGGGTCTCTTCCCAAATAAGAACAGCTGCAGCACATAGGTTTGTGGAATCCCTAGAGATGGCAGGATTACACCAGTTAATACAAACCAACGAGGGCAAACATGTGCTCGACCTGTGAATTACAAATAGGAAGGAGTTCATAATAAAAAATCAACATTAGGGAGCATTTATGTAATAGTGATCACAACAATCACATTTATAGTTAAAAGCAGACGCACAATGCATGAGGGAAGTACTGTGTTCAAAAATTACAACAAAGCACATTTTAAGGAAAGAAAAAAAGAATTTAGAGATTGGGACTGGCAGAAAAGTTTTAAAAATAGAGATGTGGAAGACATGTGGAGTGAATTTAAAATAAATTGAGAGATCTGGAAAATAAATATGCCCCTAATAAAAAGGTAAAAGACCCTCTGGTGTACAAGAGAAATTATAAAGCTATCTGAAGAAAAGAAAAGCATATGGCAAAACGAAACATAATGGTTCCCAAGAAAATATACAGGCCTATAAGCATAAAGTAAAAAGCTTAAGAAAACAATAAAGCAGGAGAGGTATAAACTAGAATTTAAGATGGCTC
The DNA here is from genome assembly GCA_016271365.2 of Neoceratodus forsteri. Classification (NCBI taxonomy): domain Eukaryota; kingdom Metazoa; phylum Chordata; order Ceratodontiformes; family Ceratodontidae; genus Neoceratodus; species Neoceratodus forsteri. The sequence continues at coordinate 662,305,705 of CM028136.1, forward strand.
ACACTAGAGATAGAAAATGCTTTTATGGGTATGTAAATGGACAAAAAGACAAATAACCAGACTGGTCCGATAATGGAAGAGCGATTGGAACATACAGCACCCAAGGATATGGCAGAGGTTTTAATTAATATTTTTGCTCTGTTTATGAGGAAAAAGATAATGATAATATACATTACAATCATAGAAAGCAAGTGGAGCTTAGCCTAGTAATTAGCAATGTCAAGTGGAGGAATTACTGAATAAACTAAGGCCGATAAATCTGCAGGACCAGATTTAATGCATCCTAGATTTTTGAAGGAATTAAAAGAACATGTATCCAAGCCATTGGTGTGTATATATAATGCATCTTTTGTGTCAGGAAGTACCAAGGGATTAGAGTGGTCACTGTGATTCCACTATATAAAAAGGAGATAAGCACAATAAATCTAATTACAGACCAGTGAGTTTAGCGACTGTGGTATGTAAAGTAGCAGAAGGTTTTCTGAAACAAAGATAGAGGAGAACTTAATTTTAATAAATATTAGAGATACAAAGCAGCATAGCTTTAGGAAAAATAAGAGTGCGATTACAAATTAGCTGTCCTTTTATGAGCTTGTTAATAAAGACATAAATAACAACATCCCTGTAGACATATTCTTTCTAGACTTTCAGAAAGCCTTGACAAGGTACCACACCAAAATTTACTAAACAAAATGAGCAATATAGGAATAGATAACAGGCTACTCAAATGGATCAATAATTGGTTAGGAAATAGAAAACAAATGCTTAGAGTTTTAGGATCTTATTCAGAATTGGGTAATGTTACAAGTGGAATGCCATAGGGCTCTGTCCTGGGGCCAGTACTAATTCCCTATAAGTTAGTGATCTCAGAATTATATAAATAATTAGGTAGTCAGATTTGCTGACGACATAAAGCCAGGGCAGTGTAAGTAATACAGATGAAATTGAAGCACTAAAAGCAAATTTAAAGAAAATTGAATACTGGTCTATAATAAGTCAAATGCCATTCAGTGTAGATAAATGTTCAGTGATGTACATGGGGAAAAAATAATACTAATGCTGAGTATAAACTTAACGGAAACCTTTAAAATCAGTTCAAATGGAGAGATTGTGGAATCAAAATTGATATTGATTTAAACTTTAAACAACAGCGTACTGAGGTGATACAAAAGGCCAACTTGACAATCAAAAATATAAAAGAATTTTGTGAATAAAAGTTGTGAATGTTTGCTATCATTATACAAGACATATGTTAGACCACATACAGACTATGGATCTTCATTATGGAATCCGTATGCTAGGGAGAAATTAATAGATTGAGAGAGTCAGAGGAGGCACACTAAATGATTACTGCAATAAAAGGATATAGTTGTACTGATAGACTAAAAGGTTTGGCCTCTTTTCACTGGAACAGAGAAGAATGAGAGGAGATCTGCTGTTATTGTACAAAATAATGAGAGATGTAGAACTGAAGGAGGAATTGAACATCATGGTTATGGATAAACCCAAAGGATTAAGGGGATATAAATGTCAGATTAGAATTGACAAAATAAATAAAAACAACAGGTATAATTTTTATCTCAATAGGTTCAGGAAGGTTATGAAATAGGTTGCCAGATCAAGTGGTATCAAGTGTTTCACTGAATATCTTCAAAAGGAGATCAATAACCTTATTTTGAACAAGGCATTGACATGGACCCGCTGATGTGGGGAGACGGTGGTAATGGGCATATTACTGCCTTCTTCTGTTCTATAACCAGTATAAGCACCAGTATAACACAAAGGTAGTTGGAAAGGTTAGTGGACTGGTTTTGACAATGGAATGTATGAATTCAGTGTTGTCCTACCCTGCTGCTGTCTCAGTAGACAGGATTGTTTCTCACTAGTGTTCAGCACTTTTGGATTCTTGGGAGCCTTATTTGTCTAATTAATGGTTTCATATTTATTAGGAAAAGCACAGCATGCTGAGAACTGCTGGTTTCCAGATGGATGGAGGGCAAGGGAGCAGCATAAATTGGTTCTTGCTATTTCAGCTTGTGGGTCAGGCAGTAAATAATATGAAAGTTGGTGTTGCTTCTTAGCCTTTGCATATCAACCCATTTAGGTAAGGGTAAGACAACAGGATTTTAACAAGTTTCAAGATACTTAGATGTTGCATGTAAGGAATATACTGGCAAACAAATTAGAACAAATTCTCATGCTTTAGTCACACTAAAGTAATAGGAAGTATCTCAATGTTGTTTTTTGCCCAGAACATTTGGTTCCCACTTAATAATCTGAGAAAAATGCTCTCCAGGTCTGGATAATACCAATGCAGTTTACAATAAAGTAAGCAACAGATACAAATATTTTAAGGACTGAAACTTAGTATGTACAGGCAGGCATGGTGCTAACATGCACCCTGGACATGCACCTGTCATGCCCGGATGCATGTTAGCATTGCACCTGCCTATACACACTATTCTGTGATGCACCTCTGGTGCAAAATGTCTCAACAGCTTGCATCCTCTGTCAGCATGCCATGATCCATGAAAGTCTTACTGCCTCTGGCATGGTCTTCACCCTGTCCCCACTCGTCTTCGGTCTTAGACTAGGGAGCATAGTCAGCAGGGCTTAGGCAGCACTTCACTTGCAGCCGCGCAGCTGTATGATCTGCCAGTTTCCCAGTAACTGGGTTTGCAAAGGACACTTGGCTCTCTCCTCCATAAGTTCCACTGCTGCGCTGTACCCTAGTAGCTATCTGCTGCTCATGGCATGCTCCTCTGGCTTGCCTGGGGCTGTGCAGGTGTCAGTGACTCCGGCGTTCCATCAGCTGACTCCTGGGCAGCCTAAAGCTTCCTTCTCCCTGGTCAGTGGTTACACGCTGTTCGACTTGATAGTGGGTTGAGCCAGTCTACAGACAGTTACAGTCCTTCTTTCTGCACATGACACAACAGTCAAAAACTGAACTGAAGGGTGCTGGCATAGAGAGTATTTCTATATGGAAAGGAGTAGCCATTTAAATGTCCTGCTGACTGACTTGCTACACACAAAGCAGCCAATCAGCACAGGCATGACCGATCTTTCTTAAACTGACCAATAGTGAATGCTGGGCTCAACCTCAAGGCCAGCTGTCATGTACAGGTGGCAGCAGCCTGAGCCAACTGGAGACTGAGATCCAGGCTGTCAATGCAGATATCCTCCCCAGTGGTCAAGATTCTTGAAGCCAGGATTAAGCTTTGGTTGCCTTGCAAACTAAGACAGAGACCACGATCGCCTGGTTGGGTTTGGGTGTGTTGCCCCTCCCATGAGTTAAAGTCATAAGTCACCAGCATGACTCTGCTTGCAGAGCGGTGAGGCTCCATTTTAATCAATGGGTGACTCCCCACCCCGTCGAACCTCCCGTCTGAATTCTGAAAAAATGCTTGCTGATTACTTGTCTTGCCAGCCTAATTCAAATCACTTTCATGACAGCTTGGCAGGGGTTCCCTGCTGCCTTGGCGCCGTATGCAAATGCATGGGTTGCATGTGCCTAACACCATCAGTGCATTACCTGTGGCACAGTATTACTTGGTTGGAGTTTGCATTCTCTGGACTCGATTTCAGCCAGTTCTAGTACAAGATGTATCAGAGCTAATATCTTCATTGTGACCTGCCTACTGTTCTTTGGGTCCAGGTCCTACCTGATTGTTGGTGGGCAGCCAGAAGGCCTTGCTCTTGTGGTAGCCAAGATTATTAGTATATACAGATTGATAAAGAACAGCTCACTCACCAAATATTAGTATGATATAAAATGTATTTTACTCAGTGGTATAGTAAATCTGTACATGAGTGATACAGTCAAGGTTTGCAGGCATTTCAGATCAACCTTTATCAGTGATATGTCTGTACATAACCATATCAAAAATGCTTTCACCACCTTTTGTATGCAGTATCTCTTCTGAAATGTATAATTCTTTTCTTTCTAAATAACGTGTCCCAATTTCTTATCTGAAGATTTCTTTTCTTCAAAATATTAGAGTATTTGGTGCTGTGAGCATGATGTGTGACCACCTGCTTTCTCTTGTGATATGGTTGTGGTACCGACATTAGCACTGAAGAAGGCTGATCAAAATGTCTGCAAACTTTGCTGTATCACTCATGTACAGATTTACTACACCATTGAGTAAAATACATTTTATATTATACTAATATTTGGTGAGTGGGCAGTTCTTTACCAGTCTGTATGTACTGATTATTTAGCCATGATTGGTAGTTGCACCTCCTTTACCTTTCTTTCTTGTACTGAGGTTGACTGTACTGGATTTTCTCCTGTAGCTAAGATTATATCATGTTCCTTGGAGGAGAGCCTTTTTTCCTTCACATTGAAGAATTAGCAGTGGCCCCTCTCATTAAGGAACTATTGTTGGACCTGGAGATCCTGACTAATTACACACCTGTCTCAAGCTTCCATTTTAGGTATGGTGACTAAGAAGATGGCCATGTTACTGTTGAGGTGCACCTGCTGCAAAATGATATCTTTGAGCTACTTCAACTAGATTTCAGATCTCAACCCAGCACAGAAATTGCCTTGGTGAAACTGTTAAACAATGTCTTGCCAATGAGGAATCACAGGAATACTCTTGTGTGATCCTCCACGCTCTTTCATCAGAGTTTGATACTGTGGACCATGAGGTGTTGACTGATCACCTCAGGAGCTATGGAGCATGGTGTTGAGTAGATTCAAATGTTTCCTTGTGGGAAATCTTTCTCAAGAGTGTCTGTGTTTTTCCACAGTGTTCCTCAAGGTTCAGATTTGTTCCGTTGTTGTTCAGGGTGTACTTGCTGCACTTCTTGAGTATTGTGAGATGGTATAATCAGGTTTTCAATGCTATGCAGATGATACACAGTTATACCTATCATTCATACCACATTGCGGGAACTCTGTAGTTGTGCTCAATCAATGTTTATCTGATTTAAGTGAATTTATGGATGTTAGCTGGCTGAGCCTTAATGCAGGAAAACAAAGCAGTTGCTAGTTGCACAAGATCTCAGAAGTCAGGTAACAAGAGGGCTGGCATCACCATTCCATCTTTGAGTGGTACTACCCTCCAAGCCATGTATAGGGCTAAAAATCTGGGGAAATAATGAATGACAAGCTGACATTGAAACATCATGTAGCAGTTGTTGTCCACTGTGTCTTTTGCCATCTGAAAACTGTCAGCTGGCTAAAACCCTTTCTTCCATATAATAATGTGATAACTGTTGTCTGCCCTTTAGATATTCCGTCTTGAGTACTGTAAAGCTTTGGATCTCAGGTCTTTGGGAGGTTTGGTACATCATCTCCAATTGGTGCAGAATGCTGTGGAAAATCTTATTTATGGCATAAAGAATTTTTATCATATCACAATGGTGCTGCATGAGCTGTGCTGGCTACCAGATGGTGTACTTCCTTCAAGATTTGCTTGATGGTATTTAAATAGAAAAACCTCCCTATACTTCTTAAATCTAGCAAAGTAGAAAGATTTAAACCACACAGGATTCCTTAGTGAGCTGTGGCAGACTCCAGCTCTTTGCTGGTGTAAGTCTAGAGTCACAGCATGGACTGACTTAAACTTCTAACATGCAGGCTAAAGCTGCTTGCAAGCCTGGCTCCACCCACCGCGCAACCCTGCTCGGTAACATCATTTTAGGACCAGTACTTTTGTTCTCTTGATACAGCCCCAGTAAAGGAACTGGTTGGAACTGTTGCCCAAGTCGCCTCCTCTGGAATCTAGCTCCAATCTTTCCAAACCTACAAATCTTAAGAGGCTGGTGATCTGTGGCCTGCTGCTTCATAATGTCAAGCTATCACATAACCACAATTTGTATTTCTAATTGCTCCTTTGTACTCACCCACACATGATTTCAAAGGCTCTTTTGTATGCCCAACATAAGACATCCCACAAGGATACGTAAGCAAGTAGATAACACATGTGGTGCTGCAATTAATAAAATACTTGATTTGTAATTTTTTACTAGTCCTTGGATGAGCAAAAGTATTTGTATTGTACATGTTATTGCAATGAGTGCAGTGGCCACATCTAAAATTTCCCATTGGAGGTTTAGGTAGCCAGATCTTATTAGATTATTCTACAGACAACACAGAGTGCACTAACATATCCCTAAAGATTAGTGCCACATCTATAGGTGATACGAGGGATTTCTGATAATTCCTTCAGTCTATCGGTATGCCCCATATAGTGACACTAATACAGAGAACACATCGATGCAGACAACATCAACAGTTTGCTGTAATAGTCACCCGAGACCCTGGCACTCTGTCCCCGGTCCTGTACCCCTTCCCAAATCAATTCTGACTCAGAGTTGATAATCTATAAGTTTGGGGGTGCAGGGGCAGAAACCCCACATGGTGGGGTTCAGGGTCAAGTCCCTGATGAAAAAAGGAGCCAGTTCTCCATTTGGATTTATGCTGCGGTCGACATAAATCCATCACTGTAATGTTGGTTGACAAAACAGTTGTCAAACTGGCATTGTAGAGCCCAGTCTATCATCAGATTTTAAAATCTCCCAGTGTTTGTGAATGATCTTCCCTATTTTAAGTGCTTGAGAACTGTATTGAGTGACAAAGTTCATATGCATCTCATTTGCAATAGGGTCCTTGTCTCGAAGAAGTGATTCACAGCTACTTTGCTCTGCATCATAAAATAATTCAAAAGCCACCCTGGATCATATCCTCTGTTCATAAAATGAGTACTGAGGTTACAGTTTGTGATTTTAAAAAATTGTCATGTTCTGAACAAATTCTTTTGCCCTTATAAACTGACTTTTGGGATGTTTTTCACAATGCTTTCAGGATGACAGCTGTAATTTCTTAGCAAAGTATTCCTCGCTAGAGGTTTCCTATATAACTTAGAATGCAGTTTACCATTCTTTTGTGTACAGCATGATGTCTCTTCCACTGACCTCTCCTCCATCGCCTCTGGCTTCAATGAGTTCTTTACCAGTCTGGAAAGGTACACATCACTATTTTCTATTTTATTCACCCCCAACCTGACCCCTGCCATTAGTTGACTCTATAGGATGGGCTGCCCTGCCTTTCATCTAAAGCTTGCAACCCTTGTGGAGGTTCGCCATCTCCTCATGAACCCAAAGACTGACAGCTCACCTGGCCATGACACTCTAGATCCTAAATTCCTTAAATTGGGAGCTGATGCCCTAGTCCGACCTGTTCGAGATTTATTTAATTAATTCTTCCTTACTTGCACCATCCATGAAAATGGAAGTAGCGGTAGTTGTTCCCATCCACAAGGGAGGTCCCAACTCGACAGTGGAAAATCTCCGCCTATTTCAATACTCTGCCCTCTAGCAGAAATACAAGAGTGGATAATCTATGATCACCTTCAGGATTACCTTGACCTCCACCATCTGCTCTCAACCTCTCAGCATGGGTTTGGAAAAACACTGTACACTCACAGTTATAATTAAGTGGTCTCTGACATATTCCATGAGATGGACCATGGCCAAGCCACTGGAGCAATTTTCGTGGACTTGACCAAGGCTTTTGACTTGATCAACCATGGTGTTCTATTACAACAACTGCATGTTCCTGGCCTTGATGTCACTGCCTGACCTGAACCCAAAGTTACCTTTATGGCCCTACCCAAAAGTAAAATGGGCAGGCTCCTATCTGACCTGAGACCCATTACTCAAGGTGTCCCCCAGTGCTCCATACTGGGCCCATTACTTTTTCTCTGTATTTTAATGACCTCCCTAATAACTGTGGTGGGGCCTTTGTTCACCTATATGCAGCTGATGCTATCATCTGCCATTCTTCTCCTGATATCAGGTGGCTCAGTTCAATGCTAGCCTCGATTTCCACATCCTAAGGACTGGTTCCTTCAGAAGCAGCATATCCTTATTACTAAAAAACAAAGAGCATGTTATTCTCCAACTCATCCGCACCAGCCCTCCCCCTCTGACTGCACTCTCACGTACTTGGGATGCACTCAAATCAGTCAGGTCCTTCACATACTTGGGAAGTCACCTTAGATCCCTCACTTACCCTGGATGCACTTGTTGCAGCCATCACCAAACTATAAACTAGAAAATCAGTGTCTCTACTGCATCCATCCACTCCTTACATTGACCTCCTGTCACACGATTGAGGATGCCACCTCCTGCCCCTCCTTATGTATGGTGTCCATTACTATTCTCTGCTACCACATCCATACTATCACACCTATCGCAGGCCTACCATAGAGTTGGCAGATTTACTCTGGGGTCAATGCTTGGCACCATCACTACAATGTTCTGTCTTCCTGGGATGGCTACCCTATGAATTAAATTATGCTATGCCACACTAAGCTTTATACATAAGCTTGTACATCACTTCACTCTTTGCCTTGTTGATATTGTTCAACGCGTGCTCCCTTGATGTACCTCAGATCTACCTCCTTGCCTCTTCTCTCAGTGCCAAACTTATGACTCTCCCTGGCCCAGAGATCATTTGCATATTCTTCTGTGTCCTACTGGAGCTCTCTACCTCCTTCTATATTGGCCTGCACCTCCCTCTGTCAATTTCAAAGTTCGCTGTTATCTCACCTAACCGCTCCACCTTGCTCCTGCTTCTGCTGACTCCTAACCCTGTTCACCCTTGTATGATTCTCCTAGCAAAACTTTCCACTCCATCTCTTGCTCTCAAGACAAAAAAATACTGTAAATGATGTCTGTACATAAGGTTTTGTTGACTGTGCTTTAAATTGCTTATTTTGCATAACTGAATGTAATTGATGTACTCTCTGACTGTATGACTACTCCTTGTCTAATTTCTTGTATCAATGAATGTACTATCAATGTATGCACTTCCCGGTCACCTCTGAAATTTTCAATTCAATAAATAAAATAAATTAAAAAGAATTTCATTCAAGTCTGCTGTAAATGTAAAACAGAGATTGGTATAGGTGGAATTGATATAATTGATAAAATTATTCAGTGTTTTCTATCACCAGACCAAATGGTAAACAATTGTCTATATATCGCTTCCGCACCTTGATGTAGTTTAAGAAACTGTTATGGGCACAGTCATATACAAATGGTCCTCCATTGGCCAACATAAATATTGACCAAATTGGGGACAAATGGAAGTGCCATGGCTGTCCCCTTCATTTGAATAAAGAACTCACCATCAAAAAGAAAATAATTGGCTTCAAGGACAAACCTTGCCAGTTCTATAACCTATTCAGTAAGTGGAAGGGTGACCTGTCTGTCCCAAGTGCATCCCTCAAAGAGCTCAAACCACCTTCATTTGGAATATTTAAGCAATAAGGCACAACAGGGTGTGGGTTATTGGGATTTACCACATACTTTATGTGATGTGTTGAGCAGCTGGTGGCTTAACCACACAAGAAGTGGGTAAATCCTAATAACCCACACCTGGAATCTATATTAATGATCTCTAATGGACCCATGTGTAAAATAAATTTAAAATGTGTTTATGTTTTTATGAATGCCATTTCTCAGCTGTGAGTTATTGCAAGATATACCACCAGGTTATGTGATGTGTTTGACCAGTGAGGTTACAGAATTTTCATACCCCATTGTGTAATCGAATATAAACTTTCCACATCAGTTGTCACTAACCAGTCATCATCATGCATTTCAAATTCAAACACTGTAAAACTGCATTTGTGTCTTTTATATACGATGGTAAAGAAGGTACAGTTTTTGAAAAAATCCACAAATTTCAATATATTTTCTGTAACTGAGCCAGTTGTTGACATGATAGGCTTTTCAGGTATGGGGTTACATTTTGTGGACTTTTGGTGATAAGTAGAGAACAGAGTTGTGTGGTCCTTTCACCTTAAAAATTCTGTCTAGTGAGTTGTTATCAAAAGTTAAGCTAGTCCTTGTTCTATAAGCTGATTAGCTTTAAGCATTATTTCCTCAGTAGGATCATTGCATAACTTTTGGTAATAAGTATTATCTGTCAACTGTCTTCTTGCCTCACACATAGTCCTTACATCCCCATACTACCACTGTGCCACCTTTATCAGCCGGTTTAATTAGAATATCCGGATTGTCATTTTAGTTCTTTGATGGCTGGTCTCTCTTTGGAAATTATATTCTGATTACTGTATTGGTACTTTTCTTTTTATAACCTTCTTAACTTCTTGCGATACCAAGTTATGATGCGTGGAAACAGTTGCACTAACTTGTGTGGGATAAAATTTCCCTTGAAGCCTATACTGTCTCTGTTACATACCAAATCACGGTGTGGTTGTTTTGAGGGACTGATGAAAAAATCTTTAATTGGAGCTTACGAAAGAACTTAAAAGATCAACTTCAATGTTGAAAGAGTTTAACTTATTTGTTGAAACAAAACTTAGTCCCTTTCATAAGACTGACAATTGATTATCTGTGAGGGTGACTGTAGACAGGTTTGGACCTCCAATTCAGGTTCCTTATGCATGGGGACCTCCACACCTGTCCCGACTCTGTTGCCCTCTGGAGCTCTGCCTTCCTCTCTTGCCTTTCATGTTTCTCCCTCTTCCTCTTACCCCACCCTCTTTTCATTCTTCTCCACTCATTAGCCCTGAAGGATCTACTCAGACCTGTCCATACTCTGATCTAAAAATCATCTAGTCTTATTTGGCTCATCTTCATACTCGCTTTCTGTGCCTGAAGAAATTTTAAGTCCATCCCTTGAAGTTCAATACTTCTTTTGGACTGATGTTTATTCTCATATTTTTCTTGGACAGCTGTTATCTGAGGCATGACTTGCAGGCTCTACTTCAGTAGTTTTTCTGGTGGGTATGACTTTGAGGCTCTGCCCCCATTCAGGTAGCTTTATCAGAGCTTTGGTTATATATCTATTTATTTAATGTATTTATTTATAATTTTATTTTATTATTAGCACTTTTGTATGTATTTTACACTTTTGCATGTTTCACACATTAGTGGGTGTATCCTTCAAGTGGTTCACCTTTAAGTACTGATATTATCTCTTGCTGCAGGCTCTGATGATGGTCCGAGGAGGTTGATATGTAAACACGCAACATTGAAACAGTCGTTGGCGGTTGCGGTTCTCTCCGTTAATGGCCACCGGAGTAAATCAGTTTATTTTATTATTCTTCAGGAGACAGCCATAGTAGTTTGGATTATCGGTCTCCCTTACAACAGTCAGCAGTATTTCCCACTATTATGGCAAGTAAAGCACTTTATTTTGAGTTCCTGCAGCCAACTGTTTGTGAGTTTATGCCTTGTGTAGAGGGATTGAGAGGGTTTTTTTTAACTTTGTGCTGCTATCTACATCATTAAAGTATATAGCTGCAATTCAGTATTTTGGCTTCTGTCTTACTGACTTGTTAACTTTAGAGTGGTGCTTCCTCAATTTTTGTGGACTCTCCCACTGAATACATATTTGCCACAGTAATTAGAATGCTTTGAGGAACAGTGCATGATTTGAGAGTTGAGCCCCTCTCCTCCTGGTTTTTGGGAGGTATCTTTCAGATTAGGTTGTCAAGTTTCTCAACCCTCAACACCTGTAAGGATACTTTGGTAGATGCCACCACTCAGAAGTGATTCTCTTACTAGGGACGTTCTTGGTCTGAATCCTTCCAGAGCCACTGCCCACACAGCACAGTGCTTCTTTGGCTAAGGGCAAATGGCCTTCTCCTGTCACTCACTCTTGAGAAAACACTTTACTTCTTAGAATATGGTAACCATAGCCTTCTCTCTTTGGAGACAGATAGTAGATTTGTTAATACCAACAACAGAATAGTAAAGTAGAAATATTCTTATCACACAGGATACCTTAGTGAGCCATGGCAGACTCTAGCTTTTTAGATGTTGTAAGTCTAGAGTTCCAGCACAGACTGTGTTAAACTTCTCACGTGCAGGCTTAAACCTGCTTGCAAGCCTGACTCCACCCAACTGTTACCCCTGCTCGGTGACATCATTTCCAGGACCAGTGCTTTTGTTCTTTGGGACAACCCTCTAAAGGAACCGGTTAGAACTGGACTCATGGAGCCTGACTCTCAAAGCCCTTAGAGTGGCACAAGGTGCCTGCATCAAACATAAATGATGCAATGGCACCTTGATTTGAAATTGTGCCCTGAACTGTTTCAGCCACGAGCATGTACTATATACAGGACATGCTGATTCATAGCTCAGTCGGTGGCTGGCCATGGTGTTGGCGGTGGGCTGTACCATTCGCTAGCTCAGTTAGGGGATAGGGGAGCAGTGTGGTGGGCACTGCAGGGTGGGGTTCTATTAGATCACCAGGAATGGGGACTGTCCTTAATGGGGGATCAGGGTCAAGTGGTCCACTACACACCAGTAATATCTTCATTTTATAATGGGACATCGGGGCTTGGGGGGTGCCACTAGACTACCAGGGAGTTTGTAAACATGACAGGTGATTGGTGCTTGGGGGCACTAGACCACCAGGTATATTTTAATTTTATAATGGGAGATTGGGGCATAGGGTGCCACTAGACTACCAGGGGTTTGTAAACGTGGTGTCAGAAGCTTGGGGCAGTAGACTACCAGGGAATCCAGGAGTTTGTACACATAATAATAGGTGATTGGTGCTTGGGGGCACTAGATTACCAGGGATACCGGGCATTTGTACACATAATGACGGACAATTGGGGCTTGGGGGCACTAGAATACTGCTTTTTATGATCAGGGATTGGGACTGGTTGTGGGGGCACTGGCCACCAGGCACCTGTCCATAGTACTAATTGCTGCACATCCGATACATGGCTTGCAGCTAGCCTTCCCTGATGTGCTGTCTGTATGGCACAGGGCCAGGTTTGCCACAAGCCACAGGACTTTGCTGCCAGGACTCTACCTGATAGAGAATCAGGCACTGGGTTCCTGGCACACTGCCCATCAGTGCAAGCCACCTTTGGCGGAGCTTGTGCTGATTTTTGAGACTCGGGCCTATTGATTTTGTGTCCTCTAGGACACCTGATTATTTTTCTTGCTGTCTGCCCTACAGGGAACCATCTAAGAGCCAAGGCAGTTTCCTGACATGAAAGGGACTACTGTGCTTAAGGTCTCCCTTTAACTAAGCAGGGGTCCTGTCATTTACAGGACAAAGAAACTGAAATTACCCTCTGAGACAGCTGATCTGTCTTCTGATTAAAATATTCCTTTTATTTTCAGGCAGCTCATTTTGTCCCTCAGTTGATTAGATTCTAGTTTAGTTTAGTTTATTTTAACATCAGTTTAACAACCTTTGAGCCAGAGGCTCATTTACAAAGAGTACCTCGTCATTAATATACTGTATAACTCATTATTACAGCACAAACAAATTTCCCCATGGTGGCTAATGTGACTTCTCCACATTAACTTATATTAGTGGTAATACAGTAACTGTGCTCCTGGAAGTCAGCTGTCAGCTGTCTGCAAAATGTTGAGAATACTGTCGACTGTATTCCAGCATTTTGCAGACTACTGACAGCAGAACATAACAGAAGATATCTCTCCTTTCTTGGCGAACAAGAAGCCCACTGTCAAGTGGGACTTATCTAGTGAGCTCCTGGGCGCTGAAGGTCTGAGCCAGACCACTGCAGTCACTCCAAGTTGCCAAGGCAGTGGTTGCCAAACCTTCACGTGAAACATTTGGTCCTGTGGCAAAGAAGTACAGGACTGAATATACCAAGTACACTGTAGGGGTCCGATTCAAAGTCGGCAGAGTATGCAGTGGAGAATGGCGTTATGCTGCTGTTCATTATTACAGCAAGAAGTACTTCAGCAGGTAATATCGACTTCATGATCCCTGGCCTGGCATGAATGTTGACACTTTGCCACCCCACCCCAGCAGGTAATACTGACTTTATGGTCCCCAGGCCAGGTATGAGCATGGACACTTGCCCCACCCTAGCAGGTAATACCAACTTTGTGGTCCACTGGTCTGCACACTGCCCAAACATTTCATAAGGCACTCACATTTTATAGTACTATATTCCTCCTGTCACTTGCGATTGCATTTACGATTGTATTTGTGGCATGGAGCAGAGTGGATCTCAGTTGAATCATGTATCACATGATTCACTCTAGATGATCGACTACTGGATCTGCCTCCGGACTGTGCACACCTTACTGACCAGCACAGAGCACACAGAGAGCCTGCAATCCGGTGAGTGCTTTCCATTTATTTCACCATCGATAAATTCAGAGATTGTACTGCAGCCAGAAAATAACAAACACGTTATAATAATATAGCATACACTTTATTTCACGGGCATAGGTATCCCTCAGATAAAGCAGAAATGTATTTACCGGAATTAAGGTTATACAGTAAGTGCAGATAGAATTAATTTTAAGAAGTACAAAATTATTATTACAGGGGGATAGGACCTTTCAGGCTACTCTATATCTGTGGAACTTTCTGCCATCTCAACCATATTGGAACTCCTGGGGGCTAGTTAGGATCTGAGTCCTCAAGCACATCATTACTGAGCCAACCTGTCTCAACCCCATCTCCACAAATCACACCCTTGTTTACTGAATCCTGTCCTCACATATCCACCACATTTCTGCTCACACTCTACTGGATGCTTTCAGTGGCCATTACATGGTCTACAGAAAACAAAATGGAAGGAACATGGGTAAATCAAAGAGTTGTGTCCATATGGAATGATCTCCCTAGAGCTATCATTGAAAGTACAAGCTTAGAAAACTTCAAGAAGGTTTTGGATAGCTTTGCATTAAGAACAAAAATTGGGATACAACCATTGAAAATGGTGAGCCAGTAATGGACAAATTGCCTCAAGACTTGTAAATTCCTATGAATCCTACAGTATCCATAAGATCCACTGCACTAAAATCCCACCAATATTCGTGAGTATAGATCTATCAAGTGTCTTGACCTCTCTTCCCTGTTAGATGATCTTCAGGCCCCTGACTGGTCAGCCCTTATGTTATCCACTGATATAGATGCTGATCTAGCCACTTTTATTACTAAACTCATTTGCAACATGAGATAAACATGCCCCTCTCATGAGGATTCATGTCCATGGGTCCCACCATCCATACATCTTTGCAGAGTTCACTGAATTGCTCAAAACTCACAATTCTGCCGGTATCTGAACAAAACTGAGGACTTACTGAGATTCATACAATTATGTAACACCACCATTAAAGCCACCAATGAGGCCAAATCAATTCACTTTATTTAAAACCTTTAAAATAACCTTTAATCTCCTGATAGGTTCTGGAAGGTTATTTCCTCCCTTCTTGAACCCCCTACATAGTCTTCTTTCCCATTTTCAAACTAGGAAATTCACATATCTCTGACCAAACTGAGGTTACTAACACCTTTAACAATGTTGTCATATCCTGTGTCCTCACTCTTCTTCCTCTCACCTCCTTCCCTTCTGCCTACCCTGTCTCCCACCAAATGCCCCGTCCCTCACCTTCTACCACACCTCTTTCCTTTTCCCTCACTGCCGTGCTACTTTCTCCTTATTCCTCAGTGGGACACAGCTCAGAGTTGCAGGATACTTATCACCATCATCTCTTGTACTTCACTGTTCCTCTTGCCTCCCTGTTCAATGTTAATTTCCAGCTTGAGTCCATCCCCAGTGCTGGAAACAGGCTAAAATCCTGTCCCTTACTCTTCCTCCCATGTAATTAGTCTTGGCTATGATGCTGGAAAGCCTTGTTCTCTCCCAGCTATTCAACTACCCTGATTCATCTTCTCTTCCTTGCTCTTTCTGGTCTGACTTCCAAAACTCCATTTAACATCTCTTCTGTTTATGGGGGCATAGGTCAGGAAGCAAGGAAGACTAGGAGCAGTTGGGAAATTCTCAAGTAGAGCTTTATTTTTTCCAACAGTAAAATAAAAATAAAATTATTCAATATAGCTTTTTATAAAGGCAGTACAAACAGAGAAAATAAAGTCCTTATTCTGAGGAATCTCTAATTTTAAATGTCAGTTTCTTAGTCTCTGTCTCTCACTCTAGCAAAAGCATTGCTGTTCTTATTTCTGCCTCCTGAGCTCGTTAAGAGACCAGAACTTTTTAAGTTTCTTTCCTTGTAGGTGCAACAAAATAGAACATGATGAACCAGAGGTGGCCTCTTGTTGACAACTCTGCAAAGAGTTTGTGCTGCATGTCACGGCTAACCCCTAAATTCCAAACAGCTTTTTGCAATCTTTTCAACAGTATAACTATATGCAGTTTCAAACTAAGGATCCCAGTATCGGTTACAGTTCCTTGTGAAAATCAACATTTTTTTAAGCAAATACACAAGGGAAGAAAAAGACAGAAACAGTAAGTGAAGACAGAGATAGCGAAAGGAGGAGAATCGTGAGACTGTTGGAGTGATCAGTTCCTAGGTCTCACGAAAACATTTGGTTGGCCAATCAGACAGACAAAGAGACAGAAAAGGAGAGAATAGGACTGATCCTTGCATTTAACGTTCTCGTAACAAATGAGACAGGTCTTATTCAACCCTGTGACATTTCCCTCCTCATGACCACTGACTCTGTGCTAAAGGCATGGCCCATGGCAAGTCCATCATAGCCATTTTCATAGACCTAGCAAAGCCTTTGGTACTGTGGCAGACACACTTCTGTTGGATAGGCTAGGTGTTGCTGGCCTATCCAATGTAACACAGTTAGGTAGTTTCCTCCTACTTCTAGGGGGCAGCTCCAGTCAGTCCAGGTTGGTGATGTTCTATTCGCCTTCTGCATTCAATTCTGGTATTCCCCAGGGCTCCATTCTTTGCCCAGTCATTTTGTCATCTTCTTAAATGACCTCCCTCCACCTGTGTCTTCTTACACATCCACATGTATGCAGATGACACAGTTCTGGTTGCTTCTGGTGCTTTGGTCCCTGATCTGTACTTGTCACTCCAGCATGACACATGATCTTTAGTGACCTGAAGCATTCCATGCAGTGCGAAAGCAGCAGCAAGGGAAAACAAGATGCATAGCTAGGGGATCAGTAGTAGGAGAGGAAGAGATTATATTACCCTTGTACAGGTAACTGATGAGGCCACATCTAGGTATGGAGTTCAGTACTGAGTGCCTACACCTCAGAAATAATATTAACCTGCTGGAGAAGGTCCAGAGGATGGCTACAAAGATTATAGTGGGTCAGCAGCATAAGGCTTACGGGCAGAGGTTGAGGGCACTGAACATGTACTCCTGGAGGAAAGGAGAAAGAGAGGGACATGACTGGGACCTTCAAGTACTGAAAGGGATATATAAGGTGGATAAGGAGGGTCTCTTTAAGCTGAGTGGCAACCATAACATGAGGGCACAGTCTTAAGCTGGAGGAGGGAGGTTTAGGAGGAGGTCAGGAAGCACTTCTTCACAGAGAGGGTGGTGGGCACTTAGAATGCACTTCCAAAAGGTAGTCTCATTGAAGACAGTGGGCAGCTTCAAGAGAGGTTGGGATAGGCATACAGGGAAGGTAAGGATCATGGATAGGGAGGATGGGAGGAGTGGGGATGGTGGCAGGGACATTAGCTCAAGCTGTGGACCCTGCAATACAAGCAGACTAGATAGACCAAATGGCCTTCTTCTGCTGGCTTCTTTGCATATTCATATTACTTTGACAAAGTTTCACTGATTCTGCCCAAACCAGCTCTCCACTAAATGCCAAAAACTGTCTCCCTCACATTTGGCACTAGACAGAAACTAGCAAGACTCAAAAATATCCTTGCCCTCAAAGCTCTGAATGAAAATCTGTTTAAAGAGGTACCCCACTTCAGGTACTTAGGGATCTGGCCTGACAAGAACCTCATCTTTTCTCTGACATTCACCCTAAGCTTAGTGTGCTGTACTGCAACAAATCCTGCTTTCCACTCCTGGTCTGCTGAGAGATCATCCTTTATGCAGATGTCATTTGTAGCAATGACCCAAAGTTTATGCTTGCCAGGCTAGACCCTATTTTCATTCCTCCAGCCACTTTACCCTTAGTACTCCATCTCTCACCCATCATTACCCTCTAGGTACCCTTATGGTTTGCCAAAACTCACTATCATGACACTGACCTGCCCAGGCTGTATTGCTTGACAGGTTCAGTTTCCAGGATAGTGAGTATTCGCAGTAGAAAATCTGACAGATGTTTACAGGGGTAAGGTAGTGGATGCAACAGCTTGCTACTTACCCTGTTGATTGATCCAAATACTGGAGAGAATCGGAGGCTGGCTGAGCTGCCCCAGTGGTGTTGAGGACTAAACCACTGGCAGCTCGGCCAGCATGTTCTGGGAGGCACAGATTATGTCCTGCGCTGCATCCTCCAGCATTTTAAAAGTTAAACACCCATAACCAAATTTTTTGTGCTCGAGGGTGCCTCTTGGGTTAGTTATTTTTAGTTATGGGGGCAGAACCCCTCCCACATGTGTGGGTTCAGGGGCAAAGCCCCCAAATTGCATATTCTGTTTTCAATCAGATGCCTGAAATCATATTTTCGGGCATCTGATTGATCGAGCATGGATTCGGGCCAGTGGGGTCGGCATCCCAAGACTCAGCATACTGAGTTTAGGGATACCATAGTATATCCACTCTCTATATGCCAGTTTAGCTTTCCACTCCCTAGAAGCCCAGCGTCTTTCACACTGTTTCTCCATCCTGACCAAATACTGTTTGCCACTGTTCCACTTACATTCCTCTGTCCTTAACCCTGTCATCCCATCCTCCTACATCCTCCAATTATCCAGTGTTCATTCCTTTCATCCCTCACTGTAAATCTGTAGCAGGCCAGTCTTCTTTCTTTATCTGCCTTCCAATACTGGAACAACCTCACTCTCCTGTTCTTCTGTCATTCTCTCTGCAATCTCTCAAACTACCTTTACTGCACAGTGCTCAAAAGTTTACTCCTGCTGCTAGCCATTTTCCTCTTTTCTGCATTACAACAAGTCATGCTCTATAGACCCTCCACTACTTACCCATTTGCCTCTTACCATGTTCTATACCTTGAGAGCTCTAAGTACTCTGTAATTTGAATTTTATACCGGCATAATTCTGTTACAAATATCTTGTCATCGTTGGCTGCACACTTCCTAGGTCTTATCTCATGCTACCCATAACCAATGTACTTTTCTTACTTTCTGCCTTTTTTTCATTCTATAATTCATTACTTGTACTTGCTTTTATTGTTTACGATACATGCACCCATTGTCGTCATGCCATTTTTACAACTATTACACTTCTTGCTGTTTCCCTTCCCTAGGTTACACCTGGAAATGATCTCTGGTTCAGTGTGCCCATCTTAGTACACAAATTTTAAATTAATTAATTACACTTGTTAATGTTTGGCTATAGATCTGGTGCAAGTGAGGATTTATTTATTTACTTATTTTATTTATTTATTGAAGATATCAGATAACATACCTTTGAGTCAAAGACTCCTTTACAAAGAAAGATGCATGGTGGATGCCTGGAACAGACTGCCAGTAGAAGTGGTGGAGGCAAAAACAGTAAGGGGCTTCAAACATGCATGGGATAGACATTGGGAGACATTAGTAAATATGAACAGGGAGGAGGTGGTCGCTGGAGACTAGTTAGAATCTGCAGAGAGATACTAGGCAGGTCCCATCTGGGCAGACTTGGTGGGCCTAGCTGTCTTTTCTGCCAACAAATTCCATGTTTTTATGTTTCTATTCCATTAGTCAGAGTATATTCAGACAACCAACTTCTACGGTTGATTAAATGCTTCAGCCTTTGGTCTTGGGCATTTAATGACCCACATCAGTTAGTTATTCCGTTATATACTCTGGCTAACTGAATATCACTTAGTTATACTATGTACCTAGTCATTTTCAAATCTTTTCTTTTAGTGATACTGTTGCCTAGCCTACTGTAATTGCTCCTAATGTGGAAAGAGTAATGTCTTGTTCCTAACTACCTAATAAATGCATCAGAGTACTTTCTCTTCTTAACACAAAACACTAACACAGACTTCCTGAATTATAGGCCACAGTAGCACCATGGTTATTTATTTATTGAGAGATTGGAATTATAAACCTTTTGAATCAGAGACTCCTTTGCAAAGGCTCCACATCATGGAAGTATAAAACAAGAGAAATGGACAATACAGTGAAGGCATTACAAGTAAATGTGGAGGGTAAAACAACCCAGAGCCATGTATGGTATAAAGGTAATGAGCAATACACTGAAAGGTATTTCATCTGAATGTGGAGGGTAAAACAACATAAAGTCATGTATGGTACAAAGGTAACGGAGCAATACACTGAAAGGTATTTCATCTGAATGGAGGGTAAAACAACCCAGAGCCATGTATGGTACAAAGGTAACGAGCAATACACTGAAAGGTATTTCATCTGAATGTGGAGGGTAAAACAACACAAAGTCATGTATGGTACAAAGGTAACGAGCAATACACTGAAAGGTATTTCATCTGAATGTGGAGGGTAAAACAACACAGAGTCAATCATGCTACAAAGGTTTCAAGCAAATTAAGCTATTGCTTACATTCAAATTTCAAGGATGATACAAGGTTTCCTAAGCCAATAAAACAGATAGTTGAGATACAGGCACAATACATCAGCAGAATCAATCAGAGTAGGTGAGAAGGGCGGAGGGTACAGAGGTTTGACTTGGCACACCAGTAAAGAGGGGTGACTATGGGAGTGGACAGCTCAGGGGCAGTCACAGGTACTGGCGGTGAGTAGATGCTCTCTTAGGTTGAGTTTGAAATGACCAAGGTTCTGAACAGATGAGGAATCAAGGGGCAGATTATTTAGCCAGAGTGGAGCCCTGTAGCGGAGGGCACGTTGCTCCCAAGGACATTCTGCAGAATGGCACAAGAAATGTGGCTTTAGCTGAGCCTCTAGTATCTGCTAGGATGGTGCATGTTGAAAGAGGTTAAGGAGCCCAGTGGGGGATTGACTGTTGACAATCTTCCTGGTAAGGAGGCAGGTGTGGTATTTCAGTCAGCCCTCAAAGTTGAGCCAGTTGGACAGCAGATAAAGGTTACAGGTGTGAGTCATCCTATCACACCCTGTGATAAGATGACAGGCCCTATTCAGGGTGACCTTAATTCTGCCAAGTGCAGTATTGTCAGTGATTGCCATAGAAGATGATCCCGTAATCCAATAGGGAAAGGACAGAAAGGTAACCTCTAGGCGGAGGGCTGCAGGAGGCATACACTGTTTGTTCCTGTAAAGGAGACCAATGCTGGCATTTGTGGCAGAGCTAAGGCGATGGATAAGTTCATGATAGTTTAGTGAGGAGTCATGGTAACATCCAAAGGAAATCACTACTTCTAGCTATGAGTTTTGACAGTTAAGTATGCACAGTGAGGTGCCCTGTATTTGTTTAACAATGAGTGAAGACCATCAACTTAATTTTTTTGTAATTTAACACCAGTTTATTGGCAGAGACATGTTTCAGTTTCAGAGAAAGACTCTGGAGGGACAAGCTGAAGGTCGGGGGTCACGACTGCAGAAGATAACTGCATCGTCAGTGTATAGAAACATTTGGCCAGAATATGCTGGGAAGAATTTAGAAAGAGGGCCAAAGAAGTGGCCTAGTATGGATCCCTGGGGCCACCACAGCAAACTGGCAGACTATCAGATAGAGTGGAATTTATTTTGACACACTGTGATCTACCACTTAGGTAGCTCTCGAACCAGGAGATGGGTTCGAAGCAAGGCTTAGAGTGAAGAGAGACTCTAGTAAAAGAAGGTGATTGACCGTGTCAGATGCCTTAGTCAAGATCTATGTACACAGACCCGACTAGGTGTCCATGGTCTAGGGATTTGTGTAGGAAGTTGTTGTATTCCAGCAGTGCAGCTGAGGTGCTGGGCCCCTTCCTGAATCCATGCTGTTCTTTTCAAGGAGGTTATATTTAGTCAGGTAGTTAGTGAGCTGGTCTGAGACAATTTTCTCCAGGGCCTTGGGGGGATTAGAGATGGGGTGGTAGTTATTTGAGAGGTGCAGTTTCTCCTTTGAGGATAGGCGTGATGACACCCACTTTCCATTGGGAGTTACAATTGCTGTTCCATGTTAAAACCTGTTTTCTACCATTGATATTTGCGGTCATACAGACAAAAATCCTGACATTTTGGCATGCATAGTTTGCTCCAGGACCTTTGGAGCCTGTAAATTTGGCAATGGTCGGTTGGGTAGTTTGAATGTTCCAGGAGGTTGAAAATGTAAAATGTTTTTTAGACCTGTCTTTGCTAACTGATAGCACTAAAATGACTGGTTGAAACCTGAAACTTTCAGGTTTGTTAAATTTATGGTCAAGACAGTAGTTTTACTTTCTGGTTTTATTTGAAAATGTAGAATTAGAATTATTGATGAACTAAATTTTAATTTTTGCTGATGCACAGTTCATTTTTTTTCCACAAAATTTTCATTAGTGGTTTTCCACAAATGTGGTGTATATTCACTTTCAAGAGTTAGCATCCACTTTTGTGAGATATGATTTATGATTTTGTGAGACCTGGTGGTCACTAAAGTTGGTATAACAGAAAAAACCCATTGATTATCAAAACAAGAAAATCTGTTGGAAATTAAGTCTCAGACCTTCTGATCAACAGCAGTGGCGTGCTGCCAGATATCTAACTACCATCCTACTCCCCAGGCCTTGTCCTGTGGCTCCACCCCTTCCCCAGCTCCACCCCTGACCCTCCCAGCTCCACCCCTTCAATGTGCTCCGCTCCTCCGATCATTTCTGCACATTGCCTTCATGCTCCTACTGTGCCACTACCACTGTGGTTCTTGCAGTACTGCAATGATTTCTACAATGGTTATAAGGTTTATCTGTTGCTTTTAAGCTAGTGTGGGACAAGTACTATGGTAATCTTGGATGAAGAACAGAATGGGGGTAGGCGATCTGGGCAGACTAGATGGATCATATTGTCCCCTTCTGCCAACACGTTCTTATGTTCTTATCTGACTTGCTGAATGCTACATTACACACACACACACACACAATGATTCAGTGGTATGTTACTAGTTGATATAAGCAATGGTTCAGATCAGAATAAGTTTCCTGCAGTTTAACCAGCATGCTAGTACAATGCTACCTACCTAAAGTTTGCACTTGAGCTATACTAGTACTGTATATTCCTATATCACTGAATACAATATTGCATAAAACATTAATCTGCAAAAGAAAGGCAAGATACTCATTAGCTATTATTGTACAATTCAACCAGTTCAACTACAACAGAAAAATAAATTATATCTTCTTTGGGGAGGTTTAAACCTGATAAAGGCTAGTAAAATTCATCACCCCTACAGTTCCCTGTTTTTCTTCTGAAGAAGGCTTGTTTACTGTAGTAACACCTTATGTCATCACTCTCATTCATGTCCAGGAATCACCGTCAATCCTCTTTCTCTTCTCAGTGTCTCCCTTTGTGGTGTCCTGTGTGTAAACACCTTTTCCTTTGCCTGTCCCTTTCCAAGTACTCTACCTGGTGGCACACACACTGTAATGACACCCATCTTTGTCTTTTCTGAGTTCTCCTTGGTGACTGTACCACCTCTGGCCTCCCTCTCCCTGTCTCCTTCCAAGTACTCCCTCTGATGCCTTTTATCCTGAAGTGACTACATGGAAAGGAAATGGCAGGTCCAGTGAAATGCATGGTGCACCCCTCCTGCCCTTTTCTGAGTTTTCCTTGGTGTTGTCCATACCTCCCTCTCCTGTCCCTTCCAAGCACTGCATGGAGAATGTAGACACCAAGGAGTACTTGGACAGTGGCAGGAGAGGGAGATATAGGGTATGAATGAACCAAAGAACCCAGGAAATGACAACAGGAAGGCATTACACTACACATGCCTGCCACCAGTGTGCATACTTGGAAAAGGACAGGTAAAGGAGAAAAATGAAGACGTTTCCACTGGAAACCACCAGGGAGAGATTAAAATGGGGAGGGAGGGGTGATATTGGACAACAGGGCATTATCAGAGGGGGATATGATGCGACAAGACATGACATTAGAGATTTTAGGATGAGGATACAGAGCTCAGTGGGTTACCCGGTGAGGGATTGAACAAATTCCATTTATGAAATTTAGTTTTAGACAATACACAAACTCCTAAATATATCCTCTCCCTGAAGATACATTCTTCATTTCCTAATCTCTCCTCTTATGTACTGCAACACTGACACAAGCACTACCCTTTTTTCTTTTGACAGTGTGCAATGCAGTCCCCTGTCTCCAAATTTCAAATACAGCATACTAGGCTGTGGCATCTGACCACTGTCACATCTTCTGAGTATGTGTGACCTGTTTCTAGCTGGCCAAGGCCCAGCCCTCAAGTAACACTGCATGTCTTTTCTTCTTGTAAGAATTGCAACTTAATGTTGACATGAGGCAGCCCCCCCAATCGCCTGCTTCAAGATCAAATGCAGACAGCTGTCCACTCCATATCTGGCCTGCCTAGTGCCTGTCCCACACCAGTTGACTGACAGACACCAACTAACACGCTACACTGCTATAATTGTGCTACCTCCTCCAAAGGCCTGACTGTTTATTAAAATAATCAAATGCAGGCAGCTGCCCACCCCATCCCCCTTCTGGTCTGCATGCCCTCCGTGAGTCTCTGGCCAACCCATACTACCCGAAGGCAGATGTTTTTTAAGTTCAAGACAGAGAGGCAGGTACAGACCCACTGCAGAAGCAGCAACTGGTTGACTGCAGCTCTGCTGGATGTGCTGCCTGATGGACAAATGCTGCAGCCAGTAGCAGCTACTAACCCCCTCAAATCTGCGGCGAAGTGGCACAACCACAACCCCTGGCACAGCACAGCACAGCAGCTGGCTGGCACACACAAGGCACATCCACAGTAGTCCCCAACTTAGCAGTCCATCCCCACTCTCCAGTCCATACACCCAGCTCGGTCAGCCACAGGACCACAACCAGGCAAAGGCAATTGCAACAACAACAGTAACCACAACATTTCAAGAGTTCTAACTTTCAACATTATTTTTTATGGCTCCCACCTCTGCTTCTTGCTGTCACAGTCCTGGCTTTTCTTTTATTTTTCCTCTTTAAGTTTAGGGTAATATGACTTACTTCACTGAAGACACGTCCTGTGAATAATTTAGGCCTGGCATGCCTGGTGCTGCATGGCTCCTCACAGCCCGACAACCTCACTCTCCCAACATAGCCAGTGCTTACAAGACCTGCGTGGCAGCCTCTTCATTTGGTCCATTGCACAACACATGACCACATGTACTGTTGTTTGCTGGAATCACTCTTCTGGTCAGCTTGTTACCTGCCATCTTTTTTTTTTGCTGCACTAAGTGCAGGCCTTCTTCTTCTTCATTTTCATTGCAGCTCAAGTGGCCTGCCTAGGCTATGCTGGAAGAGGGCTGCAGCGGAGGATTGTGGAGCAAAGCCAAGGACCAGGTTGAGTGGAGGGGTTATGAGTATGACTGAAGTGGTGACCAAGATGGTGCCAAGACTGACTGACCAAGCAAGGAGAACTCAGGCCAGCAGGAGTGAGCAAGAGGGTTGACTACAGATAGTGTATGGAGGATGAGTTGAGAAAAGGACTTCAATCATTGGCTCCACTGACTGAAAAATGAACAATGTCACTACCCCATCACATGATCATGCTGCTAGCTGTTACTGAAGAAATGTAGCTTTGCTGTCGAGCTGCTACTCTGCCTTGCATGCACACATGCAACTCTGCAGTCACAGATCTGGGGTGGGGATGGGTCGAGTCTGACACGAGGTGTGATCATGCCTGCAAGCCTGTTTTCGGACACCAAACCAGCCACCACCCCAACACACACACCTCTGACTCCATTTTTGGTCAGAATAGCAAGCACACAAAAATAAAAGATTTAAAAGCTTTGTGAGTGCCACACACACACACACACACACACACACACACACACACACACACACTGCCCCAGGTCTCACAGTGTATGAGTTCAGTGTTCAACATGGGTGTACTTAGGGATAGCAAAATTAATAAATTCTGATTTTGTGGAATTTCCATGAAATTTATATAAATGTTGTGAAATTTCGTAAAATGTTGTGGAATTTTCCAAAATTCTTTAAAGAGCACCTTTCCTCGCAATTCTAACTGTTAACTTCTAACAAATAGGAGGCTCCCTTACCTGAATGGGAGTTCCTCCATCACAATTTTAAAATTATAGGATCTGCTCCCTTAGGAAAGGATCATATTTTGCCCCAAGGGGCTAGCTGCTCGATCCCTTCCACTTCCTGACTTGTGCTCCATCCCCACGCTTCCTTGTTTTGTGATGTCACTATATACTAGCGGCAGGGGCGTGCTCCATGCAGAGTCTATGAGGCGTAATTATTAAAGCTATTTTTACTATTTTAATCGGACTTTGATGAAATCAAGCCAGTATTCAAGTAACAGGGCTCTTGTTACTTGAATACTGGCTTCAGTTTGTACCAAAGTCTGATTAAAAGAGTAAAATAGCTTTTAAATGACGCTCATAGACTTGCATGGAACACGCCCCTCACGCTGGTCAATATAGTGACATCACAAAACAAGGAAGTATGGGATGGAGGGCAAGTCAGAAGTGCAAGGGTCAAGCAGTAAGTCTCCTTAGGGCAAAATATGATCCTTCCCTTCCTAAGAGGGCAGATCATATCAATTTAAATTTGTATGGAGGAACTCCATTCAGGTGAGGGAGACTTATTTGTGTTGTAATACACCAAGAAAGGTGATCTTAATTGGTCTCAATTCAATCAGTATAATAGCTAGAGATCTGAAATGTGGCATGCATAATGTTTGCAAGTTAAGCTAGAGATCTGAAATGTGGCATGCTTAACGTTTGCAAGTATAGCTAGAGATCTGAAATGTAGCATGCATAATGTTTGCAAGAAGCCCTAAATGGATGCTAAGTTTCATGACATCATGACATTTGAATAAGGGTGGGGCAGTTATAGGGGCTCAAAGTCTAGCAATTTATTATTCTTGTGAAAATTTCTCAAAATATTTCTATGCTTATAACTTAGCCAAATTTGGAGCTAAATCATCTAAAATATATATGCATACTTTCTTGAAAAGTCATAGAAACTGCTAACTGGTTGTGCAAATTTTCAGTTACAGGGTTCAAAATTTCACAATTTAATTATTTGTTAAACTGTGTGAAAATGTTCAAAATATTTGGATGTGTATTGCTGTACTGCTGTTGCAGGCATACACACAGATTTGACATGCATACCAAAGTAAATATGTACTGGAATCTTATTAAACTGGATAAATGTAGTTTAGTATGTTACATTTATTGTGGATGCTTTAGAAATTACTAATTGGCAAAACGTGCTCAAAATTAATGAACACCTAATATGTAATGCCACTAGAATTCCACTTGTGGAATTTAACTTCTCTAAAAGTACTTATCGCCACTGAATCGCCTTACCTGCACTAGCATTGTGGCCCCGCCAGCATCATGCTCGTCATAACCAAAGATATCTAGATACTTCTTTCACAATGTCCTAAGTCACAGCTAGTTGAAAGGCTAGGCATCACTTGGTGCCACTAATTTTAAATAGTAATAGTATACATTGTTATCTACAAGGTTGTTAAACAGCTAGCAGGTGGCACTGTACAGAAACATTGCTGTTTTGGAATAAATATGCTTTACTGAAATTTTAATCAGATACAATACACATCAGAAAACATCAATAATGCACAAACAGTATACAAATACCCAGAGCCCCTTTCCAATAGTCATACGAGATGTTTTCTGTAAAATACAATACAGTTGTGTACAAAACAATGCAGCATGTTCATGTGGTTCCACAAATCCTTAAGCCATTGCATTCTAGTGGTTATCTGGCATATTGCAAGAATTCAGGCTATTGCACAGTGATGCCCATGACTACTCTTCACTTGTCACTCAAGACCGTGACCTGACACTTGGCACCACTACACTTTTACTATGGAACCTCCTATAAATGCTACCTTATGCAAGCAATAATACCCGGCAAGGTTGGTGGTATTGAGCAATACTGGACCACCGGGGGCATAATGAGGCCCAACGCCACAGGTAGAGGGCCTTGTAGCCCCTGGAAGGTCCAGAATTGCCCATACCGCCCACCCTGGAGGTATTATTGCGCCTAGAAAATGGGCTATAGGTTAAATTTTTGAACAAAATGTATAAAAATAAAATGTATATGTAAAACATAAATAATAAACACTTACATTTTTCTGGTAAAGTAGTCCCTGTATTAGTACAGTCATTACTGGAGGTGCTGCTGAGTTTTTAAAGTTTGTTTTGTATTAGCATGTCCTGTACCTTATGTTTGCTTGCTGTCTTGTCTACCTCTCCCAAAACACACACACAAATACAGTGGAGTACTGGTTTTCATATATATATATATATATATATATATATATATATATATATATATATATATAGATAGATATAGTGTATATATAAAATAGTGGCATGGTAATGCCACTATAGTTAAGGTTGAGTACCCCATTTAAGGTTAAATCTGAAATTTGACAACTTAATAACTTTGCCACCATATGATGGATTTGCCTGAAATTTAACATGTATGGTGTGGTACCATAGATCTTTAGATCTGCCAAGTTTACGTAATTATCAGATGTCTGGTTGTGGAGCAATAGAGTGCGAAAACCGCAAAAATTACACATTTTTTCTGCATTCTTTGCTCGTGCCTACAGGTCACATGGTCTGTGCGATTGGTCTAAAACCTTCCAGGAAACATGCAGCCAGGATCCCCAATGTGCCTTTCGAAGATTTCATGAAAAAATATTAAATGGTTCAAAAGTTATTAAAAAAATGTTTCCATTGTAGTCATGGGAAACGTTAACAAAAGTTCGAAAGTGTTGCAAATACAGTTTTAGTGTTGCAAATGACCCTGTAGTGTTGCAAATCCGCCATCTTGTTTTCAGTTGGTGGTCACAGAAATGCTTGGCATATAAATTTGGGACCCTCTAGGGATACAATTTTGCTGTGTTCACCCAGTCGAGTCTGAGGATGCTATCCATGTCTTTTTGGGAGTTTAACACCCCAGAAATATGTTTTAAATTTTTTGTAAACATTAGTGTCGTACATTCGACACTTTTCGTGATTTTTGGGGAAAGTGTGCAAAATCACGACACTACTTTGCAACATTATGCCAAAACAACAGGATATATTTGCCACCCTACTGCAAAAGAACTGTTTTGTCTTTTGGGCTGAAATTTGGAGGAAGAAAGTCAAGATCCCAGAGATGTGCCTTTTGGTGGTTTGGTGACAAAATATTAGAGAGCTGCAAAGTTATGGTACTCCAAAGTTGACAATTTTCCATAGGCTAACATTACGTGCGCGCGCCTTTCGGGGCCCGTATCTTGAAAACGCGAGATCACGGACTTTTAGTCTGCAAAATGCTAACCCCACCAGAGATAAGCACAAAACTAGCAGGAAAGTTGTAAATAATATGAGATTTTAACTTTTTTCTACATCGTACGGTTCCTGAGATATAAACAATTTAGTATTCCAAGTGTTCATTTTCTCTCGAGGCCATTATTATACATACATTCTTTGTATTCACTGTGCTTCTGAATGCACCTTTTGGGAAAAAAGTGTGTGCTTTTGCATTACTATTACAGTCAGCGTTTCTGTTTGCATTTCCGTTACCGTTTGCGTTAGCGTTTCTGTTTACGTCACCGTGGCGTTACCCGCTGCGTTTGCACTTGCGTTTGCGTTACTGTTACCATCTGTGTTTCCATTACTGTTTTTGTTTGCATTTCCTTTTCGTCACCATGTGCATTACCATTTGCGTTTGCGTATGCCCTTCCGTTTCTGTATCCATTTCTGTTTCCTTTGGCATCATCGTTGGTGTTACTGTAAGTGTTTGCGTTTCCAATTGCGTTACCATGCCCATACGTGTTACCATTTGCATTTGCATACATGCTTCTGTTTGCGTTTCTGTTTGTGTTACTGTTCCCTTTGGCATCATCGTTGGTGTTACCATAACCATTTGCATTTCAATTGCATTACCGTTACTGTTTGCGTGTTTATTACCATTTTCATTTCTGTTGGCCTTAGCATTTGCATTTTGGTAGCTTTTCCATTGTCGATTGTGTTACTGTTTCCTTCTGTGTCGCCGTTGCCTTTACCATTTGCTTTTCTGTTTCGTTTCTCTTACCACTTGCATTTTCATTACCGTTTGCATTTCCGTTGGCGTTAAGCGTTTGTGTTGTGTTTTCATTAACGTTTGCATTTCTGTTACCGTTAGCGTTTGTGTTACTGTTTGCGTTCTCGATTTCAGTTTTCATTAACATTTGCGTTTCTCTTACTGTTTGCATTATCATTTCGTTTGCGTCACCATTTGTGTTACCGTTTGTGCTTGCATTTGCTTTACCGTTACCATGTGACAAAAATCACATGATGGGCGCGGGCCTTCCACCACCCATTCCATTCACTATTTATAGTGCACATTCTCAAGAAATTCATGGCAAAAAACTCTGTTAATGCATCAGTTAGGATCGTTCCACAGCAACAAAGCGAGGAAATTTGATGTTGGGGTTGAAAACCCTAACTGTGCATTCCGTCACCCCAACCACCACACACACACACATACGTACAAGTGGGGAAGGACCAAGGCAACACAATCAATCACACACAACCAGCAGCAGGTGACAGAACTAACGAACCTATCTAAACCCGCGAAACCACACCCACGCTCCCGTCGAGCTGTGACATGGGGTTGTCACTGCTAAGTCTGATCCCAGACATTCCACGCACTGCAAAACACATATCACTACGCACAACTGGGCATCTTGGGCCCTGCGCTGCCAACCAACACATAACACAGACTACACATATGGTATTTTGGGGTTCACAAGATCCAAAACAGATTTTACACATTCCCTAAAATGCTTTTGAAAATCACTTTCACAAATGTTACAGTGCTGTGATATGCATTTGCGACACTTCGTGTTGCGACAGTATTTTGTGACACAATTTTCATGCTTTTGCAAATGCAACACTGTTGTGTCTTCTGTTTGTGACAGTATTTTGCGAGACTATTTTATATGCTTGTGCAAATGTGACACTTTCATCTCTTCTGTTTGCTACACTTTCATGTTGCAGTATGCTCTGATGACTGCACATCTTTGCCATCATCCTGCAAGCAAGCGGTTGGGTCCTTTGGGCTGGAATTTGTAGGGTGACAAGCCCTGGTCCCACAGATTTTTCTTTTTCCTGCTTTGGTGCTAAAATACTTAAGCATGACAAAGTTATACTGTTCAAAATTGAGCAATTTGCCATAGACTAACATTGTGATGCCCATGATGCATTTTGCCATTCATATGTCGAAAATGAAGTGAGGTACACTGTTTTAGCTACTGCCAGCTGAAGTTAGATTTCTTACCTACTTGCTATGGTAACACATATATACACCTCCTGCTGGTTGTGTGTGATTGGTTGTGTTGCCTTGGTCCTTCCCATATGTATGTGTGTATGTGGTGGTGGTGGGTCTGAGGGGAATGTAGCAGTGGGTTTCAACCCTAACACGAATTTCCTTGCTTTTATCACTGTGGAACAACCCTAATTGATGCATTAAACAGATTTTTTGCCATAAAATATATATATATATATAGATATATATAGATATATATAGATATTACCTATTTATATATATTTGAGTTTATGAGTGGCAGTTTGGAGCAGCAGAAATCAGCACGCTGAGCTTCATTGATTTCAAGACAGGTAATTCTTTTCCTGATTGGTTTTCAATTGTGGCGTGAGTCTCTTGCGCTTGTTTCAAAGCGTGGTGTCTCTTCAGATGGAGTGCAGTATTCTGATGCTCAGAAATTGTTTGAAAATAAAATATCTGTTGTTTCTGCAGTTTTCTTTTGGGTTTATTTCTGTGCAGTGCTGATGAACAAGGAAATAGTCACGAGTCTCACTACTGCACCGTTCGCGAAAACTGCCGCTTTTGTCTTGCCATTTCTTTTCTAATGACTGAATTTGTTTCCACAAGCCAGGCTGGATTTTGGGGATGGAATTATGTTTTAAAACTAAGGAATTGTTGTGGGGTTGTGGGCAGGGTTTATGTGCATGGGGAGGGCAATGTTTCTGTGAAGCACTGTTGGGACAATATTTTTAACAGTTGCCGCAGTGCTTGTCTTGTACACCCCCCATTTTTTCACCAGGTTACCTATTTAGCATAATGATATTTAAAAAAAAAACTGTTTTCCTCTGACACGGTTAAAGAATTGGAAAAAATGGAATGTGGCACGGGTTGTGACAGTATGGAGGGACATCCCTCTCGCTAAGCGAGAGAGAAAAATGGCGACAATTTAAAACTGAAAATCCCATGGGACACTGATAATGGTCATCAGGTTGGTGGATACTGACACTTTTAATACCGGGCTCTGTTGTCTGATAGGCGCCCACCTTGGCAGAGCTAACAGCCAGTCAGAGCCCAGAGATTTAAGTAGCCCATTTTCTAATGCCATTGCCCAGCATTTACCTTCCTCTTCAATAGCTGCTCAAATGTATGACTGGGCAACATGTATGGACGTGGCTTCCACAAAAGTATCACAACATTCCACAATTTTAGAAAAGCTCATGAAGTTCAGCTTTAGATACTGATGTTATTTTTGGCATCTGTAGCTGCATATAACTTGGCCAGCCTTTGAGCAAGAGATTACTGACTCTCTTTTCCATATTGTTTTTTTTCTCCTGGCTGGCAACTCGTCTCTCAGGAATATACTATGTTAACAGAGATATACCCTCAGCAGGCTGAAACCAGCCCTCATTTAGTTGGCAACTGGGTTTTCTCCAACATTTTTTTCCTCCCATTGCCCCATGTGGGGCAGTGCCTCTGTCAGCCTTGCACAGCCACAACTTCCCTGCAGCAAATTCAAGCTGCCTTGTCCAGCCACAGGGGTCACTGTGTTGGTAGAACCCACTGGTAGCCCTTCCCAGCTGAGATACACTGTTGAGTGGCAGCTGTCTCCCGCCATGGCCTGCCTGCTGACATTACTTTCGGGCTCCCGCGTCTTGGTCGGGTCATCAGCATAGCAGTGCAATGCTTTGCTGCTGGGCCATGGGGTTGCCTCAAAACCCACTATTTGGGTTAAGAACCCTAATAAAACTGGTGATATTGTGTTTTGTAGTTTTAAAATGATAGGGGCTTAAAATTCTGCAGTTTACACGTAACCAGCCAGTCCTTGGGGTTACTAGAATCCCATTAGTTTTAGAGCAGGCAGATAGTCTGGACAGTGTTCAGAGGATTAAATGCTCTCTGTAAAACATTACATCATCGCTTGCCTAGCTCTACTGAGTAGAGGATGAGGTAATGCTGTTCAGAACTGTTGCAGCATCAGCATAAGCCACATTTGGCTAACACTTGCTCTGGCACTCTTGTTCGAGAGGAAAGACCCTCTGTTTGTGTTTCTGCCATAGTATTGTGATCCAAAGGCTGGTTTCCCGGAAGTGGTGGCTACAGATCCTGTGAAGCCCCAAGGGGTGAGATTTCCACACAGAAAGTGGAATGGGACTGAGAGGTCAGTGATTCATTGGGGCAACCCCTGGAAGACTGAAAGACTGTCAGAGCTGCCCAGAGAGAAGAGAGACCGTGTGTGTGTGTGTGTGTATGTGTGTGTGTCTGTGTTCTTTACTTTAAAAGCTATGGATTTGTGAGAGAATTGAGGACAGAGTGTTCTTTCAAATGCCTTAAAAGGAATACCAAACTGTGAGTACAAGGTTCATTTGAAGATAGACTGTCTGTTGTCTGGTACCTTTGCATGTGCCCTCTGCTGGCTAGATTACAGGCACTCAGAACCTCCTTTCTCCACAAAACTGTGCTGATAATGTGCTGAATGTAAGGATGTCTCTAACAGCCCAGTGGTGTTGGGAAAGCCAGTTGTTTCCTGAGGTAATGGCAGAGAGTCTGACTTTGGCCAGAGTGAGCAGCTCCTCATTCATGGTTGCAAAGTGGATCTAACTGGTTACAAGATAGGAACAGTTTTTCTGCAGGTGATAACACATGTCATCTCATCAGGTGTATTCAAGTTTAAAGTGGCAACCTCACAATGTATGCACTTGTTACACATCCTGAGATCCCTCAGCACAGGGATGGATAAATCATTTGGGAAAGTGTTCATGCTGGAGTTACAGTACTGCAAGAGTGTAAAGTGTTTTTGCCTGCAAAAGTTGTTGTCATCTGTCCAGAACAATAAAGCCTTGGGAACCACCCGTCTTTTGTCCATCTTGTTAGAAATAAAGCCATACAATACAATCCCAAAGTTTATGGTTGCAGACAATCCTTCTTTTAGTGACTTGTGAGATGTTTTGGGGCTCTCAGATGGGAAACACAGCATAACCGTGGCACCCTCTCCCAGACTTGGGTAAAATAGAAATGTTAGTTTTAGCACTACCCCTGACCTCTGAGATACCCGAGTCAGGTATTTATCCTAATGCCAGGGTAATACCTATTTTTCTGCCAACTTGTGGTTTGTTACCTTGTCTGAGTAACAGGTCAGGGGTCAGAGTTACCTACATAATTGTGAAATGTAATTTTAAAATTTCTGAACATTGTGAGGCTTATAACTCAGTCACCTAAAGACAGGGATCTGAAACTTGATACATTTCTGTACGGACCTTGACAAAGTCATCATACTAAATATGATGCAAGTGGAACACAAATCTTTTTATATTAGATAGAAATAACTGAAATCCCAATTTTGGCAAATTGTCATGAAATTTTTCACAGAAATGTCACAAATTTTTGCGGAAGCAAAATCCAGAATTTGCCAGAATTTTGTTTGGCAGAAGATACATTTTGCCCAACCCTAGGTGTAACTGCATCACTCATACAATGTTATTTATTTATAATGTTAAAACATGTGTTTGAAACCTGGGTTGTGCTTTAGCATTCAGTGCAGTGGGGTTCACCAGAGTGGTGGATGAGGGTGGGCAGAACTAGGGTTAAAAAAATCCAAAGCCACATTTCCTTACTTTTGTGGCTTTAATAATAAACCCTATCTTGTACATTAATGTAACTTTTGCAATGAATATAAAACATACAGAATATGAGTTCTTCAAGTATCCATAATTTCCAAAACTGTTTAAAACTCACTTCACTGACATGAACAGAGCGTGCATTCTACAAGGGATGCATTCCTTTTGTAGGAGAACTCAGTGCTGCAGTAACCTTATCTCAGGGATGGAGATCATTCTGAAGACAGAGACAGGGACATGTGAATAACTGGGAGGAAAACACTACACTGCAAAACTAAATGTGAAGTCTGTTATCTATTATTTCAGTATGAAGTTGCAGTGTTGTACATGTTGCAGTTTAACAAGCAAGTAGGATTCATGTTCTGTTATGCAGTGCACAGGCTATTAGATGCAGTGCACATTGTAAAACCAGAGAAATGCAACTTAATATCCCTTTCTCTTATGTTTTAGGAACAAGAGCATTTTGTTCTACTTTAACATTCTGAAGTGCGCTAGTCCTGTGGTGCTCATCAACTTACAGTGCCCAACGACACAGGTATGAAGAAACCACTTGTTTCAGTAGTATATGAACAAAACACATTCATTGTGTTTATTGAGAACATTACACACGGGCTTGGACTCTAAATGGCCTATTTGCTCTGTCTTCTGATTCCAATAAACTTTGGCTATGAAGTAATGTGTTTATTAGATAGAAACATGGTTCTATGAAGTAAATCAGCATCAGTATTAAAATGTTTGGGCAATGAATCATCGTTTAGAAAAAGGGGTGCATTTTAGCAAAAAGTCTAAAGTTTTCCATCTTATAAATTCCTCACATTGTTATGAAAGGTACATTTCATATTAGCAAGGAGTAGCCTGCAGACACCATTCTGAACCATACCTACTGTGATCTGCAGTTCCCCTAGTCTCTAATGTTCAAACTATGTACCTGACACCACTTATTATTATTAGTCCAGATTTGAATATTTTTGTCAAAATATGGATTGGAACTGGACAGGATTAAAACATTCTGTACTGTGGAATTTTTCCATAGAATCAAACATTTACATGTAGTTCTGCAAGAAATTCACTGAACTCTGCCAGTACAATTCTGATATCACCTAACTCCACAGGCAGCATGTGAATTCTGTTAGCTGAACTTTAAAGTACTGCAGGTGGAATTACAATGTCACTCCAGAAGCTTACTTCTGCTTTTATGAAAATCACTGAGGCAGAACCGGAGAATTTCAGGGAATGTGCAGTTTGTGTTACTGTATTTCAGAGAGCGCTAGATCTGTTTATTGTTGATATTTACGCTTTCCATGCTTTAATATCTATTGCAACATGCCTACTATCTTCAAGATTTGTGTGGCATAACTGTTGCTTTGCATTCTCCTATTAACCTCTTGAAAATGGGGTATTGCACCAAAATGCTGTTATAGGAAACCTAAAGAGATCAAACTATTCAGTATAACAATGTTTCCTTTTGAAAGGTAAATACATTAATTCATATTAAAAGTTATATCTGCTTAGTTTAGCTTACCTAGCCCTATTTTATGAGCCCCTTTGGTCTTCAGCATTCATTTCTTCTTTCCGTTGTTAGGATGTTTCATAAGGGTGCTTATTTATTTAGCTAGTTATTGGTTTTGTATTCTCTTTTCATTTATTTGTCTAATGTGATGCCTGTCGTTTGGTATTCACTCTGCATGGAATGTTAATAAGAAGGGCCATATAAATAAAATGATCATAGCTTGTCCTATCCTGTAAATAGGAAAGGGTCCCTCTCTACAGAGACAGAACATTTGGAAATAGCATAATCTGCAGCAGTGTGGTTTCAACTAATGATTTCTTTTAAAAATGGTTTGATTTATTGATTATTTTGTTATGTTTTTTCAATAGCTTTGTGTCTCCAAGTGCCCAGATAAGTTTTCAACCTACATAGACATGCAACGGGCTACAGATGGAGCAGAAACCCATGGGAGTATTACAAGCAGTTTTGCAGGCCTAATTTCAGTAACCCATGGAAGGTAGCGTGCACATAATCCAGAATACCATTATGAATTCTTTAGGACAGCACTTCAGGCAGTTGATTCCAAGAAAGACCTAGGGATACTTATTGATAAAAAGTTCAGTCTGAATAACCACTGTAAGAACATGATAACAAAACCAAATCACATTTGGTGGACCAACAGAAGTAAAACATGAAGGGGACAAAGAGATAAAAACGCAACTATATAGAGCTTATATACATCCTCACCTCGATTATGGACTGCAACTGTGAGCATCGAACAACCCAAAACATATATATATATATAAATAATATTGAAATGGTACCGAGGAGGGTGACTAAGTCAATTAGGGATGAGAGAAATTGATTATAAGGCGACGCTTAGAAAACAGAAAATTAATGACACCGAAATCTAGATGAATAAGAGGGACCTACCGTTTGTTTATAATGTAATAAATGAACTTGAGCTGATGGTTACATTAGACATGAACTACAGACCGGACTGTAAAACAACATGGGGACATCCACAGCAGTTACAAAGGAATAAGATCAGGAGTGAAAAGAGAGCGTTTTTTTCACCCAAAGGATGGCTGGGTTGTGGCATGGCATCCCATTAAAACAAAAACTAAAGAGACATTAGGAAAGATTGGATGTCCATATGTCAACAGTGCCTAACATGAAATATTACCACTGAAATAGTGGAGGAAGGGGGCAGTTCATATCAGCATTTTGCCTTTATCTGCCCGCAAAAATGTTAGTATGAACTTTAGTATGGACACGTACCACCTCATGAGAGAAATGTTAATATTTTCACTTGTACATGTTTCACAGAGTCTGGTAGGGATGCTTTAACTGCCATGGCATAATTTGTTACTGCACCAATGAAAAAGAAATTGAACTGCACACTCATCATTTTACTTACAAAGAACAATTCTTTATTTTGTATCAGTTTTTCAGCCACTATTAGACAATCCCAACATTTTGTGGCTCATTTTGATTACTTACTTAGGGTATAATGGTTCTATACATTCAAAACAGTACTCAGCACTGAACACTTTTATTACTCTTTACACACAGTTATTTACATAAATGCAAAGAAGTATGTGCTCCTGGATCAATATTCTATAAGTTTCTAAATGCCATAGGCTATTGGAGTGGCCCTGGTGCTGCAACCTGCTGGCGGCGGACCTCTGCATCAGCCCCCACCCTGACCAGAAGCAGCCACAAGCCCAAACCAGGCTCTCCACTTCAGTTGAGTGGCCTGGGCTGCTACCTGCTGGCTGCCGGACCTCTGCATCCAGTCTGCCACCCTCTGACCAAGGAAAGCAGTTACGTTTGGTCAGCTTCTAGCTTGGAGCTGTCAGGCTTCAATCCCCATAATTGGACTGGCTCCTGGGGACTGTGGCTGCTTCCCGATTGGATGCTGCAGATCCCCATTGCCTTGCTGTACTGCTCTCTGGACAGTTTTTCACCCACCCCCTCCTCCTCCTTTATTAAGTACACTTTCCCAGTAATCCCTACCCCTGAGGCCTCACAATAATCAATTACAGCAACTCCTTAAAGGGCTCTCCCTTCTGTAACTTCTTAAAGAGGTGATCCTTTCTTGTGCTCAAATAACTTATTGACCTCAATGCATCCAGGATCAAGTGCATTGACACTGACTATGGTCCTCCTTCTACTTCCTACACCAGCCTCACCTCACTTAGGACCATCACCCTCTACCATAGTACCCCTCTTATCTACAATACCTCTACCAGACTCCCCAGATCCCGACCACCTCCCCTCGGTACCCCCACACTTCCACCCCTGCTACCTCTTACTTCCCACTCATACCTTGGTCTTTTCTCCTCAACGCCTTTCCCACCCTTCATACTCTACCCACCCCTTGCACCCCAGCACACAGCCCCATGTCCAGTTGCAAGGGAAGATGCCACAATCACTACCACACTTTGGTGCACCTAATCATCCTCCTGTTGCTTCTATCAGGTAACATTCATCCAAACCCTGGCCCGTGCCCAGCCTTATGAACAAGCCTGCCCAGGCTCACGGACTCTGCATAGCTTCTATGAATATTTGCAGCCTCCATAAGAAGGCTGCTGCATTCCAATGCTGGGTTACTCAGCACCAAGTGGACATTGTCGCACTCATTGAAACCTGGTTATCCAAATTCACCCCGACTCCTTCATCTCCCTCCTGGTTATACCCTTTTCAGTCAAGATCGGGTGGGTAGCGTGGAGGTGGTTGTGCTGTCTACATCGTGACTCCCTCCTTGGACATGCCTTCCATCACCTGACTTGATAACGGGTGCAAGCCCCCACACTAACAATCGCCCCAACCCTGGTAAGGGCCCATTCTATGCCTATATTCCCCAGAAAGCAAGACCTCACCATTCAGGCGCTTGCTGACTACCTGTCTGGCCTACCGCCCAAAATGGCCCAGATAATTGTTGGTGACCTGAATATCAACGACTCTCTGCCACAGCTCCCAAACCAGGCGGAGCACCAAGTTATCTCGTCGGGTGAGAATGCAGCGACCTCCCCCACAGATGGCACACTACCCGGCGCAGGTATTGTGCCGCCTCTTCAATGGGTGTTTTCTGGGGGCAGTGCCCCCATCCCCCATACAGGGGCTCTGCCCTCCAGCCCCGGACTCTAGGATTCCAAATCCAGGTCGGAGTTGGTCTGGGAGGGGCAGAACACTGGGAAGCGAAACACAGAAAAGGACCATTACCGTGAATGTCGCCGTCATGGTCTTTTTCGTGTTCGCCTTCGAGTGTCGAGAACAAGAGGTGATACAAAACCAGAGATATCTTTGCCACCCTTGACATTTCTCAGCTTGTCACCACCCCAACTAGGTTCAACCTCGACTGGCTCCAGCACCCTCTGGGATATCACCATTACCAACCGCCCCAGAAGGTGCTCGATATCAGTGTACTTCCCAACTCACTTAGTGACCACTCCACGGTCGTATTCTCTTGGTCTGCTGCCAACAGCAAATCTGCACCACAAACCAGCCAGTGACATTGCCTACTCCGGCGGCCTATGTCACCTTAAACTGTACTTCTTACAACTGGATTGGTCCCCAAACAGGCTTGCACCGTCCATAGACGAGGCATTGGATTTTTCACTCACACTTTTAACACTGCCTGTGACTCTATACCCCTTTGCTAGAAATCATGCCAAAAACACAGCACCTGGGTTACCCCTCCTTCCTTCACAAACTTAAAATGAGAGACAACTTATGGCACATTGCCGTGAGTCTGGCAAGCCAGCTGATAGGCAAGCATACAAAACCAAGCTCAATAAGTGTACTTAGGACATTCACCAGGCCAAAGCCCAATACTACCAATCCACTCTTGCCTCCTCCTGGGGGTCAACTAGAAACTTTTGGGATAATGTAAAGGAGCTGAATGGGAAATCCTGCTCCCCACTCCGCTCTCAATTCTCCTTTAATGGAACTGTCTGCTCCGACTCCTTGGCATTGCAGCCTTCCTAAACCACACTTTCTCAGACCTGAGTTCAGTCCTGCCCATTAACTTCTTTGATTCCATCCCAGTAGTACCCTGCCTACTCTCCAGAGACCTCCTTTCTACCTATGTACCATCTCCCGTTGGAGGCTAGACCTCTTCTGCAAAAGCCGTTAGTAGTAACAACCCTGGCACCGCCTACTGGACACTAGGCTACTTCGTCTGACATTGGATGCTATCCTGGTCCCTTACCAAGTTGCTCAATGGCTCTCTGTGCCTGGGGCAGTTCCCCAGCACATAGAAAACCACCATCATCTCTTATCCTAAGAGCGTTGATCGGCGACCCCAGGTAACTATCGTCCCTATCTCCATCCTCCCTCCACTCTCAGGCCCTTGAAAAAGTAGTTTGCCAACCAGCTTGACGAATACCACCAGCCATGCACAATATCCTGTGCCTGAACAGCATGGCTTTCATGCAGGTCACAGCACCACAACTGCGCTACTTGAATCCTCCAATTTCCTACACTCTGCTCTTGATGCCGGAGGTCCTGCCAGTGCCGTGTTCATTGACCTCTCCAAGGCCTTTGATGTGGTTTGCCACTCCTCCTGCTTGACTCCCTCAGATGCCTTGGTTTCTCCTGCAGCTCTCTTGCATGGTTCACCAGCTACCTCTCTGCCAGAACTCAGTGTGTAAAAATCAATAGCACCCTATCTGACACATGACCTGCTGCTCTGGGGTTCCCCAGGGCTCCATTTTAGACCCTCTCTCTTCAGTTTATACCTCGACTCCCTCCTTGGCCTGCCCAAGTAAGATCCTCATCTACGGATGGCGCTGTACTCTTCACCTCTGACCCCAACCCCAACACACTCCAGGCCACCTCCAACAAGCTTTTGATAGAGCTGAGCATTGGTTCACATCACAAAGGCTAGTCCTGAACCTAAAAAGACCAAAGCTATGCTCTTCTCGCATTGCCAAAACAAAGTCAGTGGTGCCTCTCTCGTGATACTGCCTAGCACACTAAACCCCATTGAGCAGGGTTCCTCCTAAAATATCTGGACATTACCTTTGATTCAGCACTCTCCTTCCATTCCCATATCAATGCCCTTTCTGCTGCCACCAATGTCAGGATTGGACTGTTATACCGCATAGGGACTGCCTACACGAGGCTCTTAGATTGGTAATCACCTCCTCTGTCCTGTCAGTAATCGACTATGGCTGCCCATCTATGCTGCAGCTGACAACACTGCACTTGCAAGAATCCAGCTCTCTATAAACAAGCCTGCAGGCTAATGTTGGGAGCCTAGGCGCCTTATGCGTGCCTGCTGTACTCCCAGCCAACTTGCTCAACCTAGAAAGACTACTTTCAAACCTGCCTTCTTGTAAAAGACCCTGCTAATGCTGTCCCTCCGGGTTGCCACCTCCTGCAGAGTGCCTTCCCTCAACCTCCACCGCAGCACTGTCAAAACCTTCCTTATTGTCCCCAGGGTAAGGACCTCCATGACCCAGAGATCCTTTTGCTATTGGGTCCCCTCCTGGTTCAATTCCCTCCCAGCCAACATAGCTGACTCCACTAAGCTTGGTCCTTTCAAGGTCTCCCCAGAAGCCATCTGACAAGCACTCGCTGCTGCAACTGCACATAATCCTCCACCTGCCCTCACCTCACCCCTAGACTGGGTTGCCCTGTCTACTTTTCCTATATATGCCTATGGTTTCAGACAACATATGCTGACTAATGTAATAAAATATCTTGGTTGCTACCTGACGTGGTACTCGTGTACCTATATTATGACTACTGTGATCTACCTATTACCAAGCTTGTACCACCAGTGAATGCCTGTAACACTGGTTGCTTTTTAATCTGCGTTATGTACTGCACTTTTGTTTGCTGTGATGTATTGCTCTCTTGACGAGGTGCCTTTGTAAATGAGTCTTTGACTCAAAGGTCTGTAAACCAATGATCTAATAAATAAATAAATATTGCTATTAATATCTCCAGTTCAAATAAATATTCTACAATGAAAACAATTCGTTACATATTCAGTAGCTAGTTATGTTATATTATGTAACATTTCAGAAATGTGATTACTGTTTGGTCCACTGGTTATTTTAAAAGTTTATCCTTTTACTTCTTTTAATCTAGTATTATTTGTTTACCACATTGGATAACATATTTATTATATCCTGTCTCCTATGACGGAAAACTGTTAACACAGCTAATTCTGTAATGTCATATGGGGGAGTAGGGTAACAGAAATCTTTGTTGTTTTACATGGTGTCTGCTTGTAATTTGTCTTCACTAATTTCACAGCAGGTCCCAGCCTATCCCTATTCACTCTGCTTGACAAAATGTTGGTGTTGTCTAATAGTGGCTGGGAAATGATAAATAATAAGGAATCTTTCTTCTTAAGTGGCGAGTATGCTGATCTGAGTCCTGCACAAAGATTAATAAACAAATTAGCCAGCGTGGGAGTAGGTCCCAGGGTGGTAGCCTTAGTAAACACATGGGAACAACAGGACACAGCGGGTAGTAGTAAATGGAGTCCACAGTGAAGAAAGGAGGGTTACTAGTGGGGTACAGCAGGGTTCAGTACTGAGGCCAGTCCTTTTAGTGTCTTATAAGTGACATTGCAGAGGGACTGGAAGGAAAGTATGTTTCTTTGCAGATGACACAAAGATCTGCAACAGGGTTGATATGCAAGGTGGGGTGGAAAGGATGAAAAGGGACTTTGCAAGGTTGGAGGAATGGTCAACTGTATGGCAGCTTAGATTCAACACAAAGAAGTGCAAAGTAATGCACCTGGGAAACAAAACCCAGGGGAAGAGTACACAATGGGGGTGAGATATTGACAACAACAAAAATGGAACGGGACCTGGGAGTAGTCATATCAGATGACCTAAAGGTGGGGCAGCAATGTGACAAGGCAGTAAGGAGGGCTGGGAGGATACTGGGATGCATAGGGAGAGGTTACCAGTAGAAAACAGGAAGTTGTTGGCCCTCTGTACAGACAGTTGGTAAGACCACATCTGGAGTATTGTGTACAGTTCTGGAGACCCCATCTTCGCAAAGACATTGACAGGGTGGAGGCTGTCCAGAGGAGGGCAACCAAATGGTGCAGGGTCTGCACCAGAAGACATATGAAGAAAAACTAAAGAGCTTAAGATGTGCAGCCTCAAAGAAAGGAGGGAGGGGGACATGATAGAAACTTTCAAATACCTCAAGGGAATCAACAAAGTCCAAGAGGGTAGCATCTTTCAGAAAAGTGATGTGCAAGAACAAGGAGCACAATTTGAAGATAGAGGGGACAGCTCAGAGGTAATGTGAGAAGTATTTCTTCATAGAGAGGGTTGTAGATGCATGGAACAGCCTTCCTGAGGAGGTTGTAGAGTAAAAAACAGTGGGGATTCAAGAATGCATGGGACAGACATAAGGCAATTCTAATGGCGGTAGGAGGAAGTAGGCTGTTGGTTAACTAGGATCTGCAGCTTATCCGTTACGTAGGGAAATGGGCAGACTAGGTGGACCAAGCAGTCCTTATCTGCCATCAAATTCTATGTTTCTATGTTTCTATCTGTTCCTTTATTTACTAGTATGCACATCCCTGCACAGAATGTTAGCACCTTCCTCCCTGGTCTCTCTATTATCCCTACAGATAATCTCAGTCTCCATGAGGTGAAACACCTTTTGTTCTGATTACTGTACACCATGAGTGACCTGTCAGAGTCTGAACCTGAAATTTGGCCTTGCAGTACAGAACTGTTGCATGTGATCATCATGCATGAACATCCACTAAAGCACATACCGTAAATGATTGGCAACCAAAATCACTATTTTTGCACCGATCGTGTATATGCACAAGAACCTGATATTTAATAAGGACCCTACTTATTTAAAATACCCAAATTCAAAATTGAAGAATTACTCCATTTTAAATACATATCACTTTCTGAAGTTCTGACAGTAGCAGAAAAAGTGGCACTATCAATTAAGTAGTTATTGTATAAAGCTAATCAGTGTTCTGATTTTACTTTTATTCCAGTTCCCATCCTCCTTTCTTGCTTTGCAAAACTAATCTTCGCATTTCATTAAGAAATAATTCCTCACCTGGCTCCAGTGGTACCAGAAACAGAATATTGCACCCATATGGGAGACTCCAGTTTGCTATGCAAACCTGACTCCCCTGCTAAGTCAGAGAAGTGAAGGGCTGCTGCAGAGGCACCACTACCAGTCTCCAGGGGCAGCAGGTCACCATGCTTCAGCTTTCTACCCCAGAAAAGCTATAGATTCCAAAAAACATAATACCCTTCTCTGTTTGCCCAATTTTAAAGTCAAACATTGATCAGTGTGATTGTGATCTCTAATTTTGCCCACTCTTGGCACTGAGAGTATTACTGACATTACTAACCAATAGCCACTGTCCTTAAACTTCTTTCCTGAGTCCACAAAATACTGGTTAATATGTTCAGAAATTCTCCTGCTAGTGCTGTGTGGAATTGTCAAATTCGGTGGAATGAAAGTCCATGGAATTTTCAAAATTCTGTCAAATTTTGCCAGAAATGTAATGGTAGAATTATGTGCACAGAAAATAGTTATGAATGATTTTCCACAGAAAAATGCTGTTTCACAGAATATTATCCTGTGGAT
Source organism: Neoceratodus forsteri (assembly GCA_016271365.2). Lineage (NCBI taxonomy): Eukaryota > Metazoa > Chordata > Ceratodontiformes > Ceratodontidae > Neoceratodus > Neoceratodus forsteri. The sequence continues at coordinate 662,350,678 of CM028136.1, forward strand.
CTCAATATTTTCTGTGGAAATTGTTGCAAAATAATTTTCCATGGAAAATGCTGTTCCACAGAATATTATTCCGTGGATCACAGTAGGTAGAATTCTGTAGAAGAACCAGTGAAGTTCCAGCAGAAATTCCACCAGTGAAATGGTCATTCGGCGCTAATTATGCCAGCTGAATTCCACATTCCATACAGCACTACCTCCTGCTTTTATAATATGTTCCCACATGAATCACTAGTGCCGTTTAACTCCTGCCCACCTCAATCCCTTTAATTATGTCCTTCACGTGCTCCACCGCTGCACAAGGCATATAGGTTACCATTCAGTGCCCTGCCCCCACCCCACACACACACTGTGCTATCTATAAACCTTACTATAAAACATATCCTCAACCTGCTGGCATTAAAATATGTACTGTAGCACTGGCCTTTACAATGCAAATGGTCAGAATGTGTGGCATATATCTTGATGTAAAGAATAAGATTAAAAGGAATTATAGCAATTTTTCTGTAAAGTTATTTAATTTATAAATAGTTTGTGTGTCTATAAATTGCTTCAGTATTATGTGAACATCTGTATATCTTTGTGGACCAAGAGTAAATTAAAGTAAAATGTGAAGCACTATCGTCATGCTACATAGTACTAGAAAGGAATGCTACTGTGCCTCATATCACTACCAGCTGCCACCCCTTACTCATTGGCTACTTTATTCACCCTGATAGATCATCCATCTCTATTCTGACTGGACAGCGATATTAATTTTCTGTCCCAATTAATAGAACTATGCCCATGGTTTGATGGGTAGCGTGTGACCTGCCATGCCCCACACTTAATATTATTTAAAGCCTTTCTATAGCCCATTTTGCTACACTCTGCTCTCTGCCATTCACCCTTGCTGTCCCTTTAGTTGCCTTCTTCTGCGTTTTACCTGTTGCCTCCTGTCTATCCTGCTGTTTGGCAGCTGCTCTTACTGCCTGTTCCAGTGCTCCCACTCCTGGGCAGGGATTTTGTTTCAGTGCAGATTAGGTTTCAGTGCAGACTGTGGTTTTGGTGCTTGACCTGGTCTGTTCTTGCTCACTCCAGGGTTGCTCACCCTCCCTGTTTGGTTTTGACCTTGCTGCTTGGCTTCTGGTGCTCCCAGTTTCAGCTGCTGTCTTCTTCCTACACTTCCAGGTTTTCTGTAGGCCTGTAGTAGGCTTTTCTGAGCTGTGCTTCTTCTACCACATTGTGTCCTTCATTGTGTTGTCTGTGTGGCCTTCTGTTCTGCTACTTGCTGTCCTCTGCCAGCTCGCCCTGCTGGTGCTGCTATGCCAGCTGGCTATTACTCAAGGAATGCTATCCTTGGCATCTCGTTTGACTGTGCTTGCTGCTGTATGCCTGTTTGTGGTCTACTATGTCATGTTTTGGTCCTCCTCTCTGATTCACTGCTTTTGTTCTACTCAGTCATGCCCCACAAGCCTGCTCTGACAGTTGTCTAGTTTCTCTCTTTTGGGCTCTGCACTTGCATACTGACATATGGTCATTCAGGGCTCCATCCTCTACAACCTTACCTTCCTTCTTAGGGCATTAGTACCCATCAACATCTGTGGCACCAACCTCCATCAGCATCAAAGGATAATCACCGCTCAGGGACTCAGTAGTTCATTAGTATCAAGGGACCATCTTACATGGAGACCTTTAGGTATACATATTGGCTAAGCAGCACATCTCTGCTACATTCTTCCCTGTGTCTGTCTATGGCCTGCCTGGACTCAATCCATATCTCATTTTCTTTAGAGCGTTGTTCATCATCAACAACGGAGATTTAGTGGTGTGGCCTGGCTAGGCAATATAGTAGACACATAGTGGCTTGGCTCTCCTCATGTGGCATCTATAAACAGTTCTAAGGATTACCTCAATGACAAGTGTGGGAAGGAGATGGGAGGTCATAAAGCAGGGACTTCATGGGCAGTCAGGATCTGTAAGTTGACGTAAAGAACAAGGTCACATAAACCATGCTGGTGGTCAGTGAGGTACAGGTAGCAGTCAGAAGAAGGCGGCCTACAAAAACAAAACAACAAGAGGATAGGGATAAGAAATGTACCATAGAAAAGTCACCCGTATGGTAAGGAGCAAAGTCAGTAAAAAGCAGCGGCTAGCACAGGGGATACATGGAGAGAAAGGGTTCTTCTGGTACATTAGGAGTAGGAAAACTAAAGGCCATCTCAGTTGAGATCCAGAAGGAGGGTGGATGGAAAGCGGAGGACAGGCAGGGTATTTAATGTACTTTGCCTCTGTGTTCACTAAGGAGGGATGGGATATCTACAAGCAAGGCACGAAGGATGAAACGTCAAGAAAGTGGGATCAGGGGAGCAACGAAATGGAGCAAGAGGAAAGAGAGGTACCCAGGAATGTCACATCTAGGTGGATAAAAGGCCAGTAGGTGGAGAGGAGTGCTATCTCCGCCAAAGGTGTGGTTAGCCTCAGGCTAAAGAAAGACAAATCTCTGGGCGGATGGCATTCATCAGTACTATAGGGTGGCGGACATACTGGCTGCACCTGGCGGAGCTTTCCTTCGTCACCCAAGAGACAGGAGGGCACCTATGGATTGGCGAGGCATGTGGTACCAATCCATAAAGGGGTCGGGAAGTACCAGGTGACTATAGACCCATCAGTTTGACCTCAGTGGTGGGAAAATTGGAGTATACTAAAGGGCGATTGGGGCTGTACTTGGAGGAGGTGGGAGTCTGGATGTCGGCAACATGGGTTTGTGCCAGGTAGATCATGTCAAACCAACCTTGGAGTTCTGAGCCAGGTAACACAAGAACTGGACAGGGGTAAGCCTGTGGATGTATTATTCTTGGACTTCAGCAAGGCGTTGACTCTGTCCTCCACAATGGTCTGGTGGAGAAACTGATGGAGTTAGGAGTAGGCCCTTTGATGGTCAGATGGTTGAAAACTGGCTAGCTGGGCCGCACTCAGAGAAGTGAGTGGTCTGTAGGGGAGCTCTCGAGACCCTAGAGGTTGGTAGTGGGGTACCGCAGGGGCTCGGTCCTGGGTCAGATCCCTGTTTAATGCATATATATCGGACATCAGGAGGGTACAGGGTGTGAAATGAGTCTCTTTGCGGATGACTCCAAGATGGGAGCAGTAGTTGAGGAGAAGAGGGAGGTTGGCCCTGCAAGAACCTGGACACCCTGGAAAGCTGGGCTCAACACATGGAAATTAATTTCAATATCACCAAGTGCAAGGTGTTGCATCCTTGGTGAAGCTCCCTAAACACAGGTACACCCTGGGAGGCGAGGGAGGCCTCAATGGGGAAAAAGACCTAGGGGTCAAGGTGGATGCATGTATGAATAACTCTGGGCAGTACAGGAGGGAAGGCTAGCAAGGCAAACAGGATGTTGGGATGCATACGAGGATCACCTCTAGGAGCAAGGAAGTGATTCTGCCGCTGTACAATGGACTGGTTAGTACCTTGAGTACTGTGCACAGTACTGGAACCACCTTGAAGAGGACATACAGCTCCTGGAGGGTGGAGGGCAACAAGATGATCTGAGGGCTACGGTTTGTATGAGGACAGACTTAAGAACTCTGCCTGTTTTCATTGGAGGAGAGGAGACAGGGGGACATGACAGGGTCTTCAAGTACCTCAAGGGAATAAATAAAGGTAAACATGGAGGATCACTGGAGCTAAAGCAGGAGATATCACCAGAGGGCATGGTTTGAAGTTGGAAGGTGGGAAGGGTGAGAAAAAGGAGGGTTTTCTGAGAATTTAGGTGGACCCATGGAATGCTGCACTACCTGGTGAGCTGGTTCAGAGATCCCACAGTGGAGGGCTTCAGAGAGGGTGGGACAGATACAGAAAGTGGATGTATCAGATGATGGCCTGCCCAGGGGGTGAGATGGATGATACGGGTTTCTGGAGCACAAGGGAGGGATCTCGGCACCCAACTAAGGATCTAAGGTTCGAGCAGACTGGATAGACCGTAAGGCCTAATCTCTGGCAAATAGTATGTTAGTATGTTAGATCTTGAGAGCTCTTGCAATAGGCAACACCGTTAGGATTAACACAGAAGAGAGCAAATGCCACAGCTCAACTTGGATAACTCATGCCTGGGCCAGTAACAGTAAGCAAGGTAGCAGAAACCCCAGCACAGAGATAGCAGGTTAAAAATACAGGTTACTCACCTGTAACAGGAGTTCTACTGAATGGTATATGTTGTTCATCCACACTGTCTGGCAGACTCTAGCAGTTCTCCGGAAGGAGGAGGCCAAACACCCCTACTTGGGAAATAAAGACTGAGAACAGAGGCCCCAAAACCAGCATCCAGAGGCGTGACTCAAGGTTGATGTGGTAGTGGGTGATGAAGGTATGTCCGACTTCCAGGTAGCATGCCACAGATTTCCTGGATAGGGACCACAGAGCAACCCACCAATGCAATGATATGGTGAGTAAATGGCTCTTATCCTCCAACGGAGGCTCCGCCCGCCAGCCTATAGCAGAGATCTATACGGGGTGACCCACCTGCCTATCATCCGCTTGGCTGCAGGTCTGCCAGGTGCGGCTTCAAGCGTGAGTGACAAACAGCTGTGAACTCTAGAACTTTAGCCATCAAGCTCCTTGTAATGAGGAGCTCTTCTAGGGTCAAAGTAGAGAATATATTAGAGCCTCGACGGTGTGATTGGGGTAGAACACCGGCAGAGTCAACACTAGCGGGAAGGTGAACTCTGACACCACCTTGGAAGGAATTTCGGGTGGGGTGCAGGACCTTGTCCCAGTGGAAGACCAGATAAGGAGACTCGATGGAGCCGGGAGCTCTCCCATCCTTCCTGGCTGACATGATAGCCACCAAGAAGCCCGGTCTTCCACGACAGGTGAGAGATGTCAACACCTGTGCATCAGATCGAATGGCTTGCCCATGAGCTTAGCCAATACCAGCAGTAGATCCCCGGAGGTGGGGATTCTCGCGCAGGAGGGGATATGTGATTGAGGCCTTTGAAAAGCACCTTCTCCTAAGCCTGCGACCTTACTGGCCCACCCTGCAAGCAGAGATGGCTGCCAGGTGCACCTCCTAAGGGTCGCCGATCAAGCCCTTGCTGAGAAAGGGACCACAGGTAGTCCAGAATGCTTGCCAAGGAACAGGAGGGAAGGTCAGGCCCTTGCCCTGACACCAAATGAAGTCTCTTCCATTTGGAGGCATAGTATTTTCTGGTTGACTCATAAGGGATGCCTCAGCAGCGTTGAACCTCGTTAGAGAAGACCCCAAGGCCTGGAACTCTAGCTGCTCAGGAACCAGGATGTCAGGTGCAGGGACTGAGGTCTGGATGGAATACCTTCCTGATTGACTGAGATCAGGTCAGAGTGGGCTGGAAGCGCCTCGGGAGCCTGGGCCGAGACTGAGGGAGATCTGGATACCAGAACTAGTGCGGCCAGTCTGGGGCTAACAGAATCACCTGCGCTATCTCTCCTCACCTTGAGAAGCACCCATTGTGGATCAATGGAAATGGGGCAAAAGGCGTAAAAAGGCCCGGGGTCCACGGCCTCAAGAAGGCATCCTGCAGGAGCCCTGCTGAGGCGGGCATGGAACAGTCTCAGCTCGCATTCTCCCTGGAGGCAAACAGGTCCACCTGAGGCGTGCCCCAGTGGAGAACAGATCTTGTACTACCTCTGGCAGGAGAGACCACTCGTGGGGCGCAGCCCCTATCCAGCTTAGGGCGCTCGGCCAGGGTGTTGGGACTCACACCACATGGATGGCAAGGAGATCTGCACCAGGCTGCTGCACGTGACCAAATGGGAGCTTCCCTGCACAGAGGCATGGAGTGTCTCGCCCTGGTGGTTTAGGTGGTACGATGGTGAGTGGTGTCCGTCTGGACCTGAACCACTTGACCCCGTAGAAATGGAGCGGGCGGTGGGGGCTACAGACGCTCGAAACTCAACAGAATGATGGCATGTCAGGACTCCCGAGGGACCAGGGCCGTGTGCTCTGTGCCACCCAGATGGGCACCCCAACCCATCAGAGAGGCATCGGTCGATAGAGAGACCGTCGGCTCAGGGTGGACAAACAGGATGCCCTCCTGCAGATGTGCTGGAAAGGTCCACCACTGGAGAGCGTTCCACATCCCCTGGGTCACTGTCACTAGCTGATCCAACGAATCGAAGTGCTGTGACCACTGGCTGGCCAGCCCCCATTGAAGGGGACGCATGTACCAACGGGCCCAACAGACCATGCTGGTGCAGGCTGCCATGAGGCCCAGGAAGTCCCGGGCAGAGCGCAACTGCCCAACCTAAAATGACTGGGAAAAGGAGGAAAGAACCTTGGCCCTGTCCACCGGGAGCCGTGCTCTGGCTCGTAGAGAGTCGAGCTCTGCCCGATGAATTGATCACCTGCTTTGGCACAGTTCGACTTGGCCTCGTTGATGGGGAGGCCAGCTGAGGAGCAAACCTGGAGGGCAGATCTCGGACGCTCCACCTCCCACTCTGGAGGGCTGCAATCAACCAGTCGTCCAGGTGAGGGTACACCCGGACCCTCGGCGCCCGCAGAGAAATGCTATCACCACTGCCATGCATTTAGTAAAGACCCTGGGAGCTAGGGAAGGCCGAAGGGCATGGCCCGGAACTCGTAGAGGGAATCCCTCTGCCCTGAAGCGGAGAAATCTCTGGTGGGACGGACGGATCAGGACGTGAAAGAACGCGTCCTGAAGGTCCAGAGAACAGAACCACACGCCTCGTTCCAAGGATGGGATTATCTGAACCAGAATGACCATCCTGAAGGTCCGAGACCTTAGGAACCTGTTCAGGTCGTGCAGGTCTAGAATGAGGCGCCAGCCCCCCCCCTCCGCTTTTGGGACCAGAGTACCTGGACACAAACCCGGGTCTGAGGAGGATCCGCCACCTCCTGATCACCTCTCTTCGAGGAGCAGGGCAATATCAGCTCGGTGAGCCGACAGAGGCTGCAGACTCTATGCCCCCCACGAGGGGCACGGCTCAGAAGGGCGGGCCAAGCTTCGAACCCAGGGGCAGGCCTTTTCATACAAACATATCAAATTTGCCAGCAGATAAAGAGCTCAGAGGTCTATCAAGTCTGCTCGAATGTGCAGCTAGCACCCTTATTCTGCAGCTGCCACTCCCTTCCACCCTTCCCCTCATTAACCTCCCCCTTGTCCTGTCCATACTCGTTTGATGCAGTCCACTGTACTGCATACCACTTCAGCAGGAAATGCATAGACTCCAGCCACCACCTCTCTGTAAAAGTGTCTCCTCATCTCCTCCTGAACCTTCCTCGCTCCAGTCTCATATGGCCCCAGTTTCCCTCCCCTTCTTTTGAACAGACCCTCTGTACCTGTCTTGTTTATTCCTTTCATGTATTTAAGGTTTAAAAGTCTCAGAAAGAACTGGAAGGGACAGGATCAGTTGTGTTCCAGGACAGTAGCTGCTGCTGTTGTTTCACAGGGCTTGTGGATTTTACTTGGTAGGTTAGTTCTTTTCTTCTACTTCTAAGGGCTAGCAGGTGTATTGTTTTGGGGGCTGCTGGATGTTTGTAAACTGATTTGGTGGCTGCAAGTGGGGCTCATTTGTGGATGTTTCACTGTGTAACAGGCTGCGCTGGTAGAGGCCTATTTCTTCTGATTTAAAACCTGTTGGTGGGAGTTTGCTAGGGCCTGGTTCTTTGGCTGCTGGGCTTGGAGGAGACACAGGGCTGATACCTCTCTCTCTCTCGAGTCAGGTGTCTGCCAGGACCTCCTCCCCAGAAGTCTCACGAATTTATAGGGAACACCTGCCCTGCAATTGGAGGGAAAAGGCTGCAGGTGCAGCTCATGTAGTTCCAGCCACTGGGGTTGGATTTAAAGGCTGGGAGAGAGGAGCTTAGGGAGTTGTTCATTTCCCTATAAGTTTAATGTGTTGTACTGCACCTAGTAACAGGGTTACTGGTGTACAGTGGACTGTCTCTAAGATTAGTGGGTGACCTGATTAGGCAGTAGGGTATCTTGGACTAGGGGAACCTGGTGGCTCACCCAAGGAAACCTATTTGGAAGGGATGGAACCACATCATTAGGGCAGCATCTTTGGGAGGGTGGTGGGGTGCACAGGGTGTGGGCAGCCATGATACTGGACTGGGCTTGGAAGTTCGGTGGTTGCCCAGTGTGCTGCCAGCTAGCACAGCTTAGGAGGAGGTCTGGGATTAGGAGAAAGCTGGGGAAGGGGTGGTATGGTTGGGGAAGGGGGCTGGGAATCTCCCACAGGGTTGCATCAAGCACTGGGGTGGGGCATAGGAAAGGAGTGCAGGAGAATACTAGGGTCACATAGGGACCCTGGCAGAGGGGTCCAAAAGGACACACCAAGGAAGCAGGCAGGTACCTGGGGACCCTCACAAAGAGGGGATGGAGGGACAACATTCTCAGGGAAGTAGGCAGATGGCCAGGGCTGGACAGAAGGAAGCAAGGCGGGGAGGTGGATCAGACCTTACACTCAGTAACCGCTTCAATTCTCTTCTTCTGCTCAAGGATGAGGGGGGTGATGTAGCCATGACAGAGGTGGTTAGAGATGGAAAGGGAGTGGGAGGCAGGTGCCAGATAGCAGGAAGAAGAGGGGGACCTGGAATGCAGAGAGAATGGGGAGCAGTGAATCAGGCAGGATTGGCAGGGGAAGAGGAGGAAAGGCATAAGGAGAAGGACCAGTTGGGAGGAAAGGTAAGGAGAAGGACCAGAAGTACAAGGAGGATTCAGTAAAGGGAGCTGAGGGTTTAGGCCAGGGAGCACGACGAGCAAGGAGGAACTAAATGGAGACACAGGAAGGAAGGGAGGATGAGCCAGGCTAGTTTAGCAGATGGGGAGAAGGACCAGTTCGAGCAGTGAGGGGAATAAGTGCAGTAAGGATACTCAGGAGGAGAGGCATAGAACTGGAGGGAGGGGGTGGCCATGGTAAATATGGAGGGTGGCATGTGGCACCCAGATAGAGGGGGAGGAACAAGGAGCCAGCTGGGTGGAGGGGCCTGTAGAAAGGATGAGGGACATGGAAGGGGGAATGGAGAAAAGAGTGGTCAGAGTGCTCCTGCTGGGGATTCTATGATCAGGGTATCAAATGGGATGGGGAGGAGAAGCCTGGCCAGTTAGAACAAGATGCTTCCCTGGACTAAAGGTGCACAGGGCTAAGCACGGGTATATCAGCTGTGAAAAGTTGTGGGGGTTCCCCAGACATACTGGTCCACCTGGGTACAAATGACATTGAGGGAAATAGCGAGCTAGAGATACAGAGGCAAGATTCAGGAGCTCGCCAGGTCTGTCATGACATAGGATGCACAGTTTCCTTCTCAGAAATCCTGCCAGTGCCAAGGGCTGAGTAGAACACAAAGGAAAATTAGGAGATAAACCAGTGGCTCAGGGGAGTGGTGTGAGGCCAGAGGGTATGGGTTGATGGGGATTGGGGAGACCTGGGAGGATAAGGAGCTGTATGCTAGAGATAGACTACATCTCAATTTGGAGGGGAAGGGAATCCTTAAGTTGAAAATAGAGGGGTTCATTGGTGAAAAGTGGGGTTTAAACTTGTGAAGGGGGGTGGGATGGGAGAAAAGGCTGTCAAGGGGGTGCCGATAAAGGAGGACTCGTTCCACCCCCTGGGGACCAGGAGGATTGCAGGAAAAGGCCAACTGGCAAAGTGCAGACCAGGGGAAAACAGAATCTATGGGAACACAAGCAGGGAAATGGAACTATAGTGAAAGGTGGAAGGTAGTCCTGCTAAATGCCAGGAGCTTAGGCAATAAAATGCCTGAGCTCCAGGCGATGCTAACTGAGGGAGCAGTGGATGTGGCAGGTCACTGAGACTTGGGCCACTGCAAGACATGACTGGGACCTGAACCTGGAGGGTTACACTATGTTCAGGAAGGACAGGTGGGAGGGAAGGGGAGGAGGGTAGCAATGATAGTCAAAAACTGCATTGGCATAGGGGGAGTAGAGGAGGCGGAGGGAACCGTGGAGGCGATTTGGGTCACCTTGATAACAAGGGGGGGCAAGAGAGTAAAAATAGGAGTGGTTATAGACCCCCTGCCCTGGCGGAGGAGCTGGAGGACAGTCTGGTGGCAGATGTTAGGAGACACTGCAGACTGGGCAGAGGAACGGTGGTGGTGTTGGGGGACTTAAACATGCCAGGAACAGGCGGAACTAGGACATCCTCTGTGACCAGGGAACAGAGGTTGTTGGATGTCTTTCAAGACGCTTCCCTAACTCAGCAGGTGAGGGAACCGACCAGGGGAGGCACAGGTACTGGATGTGGTCCTGGCAGACAGTGACAGATTGGGGGCCTGGGTGTAAGGGACCCATGGCAGGGGAGTGACCATGCCACGGTCTGGTTCTGCCTGGACCTAGGAGGGTAGAAGGCTGCACCAAGACGAAGTAACCGACTTCAGGGGATTTTAAGGAAATGTGAAGGATCCTTAAGGAGCATTTGGATGGATTGAGTCAGACATGGAGCTTGATAGTAGGTGGAAATCATCAGGAGGGGTGCAGGATGCTACCAGCACCTGTGCAAGAGTAAGACAAAAATCGGTAGGGCCCAAAAACCCTGTTGGTGGACCAGGGAGGTCCAGGAGGTGATCGGGGAAAGAAAGCAGCCTATAAGCAATTCAAGTGCTCAAGGAGTGAAAGGGATCGAGGGGAGTACGAGTTGATGGCTAGAAGGGCCACTAGAGTGGTGAGGGCAGCTAAGGCAAGGAAGGAGCAGAACCTGGCCAGGGAAATTAGGAGAGGGAACAAGGGTTCTTTAGATACATTGGGGAAAGATGAAGGGTGAAGGGCAGATTAGCAGGATTAAATCAGGAGAGATGGGCACAAGACCCGGGGGAGCAGGCTGAGGTACTAAATGAGTACTTCACCTCAGTTTTCACCAGGGAAAATGGGGGTGCTGCATCATACATGGGAGGAGACAGAGATACTGAGGAGGGGGGGACCCTTATCGATCGGCAGGTCTGGGGAGAGGGGGAGGCATCACTGGCAGGTGGGGGGAGGGCTAAGCAGGGAGAAGAGGTACCGGAAGTGGAAATCACAGCAGAGAGAGTGAGGGAAGCCCTCAGCTCCCTTAAGATGGAGAAAGCACCGGGGCTGGATAAATTACATCCCAGAGTGCTGAAGGAACTTGCAGATGTCCTGGCGAAACCTCTGGCAGAGCTTTTCACCATCTCTCTGAGGACAGGGTGGGTGCCCCAAGACTGGAAGGTGGCGCATATAGTGCCTATCCACAAGGAGGGATCAAGGGAGGTGGCAGGGAACTACAGGCCTGTCAGCCTGACATCGGTGGTGGGCAAGGTGATGGAGGGCATTGTCAAGGAGAGGCTAGGGGGGGACCTGGATAAGTCAGGGTGCCTGGACGATAGACAGAATGGATTCATCCCGGGGAAATCGTGTCAGACAAACCTGGTGGAGTTCTATGACTGGGTGACAAGTGCCTTGGACCTGGGTAGACCAGTGGATGTCCTCTTTCTAGACTTCAGCAAGGCATTTGACTCTGTTCCTCACGTGGGCCTGTTGGATAAGCTGGGAGAAATGGGGGTGGGGAACCAGATGATCAGATGGATAGGCAATTGGCTCCAGGACCGGAAGTTGGTGGGATAGTCTCATCCCCAAGGAGGGTCATTAGTGGGGTCCCACAGGGATCAGTCCTTGGGCCCCTTCTGTTCAACGCCTACGTATCTGACATAAGGACAGGAATCAGGAGTGAGATGAGTCTCTTTGCAGATAACTCGAAACTGGGGGCGGTGGTGGATGGGGAGGGTGGCCCTACGGGGGACCTGGAGGCTCTGGAAAGATGGTCTAGAAAGTGGAAGCTGAGGTTCAATGCAGGGAAATGCAAGGTACTCCACCTGGGGGCCAGAAACCCAGGCCAAGAGTACACCCTGGTGGGGGGAATGCTACAAGTCTCGATGGCTGAGAGGGACCTGGGGGTGGTGGTGGATGTCAAGATGAACAACTCTGAGACTTGTAGGAGGGCAGCAGCCAAGGCCAACAGCATGCTGGGATGCATCGCTAGGGGGATCACCTCCAGAAGGAGGGAAGTGATACTCCCTCTGTATAACTGCTTGGTGAGGCACTACCTTGAGTACTGTGTGCAGTTTTGGAGGCCACACTAAAGAGGACATTAACCTCCTGGAGGGATCCAGAGGAGGGCAACCAAAATGATTTGGGGCTTGGGGACAGGACCTATGAGGAGAGGCTCAAGAGCTAAATATGTACACATTGGAAGAGAGAAGGGACCGGGGACATGATGAGAGGTCTTCAGGTACATGAAGAGGGTAAATAGGGAGGAACAGTCAGGGTGCTTCGAAGGAAGGAGGCAGGGGCCACTAGAGGGCATGGGTGGAAGCTGGAGGGGGGAACATTCAGGAGAGAAAGGAGGAGGTGCTACTTCACTAAGAGGGTGGTGGAGCCGTGGAATGCACTGCCTAGGGGGCTGGTGGAGGCAGAGACAGTGGAGGGGTTCAAGAGGGGGTGGTACAGGTACAGGGGAAGGGTTCTGGAAGCAAAATCCAATGCAGCAAGAATATCCGGAATTGGGAAGGGAGAAGCCAGAGAAGGCGAGGGGGACAGCAAGGTCAGCACCCAGGGTGGGGGCTGACCAAATGAGCAGACACGAAAGACCGTTAGGCCTATTCTGCTGGCATTTTAGTATGTTTCAATCATGTCACCCGTCTCTCCTCTCCTCCAGTGAGTACATGTTCAACTCCTTCAACCTCCTCTTGCATGATAAGTCCCCCAGCCCCTTGATCATCTTTGTCGCTCTGCACTGCACCCCCTCCAGTAACTTAATGTCCCTCTTCAGATACGGACGCCAGTACTCCAAGTGTGGTCTAACTAATGACCTATACAGTGGCAGAATCACCTCCTCCCTCCTCGAGGATATACCCCTTGCAATACAACCCAGCATTTTGTTGGCCTTTGCAGCTGCCTTCCTACATTGTGCCGAGTTCTTCATTGACCCTGTAATGAGCACACCCAGATCCTTCTCCTCCTCTGTCTGGGCTAGCTGCACTCCCCTAGCTGGTAACTCCTCCTTGGGTTCTTCATCCCAAAATGCAGCACCTTGCACTTTTTGGCATTAAAGCCCAGTTGCCAGGTGTCTGACCAGGTTTCAAGCTTTGCCAGATCATCCTGCAACCCCTGCCATCCCCTAGGTCATCCACCACCCCACGCCTACCTTGGTATCATCAGCAAACAAAAGACTGATCTTGCTCTTGATGTCCCATGATATGTCTGCAATAAATATCCCAAACAACACTGGTCTCAACACCGAGCCCTGTGGAACACCGCTCGTCACTGCCCTTGGTGTGAGAGCTCCCACCCACCACCACCCTCTGTTGCCTTCCCTGCAGCCAGTTTCCTACCCATCTCACCAGCTTTGCACCCGCCCCTGTGCCTACTAACTTCCTTCCCAGCTTTCCATGTGGCACTGAGTCGAATGTCTTACTGAAGTCCAGATACAGGACATCCACTGCATGGCCCCTGTCCAGTTGCCTAGTTACCCAGACATAGAACTCGACCAGGTTGGTTTGGCGGGATCTGCCACGTATGAAGCCATGCTGTCTGCTGTCCTGTAGTCCTTTGGCCTCTAGGAGGGCCACCAGCCTCTCCTTCAGGATAGTCTCCATTAGCTTACCCACGATGGATGTGAGGCTCACTGGTCTGTAGTTTCCCGGTTCATCCTTGGGGCCACTCTTGTGGAGGGGCACCACACGAGCCATCCTCCAGTCCTGAGGTACACACCCCGATTGTAGTGACCTCCAACACCTACCACCTCCAACACCCAACAGTCCGTGGTGATGACGGACCAGGCGGAAAGGAAGTGGCGGAGCCATCCCCCCACGGGGGGAACCCAGGGGGGAGTGACAAGGCTGGGGGCGACACCCCTCAACCCGTCACTGGGCAGGCTTAGAGGAGGGACCGGCCGAGGGACCTCCTGGGCCTTTACCTCCCTGCTTCCTATTTGAGGAAGCCGCAGGCTGGGTTTGGGGTGCCATGCGCGAGCCTGCTAGCCCTGCTGCTGTTGGGCGGACGTGCCACAGGCGCAGAAGGTCGAAAGGACTTATGTTGCTATTGTCGACGGCCCTTGTCCTTCTGGGCGGAGGTGACAGAGTCCAGAGTGGCATTGGACTTTTCGATCCGCTGGAGGTGACCTTCCACTCCAGGGCTGAAGAGGTCGGTCCCCAGGAAGGGGACATCCGCCAGTTTATGCTGGGTATCCCGTGAAGGTGGATATCCTCAGCCATGCTCTGCGGCGCATGGCCACTGCGGCCACAACTGATCTGGCATAGGAGTCTCCAATGTCCAGAGCCATTTGGAGCTGCTGTTTTGCCACCGCCCTTCCCTGGTCCCGTACCTGCCGGACCGTGGTCTGCAGGTCGGCCGGGAGATGAGGGATCACCTCATCCAGGGAGCCCATGAGGGCGTGGGAGAAGTGTGCCATCAGCATGGCCGAGCTGGCCTGGCGGAGGCCAAGAGAGGACGCAGCGTACACCTTGCGCCCAGCATAGTCCAGCTTTTTGGACTCTTTGTCGGGGGGCTTATCCACATCCCTAGCGTTCCTGGAACGCTGGAAAACGTTATCAGTGACCAACCCCTCGGCAGAGGTGTGTTCCGAAAAACCGTACAAAGAGCCGGTAGGGACCGCATACTTCCTGGCCATCCTGGCCGAAGGCGCAGGACAAGAAGCAGGCCGCTGCCAGAGCTCCAAGGCTGGGCCGACAATGACTTCAGCCACCGGAAAGGCCTCCATGGGTGAATCCCCTCGGTCCAGTATCTCCGTTAGGGGATACTTGGCCCCCTTGGATACGGGCTCGAGCTGCATCCCGGTGGACTCCGAGATGAGCCGAAGCAGACCCATGAAGGACGATGGGCTTTCATCCATAGACTGGCCCCCGGAGGAATCCAGGTCTATGGGCCTGGAGAACATGGAGGAGTCGTCGTCGGACTCCGAGGGGTCCGCAAAGAACTGCCTGGGGCCTGAGCCATCCTCCACCTGCCGAGGACGGTCGGGAGTGAGGGTGACTGACAACCTGTGGGGCAGGCCCTGACCCAACCGAGAGTCCTTGGTCGGCGCCCCCGATTTTGGTTGTGGAAGCAGAGCTTCCACCACAATTGGTGGGGCAGCTGGTTTCGGCCGAACAACTGGCCCAGGCTTGGGCACCTCGACTACAGCGAGGGGTTGTTTCGGCCGCTCGGGTGACAGCCACTTGACGGCCGGGGAAGGCGACAGCGTCAGCTTGTTCCCAGACAGAAGTAACTGCTGCCACAGCAGGTCCTCGTAGCGTCGACGCAATTTGCGCCGAAGCCTCTCCTCTTCCGAGGAGGAAGACTAGGACGAGCGGAGGCGCCGCTTACTTCGGTGCCAAGACAGAGACCGCCGATGTCGGCGGGATCAGCTGGACCGAGAGGATGTCAGAGACCGAGATCCTCGGCGTTTCCGAGGACGGGTCTGGGAAAGGGCAGGGGACACCTGCTCTTCCCTCGGCTTGGAAGCCTTGACCGGGGACTCTGGCACCGGAGGCGTGGGCAAGTCTTCGGTCTCCACTGGGGGAACCGGTAAAGAAGGGTTGTCGGCTTCACCAGTCGACAGCCCGTCCGAAGGGTCGAGAAAAATCTCGACCGCGTCGATGGGTGTCTCAGCCGGCTGACTTGACGGGGACAGCATGAAGCCAGCGGCCTTAGCCGCAACCTCGACCGAATTAGAGTGTCGACTGTCCGGCGAAGGGGACCTCTCCCGCTCCCACGAACGCCGACAGTGGGACTTACCTTTCAAGTCCTTCTTTTTAGACCGAGAAGAATGTCCCAATGGCCTCTCTCCCTTTGTAGAAAGGGATTGGCAAAGCTCCTTAAAAGAAGCTGAATATGAGGTACCCAGAGAGAGCGGGATAAATGCCGCGACCGAGGAAGAGGATGATGCGGCCTGTGCCACCTCCTCCTCGAGGGCGATCATCTGCTCGAGTTGCTCAGCCGAGCCAGCTGCCGTGGTAACCGCCCAATGGGCCTCCTTCGATTTCACCGGTGGGTAGTGCTTCTCGGGGCGCCCAAGCTGTAACCGGGCAGCGCGGTCTTCCAGGACATTGGCCGAAAACAAACGGCATAATTCGCAGGCCTGCGGGTCATGGTCTAGGCCGAGGCAGTAGACTCACGTGGAGTGTGGATCCGTCCTGGACATTTTCTGCCCACATGGGCACCGCCGAAAACCGGGAGTCGATTTGTCCATCACAGCCGTGAGGGAGTAACTTGACCGAAGTCTTGAAAATTTTAGAATAAGTTTCGGGTGAACCGAAGAATTAGGATCCAGTCTACACGCAGAGCGTTAAGGAGGAAACCTGAGCTTCCAAGTGGTAAGGAAGATCTGGCGTCATGGGGCGGCGCAGAGAGTTTTACCACCCATGTGGGTGGGAGGAGCCAGCTTGAAGACCTTCCGGCAAGATTTAAAGCAGCAAGGAACCTGCCAGACAGTGTGGATGAACAACATATCCATGTCCCTAGAAACAATTTTATTACATATTGTTTAAAAAGTACTTACAAACAGTACCATAGGTGCAAGTCAAGTAACAGAGTGCAGAGCATGCCATGACCCAAACGGTTTTGATTCACTCTTGAGAAAGCTTAGTGTGAAACCGGGTGAGTCATGGCATGCTCTGTACTCTCTGTTACTTGATTTGCACCTATGGTACTGTTTGTAAATACTTTTTAAACAATATGTAATAAAATTGTATTTTAACCTAACATCTCTGTGCTGGGTCTTTCTGCTACCTTGCCTACTGTTGGGACTAAGCCATTAGGTGCCAGGATCACACGGGAAAACTTCTAGCCAGCAGTCTACAGTGGGGGCCGCCCCTGACGTCGGCACACCAATGTCCACCTATGGTATAAAGGGGGATGTCCCCTAGCCACACATCAGTTCTCCCACCGGAGACCTGTGAAAAGGAGCAATAGGAGAAGGTGGGGCTCCTGAAGCCACAGAAAAGGCCCATATGAACTAAAAGGACAATAGGGGGATGGAGAGAGGGAAAAGCATGCCTACTGCAAGAGCTCCTCTCGAAGATCTGCTGTTACAGTTTTATGTAACTGTACTATCTTACTTCGAGGGGGCTCCTGCAGTAGACAACACCATTAGGACTGAGTCCCAAGCAGCGCTAGCAAGCTGAGACAACACTCGGGAGGAGGAGAGAGATCTGCCATAATCAATAAAGGGACAGGGTGCCCGAAAGGACTGCTAGTCCGAGGAAAGTCCTGCACCCCAAGGTAAAGCCCAGATGGCACAGCTTGGTGAAGAACCACAAAAGAACTGGCAGTGGTCGACATAATGGCACCTGTGGTGGACAGAAACCGGAGACAGGCTGCAAAACGGTGCCGGCCACCCAATGGGGAGAACTTGACAAACCCCAAGATGGGGTTGGTTGCGGTGTTGGTAACCACACGAAACAAAAAAGGCAACCACCTGTAGCTGGCACCAGAAAGGCACCAAAGCACCTGTCAACAAGGGTAGTGAGAGGGAATAAGGGAAGGCTGAAAGAGTCTACGTCCTGAAAACAGACTGACTGAAAATAGCTCACAGCCGGGGGGGGGGGACCCCTACTGGAAAGAACGTAAGAAATAATGCACCTGAGGATGTGTAATCTGAAACAAAGAAAATCCAGACACTACTGGCAGTAGGAACTAGGCAGAGACTGGAAAAGTCCCCTCTCCTAGCAGGAGGGCACATAAAGCTCCTTAGCCCAATAGGGTTTGGAGCTTAGAAATACCTGGAAAAAAGGAAACGGTAACTCTCAATAAGCAGGAGAACATGGGAAATCCCCCCCCCCCCGAAATGAGCAAGAGAGTCCCTCAAGGGACTGAGGGTCTGCGTCCCCCTGGGAAAAGACAGGCGGTGAGGCAGAAGTGATGTGCTGGTGTCTGGGAGGAGCCTAGACACAAGCAGAACAGAGATAAATCACCCCGAAGCCGGCAAGTTGGCAGTCTCTCGGGAGCTGGCCAGATCGATTGAGGCTTCTTTTAAGAAGCAGGTATGGGGTTGGGGGGGGCAGCGTGCGGGCCCCTCCCCCGGTAACACTAGCAAACCCGAAGATGGCCTCGGAGCAGTAGAAAAGCTGTGAGACTAGGAGCCAAGCTGGAAGGAGGAGGAACTTGTAGAATTCAAGGGTGCAAGGCTCCCTGGGCCAGGAAGAGCAAAATGAAGCAGAGGGAGAAGGGGAATGGGAGAACCCCTGCTTCAAGGAGAAGCAGAGGAGACCATGCCAGGTGTAGCCCACGTGGCACTGTAGAGGACATTTCCAACCCCTCTAACCGCCATTGGAGGGGGAAACCCTCAGGAGAGGCAGGAAAGGAAAGAGTAACAGACCTTTCTCACGAGGAAACAGCAAGCCCGGGGAGAAGCAGACAGTAACTGGATGGGATGGCGTCAGACAGAGATGTTGACCTCCCCTGCCCATCAAAGCATGGACGTGTGCACAAGCCATCTGCGAGACCGAGCCTGGGTACTGCCAAGGATGGTCTCCGGCAGAGCAGAATGCCCTGGGACCTCCGCCACCAGGAACCGAAAGACAGGCTGCAGAATATACTCCTGCACCCGCCTGTCCTCCCAGTAACAGTGAATGGTGAGTAACACTGTCCTCATGCCAAGCACCGAAAAGAAAAGAACTCTGACTCAAATACCCAGCACTCCTGAAACCCTCAGAGTGAGCCATGGAAACTTCAGGAGAGCATGCTAGGAGAACTGCAGGGGCTTCCGCCACCCAGAGGCTCAATGGCTGTGAAAGAGAGTAGGCTGGGAGCCAAAAAGCGGGAGACAACACATGGAATACGTCCCTCAGGGTTTGCTATCCCACCTGGAAAGGGGGAGAGCCAGCCCCTGTTAAATCTCCCGAATGCTGAAAAATAGCCAAGGAAGCGGCAAGAGGGCAGAGGGGGTGTAACATAAGCCGTGACTATTCCCAGGGGAAGGAACAGCTGCAGGGTACAGCCTATGATCAGAGTTAGATGCACTCAAGGGGAGATAGTAATCCATCAACCCTCCAGACTGGAAGTCCCGAAGACTCTTGCTGTCTATGGACCTCCAGGTCCCCTGCGCAGCAGCCAGGTGAGACTTTGGGGACCAAAAAAATAAAGTGAGAAGACGAATACTAGCCTTCCTCCCAACAACAGGGGCGGGAGGAAATGGCAGGGGACAAGAGTAGCGAGAGAAGTAGGAGTGTATCCCGAGAAAAGGGACCATTCCCAATTCCAAGGGGGAACCATAACAGGGAACTCCAAGAAAGTCTCCACATCTAGGGGTGAACCTCGGGGGTTGGCACCATGACCTAGGCCCCAAGATATCTGGAGAACCCCTATGCCCCTCCAGAGGAAACAGGGAAGGAAACCACCCTCTTTCTGTCCCATAGGGCTCCTTGGAACTTATTCCAGAGGAGAAAATGTGTACCTGTCAACGGGAAGCCACCTGAAAGAAGAGGCCGAAGTGGCCCTAAGGAGCAAGAGGAGAGTCTCCATAAGAGAAAATTATCCTCCACTTATTTTCTGGGTGGAGAGCAAGGGAACCTCCTAACGGCTCTGGTAGGATCCATACAAGAGAGAAATCTATCCTCCATCCGCATGGGTGGAGGGTAAACGAACCCCTTAACATCTCTGGTAAAATCCTGAATGGAGAAAATAGGGGGGCATACTATGAGTCAATGAGTAGTGCAGGGCGCGGGATGTGCTCCCGCTTCAACTCTATGTACCTTAGGGGCAGGGCCATCAGGGGCTGAGGAGGCTCGACACTTGCCCTTAGACCGGGACAGCTGGTGGTGGGCAGGTTGTTCCGCTGGGCAGCAAATGAAAGATGGGTGCGCTCCACTCTGGTGGGAGTGGAAGAGGAGATGCCCCGAACACAGGGCCTGCCAGAGTCCTGTAAGGAGGACAGCATGTCCTGGATCTCTCCACCGAAAAGGGCAGAGCCCCGAAATGGGGCGTCTATAATAGAGGACTGAACGCCCAGGGCAAAGTCTGTCAGGCAAAGCCAGGCATGGAGGTGGAGACAAACTACCAAAGCCGTGCTCTGTGCCGATGCATCCACTGTGTCATAGGCGGCACAGAGGACATGGAAACTGACTTTGGAGGCACAGTGGAGGATCTGCTCTAATTGAGCCTTAGAGGAAGAATCTGGGAGGGTTTCTAGCACGCCTGTAGCTTGGCCCAAGAGGGATTGTTGATGGACCTCCATGTGTGCCAGATAATTTTGGGCATGCAGGGCTAGCACGGAGGAAGTGTATACCCTCCGGCCAAAGTGGTTCAGTTGCTTAGACTCCTTGTAAGGAAGAAAGTCACCCAGGCGTTCGGGTTCAGTACGTAGGCTGCTGCTAGTATTTATTGTGGGTCAGCCTTTGGGTGGGTCCCAAAATGGGGCCGACGCTCTGGGGCGTGATATAGCCTATTCATCTTTTTAGGCAATGGAGGGACTTATGCCAGTTGCTGCCATACAGTGGTAGCAACATTATCGTGAGGCGCTACTAGAGGAGGGATAACCACGGAGGTGAACTCAATGAGGCATAGGTGTACTGCCAAACGGCATCGCTGAGCATCCTGTTCATTTGCTTGCCAACCCTGCGACGTTTAAATGAGCCCCATCACTTTCAGAAAGGAAGGGTCCTCTGGGGGGATTTGGGAGACTCCCTGATCCACATCTCCAAGGGAGATGAGTGAAGGGAGGAATCTGGCAGTTCTACATAATCAGACTCTGAATCCTCAGAGTAGGCTGAGCCCAGCGCCCTGTGACAGGACCGGCACCCACTCTAACATCAGACTGAGTCCTAAGGGCAGGCTGAGGTGGAGCTCACATCAGTACAGGGGCCGAGAGGGTGCCATCAGGGTTGATGTCAGGTGTTGGATGTACGCCCACCAAGAGCTAAACAAATTGCTATAACTAGCCGATGGGTGAGTAGTTGTCGGCAGAAGCAAAGGCCCCAGCATTGGGTAAGACAGTGGGTTATGCAACGGGAGACCATGGAAGGGATCGGAAAGCTGTCCCATGGGGCCAGGCGATGGCCTGAAGGGCGTTGGCGGGCGACCCTGAGTTGCCCCCGAGGGAGGTGGGGGCTCGGGCTGAGGATCCAATGGACATCCAGCGGCTGGGTCAGACGATGGTTGGGAGTCGTGCACAGGACCACTGGGTCCTGACTGTGACAGCTGAAGCCCCATTGGGGGGGGTGTCCTTGGTTGGGCCGGAGGCGCCCTGCCCAGAAGAGTTGGACCAGTGGATCCCTGCATCAGGCAGCCTGGCGCCAGGTCCGGAAGCAGGGGACCGGCGGGCGACAACCCTGCTGGTGCCGGGTGGGAAGGTCCCGGAGTGGGGTCCACCAGCAACGGCAGAGAGGCACCCAAGGGCGGGAACCTCCAGGCAAAGGCTGTGACTGCAAAGACCGGTGACAACTGCCGCTGGTCCAAAGGGCCACTGTCGGACCCTGGAAAAGGGTTTGGCAAAGGGGCCGGGTGGGCATCAGTGGAGAACTGGCCGAGCTTCATGGCTGAGACCCCCGAGGTGTGAAGGGCCTGAGTGATAGGGGCTGTGGGAAGGAGGAAGAGTCTCCAGAACCCGCGGAGGTGCTGCCCAACACAGTAATCAAGGGGGGCGGCAGGGCTAGAGACAGCCTAGAAGGAGAGAGGTCTGGTGGGGCTGAAGGGGCCGACTCCCCTGTGGGGGGGGGGGGGCAGACACAGTGTTGGCCGCGGCCCCTGGAGGCGACTGCGGCCTAGAGGCGGACCTATCCTGGTACCAATGCTTGTCCCACTTGTGCTGCTTCTTAGAAGAGGTTTCTGACTAGGCCACCACGGAGGAAGATGCACTCCAGGGCTGCAGCTCTTTTTCCATGGCGGCCAGTTTCTGTTGAAGGCGATAGGCTTGCAGGACCCTCTGGCATCATCTCCATGTGGCCTAGTTGAATTTTGGGCAAGCCTGGCAGGCTTCTGTGTCTTGATCCAGGCCTAGACAAATAATGCAAGAGGAATGGCCATCCTTATCTGGAATCTGTTTACCACAGGCACACTTGGATTTGCGGGACTCAGCAGATGAAGTCGGCGAAGACATGCATCTGACAGTGAAATAACGATGAAACCCATCGAAAATAAAGTAAAATAATCAAAAAAGTAACAAGTGAAAGGCAGTCAACTGAAGCAACGTTTCATAAGGTCTGATGAGCTCAGGTCAACAGCGGGAAAAAAAACTGAGGTGAGGCTGGGGGACCGCAACCTTCATACCATAGGTGGACGTCAGCGTGCCGACACCAGGGGCAGTCTTCTGCTGTAGACTGCTGGCTAGAAGTTTTCCATGTGGTCCTGGCACCTGGTGACTTAGTCCTAACGGTGCTGCCTACTGCAAGAGCCCCCTCAAAGTAAGATCTTTTAATACATTCAGAACCCCTTTCAAGAGGTTTAAACCAGAGTATTCCAACTCCTCAAGTACCCAGCCCTGAGATGCAGAGTGCTGGGGTCTGGAAATGTTATCCTGCCCTGAGGAAAGGTCAGTAGGTTGTGCCTTAAGTTTGCTGGACAGGACGAGAAATAGAGAATGCTGGGTCTGCCTGGCCCTGTCTGGGGCACTCAGAATCGTCACTGCAGGCTCCCTTCTGAGCTTCAACAACACTCTTAGGAGGGGAAAGGGGGGAAATGCATAAAGGAATCTCCTTGTCCAACCGAGCAGGGAGGCGTCCTTTCAGACTGTCCCCACTGCTGGAAGCCTGCAGTTTTGCTAAGATGTGAACAGGTCCATCTCTGGCGTGCCCAACCTCCTCAACAATATTGCTAATAATTGCTTTTTCAGGGTCCATTCAAGGCTGCCTTGGCTGATTCTGCTGAGGGAATACGTGAGGGCATTGTCCTTTCCTGGCAGATGCACTGTGGACAGCTGCATCTTCCAACTCGTATGTTAGACCCCAGATCTTCATCGCCTCTGTGCATGACTTTGAAGATCTTGTTCCTTCCCTATTTGTTGATGTAGTACATGGTGGTGGTATTGCCTGTCCTGATCTGGACAGATTGACCCCTGCTGTGGAGGAAAAGGCCTGCACTGCCAGGTATACCACCGTGAGTTGTAGGAGGTTTATGTGCTCCTGTGACTCTAGTGCGGTCCACAACCTACTTATAGTGAGGTCCTTCATATGGGCCCCCCCATCCCAAGAGGCAGGCATCTGTAGTGAGTATCACTGTG
The DNA here is from genome assembly GCA_016271365.2 of Neoceratodus forsteri. Taxonomy (NCBI): domain Eukaryota; kingdom Metazoa; phylum Chordata; order Ceratodontiformes; family Ceratodontidae; genus Neoceratodus; species Neoceratodus forsteri. The sequence continues at coordinate 662,373,842 of CM028136.1, forward strand.
GGTGATAGCTGAAGGAAGGGGATTCCCCCTCTGAGGTTTCCCTCCTCCTTCTGCTAGTCTAGTGCCCTTAAGAGGCACTTTGTAACTGATACCAATATTGACAGAAGGTCCCGCCTTTGGGACCTTAAGTGAAACTGAATGTTTCATTTGAAATCTGGCACATGGAACCATAGCTGTTGAGGTGGTCATGTGTGCTAGTAGGTGTAGAAAAACCCTGCTGGTCTGGGTTGTCCAGATTTGAAAGACTTTGCCAGTTCTGTGAGGCTTACCACCCTCTCCTGAGGGAGGAAAGCTTTTCTCACCCCAGTGGTCCTTAGCCATCAGTAACAATGCGCAGCAAGCTGACTAGGTTGAACTGCCTCGGAGGCGGAGACTATGATAATGAATTAAACGAATTAGCCAATCAGGAGAGAGTTGGAGGGTGTGCTGAGAGGAGCCTGCCCAGAGGGCACCAGAATTTTTCCACAACTGACAGAGGAAACACTGCCTCTGAGGTGCTCTCGCTCATCTTGAGAAAACCACTTTTTGGCCGTAAAACTTTATTTTTGTGCTGAGTCTGTGAGTATTTTATTCATTTTAGTTTTTTAAGAGGTTTTAGCAGTTCCTAGAACTACGTTCTCACTACTTTCCAGCGTTTCTTTCCTAGAAGGTAAAACTTTACCGTGTTTATACATTGACAGATTTAAAGGTTATTTAATAGCGGTACCTTTTTTCCCCAAGAAGAAAAAAGGAGAATTACGTACCTACCGTAATTCTTGATCTTCTCTTGTATCTTCACCATTCATTACTTCACAGGGTGTAAGCGGACGCTACCTGCAAGGTTTTTTTTTTTTTAAAGTTTGCCTAACGCGGCACCGCCCTCGAGAGGACGCCATGCGTCATGCGCCAGGGCGGCCGTTAGTAGCTTAATCGACTCTCCTCCAACTCAGTTCTGTGAGCCGGAGAGGCAAAAGTGAAAGCAGAGAATATAGATAGCGAGGCAAGATAGCCGAGGATAGCAAAACAAGGAAGAATGAACTGAAAAGGAATAAGCCGATGGAGGAAGGACAGAGGAGATAAGAGTATCCTAGCCCAGGGACTGTAGGGCCTCCCTTACCTAAGCGATTCTAGGAGGAGAGATAAGTAAGGAAATGAGAAATTAGAAGAAGAAGAAGAAAGAGAAGAGAGAGATGGGATGTTGAAGAGACCAGAATGCCCAACGAGCATAGTTAGCTTACAGCTGAAGGCTCGACTAAAGGGGAAGCAAGAATCCCCGGAGATAGAGCTGAAGAGAAGGTTCACCAAACCCGCTAGACAGACTCAGGAGGGCATAGTCCTCATCCTCAACATGCCATTGTTCTTGATACCCACTTCGGGCTCCTGGCCGCGGAAGGCCTTTAACTGGAGGACACCCGAGGAGGGAAGAATAAAACCCCGGCAGCATGAGAGCGCTGCTCAGGGGTTTAGAAATGGAGAATGTAAGCCTTTCAGGCATTTTAAGATAGAAAAGGGACTCAGACTGACTGGCCAAGGCTTAGGCAGGCTGAGATTGGATATGGTCAGCACTGCTCTTCTGTAAAAATTGTCCAGGAGGACACTTAAAGGGAGAAACCAATATGCAAACTAGCGAGAAGGATAGCCTACCTTCTCATTTCTCTTCTAGTTTGTTTTTCCCCTTTTTTTTTTTTTTTTTTTTACAGATAAATTTTTTAGACTAGATGCATGACCCCAATACCAAGATGCCTATAGCAGTCGAAGAGAGTTCCCTCAGCATTTTTCCCCCTTTTTTTTTTTTTTGCAAAAGAAAAAAAGGAATAGACGTCCCCGTTCCTCTGCTCTGCAAGGCAAGAATGGGGGATTTGATTTCAGGGCAACTATCTGGAACACGGGATTGCAGGATCGAAACTGAATAGCCTGAGCCAGGCCAAAACCCCAGAGGTATCTCGCCAGAAGAATGGCAAGAGATAGTTGTGCAGTCTGATCGCCAATGCAATCACGTAGATGGCCCATGAATCTTAGGTAAGTAATTTTTCTGGAAAATTAGAGGCCCCAAGAAGATTTTTTTTTTTTTGGAAAAATAGAATTTCCTATATTTTAAGAAAAATTTTTTTTTTTTTTTGGCAGAGAGAGGAAGGAGGCGGGGAGGTGGAAGCCACAGGAAGAGGCCACTGAGGGGATGGTGGGAGTGAGTAATGAATGGCGAAGATACAAGAGAAGATCAAGAATCACGGTAGGTACGTAATTTTCCTATCTTCCCTTGTCAATCTTCACCATTCATTACTTCCTGGGTGAGTACAAGCTCCTCCTCCCTGGAGGAAGAGCCATACCCTGAGGAACAAGACCCCCAGCCTCTGTTGGTGAGAAACAGAAGAGAAGACCCTGGCTTATTCAGAAAGCCTAAGTGGGAGAAGAGCTAGGAGGTGCCTCCCGAGGACGAGGAGCGGATGGAGCCTCTGTAAAGTCTCCTAGCTCTGGATGAGAAAAGGCAGGTCCCCGGGCCGGGCGCATCACCCTCACGCGGGCCAGGGGTGACAACCTGGAAAAAGCGAAGCCATGCCGTCCGCCTGATGCAGATCGCTGTCCCATCAAGCCTGGAAGCCACCTCATTGGCGTCATAAGATGCCCTTGCTTGGTGTCTTGCCAGCTCCAGGCCTACAGCGGAGAGGCAGCAGCTTGTCTGGTTTGCTCCGTGTCAGGCATAGATGCCAACAGCTGGGACATCATCGACCACAGATGCGGTTGTAGGCAGCGTGGTGAGCCTGATGATGATGCAATACATGCACTGTGCGAAGAGAAGAGAACACTCTTAGCTAGCGGTCGAACTGGAGAGTCGAATCAGTGGGCGATGGGTCGCCAGCTGCTGGCCAGAAGGAGTATCCAGGTATACCAAACCTGAGGACGGGTTGGGAAGGGAACCTAGAGACTCAGAGGGGGCACAATACCTACGCTGGCAGTCCGCCGGGGCTGGGGAAGAAGCGGCAGGGAACTGCCAGGACCGGATAGACGCCTCCTGGAAGGGGATAGGCCAGGAAGGTACCACCAGATGCTGGGCACTGAATTCACCAAGGAATTCACGCGTCTCCCGTTCGGTATTGTCTCTCCGAACGAGGAAATCCGGAGATCCTCACCATCCTCGAGGAAAGCAGCTAATATTCTGTGAAATCAGCATCGGAGGACAGATGAGCAGGGGTTCCTCTCCCTCAGAGGAGGAAGACGAGGATGATGGGGAACTGGAATGTCAGAGGATTCCTGCGGGTGGGGAGAGTCGAAAGACCGCTCATGCATGTATCTAACATATGAGGGAAGGCGCATGAGAACCTCTGAACTGCTCCCAGGATAACGGACCCGTGGGACCGACATGGCCGGGAGCGGGGTGGTGAAGAGCAGAGAGATGGGAGAGGGGCACCTCCGAGGAGGCAACTGCTCTCTCGAGGGGCTCTGGAATCCGGGGAAAGGAGCCCTAGTAGGAGGATCCGATATCAAACCAGGCCAGCAGAACGGAACTCTGGGGAGCGCAGGCCTGGAAGAGCCCTGGGGAGAAACTCCCTGTGCCAGCCCGGGACTGCATGGATCCAGAAGGGCAGTCCTCGAACGCTTCAGAGGACACCCTAGAACCCTGGGGAGGTGGGGCTCTGCACCTATGACTCCTGGCCACCCCTGAGGTGGCCAAAGAAGACCAGGCAGCAGGCCGCCTGACCCTCAACCCCTCGGATTCCGAGGGCTCCTCCTCGACTACCACGTCCCCTGTCCCTAGAGAGCAACAGCACCCGGAGTAGCTGTCACCCGGAGCCGAGAGGAGCCTCCCCTCTGTCACCCCCACATCTGCCCCGGGACTCTCGCCACCCCAGCCGAGGAACCCTCAGGAGGCAATGACAAGGGGACAGAGGAGGGAGCCGCTGCGCTGCCTGGTACCCCTAGCCACCGAGGACCCAGATTCTGAAGAATGGGGTGCCAGGATGAGTCCACATCTGAGTCATCGTCCTCGAGCAGGGCGAGACCAGCAGAACCTCAATGCTTGCTACCCAGGGGTCCCCAGGCCCGCAGGGCCTTGACGGCCCGTACCAAAATCTTGACGCCATTCGCCCCACGCCTGGCAGCAGGAAGGCCTAACCCCACCCCAGCGGCTCGGCAGGTGTCCTGGCACCGCCGGGTGAGGGAAAGCGACAGCGCCGCCCGGTGGCGTTAAGTGGGCACCGTCGGTAAAGCGCCCGCCATAATCCATCGAGCACCAGCGAGCAGGCGCCCGAGGCCAAAAGTAACACCATGTAGCGCCACTCGATCACCGGCGCCAGGATCAAAGCGGCTCACGCTTGATCACCGGCACATGACGGCGCCCGGGATCGGCATCGGTCCACCGAGCCGGGCCCAACCAAGAGACCCCTCGCTGCAGAGGCCACCACCTCCCAAAGGTGACTGCGCGGTGTCAGCGCTGCGGCCCAGGGAGAACTCGGCCTCTCCCAACACCGCGGAAGGGCCTCCTCCTCGGCAAGATAGGATGAGGAGACCCCTCCTCCTCGGGACCGTATGGGCCGGGGAGGGACCGGGGAAAGGCCGAGATCTCGCCCGAGATTCCGCGGCAGCCGTCCCAAGTCGGTGGGGCCTTGCCGAGCAGGCAGCAGCGGACTTCGAGGGCGACGGTCCATCGAGAACAGGCGTCGCCGCAATCCATATCATGGTTGGGTCCCAAACAGCAGACAAAGCGTCATGCCGGTCCGAGGCGGAGAAATGCCGCCACAGGAACACCGACGATGGCGCTGCCCGTCTCTAGAATGCTTAGCTCCAGAACCGGACATAACGCGAAAATAACGAGATCAAACACAGTAGGAAATACACCCGCCGAAGAAGAGAAAGAATAGTCTTACCGTATCGGCGTCGAGTGTCAGGAAAAGCAGAGTCGGTAACTACTACGCAGATATAGTACTGGAGCGCTTTTGCGGAACAGGTGCTGCCTCTACGGCGGAGAAGCAGAACTGAGTTGGAGGAGGGTGGAGGTGCTGTGATACCCTAAGCGCATGACGTGACGTCCACTGGGGGCGGTGCCGTTAGGCAAACTTTAAAAAAAAAAAAGCTCCCGTGGCAGGTGGCGCGCCTCCGGCTTCACTCCAGGAAGTAATGAATGGTGAAGACTGACAAGGGAAGATTTACTCACCTTAGTAATGTTGTTTCTTCTAATGGAGTCTTGCTATGTTATGACAATTGCAGTGAGTCCCCATCTTCGAACTGCCCTGGAGGTGAAATAGTTAACTTTCCATGCAAGCATGGAACTCTGAGCATGAGCTCGGTTAGAAGGCACTGTCTGCTGATTTTCAAACATAAACTGTCAGATCTTTATGAGCAAAAACTCACTAAGGCTCTGTGTGGAAGCTATAAACCTACACTAGCCGACTGGCTACTAACATAAACACACACTTCTTGGTCTCCAACAAAGACTCAAGTCATGAGACCCAAAAGAAATGAAAATACAACACAATTTTTATTTTTAACCGTAAAAGATGTTCCAGGACTAGAGGGCATGGGATGAAGTTGGAGGGAGGACGATTCAGAGGAAACATGAGGAAGAATTTCTTCACAGAATGGGTGGTGGACAAGTGGAACACTCTGCCAGAGGAAGTGGTGGGGGCTGAAACAATCACGGGATTTAAGAATGCATGGGATAGACATAAAGGAATTCTGGAGGTCAGGGGTAAGGGGCAACAGACTTCTTGGAAAACATAAGCTGAACTTACAGACATAAATGGGCAGACTGGGTGGGCCATAGGCCCTTATCTGCCGACACTGTCTATGTATCTATGTATCTATGTATAATTCACCCCAAAGGAAGGGTGAACAACAAAGTGGCATAAAGAAAGCTCCAACACTGTAATGCCCACCCACATCCCAAAACAGAGGTTCTGAGAGGGGCAGGCAGGGAAGGAGGTCATAATATAGCAAGACTCCATTAGAAGAAACAACATTACTAAGGTGAGTAATTTTTTCTTCAAACAACATGAAGTCTTGCTATATTATGACAATTGCAGACTACACAGCAGTACCCCCATGGAGGAGGGACAGAACTTACTTAGGGAATAGGCTCTGAAGGACAGCTGTGCCAAACCGAGCATCACCCTGAGCCTGGATGTCCACGGAGTAATGCTTGGTAAAAGTGTGAACTGTTTTCCAAGTGGCTGCTTGACATATCTCTAGAATAGGGATGTCTCTGGCAGCAGCCAGAGAAGCAGCTGTACCTCTGGTAGAGTGAACCCTCAGGCCTGAGGGAGGAACCTTACCCAGTTTTTCGTAGCAGAATTGGATACAAGAGACAATCCACCTGGCAATGGATCTTTTAGTGGCAGGCTTCCCCTTTACCAACCTCACCATAAGTAAGGAACAGTTGGAGGGAGTCAAACCTGTGACCCTTGGTACGCTCTATGTAGTAACTAAGGGCTCTCTTCACATCTAGGCTGTGCAGCCTCCTCTCACCAGAGGAAGAATGGTCAGTGAAGTACACTAGAAGAGATAGAGATTGATTAAGGTGGAAATCTGAAACCACCTTAGGCAGAAACTTTCTATTAGTCCGGAGGACTACCTTATCTCTGTGAAAGGAGATAAAATCCGGCTCCACTGACAAAGCTTGTAATTCACTTATGCATCTGGCAGAGGTGATGGCTACTAGAAACAGTTTTCCAAGTCAAGTACTTAAGCTCAGCTGAAGACAAAGGCTCAAAGAGGGGTTGCATAAGCTGAGCAATACAAACATTAAGATCCCAGGCAGGGGCAGGATCCCTGAATGGAGGGTTGGTGTGAAGCAATCCCTTAAAAAAACTTGGAAAATACAGGGTGAGTTGAAAAAGAAGAGGATTTACCAGCCGAAATAAAAGCAGACACAGCTGCCAAATGCATTCTCAGGGTAGCTGGTCTCAGCCCCAAAGTGTTCAGATAGACCAAATAATCCAGGACTGTGGGTAAATCAGCAGAGTCTGGGGAAATATGCTTCTCTGAGCACCATATGGAAAACCTTTTCCATTTGGAGTTGTAAGTAGCCCTGGTAGAAGGCTTCCTAGAAGTCTTCAATATATCCATTACGCCTTGTGAGAGGTGCAAGTCAGCAAACTCTAACTCTCCATGAACCAGGCCTTGAGATTTGAGATTCAGGTACCAAACCCTTCCCTGGGCACAGGTTAACAGATTGTGATTCCTGGGAAGGCACAGGGGAGGATGGACTGCTAAGGACAGTAGGAGTGGATACCAGGGTTGTCTGGCCCAATCCGGGGCAATCAGAATGACCGTGCAGGATTGGGATCTGATTTTTGACTAGCACTTTGAACAGGAGAGGAAAGGGAGGGAAGGCATAGAGAAACTTCCCTTCCCAACTGAGGACTAAGGCATCCAGAGAGACTGAGCCCAAGCCTGGGGGCCTGCAGCAAAAGAGGGGAAGCTGGTGATTGTCTGGGGCTGCAAAAAGATCTATCTGCAGGGTGCCCCATCTGGCAAATACCACTCCCAGATCCAGGGACCACTCGTGATGGCCCTGAGAAATTCTGCTGAGAGCATCTGCCAGGATATTGTCCTTGCCTGGGAGGTGAACTGCCGTAAGGGAGGTGTTCAGGGAGTAAGCCAGAGACCACAACTTCATGGCTTCGGTGCACAAGGCCGTAGACCGAGTGCCCCCTTGCTTGTTGATGTACCACATTGTAGTGGTGTTGTCTGTTCTGACCTGTACAATTTTGTTCTGAACAGATTTGGAGAAAACTTGAAGTGCTAGAAAAACTGCTCTGAGCTCCAACAGGTTGATGTGGAGCAGAGTTTCTTCGGGGGACCACAGTCCTTGGGCAGTGAAGTCGCCCATGTGAGCCCCCCAACCCAAGAGGGATGCATCCGTAGTAAGGATTAAGGAGTGAGACTGAGTGACAAAAGGAACTCCTTGTCTCAGGTTGCTCTGATCCTGCCACCACTGTAGGGCTTGGATCAGGTTCGAGTTACTGGGATCAACTTGGTAAGAGGATCCTTTCTTTGAGACCAAAAGCTCTATAATGGAACTGAATGTCCTCATCTGAAATCTTGCTCCTTGCACTACTGCTGTGGAAGCAGCCACGTGTCCTAGGAGCTGCAAAAATGCTGCTGGTCGAGAGACCTGCAGGGTGAATGAGGAGGCCAGGGAGACTAGGGTCTTTGCCCTGTCCAGAGGGAGGAAGGCCCTGGCTTCCTGTGTATTCAGTTCTGCGCCTATGAAGGTGAGGAGCTGAACAGGCTCTAGAACTGACTGAGAGATTCAGAAGGAAACCTAGGGAGGTAAGCAGTTGCTGAGTTACCTGAAGGTGTAAACTGACCTGTTCTGGGGACTGGCCTATTATGAGCCAATCGTCCAGGTAAGGAAAGATGGCAATTTTTTGCCTTCTTAGGCATGCAACTGCTACTGCCAGGCATTTGGTGAATACCCTTGGAGCAGAGGTGAGGCCAAAGGGCATTGCTCTGAACTGGTAATGGCCTGAGGGCAGCTCGAACCTGAGGTACTTTCGATGGGAGCTTCTGATGAGAATATGGAAGTAGGCATCCTTGAATTCCAGGGACGCTAGCCAGTCCCCTGGCCTTAGAGAGGGTAAAATAATTCCCAGGGTCACCACTTTGAACTTTGGTTTTAAAAGGTGCTTGTTTAAGTATCTGAGATCCAGGATGGGCCGCCATTCTCCTGTCTTTTTTGGGGTAAGGAAGTACCTGGAGTACAAACCTTTGCCCTGGTGTAGGGGTGGAACCCTTTCCATGGCTCTGAGAGGGAGGAGGGTAGAGACCTCTGCCTCTAGGGCAAGTGCCTCTGATGGAGATGCAGGTGGAAAAGATCTGGTTCTCATCTTTGGAAATTTTTTGAAGCTGAGAACCAGTCCCTGGCTTACTACTTCCAAGACCCACTTGTCTGACGTTAGAGACTTCCAGTCCTGGACAAAGTAAGCCAGCCTGCCCCCTACAGGCAGAGAAGAATCGGCCCTGGCTACCCCATCAGGGTGCCTGCTTGGCAGGGGCTTTAGGCTGAGGGGTGGAAGCAGGCCTGCTTGAACCTCGTCTGCCTCTCCCTCTAAAGAACCCCCTCTGGGCATAAGCAGAAGAGGAGGCTTGGGATTGGTAAAAAGGCCTATGAAAAGGCCTGCCCCTGCCCTTGGGAAGCTGCTTCTGAGGAGTGACCTGCCTTTCATTGGCCTGTGCACTCCTATAGGTGGTCTTGTATTCATCCATTTTCTTCATGTAATTCTCTGTTTGCTCCCCAAACAGAGAGTTGCCCACAACAGGAAAATCCATGGCCTTAGACTGGGTATCCTGTGACAGGGTAGTACATCTGAGCCAAGCCATTCTGCGAAGTGCCACAGGTGTAGCCATGACTCTTGATGACACATCATTAGAGTCTACTGCAGCATGAAATTGCACCTTAGATGCCTCAACACCATCTCTAGCCACCTGTTCCAGCTCTCTGGCCAGCTGGTCAGGGACTTGTTTTGCTACAGCCAGCACAGTATCCCATCTGGATTTCTGGTATCTAGCAGCATAAGCCATATAATTTGCCTGTCTGAGTCCCAAGGATGCTGCCATGTACTGTTTCTTTGCCATAGCATCAATCTTCCTGGAGTCCTTCTCAGGAGGGTGTGAAGCTAGGGGAATATTTGCCTTGTCACAGGCTGTAGCCTGCACTACTCCCACATGGCTGCATTGCTGTGTGAGGAACTCCATATCAGAGCCTGATAAAGTATACCTCTTGTCCATCCTTTTATCTACAGGAGGTATAGTGTGAGGAGTTTTTAAAACTTTTACTGTCTGCTTCCGAAAAGATTTATGCAAAGGAATAGACAGTCTCTTAGATTCTGGAATATCCATCATTGCTACATAATCAGGCTCCTCTTGGTCATCAACAGCTTCCTCAACAGGGAGCTGGAGAGTTTCAGCAACCTTCTTATAAAACATAAAATGAGAAGGGGACTCAGAGAGCCTTGGAGGAGAAACCCCTAAGGGTCTGTCTGGAGAGGTGTCCGGTTCAATGGGCACATCCAGGTCTTCAAAACCATATTCACTCTCCTCATACTCCTCTTCCACCTCCCACGGTTCATAAAATTCCTCAAAATCATAATCTTGAACCGGTGGAACTGGCCGAACCATGCGCCTCCCTGATGGTGCCGGTTCAGTCAGAACCAGGGAAAGAGACTGGACTATTTGGATTGCTTTAGCTATTTCTTCAGCGGTTGGAGAGAGAACTTTTGGCTCCACACCAGCTGACTTTCTAGTCCTTTTTGCAGGAACTGGCTCCTCAGAGCCAGCTCTTCATTTGCCCAGAAGTATCGCCTGGTCAGAGGGCATTCTTCTGGTTCGGTTAACCAACCGCCAGCCATCCGGTCAGCGGACTTTTGGCCTCCTTTTCCTGAGCCTACCAACTCTCTTTCTATGGTGGCAGCAGGGAAATTCTTAAAATCTGGCAGTCTTGATTGAGGTGGTCAAACCCCAGACAACAGACACAGGCGGTGTGAGGGTCAGCCTTAGCAAAGGCTTCCCCACAGACACTACAGTGTTGAAACCCAGTGGGCCCGGTTTTTCTTTTGGGTTTCTCAGACATAATGCTAGCCTAACCAAACTTGCCCGTTTATGGCAATCCACCAAGCAAGACTCTCTTATCGGTTCCCAACCGTGTCACGGGTCGTGGAAAAAACCGTAATGAAATCCGTCTTTTTTAGAACCGATAAGAACCGGAACCGCGACTCTAAAAAAGGACTAGCAATTTTAAAACACAACCGATCGATTCAACGAACCGATAAATGTTTCAAGTTCCACACAGAGAAAGCGAATGTAAAACCTATCTATACTTACATTACCACAGACAGCTTGAACCGACGGTTGCAGTATAATTGGTTGAAAACCGATAAAATAATACTTTTAAACCAACAAAATGAACTGAGCAGCAGGAGAAATCTCCGGAGCGACTGTTCAGTGAGGCAAAGCAAAGAATCTGACAGTTTATGTTTGAAGATCAGCAGACAGAGCCTTCTAACCGAGCTCGCGCTCAGAGTTCCATGCTTGCATGGAAAGTTAACTATTTCACCTCCGGGGCAGTTCGAAGATGGGGACTCACTGCAATTGTCATAATATAGCAAGACTTCATGTTGTTTGAACTGCTATTTCCTTGTCCTTCTTCATATTTTTACTGTTTTATATCACGATTCTTTACTGCAAGGGAACCAACAGCCCTTGCATTACTTCCCTATTGGAAACTGATAATTTACAGCTTTTCTGACAATCTGGCTTGTCAGAAAAGCCAAAAAGAGGACTGGACCCACAAGTTTTAAAAATTGTGTAAAGTGCCACAGATTGTGGCCAAAGCTAATATCCACAACCTGTGCTTACAGTGCTTAGGTCCAAGCTCATTACTGTTCACTTTGCTCTAAATTTTGTTCAAAGACTCTAAGAAACAGAGCAAAAAAAGAAATATGGCTTCAGATGACAAAGGCTCTAGCCAGGGTGCTGATGAAGTACCTTCTAAGCCTAAAAACAGTAACAATAAAGGTACTGATGAAGTACCATCTAAAGGAATAGATAGAAACAAAGGTACTGATGAAGTGCCTATTTAGTCTAAGACTTCCGAAGGTGCTGAAGTGCCAAGTAGTAAAAGAAAACCAGACCAGATCACTGCTGAGATGCCTGCTAAGAAATCTCAAAGAAAAATATGCCACTACCCTTTCTGCATCAAAGCAAGGAGAGACAACAGTAGGCAAAAAGCATAAGGACAAAACAAAAAATACTGAGCCTCAGGGGCATAATCTCCCAGCGTTACGAGGGTATTTACCCTCTGTGGAGGAAATGGCCAAAGCCTGGCATCTCTACCAGACTCTACAGGGCATGAGGCCTATTTTAATATCCCTGCCACTGCTAGTCAACCCCCCAGTTCAGCCCCCTCTGACGCAGGAGGCAATCCTGGGGAGGATGAGGATTACTATGGCAATGATCCGGACGATGACTCAGGGGAAAGTCCCTTGGAGCCTGGTGTTTCCCCTGACCCACATTTTGGAGCTTCTCCCAGTGATCAGGAGGATACTTTCTCGATGCTAACCTTTTTACAGCATATGGTGGACACCCTGGACCTCCCCTCACAGAAGTCCACACATGAGGATGAAGACTACAGGGACATGATGGGTCTTCCCCTTCCAAAATAGACTGCCCTCCCTATATATAAAGCATTCAGGAAAAATACTATGAAGCTGCTCTAGACACCTACTTCCCTGTCTGGAGTAGACAAGAAAATAGACAAAAAGTATTAGCTATCTAAGACTGACACTGACTTCCTGTATGTTCATCCTAGTTACGAAGAAGTAGTACAGCAGGCAGCTTGTGATAAAGCCAACGTCCCTCTCTCCTCTCAACCCCCGGAGAAGGAGTCTAGGAGACCTGACTTCATGGCTAAAAAATCTTATACTCCTCCTGCGCCTTTCTTCCTACCTGGCTTATACTGTCAAGTATCAAAAGGCTCTATGGAACTCTGTCCTGGCTATTTCTCAGCATAAGCCAGATACCACGGTCCGGGACATAGCAGAGACAGCAAAAACTGCCTTGGAAGCTACCAAGTTTAAATTCCATATGGCAGCAAACAACAGTGATGCAGCCTCCAAGGTTATGACTCAGGCCATTTCCCTCAGGCGCTTTGCTTGGTTAAGAACTAACTTGTCACAGGACACCCAGTCGAATGTTATGGACTTCCCCGTGACCAAAAATGTTCTTGATCTTCTTGGATGAAGTCTCCACCACTCACTCACACTAATGGGACTATGCCAGAGGCGCTAGGACCCTGTGGGAGCCAACAATCTTCAGCAGGGTTGGTGCCAGGATAGGATCGTACATGTGTGGTGCCGTGAGACTAGCTTGCGCCATATAGGCTATCTCGCCATCAACCCTCCAACTGCCTCACTACCTTTTCCACCAAGGAGGTGCAACATAAACTAACTAAAGAAAACCTAACTCTAACTTCCGAGCATATGATGGCCCGGATGACCCATGTAAGAGGGGTCAATTCAACAATGTCTTCACAGTCCGAACAACTAGGAAATGAAGACCAAAACAGAATGAGTGAGCTCGGGGGATGGCGGGTGGGCGTGTGAAAGAGTGGTGGAGACTTCGTCCAAGAAGATCAAGCATTACGGTAGGTATGTAATTTCCATATCGTCCTGGACTAAAACTCTCCACCACTCATTCACACTAATGGAGAGCACAGAGCTAAAAATCAACTCCCCACCCTGAGTAGGGTGGTAGGAGTCAGAGCTCACTCAGGACAGAAGTCTATAAGGGCTGTCCTGCCAAAGAAAATGAACTGTCTGGCATAGACATGCCAAACGTAGTGCTTAAAAAGGTATGCACCGAGGTCCAAGTTGCCGCCTTGAAGATGTCTGCAACGGGTACATTATGAATCTCCACCAGGAAGCCACAACCACTCAAGTGGAGTGGTGCGAACTTGGCCTACCAATCTGACCAGCACCATGGATCAGTGGTGTTGAAGACATGCTACTAACCATGCAGAAATGCATCTCATGGCAACTGGCTGGCTTAGCTGAGGTAGGCCAAAAGAAATAAAGTTGCTCGGATTGCATCTCTCTTTCATTCTGTCGGTGCAGAATCGCAGAATGTTCTTAACATCCAGAGACTGAAGGGGAGCGCTCTCCTTCACTCTGGAGTTAAAGTGAGTAGAGAGAAGCAAAACTTGACTAGTGGTAACTGAGCCAGTGACATGTTCTCCACCGACTCAAGACAGTCAGAATACACGCAGAGGTTTACATTCTCTGCAGAGAATGCAGACTTGGATTAGACAGGTCCACGAGGCACCCCAACATTTTACTTGGTGGGCAACCAAAAGGGTCCAGATGGGACTTTGCACACCAGACAGAGAAGTGTATCCACTTGGCAGCATAAGCTCTCCTGGTCGAAGGTCTATGTGCGGCTAAGAACATTTCTGTGATTGCCTGGGAAGCCTAAAACTTGCCCACTTTCATCTTCTCAGGAGCCCAGCATGGAGATGAAGGGGAGTGTAGGAAGGATGGACCAAAGTCCCTATGTCAGAAGATCCACTCGTAGAGGGAGTCGCCTCGGGTGAACTGTTGATCAATGCAAATCATATCTGCCGAGGCCAGTCTGGGATGATGAGAATCATTCTGCCCCCGTGTGCCTACAACTTGACCAGCACCCTCTGAACTAAGGGAAGAGGAGGAAAGCGTACAGGAAGTGTCTTGTCTACTGCAGTGAATACATCCTGACAGAGAACACCAGGGTCTGGATTTCTGAAGCAGGATAGAGGTAGTTTTGCATTCAGAGTGGATGCGCCAAAAAAAAAAAAAAAAAAACAGGTCTGGACTACCCCGCCCATTGACTAGTGGCTGCACGACATCTGAATTGATACAACGTGCTAAAGATACCACTCTCACATCCTCACAGCCTTCCTGCACAGAGTGTAAGAAAGTGCTCCACTTGCTTGTTGATGAAAATGTCACAACTTTGTGGCAGAGGGCCTCCTTCAGAACTTGGAAAGCAAACAAGACAGCTCTCATCTCTAAAAATTTGAGAAGATGAAGCTCCTCCTGGTTCCACATCAGAGTGCGGAGATCTTGACAGTGGGCTCCCCAAACGATCAGGAGGGTAAGGGCAGACCTAGCAGAAGCTAGACCAACAGCGTCTACCATGTGAGTAATTTCGTCCAAGGTTCTGTCATTTATGCGGAGGAATGTGTATGCATTGTCAGAGACCACTATTTTCTGTGGACGAAGGCATGGGTCCCATCCCCATATCCGCTGCATCGAAATGGGCCCGAACAAAGTCACTTTCCGGAAGGAATGAGACTTCCATAGTGTTGCACCTGGGTAATGCCCCCTATCGTCCCACATACACCTCACACTGCATTCCTGGTCTATCGTACTGTGATACTGCTATTTTGCACTAACATATAGATTTAGACATCCATCATACAAGTATGAGTGCCAGGAATGTGCTTTGCTGCTAGTATTTGCTAATGTTTACATCCTTCATAAGATTAGATCATGCATGACTATTATACCTCACTATAATGCATCATGTTTGTCTTTTACATATATTCCATATATAATCTACCTAATCACTGATAAGATGACTGAGGGATCATCAGTGATTATTGTATACCTATATTCTCATATAATTATATGTAGTATGTGTTTTACACTCAGGCAGATACCCCACGTGTAACACAGCCCTGTCAGCACTTCTCTTTCTCTAAGCAAGCTGACAGAGAGAGAACCTTTTAAGTCTTACATTACACATAAGCAAGAAATGCGGTTGCCATGTGTAGTTTAAGCCGGTCAGCATTTCTTTTGTCCAAGCTATAATGCAAACGGAAGCATATTATTTGTCACATACGATACTCATTAGTAATTCTGTCTCCCAAGTCATTATCCAATACATAATGTTTCTCATATCCGTAACTATGATGTAATCTCTGTGGCTATGCTGTTATCTGTAGTATATAGCCATCTGCAACCTACTGTAGCTCCACTAGAGCAGGAGAGTGGGGAGAGAGAATGAGATCTTGGAAAACCTGAGATCCTACAATCCTGGAGATTATGTACATTCTTCAGGAGAGTGGTGAGAAACCCATCTCCTTTGTGATTTTCTTTGTCACGTGCTTGGCGCAAGTAGTATAATAAACATTTATTAGTACTCTCGCTCGTTTACGAATGTATCTTGGCAGACTCTGAAGACATAAGAATCTGTATTATTAGTACTATTATTATTTACCCTACGCACTAACAGTGTTTAGGCAACTGTAGATGCCTATTCTTCCGTTCCTCCGGAAGAAAGAAACCTCGCCCTGGAGGTATCCTAAGAACAGGAACTGCTGGGAAGGTGAATCTGGCACCTTCCCTGAATCAGAAAACCCCTCTTGGAAGACGCAACTGAGAAGCTGTGGCAACTGCTTCCTGTGACTCCAGTTAGATGGGCTGGCTCACAGCTAAACATCCAGGAAATAAAAACTTGGACACCGAGGTTGTAGTGATCTCCTCTCTGAACAGGTACTTGCTTAACCTTTTAAGGTCGAGAAATGGGCACAAGCCACCTGTTATCTTGGAACCAAGCAAGGAAGCAGGAGCCTGTGTTGCGAACCGCCGTGGAACAACTTCTACTGCCATGATCCCGCAGAGGCCGTGGTCTCTCAGAGGAAACAGGGTCTGACAGAGGCGGACAAGCTGGACCACCGCCTAGGTCTGGGGAAAAACTCAGTGAAATTGAGGATGGTACAGGGCTTTTTTGGGCCCTGTGCCCTCTGCTGCGATTTTTTCGCAGCTGAGGAGTTGGTTCCTGACAGAGGCTTCCCAGCCTCTACCTTGAAAGGACTGCCTGTTACAATAATGACAACGGTACCCACTGCCACCCCAAAAGGCATCAAGAGTCTGAGCGGCCTCCAGAGCTCAACCTGAGGACTGAACAGATAAGCACCACCAAGGAGATGTTAATCACCTGCTGCCAATGGCAGCTGCCCTAGGGGCAGTGACAGATGTCTATAAAGCTTTTAGCTGATTACTGGGCTATATGCCCCTAGCAATGGAGCACTGATTCCGGGAGGCTCTTGACCCTTGAACTGAAGCGTGTTCCACAGGGTGTACTCGTACTGAGGAATGTAGGAACGCAAGACGTAGAAGTCTGCTTTAGCCCACAGATGAAGTCTGAAATGTTAAGGTGGACCCCCTATCCCTGAGGAAAAACTGAAAAGGAGATTTTACATCACAGGCTCTGTGGATACAGGAGGCTTGCATTCCAGCCCCTAAAATGGTCATCTGCTGCGACTTCGACAAAGCAAGGCAGGGAAAGACTCATCCAGATCCACTTCTAACCCAGAAGAACCTCCAAAAGGCAGGTCCTGGTCAGGATTATGGGAGACGCTGTCACCCGGATAGGCGTAAAGGAATTCGGTACCATATGTGGCGCAGGCACCGCACGTGGTGCTGGCACCACATACTAGCCCTAAACCTGAAGAAAGGGAGAGAAGGAAAGCGGTACCCATGCCGGCCCCTGCAGAGGGGAGTAGACATGCCGGGGTCGGTGTCGATGGTGCGGGCACCGGAGAGAGGAGAGCACCGCGCACATCCTACCAGACTTACTCGGCCATGGCCCAGTGGCTCTGAGGCCAGAAAGCCCCAGAACTGGGTCCACTGGCCAAGTCAACCAGCCAGACGTCTATCCCCTACTCCAAAAGAGCGGCCCAGAGGTCAAACTGTTCACCGGAGCCCCACTGAGGACAGAAATGGGGCCCGGAGTCTAAGATTGTGGGCACTAAAAAAGGAGCCACAGAGAACCCCACTTAAGTCAGGTCGGGCCTACTGCTCCTCAACCGATGATCCCCACGCAGATGTACCAGAGGGTGACCTCGAGCAGTATAGGTTCTTCTTCCACCAACAGGAGGAAGAAGAGCTAGATGTCGAATGGAGCTGTGTCCCTGGCTGAGGTCAGGATGGGACCGCTGCTTTTGTGCTTAAGGTGGACTGTCCCCCCAGCACCGGACCGATTGTGGTCGGACCCCCCTGGTGGACAGGACACAGCCTCACTGCCATCACAGCTTTCAAACGAAGTCTCATTACCGTCACCGCTACCATCCAAGGTAGACTCCGTTGATGGCAGGCTGCGAAATTCTCTCTCTTCTTCATCTTCCTTTTCCTTTTTTTTTTTTTTTTTAAATAAGAAAAAACCACTAGAAATATTATATTAATTGAATATTGAACGGCTATAGCTGCTGTCGTAAAGACAAAAATTTGACTCCCAGCAGGAGAGTGACATCAACATCGAAGCACACTTGATGGCGGAAGAAAGGAACTGAGGCGGTTGGAGGTCAACACTAAGATAGCCTATGTGGTGAGATAGTCTAATGATAGCATGAATGGTCCTATCCCAGCGCCGACCCTCCTGAAGATTTCTGGCTCCTGCAGGGTCCTAGCACTTCCAGCATAGTCCCATTAGTCTGAATGAGTGAGTGGTGGAGACTTTTAGTCCAGGAAGATCTCCCTCTTTGGTGATAGAACGGAGGCTTACGTGAAGAAGGTAGACGAGTACAAAACAGCCTACCAGAGTAATACAGCCAGAGGGAAGACTCCTACTCACCAAAGAGCTCAGAACAAAGGGAACGGGATAGGGATTACTTCCCTAGACCCTTCTTTCCCTACCCTATGCCAGTGGACTATACCCAGATGATAGGATTTTACAGAGGGAGAGGCAGGAGAGTTACCTCTAACCCTGCTCCTGCCACACAGTCTAAGCCCTGACTCCAGCATCCAGGTCACCTCTCCTCTATCAGTAGGAGGCAGGCTCTCCCACTATCTCCAATTCTGGACCCTCATAACTTCAGACAAGTGGGTCCTAGAAATAGTGGAAAAGGACCTACCTCATCAGTTCAAAAAGTTTCCATCCCTCAGGGGTCCCTAACCGTCAAAACTCCAAACTCCTACAGAAAGACTTCTTCTGGAGCTGTAAGTAAAGAAGCTGCTAACAGCAAAGGCAATAGAGTACCTCCTTCCCACAGAGGGAAAGGTCTCTATTCCAGATACTTCCTTGCAGAGAAGAAAAATGGGGAGTGGCGACCTATCCTCGACCTCAGGCATCTAAACAGGCACTTACTCAAACCAAAATTCAAAATGGTCACTCTCATAACAGTGATTCATTCTCTTCAGCAAGGAGACTGGCTAGTCCTCCCTGGATCTCAAGGATGCCTATTTTCATATCCCAATAAGGCAGTCCCACAGACAATTTCTAAGGTTCAGGCTGCCATCAGGACACTACCAGCAGCCATGCCCTTCGGTATCTCTTCAGCCCCAAGAGTATTCACCAAGTGTTGGAGTTGGATCTGGAGCAAAGTGTAGCAGTTGGAGTGGGTCAAAGTTCAGGAGCGGTGTCAGGGTGATTGTTGGTGACCGCTCCGTACTGTGCAATGGGACCGTCCCGTCTCAGCCAGTTACCACCCCTGCACACTCGGTCTGCCGGGCCGCTGCTTCCTTATTCCCTTGAACTCAGGGGGTTTGTTACAGCTGGATGTCCTGGTTTGAATCCCCAGCCATGGATTTAGTCTTGCTGGTGGTTGCGATTCCCTGTGTGGCTAAGATCGCCGATAAAGATTTTGGGAGGCTACACTGTTATTAGGAGCACAAATAGAGAAGGAAATCTGGACTTTTTCAAGAGAAGACCCTGGATTATTTGGCAGAGGATTATATTCGGATTATCGGCAGTCTGGTGTGAATTCGCTAGGATCAGTGGGTACACGAAGTTTAGCTTGATTTGGTGCAGGGAGTTGGTGGGCTGACTGCAGCATGCAGCTGGGCGGGGGTCCTGGTCCTATTTTACTGGGTAGCAGGTGGTTTCAGTAGGTGTCCCCTTAGGTTTTCTCTGTGGGGCCTGCGGGTAAGTGAGCCTGGGCGGGGGCCTGTAGCAGTGGCCGCGGGCTTGCAGTTCGGCCTCCTAGCAGGATTTGTTGGGGCCCGCTCCAGCTCCAGAGCAATTAATACCTGAAGTGGACTATCCTGGACCTGTCTCCTTCAAATACGGTCAGACCTATCTATTTTTCATTTATAATCTGGTTGGAGGCAGCGAGAGAGCCTCTTTTCTTTTGTTTTAGGTACAGTGAGAGTGTACCGTGTTAACAAAAGTGTCTGGACATAGTTTCGGTAATCCCCTTCCCCCCTTGTAGTGAGAGTATTTTGGGGGTTGAGGAAATTATCGAGACTTTGTTATATCTGTTGGTCTCCTCTGGTGGTGTGAGGACCATTGGGGCTGAAAATCTCACGATTCCCTGTAAACTGACTGACATATGCTCTGTAATTTTCAGTTATAACTGAAGGTGTTTTGACTGGTCATGTTTAGTCCTTGATCAATTTAAACCTGCTGGCCTGGACTGAATGACTACAATATTTTGTTTTATTATTAATTTTAAATATGGGGTTTGGGGCTGGGCTTAGAGTTTGTTTTGTTGACTGTATATTCTTGTCTATGATGATTTACTTCGTTATAGATTTTGTTTAATCCCCCCCCCCCAAGTGACAGTTGAGAGATTTAAATTTTATTTAAGTATTGCAATTTTAATTTTGGTTTATGAGTAAATTTACGTGAATTAAGTGATTAGGGTCTTTTTTTTTTTAGTTTTTATTTTGCAGATTGGCGTAGCTTTATTGTGGTCATCAAAATGGGCTGGAGGCCTGACCCCATGGTCGTGCGTTATACATCCTCCGCCCTTCATGCTCTCTGCCCCTTTATCTCCCCCCAATGCAGTTTACAACCTACCAGCACTGTAGAGCACTGGGTATTGCACGCCCGGGGCGGGGGTCGAAGTGCGAACGGTGGAGGATGAACGAGCGGGGTCACCACATCGGGGTCATAAGATCCAGAAGATGCCCTGCGGTGAAATGGAACTCAGATCGTGGTTCACCATGTCTGGTTTCCATACCCAAGGGCACTACCAATTTTGGTGGGCAGGTTGTTCGGGCGGCCCTGGAAGCTCATCCAACTCGAGCAGTGCTATGCAATGCCAGGTCCATTTAAAACAAGACCGCAATTACTGCAGATCTTGTGGGAACAGCGGACCTCGCTTGCATCACCGAGACCTGGCTGGACGAGAACTCTGGCCCCATACTGGAGGCTGCAACTCCAGCCAGGAATTTATTGATTCACCGCTCGAGACTGGATCACGGTGGGGGTTGCAGTCTGTTTCAAGACCAAACTGGGCCTCATGAGTGTTCCAGTTGAGAAGACAGAATCTTTTGGAGTGTACTGTGGTAGCAGGTGTAGGCTGTAGGATTGTCCTCATCTACCATCCACCCGGGAATGAGAAGCGGTTCCTTCAGGAAGCGAGACTTCATGATCGACATGGCATTTAAGTCACCCAGGCCGATAGTCCTGGGTGACTTTAATGCCTGGGTCAATGACGAACTCTCGCAATTTGGACAGCACTTCCTCCAGATGATGACATCTCTGGGCCTTACACGGACTGTTACCACTGCTACCCATAAACATGGTCACTCTCTTGACCTAGTCTTCCTACTGGGGATTGAAGCCTCGGACTTGGGGGTGGAACCAGTCGGATGGTCCAATCATTACACCGTGGGGTTCAGTTTCCGCACCCCTCTTCATAGGCCTACCCCTGTGGAGACGGTCAGGTACCGCCCTTTACGAGATGTAAGCTCCGAAGGCCTGGCGGTGGCACTTGACCTATTGGTCCTTTCATCAAACAGTGACCCAGAGGCCCTAGTGATGGCCTATAATAAGGCCATTTCTGTGGCCCTGGATGTCGCTGCTCCTGTCAGAGTTCATCCTCTCTCCCTTTGCCCGCAGTCCCCTTGGTTCGATGGGACTTTGAGGGAGATGCGGCGAGTGGGATGAAGGTTAGAGCGTTGCTGGCGGAAATCCGCCCTGGATGCCGACCACCTTAGACTGATGGACCATTATCAAGCCTATCAATCTGCAATCACCCATAAGAAGGCAGAGTTCCTGTCCAGGGAGATTGCAGCTGCTCAGAATCGACCAGCTCGGCTTTTTCGAACTGTGGACAAACTGTGCAACCCAGCCTGTCTGCAAGTTCGAAAAGCTTTTTAATCACAAGTGGAGTGCAATGAGATTGCTTGATTCTTTGCGACTAAGGTGGCTGACATCAGGGTGGTGCTCCAGCCAGCACACCCTATGGGTGTTGCTTTGGATCGGCACTCGGTCGCGGCCCCTCAGTTTTCCTGGAGTACCTTCAACCGGACGGAGTTCATGGATGACAGGAGGATTGCCCAGGGTATGCGCCCTACGTGCTGTAGTTTGGACCCAGGACCAACTACCCTGATTATGGGTTGTACTGATATCGCTGGTCCAGTTCTAGCATGGACAGACTGGTGCTCCTTGGAAACAGGTGGGTTTCCTAGCTCCCTGAAGGAAGCAGTGGTGGCACCCCTCCTGAAGAAAGCTTCTTTGGACCCAGCTTGCTATGCGAACTACAGACCAATCTCAAACCTTCCCTTTATAGAGAAGGTGACAGAGAAAGTAGTGGCCGTACAACTGGAGAACCATTTAACCATCCATGACATCTATAAACCACTCCAGTCCAGTTTTCAAAAGAGGCACAGTACTGAGACGGCACTGCTTCGGGTGCTCAATGATCTCCTGATGGCAAGAGATCGGGAAAAACGCTCCATCTTGGTTCTTCTAGATCTCTCTTCAGCATCTGACACTGTGGACCATGGGGTCCTGCTTGGTCTCCTGAGGTTCATTTGCGGCCTGTCAGGTACAGTCCTCGAGTGGTTTACATCTTTTCTCACCGGAAGAACTCAAGGAGGGTGGTGCTGAGGATTCATTCCTCTGACCCAGTTTCTCTGTCATGTCTGGTCCCTCAGGGATTAGTGTTGTCCCCCATGTTGTTCACAGTGTACATGCTACCCCTCGGAGACACTGTAAGAAGGTATGGGCTGAGGTTTCATTGCTATGCTAATGATATCCAGCTCTACCTTTCTTTTGCAGAGAGCTCTCTTAGTCTTTAACAACTGCCTCGTAAAAATCCAGGATTGGATGAATTTGAGCTGGTTGAGGCTGAACTCGGAAAAACCTGAGGTGCTGTTTGTGGACCCAGGGCACCGGATAGGGTGGCCGGGGATAGGTTCGCCTTTGGGATTCTGTCTTGGGGGCCTGCCACTCCCGACCTCTGAACGGGTGCGAAACCTGGGGGTAATTTTTGACGAAGGGCTAACACTATGTTCGCAGGTGTTGGCCGTCATCAAATCCTCTTTCTACCATCTGAGGAATATCTCCAAGGTTAAGCATCTCATTCCGTCTGGCAATCTTCCCACATTGGTCCACGCCTTTGTGTCCTCACGCCTGGATTATTGCAACTCCACAACATCACAAAGCAAACTTTGCAGTCTCTGGGCTTCCTTATAAATGAAAAGAAGTCCCATTTGACCACAACTCAGCTCTTTACTTTTATTGGAGCAGAGCTGGATACACAGCAAAGCAAGGCCTTCCTTCCTGTAGACAGGATACAACATTTTCTGTCACTGCAAACTCCTTTTTCTTGGACCAGCCCAGGTCAGCCAGACATTTTCTAAATCCCCTGGGACACATGGTGTCTATGACAGCTGTTGTTCCTGGAGTCAGATTCCAGATGAGGGACATACAGTACCACTTCTGGGCTCATTGGTCCCAAAAAAGGCATTCTCTGTCCAAGCTGGTTCGTCACAAAAAACCTACTCCAAGCTCTGGACTGGTGGAAGGATCCTACCAACCTGTCGGTGGGAATTCCCTGCCAACTGTCTTCCACAAAACTCATTACCACAGATGCCTACCTTCCTGGGATGGGGAGCTCATCTGGACAGTCATTTTGTCAGTGGCACTTGGACTCCCAAGGAACTGCAAGCCACATCAATCTATTGCAGCTCAGAGCCATCTACCTTGCCCTGAAGTCATTTGCCCCGCAGGTGAAAGGCCATTCAGTGCAAATCAGAACAAACACCATTGCAATGTTTTACATAAACAAGCAGGGTGGCACAAAGTCTACATTGCATTGTACAGAGGCAATGAAAATCTGGTCTCTCTAGCCTACTCCCTAGACATCAGCCTTTCAAGCTATACACCTCCCAGGCAAGGACAACACTCTGGCGGATGCCCTCAGTCACATCAGCCAGGGGCACAAAGAATGGACTCTGAACAAGCAAGTCCTTTCAGAAGGTGGGGCACACCAGAAATAGATCTGTTTGCCTCTCACCTCAGTCATCAGCTTACTTTGTACTGCTGCCGGCCCCCAGCACTAGGGACTCTTCCAACAGATGCCTTGTCCCTGGACTGATCAGGGAAGTTCCTTTATACCTTCCCTCCCTTCTCACATACCAAGTTCAGCTGAAGTGAAGGTCCCAGCCTGCAACAATGATCCTGGTGGCACCGGATTGGCTAAGGCAGTCATGGTACTCTCTCCTGCTAGCCCTGGCCTGCAGCAAGCCTAGCCGGCTTCCTCTCAGTCACCATCTCCTGACTTCCTCAGACAGGGGTGACATCCCAATCTGCAGTCTCTTCTCCTCAAAGCCTGGCTCTTGAGGAGTTAAGAGTACTCAGAGTCCCAGTATTCGGAACAGGTCGTTAAAATCCTGAGAATGGCCAAGAAACCTAGTACCAAGAAAACCTATGCAGCTAAGTGGAAAATATTTTCTCTCTGGTGCAAAAGGCAGTGTATAAATCCTCTCAAAGCATCAGTCCCCAATCTTTTAGACTATTTGGTGCACTTGCAGGCCTCAGGCCTGAAGCTCTCATCCTTAGAACTGCACCTACCTGCAATTCCTGCTCATCTGTCCATAGGCAAACAGCAGTCAATCATTTCATTACCCGTTTTCAAAAAATTCTTTACAGGCCTTCTCCACCTTTAGCCCACAATCAGGAAACCTGTTCCCCCTTGGGACCTTGACCTGTGCCTTGCCAAGCTCGTGGAGCCATCTTTTGAACCCATGGCTATGGCCCATCTAAAATATGTCACATGGAAGACAGTCTTCCTAGTTGCCATCAATTCTACCAGAAGGATTTCAGAGTTGCAAGCACTTTGCACAGATCATAACTACATTATCCTTCATAGGGACAAAGTAGAACTCAGAACAAACAGGAAATTTGTGCCTAAGGTGGTCTCTGAATTCTACCTTAACCAGTCCATCACTCTTCCTGTTTTCTTCACTGAAAAATCCACTCCTGCAGAACAGAGACTCCATAGTCTGGATGTGAAAAGAGCCCTATCCTACTACTTGGAGGATACTAAACAGTTCAGGGGCTCCACTATCCAGCTTTTCCTTATCTATGGGGAGCTAGGAAGAGGAAAGCCAGCCACTAGGAGAACATTCTCTCGCTGGATAGTCTCCTGTATTCAGTTTTGTTATGACAAGGCTGGTAAACAGCCCAGAGGGCCTCAGAGCTCATTCTACCAGAGGCACTGCTGCCACAGTGGCAGCAGCAAGGGAAATTCCCTTACTTGATTGTCTGCAAAGCAGCCGCATGGAAAACTGTACACACATTCACAAAGCATTATTGCCTGGACATGCAGTCCAGTTCTGATGCCAAATTTGGCAGAGCAGTCCTGCAGAGCCTCTTCCCTAAGCAGGTCCTATGCCCGCTCAACTGCACTGCTTTGTAGTCTGCACATTGATACTGATGCTAAAGGACCCCTGGGGTGAGAAGACACATTACACACTGTAGTAATATTGTTTCTTCCAACCCCAAGTAACCTAGCTGAAGAGGACTCTGCGTCCTCATTATTGCCAAATCTGTTCCTGAACTTCTGAATTGCATTTAAAGCAAGTTTACATGTTTTTTTTCCAATTGTTCTCTATTCATGCTGTTTAAATCCTGTTGGCTCACACTTAACATGGGCATGTTCCCATTCTAGCTTCGGAAAAATTCTGGTGCCCTCCGGGCAGGCTCCTCTCAGCACACCCTTCAACTCTCTCCTGATTGGCTAATTCAATTAATTCATTATCATAGTCTCTACCTCCAAGGCAGTTCAACCTAGTCAGCTTGCTGAACATTGTTACTGATGCTAAAGGACACCTTGTAAGGAACAATATTACTACGGTGAGTAATTTTTTCTTCTCTACAGTGTGTCCAGCTCTGCTCTTATGAAATTCAGGACCTGCACAGGTTCTGTCCAAGACTTTAGAATGTGCATCAGGAACCCCAGCTCCTCCAGGGTTCACTAGGTGAGCTAGAGGGAGGCCTTGGCCTCCTAATACAACCCCCGCCCAGGACTAACCAGTCGTCCAGGTAAAGGAAGATCACCACACCTTGTCTTCGTAAGTGAGTTGCAACCACTGCCAGGCACTTTGTGAAGACCCTTGGAGATGAGGATAGGCCCAAGGGTAGGGCTGCAAACTGATGGTGGCAGTTCCCTACCCTGAACCTGAAGTACTTTCTGTGGGGCGGTCTTACTGGGATATGGAAGTAGGCATCCTTCAACTCTGTGAATCCCCTTGGTGCTGAGAATAAGCCAAAGGGTAGGACCGCAAACAGACTGGTGTGGGAGTGGACATCTGTTTTAGATCAGACTTGGGCTTCACCATGCACCCAGTGGGAGCTACTGGGTCCTTTGAATGAGTGGCTGTGTGTGGGGGTCTGGATGCAGGCTGCAGGATTCTCCTCCTTTACCGCCCTCCAGGGGTGGAGGGAGACTTCCTGCAAGAGGCTGTGGATTTCGTCATCAGCGAGGTGTTGGACTCCCCCACGTTTGGTTCTGGGGGACTTCAATGCCTGGGCCGATGACTTATCCTTGCGACTGGGTTCCAACCTCCTCCAGATGATGTCATCACAGAGCCTGACACAAGAAGATACTTCCGCGACCCATCATCACGGCCACATGCTGGACCTGATATTTTCATTGGGGCTTAAAGTAGTTAACCCTGGGATTCATCAGATTGTGTGGTCTGCTCACTGCTGGTGAAGTTCTCGTTCTCCCCCTTGTTGAGATGGTCAGCTATCGTCCTTTGAAGGACTGTTCCCAGAGGGACTTTTGGTGGCTGCCGATCCATTTAGTGTAGGTGTTGCATATGTAAAGGGCACGAGTGAGGCAGCTGCCACCTATCATAGGACAGTATCCAGGGCGCTCGATGCCCTCACACCAGTCTGTGTACGATACAAATCTTCTCACTTGAGGTCTTATTGGTTTGACAGGGACCTCAAGGTAATGAAGATTAGGGGTCGGAAGTTGGGAGTGTTGCTGGCGAAGGACCCAGTTGGAGGCGGACAAAATGGCTCTGCGTGCTCACTCTGTTAAGTATCATGGGGCAATCAACCGTAAGAAGGAAGAGTTCCTATCCAGGGATATTGCTGCAGGGAAGAACCAACCATCTCTGCTCTTTCGGACTGTTGACAGACTTCTTCATCCGGTCTGTCTACAGCTGAAAAATGCCTTTTCAATCATCTTGTGTGATGAGTTTGCGCAGTTCTTCACTGACAGGGTGTCCTCCATCCAGCAGGGGATCCAGTCAGCAAGTCACATTGCGAGTGCAACTCGCAGGGATCACACCTTGTGTGTGGTTGAGGTGCTCTGCCTGCTGGGCGAAGTTTAAACCAGTGGAGGTGACTTAGGTCACTGAGGTCATCTCAAAGCTGAAGCACACATATTGTGAACTGGACCCGATACCGACACGTTTTCTGATGAGATGTGGTGGTTCCATAGGCACGGTGTTCGCCTTGATTGTCCAGTGTTCATTGTTGGAGGGAGTCTTTCTGAATTCCTTGAAAGGGGCTCTGATAAGGCCCCTGCTGAAAAAGTAATTTCTTGACATGGATATCCCGTAGAATTACCGACCAATCTCCAACCTTCCATTTCTGGGAAAGGTTGTAGAGAAAACTGTAGCGCAACAGCTGAGGAGCACCTCGTGACCTTTGATATCTATGAGCCACTCCAGTCTGGTTTCAGAGCCAGGCATAGCACCGAAACAGCATTAGACAGGGTGCATAATGACCTCCTCAGGGCTACAGATGGAGGAGACAGGTCAATTCTCGTTCACCTTGATCTCTCTTCAGCCTTTGATACTGTAGACCACATTGTGCTTCTTGATCGCCTCAGAGAGTACTATGGATTTCGAGTCCTACCTCTCTGGCAGGATGCAGCGGGTGGTGATGGGGGGAATTTCTCCTCCTCTCCGAGGCCCCTGTTGTGTGGAGAACCTCAGGGGTCGATCTTGTCGCCGATGTTGTCTGCAGTGCATCTGTTGCCCCTGCGAGAGCTCATTAGGCGATACAATGTGGGTTCTCACCGCTATGCAGAGGATACCCAATTGTATTTGTTCTTTGCCCCTGGGACATCAGACGCTGCAGAAGTGCTAAATATTTGCCTGGCTGAGATCAATGACTGGATGTCCTCCAGCTGGTTGCAACTGAACCCTGACAAGACGGAGGTCCTAGTGCTTAAGCCGGGCTAAGGGCATGATGGGAGTGCCTCCAGTGTGGTCACAGGTCTTTTCCTAGGGCCTGCACAGTTGATGGCCTCCTCTAGGGTGCGAGATCTTGGTGTGCTCCTGGATGACAGGTTGACGTTTGAACCTCAGGTGCCATCTGTTGTCCAAAGTGGTTTTTACCACTTAAACATTGCCAGGATCACACCCCTAGTTCTGCCTGAGGACCTGCCCACACTGGTTCATGCCTTTGTGACATCTAGGCTTGAGTACTGTGACACTTTACTTGAGGGTCTCGGGAGGTACCCTCCACCGGCTGCAGCTGCTGCAGAACGCAGCTGCCAGGCTGCTGATGGGCCTTTCAAGATCCTGCCATATGACCCCAGTGCTGCTGAAACTGCACTGGCTACTGGTCAGGTGGAGGGTTATCTTCAAGGTGAGATTACCCACCTATAAGGCCCTACATGGACTAGGCCCTGGCTACCTGGCTGATCTTCTGACACAAGCAACCTCAGTCCGCTCCCTTCGCTCCTCTTCCAGGGGCCTCCTTGGAGTTAACAGGATTAGACTTACAACTGCCGGCGACAGGGCATTCAGTGTCACCAGCCCAGTCTTGTGGAAAGCGCTGCCACCATCTGTCAGGGAGGTCCGTCGGCTGAGATCTTTGAGTTCGGTCTCAAGGCCCATTTATTTTCCTTGGCTTTCCCGGACGAGGAGTTTTGACTAGGGTTGTCAGAACAGGTTCGGTAAAGATTCGAACCCTCCTCGAACCCTGGTGTTCGAGTTCTAACTTAGAACTCGAACACTAAGCGATTCGCAAAGGTTGAATC
Source organism: Neoceratodus forsteri (assembly GCA_016271365.2). NCBI lineage: Eukaryota > Metazoa > Chordata > Ceratodontiformes > Ceratodontidae > Neoceratodus > Neoceratodus forsteri. The sequence continues at coordinate 662,402,535 of CM028136.1, forward strand.
ACCGCGAACGGCGTGGGGTCGAGGTAAGCTCATGAGCAGCGGGATCTGTGGGGTATTTAAGGAGATGCGCCATGAGGAGGCGCCATTTGCTGAGGATCATCGGAGCAGAGGCAGCAGCAGCAGGCAGCAGCCCACTAAACTGTAGCAATTAGCGGTTAGCGTGTATACCCTACTCTTGTCCAGTGGCCACTTCTTCTTCTCCTGTGAGACCGAGAACAAGAAAGGCTAAAAAGCTGAAAATCGGGGGACTGGGAGTGGGACTAGGGAGGTTCAGGACAGAAGGAGGATTAATCAAGATTGGGAAGGGACTGGGGAATAGGGAGGATTGAGACCAATATCAGGACTGGAGGAGGACTCGGAGAGAATAAAAAAAAATAAGAAGACTGAAGATTAAGAACCTTTGTGAAATGTGATTATTTGAAACTGCAGCACACTGCACACTCAGCAGCTGCCAGCAACAAGCATACAAGGGGGCAAAAAAGGCAAATAAATCTTTCTGAACCCTAGTGTGTGTGTCACAGAGAGAAGCCAGTGTGTGCCCATCACCCTGCTGCTGCTGTGTGCCTTTGACTGCACTGTACCCAGTGTGTGTGTTACAGAGAGAAGCCCAGTGGCCAGTTGTGTGGTGGCATTAACCTTACATGACAGAAATGTAGAAATATAATTCTCATTCCCTGGGTTGTGTATGTGACTCTGTCTCCTGTGGTCAGCCCATCACCCTGCTGCTGTGTGCCCTTGATTGCACTGTACCCTACCATTGTGTGTGTTACAGAGAGAAGCCCAGTGGCCAGTTGTGTGGTGGCATTAACCTTACATGACAGAAGCGTAGAAATATAATTCTCATTCCCTGGGTTGCGTATGTGACTCCGTCTCCTGTGGTCAGCCCATCACCCTGCTGCTGTGTGCCCTTGACTGCACTGTACCCTACCCAGTGTGTGTTACAGAGAGAAGCCCAGTGGCCAGTTGTGTGGTGGCATTAACCTTACATGACAGAAGCGTAGAAATATAATTCTCATTCCCTGGGTTGTGTATGTGACTCCGTCTCCTGTGGTCAGCCCATCACCCTGCTGCTGTGTGCCTTGACTGCACTGTGCCCTACCAGTGTGTGTTACAGAGAGAAGCCCAGTGGCCAGTTGTGTGGTGGCATTAACCTTACATGACAGAAATGTAGAAATATAATTCTCATTCCCTGGGTTGTGTATGTGACTCCGTCTCCTGTGGTCAGCCCATCACCCTGCTGCTGTGCACCTTTTGATTGCTATGTATGCCTATACCCAGCAGCCCAATCATTCTGTAAGCCTTGAACCTGGGATCCTTTAGTTGCAAACTGTCATATTCTTCAATTACTTTCAGTCCACGTATCACAGTGCCACACAACAAAATAAAATTTTGGAGTTGTAGCCAGCGATTACAGATCACATTGCTTTGTTACACGAGAATTGTTTGGGTGTTGGTGTTTTCACTGCAGTATACTGGACTGGTAGTACTGGTACTTACTGTCTGTTATGGCTGACACCAACATAGATGAAGCATTTAGTGCTGGTGTTGGAGCAGGTGTTGGTGGTAGTGGTAATCCTGGTGCTAACAGAAATAACCAAAATGTTTCATGTGATAAAAATTCAACAAACAGCAAAGAGCAACAGTGAAGTGTGGTAAGGGGACCTTTTAAGAAAACCTGTACAGCTGCTGGGGTCACAGGAGAGGCACCATAAGGTATGCCATTCATGCCGTTAAGATCCCTGTGACTAGCAGCAATAATGCAAGTGACAGTGAGTCCCTCTCTGACTCAGACAGTAGCTCTTTGTCTCAGTCCCACACTGTTGTGTCTCGCGACAAATCATTACTTCCTCAACAAAGTGAAATGAGCAAGTCTGCTGACAATGAATCAGGTAGTGCACTTGCAAATACATCCAGCACTGTTGGCAATGAAAGGACATATCCATTGAATCCACCACTTCTGTGTTGGCCAGCAATGAAAATCCATCAGAGTCTTCTGTCACTCTTCTAGCACCAAGGAGCATGTCCCAGGTTCTGTTAGGACAGGTGAAAATACACAAACAGTCTTTAGCTATCTTCCTAGCACTTAACAAAATCTGTCACATCTGAGGTGTGGAATTATTTCTCAGTCAGTAAAACTGATCCATGCAGAGCAATTTGTTCCCTGTGTAAACAGAGTGTAAGCCGTGGTAAAGTTGTGTCATGCCTTGCTTTTCTGAGCTCTTAAGCGCCATCTGAAAAAGCATTCGGTTTTGCTTGATCATCAAAACCCATGTCCTCCATCTTCCAGACCCTGCATGTGAAAAGGGTCAGGAATCTGAAATGGATACTGAATTGTCTGAACTTGATGCGGGCAGAACCACTGCCAGCCCTAGGATCACTATTTACCACCAATGCCAGCACCATTAGTACCAGTTGCACATCCAGTGATGGCACTGAATGTATAAGTCCTAGTCCACCATCTCTCGTCCATCTGCCCATCGAAGCACGGTGTATAATAAACCAGCAGGGACATGTTGCAAACAGCTAACACTGTCTCAGGCATTTGAAAGGAAGAATACCTTTACTAGAAATCATCCAAAGACCCTTCATCTTAATCACGAATTGGTGAACTGTTAGCAGACCCTTCTCCCATACTCTTTGGTAGATCATGAGGATTTTAGGGAGCTCATGACATTAGCAGAAGCCTCGTTACAATGTTCCTCATGAAGGTACTTTTCTATGTTGAAATACCAAACATTTATCAGGCTTTAAAGCGACAGTGATGCTTGCACTAAAACTGCAGAGGGTGGGGTTATTCATGTCACAACAGATATGGTGACGGCACTCAAAACATAGATTACATGTCCCTTACCGCTCATTGGGTCACATTTTCTTGTGCTTCTTCAAAACAAAGACACCCCAAAAGATGGCTGCTGCATATATAAAGTTTGGGCAAAGTCATACTGCTGCAAACATCTTGCAGGAACTAAATGACCTCCTTGAGAATGGGTTTATTCTCACGGTCTAAAATGTGGCTTCATAGTAAGTGACAATGGAGCCAACATCTTAAAAGCAATACAGGATGGAGGATTTCTGCATGCTTCTTGCTTTGCACATTGCTTACACTTAATTGTCACGGATTTCTCAGCAGCGAAACACAAGTGGATGGTATGATTGCTGTTTGCAAAAATTGTGACTCACTTTTCACATTCAACCAAAGGCAATACGGACATTGACCGAACTGCAAAAAAACACAAGCTGCCCCAGCAAAAGCTGATTCAAAATGTTTCCCTTCGTTGGAACTCAGCGCTTTATATGCTGCAGCGCCTCTTGGAACAAAAAGCAAGCTGTACATAGTACTGCTCCAGTTACATTATTGGAGATGGCATTATGCTGTCTGTGCTGCAGTGAAATTAATGGAGACAGTGTGCTGTATCCTAGCTCCTTTGAGACAGCTACAAGGGACATGTCTTCTGAAGGTGCATCTGTGAGTCAGGTTATCCACTCATAATGCTCATTTCACATCATCTTAGTGTTCTAAATCAACAAATAGAAAAGACAGATCTGAGCGCAGACAACATATAGCCTATATCATGGGAATCTCGTAAAGAGAATGAGCGAGCGCTTCAAAACCAATGACAAATTAGTTGCAATGACGAAATCAAGACACTACATCCTTGCAACTCTCTTAGATCCCAGGTTCAAGGCTATACATCTTCCAAAAACAGATGATATAGAGCAGTACAAATGTATGTTGTTAGATGAGCTGCAGCACTCACAGGAGTCAAACACAGACACGCACAGTACCATCAGGTTGTCATCACCACAACATGCAGGTTCATCTTCACAAAGGGATACAGAACTGGAAAAGTCACCAAACATTAACAGTAGTTGTTCCACAACTGCCACTTCTTCAGCCCTTAGTAGCAAGCTAAATCTGTGGCAAAACCTTTCCCAAATTGCTGCCATACCAGCTGCTTCTGCTGATTCCTCTTCTGAGCAGTCTCTGTCCAACATGCTAGACAGTTACCTGCAAGAACTGCCTATTCCTATTGATGCATGCCCTTTTGAATACTGGAGATCAAAAAGTCAATTTGGACAGAGCTGTATGATGAAGCCTGTAAATATCTTGGTTGTCCTGCAACAAGTGTCTCTTCAGAGCATGTTTAGTACAGCTGGCAATATTGTGACAGACACCAGAAATAGGTTGCTGCCAGAAAATGTACACACGTTAACTTTTATTAAAGTTAATAAGTCAAGATTTTCGTATCCCTACAAGAGTATAAAACTGATCCTGAAGTGATTGATGTTGTGGATGTTGATGGTGATGATGACAACTCAGATGGTGGTGGCTGGTAAAAATACTGTGTGGGAATGGAGTCTCTCTGCACCAAAGAAACTTTACAGACTGTGATGACTTTGGTTGTCGTCTCTCTCCTTTCTCGATCTACTACCTTGGACTATATACCCCCAAAACTTTCACCATTTCATGGCAAACTCTTTGTAGCTAGGGTCTAAACTAAAGTCAACAAGTTTTATATACGGGCAATTTTAACATCAGTGGGAACAGGCCCAAATTTGGCATAAAAGGGACACTGTCACGTCAATCCTTTCTGTATCATATTATTTATAGTTAAAGTGCAAACATATATTTTGGATTTACCTTCTGTGACTTTGTGGTGCATCAGCATGGGCTGGGACAGAGACGGTCTATTTTCAATTTTAAAGAGGACAAAACAATGAGTTCTAATTGGTAGCTGTTTATTATTTTTCAATTACAGAAATGTTAGCCATAAACGAAAAATGGATGCTAGTACATGGGTGAGGGTTGTGAGTTGGTTTTAACATGGGTGTAAAGGTGGCATGGGTGCTACTGCACAGATGAGGTGGTGGAAGAAAAGTGGAATGGGTGATGGGGTGAAAGGTGGGTGTTGTTTTAGTTCTTTCATTTACAGATTAAGTGATCAGCTGGGGATGGTGAGGAAAAATGATGACAGACCGAACCTACTGTACACATAATATATATTCTTATTAAATACATTGCAAACTGCTGCCACCTAGCACAACTGTCCTGTCCCTTTAAAAAAGAATAAAGGAATCAGAAATAAAGAAAATCTGCATCAGCAGTTTTCACAGAATGTGACGATATCATAGTGTTTTGCTTTATAAGTAGTGATAATTTGATACATAATGGGGTTGACAGGCGCTGTCCTTAAACATCACATGCCAACTGCTGCAGCTACATAAATGTTCCTTAGTATGTGGTGAGGAAACCACTGTTTTTATTTATGTGACTGAAATACAAATTTTATTGAAGTATCAGCTGCAAAAATGCATCATCTTAGAATTTTTTGTATGTATTACTTCAATTTGCCAACAAAAATGTTGGTATATGTATGCATTACCTTAGAAAATTGCATGCATTTTGCTAGCAACAATGACTGGCATATTTTTTTTATTAAGAACAAAAAGACACAGCACCAACACTTCAAAAAATATACTGTATTGTGCGTTTTAACTGATAGCATCACAGTACAGAAACGCCATGCAGGACAAAACAGTTTAAACAGACAAAAGGACCTTTTGTCTGTTTAAACTATTTTCATACGTTCTATGATGTATACTCAACATATATTTTTAGAAGTGTTATGCTAGTGTCTTTTGTTCTTGGTGCTCAACTTTTCACACAGGCACAACTTAGGATTGGAGCAGCCTTCTTGTGGTTTCTGCAAATATTTTTTTATTCCAATGTCTTGACTGAATATGTTATGACATAATATGTTTTGTAACAGTTCCACATGTTGCTGCTGTAGTACTTGGCTTGACTTTGTTATAAAAGCTTTCTTTTAAACATAGCAACTTTTGATTCACTCATTTAAAACAGAAAGCAACAAATAGCTGAAATTAGGTAATATCAGTTATTTTCTCCTAATTCATGACAATGAGTATATATAGCTGAGTACATAAATGGCTAATGTGCCTCTTTCTTTCACTAAGGAACTATGATGCAGCTGCAGCAGGAAAACTTTAACATATGGGTGGGTGGGTGGGCCTGTTAAGTATTAAGTTGCTGACTTAGCAAACAGAAGAAACTATAGATAAACCTGTTGTATTCCTATCAATGTCACACAAGATAATGTCTCTCCCCCTTAACAGCTTTTCCTTTACATGTATTTTATTACTATCTTCGTTACTGGCAGCACAATAAAAAAATAGGGTTCGAGTTCTAAAAAGTTCTAAAAAAGATTAGAACACTAGAACTTTTTCAAAAGTTCTAGACTAGAACTAGAACCCAGAACTTCAGAGGGTTCTGACAACCCTAGTTTTGACCCTGCTTAGATAACTTGCCTTAGTAATACCTGATGATTTATTGTGTTTTATTCCTATTTAATTTTATTATTGTGCTTGCTGATTCTCTTGCTTGTTTTCGAAGTGTAAGGCGCCCAGAGTCTCTGGGATTGGGTGCCATAGAAATATACTTTGCCTTGCTTACCCTGAACCGGAGGTACTTTCTGTGGGAAGGTCTTATTGGGATATGGAAGTAGGCATCCTTCAAATCCAGAGACTGCAACCAATGTCCCTGCGATAAAGATGGGATCACTATGGACAGTGTCATCATCTTGAGCTTTTCTTTTTTTCAAGTGTTTGTTCAGGATTTTTAGATCTAAAATGGGTTGCCCATTCTCCAGTTTTCTTGTGGGTGAGAAAGTACCTGGAGTAGAGACCCTTGCCCCTCTCGGAGGAGGGAACTCGCTCCACTGCATTGGCCTGCAGCAGCTTTTTGACCTCTAACTTCAGCAGGCGTCTTTCTGTTGGGGTATGAGGTGGAAAGGTCATGCATGCCTGTAGCTTTGGAAACTTTCTGAACTGCAGGGAGAGGCCTTGACTTAATATTTCCAGGACCCACTTGTCTGTGATAATATCTTTCCGAGCTGGAAATAGTGAGCCAACCTTCCTCCCACTGGACATAGCTGGGCGACCTGAACAGACCTGTCAGAGGTTCTGCTTTGTTTGCACATTGTGAGCTGGGGTAGCTGTACCCTGCTTCGCATCCCGCTTAATGGAGGGTAGTCATAAGTCACAAGAGCGGGGGACATAACCCTTGCCCCTACCTCCCCTTCTGAAGGCTCTATGGAAAACAGAAGCCTTCTCTTTCTCAGTGTTGCTTTTGTAGGTGGTCTTACATTTGTCGACCTTTTTCATGTAGGCCTCAGTTCTGTCACCGAACAATGAAGTTCCCTTATAGGGAAAATCCACGGCCTTGGTTTGAGTGTCCTGAAAGAGGCTGATAGTCTTGAACCAGGCAAACCTCCCGAGGAACACAGCATGAACCATGACCCTAGAGGCAGTGTAACTAGCAGCTATAGCCATGTGAAACTGGTATTTAGTGGTATACAAAGCAGCCTTTGTTGTGTCAGACAGATCCTGGGCAAGATCACCAGTAGCCTTTTTGTTCATGGACACTAGAGGTCCAGAGGGCTTTCAGGTACTGAGCTGCACAGGCCATACTGACTGCCTCAGCAAAAGGGAGGCTGTGGTGTAAATTTTTTTGACTATGCCATCCAGTTTCCTGGAATCCCTCTCTGAAAGCAGAGAGGAGAGTGGGACCATGGCCTTGTAAAATGCAGCAGTTTGAACCACTCCTTCATGGTCAGGGTGAGTCTAAAGGTACTCGGTGCCCTAGCCATCCAACTGGTATTTCTTTTCTGTCCTCTTGTCTATACCAGCTGCCAAAGTGGGGACCACTAGGATTTTAATAGTGGCCTTCTTCAAGGACTTATGTAAGGGCAGGAACACCCTCTTTGTGGGAGCTGGGCCCATTATGTCTAGAAATTCCACCTCATCCTCTGCTGTCTCCTGAGGAGAAAGACAAAGACTGCCTGCCATCTGCCTCACAAAGGAGCAGTGAGAGAAGAACTCCTCTGAGGCCCTGGGAGGGGAACCTAATTCCTGAACCAGTGAGCCAACAGCTCTATGGGCTTATCCTCCTCTTTTTCATAAAACCTGTCAGCCTCCTCCAACACAGGCTTTACTACAGGTTGTGAAACCTGGGGAAGGTGGGCTTATACGGCCATAAAGGCTCCCATGGTTTGAAACGCCTGGAAGAATTGCCAAGCCTTAGCCATGCCCTCGGCCGAGGGCATTTTTTTTCTGTACACTGGCATCTTTCTTGCTTCTTCAGCTGGAGTGGCAGTGTCCTGTTTTTTCTTTCTGCTTTTTCTTGGCAGGCATTGGTTCTGATGTTTGCTCAACAGATCTTTTTGCCTTGGTAGACTCAGGGGGCTCCCTGTCTGTCTGGCGCCTTGTCCTCCAAGTCCCCTTTAGCAGCTTTGTCCTTCTGCTTCTGTTGCAGAACCCGAGTCTTCCCAGAACCAGATTGTGAAGAGGCGGAGAAGGCAAGCTGTGAGGCCATCATTTCCTCAAGTTTTCTGGCCCTCTTTTTTAATGTTTTGGGGCAAAACCTGCTGCAAAGCTCACAGCTGGAAAAATCGTAATCAGGACCCAAATAAGAAAAACACAATGTGTGGCAGTCTGCCTTAGCCAGGAGTTTAAAGTACCGATTACAACTTTTAAAACCAGTGGGTCCTTTTCTTTTCTTGAACTTGGGCTTGTCAAATATGCCAAACATTGACAGCCCAAAGGAAAAACATAGGGATAGTGGTTCAGTTCCCACCAAAGATGAGAATTACGCTTAAGTTTTTTATCTTTTATTTGTGTGTACATGTGTGTGTGTATATATATATATATATATATAGTGGTGCGGTCGTGCCACTATAGTTAGGGTTGAGCGGCCAGTTACATACTAAAGTCAAAAGTTTGGACGTTAATAACTTTGGACTGTTCAATGGATTTGCCTGAAATTTGGTACAAGCGTTGGGGCGCACTAGATCTCTTGATTTGCCAAACTGCGTTTCTGTCGGGGGTGCCGGTCTTAGTCTATGAAAGCGCTGAAAAATGCAAAATTATCCATTTCTGGATCACCTTTTGGCATTCTTAATGTGGTCCTGCACGGCCGTTGTGTGGCGGGACGCTATGCAAGATGGCTCGTTTGAAAGAGCTTTGGTGGCCCGAACATGCCGCTTTTTGTTTGGTGATAAAATATTAAGGCATTCAAAAGTTATGGCACTTTTAAGATCCCATTATAGGTCAATGGGAAAATTTATATGTACATCTTGCGATCAAAGAATGGGGTTTCTGGCCATCTCATCCCACCTGGCGGTCAAAGAATTTGCAGCCTCGCGGTTCAAGAATCTTTGATCCCGGAATTTCAAAAATTCTTTGACCGCGAGGTCCGCCATCTTGTTTTCAGTTTTCTGATTGCACTAACACAAATATCTCGGCTCAGGGATCACTTCTGAAGTAAAACTTTGATGGGTTTTACTCAGGGGACCCCGATCTATCGAGCCATGACTTTGGTTCCATCCAAACTGGTCCAAAAATAGAGTTATTGGCTTTTAAATTCTTCGTTCGCGGCTCGCTAACAATCTTTGATCGCGAGCCGACAAATTAGTTGATCGCGATCTTGCATCATGACCTAAAAACACAAATATCTTGGCTCAGGGGTGGGCTAGGGACACAAATGAGGGTGGGTTTTGCTCAGGAGGGTCCGCTCTATCGAACCATGGCGTTGGTTCGCTTCAAAATGGTCAAAAATTCGTGTTTCACCATTTTTTATCCTTTGATCATGAGCGTGTAATTTATTTGATCGCGAGCCTGCAAATTCTTGGATCGCGATTGTGCATCGCGAGCAAGGGATGAGAGGGCCAGATTTAAAAACAGGTTTTTATAGCCCAGGGGTGCCCTATAATGTTGCATTATGGTGGGTTTTGCTCAAAGGGCTTCGTTATGCCCCATCTGTATGAGAAAAATAATGTGGTACCTATCCCTGGTAGTCTACTGCCCCTCACCCCCTGTATGTCTTCACATCCCTGGTAGTCTAGTGGGCCCCCCCCCCCAGCTGTATTGTATTATATGATAAATATATTTAATATCCCTGGTACTCTAGTGGCCCCCGCCAGCAAAATGAAATTGATAATGATTATTATACTTGGTAGTCTAGTGGCCCCACCCATCCATGGCAGCCCACCCAGCACCCCCACCACCCCTCCTCGCCAGCTGGCGACTGGCACAACCACCTCTCACCCTCAACGCCCAGCCCGACTGTCTGCGTTATGAGCGGTAATGCAAGAGGCGCTTGAAAATATTTCTGGGTGCCTCTTTGCATGCCACTCGTAGTCAGACGTCGTGACATGGTAATGGAAGGAAGAGGACTGTGCCAGTGGCGGCAGTGAGCTGCCGTGGATGGGTGGAAACACTGAACTGCAGATGTAATCATTATATTCATTATGCTGGGTGGGCGCTAACTACCGGGATATAAAATATGTTGTCATTTAACCATGCAGCTGAAACACTGAACTACCGGGAATGTGAACATACACGAGGGTGAAACACTAATTCTGAAGGGCCCTATAGCTAAAATATTTTGATTGGAGAGCCACTAGGCTACCAGGGGATGTTAATATTTATTCTGATGGGGGCCACTAGACTACAAGGATAGGTACCACATTATTTTTCTCATGCAGATGGAGCAAAGCACCCTGAACAAAACCCACCCTTTTTTATAAACACTTTATGGCACCCCTGGGCTGATAAAATAGAATTTTTTTTTTTTTGGCCATCTCGTCCCTCGCTCTTTATTCGCGAATGAGCAATTTCTTTGATCGCGAGCATGCAAATACTTTGACTGCGAGATTCTTTGATCGCGATCGTACATCGCGAGTGAGTGAACTTGAAGAACTTTAATTCTTTGATCATGACCCTGCAAATTCTTTGATCGTTAGCCTGCAAATTCTTTGACCGCGAGATTCTCTGATTGCGATCGTGAGCGAGGGACGAGATGGCCCAATTAAAAATCTATTTTCTCAGCCCAGGAGTATCAGTAGGAAGTCAAATGAGAGTTGGGTTTTACTCAGGGGCTTCGTTCTGTCGAACCATAGTGGTGGTTTAACGCAATTCCTTCAATTTTTTGATTTATAAGGTTTTTAAATCTTTGTTCGTGAGCCTGCAAATTCTTTGATCGCCATCTTTGATGGCGAGGGAGGGACAAGATGGCCAGATTTATTTATAATGGAATAGATAGGGAAATTTTAGTAATCTTTCATATTGAATATCTCGGGAGGGTCTTTTTACTTGAAATTTGGAGGGTGTTTACTGCATGTCCTGTAGATGTGAATTATGGTAGTTATGTGTCAGAAAATATTTTTGGTTTGCAGATATGGTGTGGTGCAGTTTACATTCTGTGGACAGCGTTTTGCTTGTGGTGGTGGCTAGAAATTGATAGGATACCTAGCCTTACTGTCATGGATGTAGTTTTCAGTCATCTGTGTTAAATGTCAACAGGTGCGGAACTGTGCCACTCTGACGAATTAAAATTTCAAATTTTGATGCGTCATATCTTGGACACGGTTTGGTCTTTTACTTGAAATTTGTAGGGTGTTGACGGCATGTCCTGTAGATGTTAATAGAGGTGTTTAAGTGTTGGACAATATATTTTTTGCGGACATATTGTGTGGCGCAGTTTACGTTTTGTGGACAGTGTTTTCTGTTGTTCTACTAGATTAACATTTGTTTGGTGGCTGGCCTTGCTGTTGCGAATGTATTTTTAGTCATTGGGTGAGTAATGTGGCCTGACACAAGTTGGTGGGTGGCCTGACACTTACAAGTTGGTGGGAGCTAACTTGCGCAACTTTCTACTTTTCTATTCTTTCTTAAACAGTAAGTAAATTCTATGCAAAAAACTTAGTTAATGCATCAGTTAGGGTTCTTCTACAGTGAAAAAAGTGAGGAAATTCGATTTTAGGGTTCCACCCTTGCACCCCACCCACCCGCCCCGTCAACAGGCATCAGGGTGTGCGCTGGGGTCATGAGTACTAACTCTCACCCATTCTTCACTGCAGCACCTCAGCTTGTTTACATGGGATGGGTGAGAGTTGAGGCCAAGGACAGCACACCCGATACTGACCCAGTGAGGAGCGGGCTGGAGTGAGTACTGGTAAAAATCAGGCCTCACCCATTAACTGCGTGTCAAGCCTGGCATGAAATATTGAAAATATATATATATATATCATATATCTCCAATGTTAATGAAAAAGAGGGCAAAAGTTATCAGTTCAGTTACCACAGGGAACTGGGAAAAGAAAAATTAAAATTGTCAAGCAGTTACCAAAGAAATCGGTATCACTGGAAATAAATGGAAAAAATAAAGATAAAGTTATACAAAAAAAGAGTTTCAAATTGTGGTCCTGCAAACTGGAAACTGCAATTAAACAAATGATTCTTGGTTCCTTGAAACCACAAGGGAAACGAGAAAAAAAAAACTACATTCCAACTAAGAAAAACATCCTAAATCAATGCAGAGTATCGAAAAATAACTAAAAGAAAGTCACACACTGAAATAAACAAAATAAACAGACCAGGAACGTTGATACTTTGAAGAGCGACTTTGGGCAGATGCTTCCTCTCAGGTGGAAAAATAAATCTGCCATTAAGAGGGCAGGGGAGAGCGTGACCACAGCAGATCTTCTAATTTCATTCTGAAGTTCTCTAATCAGCATAAAATTGTAGGCTCCAGGGCAACTCAGTCCAGCAGACCGATTGCACTTGTCAAGCAATAGAGAGAGATTCCTGGGGTTTGAAAGAGGCTACTATAGGGGCATAAGCATAATGCAGCTGCAGCACCAGCACCCACGCCAAAGCAAAATCCCTGACAATTCTGCCCAGGTTGCCCAATCACTGCCAGTGGGGGGAAGACTGGCTCACTATTTCCAGGAATGGGTAAACATCACCACACTCAAGTGGGTTCTAGAGGTAGTGGGGCCAGGGTTTGTCTCTGCAGTTCAGAATATTTCCAAACCTGCAAAAACACAAGAGCTTTCCAGCTCACTCTCCACAGAAAGAATTCTGCTGGAACTGGAAGTAAATTGTTGCTAGAAAAAGCAACAGAAAAGGTCCCTGCCTCTCAGTAAAGTAAGGGTCTATTCTCAAGGTACTTCCTGACCCACAAGAAAAATGGTGACAGGCGACCCATTTTAGATCTCCGAACAAGCACATAAAAGACAAAAGGAGTTCAAAATGGTCACACTGAGAACAGTGATAACATCTTTGCAGTCAAGCCACTGGATGGTATCTCTGGATCTAAAGATGCTCATTTTCATGTCCCAGTCAGGCCATCACATAGAAGATATCTCGGGTTTAAGCTAGGGAACTGCCAATACAAGTTCACAGCTCTTCCCTTCAGACTCCCTCATCTCATAATCAAGGGTATTCACAAAGTGTTTGGTAGTGGTGGCAGCACACCTGAGAAGGCAAGGTTTGATGGTTTTCCCTTACCTGGACTGGCTAGTCTCAGGGAAAAACAACAAGAGACCAGATGCTCACTTCATACAGTAAAAAACACCTCAGAAAAGCTGGGATTTGTTAATAAATCTGCAGAAAGAAGTCTTAAGCAGAACCTGTTCAAGTACGGGGCTTCAAAGGAACAGAACTAAACACCCAGGAGGGGAAGCCTTCCTCCCACAGGCCAGAGTTGCAGCTTTGATAACAACAGCAGAGTCCTTCGCAGCATGTCACCCAAGACCTGCACAGGACTTCTTACAATTACTGGAACACACAGCCACATCAGCAGCTGCGGTTCCATGGGCCAGGTTCCAAATGAGACACCTCCAGTATTACTTAAGAGACAACTGGTCACAGAGGTGGAACCCACTCTCAAAACTAGCACCAGTGACAAAAGCACTAGCTTGGCAGAAGACACCAGGAGAAAGGACTGCTGTGTGACTGAACTTCTCTGCTAGGACTAAAGTAGAAGAACTTTAGTACTTGGACCTTTAATTTAGGGTAAAAAAAACTAACCAAAAAAAAGTGTGTGTTTGGGTTAACTGAACTGAATGGGTATCTGAAGAGTTATCTAGGTGTAAATCTCATGTGACTGAAAGGACTTAACTGCTGTGAGGTTTAAATTACTTGTAGAAAGATCTGGTAAGTAGGGGGAGAGGCTTAGCTAGAAGGAAGCTACATTTAAAGACTGCCTTAGAAAGATTCTGCTAATAGCTTGGCAGAAGACACCAGGAGAAAAGACTGCTGTGTGACTGGACTTCTCTGCTGGGACTATATTGCCCTTCTTCCCTCCCCTCCACCCAAAGCTAGTTCTATTTTTATAGGCACAGGATTTGACTGACAACAGGAACTTCCTGTTTAGGGGCAGGAAGTGAGTGATCACAGAACCACCAAGGACCCACCATCCTAGAAGGGCAAGAGTAGCTCTCCGGCCCCCTCTAGCTGCTGGAGGTCTGCCTCTGAGCAAGTAAGTGGTCTACTGAGAAATATAGGATATTCTTGTCTCAGAACAGGACAATCAGGAGCTTAAAGGGCACACAGACAGAAAGTAAGGAGAGAGAGAGAAAACAGAAAAGAGTAAGGATTGCAAACAGTTAAGGGCCAGAAATAAGACATGATTGGAGTGGTGCAGTGCAGTGGCTGTGGAGCAGCAGTCTTCGGGAGATGTTCTGGAGGATGTGGTGTTGTCCCATCTGCAGGCACCTCTCTGGGCTGAGGGAGGAGGTTGCTCATCTCCAGGCTGAGTTGGCCAGGATTGTGGGACCTCCTCTTCCATCCAGGGACCACCAGTGCCACTGCCATTGCCTCAGAGGTTGCCAAGAAAGAGGAGCGGTTGGACCACAGTGGGCTCCAGGGAGGGTGAGGGTGGTGGAACAGGCGCATCCCTCCAGTTGTACCTCTCCACAATTCCTATGCCATTCTGGCAAAGTGTGGTTCCTCTATGGAGGCACCCACAGTGGAGACCAAGGAGGATGCTGGGAACCTCCACAAAGGAAACCCACAGGAGGGTGACAGGGGACCCTGCAGGGGAAGAAAACAACTTCTGGTGGGGGACTCCACTGTTAGGAAGGTAGAACTGGGGGAGGAAGGGGAGAGGGAGGTATGGTGCCTGCCTGGCGCCATGGCTTGGAGGGACAGGGAGAGAATCCTCAGGATTGCCGGAGCAGCTGCACAGGGGAGGGAGCTGGATGTCACTGTCCACCTAGGGACAATTGACCTGGCTAAGAAAGGGATTAGAGAAGTGCAGGAAGAGTTTGTGGAATTGGGGAGGGGCCTTAGTCAAGCAACACCCTTGTAACCTTCTAGGAGGTGCTACCCATCTATGGCATAGGAGAGGCTAGGGTGTTCCGCACCATGGGATTCAATCAGTGGTTGAAAAACTGGTGTGGAGCTCAGGATTTGGCTTCATTGGGGACTGGGGTCCACCTGGGTGATGCAAGCTATACTGGCATGATGGGCTGCATCTGTCCAGGAGGGAACCAGGATCCTAGGTGATAGGTTTAAATGCTTCATTGGCAAGCTTTTAAACTAGCCAAGGGGAGGTACTGGAAAGGAGCAGGAAAATCCTAGCCCCCAAATAATCACGGTAGTAGATGCGAAACACCAACACAGAGGTGTCAATAGGGAGAAGGGCAGGGGTAAATGGAGAAAGTGACAAAGACAAGAAGGACAGGGATGGGGCAAAAGGGAGTAAGGCCATCAGGAAATGGAGGGTAATGAGTACCAATGCCCGTAGTCTGGGCAACAAGCTCCCTGAGCTGATGGCCTTAATGGAAGAGGGATGCCTGGATATCGTAGAAGTCACAGAAACATGGTACACAGAGAACCATGACTGGGATGTTAACATACCAGGGTACATAATCTACAGGAGAGACAGGCAGGGGAGAAGAGGGGGAGGAGTAGCTCTCTATGTAAAGGAAGGGATAAAAGCAACTGAACAAAAGAGTAAACAGGGAGGAGAGGAGGCACTGTGGGTCACCTTGGAGACTGGAAAGGGCACCACAATCCGCTGAGGGGTTGTGTACAGACCCCCATGTCAGGGGAATGAATGGACAAGGATATGATAGAAGGCATTCTTAGAATGGCAGAGAAAGGAGATACTGTTGATGGGAGACCTGAATATGCCAGATGTTAACTGGAGCACATTTGCTGCAGCCACATCCAAAACAGGGCCATTCTTGATGCCCTACAGGTGGCAGGCATTAGACAGCTGGTTTGGAACCCACTGTGAGGGAGCAATCTTAGACCTCATACTCTCAAACGGGGCAGTGAGAGGATCTCAGATCTAGAAGTGGGTTGCCATCTGGGGACAAGTGACCATCAAACAGTGTGGTTCACGTTAAACTCAGCTACAGAGTCAAGCCATACAAAAGTGAGGTACTGGACTTTAGGAGGGCTGACTTTGGCAAGATGGGAGAGTGCCTCAGAAAAGCACTAGCAAACAGGCTAGAAGGAGGTGTGGAGCAACAATGGGAATTATCAAAACTGCCATCACAGAGGCAACAAGCCTTTGTGTGAAGCAAATAAACAAATCAAATGAAGAAAAAGCCACTATGGTTCTCAAAGGCGTGGCTGTGAAAGTCAGGAAGAAAAGATAGCATTCCGGAGTATAAGGAAACACAGAAGGAGCAGGACAGAGAGCTGTACCAAGTTAAGGCAGAAGGAAGCAGGAGGGAAGTCAGAATAGCAAAGGCCCAAACTGAGGAAAGATAGCCAACTCAGTTAAGAAAGGGATAAAACCTTTTATAGGTACATCAGCGCGTAGAAAGACAAAGGGAGGGATAGTGAGGCTGAATAGAATGAACGGTGGGTGGGCAGAGGGGACAGTGGGAAAGCAGGAATACTGAACGAATATTTCTGTCAGTATTCAAAAAGAGGAGGGAAGTGCCTAATCCAATTAACAGAAGCACTCTTGATAGGGGGTCGATCCCAGTCCTTTCACAGAAGAAAGGGTTCTGCAAGAACTCCTAAAACTGAAGGTGGACAAAGCAATGGGTCCTGATGGAATTCACCCAGAATTCTAAAAGAATTAAGGAGGAACTACTGAAACCACTGGCTACTCTTTTAATAAATCATGGGAGGATGGTGTGGTACCCGAGGACTGGAGGAAGGCGGATGTGATTCCCTTCACAAAGTGGGACCAAGACAGAGGAAACTACAGACCTGTCAGTCTGACCTCTGTGGTAGGGAAAGTGATGGAGTCACTTCTGAAGGAAAGAATAGTTGAGTACCTAGAGGCCAGTGGAGCACAGGACCCAAGGCAGCATGGGTTCACAGCAGGAAGGTCATGTCAGATGAATCTAATAGATTTCTTGGACTGGGTGACCAAAGTAGTAGACCAGGGAGGGGCTGTGGACATGGCCTACCTAGACTTTAGCAAGGCATTTGACACAGTCCCACACAAAAGATTAATAGTCAAATTAACCCGCCTGGGAGTGGGACCCAGGGTGGTAGCCTGGGTAAAACATTGGCTGGACAACAGGACACAGAAGGTAATTGTAAGATAGGTCCACCTCTGAAGAAAGGGGGTTACTAGTGGGGTACCGCAGGTTCAGTATTGGGTCCAGTCCTTTTAATGTCTTCATCAGTGACATTGCAGAGGGACTGGAAGGAAAAGTATGCCTTTTGCAGATGACACAAAGATCTGCAACAGGGTTGATACACAAGGAGGCGTGGAAGCGATGGAAAGGATGAAAAGGGACTTGGCAAGGTTGGAGGAATGGTCAAGTATGGCAGCTAGGATTCAATGCAAAGAAGTGCAAAATAATGCACCTGGGAAACAGAACCCAGGGAAGAATACACAATGGGTGGGGAGGTAGTAACAACAACAAAAGGAAAGGGACCTGGGGTAATCATATCAGATGACCTTAAGGTTAACAAGCAATGTGAGAAGGCAGTAGGGAGGGCTGGGGTATACTGGGATGTATAGGAGAGGCATCATCAGCAGAAAACAGGAAGTTGTTATCCCTCTGTACAGACAGTTAGTGAGACCCCATCTGGAGTACTGTGTCCAGTTCTGGAGAATCCATCTCCGCAAGGACATAGACAGGATAGAGGCAGTCCAGAGGAGGGCAACTAAAATGGTGCAGGGTCTGCAAGAGAAGCCGTATGAGGAGAGACTAAAGGAGCTAAATATGTATACCCTTGAGGAAAGAAGGGAGAGGGGGGACATGATAGAAACTTTTAAGTATCTCAGTGGAATCAACAAAGTCCAAGAGGTAGCATCTTTCAGAAAAGAGACTTGCAAGAACAAGGGACACAATTTAAAGATAGAAGGAGGCGGTTCGAGGCAATGTGAGGAAGTATTCTTTCACAGAGGTAGTGGATGCATGGAACAGCCTTCCTGAGGAGGTTGTGGGGTCTAAAACTGTGGGAGAATTCAAGAATGCATGGGACAGACATAAGGCAATTCTTGTGGGGGGTAGGAAGAAATAGGCTGTTGGTTAACTAGGATCTGCGGCCTATCCTGTAGGTAGGGAAATGGGCAGACTTGATGGGTCTTGCGGTCCTTATCTGCTGTCAAAGTCTATGTTTCTATGTAAACTCACTAGAGTGGTGGAAGAAGGAAATCAACCTCAGAGAAGGCATTCCCTTCCTTCAGCAATCACCTGCAAGTGTCCTTAGAATGGATGCTTCACTCCTGGGGTGGGAAGCCCATCTGCAGGACCTTACTGTAAATGGCACATGGCCCTTCCTCCAAGCTACACGGTCAGTCTGTCTAGAACAGACATCATCACAACAATGTACTACATAAACAAGCAGGGAGGGACAAGATCCTCAGAAAGAACAGTTACGTACTTACTGTAACAGTAGAACTTTGAGAGAATCTCTTTCGTCAGGCACTAGGACCACACAGAAGCGTTTTGCAAGCAGTCCACTAGATCTGCCAACATCCTACATTGGCTCTTCCTACATAACCATGGGCAGCTCCTTCCCTCTCAGTTCCTCGCCTGAGATTATGCCTGGAGGAGCTCCCTATGGGGAACCAGAAGGGGAGGTATGGTTCTGAAGACTGGGCAAGGCAGAAAACCGCTGGCAAAGCCCTATGGAGAAAGAGCCCCTCAGGAAGCAGGAGGATGGAGGGTGGGACGGCATGGCCTGATGGAAGAGATTCTCTTGAAGATCTACAGTTACAGTAAGTAGGTAACTGTTCTATCTTCTTTGAGGAGATATCTTTCATCAGACCACACCTATGGAACGAATACCAAGCAGTACTAAGAGAGAAACAGTCTGGGTGGTTGGTGTCTACAAGCCTAAGAAAGTAGGCCCTGGAGCACAGTTAGGCCAAAGTCTGCCTTTTTCCTAGAGGCAATGTCCAGACTGTAATCTTTAGTGAAGGTGTGGACAGCACTCCAGATGGCAGGTGTACAAATCTCAGCAGCAGACAAATTCCTGAAACAGGCAACAGAAGTGGCCATGACTCTAGTTCTGTGGCTATGAACAACTCCAGGAAGTTTCTTACCGTACTTCCTGTAACAAAAAGTAACACAGTTGGCCAACCATGTGGACAAACATGGTTTACAAACTGGAATGCCCTCTTTCCCAGGGGCAAAGGAAACAAAAAGCTGCGAAGACTTCCTGCAGTCCTTTGTGCGGTGTATATAATACCGGAGTATTTTTTTTATTTATTGTTTATGCCCCTGAATCTCTGGGCTGGTCTTCTGGCGAAGAGACACCAGGCCACCCTCAGTCCCCGCCTGTCCTATCACAACCTGCCCCATGGAGCCTCATATTACCCTCCGGGTAGGGGGTGGCTAGCTACACCTCCAGTTGCGCACCTAGTCAGGCAACTTGCAGGGCGCAAGGACCATACCGGATATACCAGGGTTCCGCCTGAAGGCCAGCACTGGGGTCAAGCTTTTTGTTTCCTGGTGTCAGTGATCCCCTGGTGATATGGGCGCACACACCCGCAGGGAGACCAATGCGCCAGTGCATGCAAGGTATACACAGAGCGTGGGTCCCCCAGCCGTCACCCCCTCCCGTTCTGTTGGCGTTCTTGGCTGCACTACCACCCCATGTCACCCAGGTGGCAGTATTGCAGTAGGAACAGCAGTTCTCCCTCCCTGGAGAAGGACAGTGTTCCATGGAATGCTTGATCCTTCTGCTCTCGGCTGGCCCTCCGACAGCTCAGGTTCATCAGCGTCGCGAGCGGTAGCTCTACTGCTGCATCAGCAGGCTGGCCCATACCCAAGTATTATATGTGCATATAAAGTATGGAGCAATGTTTCCCCTGGACTGTCATGCTCAGGAAAATAAACTTGCAGGTGGATGGTTTGATATAGAGTAAACTCAGACACCACCTTTGGTAGACAACTGGTACACAAAGACATCCTGTCTTTGTGAAAAATCAAATAAGGAGGCTTACACATTAGAGCCTGCAACTCTGAAATTCTTCAAGCTGAAGTAATAGCAACCAAAAATAATGCTTTCCATGGCAGAAAGTGTAAGCTGCAAGTCACAGCTGGATCAAAAGGAGCCAAAGTAAGTTTCTCTAACACAAAATTCAGGTCCTAAGTCAGTACAGAGTTGCGGATAGGAAGGTTCAAGTGCAGAATGGCTCTTAAAAATGTACAGGCACCCTCCAGCTGAGCAACTGTATGGCCATTAGTGGGCATGTGGAAGGCTGAAATGGCAACCAAGTGCACTTCAATAGGACAGTAATGTTGGCTTGCACCAGATGAGGACAATAAATAACTCTAGAACCTGGTTTACTGGGCAGATAAAGGGGTCTAGTTGGTGAGATGAGGCCCACAAGGCCAACTGCTTCCACTTCATGGAGTAAGTGGCCCTGGTGAAAGGTTTTCTAGTGGCCACCAAGATGTCAGTGACCTTTTGGGACATTCCAAATCTGGCAATGGCTATGTCTTCAGGAGCCATGCAAGAAGGTGGAGTGACCTGAGGTCTGGACGGACCAGTGTTCGCTGTTCCCGAGACAGAAGACCCTGGCATAATGGCAGAGGTACTGGAAGTTCTACCACCAGCTGTTGTAGTAAGGGGAACCAAATCTAATGAGACCACAGTGGGGCAATGAGTATCAGAGTTGCCCCTTCCATTTGAAACTTTATTAGTACTCTCTGGATTAGAGGGAAGGGAGGAAAGGCATACAGGAACCTCCTTTTCTAAGAGAGGGACAAAGCATCTCACCAAAAAACTCCAGGCCCTGGAGCGAGCAAGAAGAAAAGCGGCAGTTTTGCATTGAGTGGTGATGCAAAAAGGTCCAACTCTGGATGACCCCATCTGTTGAACACATCTTCTATGACCAAAGTCAGCAGTTCCCACTTGTGCATCCTGGACTTTAAGGAGGCAATACAGCGCAGTGGTTTAAGGCTCTGAGCTGCAAATCTGGAGACCTGGGTTTGAATCCCACAGCCCCCACTTGCATACTTGTGACCCTGAGCAAGTCACTTAACTTCCCTGTGCTCCCAGATTGCACCTGTAAACAAGCTTTCAGCTTAGTGTGTCTCACCTGGTTAAACAATTGGACTGTGGCTGGCTTTGTCTGTCTAAGATGTTTTGGGCCCCTGGAACATCCACTGCTGACAGTTCGAGATTGTGTTCCAGAGCCCAATACCAAATCCTCACTGCCTTCCTGCATAGGGGATAGGAATGTGTCCCTCCTTGCTTGTTGATGTAATGCATCACACTTATTTTGTCCGTCTGAATTAAGAGGACCCGAGGAGAGGTGGGACCGGAAGGCTTGCAGGCCACACAGAATAGCTCTCATTTCAAGGATGTTTATGTGGTCCACTTTAATCCATGTTTCCTGTGTCTGATGACGCCCTAGATGTGCCCCCCAGCCCATTCCTGAGGCATCCGTGGTGAGAATTTGGCAAGGGGAAGAGAGATCAGGAAAGGAACCCCCTTCAGCAAGTGAGTGGGTTCAATCCACCACTGAAATACTTTTCTGATGGATAGGTTACCAGAACTTTTTGTTCTAGGTCGTCTGTGCATTGATCCCACTGGACTCTATATGTCCACTGTGGGATCCTCGTGCAGCCTTGCCAGTGGTACTGTGGTAAAATGGCTGCTGCCATTAGGCCTAGAAGCATCAGGAATGTCCTGGCTGTGACATACATGTTGTTACATACAATCTGGGCCTGTGCTATCAGCACTCAGCCCTGTCCTCTGTCAGGAAGGCTAGGCCCTTAGACTATGTCGAGGACTGCCCCTATGTACTGAGGACGTTGGCAAGGGGTCAGAATGGACTTCTGAACATTGACAGCAATCCTTAGACTGTTGAATAGGTGTTTGGTACATTCCAGGGTGTGGGAAAGCTGCTCTTTGGAGTGAGCTTTGAGAAGCTTATTGTCCAAGTATGGGAAGACACCAGTCATCCAAGTATGGGAAGACATATGGGCAAGTCCCTGCGGAGGGCTTCTACCACCACTGCCAAACATCTGGTAAATACTAGTGGCACAGATGACAAGCCAAAGGACAATACTCTGAACTGGTAGTATTCTCCCTGAAACAGAAATCTTAAGATATTTCCTGTGCGATCTGCAAATCTTGATGTGCAGGTAAGGGCATATCTAGGGAGCAGAACTGATCCCCAGCTTGCAGCAGTGGAAGGAGGCCTTGCGGTGTGACCATTCTTAACCTCTTGTATTCTATAAAAAAGTTCAGATCTCTGAGGTCTTGAATGGGTCTCAGGTCTCCTGTTCATTTTGGGACTGGGAAGCACCGAGAATAGAGCCCTGCGTTCCTCTGTTCCAAGGGGACAAGTTCTATTGCCCTTTTCTGAAGCAAGGTGTGGATTTCCGCCATGATCAAAGAAATGTGTTTTGGAGGATAACAGGTAAGAGCCCCGTGAAATTCTTTTTATTTTTATCATTGTTCTTTTTACTTTTCTGGGATTTTGTGTTATTTCTTTTTATTTATTGAAAATGTAGTTTTATTTCTTATTCTCACATTTACATTCATAAAATACCACAAAATGATCTTATACACACTATAAATCACAGTCCTAGTATACTACATTGTAAAGTGCATCATTATTCTATGGTCTTGAAGAGTTTTGTGAATCAGACAATTCCACTGCCGCTTCCTTGTGGACCATCTCTGTGGTAACAACAGAACCTAAACAACAACTGCTACAAGCATTTATTTAGATTTTGCCACACACAAAAAAAAAAAAAAAAAGCAATTTTTTTAACTTTTTTTTTTTTTTTTAAACTTTATTTCTTTATCTCTCCTGTCTGCTCTCGGAGCCCACTCCTTCCGTCCACTCATTCCCCCATTCCACCTCCGTGGGATCTGCCCCTAGAGTGCCTCCTCTCTCCTGCACAGTGGGGTCTGTCCCTCTTGGTGGTCCGGATGGAACCAGAGTGGCTTTCATCCAGAGCTGCCGAGAGGTGTTTTCCATTTTCTCCCTGGTTTCCCCTACCCTCTGGGACGTCGGGCGCTAGGACGTACGTCCTGGGTGGCCCTCCTCCCCGGCTCCGACGAACCGAGCGCCTCCATCCCCTTCAAATGTCGGTGCTTCCACCGCTACGAGGATATGAAGGCTGAATGCGTTCTTGGTCTCCCACCCCTGAGGGAGGAGGCATCCGTTGGGACACTCGATCCTCCCCTCCCCTGCCGACCTCCGCCACCCGAGTCCGTTTCAACTCCGGTCAGCCGCGAGCGAGGTGTGGCGCCCAGCTACACCACCGGCCGGCCTTTAAAGTTTTAAATGTGTTTGTTTTAGTTTTCTTCTTCTTTCTTTTTTAGCTAGCTATTTGGTCCCCATTGCCTCCTCCCGCCAACTGGCAAAGGGACACACATGCATTTTGTGGATTTTCTCCCCTACCCCCGAGGCCCCGGCACACGGTCATGGTGCCAGGTGTGGAGGCACGTCGCACCCCATGGTGCCAGCTCAGCCCCTTCCACCTCCCGAAGCTCTGCCGCCCCCTCTCCGCCTACACTCCCTACCGGACCTCCACCCGGCGAGAGCAGAATTACCGGGGGGGGGGGGCAC
Organism: Neoceratodus forsteri; assembly: GCA_016271365.2. Lineage (NCBI taxonomy): Eukaryota > Metazoa > Chordata > Ceratodontiformes > Ceratodontidae > Neoceratodus > Neoceratodus forsteri. Next base: position 662,426,365 of record CM028136.1, read on the forward strand.
CAACCCACCCTCATCACCCTCAGGAGAAGAGAGCTGCCTGCCGGCATGCTCAATCCTGCTACTGCCCCCCCACCCACCTACCCAATGCCAGCAACCCGACGGCCCGAGGTCGTTCCTGAACCCAGGTCATCGGCACAGCCACGAGGTAAGGCGTCCAGTGCCTCACCCTCTGCGACACCGGTCCCAAGTTTTCTTTTTACTTCTTGACTTGAATTTCTTATTTCTAGTAATAGGAAGGCACTGGTGGATGGTGTGGTTCCAGAAGCTCCAGGGCATGACTTTGTGCCATTATCTGTAGGACCCAGGTATCTGAAGTTACCTTTCTCCACTGGCCAAGGTGGAGAGAAAGGCGACCCCTGGCCACCATCCCTGGAGGCACAGGTGGTGGGGGTTGTAGGATGGAGTCATGCAGAGCCATTATTTGCGGCTGCTACTGCAGTGCCACCTCTAGGGAAGTTGAGTGGGCAGCTGGGGTGGAGTCTGGTGGGTGCAAGGCTGTTGCTGCCCTACCTTTGCCCTGTTGTCTGGTTGCAGATCTATGTCTGGTACTGGGTGGGTGAAAAGGCACCCGCTGCCTAGGCCTAGGCTGGGTATGATGCATAGAATGTAAGGATTTCAGGGTTCTACCCGAGGCTTGTAGGTTGGAGAGAATATCCTGTACATCTGCTCCAAACAACTTGTATCCCCTGAACGGTGTATTGAGGGCAGATTTCTGGATATCAGTAACAAAGCCAGCCACTCTGAGTTAAGAGCGCCTTCTGAGGCAAATAGAGGCAGCAGAAATATCACAGGTGGACTGCAGCGGATGTTTACCTATGCTGGCACATGCAGACAAGGCATTCAGTATCTCTTGTTTAACAGTGCTCTCTGGGAGGGCTTGGGCAGCTGCTGTGGCCTTCCTCCAAAGAGTATTCTGGTATTTTACCATGTGTGCTTGGTACTTAGCTGTCGCCCTAGAGATACTGAGGCAAAAGTCCTTTTGCCCAGGACATCAAGTTTCCTGGACTACTTATCAGGAGGGAGATAACTAAGGTGCTTTGGAACCTTAGATCTATCGTGGGCTGCACTGATAACCACCGAATCTCGAGCAAGGGTGGTGGAGCCTTCTGAAATCCCGGAATGCTCAGCTGAAAGCATGGTGTACGAGGAGAAACGCTGAGTCCCCAGTCGTTGGAGGAATGCCCCCAGCTGAAACAGAAAATGTCTAGACTGCAGGTTTGAACATGGTATACTTTGTATCGTAATCTCTCCTTTTGGTAAAACACATGTTCGATGTGTATGTTCTCTCCCCTTTTCGTCTTTTCTCTTTGGATGGTAAAGCTTGTTTGTTTATAGCGTACATGTCGACGGTTAGATACATCACCTTATTGTGGTTAACCGTGGGGAATGTCAAAATTATACCGTTGAGTCTCTGAGCTGGTTCATGCTACTATGGCCAAAACGCAAAGAAGAGCCCCATTAGGAGCAGGCGACGGTCTGTTTAAAATGACCGAAGAATTGTCAACAATGCCACAGAACACTCGGCTTGAGTCAATGGTCCTTCAGGAAGAAGTGCATCTGGAGGCAAAGAAAACAAGGAAGGGAGAGAAGCAGAAGTAGCAGCGAATATTCAAACAGACAACCTGCTTAAAATTCAAAACTTGGGTAACCCCTTCATCTGGACAAGCCAAACAGAGGATTTTGTTTTCTTCCAAGCTGAAAATGAGTCAGTAGGAGTGGGGGAAAAGTTATTTGAAGTGAATAAGGAAATGAAGGGACATATGACAAAGGAGGGGTTGGTATATACACCAAAACAGTGCTTGTTACAAAACGATACTTTTAAGCAGGAACCTGCCTCAGTGACTGAATGTAGAAATAAAAGAAAAAGATCTAATAGTCCACTGACTTTGTTGGAAGCTGGGAAGCAGTCTGCTGTGGAGGTGAGGCACAGTATTAAAAACAAAACAAACAAAAAAATCTATTAAGGTAAATACAGGTGTTAGTGTGGGCCCTGCTGCAGGGAAGTCACCCCCAACCCCAATAGTATTAACATCACCTGTATGAACATACGACATTTTTTGCAAGCACAAGAAAGAAAAATCTGAACAAAGGAGAAATATGGCAGCAATTCAAAAGATAAAGGAAGATACTCAGGTGGGAGTAGGGCACAAAAATATAAGAGATGATGGGGGAAACAAAGAAAATCAACAGCAGGAAAAAAAGAAGGGAAGGTTATGAAGAAACCTTCTCTGACCCACAAAGGGTGATTTTGAATGAAATGAGAGAAGGGTTTGCAAAAATAAATGAAGCTGTGCACACTCTGACACAGAAGTTATCTGAGGTTGTGGTTAAAATAGAATCCCTTTCTCTCTAAGAATGACGGAATGTGAGAAACGAGTGGGTCATTTGGAAGATACCCTTCCCAAGGTGTCCACTTCTGTGACGAAATGTTGCAAAGAATTAGAAGAACTTAAATCAAAGTGGAAGATCTGGAATCACGCTCCAGGAGAGCTAATTTAAAAACAGGCAATTAATCTGAAGGAATGGAAGGGGGTGACCCACAGAATTTTTGTGAAAGCATACTTACTGAAATTATGGGCCTACAATATCCCACACAGAAAACTGAACTGGATAGTGCACATAGGGCCTTCAGCCCAAGAGACAATCAAAATAAACCTTGTTTTATGTACATTAAAACGTTAAGATATCAAGATAAAAAGAAAATTCTATCTTAGGCCAGAACTGAAAGGGGATTGATTTTCAGGGGCTCAGACTGCTGGCATTTCCAGATCTACCACCCTCCATTTTGACAAAGAGGAAAAGTTTTGACTCTATTAGGGATAAAGTACGAAAGGAAGAAATTTCCTATGCAATGTTGTATCCAGCAAAGCTCATAGTTATAAATGGAAATAAAAGATCTTTTACAAAGAAAAAAAAAGGGGAAATAAAGAGGGTTCGGATCAAGCTGCTAGTAATTCTGCTTCAGACGCTGGAGGAACGCAAAGAAACAATATATTTAGAAGGGGGGAGATGGGGAACTGAGCCTTATAGATATAAGAGGGATATCTCTAAGTATAAAGTTCATCTAGAGTTTATTACACTACATTTCCGGAGTATTTTGGAAGTGATTATCAGCTTTGGCGGGGGGGGGGGGCAGCTCAGCAACTATTCTCCTAAAGTAAACTTTCATGCACAAATGTGGTCTCAGCAACCTCAAATGGGGGAGGTTTTGTTTCCATTTGTTTTTAGGACACAGGGTTGGAAGTGTACTATCCTGCCTTTTTTTTCCTATTTTCTATTATTCTAAGGAACTGGGAATTTAGTAAATAAATAAGATTGAAGTTTAAACAAAGATTAGACTGACAGGTAAAACAGGAATAGGGAAGGGGGAGGTTGATTGGGGGAAGGAAAAAGGAAAAAAAGTACAGTTACAAGAACTTACCGTAACAGTAGATCTTGAGAACAGCTCTTGCAGCAGGTTACACCATTAGGACTGAACCGTCAGAGCGTCAGGACCACAAATTTCTAACTAGCAGTCTTCATGAGGGACCGCCCTCCGGACGTCGGTCCCGCCCCCGACGTCAGGCGTAGTACATAAGGAGGCGGTCCCGCCATAATCCCCAGTTCTCCCGCCGGAGACTCCCGGCTGCAGGCTGACATCAGAAGAGGAGACCGAGGATCCGTCATCAGATGGCCAAGACTAAAAACGAATCATTCCATCCTGACAGATGGATTTTAGGCTATAACCTATCTCCTCCAAGGAGGAATGGTGGGCGGGAAGGTACCTGCTGCAAGAGCTGTTCTCGAAGATCTACTGTTACGGTAAGTTCTTACGTAACTGTACTATCTTACTTCAAGATACAGCTCTTGCAGCAGGTTACACCATTAGGACTGATTCACAAGCAATGGCAACAATCTTACGCCATCGGGAGGAGGAAAGGCAGAGATTACAACCCTGCCAGAGCCTAGGACAGAAGTCCCTGGAGGACGGCTAGGCCGAAACCTGCCCTTCGCCTTGAAGCGATATCGAGGCTGTAGTGCCTAATAAAGGTATGCACCGAGATCCAGGCAGCTGCAGCACAAATAGCTGAAGTGGAAACATTCTTCAGCGCTGCAAAGGAGGTAGCCACTCCTCTGGTAGAGTGACCCCTGACCACGCCTGGCAAGGGTTTGTTGCGCTTGTCATAACAGAAAGAGATACACTGAATGAGCCAACATGAAAGGGACTGTTTAGAAACAGGGGCTCCCTTCATCCTCTCAGCAAAAGAGACAAACAGCTGATCCGCTTTCCGGCACTGTTTGGTTCTGGTCAGATAATATCTGAGACACCTGTGAACATCCAGGGTGTGAAGCAGTGCTTCTCCTCGATTGGTGTACTTGGGAAAGTACACTGGTAAGTCAATATCCTGATTAAGAGTAAGGGCTGAAACCACCTTAGGCAGAAACTTAGGATTTGTCCTCAGGGACACCCTGTCCTGGCGTAAAATTAAATAAGGCTCTTTGCACATGAGTGCATGTAATTCGGAGATTCTTCTCGCTGAAGTAACTGCAACTAAAAACGTTTTCCATGACAGAAAACGTAGCTCGCAATCCGCAGCTGGTTCAAAGGGTGGCAGCGTCAGCTGCTCCAGGACAAAGGGCAAGTCCCAAGGAGGAACCGGATCCTTGATAGATGGCCTAAGGTGGAGGACCCCCCCCCTTAAAAAGGCACGAGTAGTGTCCAACTGAGCCACCATACGATGGCCTATGGGGGCATGATAAGCCGAAATTGCACAAAGATGCACTTTGATCGAGGAGTAAGCCAGTCCAGATTGGAAAAGTGAAAGCAGGTACTCCAGAACCAGCTTCTCAGGGCAGTCTAAGGGCGAGACCCCGAGCGTTTGCACCCACAAGCAAAATCTGCGCCATTTCATGGCGTATGTTGCCGGTTTTCTAGCGGCAGAAAGTACTTCCGCCACCTCTTGCGAGACCCCATGTCACATCATGGCTATGTCCCTAGGAGCCAGGCATGTAGGTTCAGTGAACATAAGTCCAGATGGACTAGTGAACCCCCCCTCCTGAGACAACAAGTGGGAGCTGATTGGCAAAGGAAGCGGAGGTTCCCGGGATAGCTGATGTAGAAGCGGGAACCAGATTTGCCTGGGCCAGAAAGGCGCTACCAAGATGAGCGTTGCGTGCTCCCTGCGAAGTCTGAGAAGAACTCTCTGGATCAACGGGAAAGGAGGGAAGGCGTAGGGGAATCTGCCCACCCAGGAGAGGGACAACGCGTCTCGTCAGAAAACACCAGGCCCTGGATCTAGCGAGCAAAAATTGGGCAGTTTTGCGTTGGATGGGGACGCGATTAGATCTAATTCTGGAGTGCCCCTCTGTGGAACAGATCCTCTGCCACCTCCTGTAGAAGTTCCCACTCATGGGCTCTGGCCTGGGAACGACTCGGGCTGTCTGCGACGGTACTGTCCACCCCGGGGACGTGAACTGCAATAAGGTTTGCGCTGTGTCGTATAGGGGGTAGGAGTGTGTGCCTCCTTGTTTGTTGAGGTAATACATCACCGCAGTATTGTCTGTTTGCAACAGGAGAGTACTCGGTGGGATCTCCGACTGGAAGGCTTGCAGGGCGTAAAGGACCGCCCTCATCTCCAATACGTTGATGTGGAGATGAGATTCCTGGATTGTCCATGTGCCCTGAGACCTCACCCCGTTCAAGTGTGCTCCCCACCCCAGCTCTGAGGCGTCTGTGGAGAGTGTTACCATCGGGGACGGCGCTGTGAAGGGAACCCCCATGGAGAGGGTTCCCGGATCGAGCCACCATTGCCAGTCCCGAACCACGGCCTTCGTGATTCGGACTGGTTGCTGCAAATGGTCTTGCCTTTGGTCCCACTGCACCCTTAACATCCACTGGGTTACCCGCATGTGCAGTCTTGCCATCAGGACTGTTGGAATGGCCGCAGCCATGTCTCCGAGCAGGCGAAGGACCAGTCTGGCCGGGACGGTCTTCTTCGCTGACAGATCCCTTATGAGGGACCGGATGCGTTCCGCTCTGTCCTCGGGAAGAAAGGCTTTTCCCTTGACGGTGTCCAGAAGTGTCCCTATAAACTGCAGTTTCTGTGACAGTACCAGGAGAGACTTCTCGTAGTTGATGAGGATGCCCAGAGACTGAAAAAGGGTCTGGAGTGCAGCTGAATGGCCATCAGCAATGCCACCTTGGAGGGGGCCAGGAAATAATCGTCAGGCACGGGGGAACACGTAGTGGCCCTGTCTCCTCAGAGATGCTGCCGACTGCCATGCACTTGGTAAATACCGAGGTGCTGGCGACAGCCGAAGGAAGTGCGGAACTGATCATGGCGACAGAAACTTCGAGCGCAGGAACCTCCTGTGCGCTGGAGCAATAAGGGATGTGCAGGTAAGTCCCTGCATATCCAGGGGCCTTAAAAGCGTCCTTCTTTAGCATGGGGATTAGACCCGGAAGGGTCACCATGCGGAAGCGTTTGTAGACAACCGACAGATTGAGGTCGCTGAGATCCAATACTGGATGGAGGTCCCCTGTTTTCTTTGGAACCAGGAAGAAGTGCGAATAGTATCCTGCTCCTCTCTGGTTCCCTGGAACGTGCTCCAAAGCTTCCTTCTCTAGAAGCGCAAGCACTTCCTGCTGTATAAGCAGGACATGCTGACCCGAGTAACGGGAAAGCAGAGGAGGCCTTGTGGGTGGGTTGTCTACAAATTCTATATAATAGCCTTTTTCGACCAACTGTAGCACCCACCTGTCGGTGGTGATCGACTGCCACCCTGGCAGGTGGCCTGCGATGCGACCCCCGACCTTCATTTCCCGTTGATCCTGACGAGGGGTGGGGGCCGGGAAGGAGTCATGCTGTGGCAGCATTGGGTCCTGCAGGTTAGGCCGACTTTGTGACTCGTTGACCTCTGCCTGAGGATGTCTTAGTCTGGGCCTTTCGGGTGAAGGAGCCCCTTTGTTGCTGGCTGGAACGTGATTGTTGCCTTTGGGTCCGGCTGCGGAAACGACTCTGGTTCCTGCGAAAGGAACTAAGTCGAGACCTGTACATAGCATGCACAGATCTAACCGCCTTCCCAGCTTCCTGCAGTTTGGTAATCACCTTTTCCGAGGCTTCGCCAAACAGAAATTCGCCATGGTAAGGGGAGTCCATGATATTCTTCTGGACGTCCAGGGTAAACCCGGAGACACGGAGCCACAAGTGTCTCCGGAGACATACGCCTGAGGCTGCCGCTCTGGCCGAAGAGTCCGCAGAGTCGTATGCGGCTCTAAGCACCTGGGTCCCCACGTCTGAACCTGTACGGAGGAGTTGCAACAGCTCCTCCTTTTGGCCATCATCTGGCATTTTTTCAACTAGGTCCTGTCCCTGCTCCCACAATGCATTCTGGAACTGAACCATGTGGGTGAGGTAGTTTAACGACCTAATGGCGCAAGTCGCAGCCGCGTACGTGTGCCTGCCCAGGAGATCCAGCTGTTTGGATTCCGGGTCCGGTGGCTGTATGCTCAAGTGCTGCGGTTTCTGAGACCGGTCTTGTGAGGCCATAATGACCAGGGAGTCGGCCAGAGGATGGTTCACCAGGTACTGGTCCTCCCTTGGGGCCTTGTACAGGTGGTCAGCCTTCTTCGGCACTGCCGGAGTCGAATGTGGACGCTTCCACACAGCCTTGGTGACATCCATGAAGGTGTCCACCAAGGGTGGCACTATCACAGGCTTGGGGTCTTTTTGCCGAAGGTAGCAGGTGAGGCGTAGTCTCTCGGGGTCAAGCTCTTCAGTGTCCCACCCCATGTTCTCCTGGATATGCCTCACGATCTCGGCGAATGAGGGGTCATCCGGAGGGGGCCTAGGAAGGTCGCATGGGTCCGGAGAAGGGACGCTGATTGGAGAAGGGGATCTGGAGCACACCGAGGTGTCAGATCTGGAGTCCTCCGTGGACGGGGTGTACCGACGCCGTCTGGGTCTCTCTGGGCTGGGGGACCCTGAGGTGGATCTTGAAGGAGGCCTTCTCCTCTCCGAAGATCTGCCCCTAGGGGAGGATGCTGGCTCCTTGGGGGGGGGTCAATGACCATCCTGCCGACCCCCTGGGTGGTGGTGGGGGCGTAGGCGTTGAAGGGGTAGCCGGCGTAGGAGGAGGTTGTGTGGTGACCACATCCTTCTTGATGGTGTCCCACCAGAAGGTGAAGAGCTCCTTCACTTCTGTCAAGTTGAGGCCCGACGACGGGCCGGATGCCGGTGGCCTGTCGCGGGGCGGCGTCGGGTCCCGAGGTCTCCCGCTCGGGGAGGTTCCATGGGAGCCTCAGCGGTTCCGAGTCACCTGCCTGGTCTTCGGGCTGGGTAGTGTCCTCTTCCGGCGACGCCTTCTGACAGACGTCGGAAGGCGGTGGTGTGGTCCTTCTCTCTGTAGTAGCCAACGTCGGTCCCCCGGCCGACGTCCTTGGGGGCGAACGCCTGAACGGCAACGGGTGACGTACGGTAGCTGGTTCCCGGGAGTGCCTATGTAGTTTGACCGACGTCGGGTCCGACGTCCGCTTCAGGGAGGTCAGCTCCTTAGTCTTACGCTGGGGTGGCGGCGGTTGGGAGACAGACCTGATGTCGGAGTCCGGACGACGGGAGGAAGACTTATGGCGCTCCTCAGACCTGGACGAGGCCTTGGACGGAGTGGACGAAGACACAGGCCTGGAGGTCTTGACAGGCTGCAGAGAGAAGGAACCACGCCGATCTGACGAGAACCGGGGGGAGGCTGAGAGTGAGCCCTAGAGGGGGAGCGGTCAGACCTGGAGCCGGAGCTGTGGGAGTCCGAAGCCCTGGAAGGGGATCTGGGTCTTTCCTTCTCCCGGTGCTTTTCGCGATGCCTATGGGACTTCCCTGACGACTCCCTCTTGGAGGAAGGGTCTCTATCCATGGCTTTAAGTTTTTCCTCAAGAAGGAAAGCTTGAAGGGCCTTCTGGCAGCGGATCCTTGTACGGCTGTTGAAGCCCTGGCAGAAGAAGCAGGCCTGGAAGTCGTGTTCTGGGCCTAGGCAGCGCACACAGGCTGAGTGAGGATCCTTGAAGGGGATCCATTTGCCTCAGGCACACTTCGAAGAATGGCCCTCCAGTGAAGTTGGAGAGGACATCAGACGAATTCCAGGTGATGAAAGAAGGTTGAAGTTTCTTGGTCGTCGCACGCTAGAAAGTGACCGAGAGGCCGATGCTGCGATGTCGACAGCGGGAAAAGAACTGGGGATTATAGCGGGACCGCCTCCTTATGTACTACGCCTGCCGTCGGGGGCGGGACCGACGTCGGAGGCGGTCCCCACTGAAGACTGCTAGCTAGAAAATTTCTGTGGGGTCCTGACGCTGGACGGCTTCAGTCCTAATGGTGTAACCTGCTGCAAGAGCTGTATCTCGAAGTAAGATCTGGGGAATACAACTGCTCAAAAAGCGTAGGTACTGGATTGTTTTTCAAGCTTGTAATGACAGTAAAATAAAAGAAATCAGAATAAGAGGTTACAGTAAGTGGGGACTAAAAGAAAGACGGAGCTCAGTAAAGCAGCTTCACAATGAATATCAAAAAGAAGGAAACAAACAGGAAGATGGAAGAACTAAATTCATGACATGGAACCTTAATGGATGTAAAGAAAGATTAAAAATCAGAAAGGTAATCAAGGTTGTGAAAAAAGAACAGATTGCTTGCTCCTACAGGAAACACATTTCAATAGTGGGGATGCCACTTATTTTGACAACTTATTAGGGGATACTGCTCATATTATTTGGGTTATGCCAGAGTAGTAGTTTATATACATACACATATACACACACACACACAATATATATATATATATATATATATATAAACCGGTCAAAAGTTTTAGAACACCCCCAATTTTCCAGTTTTTATTGAAATTTACGCAGGTTAATGTCTCAATGTACACTGAAATTAAAGCATAGAACAAATAAACAATTGGAGATAAAAAAGAAATCATAGAATCATTTTAACAAAATTTAATCTAAATTTTGACTCATCAAAGTAACCACCTTTTGCAGATATACTGTAACACCTTGAACACACTCGTGGCATTCTTCCTACAATGGACATCAAATATTGTTCAGGAAGTTCTTCCCAACACTGTTGCAGAAGTTCCCACAAATGTGTTGCACTTGTAGGTTGCTTTGCTTTCACCCTTCTGTCCAGTTCATCCCAAACCAGCTCGATGGGGTTTAAGTCTGGAGACTGTGCTGGCCATTCCATGATTTGAAGCCTACCGTCTTGTTCTTTTCCTCGAAGGTAGTTCTTACATAGCCTAGAGGTATGTTTTGGGTCATTATCTTGCTGTAGGATGAACCCTGGCACAACTAGGCGAGACCAGAGGGTACTGGCGCTCGCAAAATGCTGTGGTAGCCTCTTGGTTCAGGGTGCCAGTCACTCTGTGCTGTTGTCCTGTGAGCCGCCTATCACGCAAGCTGTTGACTCTCAGAAACTTGTCTTCTGATTCTGTTGTGGCTTTGGGTCTGCCAGACCTCTTCCTGTCAGAGTTTCCTCCGGTTTCCAAGTGCCTTTTGATGGTGTAGGAAACTGTACTCACTGACACCTTGGCTTTCTTTGCAATTTCTCTAAAGCAGTTTTTGCTAACCTAATCTCTTTTTTTTAACCTCTAGCAGTTTACCGCTTACCTTTGTACCATTTCAGGTTATTCACTGGACTTGAATTGCTTAAATTTCAATAAATACTGGAAAATGAGGGTGTTCTAAAACTTTTGACCGGTTGTGTGTGTGTGTGTGTGTGTATATATATATATATATATCTCTATTTCTATATCTATCTATCTCTATCTCTATATATATATACACACACACACACACACACACACACACACACACACACACACACACACACACACACACACACAGTTACCTTACACTGTAGTAAATACGACTGTGGATTCAAATGGCCGCTTTATTATTATACACATCAGTAAAACAAAAACATTTGTTGATTGCATCAGTGTATGTTCCAAATCAGGACGATTCCTGTTTCTTTTCAAATTTTTTATGGAGATCTCACAATAATGATGGTCTATGAAATATGTATTCAGTGATTCTAATGTCTATCTATGTCCTGTAACAATTTGTACTATGTGTGGCATTATCTCTGCCCTTATACAAGCGTTGTTACAGCTGTTTTTTACTATATCATGCTGTTTCTCCAATGTTGCCATGTATGTATACTGTATGTTTTGTGCTCTCCCGGGTCGTTCCTGAAAATAGGCATACTACTTGTCTAGTGTACTTACCCGGTAAACAAAAGCTAAATAAAATAAAATAAATATGAAGGTAGCGATAGGTGGAGACTTCAACCTGACATATGGAATCCTGGATAAGATGCCACCTATGCTAGAAAAGAAAAGGGGATCTATAGTTTAGGTAAAAAAACATGGTTACAGATCTAAATCTATTCGAGCCATTTAGAGAATTATATCCAGATATAAAGAAATATTCGTACTATTCTAAAATGCATAAAACACTTTCTCCAGAATAAACTTTTTTCTCCTTTCTCAAGAAATCAAGGGAATAGTTAAAAGGTTCAGCTATGAATCTAAGAATTTCAGACCACTCTCCGGTGGTACTGATTTTGGAGAAAGGAGAGGAAAGAAAAAATAGTTTATGGAGACTGGATAATTCACTCTGGTTGTTTCCAGGATTTAAGGAAAAAAATACGAGAAGAAATACACTGGTTCTAGTTTTTTTTAACTGTAATTAAAATATCAAAAAGCATAGTCTTTTGCAAACTTTAAAAATATGTTTAAGGGGATGGCGTGTGACTCAACAAGGTGCTAGAAAAGAAAATATAAACATATGGAAGAACTAGAAAAGGAATTGGTGAGAGCAGAGGAAAATCATAGTCAAGAAGGGATAGAACAAATGGAAAAGGAGTTTCTTCTGGCAAAACACAGAGTGGAAAAGCTGTTTCAAGAAAAAGGTAGACAGGGAGATGTAGAATACTACTATGGTGACTGTCCAGAGAAAATGCTGGCATGCAAATTAAAATGTGAAAGAAAGAAAGAACAGAATTCAAAAAGTAAGGGGGAATATCCTCCGTAGACTCTGAGATTAATGCAATATTTAGAGTTTTTTTATGAAAAACTTTACACACCAGAAAACGAAGTGGCGAGTTCTCAGATCACAGACTATATTTCAAAGGTGTCTTTACCAAAAATCTCAGAACAGGATCTGATATTGCTTAATGAAGAAATTTCTAGAGGAGAAATGGAAGTTGTTATAAAACTGCCAATGGGAAAAGTCCAGATGGACCGACTTTTGCGCTATATAAAAATATGTCAGATATTTTCATTCCTATATTAGTAGAACTTTATAATTCTTTTCTTTTTTTTTTTTTTAAACTTTCTATTTTTCTCCCCCCTTCTCCACAGCGCCTACCTTCCCTCAGGGACTCCCAAGGCATCGTGCCTGCCAGATCACCGGGATATTAGCCCTTCACGCATCCGCCCTGTCATTGCCCTCAGATTACCCCGAGTGGGGTGGGAGGCCAACCCCCAAGCCTCCCATCCTTCATCCAAGTGTTGGTTGGACTCGTGTGACCCCTCTCCGGTCCTGGTCTCGTGATGCCGGGGCCCGTCTCCAGGCATCGGTGTAAGTGATTTTCCGCTCTTCTGGCGAGTGGTGTGTGTCCGACGTCAAGGCGTTCCAGCCGACGTCCACCAATCCCAACCCTTGTCTGCTCCGCATGCTTGTGGTACCTCTGGCCTCCACCAGAGGTCAGGTAAGCACCGAGACTGTGCCCCCCTCCCTCCCGGGAGAGGAGAGCTATCCTCTGGACGCTCAATCCTCTCCCTCCCGGACTTCCGGTGACGTCAGCGTAGTAATGGCTGCTTAGCCCCGTTGCTCCACGCCCCAACCAGTAATAAAAACATTAAATTACCTACATCAAAATGTCTTCACCGGCCAAAAGCAAGAAGAATAGGCCTGGAAGACCCCAGCTCACTCAGGCGCAAAAATTGCGAGCTTTAGTTCGGGAGGAGCATGGGGATGCGTCGGATTCTTTGGAGGCACCTCTCGACCTGTTCCAGGCCAATCCTCATGAAGAGGGCCAGTTATCCGATTTAGCAGCCACAATTAAGCAAACGGCCCATACGGTTAACAAAACTGACCAGTCTCTGGCCGAACTCAAAGCAGACAAACAGTATCAACCACAAAACCGACCAGTTGGAGCTATGTGCTACCGAAATCTCAGAACAGTCGGATTGCCAGGACCACTTGATTCTGTACTTACTGGCATGGGAACGCGAGCTCACCCATCGCCTGGATGACCTTGAGGGCAGGAGTCGGAGGCAGAATCTCAGGATCTATGGGGTCCCTGAGGGTTCGGAAGACGAGCACCCCAATATGATAGCCTTTCTTCAGGACTTACTGCGTGACCTGTTGGAACTGCCACCGGAGTTTACAACAGAGATGGATTGGGCCCACAGAGCACTCGTCCCCAAGCCCAGTGCCCCAGATTTAAAGCCTCGATCGATTGTTGCCAAGATTACGTCCTACAGAGCTAAAGAGGAATTATTGCAGAGAGCCTGGCAGAAGGGCCAGTTGAATTACTCCTGCTCCCGAATCTCCCTGGACAACGACCATACGACAGCAGTCCAGGAGAATCCTTTGGGACAGTGGTGAAGCAGCTCCAGGCTAAAAATATCAAAGCCCAAATCTTGTTTCCGGCAAGGCCGAAAGTTATTACTGAAGCGGGCCCGAAAATCTTCTCTGCTCTTTTAGCTGCCTCCTCATTTCCGAGCTCCCAAGGGATCGCTCCCCCCTCCCCCCATCAAAGAAAGGTTAGAAAAAGATCTACTCGCCTCAGCTTGGTCGGTATCTCAAAGGGGAGCTACTAGGCCTGGATCGTCGCAGAGGTATCCACACATGAACTTGCGAGCGGATATTGCTGCCCTGCTGAGAAGATATGGCCACTCCTCCATGTTAAATAAAAAGGCTGCGCACCTACTGGAGGACATTCAGGGGATCTGCTCAAAATGACGTGCAGCCAGCATCAACGAACACTTGACCCCCTGCCTGATGAGCTTCTCATTACACAGTTGGTTTGCACTTGTGAGAGGCTCCCTCTCCTTTCCCCCTGCTCTCTCCTGTTGTGATGTTGCTTCCCCCCGCCCAGCTCTCCAGGGACATTTAGAGCAGCCGAATCACTCCCTTCTGAATAAGGAGGGGAGAACTTTTCAATTGCACTAAGTCATGGTTTTGTAAGTACTTGCTGCAAGAGATGCCTCTGTGGGTGTGCACGAGGGAGGGGGTTTCTGGGTCCCCTCCGGGGAGGGTGGAGATAGTGATAATGGGAGTGGTGCGGGGTTGTAAGGGAGGGTTCTTGCCTCAAGGATCCGTGACTGTCAGGTGTTCCAGGAATCGTGGATGGGCCCCATCCAGGAAGCTTGGTATTTTTGATTTCTTCTATGGGCAAGCTGAGTGATATCCCATTGGAGTGGAAGCGGAGGACTTTTTTTTTTTTTTTTTTTCTGTTCCCCTGATAATTCCTTCAGGTTGTCCCTCGGCGACAGCAAGATTTGAATGCCCTGGCTCCTGGGCATTTGGCTCCTCCCCTCTCGGCAGGCAGCGAGGTGCGGGGTGCTTCTGGTGTGAGGCTCATGCCCCCCCCTTTCCTTGTCATGGAGCGTCCGCCTTGCGAGGCTAATCCTCTTCGGCGGCAGACGCCTGGAGTTCCTCGTGGAAACTGCTAGCCGGCATTAGATAGAAAGTGGGCTTAGCTGCGCCCAGCAGTTGGATTGGAAGGGTGGGGATTGCGGGGTGGGAAAGGGACGGAGGAGCCATGGTAGGAGATCGCTCTGGAGGATAAGCCATCATCTATATCAAAGCACCCCAGTGCGCCTATGCTGGTGGTTACTAGGTGACCCATATTGGCACAATTGCATTTTATGGTGGTGGGATGCTGGGTGTCTTCTGCCTGTCCCGGGAAAAAGGAGGGCTCCCTCCCCCCCGGGTTCTCGTCCTCGGGGCTCTCGGGGTGAGGGGATGTCGCCCCGGCGTTCTGCATATGCTTGGTGGACCCCATCTGGGACTCCTTCATTTAACCCGAACAGACAGAAGCTCGTGGGGTGGGGATCGGACACCTAGTTAGGGTCTCTGCTTTCATACTGAATCTGATATATATGGTCGGGTTCGGGACTCCCAGTGGGGCCCACTTACATGCGTGGGCTGGGTTACATGGCCTGCCTCCTCCTGGGACAATAGCAGATGGTGGGACTAGTGCGGAGCTATGTCGGCCCCCTCCCCACCCGGCGGATCCCCTGTCACTCATGCCTCGTGGTTTCCCCCTAGGCTGGCAACTTATACTCCATTAACATATGCTAACTAGGTGATTTCACTTTTATTGACATTTACCCTGGTCCGGTTGCCCCCCCCGGGTAGAGCAGCCTGGACACTTCCCCGCTGAACTTGAGGCAAGCTCGGTATAGGGACCACACCCTAGAGCTGGTGGGCTCCCCCCTCAGTAGTAGGAGAGCCCTCCCCATACTGCACTTTGGCAATTGCCTCATTGCTGAATCGCCATCTTCTGCAACCCTTGGAAGTCAATTAAAGACCTGTTTTTTGGGAGGGGAGCGTCTGGATTTCTTTTTTTTTTTTTTAAACCCAGATGTCTCTCCTCTTACTGTTATGGTATGCCCTAGCACCGCTTTGGGCAATGTATATAGTTAAGGCATCTTCGGAAATTTTGCAAGATGTGACACAAATCTTTTCCCTTTCGCAAGTATCTCCACTTGAATTCGAATGGGGAGAGAGGTACATGCCCCCTGGACCCCACCATCATTCTGGTGCTACTGGGGAACCTGGATGGTATAGGCTGAACACGGGGTTCCTCCGGACCCAGTAATGTTTTTTGGATTGGTGGGACCCACGGGGCAATTTAGCGAATACAATGTTACTTCTGCTTCTAGTTTGTGTTGATAAGATAATGCAGTTAAGCCCGCAAGGTTATATTTTGTGCTTTAGAAACGATACTTTATGGTTACTGTATATTATAGAGAAGAATAAACCCCAAAAGGGAGTAGACAGTCATGATTCACTAGCAAAGAAATCAGAGATAATAGAGCTTTTCCAGGAGAATTTAAGGCCATGTATGGAGGTAGAGCTTTTTTGGGAAGAAGGATGGCTCATAATCACTTAAAAGTATATTCATTGAATGTGAATGGTCTGAGCAGCCCGGTCAAGAGGTCTAGAATGACGTTAGCTAAGAAGTCAAGTGTTGACAGTTTACTGGCAGGAAACCCACTTGACTTCAATGGAACACGGGAAGCTTCGAGGTAGGAGCTACACTCAGGTCTTTGCCTCGGCTATGCCGAGGGGAAGAAAGAGAGGAGTTGCTATACTGGTCTCCTCACTTCTCCCATTCCGAAAAATTAAAGAATAGGTTGATCCTGCCGGTAGATTAATTATAGTCCAGGGGATTTTATATGAGCAGGAATTAACCCTGGCCAATATCTATCTTCCACCGGCTTCAAACTCCCCTACTATCCACCTCCTGCTGGACAAAGTGGTGGAGATGACGAGGGGGACCCTGATTCTGGCAGGTGATTTTAACATCACCCCAAATCCGGCCCTGGATACTACCAGGACTCGGTCCAGTGCACAACAGGCCTCACACAAATATTTTAAGCGGTTTATAGAGGGAGTGGGGTGGCTAGATACGTGGCAGACTCTACACCCTAGAGACAGGGTGTATACTTTTTACTCTGCAGTCCATGGGACATATACAAGACTTGAACACTGTTACACCTAGAAGGAACAGCTTGACTCACTGGTCGAAGCCACACTGGGCCCTATAGCCCACTCAGATCATGCGCCACTCATCACTCAGTGGAGCCTAGGCCTAGGGAGGCGCAACACTGGGTGGAGATTTAACCCTGTACACTTAAAAAGTGAACAGTTTAAAGAGTTCCTTAGTGATAAAATTATGGAAATCATACGGGATAATTCTACCCAGGAGACCCCGTCAACAATTCAATGGGATACCCTAAAAGCAGTCCTGAGAGGTCATTTAATAAAATATTCAGCCGGGCTAGCGAAGGCGCGAAAGGAAAGACAGCTTCAGCTGGAACAGACTTCAGTTCCTTCAGCTGGCTCACCAACAAGGTGATGACTCTGTTCTTCCCCAGATAAAGAAGACCAAGAGTAAGCTGGACTCGTTGTGCCGGCAGCAAAGGGAGGTTGCCCTTGCATATCTTTGGCAGAGATATGGCGAGATCGGCCCCCCAGCCTCCCGGCTGCTGGCATACCAACTCTGTCAACATCGTAAACTGTCTACTATCGCAATGATAAAGGACCCTGGGACAGGAGAATGTCATACCAAATTTAAAAACATATCTCAAGCCTTCTGTCATTATAAAACTTTGTACACTCCAGACCAGGAGACACAAAGGAATCACTGTGCATCAAATCTATCAGCCCTAAAGTTACCTACACTTAATCGTGAACAACAGGACCTCCTAGTGAGACCAATTTCACCCAAGGAGCTGATGTTGGTCATTTCCAAGTCCAAAACCCAAAAAGCCCCTGGGCCAGATGGTTACAGGGCTGAGTTTTATAAAAGTTTGACTCAGTCTCTCAGTAAGCTGCTACTCGCAGCGTTTAACGAGGTCCTCACCAGTGAATCCCCCCGCCCAGTTGGGCGTATGCCACAGTCTCCGTCATTCCTAAACCAGGCAAGGATCCTCTACAATGTGGCTCATATAGACCGATTTCGGTCCTTAACTTGGACTACAAATACTTTATGTCCATCCTGGCCCGGCGACTGGACCTCATACTACCGGCTTTGGTTGATCTCAACCAAACAAGATTTGTGAGTTCTAGGTCCACCTCAGATAACACCCGAAGGGCCCTTCATTTGGTCCATGAGATGCAATCCCGGGAGGACTCTTCGGTCCTTCTCAGCCTTGATGCTGAGAAGGCCTTTGATTGGGTATCATGGCCATTTTTGTTCACCACAATATCTGCTATGCACTTCCCGGGATCCTTCATAGCTACTCTTAGGAAAATCTATGCGTCCCCAAAGGCATGTGTTAAAACATCCAGCCATCACTCCGAATACTTTCCCCTTTACAGGGGTACGCGTCAGGGCTGCCCCTTATCACCAGGCCTTTTTTGCCATTTTTATTGAACCCCTGGCCCAGGCAATTAAGAGTGTCGCCTGAGATTTCGGGAGTGACCATAGATGGGACAGAGCACCGGGCAGCTCTCTGCGCGGATGACGTCCTGCTTTTCCTTACTAAACCTGAACAATCTATACCTTCCATTTTCCGTCTCCTGGAAGATTTCGGATCACATTCAGGCTATAAGCTGAATACCAGCAAGACCGATGCCCTCACCTTTCACTTCGCTCCAACTGAAGCATTTAAGGAAAGGTACCCTTTCCACTGGGGGCTTACTAAGCTAAAATATTTAGGAATTTCTCTCTCACATCGGGCCGAGGACGCCCTGAATAACTACCACCCCTTTACATCTCAGATGAAACAAGACCTTGAAAGATGGAATATCCTCCCACTGAATATGCTTCAGCGCATTGAAGTGGTCTGGATGGTAACTCTTCTGAGAGTTCTCCATTTATTCCAGAATTTGCCTCTCAATCTATCGAATAGTCTCTAAGGTTTGGAACAAGGCCATAGTGAAATCTGTCTGGGCAGGAAGACGCCCTAGAATTAAGGTGGGCACTCTCCACCTCCCTAAAGCTCAGTGGGGCTTGGCACTCCCCAACCTAAAACTTTACTACTGGGCGTCCCACCTCTCCTTTATAATACAACGCCTTATCGGAATGACCTCGGCCAGGTGGAGGGAAACTGAGGAGAGTGCGCTCCCTCACTGGAAATACCAGAAAATGATATTACACAAAACCCCACTCTCGTTTGGGTGACCCACTTGGGACCCATGGATGGTGTACCAAACACAGGTGTGGTATTCGATGCAAAAGGCCTTGGGGATTACCCCCTTTCTGGTCTTACTTTGCCCAACAGACCTATTGGAGGATTTCCCCCCAGCCCTCTCAGACCATACCTTTCGGACTTGGGATATACCCATCTCTTACAGCTTTCGCAACTGCAAATGAGCCACCATTTTAAAGAGTTTGGGGAAATCAGTCGTGAACTCCACCTACGCCAATCAGATTTTTTTCGATATCTACAACTCCGACACTACTTTGAATCCCTACCCCTTAATGTTCGCTCACCTGAGGCACATCCCCCGGTGATCCGAATACTTCAGCAAGTATTAAAATCCCGGGGACTTCCGCATGCTGTTTCAGTGCTGTACAAGTCCCTGCTGGAAACACCGAGGGAGATGCATCACGGTTAAGGGAAAAATGGAATGAGGAACTGGGATCCCAAATTACACCTCAACAATGGGAAGTTCTTTGGCATATGGTATCAAGAGTCACCTACTCTCATTCTTGGAGGTTATTTTCATGGCAATTACTGATAAGATTTTTCCAAACCCCGGTAATAACCTCTCATTATGGTGCGACCCGATCTGCAGCATGTTGGTGCCTATGTGGTGAGGCTGCTGCTCACCACTCTCATATCTTCTGGTCCTGTCCAAAATTGCAGCCTTTTCTGCAGGCTCTATTTGAGGAGTTAGAAGACCTCTTTGGGGGTCGGACTTCCTTATAATGGCGACTTCTTTATCCTGCATTGCTTCCCTCCTGACCTGCGTGACCCCCATGCCCGATACCTATTAAATATCCTTCTCCTTGCAGCGAAGAAAGCTATTGCTACGCGCTGGCTCACAGTTGAGCCTCCTACCCTTTCGGGCTGGAGAAAGATAGTCCACCTCATATATAGATCCAAAAAAATAACCCACAATTTAAATGATCAGGCACAGCTAGGCTGTTTGAAATGGAGGAGATGTAAGCAATAAGACGCGATGGGGTGTGCATTAGACAGTTCTAATGCACGGCTAGGGGGACGCAATGAGGCATGAGGCCACAGGCCAAGTGCGTCCAGTCCCCTAGCTGTGCATTAGAACTGTCTAATGCACATCCCCGGAGTGGCTTATAAAATGGGCCTGAGTATTCTAAATGGGGGTTCTAGTTTTAGCTGTGCATTAGACATGTCTAATGTACAGCTAACAACCAATCAGATTGCTTGAAATCCTTTCCCCATTTTATAAAGATCATATATATTATGACCAAAGCCCCTCACTTTGTGCTTTAATACAACACCTCCCTTCACCGACTGCTCAGACCATGGTATATGGGCTCCTGGTCCCAGCTTGGACCTTAAAAGGTACAACTGTTAAGGGTCGGGTGGGGCCCTGACTAGACGAGGGAGGAATTTGGAGGAAATGGGTTGTAAGGAGGGCTAGATGATTCAAATCTGGGATAAATCGGTAGAGTGATATTAAGGCATTTATCACTAGATCAGGAAGGTTATTATGATAATTTCGTGCAACCTTATTAATAGACTTGTACCTCTGTACGTCTGATGCAATGTTTTTAATGCTCATGATGTACTGTGACTGTCAAACTGTGTATAAACTGTAAAATCTTCTCTAGTAAAAATGCTATTTACCAAAAAAAAAAAATCCTCTCCCTTCCCTGCCGATCCCCAACGGCTTATTCCCGAACCCGGGTCGCTGTTGTGGAGCGAGGTGTGGCGTGCAGCACCTCAACCCTCAGTGCCACCAGGCCAGCAGTTATAATTCTTTTCTAAAAGAAGATTAGATTCCAGTCTCATTCAATGAAGCAAATATTAGACTCATTCCTAAGAAAGATAAAAACCCAGAACTATGTGGGTCATACAGATCGATATTATTAAATAGTGATGACAAGATCTATATGAAAATATTGGCGAATAGATTTACAAAAATCATTCCAAAATTAATTCACTATGATCACGTAGGATTTATAGAAAATAGGTGCTTACAACATAACACACATAGGGCATATGCAGTTATATAGGCTATGGAAGGAACGGGCTGCACTCATCTCATTAGATGCCAAAAAGGCTTGTAACAGTGGCTGTTCACATTTGAAATTATGAGAGCTTGTGGAATGGAGGGACAATTTATCAACTGGATACAATTAATATATAGAGCTCCTCAGGCAAGAGTAAAAACCAATAGCTCTCCCTCCCAGCCAATAAATTTGCTAATGGGAACAAGACAGGGGTGTCCACTACTCTCCTTACTTTTTGCCCTGTTTTTGAAACCCCTCGCACTTAAAATTAGGGAGAAGGCCAATCAAATAGGGATACCTACACATGGGGGTAATACAGCAATAGTATTTTATGCGAATGATATACTGGTGGTGGTAAAATCTCCAAACCAATCATATCCTATAATATGTAGTATTTTGGAAGATTATAGTACACTATCAGGATATGAAGTAAATTGGGAGAAAAGTGAAATATTGTACTTGGGAGATATAAATAATATTCTAGACCCCGTATTAAAGAAAATAAAGCAAGACAAAATTAAATATTTGGGGATCTATTTAGCAATTAAAATGGATAAAGTATGCCAACTAAATTATGACCCTATAATATTTAAAATTAAAAGTCGTTTGGATAAAAACAGGTTACTCACATGACACATTAGTTCTAGGAGTGGTATATGTTGTTCATACACCATTGTTCGACACCATTGACCACAACATTTTGTATGAAAGAATGTTGAGCCTGGGGATTGACAATGAAACCCTTCCTTGGTTCCAGTCATACCTAACGGAAAGGAAGCAGCAAGTTCAGGTTGGAGATGTTCTTTCAAATTCAGGGTTTATTAAAAGAGGAGTCCCTCAAGGCTCGATTTTGGGGCCTTTATTATTTATAATGTATGTAAACGATGCTCCTAAAGTAGTAAATTACTCGGCTTTACGAACGTATGCAGATGATACTGTCTTGTTGGCAAGTGGGAGAACATCTTCAAAGGGATTTTGGTACTTTGGAAATTTGGTTGAGGAGGTCAAAGTTGGTTCTAAATAGCAAAAAAACAAATACCATGATATTTTCATCCAAAGGGAATAAAAATTTAAATCGATATAAACTTTTTATAATAACATGTAGTAATGAAACATTGACACAAGTTGAATCCTATAAATACCTGGGGGTTTATATGGACCAAAACCTAAAATTTGATGTCCATATTAAGGAACTGACATATAAAATAAACAATAAGTTGGAAGCCTTTCGGAGATCTAAGTATTGTATGAACCAGAAAATGAGAAGGGATGTTATAAATCAATTAATTATACAGTACCATGTATTGAATACGGTAGCCATATATATGGCATGGCTAGTAAATCTGAATTAAAATCGGTAAAAGTTTTATATAATAATTTGGCCATATTTATATTAAATTGTGATAGACATATGCATCACTGTGATATGTATTCTTTATTACATTGGCCCCATTTAGAGCAGAAAATGGATCAAAAATGGATTACATTAATTCATGGAGTGGTTCACAAACAATCCCCCAGGTATTTAGCAGAAAACCTGTCATATGTTACCCATGGACACCAACATAAACTAGAAGAAATGAGGGGAAGTGTTTTGTAATACCTAAATCAATGAACAAATATGGAAAAATGACTTTTGGCTTTAAAGTGGCTCACCTCTGGGCTCCTATTGAGGCAAAAAATATAAAAATTTAAGCAGTTTAAGGATGTGACTGGATATGATCTACTAATGAAGTGTATATGTAATGATTAGAGTCTTTGTCTTGACTATTGTTACAGTAAGAGGGTAATACATTGTATCTTGTTCTTGTTAAGACAGACATAGATGTTTTTAAATTATGTTTAGTGTTTATTGATGTAAGTTTTATGTCATTGTATTTAAATTTGGAATGAAAGTTGATACAGGTCCATCTTGAAAATGGGATTTTTTCCCCAACGATGTGTTACTATTACTTAGTGTTTAAAAATAAACTTTTACGACTACTTACTGGCATGTCCCCTTTCCCTTTAAGGATCGATGGAAGTCTTCAAACTGCCCCCCCCCCCGGTGGTATAATCCTCGGCTCTGCCCCATGACGCCAGATCTGTGCGTCTGCAGCCAGGGAGGTCGGGTGGGACTGTGTGGATGAAAAACATACACCACTCCTAGAACTACTGTTACAGGTGAGTAACCTGTTTCTCTAAGATGTGGATATGTTGTTCATCCACACTTATTGGCAGACTCCTAGCAGTTCTCCGGGAGAAGGGAGGCAAGGTGCACACACCCTACTTAGGGAATAGAGACTGGAGAACTAAGGCCCCAAAACCAGCATCCCGACGTGACTCGAGGTCAATGTGGTAATGGGAGATGAAGGTGTTTGCTGACTTCCAGGTAGCAGCCTGTCAGATTTCCTGGATAGGGATGTCCCTGGAAGCAGCCACCGATGCAGCGGTATGGCGGGTGGACAAGCTCTTATCCCTCTGGGAGGATCCTTGCCCGCCAACTTGTAACAGACTTATGCATGATATAATCCATATTGCAATCGTCCTCTTTACTGCACGTCTTTCAGAAGCGGCTTCAGCATAGGTGACAAACAGCTGGAGAACCTATCCCTGAATTTCCACCGTCCTCTCCTTATAAAAGGAGAGAGCACATCTCAGGTCCAAAGTATGGAGCCTATACTCAGCCTCCGAGGTGTAATTGGGGTAGTATACCAGCAGAGTTAATACCTGGTTAAGGGGAAACTCTGACACCACC
Source organism: Neoceratodus forsteri (assembly GCA_016271365.2). Taxonomy (NCBI): domain Eukaryota; kingdom Metazoa; phylum Chordata; order Ceratodontiformes; family Ceratodontidae; genus Neoceratodus; species Neoceratodus forsteri. Next base: position 662,450,038 of record CM028136.1, read on the forward strand.
TTTGGAAGGAATTTCAGGTGGGGGCATAGGACAACCTTGTCCCTGTGGAAAACCAGATAAGGGGAGTCCACCAAAAGCTCCTGGAGCTCCCTTGTCCTACTGGCAGATGTGATAGTCACCAGGAAGGCAGTCTTCCACAGCAAGTGTGACAGCTCACACTTGTACATTGGTTTGAATGGCTTGCCAGTACCAGCAGTAGATCCCACAGAAGTGGAGGTTCACGCACCAGAGGGGATATGTGGTCCAGGCCTTTGAAAAAGCACCTGACCACCGTCTCCTGCACCACTGTCGGCTGACCGGCCTGCACCCGGTAAGCAGCGATGGCTGCCAGGTGTACCCTAAGGGTCGATGACCAAAGACCCCATTTGGAGAGAGACCAAAGGTAGTTGAGAATGTTAGCCACCGGACAGGACAGAGGGTCCAGGCCCTTGCCCTGACACCAAATGGAAAACCTTTTCCATTTGAAGGCGTAACATTTTCTGGTCAATTCCTTTCTAGATGCCTCCACCATGGAGGGGACATTTCTCGGAAAGACAGAGAGCCTGGAACTCTAGCCACTCAGGTACCAGGCCGTGAGATGCAGGGATTGAAGGTCCAGATGGAATACCTTCCCGACTGATGGAAATCAGGTCCGGGCGTGTGCAAAGCCGCTCCGGGGGCCTGCAGCTGAGGCGGAGGAGATCTGGATACCAGAACTGGCGAGGCCAGTCTGGGGCTGCCAGGATCACCTTCGCCTTGTCCCTCCTCATCTTGAGGAACACCTTGTGGATCAAGGGAAATGGGGGAAGGTGCAGAGGAGGCCTGGGGTCCATGGCTTCGAGATGCATCCCCCTGCAGCGAGCCCTGCTGAGGGGAGCGGGCATGAAACAGCTTCAGCTTGGTGTTTTCCCTTGAGGCAAACAGGTCAACCAGCAGTTTGCCCCAATGGGAGAACAGGCTGTAAGCTACCTCTGGATGGAGAGACCACTCGTGGGATGTCTCGTCTAAGCGGCTGAGAGCATCCACCAGATGGTTTGAGGCTCCTGCCACATGGATGGCTAGGAGATCCGCCTCCAGACGGCTCACGAGTGTCCAGATGCAGAGTACCTCTCTGCAAAGCAGATGGGAGTGCATGCTGCCCTGTTTGTTGAGGTAGTACATGGTCGTGGTATTGTCCATCTGGACTTGAACCACTTGACTCTGCAGCTGAGGAGCGAAAGCTGACAGTGCCAGTCTGCCTGCTCTGAGCTCCAACAAGTTGATGTGGTATCGGGACTCAGAGGGTCCAGAACCTGTGGGCCCTGTTGTCCACCATGTGAGCACCCCAGCCCATGAGAGAGGCACTGATCGAAAGGACGGGCACAGAGTCGGGGTGGATAAATGGGATCCCTTCCTACAATCGGTCTGGGCAATCCACCACTGGACAGCGTCCCACATCTTCTGGGTTACAGTGATCAGCTGGTTGAAATGACCGTAACGCGGAGTCCACTGCGTGGCCAGCTCCCACTGGAGGGGGTGCATGTGCAACCGGCCCAATGGACCACTGAGATGCACACCGCCATGTAGCCCAGAAGGCATAGAAAGTCCCAGGCAGGGCACAATTGCTCAACCAAAAATGATCGGGCAAAGGAGGAGAGAACCTTTGCCCTGTCTGCCGGAAGCAGAGCTCTGGCTTGACAAGAGTCGAGCTCTGCCCCAATGAAGCACATCACCTGGGAAGGCACGAGTTCCAACTTGGCCTCGTTGATCAGGAGGCAGAGTTGGGAGCAGGTCTGGAGGGCCAGGTCCCTGGACCTCTCCACCTCCTGCTGGGTGGGACCTGCTAGGAGCCAATCGTCGAGGTAGGGGTAGATTCTGAACCCCCCCCCCCCCGAGACGGGCTGACACCACTGCAATGCATTTGGTTAAGACCTGTGGGGCCAATGACAGGCTGAACGGCAAGGCTCGGAACTCGTACAGGGTCCTTTCAGCTCTGAAGCGGAGGAACTGCTGATGAGATGGATGGATTGGGACATGAAAGAACGCATCCTGCAGATCCAGTGAACCGAACCACATGTTTCACTCCAAGGATGGTATGATCTGGGACAGAGTGACCATCCGAAAGGTGCGTGACCCAAGGTACTGATTCAGGTCGTGGAGATCTAAAATGGGGCACCAGCCCACCATCCGCTTGGGCAACAGGAAGCACCTGGAGACAAAGCCTGGGTCTGCTGGAGGATCCGCCACTGGGACTACTGCCTCCTTGGGGAGGAGCTGAGCAATGTCGTCTCGAAGAGCCAACTGGGGCTGGGCGGATACTCGTTCCTCCCGAGGGGGGCCCGTGGGCTCGGCTTGGAGGGTACTGCTCGAACTCCAGAGGCAGTCCCTGGCTGACCACTTCGAGAACCCACCTATCCATGGTAACAGAGGACCAGGCGGAAAGGAAATGGTGGAGCCGGCCCCCACGGGAGGACCCAGGGCTGGAGTTACGGGAGAGGGAGAGGCAGCCCCTGCCTTGTCACTGAGCAGGCTTGGAGGAGGAGGGTCCAGAGCCTGATCCTCGGCTTCCTTTATGGGCCTGGGAGGGCCCAGACTTGGGCCGGGGGTGCCAAGCTTGAGCCTGCTGCTGCTGTTGATGCTGTCCACCCTGAAAGGTGGACTGCTGTGCTGCAGGGGAAGAGAGCCTAAAGGGCTTCTTTTTCTTCTGCTGGTTCTTGCCCGAGGAACATCTGGCAGAAGTAGCATCCAAGGTGGCACTGGACTGCTCAATGCGCTGAAGGTGACTAGCCACTGGTGGGCCAAACAGGTCGGTCCCTAGGAAAGGCATATCAGCCAGTTTGTGCTGAGTATCCACTGGGAAGAAGGAGAGCCTCAGCCAAGCCCTGCAACAAGAGGCAACTGTGGCTGCCATCGAACCGGCACAAGAATCCCCACTATCCAGGGCCGTCTGAAGCTGTAGCTTGGTGACAGCTCGGCCCTAGTCCCAGACCTGCTTGATCATGGTCTGCATATCCGCGGGGAGATGTGGGAGGACCTCATCCAAAGACCCCAAGAGGGCATGGGAGAAGTGTGCTATGACGACGGCTGAACTTGCCTGACGAAGGCCCAAGGAGGAAGCCGCACAGATCTTCCTGGCCAAATGGTCCATGAGCTTGGACTCTTTCTCGGGAGGTCAGTCAGTGTCGGCAAAACTGCCAGTATGCCTGAACACAGAGACAGTCACCAGGCTCTCGGCCGAAGGGTGCGCTGTGAACCCCGCAAGGGACACCATGGGCACTGCATATTTGTGGGCCATGCAGGCAGATGGAGCTGGACAAGAGGCAAGACGCTGCCAGAGTTCTACGGCAAGGCCAACAATAGTCTTGGCCACTGGAAAAGCCTCCATTGGGGCATCCCCTCTCTTGAGGATGCCCATGAGAAGGTAGTCCGCCTTTTTCTGGATTAGTTCCAGGGGCATCCCTTTAGACTAAGAGATAAGGCAGAGAATGCCCTGAAAAGACAAAGAACCTTCCTCCGTCCCTATCCTACCAGCAGATTCTTCATCCGCAGGATGGGAATGTAGGCCGGTCACATCGGAATCTGAAGAATCCAGGTATAACGGTCGATCGCCCAGGACAACCTCGACCCGCCGGTGGCAATCTGGGGTGATGGTGACCGAAAGACGCCCGGCAAGCCCAGTGTCTGGCCTATCTTCTTTAGAAGGAGCCCCTCCCACAGGCTGCTTGGGCGGTGGTTCCACCACTACTGGCGGAGAGACCGGTTTGGGTCAAACCGGAGGTTTCAGCGGCTCCACAGGCGGGGGAGCTGACCTGATCGGCTCAGAAGGAGTCTACCTCGGCCTGGAAGGTGAGAGCCAAGTAATGGCTGGGGTGGAAGCCGGTGTCGGCTTGTGCCCGGACAAAATCATCTGTTGCCATGGGATCCTCGTAGCACTGGAGTTTCTGCCGGAGCCTCTCCTCATCCAAAAAGGACGAGGACGACCGATGGCATCACCTTTTTAGAGCGCTTATGGCTCTTCCTCAGCCTGTTGGTTGAGGGGGTCCTAGACCTCGATCAAGATCGGACAGGCCGACTCGGTTGCTCGGGAGATGCAGGCGGGGCCGGTGATTTCCCGGGGTCCGGGACCACTTCCTCGATGGGATTCCCAGCAGGCTGGGTCTCCTCGTCAGGGAAGACAAGGACCGGAGTCCACTCCAGAGAGTCGGCGACAAAGGCTCGATAGGATCGATGACTATTTCCACATCGTCGACCAAAACCTCGGTTGACTGGCCAGATGGCAAAGCCGAAAAGCCAGTGGCCAAGGAGGCAATCTCGACCGAGGTCAAGACCCCCAGTTCCTGGGACTGAGATCTCTACTGATCCCAAGAGTGTCTCCGTCGGGATGAAGATGGTCCCGGGTCCTTCTCCCACTTTCGGGACCGAGAGGAGTGCATGCCCACAGGACTCTCTCCCTTAGTCAGGAGAGATTGGCACAACTCTCGGAAGGAACCAGAGAACATAGAGCCCAGGTTGAGCAGAAAGAAGAAGCTCAGAGTGGTCTCTGCAGCCTGAGCTGCTTCCTCTTCGAATGCTTGCATGTGTTCCAATTGCTCGGTGGATCCCGCAGCCACAGAAACCGCCCACCGAGCCTCCTTGAATTTCACCGGAGGGTTCCGTTTCTTCAGCCTCCCCAGTTTCAGGCATGCCAGATGGTTGTCGAGAACGTTAGGATGGAAAGCGAGGCAAAGATCGCACTTCGAGGTGTCATGGTCAACACCAAGACAGTACACGCGCGTGGTGTGGGGACTGGTGTGCGACATCTTCTGGGCGCAAGGACACAGACGAAATCCGGGGGAAGATTTGTTTTCCATAATCGAAGATGGATAGTTGCGATCGCTAATGCGAACTAGACGAAGTTTCAGAATAACCAAAGATTTAAAAGCCAGGGCCTAACGAAATGCGCGAGCATGAGAGAGGCAACCTGCATCTTCCAGAGGAAAGGAAGATCTGGCGTCATGGGGCGGAGCCGAGCATACCACCCGGGTGGGTGGAAGGAGCCAGCTTGAAGACTTCTGGTGATCCCTAAAGGGAAAGGGGACATGCCAATAAGTGTGGATGAACAACATATCCATGATCCTAGAAATGGCATCATCTTCCATTGGCTTTGGCAGGATAAACATACTTAAAATGAATATCCTCCCAAGATTGCTTTATTTATTTGAATCAATCCCTATAGCCTTGGGTAAACCCTTTTTTCAAAGATTAGATAAGTTTGTTTTTTTTAATTCAACTTCTTTATTGGTTTTATAATAGAAGTTACATACACAGTAATTGTATCAAGAAAGGACCATGACTAACAAAAACTACCACAACTTAACTCCCCCCTCCCCACCCACCCTTGGAGTGAGCCCATATTGAATACGTAGAGTAAAACATCATGTACTGAGAGTTGGTTGCCTGGAGAGTACAGAAACCGTCATACAATTAGTGCAAGTATAACGCATATAATTTGCTCCATTTTTTATCAAAGAGTTTGAGTCTGTTCCTGGAGTTAGCAATCAAATGCTCCGTCCTGAAGCACATGGCAAGCTCACTCAGCCATTCATTGTATGAAATGGCAATATGGTCCATCCAATGCTTGTGCACTAGTCTCTTAACCACTGAGATTAAAGCCATATGAAATCTTTCTTTGACCTCTATGTTGGTATAACACACCAGAATACAGATTTCTACCGTGAAGAGACCATCTAGTCCAAGCTGGGGGTCCATCTTGGTTTGAATTAATCACCATAATGGGGCAATCTTTTCACAATACCAAAATATATGTAAAATATTCCCTTCTGAATTTCCGCACCTGGAACAAACGGCGGAGGGAAGGAGGCCCATTTTGGGCAGCTGAACCAGGGTATAGTACATATTCAGGATGTGAAATTGGGTAAGTCTGAACATGTCCTGTGAATTACAGATATAAAGGTCTTTCTAAATCTGTGGCCAATTAAGGGGTACATCTGGTAATAGGGAACACCACACCTTAGAGCCCTGTAGAGGTTCAGGATGGCCTTTGGCCAGGAGGCAGACGTACAAGAGGGACACGGCATGTGGCCTAGAGGCTAGATCTACAAGCTGATCTAGTATGGGGTTAATAGGAAGGGCTTGGGGACGTGCCAAATGACTGGCCCAAAAGGTGGCGAGTTGGAAAACTTTAAAGATGTATACTTGGCTCAAGCCATATTTCAAGAGAATATTAGGAGAGGAAAGGAGAGAAACCAGAGAATACATATCAGCCACTATGGCTTTCCTAAGATAGGGTACCTAGTAAGGAGGGAAGGCAGTGCCCCCAATATTAATGCTAGGATTTAGGACAATGGGTTGGCCAAAGTCTATATGAGGAGAAAGTTTATAAATGAACAGAACTTGGAGAAAACCTTGAGTGGGGTGCCAATCACTGAATCTCTAACTGGGATTGGGAGTCATTTCCCTAGAAGAAACAGTATTTTTGGAACAGATAATTGGTAGAGCCTTAGGATCTGATTCTCTAATTGCAGCCATAGAGGGATATATTCTCCTTTGGGGTGAGAGAGCCATCTTCCACATTAAGAAATGTGACTTACCCAATAATAAACCAGAAAGTTGGGAAGACGGAGACCCCCAGAATCCTTGGGAAGACTCAACCTGAGAAAGGAGCGTCTGGGGTGTTTATGAGCCCACATGAAACTAGATATAAGAGAGTGTACATACTGAAAGAAAGAAAGAGGGAGTCTAAGATCCAACATATTCAGGGGATAAAAGTCTAGGGAGAACGTTCATCTTAATGATACTGATTCTGCCCCAGAGAGATATCGGGAAAGACTCCCACCTCTGAAGATTCTGCTGGATACTGGCTACCAGTCATCTAAGTTTAGCTTCTTGGTGAGAGAAGGATCAGAAGTGAGGAACATACCCAAATATCGATCAGAATGTGGTGACCACCTCATGCCAAACAGGTGAAAGTCAGCTTTGTTAGTATAGTGGTTAAGAGGAAAGATATCAGTTTTGTTGACATTCAGTTTGTAATTAGAAAATTGACTAAATTGAGATATTACATTAAGTGTCTGTTCAAGGGAGATGGCAGAGTGCGCTAGATGAAGAAGAATATCATGGGCGTACGCTGAGAGAGTTAGGATAGAATCATACATTGGGATACCTTATATCTGAGGTGACATTTTGATATGACTCAAGAGGGGCTCCAAATATAAAAAAGATTAGATAAGTTAACCAGGAGCTTTTTGTGGCAGGGATGGAGAGCTAGAATATCACTGGATAAACTTCGATTAGATAAGGAAATAGGAGGGTAAGCTTGTCCAGATTTTCTGAGTTATTACATGGCTGCACAAATGGAAACGATATATTATTGGTATCACCCAAAACAAGAGGTAAATGGGGCAGGCTTGGACATAGAAGAAAAAATAATGGGTTTACATCTTATAAACGCATTAGCACTACATAACACTATGGCTGGAATAAGTCTATGGATGCCTTAGACATAATTAAAACAACTATACAAGTATGGAATCAGGCATCTAAAAAGCATCATGGTAAGAATGCGATTTCCAAACTGATTCCGATTTATAAAAAACAAGAACTTCCCACCGTCAATAATAGATAACACCTTTAAGGAATGGTATTTTCAAAGACAAATCCATTCGGTAAGGGATCTTTATGAAGAAAATCAAATGATGACTTTTGAACAATTCCAAGATAAATATATATACCATCTTAGCAAAGATGGCAATATTTACAAGTAAAAAATGTTATTAAAAAAAAAACAACTCATTCAAAATAGATAGTACACCTATAGAGGAACTGTTCGAGGGATTAGAGTCTAATAAACAGTTGATCTCCAAATTATATAAATTTCTGATAGTGCAACCATGCTCTCTGATGGAAATGGTTAAAGCAGCTTGGGAAAGAGACCTTACGGTTCCAATAAATGAGGAAGAATAGGAAAAATATATTAATCTGGACCTTATCCAGAAATAAAATAGGTTATTACAAATCTATTTTAATACATTACATAAAACATATTTGACCCCTTCCAAATTGCATAATTTTGATGCTGCTATATCTGACCTCTGTCAAAGGTGTAGGAATTCAGTGGGAACATTAGCACACACGCTAGTGCCGTGAAAAGATTAAGAAATACTGGGGATATATATGTACCATGCTAGGAAAAACTATAGGTCTTGAAACTCCATTCAACCAAAGTATTGCTATATTTGGCTTTACAGCTGGATTTCCTGAATTGCAGAATCACCATTTGGCACTTTTAAACACAGGAGTTATGGTAGCCAAAAAAATAGTGCTGCAACACTGCAAAGATGTCGAATCACCTTCTTTTCTGGAATGGATCGAGAAAATGTTAGACCATTCTAGGACTGACAGGTCTGTTTATATTATAGAAGAGAATTACGACAAATATATACAAATCTGGTCATCACTTTTTGCTACTTTGGATTAATAATTCGACATTTACTTGGCCCCCTGCTGAAACTGCAATGATGCAAAGTAAGCCTCAAGAGAGTAACCAATAATGTGAAGTACTGGGTTAGGTCCACTACCCGGGAAAAACAGCAGTAAGTACTTAACTTTTGAAGACTAAAGCACCCACTTGCTAAGCCATTTCATTAAAAAAAAACGAAAAAAAAAAAAAAAAACTGAATCTGCCTCTGGCTGGCCTACAAAGAATGGCTTGCCTGAGGGGGGCTGGTACAGCTTATCTACCTTCCTTGGTATAGCAGTATCATGTTAGTTCTGTGCCAGGCAGTTTAGGTGGCCTACTCTAGGGCTGGCAGGAGGGGAGGAATGACTAGTTGTGGGGTATCAGGCAATTCTAAGAAGTCCACTTGGTTCTTCTTGGTAATATCCTATTCCTCTGCATCAAACCCCACTGCAGACTGAAGCTCCGACACATTATGATGAAGGAGGAGTCTTCAGATGGAGACCTGAGGGTATAAATCACTGAGTCTTCACTCCCACAAGAGACTGTGGAACTAGTTCTCTCATATTGTTCCACCCCTGGTCCTCATCGACATGGCCTAGAGAATGTAGTGGTGGAGCACAGGAAGCCGTTAATGGCCTAGAGAGTAACTGGCACATCGAGCTGGCAGCCATCACCGTGGGGGTTTGCTGTGTAGATCCTGTCGTCAGAAAACTTGTTGATGGAGGGGAAGGTAGCAGGCCTTTAAGAATGTCTGTGAAGGACACTAGAACTGCCTAATTATCAGTGCACGTATTTGTGTTGAAAGGAACGCTGGCAGATGATGGGGTAGGCAAGGACCCCAACATACACTGTAACACACCGGCCACTATAGGCCTGGAGGCGCGAGAGGTTGACCTAGCCATGCCGACAGTCTTGGCAATAGGCTGCGTCACTGCCAAAGTGGTGAATAGGCCACAGGAAGTCATACCTGATTGACTGGGCTACCTGGAGTGTACAGGGGAGGTCCTTGCCTTTTCTTTTGGCATATCCCTGTGTTTGTGATGGCGAGACCCCAGCGTTTTTTCCTGGAAACTGGATCCCTTCGATCGCGAGGAGTGGGCCACCGATGTAGTGGTGGTTTCCTGGTGGAGTTCCTTCTCCATTCAGGCTACACCTCATCTTAGCAAGTGTTTTTCTAAAGTGCCCTTTCTGCATCACCGGGTGGCCATATTAAAGCCCTTACAAATTGGGCACACTTTCACGTTGTGGTCTGGGCCGAGACAGCACATGCAGGCTCTGTGTGTTTTTGAATACATTTTCTTGCTGCACTCGCGTTATCTAAAAAGCTTTGTAACATGGCAAAACAGAGAGACGCGTGAAATAAGGGAATGTTATTCGACAAAACGCACCACATGATCAAAGTTGGAGCGGGGATTAATCACTGGTAATGCCCACTCCAACTATTAATCATGGGGTCACCGGGTCAAGCTGTAGCACCAGTAGCTATCACAGCAGAAAATGCTGTATATCCCACAGTGCAGCAGACCACAGAAAACACATCGCGGCGAAGACATAGGATCTGACTGCGCTGATACAAAACCGAACAGTTCCAGCAAACAGAAGTGAAAAAACGGAACGGGAACAACAATAACACAAGTATTGTCATATTACAAGCACATTAATGCCCTCTGGAGTTGGCTTCTACTGGGGAATTAATGCATGGTTGGGTGGTTGTAGGCACTCTGCCGCACAACCCCCCAAAACCACGCATTAATTCCCCAGTAGAAGCCTCCTTCACCGGGCATTAATGCTTACTTGATGGCAACGGCTCTTGAGACGACATACATGACACTGAAAAATCACTTAAAAAAAGTGATTATCTGTACTGAGAAAAAAACAAAAATGACAATACTGGCAATGGCGCGTACGATAAGAATGGTTGATGTTGGGAAAAGAACTGAGGAGTGATGGGGCTGCTCATGTTTATATAGGAAGAGCCAATGTAGGACTTCATCGTGTGTGGCTCCTAGTGGACTGCTTGCAAAAAGATTCTGTGTGGTCCTAGTACCTGATGGCTATTGTTCCGCAGGTGTGACTTGATAAGAGATACCCTCAAAGAAGATTCTTTTACACAGTGGCTACATTTTCTGAAATATTTTGATCACAAGTATAAACTAGATGGACCAATAAATCCAGACCAGTTTTTAGAAGAATTGCTAGTTCAACACGATACATAGGGGAGCTCACGCTGTGCTCAAAAAGCACCAATAAGTGCATTGGTTGCCTTTTTGCAACTCCCCCCCCCCCCGGTTGCGGTCCGGGAGACCTCTCAGGCATCCTGCCTGAAGTCCTCCTACCTGTGCCTCCTCTCTCACTCCTCCTCCTCCTCTGTCCACGGTCGGCACCGCCGGCTTAACCCCTCCGGGGTGGGGCCACCCCTCCTCATAGGCACACTTATATTCAGACTGCGACGTGGGGAGAGGACCCGGGTGGAGGAACTTGGAAGGCCAGGCAGGATGGACCCGGCCGTGGGCAGGTGCTGTCGCCTACCCCGCAGCCCGGGCTTTTCCCTTGTTCTGCTGATGATCTCTCTGCCCTCCCGTGTGTATGCACGTTCCTGATGCTAGGCGCACGGCAACCCCTGTCTGCATCAGGGCACGCTGAGTACGTGCAGCCGAGCGTGCTGCAGTGCCCCTAGTCTCCATCAGGAGCTGCTGGCACGCCGGGCGATCCCCAACCTCCCCCCCCGGGGAGGAGAGCAGCCCAACAGATGCTCAATCCTCACCCGCTCCTGCTGTCCCCCCGACCTGAGCTCACTCCTGAACCCGCGTCGCCGGCGTGGTGCGAGGTGTGGCGTCCAGCGCCTCAACGCCACTGGGTCAGTTTTTGCACTTTTTTTAGAATAAATAATCTCACTGCTTTTTGCATCAAGTCATCTAAAGTGGGTCTTTTTTGTGAAATTCTTCAGTTTTTAATATTTGCCGGTTACCACCTCCCCTGGTACCACTAGTTTATGCATGAATGCACATTCGTTTCAGTGACAAATTTCACTGTTTTTTAAAATCAATGAAGTTTATTTTTTATTACTTACCGGAGGCCTGGTTTTGTCGAAAGCTCCCATAGCAATTTTAAATCCAGCTCCCTCACCAATGAGAACATTTTCCTTTGGCACTCTCACATCTTCAAACACAATGCCCCTAGTGTCAGAGCACCGCTGACCCATATTGATCTCCTGAAAACAAATTTATTGAACAGTTTATGCTATTTGATTTTTCATACAATGCACATTATGAAACAATGACATGAAGATGAGACATGTATAGTAATTTGAAAAGTACTACATGACCGATTTCCACCCATGGTTACCCTTTCTACAGTTCTGTACAGACATACTGTATAACGCTTACCTACACAAGTACTGTAAATCAGTCATTTCTGGGGTCTATGATCCCATGGATTCACACTGAACACAAAGGTCAAGCTCTGTCCCATGCCAAGGCAACTCTAGCAGATAAGACATGCTGAAAAGAACAGTTACGTAAGAACTTACCGTAACAGTAGACCTCAGACAGACTCTCTCATCAGGACACACCTTTGGAACAATACCCACTCAGTACTAGAAACACACGGAAACTCTGCAAGTCAGAGCCACCCACAGCAATGTCATAAGCCAGCATCTAAATGAATGTGGGTGGCTCCTACTCTCCTCAGTTCCCCGCTGGAGATCATGCTTGGAAGACCTCCCTCTAAGGAACCAGGAGAGACTCCAGCACTTTGCTTAGCAGGTGAGACAGAGTGCTGGAAAAGACAGCAATGTAAGCAACAGTACAAAAATCCTTTGTCGCAGCCCTGAAGGGGGGAGGAGGGTGAGATGGCATGGCCTTATGAAAGAGATTCTCTTCAAGACCTACTGATATAAGTTCTTACGTAACTATTCTATCTTCTTCAAGGATATCTTTTATCAGGCCACAACTTTGGAACAAATCCCAGTAAGTACCAAAAGCTAAATGTTTGGGTGGATGGAGCATATAAGCTTATGAGAGTAGGCCTTATATCACATCAAGGTAAAACTCAGCTAGTCTACAAGACACAAGTGTCCAGACTATAATGGTTAGTGAAGGTGTGGACAGAACACTATGTGGCAGCTACACAGATTTCTGCAGTGAAAACATTCTGAAAACAAGCTGCAGAAGTGACCTTTGAGAGAGAGAAAAGACCTTTGAGAAAGCCAGTAATTGGCGAAATGTCAGGTGATCTCTGCTGCTCCCCGCTGCTGTGGCTGTTTGTATTTTGCACCTTGCACTCTGCACTTTGGACTTTGTCTTTCTGAATAAACGCCTTAGGTTTTGGAATATACTCCTGTTTGTACATAAGATGTTTGCCTGGATAAATAAAGATTTGATTGACTGACTGACAGGAGGGTGAGTGCCATGACTTTCTCTCATTGTACAGTTTGGCTGTCACAGAGCACCAGGTCCCACTTGGGCGGCTCTGTCTTGAACTTCTGTTCTATGCATCTCTAGAATATGAAGCAATGCTTCCCCTGGACTGGCATGCTCCGGATAATAAACTGGCAGGTGGATGGATTGATTTAAGGTAAACTCAGACACCACCTTTGGCAGAAACTTCGAGTTCATACACAAAGACACCCTGTCTTTGTGAAAAATCAAATAAGGAGGCTCACACATGAGAGCCTTTAGCTCAGAGAACCTTCGAGCAGAAGTAATAGCAACTAAAAATAATGCTTCCCATGACAGAAGGCGTAGCTTGCAAGACACAACTGGCTTAGAAGGAGCCAAAGTAAGCTTCTCTAACACAAAATTTAAGTCCCAAGCTCGGACTGGATTGTGGATGGAAGGCTGCAAGTGCAGAATGCCTCTCAAAAAAGTATGGGCCACATCTGGTTGGGCCACAGTACGGCAATCTACAGGCACACGGAAGACTGATATCGTGGACAATTGCACCTTAATGGAAGAGTACTGCAACCCTGCGTCTCACAAGGAGAGCAAATACTCCAGAATCTGATTCGCTGGGCAAGTTAAGGGGTCCAAGTGGTGGGAAGTGGCCCACAGAGCAAAGCATTCACTTCATGGAATAAGTAGCCCTGGTGGAGGGTTTCCTAGCAGTAACCAGAACATCAGCCACCTTAGCGGACACTCCAAATCTCGCAATGGCTACGTCCTCAGGAGCCAGTCACGGAGATGGAGCAATCTGACATCCAGATGTACCAGGGTGCCCTGTTCTTGTGACAGCAGGCCCTTGCACAGAGGCACTGGAAGCTCCACTGCCAAATGCTGCAGTAATGGAAAACATATCTGATGAGGCCAAAAGGGCGCCACCAGGATTAAGGTGGCCTCCTCCATTTAGGGCCTGGTTAGGACCCTCTGAATTAGAGGGAAGGGAGAAAAGGTGTAGAGGAACCTCCCTTTCCAAAAGAGGGACAACACATCTAGCCAGAGAACTCCAGGCCCTGGATCAAGTGAACAGAAAAGCAGCAGTTTTGCACTGTGCGGGTATGCAAAAAGGACCCACTCTGGATGACCCCACCTGTTGATCAGGTCTTCTACAGCTGAGGTCAGCAGCCCCCAATCTTGCAATCTGGACTGTGACCTGCTGAGGCTGTCTGCTAGGGCATTTTGGATGCCTGGAACATGGACGGCTGACAGTTCTAGGCTGTGTTCGTAGAGCCCAGTACAAAACTCAAATTGCCTCTCAGAACAGGGTAAAAGTAAGTTGTCCCCTCCTTGCCTGTTTATGTAGTACACTACACAGAGGTTATCCATCTGCACCAGCAGATGCCCTGGGGACAGATGGTTCTGGAAGGCTTGTAAGGCATACAGAATGGCCCTCATCTGCAGGACGTTTATGTGGAGTGAGGTCTCCACGGCTGTCCATGGTCCCTGTGTCTTCTAAGCACCCAGATGTGCCGCCCAGCCCAACCCCAAAGGGTCTGTGGTGAGGATGTGCTGAGGGGAAGGGATGAGGAATGTAACCCCTTTCAGCAGATTGTCAGAGTTCATCCACCACTGGAGCACCTTCTTTACAGGCAATGTTACTAGAACTCTCTGTTCTAAACTGATGGTTCGTTGGTCCCATTGGACCCCTAGTATCCACTGGGGAATCCACATATGCAGCCATGCCAGGGGAAACATGACGATGGCTTCTGCCATCATGCCCAGCAGCCTCAAAGAAGTCCTGGCTGTCACATACCTGTAGTTGCACAGCTCCTGGGCCTGAGCAGTCAGGCGTTCTGCCTGTCCCAAGACAAAAATGCTGCACCCTGAGCAGTGTCCAGAACAGCTCCTATGTACTGGAGGCACTGATGGAGTAAGGACTAACTTGAATAGATTTACTGTACAGTGATCCCCAGTGAATTGAACAACTGCCAGGTATGTGCTAGAGTGTAAGGTGGTAGTTCCCTGGATTGAACCTTGAGCAGCCAACCATCCAGATGGGGGAAAAGAAGTAAGGCCTCCTTCCTGAGGGCTGCTGCTGCCACCACGGCTAAGCATTTGGTAAAGACCCTTGGTGCAGATGACAAGCTAAAGTGCAATGCTCAGACCTGGTAATGTTTGTCCTGAACAGGAAAGTACAGTTACGTAAGAACTTACCGTAATAGTAGATCTTCAAGAAGAGCTCTTGCAGCAGGCAATAACCATTAGGACTATGCTGCCAGGCACTAGGACCCCACGGAAAAATTCTAGCTAGCAGTCTATGGAGGGGGACCACCCCCTGATGTTAGCCCCGCCTCCTATGTCACCCATGGTATAAAAGGGGTGGTCCCTCAGCACCACCTCAGTTCACCCACTGGAGACTCGGCTATATGAAGGATGGGGAACCAAGGAGGTTCTTACATTCCTTAAAGGGAGAAGACATTATACTTTCCTAATGAGGGGGAAGGAGGGAAGGAAAGCATGCCTGTTGCAAGAGCTCTTCTCGAAGATCTACTGTTATGGTAAGTTCTTATGTAGCTGTACTATCTCACTTCGAGACAGAGCTCTTGCAGCAGGCAATAACCATTAGGATCGAGTCCCAAGCAGTACAAGGATATGATCCAGGTCAGATGGGTGGTGGATATAGAAATCCACGGTAGCTCCAAGGAGAGCAGTCCCTGGAGAACAGCTAGGACAAAACCTGTTCTTCTGGAAACAAAGTCCAAACTGTAGTGCTTGATGAATGTGCGGACAGAACTCCAGGTGGCTGCATCATGGAGATTCGCTGCCGACACATTTTTGAGGGATACAAACAAAGTGGCAACACTCCTACTGGAGTGACCTTTAACTGAGCCCGGTAAAGGTTTGTCATACTTTCCGTAGCAGAAAACTATGCAACTGACCAACCATTTGGACAAAGTCTGCTTAGTCACTGGTGCCCCCAACATTCTCGGTCCGAAAAATACAAACCTTTCCCCACTTCATCACAGGTGGTGAGCCACTGAAAATCAGTGGACCTTATATCCTTCATGTGGTCCAGGTAGTATCTCACAGCTCTCCTGACATCCAGACTTTGGAAAGTACAGTTATGTAAGAACTTACCGTAACAGTAGATCTTCGAGAGAGGCTCTTGCAGTAGGTAATTACATATGGGACTGATGTCGGCAGGCGGCAGGACCCCATGGAAAAATTTCTAGCTAGCAGTCTCTGGTGAGGGACTGCCCCCACATCAGGTGACCGGCGTCAGGAGACATCAGTATAAAGGGGCGGTCCCTCATGCCCGCCGCCTTCCAGTTCTTTCCCGCCACAGACCACAACAGACCGGACGAGAGAGAAGCGGATATTTCCCTCACTGGAAAAGGAGCTGAAAAAGCTTAGGGGGATGGAGGGCGGGAAGGTATTACGCAGAGCCTCTCTCCAAGATCTACTGTTACGGTAAGTTCTTACATAATAATACTATCTTACTTCAAGAGGGCTCTTGCAGTAGGTAATTACATACAGAACTGAGTCCCAAACAGTCAGGAACAAGAAGAAGCACACAGGAGGAGGAAAGCTACTCAAAGCAGATCCTCTAGCTGTGAAGGCCTTAAGAAAGAAGGTCTTGCAGAACAGCGAGCCCGAAGCCTGCTCTACGGTGAGAGGCAATATCCAAACTGTAATGTTTTGTAAATGTATGGACAGAAGTCCAAGTGGCGGCAGCACAAATGTCTGTCGCTGACACATTCTTGAAACATGCCGCAGAGGCAGCAACCCCTCTAGTGGAGTGACCTCTTATTTGACCCGGAAGGGTCTTGTTGTACTTGTCATAACAGAAGGTGATGCAATGAGCCAACCATTTAGACAGGCATTGCTTGAAACAGTATTGCCTTCTCTTTTGGGGGCAAAAGAGACAAAAAGTTGATCAGTCTTGCTGAGATCCTTTGTTCTGTTAGTGTAGCATCTCAGAATGCGGTGAACGTCCATAGTGTGAAGTAGATACTCCCCCTGATTGGAGTACTGCGTAAAGAAGGCGGGTAATTCTATGGACAGGTTCAATGTAGATTCCGTTACCACCTTGGGGAGAAACTTAGGATTGGTGCGCAGAGCCATGCGTTCCTTGTGAAAAATGAAGTACAGGATTTTACACATCAGGGCCTGGAGCTCAGAAATCCTCTGAGCAGAGGTAATGGCCACTAGGAAGAGCGTCTTCCATGAAAGGAACTTCATGTCTGCTGAGGCCGCTGGTTCAAAAGGAGGCAAAGTAAGTTTCTCAAGAACGAAGTTCAAATCCCAAGGAAGGGCAGGAACTCGGATAGGGGGTCTCAACTGAAGAACCCCTCTGAGGAAAGTCTTAGAGACTTCCAGTTAAGCAGATGTCCGATCTGCGAAGGGAATGTGGTAGGCCGAAATGGCCACCATGTGTACCTTCAGAGACGAGTGACTAAGACCCAGGTCGAAGAGGTGGTGCAGGTACTCCAGCAGTCACCCAACTGAGCAAGAGAAAGGCTCGAAGCCTTTTGAAGCGGTCCAGATTGAGAACCATTTCCACTTCATGGCATAAGTAGACCTAGTGAAGGGCTTCCTAGCCTCCACCAAGATCTCAGCCACCTGGGGAGAAACACCAAAGCGGGCTTGAGCTATGTCTGCAGGAGCCATGCATGCAGTTGAGGGGACTTGAGACCTGGATGAACCAGGGTCCCCTGATACTGGGTCAACAGAATCCGTGACGGCGGAAGAGGAAGAGCGGGCTCCTCTTAACATTGTTGCAGAAGAGAGAACCAAACTTGCCTGGGCCAGAAAGGAGCGATCAGAATCATTCGTGCTCCTTCTGAAGGTAGTTTCTGCAAGACACGCGGGATCAGAGGAAGCGGGGAGTAGGCATAGACGAATCTGTCCCTCCAATCTAGAGACACAGCGTCTCTCCAGAAAATGCCTCGCTCTTGAACGAGCGAGCAGAAGTAGGGAAGCTTTCCATTTAGAGGTGAAGTGAACAGGGCCACCTGAGGTGTTCCCCAACGTAGGAAGATATCGTCTAGGACCCCCTGATCCAGCTCCCACTCGTGAGCCTGAGCAGACGAGCAACTTAGTTTGTCTGCTAAGGAGTTCTCGACCCCTGGAACATGAACTGCCGAGGAGGTGAAGGTCGTGCTGTGCTGCCCAATCCCAGACTCTCATCGCTTCCCTGCAGAGAGGGTAGGACAGAGTCCCGCCCTGTTTGTTGATGTACCATACCACACACATATTGTCCGTCTGGACGGCTAGGTGGCCTGAAAGAAGATGCAGGTGGAGGGCCTGGAGAGCGTAGAGCACTGCCCGAAGCTCCAGCACACTGATGTGCAGTGATTGCTCGAGTTTGGATCAAGAGCCCTGGGTCTGATGTGGACAGAGATGGGCTCCCCAACCTTCGCCAGAGGCGTCTGTGGTCAGAGTCTTGGAGGGAGGAAGAAATGAAGACTGGAACTCCCCGAAGAAGGTTCTCTCGAACCATCCACCACTGTAAGTCTCGAATCATGGGAAAGGAGACTAGGACCAAGTGGTCCAAGTCGACCACCAACTGATACGATTGAAAGCAAAGCGTCCACTGAGAGACCCTCATGTGGAGCAGAGCGCGAGGGACTGTCGAGATAGCAGCCGCCATAAGCCCGAGGAGGCGAAGAACTGACCTTGCACTGACCCATCTGCGGCCGGACAACAGGCTTATCTGAGTCTGGAGTGTGGCCGCCCTGTCCGGAGGCAGAAAGGCCCTACCTAGGGTCGTGTCCAGTATCGCCCCAATAAACTGAAGCCTCTGGGATGGGATCAAGTGAGACTTGGAATGGTTGATGGTAATACCCAGACAGGCAAAGACCTGCTGGGTGAGGGAGAGGCAGTGCAGGAGTTCCTCCCTGGACGAGACCGCCAGGAGCCAATCGTCCAGGTATGCGAAAACCTGTACCCCCCCGGGTACGCAGGTAGGCCGCCACCACCGCAAGGCATTTGGTAAATACTCGAGGGGGCGAGGAGAGGCCAAATGGAAGTGCCTTGAGGTAAGCGTCCTGCATATCCAGAGCGCACAGCTACTGGCCCGAGTGGAGGAGGGGCAAAAGGCTCTGCAAGGAGAGCATCCTGAACCTCTTGTACGCCACGAAAAGGTTTAGGGAACTGAGATCTAGCATAGGTCTATCTCCAGTTTTCTTTGGGACCAGGAAGAAGTGGGAATAGTAACCCATTCCTTGCAAGGGAAGGGGGACAGGTTCTATCGCCTCTTTCAGCAAAAGTGCTGAAATTTCTTCCTGGACCAGAAGATGTTCCTGAGAGTACGACGACCATGGGGGAGGGTGACGAGGTGGTTTCTGCAGAAACTCTATTGAGTGCCCTTCTGCGATTAGCTGGAGCACCCATGAATCCGATGTTATCCTCTCCCAGCCCAGAAGGTGGAGGAAAACCTCCCTCCTACTGGTTCCTCCAGGAAGCCCAGAGGCAGTGGGAGAGGCAAGGAGTCAGGTGGCGTGGGGCAGCACCGCAGCTGAAGCTCCCGCTGCTTTTTGGGCGGGTGGGGGGGCTTGACAGCTGGGAGGGCCCTGATGTTTAGTGTCTCTCTTTCCCTGTGGTCTTGCTTTGGGCAGATTCGTCTGCGAAAGGGACAGTGCTGCGACTGATGGGGATGGCACAAAGAGTCAACAGACTTTAATGCCGTCCCCATCTCCTGCAGGTCGGTGATGATGTCCTTGACATCAACCCCGAACAGCACCAAACCCCGGAAAGGCGCTTCCTAGATAGCGGACTACACTTCCGGGACCAACCCTGACACTCTGAGCGATGTGTGACGCCGAAAACCTATGGCGAAAGCCGAGCTCCTCCCAACAGTGTCCACTGCATCATAGGTCGCATGAAGAATGTGCAGACTGGCCAAACGTGCAGAGCAGACAAGGTCAGCCACTTCCTGCTTGACCTGAAGGGAGTTCAATTTCGATTCCGCCTCACTAAGAATCGCCTTCTGGTAATCCCCCGTGTGTCCAACATAGTTCAGGGCCCTAATACCCAGAGTGGAAGAAGCAAAAACCTTCTTGCCATACTGGTCCAGAAGGCGGGATTCCTTGTCAGGTGGAGATGACCTAAGATGTTTGGGTTGAGCTGATCGGCCAAGAGCGGCACTAATAACAACCAAGTCAGCACGAGGGTGGGAGTCGAAAAAGTCAGCACCCTCTGGAGCCTGGTATAGCCTGTTTGACTTCCTGGGAAGTGGGGCTAAGGCTGACGGTTGTTTCCATATGGTGGTAATAAGGTCAGCATGAGGCTCGATCCAGGGTGGCACCAAAGTGGGAGCTGTCACGGGCAGATCCAGATGCTCAGCGAGTTTTTTTTACGCTGGGGGTCCGGCCCCAAGAATTGCCACTTATGTACTTCCTGGATCTTCCGTAGCAACTCCGGGAAGGAAGGATCCTCCAGAAGGGACTCTGGAGGAGTCCTTGGCCTGGACTTGGACGGAGAGCGTGGCTCATCGTCTTGCTCGGAACAACTGTCGGAAGGATCTGAGGTGTCCGAGGAAGAAGAAGATGAGGAAGAGGTAGACTCCCTCTTCCGATGAGGGGGAGGAACGGACCCCTTGGGACTCCCTCGGGAAAGCGTGTCCTGCCCCTCTCTGGACCCAGAGGGTTGAGCCCTGGCGTCCAGAGGTGGGAAGGGAGTGTGTCATCGTGGACGTACGGGAACTGGAACCGGCACAGTCGTCGGAAGACGACTCTCCACCTCTCTGGTGAGCTGAGCCTTGGCCTCAGCCCACCAGGAGGCCAGAGTCTCCTGCAAGTCCACCGGCGGCTGAGGGGGCGGTGGAGGAGGAGGAGGAGGGGATGCGGGTATGGACTATACCCAAAGGGCGCGTATCCATAACCAGACGGTGGGAAGCCCGGCGTCGGGTATTGAGGAGCCAGGTACTGCGGCGTTGGATATGTCTGTGCCGGGTACTGAGGCGCCAGACATTGCGGTCCCAAGTATGGCGGCATCGGATACGACGGGGCCGGGTATCCGGAAGCCGGAGGAGCTGCCTGAGCAGACAGCCCGGCCGGAGGCCGCATGGGCGGTTCTGGAGCGGAAGACCCTGGCGGCAGAGTGCCCGGCATCGGGGCGACATCGAGGGTGGTATGTTGTCCGGCGTCGGAGCCGGCGTCCGGGAAACAGACGTCAGATCAGTCGGACCAGAAGGTGGACAGTCTGACGGAGGTGGACCAGAAACCTCAGTGTCGCCCGGGGATGGGAGGTGGGAGAAATCCGCAGGGTCAGGCTGAGGAGACTCAGGGTCCCCGGAGGGCAGCGAAGGCTGCGGGGAGCCGGGAACCACAGACGGTGTGTGTGGGGGGTCCGCGCCTGCTCATCTGCTGTGCGGACGCCAGACTAACCGACGCGGTGGCTTAGCAGCGGATCTGGCTGACGCCAAGGGGCCGACGCCTGACTTAACGGACTCTTCACTAGAGGCAGACCACGATGGAGGGGCGGCCTGGTCGGGCGGAATGGGCCGTGGCGCCGCGTCAAGGATCGGGCGACTTACAACCTTCTCCGGGGGCGCTGGAGGAGCCGACGTCCGCTTATCGGGGTTAATTGCCACCAGTAGGCCGCGAAACCACGGCTTTAGTGGGAGTAAAGGCCTCCACGAGCCCAGAGGAGCCTGAAGGGCCCGAGCGCGAGCCAGACGGGCGGGCTGACGCCACCTTAGAAGCCTCTGAGGCGGCCGTCGTGGAGCGGTCCCCCGGGGGGGCACGTTATCTGTTTCACGGCGACTCCAGAGGAAGACGTGGTGGGAGAGGAGCCCTCATCCTGGTGCCTTTCCTTATCCTTTTTCTTGCGATGGCCTCCAGGGGAAGTCAACGCCTGCCAAAGCTTTTTCAGTTCTTTCTCCATGGAGCTCATTTTCTTTTTAAAAATGTGGGCTTCCAGGGACTGCTGCCGCCTTTTCCGGGTGGCCGCGTTAAAGCTGAGGCAGTGCTGGCACTTCTCCACCAGATGGTCGGGGCCTAGGCAAAAAAGGCACAGGGAATGGCAGTCCTTGTGAGGGAGCTGGGTGCCGCACGAGTTGGCTTGTTTTTGTGCTCGGAGGGTGTAGGGGACGACATACACCGACGGATACCAGACGACGGCTGAGGGAAAAAAAAAAAAAATCGAAAATACATGGTAAAACTACCAATGAAGGAGCCTGACGAGCAAGGAACTTTTCCGCGAGGCGCTGGCATAAGCTAACGGTTGGAAAGAACTGGAAAGCGGGCGTGAGGGACCGTCCCTTTATACCGACGTCTCCTGACACCGGTCACCTGACGAGGGGGCAGTCCCTCGCCAGAGACTGCTAACTAGAAATTTCCGTGGGGTCCTGCTGCCTGCTGACGTCAGTCCCATATGTAATTACCTACTGCAAGAGCCCTCTCGAAGTAAGATCTTTTGTTCTTTGAGCTGGATTTTGCTATAATAAATACTGGAAGTTTAACTGACTGATTCAGATAAAATTTGGACACTACTTTAGGGAGAAATTCTCCATTAGTTCTTAAGAGTTGCCTCTGTGAAATATGATCTATTCAGGATCTGTACAGAGGGCTTGCAGCTCGCTTACCCTTTTGACTGACGTGTGCGCCACACTTTCCAGGTGACATGCTTCAAGGCAGCTGTTGTCACAGGTTCAAAAGAAGCCTCCATTAGCTGAGCAATGCACAGATTCAGGTCCCACGGAGGGACAGGATCCCTTACTGGAGGGATTTAAAAAGGTCCTGAAAACATACTTATGGACTCAAGCATTTGAGGAGTGATTCTGCCTGCCTAACAGTGTCAGCACTTTTATATATTTTAAGAATTCTAATGTTTGATGTGTTTTTAAATTTTGTAAGGCACCTTGATTTTTGAAAGGCACCACAGAAATAAAGTTTTATTATTATTATTATTATTACTGGAGGGTACAGGTGATTAAGGCCTTTGAAGAACCTTTTGAAAACGGGCTGAGAGGTCACTGACCTGTTCTTGCTGGCTGAAGCATAAGCTGACACTGCTGCCAAATGAACCCTGAAGCTTAAGCTGACGCTGCCAAATGAAACTTCAGGGTTGAGAGAATGAGGCCCAAGAACTGGAGATGGACTAGGTAATCCAGGATAGTACACAGACTTGCTCACAAGGGACTGCATCATCTAGGTGAACACCAAAATGAAAAATGTTTCCACTTTGAGGCGTAGGTTTTCCTTGTAGCTGGTTTCTAGGAAACCATAAGCACTTCCATAATCTTTTCAGACAGATTTAGTACAGAGAACTCTAGCTCTTCAAGAACCATGCTCCAAGACAGTTCTCGGATCAGGGGATGCTATCCTTCTCTGAGACGTCAGCAGATTGCACCTCAGAGGCATGGTGATAGGATATCTGTTGGAGAGAGACAGAAGCAGAGAGTACTAGATCTGCCTCCCAATCTGGAGCTATGACAATCATTGTTGCTGACTCCCTTCTCAGTTTGAGCAGTACTCTGAGCAAAAGTGGGGAAAGGATAAAGAAACCTCCCAGACCAGATAAGAACTAGAGCATCCTCTGGGACTGTACCCATTGGTGGGGGTCTGCAACAAAAGACTGGGAGCTTTACCCCACTGTTTTAACACTGTTGCCAGCACCTGCTGGTTCAGAGCCCATTCTTGATTTCCCTGGCTGATCCTGCTCAGGGAACCTGCCACTACATTGTCTTTCCCTAGCAGATGTACTGCTGAAAAATGAACTTCAGGAGAGTATGCTAGGTTCCACATCTTAACTGCTTCTGAAGATCTTGTTCTTCCCTGTTTGTTTATATAGTTGTGGTGTTCTGTCCTGATGTGAATCAACTGACCTCTATTGTGGGAGGAAAAAAAGAACAGTTAAGTACTTACCATAACAGTAGATCTTCGAGAGAATCTCTTTCATCAGGCCACACCTATGGAATTTATAGCGTTCAGACACTAGGACCACATGCGAAATTTTTGCAAGCAGTCCACTAGGAGCCACCAATGACAATGTCCTACGTCGGCTCTTCCCATATAAACATGAGCAGCCCCTTTCTTCCTCAGTTCACTGCTGGAGACCATGCTCAGTGGACCTCCCTCCAGGGAAACAGGAGAGAACCAATGGCTATGTCTACCAGGCGAAGCACGAAGCAGCAGGTAAACCATCCTGGAGAAAGACAGGAGTTACAGAGCTCTAAATCCTCAGGAGGACTGGGGGAGGGACGGCATGGCCTGATGAAAGAGATTCTCTCAAAGATCTACTGTTACAGTAAAGTATTACATAACTGTTCTATTTTCTTTGAGGATATCTCTTTCGTCAGGCCACACCTATGGAACAAGTACCAAGCAGTACAGATAGTAAAACTGTCTGGGTGGCTGGAGCCTAGAGGCCTAAGAAAGGAGACCCTGAAGCACAGCTAGGCCAATGCTTGTCCTTTTTTGGGAGGCAGTGTCCAGACTGTAGTGTTTGTGAAGGTGTGGACAGTACTTCAGATGGCAGTTGTACAGATCTCTGCAGCAAACACATTCTTAAAAACAGGCAACAGAAGTGGCCATGCCTCTGGCTGAATGACCATAAACAACCCCAGGAAGTTCCTTATCATACTTCCTGTAACAGAAAGTAATACCATTAGCCAGCCATTTGGACAGGTACTGTTTAGAAACAGGAGCACCCTCTTTCCCAGGGGCGAATTAAACAAAAAGCTGTGACGTCTTCCTGCAGTCCTTCATACAGTGTATACAGTACCAGAGCATTCTATGTACATCTAAAGTACAAAGCAATGCTTCCCTAGACTGGCATGCTCAGGAAAATAAACTGGCAGATGGATGGTTTGATTCAAAGTAAACTCCAACACCAATATTGGTAGACACTTAGGATTGATACGCAAAGACACCACGTCTTTGTGAAAAATCAAATAAGGAGGCTCACACGTAAGAGCCTAAAGCTCTGAAGTTTTTCTAGCAGAAGTAATGGCAACTATAAATAATGCTTTCCAAGAAAGAAAGTGTAGGCCACAAGTCACAGCTGGCTCAAAAGGAGCCAAAGTAAGCTTTTCTAACACAAAATTTAGCTCCCAAGCTAGGACAGGATTGCGAATAGGAGCCTTCAAGTGTAGAATACCTCTCAAAAATGTACTGGCCACCTCCAGCTGAGCAACTGTACAACCATCAACAGTCACATGGAAAGCTGAAATGGCAGCCAAGTGCACTTTGATAGAAGAGTATTCCAGAGGACAGCAAATACTCCAGAACCTGGTTTACCGGACAGGTAAAAGGATCCAATTGGTGAGAAGTGGCCCACAAAGCAAACTACTTTCATTTAATGGAATTAGTGGCTGCGGTGGAAGGTTTTCTAGCAACTACAAGACATCAGCCACCCCTTTTGATGCCCCAGACCAGCCAATGGCTATGTCTTCAGGAGCCATGCATGAAGGTGGAGTGACTTGAGATCTGGATGGACCAGAGTTTCCTGTTCCTGTGACAGAAGGCCCGGTAAAGTGGCAGCTGTATTGGTGGTTCCACTGCCAATTGCTGCAGTAACAAACCATATCTGATGAGGCCACGGGGGGGGGGGGCAAGGAGTATCAGAATTGCACCCTCCATCTGGAGCTTAATTAGCACTCTCTGAATTAGAGGGAAGGGAGGAAAGACATACAGAAACCTCTCCTTCCAAGAGAGGGACAATGGGTCTTGTCAGAAAACTCCAGGCCCTGGAATGAACAAGCAGAAAAGCAGCAGTTTTGCATTATGTGGGGACGCAAACAGGTCAAACTCTGGATGACCCCATCTGTCAAACAGATCTTCTATGACAGAGATCAGCAGCTCCCACTCGTGCATCCTGGATTGGGACCTGCTTAGCCTGTCTGCCAGGACGTTTTGTGCTCCTGGGACATGTACTGCTGACAGTTCTAGACAGTGTTCTAGAGCCCAATACCAAACTCTCACTGCCTCCCTGCAAAGGGGGTAGGAATAAATTCCCCCCCTGCTTGTTGATGTGCATCACACTGATGTCTGTTTGTATTAACAGAGGACGTGGGGTGGATGAGTCTGGAAGGCTTGGAGACTGTACAGAACAATTATCATTTCTAGGACATTTATGTGGAGGGTGCTCTCCACATTGGTCCATGTACCCTGTGTCTGATGGAGCCCCAGATGTGCCCCCAAGCCCACCCCTGAAGCATCTGTAGTGAGAATTTGGTGAGGGGGATGGAATCTGGAAAGGGAACCCCTTTGGTAAATTGTTGGGTTCCATCCACCACTGAAGCACCTTCCGGACAGGGGAGGTTACCAGAACCTTCTGTCCTAGGTCATCTGTGCATTGGTTTCACTGGACTGTGTTGTCCATTGTGGGATTCTCATATGCAGTCTGGCACGTGGCACTGTTACAATGGCTGCTGTCATCAGGCCTAGGAGTCTCAGGAATGTTCTGGCTCTGACATACTTGTTGTTGCAGACCATCTGGGTCTGTGCAATTAGACGCTTGGCCTTGTCCTGGGACAAGAGAGCAAAGCCCTGGGCAGTATCCAGGACTGCCCCTATGTACTGCGGACACTGGCAAGGAGTGAAGACTGATTTCAGCACAATGACAGTAATTCTTAGAGCATCGAACTGGTGCCTGGTGTGTGCTAGGGTGTGAAAAAGCGCTCCTTGGAGTAAGCATTGAGAACCCAATCATCCAGGTAAGGAAAGACATATAGGCCTTCCTGTGGAGGGCTGCTGCCACCACTGCTAAACATTTGGTAAAGACCTGTGGCCCAGATGATAAGCCAAAGGACAATACCCTGAACTGGTAATGTTCTTCCTTAAAAAGAAACCTCACATATTTCTTGTGAGGGGAGCAAATCTTGATATGCAGATAGACATCCTGCATATCCAAGGAACAAATCCAGTCCCATACTTGCAGCAGTGAGAGTAGGCCCTGTAGAGTTACCATTCTGAACTTTCTGTGTTCAATGAAAAAGTTCCGGTCTCTGAGGTCTAGAATGAGCCTCAGATCTCTTGTCCACTTTAGGACTAGAAAGTACCAAGAATAGAGCCCTGTGTTCCTTTGATCCCAGGGAACACGTTTTATTTCATTTATTTCTCAGATTACAATACCTTTGAGCCAGAGGATCTTTTACAAAGGTTCCAAGTCAGGTAAAAGACAAACACAGTTACACAGTAAGTTACAAAGAAACGGGTAGAGTGAACAGTGCATGGTAGACAAAATAAAGTGCAAACTTAGGGAGAATAGAGAATAACAATGCAGCTAGGAAAAGGCTATGTTATGATAGAGAGGGAAGGTAGAATAGGAGCCAGGGAGGGGAGAAGAGAGTATGGGAAGGTGGGAAGACAGACAGAATAGGGACGCTTAAATCACTGGGAATGGGGCTGGAGGGGAGAAATAGAGGTCCGGGTGTCAGTTTCACAATAAATGGGGTTGAATAGCTTAGGTCATACAATCACACCTGCACTGTGTTGCGGTGCTGTTGAAGTTTGTTCTTAAAGGGGCCGATCTTGCACTGGTCGTGCAGTGATGGGGGGAGGTAATTTTGCCAGCTTGGTGCCCTGTACTTGAAGGAGTGCTGTGCCATGGAGGTTCAACAGAACGGGACTTAGTAGGCTAGATTAGACATTCCATGAGTGTGGTGAGTGTTAGTTACTTGTGTAACCCCCCTGCAAATGGGGGTTCCCAAAAGACTTCCAGGAGCTTGCTTGAATGCTCCAAGCCTGAATGGTGTTTGGCGTTTAAGCCATTTATCAGTGAGTGTTTTTAGAACCTCTGGTACTGTCTCTTTAAGAGCTGTCTGCTTGCAGACATAATTAGTTTGTATGGGGGACTGTGTGTTTCTTTGATTGAGTACCACTCGAGCTGCTGCAATTCACTCCATTTTGCAGTCACTAGAGTGCAAAGGAACCTATCTGAAAGATGTAACTGTTTTCCAGAAACCATTTAGAGTAATAATGAAATTACAGTTTGTCTAACTTGCTTTCTTTGCAGTCAGAACTGTGTCTGCCTAGTTCCCATTCTGGTTTTGAACTGCTGAACTGGACCAATCAGTGTGGGGTAAGCTAGCTCTAAAATGGTGCCTTAGACGAATCAGAACTTGGACTCATAATCTGAGCCAGCCACAAGAGGATTGTATGGGCAGTGACTCTGGAGATGTAGTTTAGACTTCGCGCCTTTTGGACCAACAGGAGCAGTCTATTGTGAGTGACAGCCAATCCAGTCAAGAACTGGGAGGAACTCAAAGGAAGTGCTCGGTTTTGTCTGTTGGAGTTTCAGTTGAGCTCTGGCAGTGAAGAAGGAAGGAGCCCTGTGTTTTTCAGTGTGCAGTTTTAGTCGGAAATGTATGCAAGGCCCAGAGTTCGGTCTGCAGCTTGTGTAACTGCTTGTTAGGACTGAATCATGTCCTGTGAAGAGAATCAAAGGATATCTGAAGAGTAGAAACCAGGCTCACCCTGTAGAAGACTGGAGAAATTGCTGAATTGCACTCGGTCCGTCATAGAACTGAATCTGCTGTGTGTTCTCCCGGTATTGTGCAGTAATTGCGATCGGGATAGAGAAGCAGCCTGCCTGGTATAGTACTTTCTGTTTTACCATATAAATGTGTGAAGAGGCTTGTGTACCTCAAGTGAATCCTGCTGCCATTAAAGGACTTTTGCCTGTTACTGTTCACCATATAAATGTGTGAGGAGGCTTGGTTAGCTCAAGTGAATCCTGCTGCCATTAAAGGACTTTTGCCTGTTGCAGTTTGCCATATAAATGTGTGAGGAGTCTCGTGGAGCTCAAGAGTAGCCCTGCTGACACTGAAGGACCCTATCTTGTTTGGAGGTCATGAGTACTAATTCAGGGTCGCTCCCTGTTGAATTGCCACATTGAATCCAAATGGAATCACTGTACTGCTGACTGTTTAAACTAATTTTTCTTTTCTCTGTGGGAAAGGGCCCCTACCAGCTGCCACGGTTTGGACTAGCCACTAGGGCTTGGGTACCCAGGGACAGTAACTGGTAGGGATAGGCCTGTGCACAGAGCCATACGTAGATGAGTAAAGTATAAGCTAATTAACCTGATTTCCCCCTGTCCGTGTTATATTCCCCCTAAATAAATCAGAGCTGCTTGTTTCAGCAAAGTTATACTGCCTGAGGTATTTGTCTATGTTAAAAGTATTGTACTGTGATTGTTGCACTGTATCTTATTTTACAGGAGGTCCCAGTGCCTGAACCAGCCCTTGGGGTAAGTGTATACTGTGAAGATAATTCTGATATATTGTGTGGGCCACTAGTGGGAAGAAAGAGGGGTTGCAGTGTCCCAGAGGGCTGTGACCAAGTAAGTGTAACTACTGCAAACCCTGACCTCTGGGTGGAGGCACCCGCCATTGGATCCAGGCCCCTCAACCTGTTAGTGGCAAATCAGGCAGGGGTAGTAGCCCCTGGGATAGCGCCATCTAGGGGTTACACTTGGTTAAGAAGCTTTAGAAAGACTGAAGAGGTTACACCAAGATGGATTTTTTTTTCGCAAACAGACAGGTCTGATACTTTATACATCCCTTAAAGTGTAGCCAGTTAGAATGAGCATACAACTCACGAGTATGAGTGAGTCTATCTGCCCCAGTAGCTAGTCTGCAGGTTTTATTAAGGACTATGCTGATTCTTTTAAGTATGCTATCTGTGGCAGTACCATAAATAATTAGCCCGTAGTCAATTAAGGAGAATACTGAACTGTTGATTGCTATGCGGAGGGCATCAGGGGTGAGACAGTGCCTAAGCCTATATTAAGAGCCCAATCGTGGTGT
Source organism: Neoceratodus forsteri (assembly GCA_016271365.2). Taxonomy (NCBI): domain Eukaryota; kingdom Metazoa; phylum Chordata; order Ceratodontiformes; family Ceratodontidae; genus Neoceratodus; species Neoceratodus forsteri. Next base: position 662,479,589 of record CM028136.1, read on the forward strand.
TTACTGCCTTAGCTAAATGGTCCACGTGGGTGACAAATGCCATGGAGGTATCTAGGGTTATACCAAGGTATTTGAACTGCTGGACCTGTTCAAGGGGTGAGTTAAGATTGTTAAGGATGGTCAACTGGTGTAGTTTGTTCTTACTGTAGGGATGACGAAAAGCATAGATTTTGCTTTTTTGTAATTAAGAGTTTGTGGTCAGAGAACCATTCTTCGACAGAAGAGAAGTTGTTCAAGGGGAAGGGGTCAGGGTGACTTGAGAAAATGACAGCATCATCTGCATAGAGAAGTAGGTTAGAAAAGCAAGCCTGAGAGAGGGTGTTGAGGAATAGACTAAAGAGCAGGGAACCTAGGATCAATCCTTGTGGGACTCCAGATCGCATATGGCGGCTGTCGGACAGCGCATTACCTATTTTGACTTTCTGGGTTCGGCCACCAAGGTAGCTCTCAAACCAACCCATTCCCTCAGCTGAGTGTCCCAGGGTGTGCAGTGAGTCGAGTAATACGGTGTGACTGACCGTATAAAACAGGTTACTCACCTGTAACAGTAGTTCTAGAAGTGGTATATGTTGTTCATCCACGCTCTTTTTAACATGTCCATTTTCCCTTTAAGGAGGTACCTTGCCACTTTAAGAATCATCGGAAGTCTTCAAGCTGGCTCCTCCCACCCACCCGGGTGGTATAACCCTCAGCTCTGCCTCACGACGCCAGATCTTAGCCCGCTGGAAGCCAGGTTTGCGCGTCCGCAGCTGGGGAGGTCGGGTGGGTCTTGCCAGAAAACTCCAGGCACTGGAATGAACAAGCAGAAAAGCAGCAGTTTTGCATTATGTGGGGACGCAAACAGGTCAGACTCTGGATGACCCCATCCGTCAAACAGATCTTCTATGACAGAGATCAGCAGCTCCCACTCGTGCATCCTGGACTGGGACCTGCTTAGCCTGTCTGCCAGGACATTTTGTGTTCCTGGGACATGTATATGTGGATGAACAACATATACCACTCCTAGAACTACTGTTACAGGTGAGTAACTCGTTTTTCTAGGATAGTGGATATGTTGTTCATTCACACTAATTAGCAGACTCCTAGCAGTTCTCCGGGAGGAGGGAGGCAAGGCGCACACCCCCTATACTTACTTGGGAAACAGAGATTGGAGAACTGAGGCTCCAAAACCAGCATCCTGGTGCGACTCAAGGTCAATGTGGTAATGGGTAATGAAGGTGTTTGTTGTCTTCCAGGTAGCAGTCCGACAGATTTCCTGTGTGGGGATGTCCCTGGCAGCAGCCACCGATGCAGCAGTATGGCGGGTAGAATGAGCTCTTATCCCTCTGGGAGGCTCCTTGCCCACCAACTTATAGCATAGACTTATGCAAGATGTAATCCACCTTGCAATAGTTCGTTTTGTAGCATGTCTGCCAGAAGCAGCTTCAGCATAGGTGACAAACAGCTGGCGAACCTCTCCCTGAATTTCTGCCATCATCTCCTTGTAATAGGAGAGAGCACGTCTCGGGTCCAAAGTATGGAGCCTGTACTTAGCTTCCGAGGTGTAATTGGGGTAGTACACTGGCAGAGTTAACACCTTGTTAAGGTGAAACTCTGACAGCACCTACCGAAGGAATTTCGGGTTGGGGCACTGGACAACCTTGTCCCTGTGGAAGGCCAGATAATGGGAGTCCACCGAAAGCGCCTGGAGCTCCCCTGTCCTTCTGGCAGGCGTGATAGCCACCAGGAAGGCGGTCTTCCACGACAAGTGTGACAACTCACACTTGTGCATAGGTGTGAATGGCTTGCCCATGAGCTTTGCCAGTACCAGCAGATGATCCCATGGAGGTGGAGGTTCATGTACCGGAGGGGATATGTGATCCAGGCCTTTCAAAAAATGCCCGACCACTGTCTCCTGCGCCACCGTTGGCTGACTGGCCTGAGCCCCGTAAGCAGAGATGGCTGCCAGGTGCACCCCAAAGGTCAATGACCGAAGACCCCCTTTGGAGAGAGACCAAAGGTAGTCGAGAATGCTAGCCACTGGACAGGACAGAGGGTCCAGGCCCTTGCCTTGACACCAAATGGAAAATCTCTTCCATCTGAAGGCGTAACATTTCCTGGTCGATTCCTTTCTGGATGCCTCCACCATGGTGTAGACATCCTCGGAAAGACCCAAAGCCTGGAACTCTAGCCGCTCAGGTACCAGACTATGAGGTGCAGGGATTGAAGGTCCGGATAGTATACCTTCCCCCGACTGAGATAGATCAGGTCTGGGCATGTGCACAGCTGCTCCAGGGGCCTGCAGCTGAGGCTGAGGAGATCTGGATACCAGAACTGGTGGGGCCAGTCTGGGGCTACCAGGATCACCATCACCTTCACCTTGTCCCTCCTCACCTTGAGGAGCACCTTGTGGATCAAGAGAAATGAAGGGAAGGCACTGAGGAGGCCTGGGATCCATGGCCTCGAGAAGGCATCCCCCTGCAGAGAGCCCTGCTGAGGGGGCGGGCATGGAATAGCCTCAACTTGGCATCTTCCCTGGAGGCAAACAGGTCCACCAGTGGTTTGCCCCAGTGGGAGAACAGGTTGTAAGCTACCTCTGGATGGAGACTACTCATGGGATGTCTCGCCTAAGCGACTGAGAGCATCCGCCAGATGGTTTGAGGATCCTGCCACATGAATGGCTAGGAGATATGCCTCCAGACGGCTCACATGGGTCCAGATGCAGAGCACCTCCCTGCACAGCAGATGTGAGTGCATGCCGCCCTGTGTGTTGAGGTAGTACATGGTCGTGGTATTGTCTGTCTGGACTCGAACCACTTGACCCCGGAGCTGGGGAGTGAAAGCTGACAGTGCCAGTCTGACTCCTCTGAGCTTCAACAGGTTGATGTGACATCGGGACTCCTCGGGGGTCCAGAGACCATGGGCCCTTTTGTCCCCCATGTGGGCTCCCCAGCCCATGAGTTTTTTTTTCCCCTTTTTTTTCCTGTCTCCTTCCTTAGCCGAGAACACTCCACGACTCCCTGCTCTTCAGCTGCAGGATACGCGGCCACCGGGCAGACGGCGCTTCCTCAGCTGCCGCCCGAGACCACTACCCTGGATTCTTCCAGCAGAAGAGCCGAGAACCCTCCAGGGCTCCCAGCTCTTCGGCCACAGGACACGCAGCCACCGGGTGGACGGCGCTTCCTCAGCTGCCACCCGAGACCACTACCCCGGACTCTTCCAGCAGCAGAGGTACAGCAAAGCCGCATTTTTTCGCACACCTGCCCATCCCCCTTCCTGGGTGTTGTTATATAGCCCATCTTGCCCTGCCCACCATCTCCACAGGTCCATCTCCTGCTTATCCTCTATTCTCCACCCCAGATGGTCTTTCCAGCTAACTTTTGCATAACTCCTGTTGCAGCCCACCCCCTGTTAATTCAAAGGGCAACCATGAGAGTCTATCTGGCTCCGCTTACTCGTCAGCTTTTGCATAGTATCCTATGTGGCAAAGCAATCGAACAGAATTGTTCCCAACGAAGAGTCATGCCCTACCCTGCTAGATTCCACATATATCAACACTATGAATAAATTGTGCTCCCACTGTATGACTCTGATCCCCTTTCAATTTATGGAATCTCCCCGAAGTGGGACCGCTACTTAGCTCCTCTACATGGCTTCACACCCTATCCATCAAAAATCTATATGGCTTGGTGTTGTTATTCTGGATGGACTTTAGGTTATGCGTCCTTAGGTCAACACAAGGGGTAGTTTCGGTCCCTGGACCTCTGTACTCAAACCTGTTCTAGTTGCAGAAAGATTTGCGCCTTCAAATTACTTCTTGCTGCCCTGAGGAAAATTGTGCTTCTTCTACTTTTGTGTTCAGGCAACGTCGAACTTAACCCTGGCCCCACGAAAGCGCTCTTATCGCCATCTGAACTTACAAGTCTGAAAGGAGTCAGCTTTATGCAAGCAAGCGTTTGTAGTCTCAAAGAAATTTGACTCAGTCCAGGCCTGGATAACTCGTACTGCACCAGATGTACCTGTGCTCTCGGAATCCTGGCTTTGGGCATCCAACCCAGACAGAGAGGTTAACATCCCCAACTACCTCCTCTTCAGAGCCGACAGGCAGACCAGGGGTGGCGGAGTAGCCATTTATGTCAAAAACAAATTTACAGTGTCCATACTAGATTCTACTTCCATTGCAGGTGGATTTGAATGCCTGTCCCTTAAAATTGAACTTTCCCCATCAGTGGCGCTCCGTGTGATAGGCTGTTACAGATCTCCAGCAGCAGGACTGCAACTCCTGTCACATCTGTCATCCCTTCTGGATTCTGCCCCTCTGGAAACACTTATATTGGGTGATCTTAACTATGATTGGCTGACTAAGGTCTCGTTACCCCTGAAGCAATTCTGTGACTTATGGGTTCACACAACTTATTACTGAGCCAACTCGCATTAACAAGAAAAACCCAAAGAGCAGCACCCTACTGGACATCCTACTTGTTAGCAAACCTTACTCCTTTTCCCATGCCGGAATCTTTTTCAGCTGATGTTACTGATCACTGCTTTATTGCTGGTATAAAAACTGATACCAAACCCTTATCAACATCAAAATTTTCCACTAAAAGGTCCAGACGGAACTTCGAACCTTTTGCATATTTCAATGATCTTAAAAACTCCTTGCTCTGGCAGAGCTTCTGCCTGGCTACATCAGTGAGTGATGCCTATATCATCTTCCAAGAAATTGTAACCTGCGCTCTAAACAACCATGCTCCCCGGTCAAAGCATGAATAAAAACTAGAACCTGTCGTTGGGTTTTAGCAGACCTGAAGGTTGCCTTACTTAACAGAGATTATCTCTGGAAAAAGGCCCGCAAATCACATGCAGACGTAGACTGGTGTCTCTTTAGGACAGCTAGAAATGCCTGCACTAAGATGGTCAGAGAGGCCAAGGCCAACTTTTATCAATCTGAGCTAATCTCTGCGTCAAAATGCCCTACCAAGTTCTGGTCCACCATAAAAGAACTGACTGGTCACCCTCCAGGAAATGTGCTTCCTTCTAAAATCACTACTGACAATGTTATCATCAACGATAAAATTGAGATTCTGCAGGCTTTCAACAATAATTTAGTCACTGCAGGCCTGGCATTCGATAACGCACCAGTAAGGAGACTCCTCCCACAGATTAACACCCAGTCTACAGAACCAAGTATCAATAATGTAGCCTTCTCCTTCTTACCTACCACCATAAAAGAAGTTGAAGATCTTCTACAATTGGATACTAGAAAAAGTGCTGGGGCCGACTCCTTTGAATCATACTTCTTGAAAATAGCATACCACATCCTTGCCACACCTATCTCACACCTATTCAACCTGTCACTATCGCAAGGTTCCCTCCCAAAGTATGGAAAATTGCTCATGTCATCCCCCTGTTTAAATTAGGGGATCCCTGTGACCTAAATAACTATAGGCTGATCTCCCATCTCCCCATACTCTCCAAGCTCCTGGAAAAAACTGTGGATACCCAGCTGAGTTCCTTCGTAGACAACTCAAGCTTGCTAAACCCAATGCAGTCTGGGTTCAGAGCAAAGCACAGTACAATTACAGCTCTGGCAAAAGTAACTAATGACTGGCAATGGGACTTGGATAACAAAAAATTTGTTTGTGCTATCTTCCTGGACATCCGTAAGGCATTCGACACCGTTGACCACTGCTTGCTCCTCTCCACCTTAAAAACAATAGGCTATGACTCAACCTCCTTGGGATGGTTCCAAGACTACCTCACTGGTAGGCAGCAACAAATCAAGGCTGAAGGGGAGCTTTCTCCACTTAAACTGATAAAAAGAGGTGTCCCTCAGGGCTCCATACCGGGTCCAATACTGTTTGCTATCTATATCAACAGCCTGGACGCAGGTATTAAGGAAGCAAGTATCCATCTGTTTGCTGATGATACGGTGCTCTACCTAAGCCGTGAATCTCCTGAAGCTGCCTGTGGTGACCTACAAACTGACTAATATCCTGCAGCACCAGCTCCTTAGCAAAAGACTACTACTAAACACTAAAAAAACCAAGGCTATGCTGTTCTCACCAGTTGGCTCAGGGGCTTATTCTGCTACCGCTGGGCCGTTACCTTCTATCTCCACTTTACTAGGTGAAAATCTTGAATTCGTGCCTAAGTTCAAGTATCTGGGTGTCTGGCTAGACAATAAACTCTCCTTTGTGGAACATATAGAAGAACTGCTGAAAAAGCTGGGGCAGAGACTTGGTCTTTTCTTCAGAATTAATCGCTTCTTGACCAAAGACACCAAGACAGCTTGTCCAATCTACGTTCCGCTCATTAATTGACTATGCTGACTTCATTTATGGCCAAAGCCCTGCTTTACACCTTGCAAAACTGGACATATTGTGCCAAGCGGCACTGAGATTTATAACTGGCCTCCCGTTTTCTACCCATCACTGCTCTTTATATGGAGCCGTGGGGTGACCCTCCCTGCAATACAGGCGGTGTAGAAATGCAGCTCTATGGATGCTCCGAGCCCTCACCAACAAACTCCCACAATACATTGCTGACTGTCTCCCCCTAAGTCTGATAGGGAATTATGCTTTGAGAAGCCACTCCCAGGTTTCCCTGAAAGTACCTAGGGCCAGCACCCACTTTGGAAGGGCTGCCATAAGCTCCATCTTGCCCACCTGGAATAGGATACAGAAATCGCTGAGACTTCGCTCCCCTGTTAGTCTTGGCATGTTTAAGACCCTGTATGCCAAAACGTCTGTAGAGCTCTGCAACTGTTTCCACCGCTCGTAGCAGTCTGGCTATCGTCTCTGCTGCTCATCTAAGTCCTCCTATGCCACTATTACTCCCCCTCCCTCAGTCCCACCTTTATCTAGCACCCTCTACACTTTCCTTACACACCACTCCCCATCTGTTGCATAATCCTATGCCCCAGATACTGTCTGCATAGCATCCCAGCAACTTCCCACCAGCGCCGCTGTCTTCTACTCATGCGCACCTCCATATCTCGGGGACTTCTATACAGGCCATTATCATGTTCTTGATGGATAGCATTACAAAGGATTTTATTGTATATGCTAACCATACACACCTTGCTCCTGTGGTTATTGTATATATCATGCTACTGTTTTATGCATATTTTACTTATACATGTGCCAATGGAATGTATATATTCTGCTCATATTGTTATTGTAAACATCTTGTTCCTATTGTCTTATGTATATCTTATTTGTATCTGTACATTTGTCCCTGCAAACTGCAGGTCCACCTTGTAAATGAGCTTGCTCAATGGTGATCGCCTGGATAAATAAAGATTTTGATTGATTGACTGATTGAGAGAGGCATCGGTTGTAAGGATGACTGTCGGCTCAGGGCGGACAAACAGGATCCCTTCTTGCAACCGGTCTGGGGCGGTCCACCAGCGGAGAGCGTCCCACATCTTCTGGGTTACAGTGATCAGCTGGTCAAAATGACCATGGCGCTGGGTCCACTGGGCAGCCAGTTGCCACTGGAGGAGGCGTATGTGCAGCCGGGCCCAATGGACCACTGAGGTGCATACCGCCATGTAACCCAGAAGGCGCAGAAAGTCCTGGGCATGGTGCAATTGCCCAACCAGAAATGATCGGGCAAAGGAGGAGAGAACCTCCACCCTGTCCACCGGGAGCCGAGCTCTGGCTTGACAAGAGTCAAGCTCTGCCCTGATGAAGCCCATCACCTGAGAAGGCACGAGTTGCGACTTGGCCTCATTGATGAGGAGGCCAAGTTGGGAGCAGGTCTGGAGGGCCAGGTCCCTGGACCTCTCCACCTCCTGTTGGGTGCAATCTGCTAGAAGCCAATTGTCGAGGTAAGGATAAATCCTGACACCTCCCCCCCCCCACGCCTGAGATGGGCCGCCACCACTGTGATGCATTTGGGGAAGACCTGTGGGGCTGATGACAGGCCGAACGGCACGGCTTGGAACTCATACAGGGTCCCTTCGACCCTGAAGGGGAGAAACCGCTGATGGGATGGACAGATTGGACCGTGAAAGAACGCATCCTGTAAATCCAGTGAACAGAACCACATGTTTCACTCCAAGGATGGTATGATCTGGGACACAGTGACCATCCGAAGGTGGTAACCCGAGATATAGATTCGGTCAGCAGATCTAGAATGGGCGCCAGCCCCCCGTCCGCTTGGGCACCAGGAAGTACCTGGAGACAAAGCCTGGGTCTGCTGGAGGATCCGCCACTGGAGCTACTGCCTCCTTGAGGAGCAGCTGAGCAATGTTGTCTCGGAGAGCCGACTGAGAATGGGCGGATGCTCTTTCCTCCCAAGGTGCGCGGGCTCGGCTTGGATGGTACTGCTCTAATTCCAGGGGCAGTCCCAGTCCAACCACCTTGAGAACCCACCTGTCCGTGGTAACAGTGGACCAGGAAGAAAGGAAGTGGTGGAGCCGGCACCCCATGGGAGGACCCAGAGCTGGCATGACGGGAGAGGGGGTGGCAGCCCCCGCCCCATCACTGAGCAGGCTTGGAGGAGGGTCCAGGACCGTAACCTCTGCCTCCTTTATGGGCTTGGTCCGAGGGCGTCAATCTTGAGCCTGCTGTTGCTGTCCTCCTTGGAAGGAGGACTGCTGAGCCGCAGGGGAAGAATGCTGAAAAGGCTTCTATTTCTTCTGCTGGCTCTTGCCTGAAGAGCACTTCGCAGAAGTTGCATCCAAGGTGGCACTAGAATGCTCAATGCGCTGAAGGTGACCAGCCACTCCTGGGCCGAACAAGGTGGTCCCTAGGAAAGGCCCGTCAGCTAGTTTGTGCCGAGTGTCCACCGGGAAGGAGGAGAGTCTCAGCCAAGCCCTGCGACGAGAGGCAACTGCGGCTGCCATCGAATGAGCACAAGAGCCCCAATGTCCAGGGCTGTCTGGAGCTGCTGTTTGGCAACAGCTCCACCTTGGTCCCGGACCTGCTTGACCACGGTCTGCATGTTCGTGGGGAGATGTGGGAGGACTTCATTCAGAGTTACTAGAAGGGTGTGGGAGAAGTGTGCCATGATGACGGCCGAGCTTGCCTGATGAAGGCCCAAGGAAGAAGCCGCATAGACCTTCCTGGCTGAATGGTCCAACAGCTTGGACTCTTTCAGGAGGTCGGTCAGTAACAGTGGAACTGCTAGTACGCCTGAACACAGAGGTGGTCATCAGGCTCTCAGCCGAAGGGTGCTCTGTGAACCCCGCAAGGGACCCAATGGGCACCGCATACTTGTGGGCCATGCAAGCAGACAGAGCTGGACAAGAGGCAGGGCACTGCCAAAGTTCAAGAGCCGGGCCCACTATAGCCTCGGCTGCCAGAAAGGCCTCCGTCGAGGTATCCCCTCTCGAGGACATCCATGAGAGGGTACTCCGCCTTTTTCTGGATAGGCTCCAGGGGCATCCCTGAGGACTCAGAGATGAGGTGGAGAATGCCCTGGAAAGACGAGGGACCTTCCTCCGTCTGTACCCCACCAGCTGATTTGTCATCCCTGGGATGAGAATGCAGGCCAGTGACATCCGAATTTGAGGAATCCGGATATAACGGTCGACTGCCTAGGTCACCTTCGAAATGCCAAGGGTGATCTGGGGTGACCGTGACAAAGACACCGGGGAAGCCCAGAGTCCAGCCGGTCTTTTTTAGAAGGAGCCCCTCCTACAGGCTGCTTAGTCGGTGGTTCCACAATAAATCGATGGAGACACCGGTTTAGGCCGAACCAGAGCTTTTGCTGGCTCCGTAGGCAGGGGAACCGACTTGATCGGCTCCAAAGGAGTCGGCTTCGGCCTAGGAGGCAAAAGCCAGGTAATGGCCAGGGTAGAAACCGGGGTCGGCTTGTGCCCAGTCATAATCAGCTGCTGCCACATCAGGTCCTCACAGTGCAGGAGTTTCTGCCGGAGCCTCTCCTAATCCGAGGAGGATGAGGACGACCGATGGCATCGCTTCTTCTTAAGAGTGTGTATGGCTCTTCCTCGGCCTATCAGTCGAAAGGGTCCAAGACCTCGATCGAGATCGGACAGGCCGACTCGGTCACTCGGGAGACGCTATGGACCAGCGATTTCCCGGGGTGTGGAACCACTTCCTCGATGGGAGTTCCAGCAGGCTGGGTCTCCTTATCGGGGAAATTCAGAATCGGAGTTCGATCGAGGGAAACGTCAACTGGAGTCGGCGATATGGGATCGATCGGGTTGATGACAATTTCAACAGCAACGATCGATGGTTCGGTCGACTGACCAGATGGCAAAGCCGAGAAGCCAGTGACCGAAGAAGCAATCTCGACCGAAGTCGAGACTGCATGTTCCTGGGACAGAGATCTCTCCTGCTCCCCAGAATGTCTCCGTCGAGACGAAGACAATCCCTGATCTTTCTCCCGCTTATGGGATCGAGAGGAGTCCGTGCCCGCAGGCGCTTCTCCCTTGGTCGGGAGAGACTGGCACAACTCTCAGAAGGAACCCGAGAAGGTGGAGCCCAGGTTGAGCAGGATGAAGAAGCTCGGAGTAGTCTCAGCAGCACGGGCCGGTTCCTCCTCGAACACTTGCATACATTCAAATTGCTCGGCAGATCCTGCAGCCGCGGAAACTACCCACCGAGCCTCCTTGGATTTCACTGGAGGGTTCAATTTCTCCAGCCTCCCCAGCTTCAGACGTGACAGACGGTCGTCGAGGACATTAGGATGAGAGGCCAGACACATATCGCATTTCGAGGTGTCATGATCGACACCGAGGCAATAGACACACGCGGTGTGGGGATCGTGTGCAACATTTTCTGGCCGCAAGGGCACCGACGAAATCCGGGGAAGACTCGTCTTCCATAATCGAAGAGTTAAACTCACGGTCGCTGATGTGAACAAGACGAATTTTCGGAATAACCAAAGGTTTTAGAGCCAGGGCCTACAAAATGCGTGAGCAGGAGGGAGGCAACCTGAATCTTCCAGCAGAAAGGAAGATCTGGTGTCATGGGGCGGAGCCAAGGGTTATACCACCCAGGTGGGTGGGAGGAGCAAGCTTGAAGACTTCTGGTGATTCTTAAAGCGGCAAGGTACCTGCCAATAAGTGTGAACGAACAACATATCCACAATCCTAGAACAAATGCTTTTGACCCTGGTCCAGAGCACTGTGTATAAAGCCAGTGTATTCAAGTGGCACAGTGGTGGTGCTATGTGCCTTCCTAAATCCATGCTGTTGCAGGCATTGTAGTTGATATTTCTCGAGGTGTTCCGTAAGCTGATCCGAGACTACGCGTTCCAAGGCTTTTGAGAGGGAAGGAAGAATGGAAATCGGGTGACAGTTACAAGGCTGAGTTCAGTCACCACTCTTGTGGATAGGTGTAACCACTGCAGCTTTCCACAGTGCTGAGAACTGCCCAAGGCAGAGTGATAGGTTCAGCAGTTTAGACAGAGGCAGTAGGACTGTATACAGGTTTTAGATGACGAAGTTTCAGATCAAGTGAGTCACTACTGGATCTAGTTTTGCCTAGCACCCGACCTAAATATTTTTTAGCCTCAGTTAAGGTGACTCTCTTGAAATGAAACGGTGGGGGGCCTTGGGAGGGGCAGGCATTACTGCCCTTTGCTTTGCAGGTTGGTTTATCGAAAAAGTTGTGTGTGTGGGGATGCCTCTATGACGAAAAAGCACCGTTAAGGTATTAGCAATGTGCTTGGAGTCCTGGACGGTCTCGCCCTCAACTTCAATAAAGGCTTTAGATTTGAGGTTCTATGGCCTTTTTCTGGAGCAGTGTTCGAATTTCCTTCAAAAGCAATGGGATGTGCTCTGGAGGGTAATGAGGGCACTGGTGGATGGTCTCGTGGTAATTCCAGAAGTTCCAGAGCATGACTTTGTGCTATTGCTTGCAGGACTCAAAAATCTGATGTCATCATCCTCCACTGGTCCAGGTGGAGGAAGAGGTGACCCCTCCGACATTCACCCCTGGAGGCACTGGTGGCGGGGTTGAAGGAGGAGTCAGGCAGAGCGGCTGCTGCTGTGCTGCCACGTCTAGGGGCATTCGAATGGGCACCTGGAGTAGCTCCTGGGGTAGACAGGACTGCTGCTTCTCTACCCTTACCCTGTTGTCTGGCAGTGGAAGGGTGTCTGTTACTGGCTGGATGAAGAGGCACCCTCTGCTTACTCCTTGGCTAGGTATGATAAAGGGAATGCACCGATTCCAGGGTTCTGCCTGAGGCTTGTATATTAGAGAGGATATCTTGCACATCTGCAGCAAATAATTTGTATCCTCTGAATGGGGCACCGAGAACCGATTGCTGAACTTCATTCACAAAGTCAGCCACCATCAGCCAGGAATACCTCCTGAGGCATATTCCAGAGGCTGCCACCCTGGCAGAAGCATACAAGATATATGTGAAATGTAGGAGGTGTTTGTCTTAGTCTGCCCCTGCTGTTAGAGCCCTCAGCAGCTCTTGCTTAGGTGTACCTTCTGAGAGGGCTTGGGCAGCTGCTTTGTCCTTTCTCCCAAGGGTATTTTGGTATTTAACCATATGAGCCTGGTAGTTTGCAATCCTCAGGCCCAAAGAGGCAGAGGCAAATGTTCTTTTGCCCAGGACACCTAGCTTCCTGGACTTCTTATCAGGAGGAAGAGAACCAAGGTGTTTTGGTGCCTTAGATCTGTCATGGGCAGCATTTATGACCACAGACTCAGACTCAGGTTGACCTGTGAAAAAGGGGTTGCCTGAGGGGGCCAGATATCTGCCAAACCTAGGAAGGCAGACAAGATGCATTATGTTGGGCCCATGCCAGGCAGCAAGGGCGACATGCTCCATGGCAGGTGGAAGGGGAAGAATGATGGGAGGTGGGGGTGAATTCAGGCAATTCTAAGAACTCCACCAAGTTCTTCTTAGTGATGTCCTGTTCCTCCAAATCAAATCCCATGGCGTTCTATAGTTGCTGCATCATGGTGATAAGAGGGATCTTCAGTGGGAGGACTTGGTGTGTATACTACAGAGTCCTCACTCCCTTTGGATACAGTGTAACTGTTCCTATCACAGGAGCTTTCCACATAATTCTCCTCCTCTTCATCCTACATAATAAGGTCAAGACTGTACTCCTGGTCCTCTGTGACACGGTCGATGGGACACAAGGAGAAAGCAGGTGAAGCTGTCGATGCCCGAGATGGGAGCCGGTATGTCGACTTAGTAGGTGTCAATGCTGGGGTTTGTTATGAAGGCCCCATCTAATGTCTACAGTTACAGGAGGAGGAGGAGGAAGAGGTAGCAGGCGTTTAAGTATGTCAATGAAGGACAAGTGTACTGCCTGCACATTGGCGCCTGTGTGGTCGACAGGAATGCCGGATGATGTCGACAACGACACACCAGCCGTACTAGGCCAGGTGGTGCTTGTAGCCTGCCCTCACTTGGGAAGGTCGACGGTCTGGATGGCAGAGGGGTCAACGGCGCTGAGGTGGTCGTACTGGAGTGGAGGGACAACCATGAGTGAACTGTGGAGGCCTAGTGCTTGCTGTGCTCCCTCTCCCAGTGCTTATGTTTATGCTGCCCCAAAGTCTTCCCCCGGGACTTAGAGGGATGAGAACCCAAGTAGTAGGTCGGCAATGCACTGGAGCTCTTCACCTGGATCTCTCTCTCCATTCTTGCTACCTGCTGCTTCACAAAGTGCATCTCTAACGTGTTCTTTCAGCATCACCGGGTACCAGTGTTGAAGTTTCTGTAAATCTGCCTGGCCTTTAAGTTATGGGCCGAGCCGAGGTAGCACACGCAGATGCTGTGTGAGTTGCCAGAGTATATTTTCTCACCACATTCGCAGTATCAAAACAGTTTTTACAGCTTTTTTTTTTTGCTCCCCCTATCTCCAAGCCGGCCTCTCCTTCAAGCCTTCTTATGCCCTTCGCTGCCGCACTGCCTCAATGCAGCCACCCATCACCCCATACTGCAGCCCCCCTTGGTAACCCAGATGTAACCCTTCGCCGGGCATGTCCCTCTCCTCCGAGGGGGAAGGCACTGGTGGGGCATTGAGCGCAATTCTTGGCCCGAGTGCTGCTAGAGTGGTCCGTGCACTGCTCAAGGACTCGCAGGAGCTGGTGACAGTCATCCAGTCGGCCACGGGGCTCTTTTCCCGGTTGCTCCCTGGGGGTGTGGCGTGCCACCTGTGTCAAGCATATACCGACATTCACCACGCTCCATTAGTTTGTGGGACCCCGCATGTTGCCATGCCCCAAGCCTTCGCCAGGGGTCAGCAAGCGCAGGGTTGTTTCTCTTCCCTCCCCCGAGAGAAGGTGAGCAGTCATCCGACGCTCGAGCCCTCTCTCCTCGGCTGGCCCTCCAGTACCCGGGTCCATTCCTGAACCTGGGTCGCTGGCATCACAAGCAGAAATCCAACTGCTGCGCCGATGAGCTGTTTGACAGCTCTTTAGTCAACATACACATTGCCGAAAATCACTTTATAAAAAGTGATGGCTAACTAAGGAGAGAAATGTTTGAAAGTGATCGACTATAACGGCAGTGCTTCAGTGCAGGATCTGATAGCTACGGTCGACAGCGGGAAAAGAACAGAGGGAAGGGGCTGCCCACGTTTATATGGGAAGAACCAACATAGGACGGTGGCGGCCCCTAGTGGACTGCTTGCAAAAACTTTCCATGTAGCCTGGTGCCTGGCAGCTATACGTTCCATAGGTGTGGCCTGATGAAAGAACTATCCTAGAAGAAGATCCTGCATTGCCAGGTACAGTGCCCTGAGCTCTAGGAAATTTGTATTCTCCAGAGTCTCCTGTGTACTCCACATACCACTTACAATGCAGTCCCAGGTGAGTGCCCCAACCCATGAGGGAGGCATCTGTTGAGACTATGACCACAGGTGAGTGCTGAAGGAATGGAACTCCCTCTCTGAGGTTGCATTTTTCCTTCCACTATTCCAGTACCCTTATCAGAGACTTTGTGATTGGCACCAATTTGGAAAGTGTATCCCACCTCTGAGAACAATTTTCCCCTAGGTGTTACTGGACGTCTCTCATTTGGAACCTGGCACCTAGTACCACTGTGATGGATGATGCCATCTGCTCCAGCAAATGCAGAAAATCTCTTGCAGGCCTGGGCTAACCTGCCTTGAAGGATTCTGCAGTTACATTCAAATTTGCTACCCTTGGCTGTGGAAGAAATGCCTTCCCTTGCAGGGTACCCAGCGCTGCACCTATAAATTCCCAAACCTAAACTGGGTTCGTTTGTGATTTCTGAATATTTATGAGGAAGCCCAGGTCCTCTAGAGTGCCTTGTGCCAAAAGTAGGGAGGAACTGACCTTATGGTGTGATTTTCCCGAGACTAGCCAGTTGAACAGACAGGGAAAAATCACAAACCCCAATCTCCTCAAATGTGCTGCCACAATGGCTAGGCACTTTGTGAGCACTCTTGGTGCGGAGGCTAGACTGAAGGGAAGAGCTATGAACTGGCAGCGACAAGTCCCCAACTTGAATCTGAGGTACCTTCTGTGGCAGGGCCCGACTGGTATGTGAAAGTAGGTGTCTTTCAGATACAGTGATCCAGCCCATCTCGTTCTTGCAGAGATAGAATCACTGAGCCCAGTTTTACCAGCCAGAATTTGTCAAGTGTTTGTTCAGATATCTCAAGTCTAAAATGGGTAGTAACTCCTCATTTATTTTGTACGTCAGGAAGTATCCTGAGTAAGCCCCTTTCCCCATTGTTAGAGAGGTACTTTTTCTACTGCATTTGAGTGCAGTAATTTCTTTTAGCTCCATCTCCATCATGACTCTTTCGGTTGGGGTGTGAGGGTTCAAACCTTTGCGGTTCTGCAGTTTTGGACATTTTCTGAACTGCCGGCACAAACCCTGACTCACTATTTCCAGGACCCACTTGTCTGTATTTTTGTCCATTCCTGAAAACAGGGAGCCAGCCTTCCCTCCACTGGCAATGGATGGGTGGCTTGTGTAGATTTGTCAGGGGTTTTGTGTAGCCCGAGCCTTGGGGACCAGTTGTGCAGCTACAGGGCTGGTGCCACTTCTAACACTACCTCTGAAATAACCCCTCTGTGGAGGGTAGTCATAGGAGACGTAAGAATGGGGAAACATAGAAACATAGAATTTGACGGCAGATAAGGACCGCTTGGCCCACCCAGTCTGCCCATTTCCCTACCTACTGGATAAGCTGCAGATCCTAGTTAACCAGCAGCCTACTTCTTCCTACCCCCACCCCCTAGAATTAAAAAATCTGTAAAAATTAAAATGAGGGGAAGGAGGGAGGGAAAAATATGACCTACTGAAGGAACCTCTCTCGAAGATCTACTGTTACAGTAAGTTCCTAGGTAACTGTACTATCTTACTTCGAGAGGGTTCCTTCAGTAGGTCATCACAAATAGGACAGAGTCCCAAGCAGTCCCTCTAAGGAGAGAGGACAGAAACTAGGAGGGGCAAAACAAATCCACGGAAAAGACTGAGGTCCAAAAGGACCCAGCCTAGGACAACAGACCCTGCAGGACAGCTAGGCCAAAGTCAGCCTCCGCCTAGAAACAATGTCCAAACTATAATGCTTGGTAAAGGTATGGACAGAACTCCAAGTAGCGGCAGCACAAATATCAGCTGCAGAAACATTATGAAGGAAGGCTGCAGAAGTGCTATGTCCCTAGTAGAATGACCCAGATAACACCCAGGAGGGGTTTGCTTACTTCTGGCAACAGTATCTCGATGCAGTTGCCCAACCATTTGGAAAAGCCCTGCTTGGAAACTGGTTTGCCTCGAGCTCAAGGTGCGAAGGAGAAACAATTGGTCGCAAGAGCTAAAGTCCTTGGTTTGGTGTGTGTAACGCTGGAGAATCCGGTGCACATCCATCGTATGGAGGAGTGCCTCACCCCTGTTAGCGTGAGCTGGATAATATACTGTAAGTTCTAGTGACTGGTTCAGAGTAGCTTCTGACACCACCTTTAGAAGGAACCTCGGATGGGTTCTGAGAACCACCCTGTCCCGGTGAAAAATAAGGTAAGGCTCCTTACATACCAACGTGTGAAGCTCCGAAATTCTTCGAGCCGAAGTGATGGCAACCAGAAACAACACCTTCCAAGATAGAAAGCGTAGGGTCACAGCTCATTGCTGGTTCGAAGGAGGCAAGGTGAGCTTTTCCAGGATGAAATTCAGGTCCCATGGTGGTGTTGGGCTGCGGATCGGGGGTTTCAGATGGAGAATCCCTTTCAAAAAGGTCTTTGAGATATTCAACTGAGCCACGGGTTTACCATCCACCAGCTCATGGTACGCAGAGATAACCAAGAGGTGCACTTTCACAGAGGAATAGGCTAGATCTGAGTCCGATAAGTGAAGGAGGTATTCCATGACTTGTGGGGCTAAGCAAGAAAAAGGGTTCCAGCCCTTCATGGTCATCCAAATGGAAAACCGCTCCACTTCAATGCATAAGTGGAATGGGTAGAAGGTTTTCTGGCTTCAACAAAGACCTGTGCCACTCGAGAGGATACCCCAAAGCGAGAGATGGCTACATCTGCAGGAGCCATGCATGCAGATGCAGGGTCCTGAGCCCAGGATGAACCAGACGACCTTGATCCTGAGTAAGGAGGTAGTATGTCAATGGAAGTGGAACTGGTGGTTCCCTGATAGCTGCTGAAGCAGCGGAACCAAATCTGTCTCGCCAAAGAGGAGCGATGAGAATCATCTTGGCCTTCTCCATCTGTAGTTTGAGGACGCACCCTCAGCAGAATGGGAAATGGAGGGAAGGCGATAAAAATTTCCTGTCCAGGATAGAGACAATGCGTCGCCCAGAATGCACCGCTCTGAACGAGCGAGCAAAACTTGGGAAATTTTGCGCTGACTTGAGAGGCCAATAGGTTGAGTTCCGCCACCCGCAATTTTGGAAGATGGATTCCGCCACTCCTGATGAAGTTCCCACCGTGAGCGAGGTCCATGATCTGCTGAGACTGTCCGCCAGGAGGTTTAGAACCCCTGCACGTGCACGGCCACTAGGGACAAGTGGTTCAGGACTGCCCAGTTCCACACCCTGCTCACTCCCTGCAAAGAGGGTACAACCGCGTTCCTCCTTGTTTGTTTATGTACCAAACCACCAACATACAGGTATTGTCAGTTTGGATCAGCAGTGTTCCCTCGGGCAGCAGGGGTTGAAAGGAAAGGCCTGTAAGGCATACAGGACTGCCTTGAGCTCTACAACACTGATGGGAAGAGAAAGCTCCAAGCCAGACCAAAGTCCCTGGGCTTGGTGTTCCCCCAGATGCGCACCCCACCCCACGTTCAAGGCATCCGTGGTGAGTGTGGCTACGGGTGCTGGTCTTCGAAATGGGAGACCCAAAGAAAGATTGTGTGGAGTCATCCACCATAGAAGATCCTTCCGGACTGCTGAGGAGATGAGGACCGGATGGTCCAGATCGCCCAAAAGCTGGTCCCACTGCACCCTCAGGGACCACTGAGTGATCCTCATGTGGAGCCTGGCTAGGGGAACGGTACAAATGGAAGCTGCCATAAGGCCTAACAGGCGAAGGACTTCCCTGGCCGGGATGGTCCGGCAAGGCACCACCTTGGCGGCCTGGTGGACCAGAGTCTCCACTCTGTCCAGGGGAAGGAAAGCTCTGCACTGGACCGTGTCGAGGACCGCCCCAATAAACTGTAGTCTCTGGGTGGGGATGAAGTACGATTTGGGCATGTTGACAGTGATCCCAAGTCAATTGAACAGGTCCAGGGTAAACGACAGAACCCTCAATAACGCATCCCTGGAAGAGCCCGCCAGTAGTCAATCGTCCAGGTAGGGAAACGCTGCAATGCCCCTGCAGCATAATAACGCTGTAACCACCGCTAGGCACTTGGTAAAAACCCGAGGTGCCGAAGATAGGCCAAAGGGGAGTGCCCGGAACTGGAAGTGCTCCCCCCGGAACAGGAAACATAGGAATCGAAAGTGGTTTATTTATTTCAATCTAGGATTACAATACCTTTGAGGTTCCACGTCAGCGTGCGTCTGCAACAGTCATTTTTAGTTACAAACATAACGTCACTGACTTACAGACATGTAATAAGCAGTACAAAGACTTGAGCTATGAGCAAGACAAGGGAGGAGGGGGGGTCGATGGGGGAGAAGTGAGGGTAGGAGATCGAGGGGGTAGGGAGGCAGGGGTAAGGGGGAGCACGGAGGTGGGTGGGGACAGGGGCAGGGGCCGGAGTGGAGATGCAGGGGAGGTGGGCGAGGTGGGAGACACTGCAGCCAGGGGCCTTGTCGAGGGAATATGCCTGGTAAGGTGTTAGGGGTGCAAAGACTTATTATAAGTGCTGGGTGCTGGGGCAATGTGCAGCTGGAACGTGGAAATGTTAAGATGGGCAACTGTGAGGATACAAGGCAGTGAGAAGCGCAGCTTGGACTTGAAAAGGCCGAGTGTTGGAGCGGTCACTATGTCGTTGCCAAGAGAGTTGAGCCAGTTGGATGCCCGACAGGCAAATGATCTTTGTCCTTGGGTCGTGGGATATGCAGTAGATGGGAATTGGATCTCTTTGTAGTGACATTCCTATGTCTAGGCTTAAGGAGAGCACAGACACCAGGTGGGGCAAGTCTCATTATGATTTTCTTAGCCGTGATGCAGGTTTGGTATTTTATGCGTTTGTCGAGTTGAAGCCATCCAGATTGGGAATAAAGGTCACAAGTGTGGGTATGGCGATGTGAGTCAGTGATGAGACGACAGCGTCCTCTACCTCCAACTCCCCTTCAACAAGTCCTATAGGAAGCTGAGGCCTTTTCCTTCTCAATGTTGATCATGTAGGTGGCCTTGTATTCATCCACCTTCTTCATGTAAGCCTCTGTGCTGTCACCAAATAGTGAATTTCCCTCACAGGGAAAATCCATTGCATTTGTTCGAGTGTCTTGGGATAGGTTCATAGTTCTAAGCCAAGCAAACCTTCTTAATGACAATGCATGGATAAGATACATTAAGAAAAATAGAATAGTCTCTAGAATTAAGGTTTGTTTTTATTCAAAAGGTATATAGACGACTTTAAATTCATCAACTCACTTGGACTCAGAAAGAACAGTTATGCAAGAAAGTACAGTTACGTAAGAACTTACCGTAACAGTAGATCTTCGAGAGAGGCTCTTGCAGTAGGTAATTACATATAGGACTGACGCCGGCCGGCGGCAGGACCCCATGGAAAATTCTAGCTAGCAGCTCCGGCGAGGGACCGCCTCATCGCCAGGTGTGACCGCGCTATACGACGCCGGTATAAAGGGGAGTCCCGATGCCCGCTTCCAGTTCTTTTCCTCACCATAGGACCGAAGGCCCGGACGAGAGAGAAGCAGATATTTCCTCAATGGAAAAGGAGCTGAAAAAGCCTAGGGGATGGAGGCTGGAAGATATTTACTGCAAGAGCTTCTCCGAAGATCTACTGTTACGGGTAAGTTCTTACGTAACTGTACTATCTTACTTTGAGAGGGTCTGCAGTAGGTAATTACATATAGGACAGAATCCAAGCTGTTCAGAACAAATGAAAGGCACGGAGGAGGAACTACTCCAAAAGTAGCAAATAATCTAGCAGGTCTCAAGAAAGGAGGCCTTGCAAGATAGTTAACCAAGCCTGCTCTACGGCGTAGAGGCAATGTCCAAACTGTAATGTTTAGTAAAGGTATGGACTGAAGTCCAAGTGGTGGCAGCACAGATGTTCTGCCGTAGACACGCTCTTGAGACAAGCGTCGCAGAGGCTGCAACTCCAGAAAGTGGAGCATCTCTGACTTGACCCGGAGGGTTTTGTTGTACTTGTCATAACAAAAGTGATGCAATGGGCCAACCATTTTGATAGGCATTGCTTAGAGACAGCATTGTCTTCTCTTTGTGAGCTTAAAGAGACGTAACAACTGATCAGTCTTTCTGAGATCCTGCTCCATCTGGTGTAGTATCTCAGAATCCTGTGAACAACTATGGTATGGAGCAGGTATTTTCCTTGACTGGAGTACTCATGTAAAAAGCAGGTAATTCAACAGACTGATTTATGTAGATTCCGCTACCACTGGGAGAAACTTAGGATTCGTGCGAAGAGCTACTCGTTCTTTGTGAAAAATCAGATAAGGGATTTTGCACATCAGGGCTTGGAGTTCGGAAATTCTGCAGGCAGAAGTAATGGCTACCAAGAAGAGCGTCTTCCACGATAAAAACTTCAAGTCTGCGGAAGCCGCAGGGTCAAAGGGAGGAAGGGTAAGTTTCTCGAGGACAAAGTTAAGTCCCAAGGGGGAGCTGGAATCCGGACAGGAGGCCTGAGATGAAGGACCCCTCTGAGGAAAGTTTTGGATACCTCCAGCTGGGCAAATGCCTTATCAGTGAAAGGGACATGGTAGGCTGAAATAGCCGCCATATGGACTTTAAAAGAAGAGTGACTGAGACCCAGGTCGAAAAGATGACACATGTACTCAAGAAGAATGGTCACAGGACAGGAAAAGGGCTCCACGTTCCTGGACGCAGCCCAGATGGAAAATCTTTTCCATTTCATGGCATAGGTGGACATAGTGGAGGGTTTTCTAGCCTCCACCAGAATCTCGGCCACCTTAGGAGAAACGCCAAAACGAGATTGAGCTAGGTCTGCAGGAGCCATGCATGAAGTTGAAGGGACTTGAGTCCCGGATGGACCAGGGTCCCCGATCCTGGGTCAGCAATCCTGGAGATAAAGGAAGAGAAAGAAGAGGAACCTCTGAGTATTGTTGTAGAAGAGAGAACCAGATTTGCCTGGGCCAGAAAGGAGCGATAAGAATCATTCTCGCTCCTTCCAAAGCCAGCTTCTGCAGCACACAAGTGACCAGAGGAATTGGGGGAAAAGCATACACAAAGCTGTCCTTCCAGCTTAGAGATAGAGCATCGCTCCAGAAAGCGCCTCCTCTGGAGCGAGCGAGCAAAAGATTGGAAGCTTTGCGTTTTGGGAGGAGGCGAACAGGTCTAACTGAGGAGTCCCCCAAATCTGGAAGATGCTTTTTAGAACTTTTTCGTCCAGTTCCCACTCGTGTGTAAGGCCGACGTGCGACTTAGTCTGTCTGCCAGGACATTGTCGACTCCCGGAACATGGATCGCCGTGAGGTGAAGGTTGTGAAGCATTGCCCATTCCCAAACTCTCATCGCTTCCCTGCACAGCGGGTAGGACCGAGTCCCTCCCTGCTTGTTGATGTACCACACCACACACATGCTGTCCGTTTGGACAGCTAGGTGACCGGGAAGGATGAATTGGTGAAGGGCCTGGAGAGCATACAGCACTGCTCGAAGCTCAAGCACGTTGATGTGGAGAACTATCTCCAAGTTTGACCATAGGCCCTGGGTTTGGTGAGGACCCAGATGGACTCCCCAACCTTCGCCTGAAGCATCCGTGGTCAGAGTCAGATCGGGGGGAAGATGAAAAAAGGGGACCCCCCGGGAAAGGTTCTCTCGAACCATCCACCATTGCAAGTCTCTTACCATCAGCGAGGAGATCGGAACGAGCTGATCTAGGTCGTCTACCCGTTGATCCCACAGAGATCGGAGAGTCCACTGAGAGATTCTTATGTGGAGGCGCGCGTGCGGTACCGCCGGATGGCCGCCGCTATAAGCCCCAGTAGACGGAGCACTGACCTCGCCGGAACCCTCCTGTTTTCCGATAGGAGGGAAATCTGGGACTGAAGGGAGGCACCCCTGTCCGGAGGCAGGAAGGCCCTGCACATTGTCGTGTCGAGGATTGCCCCGATGAACAGAAGCCTCTGTGAAGGATCCAGGTGCGACTTGGAATGGTTGATGGTAATACCCAGACCAGTGAAAACCTGCTGGGTGAGGGAGAGAAAATGCAGGAGTTCCTCCCTGGACGGGGCTGCCAGGAGGTAGGGAAAAACCTGAGCTCCCATAGTACGCAGGTGGGCCACTACCACTGCCAGGCATTTAGTAAAGACCTCGGGAGCCGAGGAAAGACCAAAAGGGAGCGCTGAATTGTAGTGGTCCCCTGGAACCAAATCTGAGGTATCGGTGCTAAGGGCGAATGGGGATGTGCTAGTACGCATCCTGCATATCCAGTGCACAAAGCCACTGGCCCGGCCGGAGCAAGGGCAAGAGGGTTTAAAGGGAGAGCATCCTGGACCCTCTTGTATTCCACATATAGGTTCAGGGAGCCGAGATCGAGAATGTGTCTGAGATCTCCCATCTTTGGTACGAGGATGAAATGGGAATAGTAACCCGTCCCGTGGAGGTGAGGGGGAACGGGCTCTATAGCCTGCTTCACAAGGAGAGCAGAGATTTCTTCCCTGACCAAAGGAAGATGGTCCCTTGAGTAAGAGGAGTTCAGAGGGGGGTGACGTGGAGGTTTCTGCAGAAACTCTATGGAGTGCCCCTCTGCTATGATCTGAAGCACCCATGAATCCGATATTATCCGCTCCCAACCCGGAAGGTGAAGGGAGAACCTCCCTCCTAACGGTTCCTCCGGAGCATCCGGAGGCAGTGGGAGAGGGAAGGAGTCAGGTGGTGTGAGGCAGCGCCGCAGCTGGGGCACCCGTTGCTTTTTTGGGTGGCGGGGACCTGGCAGCTGTGGGGGCCCAACGTTTAGTGGCCCGCCTTCCCTGAGGTTTCGCTTGAGGGACGGCGCTGTGGGGGATGGGGACGGTACATTGAATCAACAGATTTAAGGGCCGTCCCCTTCTCCTGCAAGTCAGTGATGATGTCCTTGACATCACAGCCGAAAAGCACGGAACCCCTGAAACGTGCTTCTTGAATTGCTGACTGCACCTCCGGGACCAGACCTGACACACAGAGCCATGCGTGACGCCGAAGACTTACGGTGAACTCAGAGCTCCGCCCTGCAGTGTCCACTGCGTCGTAGGTCGTCCTCAGAACGTGACGACTGGCCAAACAAGCAGAACGGACCAGGTCGGCTAACTCCTGCTTGACTTGAGAGTCAGGCATGGAGTCAATCTTAGATACCGCCTGGGTAAGGACAGCCTTCTGGTAATCCCCCATATGTGCTACATAATTCGGGGCCCTAATCCCCAGTGTGGAAGAAGCGTAGATCTTCCTTCCATACTGATCCAGAAGGCGAGATTCCTTATCCAGGGGGAGACGAGCTCAAGTGTTTCGGGTGTGCTGACCGGCCGTGAGCGGCGCTAATCACAACCGAGTCTGCACGGTGGTGAGAGTCTAAGAAGTCTACACCCTCCGGAGCCTGGTATAGCCTGTTCAACTTCCTAGGAAGTGGGGCTAACGCTGACGGTTGCTTCCAAATAGTGGAAACAAGGTGGGCGTGAGGCTCGATCCAGGGTGGCACTAGGGTAGGAGCCGTAAGGGGCAAGTCCAGATGTTCGGCGAGTTTAACCCGTTGAGGATCTGGCTCTAAGGAATGTCACTGATGGACTTCCTGGATCTTTCTGAGCAACTCCGGGAAGGAAGGATCCTCCGGAGGAGACTTCGGAGGAGTCCTCGGCCGGGGCTTGGACGGAGAGCGCGGCTCGTCGTCTTTCTCGGAACACCCATCAGAGGCCTCCGAGGAGTCCGAGAGAGAAGAAGAAGAGGAATTTGAAGCAGAGTAAGACTCCCTAGCTCGTCTAGGGGGAGGAACGGGTTCCTTAGGGGGAATCCCAGGACGCGTGTCCTGCCCCTCTCTGGATCCCGAGGGCAAAGCCCGGGAATCCGGAGGTGGAGAGGGAGTATGCCGTCTGGGGCGTACGGGAGCCGGAGGTGGCACTGTCGCCATAAGACGGCTCTCGACTTCCTTGGTGAGCTGAGCCTTGGCCTCAGCCCACCAGGAGGCAAGAGTCTCCTGGAGATCCACCGGCGCCCTAAGGGGCGGTGGAGGAGGAGGAGGGGGATAGTTGTACGGATGAAATCCGTTGGGAGAGTATCCATAACCCGGCTGCGGGAATACCGGAGCCGGGTACTGCGGCCCAGGATACTGAGGACCTAGGAAAACCGGCGTCGGATAGGATGGCGGATACCCAGGCACTGAAGGAGCTGCCGGAGCAGACGGCCCAGCCGGGTACTCCACGGGCAGATCAGCTGGGATAGGCCCGTGGGGTGGAGGGCCTGAAGGAAGAGGAATATCCCTCACCGGCGTTGGAGGGGCCGGTGTCGGAGCCGGCGTCGGAGAACCCGGGGCCGGCGTCAGGGAAGCCAGTGTCAGATCCGGCTCTGAAGGAAGAGGATCAGACAGTAGCCCAGGATCCCGAGCCTCGTCCAGGGATGGAGGGGAAAAATCCCCGGGGTCGGGCAGGGGGGACTTGGGCTCCCCTGACGGCAGCGAAGGCTGCAGGGAACCTGGTACGACAGACGAAGCAGGGTCTGCCATAGGCTCTGAGGCCCGGTGCACGTCGGAGGGGCTGACGTGTGGCTTAGGGGCCGTATCCTGGCGGACGCCAGAGTCCGTCATCGGAGACGGGCCGAGGGTGGGAAGAGGCCCGGTCCGAGGGGGACACTGCCGTGCGCCGCCCCGAAGGGTCGAGCGTCGTAGCAGCCTTCTCCCGGCGGACGTCGGAGGAGCCGACATCCGGCTTATGGGAGGCGCCCACACCAGTAGGCCGCAAGCCTTCGGCGGTACTGGGGGCCTGAAGCCTCCTTTTGCCCGGAGGCACCCGGCGGTATAGAGTGCAAACCCGACGGGCGGGCCGACGCCTCCTCCAAAGCCTTGGAGGCTGCAGTCGGGCGATCCCCCGGAGGAGATGTTACCTTGCCCGCGACTCCGGCCGGAGTCACGGAGGAGGAGGCCTTCTCCCGGTGCCTTTCCTTGTCCCGCTTCTTGTGCCCTTCAGGGGAGCTCGACGCCTGCCGAAGTTTCTTCAACTCCTTCTCCATCGCGGACATCTTTTTCTTGAGGAGATGGGCTTCCAGAGACTGCTGGCGTCTGTGGGTGGCCGCGTTGAAACGTAGGCAGTGCGGACACTTGTCGACTGCGTGGTCGGGGCCTAAACAGAAAAGGCAGAGGGAGTGACCATCTTTGTAAGGCAGTTGGGCGCCGCACGAGTCGCACTTATTTTTTGAAGGGGACAACATATACCAATGATAGAAAATATAAAATACAATACTGAAAACTTTTCGGAAAAAACGACGAACTAACAGGACTGAGCGATAAGAACTTAACCGCGAGGCGCTGCACGAGCTGACGGCGGGAAAGAACTGGAAGGCGGGCGTCCGGGACCTCCCCTTTATACCGATGTCGTATGATGCCGGTCACCTGACTTGGGGGCGGTCCCTTGCCAGGGACTGCTAGCTAGAGATTTTTCCGTGGGGTCCTGCCGCCGGCCAGCGTCAGTCCTATATGTAGTTAACTACTGTAAGAGCCCTCTCCAAGTAAGATCTTCCTATAAAGGCGTGAGCAGCCCTGCTCCCTCCTCAGTTCTTTCCCCCGGAGACTAAGGAAACAAACTCATGCCATGGGGGACCGAGAAAAGAGAGGGAGAGATGCCCATGCCTAAATAAAAGGCAGAATACATCATGCAGCCAGTCTAAGCAGAGGACCCCAAGACGAGTGATAGTGGTAGGGAAGGCACACCTGATGACTGAAATACCCTCAAAGATCTACTGTTATGGCAAGTTCTTATATTCCCAATACTGACACTGTAGTGCAGCATGAGGGGGGTGCTACACTCCTGAGGTGCCATCTTTTGGATGAGACGTTAAACTGAGGCCCCATCTGCCTGTTCCGGTGGTAATTCAGGTGGATGTTAAAGATCCCACGGCACTTCTCGAAAAAGAGTAGGGGAATTTTTTAATTGGACAATAAAACATACAGGAGAATGAATCGCCACAATAACCAAATGAACCAGACCATTGAGTATGGAAAAATAAGAGAATTATAAGTTCAGAGAAAAAAAAAATTAAAAATCCCTACCCCCACCCCCAGTCATGCCCGTCCGCGACATGCACACAGTTAGCCCTACACAGCCCCAAAAATCACACAAAGAAAAGAAAGATGCCATTCTGGCGTCCCCAAGGGCTCAATACTGGGCCCTCTACTTTTCAGTCTTTTCCTAAACTCTCTCCCACA
Organism: Neoceratodus forsteri; assembly: GCA_016271365.2. Classification (NCBI taxonomy): domain Eukaryota; kingdom Metazoa; phylum Chordata; order Ceratodontiformes; family Ceratodontidae; genus Neoceratodus; species Neoceratodus forsteri. The sequence continues at coordinate 662,506,487 of CM028136.1, forward strand.
ATCCTGCCCGAAACAAATTATCCTCTGATTATGATGCCACATAAAGACCCAGAACCATTAACTCACAACCTTCAACTTGCATTCTCCTCCGTTGAAAACTGGTTCTCTTCACATAAGCTGGTTCTAAACCACAAAAAGACTGAATCAATACTCTTCTGCAGCTCGCAAAACAAACACAGGCGATACCCCTTAGATATAAAAACAAGTGCTGGTCATACCCTTGAACAAGTGTCATCTTTTAAATACCTTGGAATCACTCTTGACCATGGTCTGTCATATGGGACCCACATCGATAACGTCGCCAGAGTTCTCTACCGCAACAAGCAACACCTCACCCAGGCAGCATTAAAGATGGCCACCCAGAGCTCTGTTGTCTCCGCTGTAGACTATGGCCTCATAGCCTATGGCTCTGCCACTACTACCGCCCTTAGGCGCATAACGACCTCCCTAAACAAGGCCTGCAGACTGCTCACTGGAGCCCGCCGACTCACACATACATGTGAACTCTACACCCAATCAGGATGGCTTCAACTCGAAAATCGAATTAAGTACCTAACCTGTCTGATGGCGAAAAAAAATATCTTGGGCATTACCCCACCTAGTGTCCAAGTCCTCCAGAGCCCAATCTTTAATCTACGTAAAACCAGAGGGTCTGAACAACAGCTCCTACAAGTTCCTCGATGCCGCACATCACTGGGTCAAAGATCCTTTGCACACCGTGCTCCCACCTGGATGAATGCCCTCAGCACTCATATCACTTCCACCTCTTCACTGGGCATTTTCAAATCAAGACTACACCTTCATCTCACTACCTCCAGTTCCTGTGACTGCCTCTCCTAACTTCCTTCTTCCCCTGTGGCCCACGTCCCCTCTCCTTTGCTCTTTGACAATGCCATGAATCTGCTCTAGCTTCTCTTCGACTGCTGCCCCCCCTCCCCAACCCCTCCTTCCCAATACTCCTTATAGATCTCTGAACTTATCCAAACCTATGTGCTTCCTTACTTTATTTCAGCGATGCAACATCTGAACCAATGAGTATTGATATTTAATCTATGTTTTTAATCTTGTTTTCTTTTGCCTATGTATAGACCAATGTAGCTTAGCCTAAAATGTTTGTACTCTCTTGACGTGGAACCTTTGTAGAACAGCCTTCGCTCAAAGGTATTTGTAATCCTAGATTTCAATAAATAAATAAAGAAAAGAAAATCCAGAAGAATCCTGTTACAAAAGAGAGACAGCCCCCCATCCCACCCAGCTGCTACTTAATGAAAAGTCGATGCAGAGAAAAATAACCACCTCCCCCATTCAGGGAGGCTCAAAATGAGCCCGCACATGTTTCCACATCAAAGGGCACCCCCCACCCTTCCCCAAGGAGCAATGAGACAGATACAAGAAATGCAATTCACGTTCCATCATTTGGAACACAGCATCTGGGGACAGATACAGGGCATGTAAAAGTAAAACACAGCAGGCATGCCATAGAAAATATTAAGACAGAGTAACAATGAGCCTCCCAAAGGAGTCTCCAGACGCCCCAGTGGAAGGGATGAGACCCAAAATGACGTCCTCGTAAGACAGGGACAGACAACCCGGATCCCCCCCCCAATGCCTAGACATAAGGTCCCAGAATGCTCCGGCAAACGGGCAGTCCAGTAAAAAATGGGTCATGGTTTCCAAGACTAGGTTACACCCCTCCCGTGGACAGTAACATTCAGCCAGAACCTGGTGTTTGGCATTAGCCTTCACACTCAATCAACCATGACTGCTTAGCCAAAGGACAGCCCTCATCCTGGGAGGGATGAGCGAATCAACCAAGTTAGCATGCAGAAGAGCTACCCGCTCCTGTGAAATACCAGGGTACCCATGAGGTTTCAAAAAACAGAGCCAAAATATCCTGATACAATAGTCGGGGGAAAGACAACTGAGGGAGGGCATATGCCCTCCTCCATCTCTGTAATTTTTCCAACATCGTACGAACATAGAAATCGGCCCCTCTAGATAATATAGAAGAAAAATTTGGTCTAGTCCATTGTTGCAGAATGGGACTGAACCAAACTGCCATCCAGGGTTTCCAACACCTATCCACCTCGTCAAGAAATAATCCAAAATTCCATTTAACAAAATAACAAGTCAACTTAACCACAGGATTAAACATGTTCAAATCCCCCTCCCTAATGAGGGGGTACAGGACATCTCACCGGATGGGGTTCAGCCTACTTCCCCAAATCATTTAAAAAAATATACTATAAATATGAGTTTCCATATCCCTGGGAATCAAATAAACCTGCCCCAAATGAAGAAAAAGGGGAAGTAAAAAAATGCCGAACAGCCGCCACCTGTTTTCGTTTGGATTGCTTCCAGGACTTCCAATGGGAGACCCAGGCAGTGCAATAGGTCAATTTCAAGTCCCAACTGTAAGCAGCCATATCCCCAATCCCAAAATAAACCCCCAGGACGTTAACGGGCCAGAGCGTCAAAAGAATTCCTCCTATTGAGCCTCCCCCTGCGATCTGTGGCCCAAGCGCAATCACAGCGCACTTCGGCACATTCAAAGACACACTGGAAATGGGACCGTAGGAGCAAAAAATGCCAAAGGCAATGCACCCAGAAGCCTTATCCTGAACCAGAAGGGTAACGTCACCTGCGTAGCCTATGCCCTTCATGGTCCCAGTAGATGAGGAGGTACCGATACCCCTAATCTGAAGATGTAGCAATATACGTCTAAGGATAGGATCCAAACAAAACGTATACAGGAGGGGGCTCATAGGACACCCCTGTCGGACCCCCACCTTTAATGAAAAATGAGTACCCAAATGTCAGTTCATTAGAGGTATCAAAGTGGCAGAGTCATAAATTAAATGAAGACAATCACAAAACCTGTCTGGGATGCCATAGTGCGGGAGAACAGCATACAGATAAAGGTGCAACACCCTACTGAATGCCTTCTCCTGGTCAAGCATTAAAAGAAATCCACCCCATCCCGTCTGACACCCAGTCCGAAACAGCTTCCTGACGAGAATCAAGTTATCGAGCATGTGTCTGGCAGGGACGGCACACGTCTGTACTGGAGAGATCATAAACTGAGCCACCGCAGCCAGGCGAATATTTAAAATCATCATCATCAGAAGCTTGAGATCAGTGTTTAAAAGGCACAACGGTCTCCAGTTACTACACTCAAATGGAGAGCCTTTCTTAAATAAGACTTGGAGAGTGTCCAACATAGTCTCAGGGAGAATCCCTTTCTTCAAAATCCAATTGAAAAGAACAGTTAAAACTTCCCCCATACGAATCTGGAACACCCAATAAAATTCCAAAGGCAACCCATCCAAACCCGGAACCCATTTAGAATGTAGCTGGCCCATTCCACCTCCATAGTAATGTCCCCCGTGAGTCAGACACGCATGGCCTCAGGAATATTAGGGATCACAACATGAGCTAGCAGAGCATCCGGTGTTCCAACCTCCAGGGAGTGCCGGAACATACGTTGCAAGTACTCCTGGACCTCCTGTAACACTAAATCCCGGTGTGCAACAATGTGCCCCAAAGCGGTGCAAACCCCAGTAAGTACTCTGTGTGTCACTCAATGCCGACAACTATCAAAAGGGTCTAGCAACCCAGTCGTCCCCCTTGTGCCTGAATGATGTTCCATAAACAAAGACTTACTTCTATCATACTGGATAGCCCTCATGCGAGTAGCAACCAGTGTGATTTGTGCCCCAAAAAAAAAAAAAAAAAAAAAAAAAAAAAATCGCCCCCACCAGTATTGTACCGCAAAGAAAAAAGGCACATATACTGATGTCTCATCCCCAAGTATTCAAGATACTGTGACCTCGTAACAGCCCTGGTAAGGCGGAGACACAACAGCTTAAGTTCCGCTTTAGTATCCACCCACCAACGCCCCAGATCTATATATATACACAGGCCAAAGATTGGCGGGCTCTGAGGGATTCCTCTATCACTCATCCCTCATACTGTCACCGTAAGATCACATGGTTACGTTTCCAATAACCCTTGTCGGGGTCGAAACAAGGAGTAAGACCAAAAGAGCCACCAAGCAGGAGGTGATCAGATACCTCAATCGGAGTCAACGGCATACAACTGGGGACCAAGAAATGGGAGATAGAGAAAATCTATGCGTGAGACACGAGCTGCGGGTGATAAGTGCTTCCCTCCCAAGGGGTGTTCCACTCAATAAGCATCCACCATAGAAGCACCTCGCATGACCTCACAGACAGCGGAGGTACCACAATTAAGTTTTTGTAGTGTGTCCACCTCGACCACAATTAAAATCCCCTCACAGACCACTTGCCTGCAAGTGTGCAAATAAGGGCGAATAGAGTGAAGAAGATCCCCCGTCTTTCTTGCCCTGCTAGTAATGTGCAGTACAGGTCAGATAGATTGCCTGCCACAGTAACAGGGTAAAGGTAGTGTAGGCCTTTTTGCCATAAGGTCTACCTTTCTGAAATCCTTATCAGGGGGGTGCAACTGCAAGATTATCTTTCTCAAATGTAGCTGAGTGTAGCATTCCTCAGATCAGGGAGGGTATAAATTAATTCAGAACCCTCCCTGGTTACCATATACTGCATATTTTTTTCCACATTCTAGTCAATGGCTGCAGTGGAAGCAGGCACTGCAAGAATTTTCTTAGTTGGGACAGACGCTCTTTTTAATGAGATCAGGCCCAACATGCTCATAAACTCACTCTTCTCCACATCCACTTCGGTTTCAGTGGATGTTAGATTCAGCATACCCGCTACCTGATTCATAAATGTAGTGTAAGAGGAACAGTCTTCATAACCCTTGGTAGGGAACCAGGGTAGGACAGTTTAGTTTGTTAGCTGGTGGTCAGTTTGGCCACTACCTTTCAACATCTGGTAGCCAACTCAATATTGGTAGTGGCAATCATTTCTAAAGGCTCAAATATTACATTGTGGACAGGTAGTCAGCTGGCCAGTAACTTTCAAAATCAGATAGCCAAACCATTTTTTTTTTGTGATCACTGGCTATCTGATTTGTGCCACCATGTAAGGAACCAAGGTCTTCATCAGTGTGCTCCTTTTGGGATATCATTTCCTCCTCCTACTCCACAAAATCCTGTTCAGAATATGAATTTTGGTGGTGGTTGGGGGGTACCAGCTGGGGGTCCAACTCTACCATTTGGAAAAACTGCTACATTATCTTAATGACCTCCAAAGAGGGCATCTTCTTTCTGGCAATGGTCCTTCTATTTGGTTTTCATACAAAGGAACCACAAGGTGCTTTTTTTGCTATACGTTGCCAACTGTGGTGGGTAACTGCTGGTCGGATGGCCTTTTATTTTCGACATCTTAAGTATCAGGGCTCTACCTGCCAGCTGCTCTGTGCACTTTACTGGAACTAGAGGATGATTTGGCAGTCTTACCGATCTCCTTTGTTACCAGACATGACTGCTTGTGGCATTTTTTTAATCTCTCTGGGTGCCAGAGACCACTGCAAAGTGGAGGCACCATCTGAAAGGTACTTTCTACTTTCAAAGGAACCTTTCTCTACATGTATGTATTTTTCATAGGACAACACTCTTGTGATACTGTTGTGGAAGCTGGTGCCATTCAGCTGCCCCCTTTGTTTTATGGCAGAAAACGCTGTTTTTTTTTATACTGTTTTGTCAATTTCTTTTCTCATATTCCAGTCAAAATTTAAACACAAATCCTAAAAATAAAAAAAAAGCTTTGTCAAAGGTTTCAAAATGTGCCAAAAATCTGGTCACTGTTAGCATAAAGCAGATGGGCATAAAGAACACAGCAAGTGTTTGGGCCCAGATCACAACTGGATAATTTGTGCAAAATCTTTTGTCATAAGGATACAGACAAGTAAAAAGGCAATCTTTTTTCAGCTCCTGTGCCTCTGTCTCACCCCAAATAGTGTTCCCCTAGTAAATAGGTTGAGGACATCTGTGATGATGTTCGCAGAAGCAGCTGAGGCCAGTGTACGGCACAAGCTAAACAGAAATTCACTAAAGAGCATAAATCCTTGGCTGAGGAATGCTCAGATAGAAAGGACTCCCAAGAAAGGCAGGCAGGAGTCACCCTCTCACACCACCCTTAAAGAGGAACAGTCAGCCCTAAGAGCCCCACACCCAGCTGACAGTCTGGTCCCAATTAGCACTATATGTGCAAAAAAAAAAATGTTCCTTACTGTTTACTGCAGTACAGTGGATTGTATCTGGCTGATTCTACTGACACTCAAGCTGACATCTGCTGTAACCAGAAATCCCAGAACCACCATAGCTGATGTTAAAGCTGGTCTGCAGCAGTGGGAGATTCAATAGCCTATAGTGCATGTCAAAGTTTCTATAAGATCACCTTAGATGTCTGCTGGTCCTGCTGCACTCCCGGGGCTAAGCATAGTCCTAAGTGACTGTACATGGCTCCGAGAGGACAGCGGAACCAGCAAATAAAAGATCAGAGCTTATAAAAACTCTAACATGCACTGCATGCTGTTGAATCTCCCACTGCAGAAGCCAACCTCTGAAATCAGCTGCAGGGGATTCTGGGATTTCTGGTTACAGCAAAGGTCAGCTTGGGAGTCAGTATAGGATCAGCCTGATACAATCTACAACACTGCTGTCAACAGAAAGTATTAAACAAAAAAATTCTGCACACACTGCTGTCAACAGAAAGCAAAAAATTTCTGAACACAAACTGCAAATTGGGACCAGCTCCACTCTTTGGTATGGGGTTCTTTGTGCAGACGGACCCCTTTAAAAACACATAAAACAAAAGAAAAGCACTTTGAAGCCACAAAAGAAAAAGACGAATTAGCCAATTGTCCGGCCAGCAGGCAATGCTCAGAATTCAAACATGTGAGAATTCTTACAGAATATAAAAGAAAAGGTATCCAAAATTCCTAGTTTCACAGAGAAAAACTGCTACAATAAGAGGAGGAGGGGGACTCTACTACTCTGGAAGTCTGCTTTGAGCTCACAAGCTGATGCGTATCAGGTTACATCCCTGCAGTGCCTACTCTCTGGAGCTGAGGGTTTAAACAGAAAGCGTTTTTTGGGAAGTAAATTGTAAGTCCTCTTTTTATGTTTCCTTGCACGTGCACAAGAAACATTCTGTTTCAGAGAACGGCATTTCAGACGTGTGTCATGGACTAGCCCAATACAGAGCAATCTACATTGGGCTCATCCCTGACACACCAATGACTACACAAGCAGAGCAGGACAGTGGCCACAGTTTCATGGGCGTAAACTGTGTACTTGAAAGGACCGAAGTGCTCTAATGAGAAAGCGCTGCAGTACTCTCATTTGCATAAAGCCCGCTGGCACAGGCGCCACCTCTATGTAACAACAAGCATCCCCAAAGCAGCAGCCGGAGCCGAGTGATATTCTTCATAGTGATATATAAACAACAACAAAAACTCCCGCCGCCTCCCTCTGTGTGCTGTGCCACCTCCACCCTCTGTTCCCATCCCAGTAGGAAGAAGAAAAAAAACCTCCTGCCCTCTCCTCCTGTGCACTGTAACACCCCCAACCTCCATTCCTGTCCTGGTAGGAAGGAAAAAAAAAAACTGCCACTCCTTCCCTCTGTGCACTATACCGCTCCAACCCTCCGTTCCCATCCCACTAGGAAGAAAAGCCTCCCGCTCCCTCTGCACTGTGCCACCCCAACCTTCCATTCTGATCCCAGCAGAAACAAACAAAAAAAAACCTCCCACTCCCTCCCTCGGTGTGCTGTGCAACCCTCTGTCCACCATACCATGTGTGTGTATTCTCCCTTCACTGTGCTGTTTGACGCGCTCACGCTCTTTCTCTAGAGCAGCATAAAATCAAAGTATTTACTGCTAACCTCATTGGTGGTTCCAATTAGCAAATCTGGTTGCCATGACCATGCTGCACTCACTTGGCACGAACAACACTTGCGATCCGAGTACCTTTTGAAAGTTAGGTTCTGTCACTTCTATTCAAGTCAGGAATTCATTTACATGAGTAGAAATACTGAAAACATGTCACTGCCACCTAAAATATTTCATTGTTCATGATGTCTGATGATAGCAAGGGTCTGAACACATAATGGTTCAAAGTACAATTGCCCTGTACTCATTTGAGCCCTCATGTCACACACACGTCTGAAACTGATTCATCTGGCATACTATCAAGTGATGAAGAAGACTCAAGTGACAGCATGGCATTAATATTGATGATTGGTATATACTGCCGTTTTGTACAGATCCGTCAAAGCTGTAATAGTATATGTAGAACTGGCACAGAATCTAATCCTGACTTGAGTCTAGCTGTCTTTTTTTGTTGTTATCTGAAGCGTCTGTATTCACATGCATTTACAGATTTAAAAATGTTTCTAATATTTTATGTTATACTACTGTTACTTTCAGGACATTAACTGTGGGTTCCATTTTTAACAGTGTGGTGTTTTTCATCTTAGTGGTAGGGATAGAATCTGTGCACGCTTGGACTGTACTTTCCCACTGCACGACAATTGTAATGAACAGTAACTGCAGCAGAGGAAATAGGATATGCACAGTTTCTTTACAAGTCGAGCAATGATTTGCATGTAATGATTTTTTTTATGTCTGCCTTAGTAGTCCCATGTTATATATTACTGGAGCCGACTCTATACCATGAGTATAACTTTAAATTTTTTTTTCACAGAAGCAGCTGTAATCCTGTGAATGTATATATGTAATGATGCTTCTCTTTTAAAATGTATTATATTTTTTTCTGTTTCTGGGAAGAACTCATGGATTTTGTTTCCTGCATAGTATCGTGTCTGTCAGTGGTGGGGATCGAACCTGTGCAAGCACAGAAGTTAGAAAATACAGTTAAGCCTAAAAATTTTGATCGAAGCATAGCTGCTCCTCAGTGTTACCATGCTGAGTTTGGAACAGATTAAATAGTTATAATTTTGATGGTCTATTTGTGGAGTGGGGCTATATAGTATGTAGTACTGTTTTGCAGATAAGTATTATTATCCACTGTCATGAATACTTGCCCTTCCTTTACAGATAATTATAGATAAGGGTGTTGTAGTACTTTTTTATATATTTATTGTTAACCGGTAAGGCCCACTAAGCACAAGTGGCTGTTTTCAGGGGTGATCTGGTAGCTTTGGGCTGGTTAAATGACTTGTTCAGAGTCGCACAGTATGCAAGTGGAGGCTGTGGGAATCAAACCCGGTCTGTTGGATGTACCAAGCTTATTCACAGCTGGTTATTCTAACCACTAGGACTACACTGCCAGCCTCTGTACTAGCCAAGGATTCATGTTTATGACTCCAGAGACTTGGTGTTTGGCTATAAAAGGCCTTTGTAACCTAAATAGTGCAATATACTGCTTAACAAATGTTATTTTCCACCTTTTAGAACCTTGTGTAATGTGTACACTCTGTATATCCCATTCAAAACTTGAAAGTAGCCTAATGTACTGTAGTCATCTTAGGTCCCTCCCAATGACTTCATCGGTAGCCCCCCCCCATGTGCAACTGAGGAGGAGGGCTTATTGGCTGACTATCCCCTTCCACATAAAGCTCTACACAACCTGTGTGCCTATGTGTATGGCCAGTGACATGGAGACAAGGAGGAATAACAGATGGTGTATGTAACTGTGAACATTTAGTAACCTTAAGATATGGTTCAACTAACACGATACACCCCTGTCACATACACCATGCAAGGAAACATTCGGTATTGACAAATGCTGGGTTCTATCAAGTTTTGTGTCCCCACCCCTTCCCGAATCCCCTGTTTAGATCCCTGTACGTTTAACCAGAATCACAATGAAACAACAGTAGTATCTAGCACTATTTATGTCTGCAACATGTTCAAGTGTCATCAGAAGTTCTGCAAGTGCTTAGTAAGGATGTATATCTTGAAGAATAAAGGTTTGGGCCTTTATAGGTCTCTGTAATCATTTTGTTTGCTTTTATTTTTTTCTTACTTTATCATTTTGTCTTCATTTGCCAATTACTAGTAAACAAGAATCCAATAGAATCCTTGTATTATGAAGTAACAAAAGCTTTTCTGGAAATGCTGGCAGTATACTTCAACGGGACATTGCAAATCTGTTTTCAGATTTTTATTTATTTATTTGAAAACTGATAAACGGGTCTAGGCACAGTAAGCCAAGGCTGGCCACACAGGGTTCCATGTCAACTAAGCACAGGGATTTCAGCAATGGTAATTTGAGCAACGGCATTTCAGCGAATGTTAAAAGGGTGACGGTGGATTTGGGCACCTTACAGCAAGGGCAACAATTGCATTACTGCATTTCTGCAGCAGGCTTCGCCACCCACCCACGCACCCCCCCATTGTGGGGGGCACCCCCTTACTTATATAACTAACTCTGAGGTCGTAGCACCTCAGGGAGGGGGAAAGCAATTATCACCCTTACTGCTGGTGCCCAAATCCACCGTCGCCGTTTTAACATTCTCTGAAATGCCGTAGCTCAAATTACCATCACTGAAATCCCCACGCTATATTGACGTGATACCACCACATAGAATAGTGGTTAGAGTAATGAGCTGTGAATGAGCTTGGTACATATAACAGACCGGGGTTTGATTTCCACGACCTCTACTTGCATACTGTGTGACCCTGAGCAAGTCACTTAACCACTCAGTGTTCCTGGGTTGCCCTTAAAAACATGTCTCCTGTACCACTATGTACTTCCTGCACTATTCTGGTAGGGTGGGACTGCCAGGAGGCGGCACCCATGGTACTGACCCAGGGTGATGGGGTGCTCTCTTTAGTGGAGACCCCAAGGAGGGTGGTAGAGTACCCCAGAAGAGGAGGAAGCAACTTCTGGTGGGGGGCTCAATTGTGAAGCAGATAAATCGGGAACAGGATGGGGCAAGAGAGGCAGAAGAGGTGCCTACCTGGTACCACGGCCCAAAGGGATGGGAAGCAGATCTCGAGGATCGCTAGGGCAGCAGGACAGAGGAAGAGCTAGATGTCATTGTCCACTTGGGGACTAATGTCCTGACTAAGGACGAGGCTGGGACAGTGCAGGGAGAGTTCATTTATTTATTTTTGCAATCTGGGGCTCGAGACCGCAGATCTTGGGATTGATCAAGTATTTTGGTCTGATCATTGCACGGTGAAGTTCACGCTTGGGGCTCCCGCCTTAAGTTCTTCCCCTGCTGAGATGATTCGCTGCCGCCCTTTACGCGATCTTACCCCTGAGGGTTTTTATGGTGGCAGTTGATTTATCTAGTATGGGTGGTGCATGCATTGGAGGTGTTGATGTCGGGGTGGACACCTATAATAAGGTGTTATCTGACACCATCAACTCCCTCGCACCTATCCGTGTACGACCCAGAACTTTGTACCTGAGGTCTTCATGGTATGATGGAGATCTTAGGGAAATGAAGAAGATGGGTCAGAGATTAGAGCACTGCTGGAGGAAGTCCCGTCTGGAGACGTACAAACTGGTCCTGCGTGTGCATTATTGCGCATATCAGGAGGCAATCAACCGAAAGAAGGCTGTATTTCTGTCCAGGGAGATTGATGCCGGGAGAAACCGACCAGCCTCACTCTTCCGGACTGTTGATAGACTTCTCCATCCTGTCTGTCTGCAGCCCAGGAGGGTTTCTCCAAATGAGGATTGTGAGGATTTTGGTCGTTTTTTCTCGGACAGGGTGTCTTTGATCCGGAGGGAGGTTTCTTCAGCCAGCAATACCATTGCTGACAGTGGTGGCCAGTTGTGTTCTGGGTGCACTCCGCCTAGTTGGGGAGAGTTTAGGCCAGTGGAGGTTCGTGAGGTTATTGAGGTGGCAGTCAATCTAACATACTACCATACTAAAATGCCAGCAGAATAGGCCTAACGGTCTTTCGTGTCTGCTTGTTTGGTCAGTCCCCAGCCTAAGTGCTGACCTTGCTGTCCCTCTCGCCTTCTCTGGCTTCTCCCTTCCCAGTTCCAGATATTCTTGCTGCATTGGATTTTGCTTCCAGAACCCTTCCCCTGTACCTGTCCCACCCCCTCCTGAACCCCTCCACTGTCTCTGCCTCCACTAGCCCCCTAGGCAGTGCATTCCATGGCTCCACCACCCTCTCAGTGAAGTAGCACCTCCTTTCTCCCTGAATCTTCCCCCTCCAGCTTCCACCCATGCCCTCTAGTGGCCCTTCCTCCTTCCTTCAAGCACCCCAACTGTTCCTCCCTATTTATCCTCTTCATGTACCTAAAGACCTCTATCATGTCCCCCGGTCCCTTCTCTCTTCCAATGTGTACATATTTAGCTCTTGAGCCTCTCCTCATAGGTCCTGTCCCCAAGCCCCAAATCATTTTGGTTGCCTCCTCTGGACCCTCTCCAGGAGGTTAATGTCCCGCTTAAGTGTGGCTCCAAAACTGCACGCAGTACTCAAGGTGCGGCCTCACCAGCAGTTATACAGAAGGAGTATCACTTCCTCCTTCTGAGGTGATCCCCTAGCGATGCATCCCAGCATCCAGTTGGCCTTGGCTGCTGCCCTCCTACAAGTCTCAGAGTTGTTCATCTTGACATCCACCACCACCCCAGGTCCCTCTCAGCCATGAGACTTGTAGCACTTCCCCCAGGGTGTACACTTGGCCTGGGTTTCTGGCCCAGGTGGAGTACCTTGCATTTCCTGCATTGAACCTCAGCTTCCACTTTCTAGACCATCTTCCAGAGCCTCCAGGTCCCCTGTGGGCCACCCTCCCTCCTCCCCATCCACCACCCCCCAGTTTCCAGTCATCTGCAAAGAGACTCATCTCACTCCTGATTCCTGTCCTTATGTCAGATACGTAGGCGTTGAACAGAAGGGGCCCAAGGACTGATCCCTGTGGGACCCCACTAATGACCCTCCTTGGGGATGAGACTATCCCACCAACTACGACCTTCTGGGTCCGGTCCTGGAGCCAATTGCCTATCCATCTGATCAACTGGTTCCCCACCCCCATTTCTCCCAGCTTATCCAACAGACCTATGTGAGGAACAGAGTCAAATGCCTTGCTGAAGTCTAGAAGAGGACATCCACTGGTCTACCCAGGTCCAAGGCACTTGTCACCCAGTCATAGAACTCCACCAGGTTTGTCTGACACGATTCCGGATGAATCCATGCTGTCTCATCGTCCAGGCACCCTGACTTATCCAGGTCCCCCCTAGCCTCTCCTTGACAATGCCCTCCATCACCTTGCCCACCACCGATGTCAGGCTGACAGGCCTGTAGTTCCCTGCCACCTCCCTTGATCCCCCTTGTAGATAGGCACTATGTCACCACCTTCCAGTCTTGGGGCACCCACCCTGTCCTCAGAGAGATGGTGAAAAGCTCTGCCAGGGGTTTTGCCAGGACATCTGCAAGTTCCTTCAGCACTCTGGGATGTAATTTATCCGCCCCGGTAAGCTCCATCTTAAGGGAGCTGAGGGCTTCCTCACTCTCTCTGCTGTGATTTCCACTTCCGTACCCCTTCTCCCTGCTTAGCCCTCCCCACCTGCCAGTGATGCCTCCCTCTCCCAGACCTGCCGGACGGTAAGGGTCCCCCTCCTCAGTATCTCTGTCTCCTCCCATGTATGATGCAGCACCCCATTTTCCTGGTGTAAACTGAGGTGAAGTACTCATTTAGTACCTCAGCCTGCTCCCCGGGTCTTGTGCCCACCTCTCCTGATTTAATCCTGCTAATCTGCCCTTCACCCTTCCGTTTTTCCCCAATGTATCTAAAGAACCCTTGTTCCTCTCCCTAATTTCCCTGGCCAGGTTCTGCTCCTTCCTTGCCTTAGCCGCCTCACCACTCTAGTGGTCCTTCTAGCCATCAGCTTGTACCCCTCAATCCCTTTCACTCCTTGAGCACCTGAATTGCTTATAGGCTGCTTTCTTTCCTGCACCACCTCCTGGACCTCCCTGGTCCACCAACAGGGTTTTTGGGTCCCTACCTCATTTGTCTTACTCTTGCACAGGTGCTGGTAGCATCCTGCACCCTCTCCTGATGATTTCCCACCTACTATCAGCCCATGTCTGACCCAATCCCATCCAAATGCTCCTAAGGATCCTTCCCATTTCCTTAAAATCCGCCCCTGAAGTCGGTTACTCCGCCTTTGTGCAGCCTTCTACCCTCCTAGGTCCAGGCAGAACCAGACCATGGCATGGTCATCCTCGCCAATGGGTCCCTTACCTCCAGGCCCCTAATCTGGTCACTGTCTGCCAGGACCACATCCAGTACCTGCTCTCCTGGTTGGTTCCTCACCTGCTGAGTTAGGAATGCCTGAAAGACATCCAACAACCTCTGTTCCCTGGTCACAGAGGATGTCATAGTCTCCCAGTCTGTTCCTGGCATGTTTAAGTCCCCAACACCACCACTGCTCCTCTGCCCAGTCTGCAGTGTCTCCCAACATCTGCCACCAGACTGTCCTCCAGCTCTCCTCCGCCAGGGCAGGGGTCTATACACCACTCCTATTTTTACTCTCTTGCCCCCTTGTTATCAAGGTGACCCAAATCGCCTCCACGGTTCCCTCCGCCTCCTCTACTCCCCCTATGCCAATGCAGTTTTTGACTATCATTGCTACCCTCCTCCCCTTCCTCCCCTGTCCTTCCTGAACATAGTGTATCCTCCAGGTTCAGGTCCCAGTCATGTCTTGCAGTGGCCCAAGTCTCAGTGACCGCTGCGCATCCACTGCTCCCTCAGTTAGCATCGCCTGGAGCTCAGGCATTTTATTGCCCAAGCTCCTGGCATTTAGCAGGACTACCTTCCACCCTTTCCCTATGGTTCCATTTCCCTGCTCGTGTTCCCATGGGATTCTGTTTTCCCTGGTCTGCACTTTGCCAGTTGGCCTTTTCCTGCAATCCTCCTGGTCCCCAGGGGTGGAGACAGAGTCCTCCTTATCGGCACCCCTTGACAGCCTTTTCTCCCATCCCACCCCCTTCACAGGTTTAAACCCCACTTTTCCCAATGAAGCCCTCTATTTTCAACTTCAGGATTCCCTCCTCTAAGTTGAGATGTAGTCTATCTCTGGCATACAGCTCCTTATCCTCCCAGGTCTCCCCTATCCCCCATCAACCCATACCCTCTGGCCTCACACCACTCCCTGAGCCACTGGTTTATCTCCTAATTTTCCTTTTGTGTTCCCATCAGCCCTGGCACTGGCAGGATTTCTGAGAAGGAAACTGCATCCTATGTCATGACAGACCCTGGCGAGCCCTGAATCTTGCCTGTATCTCTAGCTCACTATTTCCTCAATGTCATTTGTACCCAGGTGGACCTGTATGTCTGGGGAACCCCACAATCCTTTGCCAGCTGATATACCTCGTGCTTAGCCCTGTGCACCGTTAGTCCAGGGAAGCATCTTGTTCTAACTGGCCAGGCTTCTCCTCCCTATCCCATTTGATACCCCTGATCATAGAATCCCCAGCAGGAGCACTCTGACCACCTTTTCCTCCATTCCCTCCCTTCCATGTCCCTCATCCTTCTACAGGCCCTCCACCCAGCTGGCTCCGTGTTCCTCCTCCTCTGGGTGCCACATGCCACCCTCTCCTTTACCATGGCCACCCCTCCTCCAATCCTATGCCTCTCCTCCTCCTGAGTATCCTTCTGTACCTTGCTAACTCCTCTCACTGCTCGCAACTGGTCCTTCTCCCCCATCTGCTAAACTAGCCTGGCTCATCCTCCCTTCCTTCCTGTCTCCATTTAGTTCCTTCTTGCTAGTCGTGCTCCCCTGGCCTAAACCCTCAGCTCCCTTTACTGAATCCTCCTTGTACTTCTGGTCCTTCTCCTTTACCTTTCCTCCCAACTGGTCCTTCTCCTTGAGCTTTCCTCCTCTCCCCTGCCCTCCTGCTCTGATTCACTGCTCCCCCCATTCTCCTGCATTCCAGGTCCCCCCCTGTTCTTCCTGCTATCTGGCCCCTGCCTTCTGCCTCCCACTCCCACTCCCTTTCCATCTCTAACTACCCCTGTCGTGGCTACATCATCCCCTCATCCTTGAGCAGAAGAAGAGAATTGAAGCGGTTACTGAGTGTAAGTTCTGATCCACCTCCCCGCCTTGCTTCCTTCTGTCCAGCCCTGGCCATCTGCCTACTTCCCTGAGAATGTTGTCCCTCCGCTCCCTTGTGAGGGCCCCAGTTACCTGCCTGCTTCCTTGCTAGTGTCCTTTGTACCCTCTGCCAGGTTCCTTTGTGACCCCTGAGTATTCTCCTCCTGCACTCCTTTCCCATGCCCCCCAGTGCTTGGTGCAACCCTGTGGGAGATTCCCAGCCCCTTCCCCAACCATACCCCCCCCTTCCCCAGCTTTCTCCTAATCTCCAAGAACCTCCTCCCTAAGCTGTGCTAGCTGGTAGCACACTGGGCAACCACTGAACTTCCAAGCCCAGTCCAGTATCATGGCTGCTCCACACCCTGTGACCCCACCACCCTCCCAAAGATGCCGCCCCTAATGATGTGTGGTTCCATCCCTCCAAATAGGTTTCTTGGGTGAGCCACCAGGTTCCCCCTGGTCCAAGATACCCCTACTGCCTAATCAGGTCACCCACTAATCTTAGAGACAGTCCCACTGTACACCAGTAACCCTGTTACTAGGTGCAGTACAACAGATTAAACTTATAAGGAAATGAACAACTCCCAAAGCTCCTCTCCCAGCCTTTAAATCCTACCCCCAGTGGCTAGAACTACATGAGCTGCACCTGCAGCCTTTTCCTCCAATTGCAGGCAGGTGTTCCCTATAAACCGCAGATGTCTGGGGAGGGAGGGGTGGGGGAGGTGGGTTTTGGGCAGACACCTGACTCGAGAGACAGTGTATCAGCCCTGTGTCTCCCTCCAAGCCCAGCAGCCAAAGAACCAGGCCTGACAGATCCCACCAAATAGGTTTTAAATCAGAAGAAATAGGCCTCTACCAGCGAGCCTGTTACACAGTGAAACATCCACAAAATGAGCCCCACTTACAGCCACCAAATCAGTTTACAAACATCCAGCATCACCCAAAACACTACCCTCTGCTAGCCTTTAGAAGTAAGAAAGAAAATAACTAACCTACCAAATAAAATCCACAAGAACCCTGTGAAAACAACAGCAGCAGCTACTGTCCTGGAACACAACTGATCCTGTCCCTTCCAGTTCTGAAGCATACCTTTTGTGAACTGGACCCAGTGCCAACGCGTTTCTTAATGAGATGCATTGACTCTGTTGGTCCGGTGTTTGGCTCTCGATTGTTCGGGTGTTCCTCATGCCAGGGTGTCTTTCCAGATGCCTTGAAGGAGGCTCTGGTGAGACCCTTTAAAGAAATCGCTTTTGGACCCGGAGATCAGGGCAAATTACTGCCCCATCTCCATCCCCATTTTTGGGGAAGATTGTTGAGAAGGTGGTATCGCTTCAGTTGGAGGAACACCTCATGACTCACGAGTTGTACGATCCCTTCCAGTCGGCTTTTCAGGCCAGACATAGCACTGAAACTGTGTTAGTTCAGGTACAGAATGACCTCCTCAGGGCTAGAGACCGAGGGGACAGGACAATTCTTGTTCTCCTCGATCTCTCTCCAGCATTTGATATTGTGGACCATTGTGTGTTGCTTCTCCGCCTGAGGGAGTTGTGTGGATTCACTGGTACTGTCATCAACTGGTTTGAGTCCTTTCTTACCAATAGGGAGGCAACGGGTTGTGATGGGAAATTTCTCATCTACACCCTGCCTCCTTTTTGTGTGGAGTCCCTCAGGGTTCGGTATTGGCCCCACTGTTGTTCACAGTATATATGCTGCCCGGGGGCCATTAGGAAGTATGGTCTGAGTTTCATTGCTGTGCTGATGATACTCAGCTATACTTGTCCTTGTTCCCAGGAACATCCAACGCAGTGGATGTGTTAAATATCTGTCTGGCCGAGATCAACGACTGGATGGCCTCCAGCTGGCTACGACTGAACCCTGACAAGACTGAGGTATTGGTAGTGGAGTCAAACAGAGTTCATGATGGGATGGCCTCTGACTCTGCAACTGGACTTGTGCTAGGAGCTGCGTCATTGATGGCCTCCTCTTGGGTGCGAAATCTTGGCAATTCTTGACAGGAACCTGTCCATGGAAGTTCAAATATCTTCCATAGTTCATTCCTGTTTTTTCCATCTTAGAAACATTGCCAGGATTAAGCTCCTTGTTCCGTCTCTGGACCTCCCTACCTTGATACATGCCTTAGTCACTTCGAGGCTTGACTACTGTAATGCCCTCTATCTCAGTGTCTCTGGGGGTTCTCTTCGCAGACTGCAGCTAGTGCAAAATGCTGCTGCCCGGCTTCTGACCGGGCAAAGCAAATTTTGTCATATTACACCTGTACTGCGCGAACTGCACTGGCTGCCTGTCTGGTGGAGAATACTCTTCAAGGTGGGTTTTCTCACCTACAAGGCCCTACACGAGCAGGGCCCTGGTTACCTGTCAGTACTCCTGGTACTTTCTTCCTCTACCCATAATCTCCGCCTTCTAGTGGCGGCTTCCTGACTGTTCCAAGAGCTTAGATTAAATCTGCAGGCGACCGAGCTTTTTAGCTACGCCTCCCGGCCTCTGGAACTCTTTATCTACTGCAGTTAGGAGGCCCCAATATAATTGCCTTTTAAAGCCCGCCTGAAGACTTTCCTATTTTTGCAAGTGTTTGGAGTGTAATGATGATTATTTGTATGTATTAATCTTAATTTATATATTTATGTGGTATGAATTGCTGTGAAATTTGTGCAGCGCCCAGAGCCTCCGGGATTGGGCGTCTTTTAAATAAATTTGCCTTTGCCTATTTTAGTTTTTGTTGACCAGGTAAGTGTGCTAGACAGCAAAATTGCCTATTTCCAGGCATTACCCGGGAGGTGACATGCAATGGGGTAAGAAACAACACTGAATACAAAGCACAAGTCAGATGATAAAGTACAGTTACGTAAGAACTTACCGTAACAGCAGATCTTCGAGAACAGCTCTTGCAGCAGGTTACACCATTAGGACTGAAGCCGGCAGGCATCAGGACCCCACGGAAAAATTCTAGCTAGCTATCTTCAGCGGGGACCGCCCCCGACGTCGGTCCCGCCTCCGCCGTCAGGCGTAGTACATAAGGGAGTGGTCCCCAGATTCCCAGTTCTCCCGGGCCAGACTTCCGCCGCAGGCTGACATCGAAATGGGAGACCGAGGATCCACCGTCAGAAGACAAAGGAAAATTCCTGTTATTAATGGCTTAGCCATGCCTCCTCCAAGGGGAAGGTGGGGGGGAGGTACCTGCTGCAAGAGCTGTTCTCGAGATCTACTGTTACGTAAGTTCTTACGTAACTGTACTATCTTGCTTCGAGATACAGCTTTGAGCAGGTTACACCATTAGGACTGATTCCCAAGCAGTAACGCACAACATTCAGGAGGAGGAAACTAGGAAAACATTCCAGGTCCTGAATCCAGGACAGGAGACCCTGTAGCACTTCAGTCGGGTTTATTCTTCACGAGAGAATATGTCCAGGCTATAATGCCTGATAAATGTATGTACAGAGCTCCAAGGCTGCAGCACATATGGCAGAAGTGCAGACGCTATGGAGTGCAAGGAGGTGGCCACACCCTAGTAGAATGACCCGGACTGTACCCGGGAGGGGCTTTTGTTGATATCATAATAGGTATGAAATGCACTGGACAAGCCAGCGAGACAGGGACTGTTTGGATACTGGCTGGCCCATCATCCTATCAGAAAAGGAAACGGATGTTGCTCTGAACTACTTAAGTTGTTTGGTTCTGTTGAGGAATACCTCAAGCCGCGTGTGAACATCCAGGTGTGGAGCAGAGCCTCCTCTATTGGAGTAGTTCGAAGTAGACCGCAGGTCAATATCCTGATTGAGTGGAGTGTAGAGACCACCTTTAGGCAAAATTTTGGATTCGGTCCACAGGGATACTCTGTCCCGGTGGAAAACTAAATAAGGCTCTCTGCACATGAGAGCGTGAAGCTCGGAAATTCTTCTCACTGAGGTAACAGCAACCAAAAATAGCGTTTTCCACGACAGAAAACGCAGCTCGCAATCCGCGGCAGGCTCGAAAGGGGGAAGCGTGAGTTGTTCCAGGACAAAGAGCAAATCCCATGGAGGCACTGGGTCCTTAATGGGTGGCCTGAGGTGTAACACCCCTCTCAAAAATTCCCGAGAGGCGTCTAATTGTGCCACTGTGCGATGTCCCACTGGAAGGTGGTAGGCAGAAATGGCACAGAGGTACCTTGATAGAGGAGTAGGCTAGACCTGAACGGAAAAGGGAGAGCAGGTAGTCCAACACCACTCCCACCAGACAACCTAAAGGGGAAAAATCGCGTGCTCGCGACCATTAAACAAAAACGGCGCCATTTCATGGCGTATGTCGCATGCGTTGCCGGCTTTCTGGCTGCAGAAAGAACTTCCGCAACCCTCTTGCAGACCCCGTGGCGCAAGATGGCTATGTCTCTAGGAGCCATGCATGCAGTTCAGTGAGCGTAAGTCCGTGGACCAGTGAACCTTTCTCCTGAGACAAGAGATGGGAGCTGAATGGCAATGGGAGCGGAGGTTCCCGGGATAGCTGAATTAGCAAGGGAAACCAGATCTGTCTGGGCCAGAAAGGGGCCACTAGGATCATTATTGCATGCTCTCTGCGCAGTTTGAGAAGAACTCTCTGGATCAACGGGAAGGGAGGGAAAGCGTAGAGGAATCTGTCCGCCCAGGAGAGGGACAACGCGTCTCGCCAGAAAACACCAGGCCCTGGATCTAGCGAGCAAAAATTGGGCAGTTTTGCATTGGATGGGGATGCGAACAAGTCCAACTCTGGAGTTCCCTATCGAATAAACAGATCCTCTGCTACCTCTTGAAGAAGTTCCCACTGTGGACTCTGGGCTGGGAGCGACTCAGGCCGCCTGCAACGTGTTGTCCACCCCTCGAACAAGTGTGTACAGTGATCAGATCTACGCCTGTTGAATTACCCAATCCCACACCCTCATGGCCTCCCTGCACAGGGGTAAGAGTGTGCGCCCTGTTTGTTGAGGTAATACACCGCGTGCTGTCTGTCTGAAGCAGGAGAGTACTCGGTGGATTTCTGACTGAAAGGCCTGCAGGGCACAAGGACCGCCTCATCTCTAGGACGCTGATATGGAGATGAGATTCCAGAGGGTCCACGCACTCTGGGACTTCACCCCATCCAGGTGTGCCCCCACCTTAGACCTGAGGCGTCTGTGGTGAGGATTACATCCGGACGGCGCTACAAACGGGACGCCTGTAGAGTGCTACCCTGGGTCTAGCCACCACTGCCAGTCTCGAATCACGGTGTTCAGAATTCTGACCGGATGCTGCACGTGGTCTTGCCTTTGATCCCACTGCACTTTGAGCATCCACTGAGTTACCCGCATGTGGAGCCTTGCGAAAAGGGTCGGTAATGGCCCAGCTATGTGTCCCGAGTGCCGGAGACCCACCTGGCAGGACGGCCCAGTTCCCATTATAATTCCCTGATGAGGATCTGATGCGCCCCGCCTGTCGCCTGGAAGAAAAGCTCTTCCTGAACGGTGTCCAGTACTGGCCTTTAAATTGCAGCTTCCATGACGGTACCAGGAGAGACTTGTGGTTGATTAAGATGCCCAGAGATTGAACAGGACCTGGGTGCTCTGGATCGCGACATAATAACGCCTCTCTGGAGGCGCCATGAGAAGCCAATCGTCCAGGTACGGAACACAATGGCCCTGTCTCCTTAGAGACGCCACGACTGCCATGCATTTGCAAATAAACTTGCGTGATGACAGTCCAACGGAAGGCTCGGAATTGAAGGTGGTGGTCGAGAAACCTCAAGCGCAGGAACCTCTTGTGCGCCTGAGCTATAGGGATGTGCAGGTATGCGCCCTGCATGTCTAGAGACACTAAAGGCGCCTTTGCCAGCATGGGAATAAGACCCGAAGAGTCACCATGCGGAATCTTTGTAGGCTTAACGACACGCTGAGGTCGCTGAGGTCCAGAATCGGACCAAGGTCCCCTGTTTCTTTTGGAACCAGGAAGAAGTGAATAGTATCCAGTCCTCTGTGCCCCCTCCGGACGCATTTCTATCGCTTCCCTTGCAAGAGCGAGTACTTCTTGCCAGATCAGAGACTTGTGCTGACCGGATACTGGGAGAGCAAAGAAGGCCTCGAGGGTGGCTTCTCTTAATTCTATAGTGGCCTCTTCTGACTAACTGCAGAACCCACCTGCTGGTGAGTTACAGCCTCCATCCGGCAGGAAGTTATAATGCGACCCCGACCATGATTTCCCGTGATCCTGAGGGGGGCGAGGAAGGAGTCAGGCTGTGGCGGTTAAGGGTCCCGCTGGCTGGCCAGCTTAGAAGTACGCTTGTCGGCCCAAGGGCTGTTTCCGGCTCATGGAACCGGAGCCTCTGTTGTGGAGCTGGGCGGACTGTTGCCTCTGCATCCATCCAATGAATCGCTTTGGTTCCTCTGAAGGAACTAAGCTTGGGTCGGTACATGGCCTGAACCGACCTCACCGCCTTTCCTGGCCTCTTGAAGTTTGGTAATAATCTTCTCAGAAGGCTTACCAAACAAGACTTCTCTCGAATGGAGCGCCCATGATATTCTTCTGGACGTCCGGGGTAAAGCCGAGGACGCAACCAGGAGAGCTCCCGGAGGCATACGCCTGAAGCTGCTGCTCGGGTCAAGAGTCCGCAGAATCACACGCGGTCAGTAGTACTTGTTCCCACGCCCAACCTGTACGGAGGAGCTGAAGCATCTCCTCCTTCTGCTCACCTTCCCGCAGTTTTTCAGCCGCATCCAGACCCTGTTTCCACAAAGCATTTTGAAACTGCACCATGTGGGTCAAGTAATTCAGGGATCTGATGGCGCAGGTAGCGGAAGCATACGTGCGCCTACCCATAGCGTCCAACTGTTTAGACTCTGGGTCCGGTGGCAGGGTGCTCGGATGTTGTGGTCTCTGGGACCGGTCTTGTGAGGCTGTGATGACCAGAGAGTCGGCCTGAGGCTGCTGAGTCAGGCACTGGTCTTCAGGAGCCCTGGCATGCCAACAGCTTTCTCGCATCGCCGAGCGAATGTGGACGCCCACGCTGCCTTAGTGACGCCCACGAAAGTGTCTACCAAGGGTGGCACCACCACAGGCTTGGGGTCCTTCTGCCGAGATACTTGGCAAGGCATAGCCTTGGGTCTAGCTCTTCCACATCCCATCCCATGTTCTCTTGATGTGTCTCATAATATCCGAGAACGAAGGGTCATCCGAGGAGACTCTGCATCTCGTGGATCCGGAGAAGGGATGGAGAGGGGAGATGGGGATCTGGATGCTGAGAACTCTGATCCCGTGTCCTCCATCGAGGCGATCGCATGGCCTTCTGGGTCTCTTGGGGCTGGGTGACCTAGAAGAGGATATAGACGGAGGTCTCGCTTGTATGGTCTCCGGGAGGTGTTCCCAGCTCCCCGCGGGAGATAATCGGCCTGCAGACCTCGATGGCGAGGGGGGTGCAGGAACCGGAGGAGTAATCGGCGTAGGAGGAAGAGGAGGAGGAAGCAGAGGAGGAGGAGGAGTGGGAACCATGTCCTTCTTTATGGTGTCCCACCAGTAAGTGAACAGCTCCTTCACATCAACCAAGGAAAGGCCAGACGACGGTCCGGGCGCCGGTGAACGGTCGTCGGGTCCCGGTGTCGGCTCCACAGGGGGCTCTGGTAAGGGCGAGGGTTCCCTGGGCATCTTGACAGGACCGGGGTTGCCCGTCTGGTCCTCGGGCTGAGTCAATTCCTCCTCGGTTATAGTCTCCTGACCGACGTCGGTCGGAGGCGTCGGGGCTCTTCTCGATGGGAGCGGGCGCCGCCCCTACCGCGTCCGGCGATGTTGGTCTGGCCGGGCGATAGCCGCCTGGCCGACGGCGGCTCCGGGGATCTATGGCAAGAGGCCGACGACAGACGCACCGGCGTCGGGTCCTGCAGTCTCTTCAGGGAGGTGAGCTCCAAGGTCTTGCGAGGAGGCAAGGAAGCCGACCTGACGTCTGGTTCGGAAGGGCGGGAACCCGACTTATGATGATGATGGTGGCAATCCACAGACTTAACCAAGGCCCTGGAGGACGAGCAGTCTTGGCCTGAGAAGAGGAAGCCTTCTTAACTGCAGCAGGGGGAGGCTGAGAGCTGGCCCTGGAGGGGGAGCGGTCGGACCTGGAACCGGAGCTGCGAGAGTCTGAGGCCTGGAAGGGACCTGAAGGCCTTCTCTCGCTTTTCAAGTGCTTGTGGGCTCTTTTGAAGAGTCCCCTGGAAGACATGGTCTTAGCTTTTCCTCCAACAAAGCCTGAAGGGCCTTCTGGCGACGGATCCGGGTTCTGCTATTAAACCCCTGGCAGAAGGAGCAGGCCCGGGTATCGTGGTCTGGGCCTAGGCAACGGACGCAGGCCGCGTGAGGGTCCTTGAAGGGGATCTGCTTCCCACAAGCACACTTAGATAAGTGACCGGAGGTCGGAGAGGACATCAGAGAAAACTTGCTTGAAGAAATTCAAATTTCCCGTAGGAAAGAACTTAACCACGCGTCGCGTGCTAGAGACTGAACTGAAGGGTCGAGACATGCAAGTCGACGGCGGGAAAGAACTGGAGAATCTGGCGGGACTGCCCCCTTATGTACTACGCCTGACGTCAGAGGAGGGACTGACGTCCGGGGCGGTCCCCGCTGAAGATAGCTGGCTAGAATTTTTCCGTGGGTTCCTGATGCCTGCCGGCTTCACTCCTAATGGTGTAACCTGCTACAAGAGCTGTGTCTCGAAGTAAGATCAAGCAGTACAATAAGCAAGCATTAAACAGGTAACTACAAATGTAGCAATAAGTCAGACAAGGGATTAGAACAAAGTGCATATAACAGTGGCACAGACAATAACATAGGCAGATACAGTTGTCCCGCATGGGGCAATTAAAACATAGTGCAAACAGAAGGAGTACGAGAGATAATTCGTTCGAGTAAAGCTCTGGGAGAGCAGGACACAGAGATAGGATCAAGTGCCAGGGTAAGAGCTAAGAGGGTCAGGCAAGAAAGTGACTTAGCACCCACCACAGGAACAGAGCTCAGAGTTGGCAAGAACCATATAGAGTTCCTGCTTGAAACTCTGGGGGGGGAATAGGGGTTCCTGAGAGCCAGCGGGAGGGAGTTCCATATTTTCGGAGCAATAACAGAGAAGGCGTTTTTGCCCATCTTGATGTTGCTCTTGGGTGGAGCAAGGTAGGACTTGGTCAGCTGATCTCAAGGGGTAGACAGAGTGGGCAGGTTTTAGTAGTAGAGCCAGCTCATCCAGTTTCTGGGAGGTGATGATGTTGTTGACTAAGCAAGTAGTAGGTGTACGGACAGTAAGCTGTGGGGGCAAGCCAGCTCAGGCTGGAGTAGATTGAACAGTGGTGAGTGAGCTGCTTGGGTACCGACAGAGCAAAGTGGCAGATGTTATAGCAGGTAACTCACTTGTAGAGGAACCCTTTTGAAGATTCCAGAAGGACACTCAACCCGCGGGCCAGTTTATGTCTCAGAACCCCCTGCGCAATAGCCAGCCTTGCTGCAGTGGTGAGGTTGTGTTTAACTTTTTACACCATACCAAGATGTAGGTTGACAAATTTAATAGTTGTAGTCTTGAGTAGCTTACTCAATGGCTTTCACTGAGGTACTGCCCGTCTATGACAGGGGACAGGAGAAGGCTCTTCAAACCAGGAGCTTCAACTCATGGCTGAAGGAATGGTGCAGAGAGGAAGGGTTCAGCTACACTGGGGACTGGGGACCCACCTGAGAGGATAATGGCCTAATACAGAGGTGATGGCCTGCATCCATTCAGAAAGGGAACCACAGTCCTCAGTGGA
The DNA here is from genome assembly GCA_016271365.2 of Neoceratodus forsteri. Taxonomy (NCBI): domain Eukaryota; kingdom Metazoa; phylum Chordata; order Ceratodontiformes; family Ceratodontidae; genus Neoceratodus; species Neoceratodus forsteri. The sequence goes on from CM028136.1 coordinate 662,532,224, forward strand.
TGGTTTAAATGTCACTTCAGTGAATATTTAAACTAGCCAAAGTGGGTGGCTGAAGGAATTGGGGAGTCAAACTGCCCCCCCCCCCAGGCTGAAGCAGAGAGTAAGGAGATCCTGAGGGACAGTAAGGAGATCCTGAGGGGAGAGGAGTCCCCCAGAGTGCAAATAAATAAAGGAGGCAGGGTGGTAGAGATAAAGGGGAAAGAGAATGGGTGCATTAAAACGAAAGGTGGGAAGGAGGGAGGGCAAAAAGGAAAAAAAGGGGCAACAAGTAGAGTGGAAACACAATTTGGAAGGCCATCTATAGGTGCAAATACTAGAAGCCTAGGAAATAAGATTCCGGACCTAGAGACCTAACCTGGATATTGTAGTCACACCGAAGTCATATGCAATCGAAAACCATGACTGGGACATGGCTATACCAGGCTATACCCTGTTCAGGAAGGACCTGGTAGGACGGAAAGGAGGGTATGTGGTGCTTTACATGAGGGAAAACATAACAGCAATGGAGACATGAGGAATACAGGGGGAGGCAGAGGTACTGTGGGTCACCCTGGATATGGGGAATGGAGCCACTCCAGCACAAGGGGAAGAATTAGATAAGGTACTGGTTGTTACTAGTGGCAAAATGGCAGAAAAGGAGGTGGTGCTGCTGGTGGGGGACATCAACCTGCCAGATGTAGACAGAAGCCTCCCAGCAGCTGTTTCACTCTCTGCAGGGGGCATTCTTCAGGCAACCAGTCAATGAACTTGCTCGTGATGGTGCAATACTGGACCTGGTACTCACTAAAAGGGACAGTATTGCAGATATCAAGTTGTCAGGCCAATTGTGGACCAGTGATCACCATACAGTGTGGTTCAATACAAGGATGGCTGCGGAATCTAACTACACAAGTGCAACAGTCCTGGACTTCAGGACGACAGATTTTAAAAAAAATGGGTGAATGCCTCAGGGATGACCTGGGTGAGGTGGAGGAACAGTGGGCAAAGATAAAAGGGAGCATAATTAGAGGCAACAGAGCAGGAAGAAAAAGAGACCATTAAGATTCTTGAAAGAGGTGGCTGAAAAGGTAAAAGCTAAAGGGGGTGGCATTCAGAAAGTAAAAGGAGATACAAACAGAGGAGGATGGGGTGGTGTATTGGGGAAATGAAGGAAAGCTGGGAAAGCAGTAAGGAGCGCAAAGGCGCAAACTGAAGAGAGAGTAGCCCAGTAGGTAATGAAAAGGGACAACACATTTTTTAGGTATATAAGCGAAGAGAGGAAGACCAGGGGTGGGATTGTAAGGTTAAAAAGGGAAAAGGGGAAGGGGGAAGAGACTGTGCAGAGGGGGACCAGGAAAAGGCAGACATCCTGAACAAAAACATTTGTTCGGTGTTCACAGAGGAGGGAGAAGGGCAGGGGCTACAAAAAAAAGTAAGAAGATTTGGAGGGAAAGAGGTGGACATTAGTCCTTTTTTGGAGGCGAGAGTCCTGAAGGGACTTGCTAATCCGAGGGTGGACAAAGCAATGGTGCAGATGGGATGCAACCAAGGGTATTGAGGGAGCTCAGGGAAACACTGGCCATACCTCTGACAGTTCTATTTAACAGCTCACTGGAAACAGGAGTGGTTCCAGAGGACTGAAGGAGGATGGATATAGTCTCACTACACAAACGTGGAAGCAGGAAGAAGGCTGGCAATTATACACCAGTCAAAACAGACTACAACGGCTCAGAGCATGCAGGAAGGAGCAGTTTTAGTGGGACACAATCAAAACAGAATGGAGAAACGGCTACCCTTCCAGGAACCAGCAAAATAACGGACCACTTCATTTGGACACGATAATTGGAAAAGTAAAAAAAGACTTTAATCAATACTTAATCCATAAATAGGCACACAGCAACCGTGAAATTTTAAAAATAGCACTCCCCTGCTCATCAACGTTTCATGACCTAACAGTCGCTTTATCAAGATGTCAGCCTGACATCGGTGGTGGGAAAGTAAATGAATCACTGCTGAAGGAAAGGATTGAGGAATATCTTGAATCCAGTGGGTTACAAGACCCAAGGCCACATGGCTTCACCGGGGTTCATGTCAAATTAATCTGATAGATTTATTTAACTGGGTGACCAAGGAACTAGATCAGGGTGGAGCGGTGGATGTGGCCTACCTAGATTTCAGTAAGGCATTTGACACAGTTCCACATAGGAGACTAGTAAGCAAGCTGGGTAGCTTGGGAGTGGGTCAAAAGGTGGTAAAATGGATAAGAAAGTGGTTAGGAGATAGGCGACAGAAGGTGGTGGTAAAATGGAGTTCACTCCAAGGAAGGGAGGGTGACCAGCAGGGTGCCTCAGGGATCAGTCCTCTTTAATGCCTTTAAGTGACACTGCAGAGGAGCTGAAGGAACTTCAGCCTCTTTGCAGATGTCACCAAAATCTGCAATAGAGTGGACACTCGGGGCGGGGAGAGGATGAACTGAGCAGAGATCTGAGAACACTAACAAAAACATGGATGACCACCTCCCCCCCAACACACACACACGGACGCAGGGAGTGGGGCTACAAGAGCCTAGGTAAAGGGTGGCACTTCTCAGTCTCTCTCTCAAAAAACAAAGTAAACAAACAAACAAAAAAAAAAAACACATGAACAAGGACCAAAAAGCATATACGATTCCTTGTTTGTTTGTTTGTACTTTTGTAGAGGTTTTTTTCCCCCCACCAAGGTGTGCTGAAAGATAAAATGTGCAGGTTGCCCTAAGCCAGAAACTCCCCTCCCCCTACAAACCAGCATAGGATCAAGAAGGGCCTGTAAACAAAAAATGTTTTGTTCCCTTTTGGGGGGCCACTGAAGGCAAAGAAAGGGAACAAGTCCCTTCAGGAGTTTGCCTCCTGATGACTACCCCACTTTTTTTGTTGCTGCTGTTTTGAAAAAGAGAAGGCAGAAGGAAATGGAGGAGAAGCTGCCTACAAGCCTGGTCACTATGGGGAAAGGTTGGCGGATAGCAGTGATGAATGGTGAAAATATCCTGGAAGATCAGGAATTACGGCTAGTACGTAATTTATTTATTTTTCAATCTCTGAGTAACCACTTGAGCTCAGAGCTCTTTTACACAGGTTCCACGTCAAGTAAACAATATAAATAGAGTAGTAAAGAATTACAATGGACTAGTCGAGCAGACTAGGCAATAGGGAAGGGCAAAGAAATATTCATATCTTTCAGGAATCAGTCTTCACCGTTCATTGCTGGTGGGTCAGAGCACCAAGCCACCATCAAACAGTGATGTTGGCAAACCCTGAGGAAAACAGTTGTCCCTTCAGCCTCCTGTGGGGGCTCCTCACAGGTCTGGCGAGGAGGCCCGCGACTGGTCATATGCAGGTGGAGGCTCCTATGGGCTGGGAGCAGGAAGGTGCCCAGCAAGATCTCGTTCAGCCCTGCAGGAGAAGAAATGGGCTCCCTGGTATCATGAGGTGACCACCGCACACCAGTCCAAGGGTGATAACCTGGATAGGCGAAGCCACGCTGTCCACCCAATGCAGACCGCAGTTCCCACCAGTCTGGAGGCTACCTCACTGACATCGTAGGATGGCCTTGCTTGGTGTCTCGCCAGCTCCTGACCCTGGCAGAAAGGCAAATGGCTTGCCTGTTTGTCTTACTGTTCAGCAAGGATGCCTGGAGCTGTCACAGCGTCGCACTCAGGTACCTGCCATAGGATGCCTGGTGTGCCTGATGTGCAGCAAAGCACAACAAAGTGTGCACCGTCAAGAAAACTCTACAACCTCAACAGTCAAACTCTGCCAAGTCGGACTCCGAGGGCCGGTCGTGTTCTGGGCAGCGATGCCCAGAGGGGGTCTCCAGGAGCTGGACCCCAGAAATGGGGTGAGGCATGGCTCCTGGGGGCCCCAGGGGTGCACAGTACCTGTGCTGGCAGTCCTTGATGGCTGGAGAGGAGTAGAGGAATGGAGCCATATGTTCCACAACGCCTCCATAAATGGTTTGGGCCATGAAGGAATGTCTACAGATTCAGAATTGTATTCTCAAGGAAGGTCAGCGTTGATTGGGCAGAACTGTGTCCCGAAAAGTGGCACAAGTGCAGCTCCTGCATCAGCTCCAAAAGAAAGTCCTGACAACAGGTATAATCCACATCAGATGAGATGTGGACTTAAGTATCTTCTTCCTCCAAGGAGGAAGACGGGGATGAAGAGGAGCTGGACTTGGGGTGGCAGTGCTGGGGGTTCAGGCTGAAAGATGGCCTTGTCCAGTGCCCTCAGCTAGACAGGGAAAGCACTCAGTAACGTACTGAACTGCTCCAAGGTCAGGGGGCTCCAAAGGGCCAGTAATGCCCTGGAGAGAGGGTGGAGAAGGAGGAGAAGGGTCATGGCAGACCAGGCCAAGACCTCTGCCAGGGCTACAGGGGACCCCTCCTAAAGGAGGGGATTGTACACCTTGCCCACCCAAGAATGCCCAACTGCAGAGGGGCGATCAGGGTGGTACCCTTGGGGGGGGACCCCCTGGTGGGGAGGTTGGAGCCATGCAGGTCCCACAGGGCAGCCCCTTTCCCCACCTACCACTGGCCCAGATGGTTCTGGAAGGGAGAGAAGACCCGAGTCGACACTGCAACTCCTGACAGAGCCCCCAGCCACTGTAGCAACAGTGTGCGGTGCTAACCATGACCTCCCAATCCCAGCCTCACCAGAGAGGGTTCTGCCCCTTGGAGAAGGCCTAACAGCAGAAATGGAGCCCGAGACAGGGAGAGAGGGGGACCCGGTGCTGCGAATGGCACCAGTAAACCCCGCAGCACCATGGACAGCACCAGAGCCCAACTTGGCATCAGAAACAGCACTGGACCCCAACCTGGTACTGGACCCAGACCCGCCATCCCCACCAGTGCTGGAATCAGCACCGAAGGCATCCCCGGTGCCACAAGGGGCCACCATGGGATGCTGAGGGAGGCAGTGCCATGGCTCGTACCGGGAAACGGATTCCTAGAACCTGCCAACGCCAAAGGCCTAGAGCTAGGCCCAGAAGAGTCCCCATGCTCACTTAAGACGAGGAGCCAGTCAGAATTATCACAATCCTCAACCTCCAGGTTGGAGGATGAGATCAAAGAGATCTCCACCTGGGCCACCCCAGGGACCCTTCCTCTGCCAGTGCTGCGAATGGCAGCAGGAGGGGTCCCAGCTGCATTGATGGCACCGCTCCACTCACCGTCGTCGGCCTTAGTGCCAGGAGCCGAAGCAGTAATGGACCACAGCACCAAGGGACCTGCCAGTGCAGGCTAAGTGCATAGCTGCGATGTCAACACCGGGGTGTCTGGACCCCCAAGGAGGTACCAGACTGGGAGGGATGCGCAACTAGCTCCCTGGAGGAGGCTGGCTGTTCCACAGACCCCTCCCCCAGGCCTCCTGTCTCGGTGAATCAAGGACTTAGAAAGGCCTTATCTCTCTCAGAACACTGAGTACCGGGGAGGGGCTCAAGGGAAGCGCCCAGGGACCCGACTCTGGAGTCCCAGGTACAACGCTGACCTCACCCCCACCTCATCGCCCGAAGCGCGCGAGTGCGGAGGTCCATGCTGAAGCAGGTGTTGCAATGATCCATGTCGTGGACATCACCCAAGCAGGTCCAACACTGGTCACTGCAGTTGCAAATGGACATATTCTTTCTGCAGGGGCACAGATGCATGGGGGGGTAAGATATGTTCCTTTCCCAGACTACTTCTTAGGCCCTGGACCGGACATGACTGAAATGACAAAGAAAAATACTAAAACCCGCAAAAGAAGCACTTGGTATTGTACTAAAGGACAGAGAAATAGAGAAATGGTGACGTGGCATCGAAGGAAGGGGTACGGCATCGAGTAACGGCAACAGCAGAACTGTGATGCACTTTCAGAGGACTGCTCCCACAGAGATGCAGCCTCTATGGCAGGAAAAACAGAACTAAGGAGGAGGAGGAACCAACGTCAGTTACTGGCCAGTCCATAATCGCTACTTCATATGTCTGCTTTGTGAGAGGCACCGTCCATAATGCTGGCTCCCTTCCTCCAAAAAGCTCATAAAGCCACACACACTCACTGGGTCCTAGCGCCTCCGGCACAAACCTACCAGTGATGAATGGTGAAGACTGATTTCTGGAAGATCTGTACAAACCAGGGGGTAGACACGTGTATCCTCTCTACCAGTATAGTTGCAATTGCAAGTTCACAAAATAAATGCCCCCCTCTCCCAGTATTGAGCAAGACTTACGAGAACAGTGGGCAAAATGAGGTGTAAGGGTTGAGTGGGTACTGTAAGACGTGTGTTGATCGGAGAAATGCACTGTATGACTTCTTTAAAGAAATGAAACAGATGGAAGTAGCACGGGCAGGCATGGCTATGACAAATCTACTGTATGTACAAATCGACACATTTACTACATGTATAATATAGCAGCTCAGACAAGCTTTATACATTGACTTCTGGGTCCACGCCTATTGCATAAATATATATAAAAAACAGTTACGTAAGAACTTACGAGAACAGTAGCTCTTCAAGGGGATCTCTGATCAGGTCACACCTATAGAACCTAGCTGTCGGGCACTAGGATATCACAGAAACTTTCTCAAGCAGTCTGCCAGGGGCCGACCATGCTGCCGTTGCATGCCGACGTCATCTACACTATATAAGGACTGGCGGCCCTGCTCCCTCCCCAGTCTTTTCCCCGGAGACCAGGACAGCAAAATGTCCCCATAGGGGCTGAAGAGAGAGAGAGAGAAGGGGTGCCCAGCTATACAGAAAGAAGGGCTGGAGCAACAAAGGACAAGAACGAGTCCTAAACGTAAGAGGGCTGGAGGATGGGACGGCATGACCTGATGGAAGAGATTCCCTCGCAGATACATCGTTACAGTAGTAGTAAAACTTTATTTTTATACAGGAAAACAAATCTTTAGGCCAATAGGCCTAGTTTACAAGACTGTCCTGTTTGTAACTTGTTGCCTATACATTAAAATATACAACTGTAAAAAATAATTTCACATACATGACAATACTGAAACAATCACTATGTCCCTCCCTTATCACCCCTCAAAACTCTCACCATTCATTCATACATACAGATTACTTAAAGCATAAACAACTAACAGTGCTTAACACTTAAATGAGCGAGCCGAATAGGGTAGATTATTCCAGTATTTCTTACGTAACTATCTCTTTCATCAGGTCACAATTTTAGAATAGAATACAATTCCAAGCAATGAGAAAGTAAAGTTACTTAAGAACTTACCGTAACAGCAGATCTTCGAGAGAGGCTCTTGCAGTAGGTAATTACATATAGGACTGACGTCGGCAGGACCCCACGGAAAAATTTCTAGCTAGCAGTTTCTGGCAAGGGACCACACCCACGTCAGGTGACCGGCATCAGGAGACGTCGGTATAAAGGGGCGGTCCCTCATGCCAGTCTTCCAGTTCTTTCCCAGCACAGGCCACAAAAGACCGGATGAGAGAGAAGCAGAGATTTCCCTCACTGGAAAAGGAGCTGGAAAAGCTTAGGGGGATGGAGGACAGGAAGGTATTACCTACTGCAAGAGCCTCTCTCGAAGATCTACTGTTACGGTAAGTTCTTACGTAACTGTACTATCTTACTTCGAGAGGGTTCTTGCAGTAGGTAATTACATACAGGACTGAGTCCCAAGCAGTCTGGAACAAGTAGAAGCACACTGGAGGAGGAAAGCTACTCAAAGCAGATCCTCTAGCTGTGAAGGCCTTAAGAAAGAAAGCCTTGCAGAACAGCGAGCCCGAAGCCTGCTCTACAGCGAGAGGCAATATCCAAATTGTAATTTTTGTAAACGTATGGACAGAAATCCAAGTGGCGGCAGCACAAATGTCTGCCGCTGACACATTCTTGAAACATGCCGCAGAGGCAGCAATGCCTCTGGTGGAGTGACAACTCATTTGACCCGGAAGGGTCATCTTGTACTAAAAAAAAGGTGATGTAATGAGCCAACCATTTAGACAGGCATTGCTTGGAAACAGTATTGCCTTCTCTTTTGGGGGCAAAAGAGACAAAAAGTTGATCAGCCTTTCTGAGATCCTTTGTTCTGTTAGTGTAGCATCTCAGAATGCGGTGAACGTCCATAGTGTGAAGTAGATACTCCCCCTTATTAGAGTACTGCGTAAAGAAGGCAGGTAATTCTATGGACAGGTTCAATGTAGATTCTGCTACCACCTTGGGGAGAAACTTAGGATCGGTGCACAGAGCCACACGTTCCTTGTGAAAAATCAAGTATGGGATTTTACACATCAGGGCCTGGAGCTCGGAAATCCTCCGAGCAGAGGTAATGGCCACTAAGAAGAGTGTCTTCCATGAAAGGAACTTCATGTCCGCTGAGGCCGCCGGTTCAAAAGGAGGCAAAGTAAGCTTCTCAAGAACGAAGTTCAAATCCCAAGGAGGGGCCGGAACTCGGATAGGGGGTCTCAAGTGAAGAACCCCTCTGAGGAAAGTCTTAGAGACTTCCAGTTGAGCAAACGTCCTATCTGCGAAGGGAATATGGTAGACTGAAATGGTCGCCATGTGTACCTTCAGAGACGAGTGACTAACACCCAGGTCAAAGAGCTGGCGCAGGTAGTCCAGCAGTCACCCAACTGAGCAGGAGAAAGGCTCAAAACCTTTTGAAGCGGCCCAGATTGAGATCTATTTCCACTTCATGGCATAAGTAGACCTAGTGGAGGGTTTCCTAGGCTCCACCAAGATCTCAGCCACTTGGGGAGAAACCCCAAAGCGGGCTTGAGCTATGTCTGCAGGAGCCATGCATGCAGTTGAAGGGACTTGAGACCTGGATGAACCAGGGTCCCCTGATCCTGGGTCAATAAAATTCGTGACAGCAGAAGAGGAAGAGGAGGCTCCTCTGAGTATTGTTGCAGAAGAGAACCAAACTTGCCTGGGCCAGAAAGCAGCGATCAGAATCATTCGTGCTCCTTCTGAACAGAGTTTCTGCAAGACATGCGGGATCAGAGGAATCGGGGGTTGGGGAGGCATAGACGAATCTGTCCCTCCAATCTAGAGACAGAGCGTTTCTCCAGAAAATGCCTCGCTCTTGAACGAGCGAGCAGAAGTTGGGAAACTTTGCGTTTAGCGGTGAAGCGAACAAGTCCACCTGAGGTGTTCCCCAACGTAGGAAGATATTGTCTAGGAACCCCTGATCCAGCTCCCAGTCGTGAGCTTGAGCAGACGAGCGACTTAGTTTGTCTGCTAAGGAGTTCTCGAACCCCGGAACATGAATTGCCATGAGGTGAAGGTCGTGTTGTGCTGCCCAATCCCAGACTCTCATCGCTTCCCTGCAAAGAGGGTAGGACAGAGTCCCGCCGTTTGTTGATGTACCACACCACACATACATATTGTCCGTCTGGACGGCTAGGTGGCCTGGAAGAAGATGCAGGTGGAGGCCTGGAGAGCGTAGAGCACTGCCCGAAGCTCGAGCACACTGATGTACAGTAATTGTTCGAGCTTGGACCAAGAGCAGGAACTGCCTAGAGTTCTTGACTGTGATCTAGAACCCAGTACCAAACCCTTGATCGCTTCCCAACACTGGGAGGACTGGGTCCCTTCCCGCTTGAGGAAAGGGTCAAGGTGTGCTCTGCAGCCCACACTTGGGGTGTCTGCTGTGAGGATCTGGTAAAGAAAGGAAAGGGAAATGAATATCCCTTTTAAAAGATTGGAGGGGAAAGGCTCTTCTGCTACTAAAGCACTTCACACAGCTGAGAAAGGACCAAATCACCCAAACCAAGTCCCGGAAGCACTGAATGCACTGGATGATGAGAGACCATTGAGGAAACCTCATATGCAGCCTGGCCAGGTCAACAGTGGCAACGGCCTCCACCTGGGGGCCCATAAACCTGAGGAAGGCCCTGGGGCAGATGAATTTGCTCTGAACCACAAGGTGGGTCTGAACCTGCAGAGCCTTAGTCCAGGCTTGGAGCAGAAAGGCCCTGTCCTGGGAAGTGTCCACAACTGTTCCTACGTACAGCAACCGCAGGGTCAGAACAGACTGGGGCAACCAATATTTAACCCCTGTGGACTGTAAGAACAGCAGAATACAATGAAAGGCTGCAACAGTTGCTCTACGGATTGCGTTGTCAAAAGCCAGTCGTCCTGGCAGGGGAAGATAAGTATGTCGTCCCTCGTGAGCTTCTGCCACAGCTGGCAAGTATTTGGTAAAGACTTGTGCCACACAGAGCAAGCCAAAGGGCAAGATTCTGAATTGGTAATGTTCGCTCTGGAACTGGAACCTGAAGTATCTTCTCTGCTGAGGACAGGCCAGGATAAGCAAATAAGTGTTCTGCACGTCCAGGGGCACAACCAAACCTCTTGATTAGGTAGGGGCAGGATACCCTGTAGGGTAACCATCCTGAACCTCTAAGACTAGACGAAGGGGATAAGCTCCTTAAGGTCCATAATAAACCAAAGGATGCCAGCCTTTTTTTGGATTAGGAAAACCCGGGAGTAAAACACTCCGTTTGCCTGCCCTTTTGGCACTGGCCTGTTTGTGCAAGAGAGATTCCGAATTGATGGCTCTCCTCTGCTCCCGATGGAGGGAGAACAGACTCCCAGCTGCCATCATTTAAGTTGGGATGAAGGGAGGGTCAGCTAGGAGTCAGGCTGAAGTAGGACCAGCGGCCGGGGCCCCCTTTGAAAGAGGAAGGGGGAGGGCAGGGAAGGACTGGCCCTATTTTCCTAGTGCTCTTACTGGTTAAACACTAAACAAACAAAATAGCATACAAGGAGTGTACCAGCACATACCAGCAGTACCGACGGCAAGTAAACAGGTGAGTATCGGGTAAAATGCCATTTTCTCATTGCTACATTACTGCTGAGTTAAACGACACCTAAATACAAAAACTTAAAAATTAATTTTCTAAAACCTGGCTTCATAGTTCTTTAAAGGAAAGGCTGTTTACATTAATGCTGAAACTGCATTTATTTAAAGGAACTGTGTAAGCTAACAGTTTGAGCTTCATAGCCCACTACTCTGGGGTGGCAATAGCCCCTCTGTATGAAAATTTTTTTTTTACTCACTTGATAACGTTTTGGAAGGGATCATAATTTTGACCAAACTGGGAACCAGACGATCCCTTCCCACTTCCAGATCTGCCTGCTCACTCGGCCCTCCTGCTTTGTAACATGCCACCAGGAGAGCTGGATGCGCTCACAGGTCTATGGGTTAATCTTTAAAATGATTATTATTTCTTAATCCATCGCTTGAAATGAGCCACTGCTCAACTAATAGAGACCCATTAGTTGAGCAGTGGCTGTCATTTTATCAAACGTTAGTTTAAAGTGTAATAAAATCATTTTAAAAGTTAGCCCCATAGACCTGTATGAGGCGCACCCCCGCATTCTCCCTGGTAGCACATCACAAAACAGGGGAGCGCGAGGGCGGAGCAGGCAGACTTTGAAGTGCGAAGGGATCGCCTGTTTTCCCAGTTCGAACAAAATTACGATCCCTGCCCAAACATTATCAAGTGAGTAAAAAAATTTTTATTTTTACATAGAGGGGCTATTGCTGCCCCAAAGTAGTGGACTATGAAGCCCAAACTCTAATTTTTTAAAATCACACATTTACTTTAATTAGGATACATGCAGTTTCATAGCATTTGAAAAATGCAAATAATAGCCTCTCCCAATTCAAATCTCCCTCCTTCTGTTCCCCTAAAATGACTGCCTGATGTGCAGTGTGATGACTTCAATGGAGACAGCGCCCTAGTAGACTGAACAGGTGCTGTGGCAGAGAGGGACACTGTTCTCCCTTTACTGCCAGTTTGTTAAAATTGGTAAAAATCATCACTTGACCTATGCATTATTCATACTAATATGTAAGTGATTCCTTTAAGACAGCAAATTGCAATGCGAGTATGTAAAGTCTCTTTCCATTGCGTTTACATGCAACAATTTTTTCACCTCTATGTCCAACAGGATTCATTCTGTTGGGAGTATGAGGATGGAATCCCTTGTGGTTCAGTCGTAATTCAAGTTTCTGAACCAGGGACAAACCCTGACTCACTATTCCCAGGACCCAGTTGTCGTTTATCCTTTTTGTCCATTCCTGGAAATGAGTCAGCCTTCCTCCCACTGGCAGTGGATAAGTGACCTGTGCAGACTTGGTGGGGGTTTTGCTTAGCTTGAGCTTTGGGGGCTGGTTGTGCAGCTGCATGCCTGGTGCTCCTTCTACCCCTACCTCTAAAGTAATCCCTCTGAGTGTGTGTGTGTGTGTGTGTGTGTGTGTGTGTGTGTGTGTGTGAGTGTGGGGGGGGGTGTAATCATAGGAGATACATGCATGGGGAAGTACCCCTACCTCTAAAGTAACCCCTGTGTGTGTGTGTGTGTGTGTGTGTGTGTGTGTGTGTGTGCATAATCATAGGAGATGTATGCATGGGAAGTACCCCTACCTTTACCTCCCCTTCCATTAAGCCTTCTCAGTGCTGCTCTTGCAGGTGGTTTTGTGTTCGTCCACCTTCTTTATGTGAGCCTCTGTCATGTCACTAAACAGTGAACTTCCCTCACAGGGGAAATCCATAGCTTTTGTTTTAGTACCCCAGGACAGACTGGTAGTTCTAAACCAGGCAAGTTTCCTTGAGGACACTTCATGGGCCATGACACTAGAAGCAGTGTCGTTTGTAACCACTGCCACATAAACTGGTGCCCTGTGGCATCCATGGCTGACCCTGCCGTGACAGCCATATCCTGTGCCAAGTCACCAGTAGCCGTCCCTCTCACTGCCAGTAATACAGGTTACTCACCTGTAACAGGAGTTCTAGGAATGGTATATGTTGTTCATCCACACTTATTGGCAGGTATCCTTGCCGCTTTAAATCTTGCCGGAAGGTCTTCAGTTGGCTCCTCCCACCCACCCGGTGGTATAACTCCTGCCCGCCCCATGATGCCAGATCTGGCCCGCTGGAAGCCAGGTTGTGCGCTGCCGGCCGGTGAGAGAATGGTATCAGATGAACAAATATACCATTCCTAGAACTCCCGTCTCACAGGTGAGTAATCTGTATTTCTAGGGACATGGATATGTTGTTCATCCACACTTATTGGCAGACTCCTAGCAGTTCTCCGGGAGGAGGGAGGCAAGACGACACCCCTACTTAGGGAATAGAGACTGGAGAACCGAGGCCCCAAAACCAGCATCCCGGCGTGACTCAAGGTCGATGTGGTAATGGGTAATGAAGGTGTGTCTGACTTCCAGGTAGCAGCCCTGCAGATTTCTGGATAGGGACGTCCCTGGAAGCAGCCACGATGTAGCAGTATGGCGGGTAGAATGAGCTCTTATCCCTCTGGGAGGCTCCATGCCCGCCAACTTATAGCAGAGATCTATGCAGGAGGTGACCCACCTGCTTATCGTCCACTTGGCTGCAGGTCTGCCAGATGCGGCTTCAGCGTGAGGTGACAAACAGCTGGCAACCTCTCCCCGAATTTCAGCCGATGCTCTTTGTAATAGGCGAGCGCCTTCTAGGGTCCAAGGTATGGAGCCATATTCGGCCTCCGAGGTGTGATTGGGGTAGAACACCGCAGAGTCAACACCTGGTTAGGTGAAATCGACACCACCTTCGAAGGAATTTCGGGTGGGGGAGAGGACAACCTTGTCCCTGTGGAAGACCAGGTAAGGAGACTCGGTGGAAAGCGCCTGGAGCTCTCCCATCCTTCTGGCTGACGGATAGCCACCAAGAAGGCGGTCTTCCACGACAGGTGAGAGAGAGCACACCTGTGCAAAGGTTCAATGGCTTGCCCATGAGCTTTGCCAGTACCAGCAGTAGATCCCACGGAGGTGGAGGTTCTCGCACCGAGGAGGAATGTGATCAAGGCCTTGAAAAAGCGCCAGACCACCTTCCTCCCACCACACACCGACTGCTTCCCGGCCCGCGCCGTAAGCAGAGATGGCTGCCAGGTGCACCCCTTAGGGTCGACCTAAGCCCTTGATTAGAAAGGGACCATAAATAGTCCAAGATGCTTGCCAAGGAACAGGAGGAAGGGTACAAGCCCTGTTCTGACACCAAATGGAAAACCTCTTCCATTTGAAGGCATAGCATTTCCTGGTCGACTTTACGGGACGCCTCAACTACATTGAGGACCTCGTTGGAAGGACCCAAGGCCTGGAACTCTAGCCACTCAGGAATCAGGCCGTCAGGTGCAGGGATTGAAGGTCCGGATGGAACACCTTCCCCTGATTGACTGAGATCAGGTCCGGGCAAGCTGGAAGCTGCCTCGGGAGCCTGGAGCTGAGGCTGTGGAGATCTGGGTACCAGAACTGGCGAGGCCAGTCTGGGGCTATCAGAATCACCTGCGCCTTGTCCCTCCTTGCTTTGAGAAGCACCTTGTGAATCAAGGGAAACGGGGGAAAGGCGTAGAAGAGGCCCGGGGTCCACGGCCTCGAGAAGGCATCCCCCTGCAGCGAGCCCTGTTGAGGGGGGCCGGCATGGAACAGCCTCAGCTTCGCGTTCTCCCTGGAGGCAAACAGGTCCACCTGAGGTGTGCCCCAATAGGAGAACAGATACTGTACTACCTCCGGCAGGAGAGACCACTCGTGGGACGCAGCCCCTATCCGGGTTAGGGCATCAGCCAGGGTGTTGGAGACTCCTGCCACATGAATGGCTAGGAGATCTGCCTCCAGGCTGCGCACGAGTGACCAAATGCGGAGAGCTTCCTTGCATAGAAGCATGGAGCGCGTCCCGCCCTGGTGGTTTAGATAGTACATGGTCGTGGTGTTGTCCGTCTGGACTCAGACCACTCGACCCCGGAGAAACGGAGCAAAGGCGGTGAGAGCTAGGCGGACCGCTCGGAGCTCCAGCAGGTTGATGTGGCATCGGGACTCCCGCGGGGACCAAAGGCCGTGAGCCCGGTGTTCCCCCAGATGGGGTCCCCAACCCATCAGAGAGGCACCGGTCGATAGAGAGACCGTCGGCTCGGGGCGGAAGAACGGGATGCCCTCCTGCAAATGACCTGGAACGATCCACCACCGGAGAGCGTTCCACATCCTCTGGGTCACCGTCACAAGCTGGTCCAAAGGATCGCAGCGTTGTGACCACTGACTGGCCAGTCCCCACTGAAGAGGACGCATATTCCAGCGGGCCCAACGGACCACGCTGGTGCAGGCCGCCATGAGACCCAGGAGGCGCAGGAAGTCCCGGGCAGGGCGCAATTACCCAACCAGAAATGATTGGGCAAAGGAGGAAAGAACCTCGGCCCTGTCCGCCGGGAGCCGCGCTCTGGCTCGAAGAGAGTCGAGCTGCAGCCCGATGAAAAGAATCACCTGCTTCGGCTTGAGTTCCGACTTGGCCTCGTTGATGAGAAGGCCCAGTTGAGAGCAGACCTGGAGGGCCAGATCTCTGGACCGCTCCACCTCCTGCCTGGAGGGGCTGCTATCAGCCAGTCGTCCAGGTAAGGGTACACCCGGACACCTCGGCCGCGAGAGAATGCTGTCACCACTGCCATGCATTTGGTGAAGACCCTGGAGCTGGAGACAAGCCAAGGGCATGGCCTGAACTCGAAAAGGGATCCTTCTGCTCGAAAGTAAGGAATCTCTGGTGAGACGGACGGATAGGGACGTGAAAAACGTGTCCTGCAAGTCCAGAGAGCAGAACCACACGCTGCTCCAAGGATGGTATTATCTGAGCCAGAGTGACCATCCTGAAGGTTCGAGACCTTAGGAACTTGTTTAGGTCGTAGGTCGAGAATGGGCACCAGCCCCCCCGTCTGCTCGGAACCAGGAAGTACCTGGACACAAACCCCTGGTCTGAGGGGGTCCATACACCTGATCACCTCCCTTTTTGAGGAGGAGGAGCCATGTCGGCTTGACGAGCCGACAGTGAGGCTGAGGATCCCGAGGCCCCCCGAGGTGCGACGGCTCTGAAGTGCAGGACCTGCTCGAATTCCAGAGGCAGGCCTTTTCCCACCACCTCTAGTACCCACCTGTCCGATGTAATAGCGGACCAGGCGGAAAGGAAGTGTCGGAGCCGTCCCCCCATGGGGGGAACCAGGGGTGAGGTGACGGGAATGGGGGCAACACCCCTCAGCCCGTCACTGGGCAGGCTTGGAGGAGGGACCGGCCGAGGGACCTCCTGGGCCTTTACCTCCCTGCTTCCTGTTAGAAGAAGCCGACGGCTTGGGTTTGGGATGCCAAGCCCGAGCCTGCTGGCCCTGACGTTGCTGGGCCGGGAGCGCAGAAGGACGAAAGGGCTTAGACTGTGGCTTGCGGCCTTGGTCCTCTGAGCCGGAAGAGACCGAGTCCAAGGTAGCACTGGACTTCCTGATCCTCTGCAGGTGACCTTCCACCCCAGGGTCAAGAGGTCAGTCCCCAAAAGGGAACATCCGCCAACTTGTGCTGGTATCCGGCAAAGGTGATATCCCTCAGCCAAGCCCGACGGACGATGGCCACTGCGGGCCGCCACAGACCTGGTACATGAGTCCCCAATGTCTAAAGCAGTCTGGAGCTGCTGTTTGGCCACTGCCCTGCCCTGGTCCCGCACCTGCTTGACCGTAGTCTGCAGATCCGCGGGAAGATGAGGGATGACCTCATCCAGGGAGCCCAACAGGGCATGAGAAAAATGTGCCATGAGGACGGCCGAACTGGCCTGACGAAGGCAGAGAGAGGACGCAGCATAGACTTTTCGCCCGACATAATCCAATTTCTTGGATTCCTTGTCGGGAGGTTTGTCCACATCTCTGGCGTTCCCGGCGTACCGGAAAACGCTGTCGGTAACCAACCCCTCAGCAGAGAGGTGCTCGAAACCAGACAGGAACCGTAGGGACCGGATACTTCCTGGCCATCCTGGTCAAGGCGCAGAGCAGGAAGCAGGGCGCTGCCAAAGCCCAAGGTCGGACTTGACTATGGCCTCGGCCACCGGAAAGGCCTCCGTAGGGGAATCCCCTCGGTCCAGAATCTCCGTGAGGGGATACCTGGCCCGTTTAGAAACTGGTTCGAGCTTCTTCCCGGTGGACTCCGAGATGAGTCGAAGCAATCCTAGGAAAGGACGAAGGGCTATCGTCCACTGACTGACCTCCTGAGGACTCCAAGTCCATTCGCTTGGAGAAAAAGGAGGAATCATCCTCGGACTCGGAAGAGTCCTCGAAGAGCTGCCTCTGGCCTGAGCCACCCTCCACCTGCCGAGGTCGGTTGGTAGTGAGGGTAACAGACAGCCTATGGGGTAGACCCTTAGCCGACCGAGAATCCTTGGTCGGAGCCCCAAATAATGGCTGTGGAGGCGGAGGTTCCACCGGAATCGGTGGAGCAGCTGGTTTTGGCCGAACAACCGGCCTGGGAACAGGCTCCTCGGTAAGTCGAGGGGTTGTATCGGCCGCCCGGTGACAGCCATTTAATGGTCAAAGGCGACGCGCCAGCTTATTCCCCGGTCAGGAGGAGCTGCTGCTACATGAGGTCCCTCGTGACTGCCAACGAATCTTACGCCAAGCCTCCCCCGCCTGAGGAGGAGGACAAAGACGAGCAGGCGACGTACCACTTATCATGTGTGCCGAGACTGAGACCGCCTATGACGGCGGATCGGCTGGACCGCTGGAAGGTCCAAGACCCGAGAACCTCGGCTTTTCCGAGGTCAGTGCGGGAAGTGTCGGCAGGAGCTCGCACCCTCGCTCGGACGGGTTCGCCCGAGGGCCCGGAACCGAGGCACAGGCAAGCCCACGGATCTCAACTTCTGGGGAACCGGGAGAGGGGAGTCTCGGCTTTACAGGCGACAACCCGTCCAACGGGTCGAGAAAAATCTCGATCCTGTCGACGGGAGTCTCGTCAACTGATCTGAAGGGGACACCATGGACCAGTGGTCAAGTCAAGCGGTCGATCAAGTCGACGGCTCGACGACTGGGAGGGGACCTTCCGCCCTAAGAGCGCCGGACGGAGGATTTACTTGTCCTCTTTTGGACCGAGAATAAGGTCCAGCAGACGCTGGCCCCTCTCCCTTAGTGGAGAGGGACAGACAAAGCTCCTTGAAGGAAGCTGTATAGGAAGAACCCAGAGAGAGCGGGATAAATGCCGCGGCCGAGGAAGATACGGCCCGCGCCGCCTCCTCTTCGAGGGCGATCATCTGCTCAAGCTGATCCGCCGAGCCCGCCGCCACGGACACCGCCGACCAGGCCTCCTTAGACTTCACCGGAGGAAAACGCTTCTCGGGACGGCCCAGTTGCAATCGGGCAGCACGGTCTTCGAGGACGTAGGCCGAGAAAGAAGAGCACAAGTCGCAGGCCTGCGGGTCGTGCTCAAGGCCTGAACAGTAGACACACGTGGAGTGTGGATCCGTCCAAGACATCTTCTGCTCGCAAGGGCATCTCCGAAAACTGGGAGTCGATTTGTCCATCGCAGCCGCGAGGGATCGAAGACCGAAGTCTTTTTAGCAAAAAACTTTCAAATTCGCAAAACAGAAGAAATAGGAACCAGTCTCAAACGCAGAGCGTTAAGGAGGGAAACTGAGCTTCCCAGCGGTAAGGAAGATCTGGCGTCATGGGGCGGAGCCGAGAGTTATACCACCCGGGTGGGTGGGAGGAGCCAGCTTGAAGACCTTCCGGCAAGATTTAAAGCGGCAAGGATACCTGCCAATAAGTGTGGATGAACAACATATCCATGTCCCTAGAATGGGCTTTCTCGTGTTGTGCTGTGTAGGCCTGCCTTAGCAGCAGAGAAGCTGAAGTATAATGTTTTTTGCCCAAGCTATCCAGTTTCCTGTAATCTTTCTCAGGAGGCTGTGAGGAAAGGGGTACCTTGGCTTTGTCACAGGCTGCAGTCTGGAATACCTTCATGATGAGGATGAGAATACAGGTATTCAGATCCCTGTTTATCTACTTTATACTTTTTCTCAATTTTCTTACCTATCCTAGCAGCTGACGGGGGGTACGGACATGATTTTACAGGTAGCTTTCATATGGGATTTATGAATGGGCAGTAGTAACCTCTTTGTGGGAGTTAAGCCCATCCTACTCAAATTCCATCTCATCCTCTTCTTCCTCAGTTTCCTGTAATGTGATGTTGAGGGTGCTTACCATATGCCTCACAAATGTATAATGTGAGGCATAGCCATCTGAGGGTCTGGGAGGGGAGCCAAATTCTTGCTCTGGAGAACCATCTAGTTCTAGGAGTTCTCCTTCCTCCTCATAGCACATTTTAACCTCCTTCTCCACAGGCACGGGAGAAGGAACCAGAGCCTGGGGAGGGGGAACAAGTATATTTATGTAACCCCCCCATAGCCTGGAAAAATGTCCATGCCTTAGTCATGTCCTCTACTGATGGTATTTTATTTGTGTCTACTGGAAGCTCCATTTCTTCTTTAGAAGGAGGGACTGTGCCACTTTTTTGGGCAAGCATTGTCTCTGCTGTCTACTCCAAGGCCCTTATTTTTGCTGGATTCAGGGTTCTCCCTTTCAGAAACACTGATTTTTGAATCATCTCTTTCAGCCTTGTCTTTCTTTTCTGTCCCCTTTGACAGGTCCCAGTGCTGTTTAATTAGAGGGGCTTGACCCTCACCTGAGCCTTTTGGTGACGTGGAGGAAGACTAAGAATCCAGAAGGTCTTGTGATTTTTTTAGCTCTTGTTTGCATTTTAGGGCAAAACTTCATAGAAAGCTCACAATTAACAAAATTGTGGTTCAGATACAGGCACCTAAAACACAACTCATAGCAGTCTGACTTTGCCAGGTGTTAAAAACAAACAATTTTTAAAGCCTATAGGTCCCAGTCTTCTTTTTTAGTCTGTCAGACATGCCAAACATGGATAACACTGGGAGACTACTTCTTTTGGGGTCTGTCAGTCATGCAAACACTGATAACCCTGGGAGACATTAGTGCTTCCCAAAGAGAAAAACATTAAACTATATATGGACAAAAAAAAAAAATTGGTTAAAGGTTTAACATGGCAGAAATGCGGTTCAGTTCCCTAAAAATTCAAACTGCAAATAAAATAACACCTGAATGGTGCTTAGATAGTTTGAGGGGAAAACTACAAAGCAGTTTAATTTAGGATAATTAAAAAAAAAAAGAGTCTTTAACAGCGGGAACCGTGACAACAGACCGCCTTCTCTGGTTTCTGGGAACCGTAGAAAGTTGTACAGACACAATAAATAACAAAAATAACCTAACACAGAGTTGTCTATGAACTACCTAAACACAGTTAAATGCAATAGAATTTGAATAAACCACAAACCGGTCAGAAGTTCATCACCATCATCGTAATTTTATTTGATACAGCGCTTTTTCATTTTGACTCAAGGCGCTGTACAAGTGAACAGAATTATACAACAGTTAAAATACATAGCATGCAATAAAATACCATTGTGATTGGTTGACATCCATGGCACTCCAGACATTACCTCATGGGTTGTGACCCCACCTGATAGGCTAGTGATGCACATGACTCAGGATCAGATTTCTCCCATATCCCGGTCCCAGAAGCCCCTGCTCTCCAGTTCAAACTTTGCATCTGATCAGGCTAGCACACCAGGGTCCCTGCTGTCCAAATTACTGAGGTAAGCTACCTTTAAATCCTAGTGTTCAACCTACTGGCATAACCTTAGGAGCTAACACCTTCTCTTAAACTCGTTGTTCCTTTGCAATCTGTGGAGGACCCCCTGCCTAACAGGGTCCTTTTCATGTTGAGAAGCAAGCTTTCATGATTTTCTTTTTGGTTGTTTTACACTGCTAAATGTTTTTTGTCTACCTGTTCTGCCCTAATGTCGAGTCTGGCATCACAGGACATCATTTGTTGTTGAAGCAGCCCCTCGTGGCTCATGCTGCCAAGGCCTTATGGCCGTTCGTTCTCCCAGGGCGCTCTCAAGCTCATGTTCCCCCCTGGGAACTCTGCGGAACGCTCTGGCTCTCCCTCTTCCCCTCGCCGTCTTACCGATGTGGCACCCGCCGAACTCCAAATTTCGAGTGCACCTCTCGATTGCAGCCACGCTGCTTGCTCCCTTTCCCCTACAGGCCTCCTCCGAGCCCAGGCAGACACTCGCCGGAATTGCGACCGCGCCTCCGGATCGCAGCCCCACTCAGCTCCCTCCACGGGCCTCTCAGGGCCCAGGCAGACGCCTCCCACCTCCCCTTAGGTCAGGAGGTCAGCGAGTGCATCCGGACGGCGCCTGGTTTCCGCCCACTCCAACACGGGTCTCCGCCGCGGCTCTGCTCCTCCCTGCGGCAATGGCCGTGTAGCCCCACTCCTCCTGGACGCCAGGCCTCAGGCGCAGCTACAGCGCTCTCGCAGCTTCCCCCTACCCGTGGCGCGAGGCCTCAGTCCCTCCCGGAGCCTCCCCGCGACCACGTGGTCTGGCGCATTCTGCTTCCCCGGGGATTCCGATCCCTGAATAGGACCACGAGGTCCTCCAGCTCTACGGCCCTTCCTCCGGTCCAACGACTTTTTGGGGAAGGATCTCCCTCTCCCTCCCTCTCTCGCGGGCCTGGCTCTTCGCGACGGCCCAGGTATCATCCCTTTCACTCCCTAGGATCGGGAGTCTACAGGACTGGTTTTGGCGGGGGGAAGGGGCCCTAACGAGCGCTTTTAGCGGCGTCCCAACACACGGCATTAACAGCGGGCAGGGGCGTTGGCCTAGCCCCTGGAGCCCTGGCTTGCCTCTCCCAGGCCTTGAGGAAAAAAAAAAAAAACGGCTGGTGTACCTCGCACCCATATGGGCTCCTCCCACAGCAGCCCATGTGACCCACCAGCAACGCCACCTTCTGGGATCCCTCCTCATAGCGATCCCAGAACCTCAGCCTCCATGTGGGTCTCTCACCACAGCGACCCCCATTTACGCCATCACTCACACTCTCACGCTCTCTCTCTCTCTCTCTATCCTGGTACAAGAGCGCATCTCTGATCTGCCTATCAGGGCCTCACCACCCGGTGCAGGCCCAGTTGGCACCCATGGTAACGCTTAGTCCTTTGTCTTCCCCAGATGGTCAAGGCTAAGAAGTGCACAGCGTGCAGCTCCAACCTCCTTCCCCACGCCCCTGGACCACTGTGCCCCGCCTGTCTTCACGACGATGACGAACTATCCTTGGGACAGTCCACCACCACGGGTACCAGCAACCCTGGCCCTAGTGGCTCATCTTGGTTGGACCCAGGCGCCTTTCTCCTGCAGAACCAACAGGCGACCGTGGCCATGATGGAGAGTCAGCAGAACTTTATGCTGAAGGTGATGGAAAAATTGGAGTCCCTCACCCAACAGAGGTTACCTGCTAACCCGCCACCGGATCAAGACATCGGGGGAAGGGCCAACGAAGATAGCATGGACCTGATGGAACCTAACCCAGATGTCCCCAAACCCGACACCGGGGAGGACACCGACCTACCAGAGGATGACGACGGAGCCGTCTCCGATGAAGACATGGAACAACAGGCCATTCCGTCGCTTACTTCCAAGCTTTGTTCCTTTCGACATGGTTCCAGGCCTCATCAAAATCGTCAAAACCACCATGGGCTTCGAGATGGAGGAAGACAAACCTCAATCCAAACTAGATCCTCTGATACAACAGAGATCCACCGTTCGAGAATCCTTTCCCGTTTGTCCGGCCATCAAGGACATTGTCAACCAGGAGTGGCAATCCGACGACCCAGGCCAAATGCCCAGCAGAAGAAACCTGGGCGCATGTACCCGTGCAGGACGACAAAGCAAACATCTGGTGCTCCGCCAGCAACAGTCGACCCCCAGGTGGCAGCCTCAGCAGACGGATTCATCCTACTCCTGGGACAATCTCTAAAGGACCCCACAGATGAAGAGGGTCGAGGACATGTTAAAGAAGGCCTTCAAGCAGAGGGCATGGCAGCAAGAGCGCTCCACAGCAGCCATCTACACAGCAAGGCACAAATACGCTGGTTGGAGGAACTCCTTGAGCAGGCCAACCCCAAATCCAGAGAGACAGAGCTATTAGAGTGCACCATCGATGCAGCAGGTACCTAGCCGACATGGCTGTTGACACCCCTCAGACTGAACGAAGGGCCACAGCCATCTCAAACAGAGCCAGACGGGCCTTGTGGCTTAAGTTATGGGAGGCTGACAACGAGTCCAAGACCTTACTGCAAAATCTACCTTTGAAGGGCAAACATGTTTTGGGGAGGGTCTGTTAGAGTTTCTGAAACAGAAAGAGGAGGGCAAGGAACCTCAGAAACAAGAGTAGAGCACTCCTATCTCCCCTCCAATAGGCGGAGATTTCGGGGGAGCCAGAGGTCGTACCAAACCCACAGGGACACTCACCCTACCACTCCTTTTCGAGGTAGAGGCCACTACACCGCGGCTCGTGCCCCCTCCAACCAATCCTACTACACCTCATCCTTCAAAGCCCGTGGTTCAAGATTTGGAGGAAGAGGCAGAGCCCAGCGAGGCAAGCCGCAATGACTACTCGCACCAGGCCCCCTTAGAACAAGGCCACTCCCCTCCCGTGGGTCAAAGACTAGCGCTCTTCAGTCACCAGTGGTTCCACACCACCTCCGACAGATGGGTTCACGAAGTCATATCCAAGGGATACTCAATAGAGTTATCAGGGACCCCCCTGACACACAGGTTCGTCAACTCACCGGTGTCGGAAAAGAGGGCCACCACTCATCAGGTACAACAGATCCTGTGGGAGCTGATAAACAACAGGGCAATCCAACCAGTACCACCACACAAGCAGGGATCGGGAGTATACTCCATCTTCTTCCTCGTGCCAAGAAAATGGAGACCTCCGCCATCCTGGATCTCAAATACCTAAACCAATACATGGTGCCCCAGGCGGTTCAAGATGGACACCCTGAGGTCAACTCTCCGCAGTTTTCATAGTAGGGCGATTTCCTGACGTCCATAGACCCCAAGGACGCTGCACTCCACATTCCCATCAGGTCAGCCCACAGACAGTACCTCCGGTTCTCTCATCCCCGCCAACACTTCCAATACCAGGCCCTACCATTCGGGCTCTCCTCGGCCCCGAGGGTCTTCACCAAAGTGTCGGTGGTACTAGTAGCCAGACTCCGAGAACAAGGTCTCGACATCATCCCCTACCTCGACGACTGGCTGATCCGGGCCCGCTCCAGGGAGATCTCCCTCCATCACACCACCCTAGCCCTAAGGGCCCTGGAACAACATGGCTGGGTAGTGAACCGGGACATGAGCCACCTAACGCCCACACAACAAATAGAGCACCTAGGCGCCAGCCTAGACACTGCTCAGGGATGGGCAAGACCCTCCGAGGCAAGGATCCTCAATCTACTCCTCCTGGCACGCACAGTTCGCGCCAGCCGCCGGGCATCCATGGCTACCCTGGCACAGTTGCTAGGTTGCATGGCTTCATGTATCGACCTCGTCCCATGGGCCAGATGGCACATGCGGCCACTACAGACCCACGTCCTCAGATGGGGATCCCCAGACGAACACAACCTGAAGACCTTCCTCCCGTTACCCCCAGCGGTGAGGAAGTCACTAACCTGGTGGACAGTCAGATCACACCTAACCAGGAGTGTCCCGCTGGAGGCCATTCCACAGGTCTCCATCGAGACAGACGCGAGCCTCCAGGGATGGGGTGCTAGCCTGGCAAACAGGACAGCACAGGGCCTATGGACACACTCAGAATCCAGGCTATCAATCAACATTCTGGAGATGCGGGCAGTTTACCATGCACTAACAGCCTTCAAATCCAACATCTTGGGACAGTCAGTTCTGATCCGATCTGACAACCGGATCACGGTGGCATACATCGCCAAACAAGGAGGCACCCGAAGCAGAGCCATGCTGAGAGAGGCGGCACGGGTCCTCAACTGGGCCCAGGCTCACCTCACTCAGCTCAGCGCCGTCCATCTCGCCGGAAGGCTCAACATTCGAGCAGACTGGCTGAGCCGGCAACAAATCCACCCAAGAGAGTGGCATCTCCACACCAGCCTCTTTCAGATGATAGAAGACACCTGGGGACCTATCCCCATGGATCTCATGGCCACGGCTCAGAACACACAGGTCAGGAACTACTTCTCGAGGTACAGGGACAACCAGTCACAGGGAACCGACTCCCTGTCACAACCTTGGTCCCAGGACCACTCCTTCGTCCTTCCCCTCTTCCCTGTTACCTCAGGTACTGACCAAAATTCGCTCGAGACGGACCATCATTCTGATAGCTCCCTACTGACCGCCGGAGGACGTGGTTTGCCACGATTCTTTCCATGACGGTGGCCTCCTTCAGACTGCCCCACCCCGCCCGATAGCTGAATCAGGGACCACCCTACATCCGAACCCCGGACCCTGAAACTGACAGCATGGCTCCTGAGAGGAGAAGACTAAGGAATGCGGCTACCATGACTCGGTCATCGCTACAATGCTGCAGTCCAGACGCCGCCAACCACCTCCACCTACAGCAGGCAATGGGCGGTGTTCACCAGATGGTGCCATGACCAGAGAGTGGACCCAGAGCGCACTAACATGCCCACTTTCTTGTTATTCCTCCAGCGAGGATTGGATAAGGGTCTGGCTCATCTGCCTCTCAGGGTGCAGCTATCAGCCATTGGAGCAGCTATGGGGCCTATAGGACGGCCACAGTCCGGGCCCACCCACACGCCCCTGCGGTTCCCTAAGGCGGCTGAGATGATCAAGCACCAGTGCGCCCAACCGCCGCCCCTGGGACCTCCCCTGGTGCTGGACTCCTCAACTCGGCCCCCTTCGAACCCCTCCAGAACGTAGATTTGTTCTGGGTTGGGTTAAAGACCTGCTTCCTTGTGGCGATATGCTCAGCCTGCAGAATTGGGGAATTAGGCGCTCTGTCCTGCAAAGAACCCTACACGGTGTTCACGCCCCACGGAGTGCGCCTATGGACTGTTCCGGCTTTTCGACCCAAGGTCTCAACTCCCTTCCACAGGGAACAGACTATCGAGTTACCCACCTTTCAGGGAGGCTCCCACTCTGTTCCTAAGGGCCTGGACGTGGGCTACACTCTAGCCACCTATTTGTCCAGGACACAACCTATCCGAAAGACAGAAAGACTGTTCATAGTCCCAAGGGGACAGAGACAGGGGAGAGCAGCCTCCAAGACCACCATCGCTGGCTGGCTGCGGAGGACTATCCAGGAGGCCTACTTGGCGAAGCAACAGGTACCTCCCCGGGGTATCAAGGCTCACTCCACTCGGGCGATGGCAACATCCTGGGCGGAGAGGGCTAACGTGTCAGCAGAGGACATCTGCAAGGCAGCCACGTGGACCTCTATCCACACCTTTGCCAGACACTACCGCCTAGATCACCTGTCCCAGTTGCAAACTACTTTGCGACCCAGTCTCTCTGCGGCCACTGCCAACACCGATTCTGTCCGCCCTAGACCACTTGTTCCTCCCACATACACAGTACTGCTTCTTATCTACCCATGAGGTAATGTCTGAGTGTGCCATGGATGTCAACCAATCACAATGGGTGTTTACTCACCTGGTAAAGGTGATTCTGTTGGTTGACATCCATGGCACTCCACTGCCCACCGACATAGTAGTCAGAGGCGATGGACTAGGGGCAAACAACCTTACACTGAGCTGAATGTTCATTCCATGCATTCGACATCCCAGGATGTCCACCGTCAATTCTTTAGGGACGAGTCTAGATTGTATTGTTAGGGAATAAATTAGGGCCCCAGCCCGTTCAACTATCTCTGCCTATACTGCCTTATTTTCTACTGCACTATGTAAGGGGTCATTTTTGCTGTTCCATTTTCACTAACCTTATTTTCAGCTTTGGAAGATTCGAACTGGAGAGCAGGGGCTTCTGGGACCGGGATATGGGAGAAATCTGATCCTGAGTCATGTGCATCACTAGCCTATCAGGTGGGGTCACAACTCATGAGGTAATGTCTGGAGTGCCATGGATGTCAACCAACACAATCACCTTTACCAGGTGAGTAAACACCCATTCTAATTGGGTTAACACCTAGGTAAGCTAACAGCTAGGAGGGGAAAAGCCTGTCTAAATAAAAC
Organism: Neoceratodus forsteri; assembly: GCA_016271365.2. Lineage (NCBI taxonomy): Eukaryota > Metazoa > Chordata > Ceratodontiformes > Ceratodontidae > Neoceratodus > Neoceratodus forsteri. The sequence continues at coordinate 662,559,121 of CM028136.1, forward strand.
ATATGTCATCAACTCCCTTTTAAAGGCCTCCAGTGAAGAGATTTCTTTCAGAGAACAAGGTAAGGAGTTCCACAGGACTGATGCCATAAAAGAAAAGGCATGGGCACCTGATGATTTTAAACACACCCTGGGAATTACAAGAAGTCCCTCGCCTGCCGAACGGAGGGGACAGGATGGGTGGTAGGGCTGTAGGATGTCTTGCAGGTAGCTGGGCCCCAGTCTGTGCAGGGCCTTATAGATCAGCAAACCGACCTTGAAGGTTATCCACCACCTAACAGGCTGCCAGTGCAGGGAGTGCAGTGCATGTATAATGTGACATGATCTAGACAAACCAGTCAGCAATCTGGTTGCCGCACTCTGCACCAGCTGCAGGCAGGGGAGACCAACCCCCAATAGCCCCAGGTAAAGGGCACTGCAGTAATCGAGCCATGACGTCACAAAGGCGTGGACCAGTGATGGCAGATCACCTGGGGGTATCAGGTGTTTAATCCTGGTTATGTTTCTAAGATGGCAAAACTCACTCTGGACCATGGTCAACACCTGAGATTTAAGTGTTAGGCTGCAGTCCAGTACAACGCCAAGATTTCTCACCCCGACAAAAGTGAGCAACTGAGAGTCCCCAAGTCTAAGCCCAGAGACTAGACCAGGTTGCGCCTTCACCCCCGGGCGACCAGGTTCAACCACCAGTACTTTAGTCTTATCCAGATTCAACCTCAACCAACTGCCCTTATCCAGTCATGGATCTCAGCAAGGCACTCACTGAACACCAAGACAGAGTCCTGCTGTTCGGGCGCAAGAGACAGGTGTAGCGGGGTATCATTTGCATAGCAGTAAAAACTCAACCCATACTGTCTTACAATGTCCCCTAGTGGTAGCATATACACCGCGAACAACATGGGGGACAAAATGGAGCCCTGCAGGATCCCACATAGCAGGGGCAGTGGTGCTGAGGAAAAATTCCCCGACACCGCCCGCTGCATCCTGCCAGTGAGGAAGGACTGGAACCAGTTGAGGACTGCACCAACCCAGTCCACAACAAACCCACAGGCACTCCAGCAGCACAAAATGGTCCATGGTGTCAAATGCAGCCGAGAGATCAAGGAGAATAAGGATGGAATGTCCTTCCTCCATCCCTCGCCACCAGGAGGTCATTAAGCACCCAAACGAGGGCAGTCTCAGTACTGTGCCTTTTCCTAAAACCCGACTGAAGAGGGTCGTGGATGTCATAGGTTGATAAACAGGCCTCCAGCTGAAGGGCCACTACCTTCTCAATAACCTTTCCCACAAATGGAAGGTTACAGACATGTCATTTAGTTAGCTAGGCAGTCCAGGTCCAGTGACACTTTCTTCAACAGCGGCCTTACCACCGCCTCCTTCAGGGGCCCAGGAGGGACCCCCATCACCAGAAAACTCTGGACTACCCAGCCAGGACCGGGCTGTGACATCAATACACCCTACTAGAGGGCATGTTGGGCCCAGATCCAAACTACTGCAGGTGGGTCTCAACTCCTGGATGACTTCACAACATCCATGAACACCAGTCGAAGTCGAACCAGACAGACTGAATGTCCGTGACCCCCGGCCCATCACTACATGTCCCAACAGAGGGCATCAACTGGATCCATGATCTGATGGAGGCAATCTTATCAGCAAAAAACAGAGCAAACTCATCACACCTAGATTATGAAAAGGCCCCCCACGGACTGAAGACAGGTAGGATTGCATAACCTGTCAGCAGTCCGGAAGAGCTGAGCTGGTCCGTTAGTTGCACAAGAACTCTGCATTCTTACAGGAGACTGTCGATTGATAGTCTCTATAAATGAATCAATATAAGCCCGCCCGCCTCAGACTGGGACCTCTGCCAACGCCGCTCCAACCTTCAACCCCTCATCTTCAACTCCCTGAGAGTCCCATTAAACCAAGGGATCCCCGGTATGAAGTGAGAGGTCGAACACGGACTGGTGCGATAGAGTCGAAGGCTTCAGTAATAACCCTATTATAGGTCAGAACCAACTCCCCCCACCCCCCAGCTCATCGCAAGCACTCGTCATACCCGATAGTTCCAGCACCGCCATTAATTGCAGGGATTACAGGCCCCCAGCTAAATGTTGACACCATCTGGAAACATCTTCTGACAAAGCAGCACAAGAAAGCTGTTAACATTTTCAAATTTGGTAGAACAAGGCCACCACTTGATATTTATCGCCATACCACAAACCGGTAAGTTTGAAATGGGAAGGGGGGTGTTACGGGTTTGTGGCGAGACTTAAAACTAATTTACTTGCAGGGACAGCTTTCAGTAATGCAGAGGAACAGCACAGAACGATGTTAGGCAGGTTGATGGAGATCCTGTACATGATGGCCAAAGAGGACATCCTTATTAAAAAGTTTGAAGCGATAGCAGAACAAGAGAAGCGCCATGGAATTCATTTGGGCAATAAATACATTAACGCTTTTAATGGGAAAGAACTCACAATACGTATTGGCAAGAACCTAGAAGAAAACATGCTGGCAACTGTCAAAAATGCAAATTATTTTTCAGTGCTTATGGATGGTAGAACTGACAGTGGTGTAATTGAAAAGGAAGTGATTTATGTAAATCCCATCAAGGGTCAAGTGGAGACTAAGTTTTACAAATGAAAGCTTTATCAGATGGCACAAGTGAGGGATTGAAAAATCTTTTAGACATTTTTACAGTCTGGCCTTCATATAAAAATCATGGCTAGATGGGGCATCTGTCAACATTGGTGTAAGACAGGGTCTTGCTGCTCTTTTAAGGGAAGACTAACAGTGGTTAGTTGGTGTTCGTTGTTTCTCACACAGATTAGAACTAGCCATAAAAGAAGCTTTGGATAACACCTATTTCAACGATGTTTCAAACTTTCTGACCAAACTGTTTTATCTCTATCAGAAAAGTCCTAAGAGACCCGGAGAGTTATGGTCCCTTGCCCAGGCCATGGAGATGTCAGCTGAAAAGCCCAAGAAGGCTCATGGCACAAGATGGGTGCAGCATAAACTTCTTGCCACCCATGCTGTTACCAAATCATTCCCCCGTAATTTGTGCCCATTTAGAATCTATGGCCGCAGACCCAACTCATGACCAGGCCAAAACCAAGGGAGTGTTGCAAATGTTGACTAAATTCCAAATGGTGGCACATCTTTTGTATTTTGAACAGCTGCTTCAGCCACTTGCCAGGTTCTCACTAGCACTTCAGAAAGAAGTAGCTGAAATGCCAGAGCTACTTAGCTCTGTTGAAACTCTGAGAAACACTCTTGACCATCCTAAGCAGAGTGGTCCCATAGGTGGCAGTGAACTTGACATTCTCTTAAAAAATGGGTCTGATGTTCTTTCAGGAGTATGTGCTCAAGTCACATACAAGGGTGTGAAGAAAACATTACTTACCATAGTAAATACAGGTTACTCACCTGTAACGGAAGTTCTAGGAATGGTATATGTTGTTCATCCACACTGTCAGGCAGGTTCCTTGCCGCTTTAAATCTTGCCAGAAGGTCTTCAAGCTGGCTCCTCCCACCCAATCGGGTGGTAAAACTCTCGGCTCCGCCCAGGACGCCAGATCTAGCTGCTGGAAGCCAGCTTGTGCATCGGGCCGAGGTCGGGAGGGTCGTGATGAATGAACACGCACTATTCCTAGAACTCCTGTTACAGGTGAGTAAGCTGTATTTCTAGGGACATGGATATGTTGTTCATCCACACTGTCTGGCAGACTCCTAGCAGTTCTCCGGGAGGAGGGAGGCAAGGTGCACACCTCCTACTTGGGAAATAAAGACTGAGAACCGAGGCCCCAAAACCAGCATCCCGGCGTGACTCAAGGTCGATGTGGTAGTGGGTGATGAAGGTGTGTGCTGACTTCCGGTAGCAGCATTGAGATTTCCTGGATAGGGACATCCCTGGAAGCAGCCACCGATGCAGCAGTATGGCGGTAGAATGAGCTCTTATCCCTCTGGAGGCTCCATGCCCGCCAACCTATGCAGAGATCTATGCAGGAGGTGACCCACCTGCCTATATAAATCCGCTTGGCTGCAGGTCTGCCAGGTCGGCTTCAGCGTGGGTGACAAACAGCTGGTGAACCTCTCCACGAAATTCAGCCGTCCGCGCCTTATAATAAGCGAGCGCTCTTCTAGGGTCCAAAGTATGGAGCCTATATTCGGCCTCCGAGGTGTGACTGGGGTAGAACACCAGCAGAGTCAACACCTGGTTAAGGTGAAACTCTGACACCACCTTCGGAAGGAATTTCGGATGGGGGCACATGACAACATTGTCCCTGTGGAAGACCAGATAAGGAGACTATGGAAAGCGCCTGGAGCTCTCCCATCCTTTTGGCTGATGTGATAGCCACCAACAAGGCAGTCTTCCACGACAGGTGAGAGATGTCACACTTGTGCATCGGTTCGAATGGCTTGCCCATGAGCTTAGCCAATACCAGCAGTAGATCCCACAGAGGTGGAGGTTCTCGCACCGGAGGGGACATGTGATCAAGGCCTTTGAAAAAGCACCCGACCACCTTTTCCTGCGCCACCGACTGCTTCCCGGCCCGCGTCCAGTAAGCAGAGATGGCTGCCAGTTGCACCTTAATGGTCGTCGACCGAAGCCCTTGCTGAGAAAGGGACCACAGGTAGTCCAGGATGCTTGCCAAGGAACAGGAGGAAGGGTCCAGGCCCTTGCCCTGACACCAAATGGAGAATCTCTTCCATTTGAAGGCATAGCATTTTCTGGTCGACTCCTTACGGGACGCGCCTCAACGACGCTGAGGACCTCGTCAGAAAGACCCAAGGCCTGGAACTCTAGCCGCTCAGGAACCAGGCCGTCAGGTGCAGGGATTGAAGGTCCGGATGGAAGACCTTCCCCTGATTGACTGAGATCAGGTCTGGGCAGGCTGGAAGCCACATCGAGAGCCTGGAGCTGAGACTGAGGATATCTGGACACCAGAACTGGCAGGGCCAGTCTGGGGCTACCAGAATCACCTGCGCCTTGTCCCTCCTCGCCTTGAAAAGCACCTTGTGGATCAAGGGAAATGGGGGAAAGGTGTAGAACAGGCCCAGGGTCCACGGCCTCCAGAAGGCATCCCCCTGCAGCGAGCCCTGCTGAGGGGGGTGGGCATGAAACAGTCTCAGCTTCGCATTCTCCCTGGAGGCAAACAGGTCCGCCTGAGGCGTGCCCCAGTGGGAGAACAGATCTTATACTACCTCCGGCAGGAGAGACCACACGTGAGACGTGGCCCCTATCCAGCTTAGGGCACCGGCCAGGGTGTTGGAGGCTCCTGCCACATGAATGCCGAGGAGATCCGCCTCCAGGCTGCACACAAGTGACCAAATGTGGAGAGCTTCCCTGCACAGAGGCATGGCGAGCGTCCCGCCCTGGCGTTTTAGGTAGTACATGGTCGTGGTATTGTCCGTCTGGACCTGAACCACTTGATCCCGTAGAAACGGAGCGAAGGCGGTGAGGGCTAGACGAACCGCTCGCAGCTCCAGCAGGTTGATATGGCATCGGGACTCCCGAGGGGGCCAGAGGCCGTGCGCTCTGTGCTCCCCCAGATGGGCACCCCAACCCATGAGAGGGGCATCGGTCGATAGCGAGACAGTCTGCTCGGGGCAGACAAACGGGATGCCCTCCTGCAGATGTGTTGGAACGGTCCACCACTGGAGAGCGTTCCACATCCCCTGGGTCACTGTCACTAGCTGATCCAGCGGATCGAAGTGCTGTGACCATTGGCTGGCCAGCCCCCTTGAAGGGGACACATGTACCAGTGGGCCCAACGGACCACAGTGGTGCAGGCCGCCATAAGGCCCAGGAGGCGCAGGAAGTCCCGGGCAGGGCGCGATTGCCCAACCTGAAATGATTGGGCAAAGGAGGAAAGAACCTTGACCCTGTCTGCCGGGAGCCGTGCTCTGGCTCGTACAGAGTCGAGTTCTGCCCCGATGAATTGTATCACCTGCTTTGGCATGAGTTCCAACTTGGCCTCGTTGATGAGGAGGCCAACCTGAGAGCAAACCTGGAGGGCCAGATCTCTGGACCGCTCCACCTCCGCTCTGGAGGGGTCTGCTCTCAGTCAGTCGTCCAGGTAGTGGTACACCTGGACCCTTCGGCGCCGCAGGAATGCTGTCACCACTGCCATGCATTTGGTGAAGACCCTGGGAGCTAGGGAAAGGCTGAAGGGCATGGCCCGGACTGAAGCGGAGGAATCTCTGGTGGGACGGACAGATTGGGACGCGAAAGAATGCGTCCTGAAGGTCCAGAGAACAGAACCACACGCCTCATTCCAAGGATGGGATTATCTGAGCCAGAGTGACCATCCTTAAGGTCCGAGACCTTAGGAACTTGTTCAGGTAGTGCAGGTCAAGAATGGGGCGCCAGCCCCCCTGTCCGTTTTGGGACCAGGAAGTACCTAGACACAAACCCCGGGTCTGGAGAAGGATCCGCCACCTTCCTGATCACCTCTTTTTCGAGGAGCAGGGCAGTATCAGCTCAGCAAGCCGACAACGAGGCTGCGGACCCCGTTGCCCCCCGAGGGGAGATGGCTCGGAAGGGCGGGGCCTGATTGAACTCCAGGGGCAGGGCCTGATTGAACTCCAGGGGCAGGCCCTTTCCTACCACCTCCAAAACCTAACGGTCAATGGTGATAACGGACCAAGGGGAAAGGAAGTGGCGGAGCCGTCCCCTCACGGGGGGGAACCCAGGGGGGGAGTGACGAGGCTGGGGGCGACACCCCTCAACCCGTCACTGGGCAGGCTTAGAGGAGGGACCAGCCAAGGGACCTCCTGGGCCTTTACCTCCCTGCTTCCTGTTGAAGGAAGCCGCAGGCTTGGGTTTGGGATGCCAAGTGCGAGCCTGCTGGCCCTGGTGCTGGTGCTGTTGCTGTTGGGCCGGACGTGCCTCAGGTGCAGAAGGACGAAACGACTTGTGCTGCTGTCGTCGGCGGCCTTTGTCCTTCTGGGCGGAGGTGACCGAGTCCAGAGTGGCACTGGACTTTTCGATCCGCTGGAGGTGATCTTCAACTCCAGAGCCGAAGAGGTCGGTCCCCAAGAAGGGGACATCCGCCAGTTTGTGCTGGGTATCCGCTGTGAAGGTGGATATCCTCAGCCATGCTCTGCGCACATGGCCACCGCGGCCGCAACCGATCTGGCACAGGAGTCTCCGATGTCCAGAGCCATTTGGAGCTGCTGCTTAGCCACTGCCCTACCCTGGTCCCGTGCCTGCCGGACCGTGGTCTGCAGGTCATCCGGGAGATGAGGGATCACCTCATCCAGGGAGCCCATGAGGGCGTGGGAGAAGTGTGCCATCAGCACGGCCGAGCTGGCCTGGCAGAGGCCAAGGGAGGACGCAGCGTACATCTTGCGTCCGGCATAGTCCAACTTTGACTCCTTGTCAGGGGGCTTGTCCACATCCCTAGAGTTCCCGGAACGCCGGAAAACGCTGTCGGTGACCAATCCCTCGGCAGAGGGGTGTTCCTAAAAACCGTGCAAAGAGCCGGTAGGGACCGCATACTTCCTGGCCAACCTGGCCAAAGGCGCAGGACAGGAAGCAGGCCGCTGCCAGAACTCCAAGGCTGGGCCAACAATGGCTTCAGCCACCGGAAAGGCCTCCGTGGGTGAATCCCCTCGGTCCAGTATCTCCATCAGGGAATACTTGGCCCACTTGGATACGGAATCGAGCTGCATCCCGATGGACTCTGAGATGAGCCAAAGCAAACCCATGAAGGACGATGGGCCTTCGTCCATCGACTGGCCCCCCGAGGACTCCAAGTCAATGGGCCTGGAGAACAGAGAGGAGTCGTCGGACTCCGAGGAGTCCGCGAAGAGCTGCCTGGGGCCTGAACCACCCTCCACCTGCCGAGCACGGTCGGGAGTGGGGGTGACCGACAGCCTGTGGGCAGGCCTGACCCGACCGAGAGTCCTTGGTCGGGCACCCCACCCCGTTGTGGAGGCGGAGGTTCCACTACAATCGGTGGGGCAGCTGGTTTCGCCTAACAACCGCCCAGGCTTGGGCACCTCCTGCAGCGAGGGTTGTTTCGCCGCTCGGGCGACAGCCATTTGATAGCGGGGAAGGCGCAACGCTTTTCCAGGACAAGTAACTGCTGCCACATCAGGTCCTCATAAGCGTCCGATGCAACTTGGCGCCGGGTTTCCTCTTCCAAGAGGAAGACAAGACAAGCGGCAGTGCCGCTACTTCGTGTCAGAGACCAGACCGCCGATGTCGGTGGGATCGGCTGGACCAAGACGATGTCCGAGACAGAGACTGAGATCCTTGGTGTTTCCAAGGACGGGTCTGGGAAGGGGTTGGGGACACTTGCTCTTCCCTCGGCTCGAAAGCCTTAACCGGAGGCACAGGCAAGTCCTCGGTCGCCACCGGGGGAACCGGTGAAGAAGGGTTGTCTGCTTCACCAGTCGACAGCCCGTCCGACGGGTCGAGAAAAATCTCGACCGTGTCGACGGGAGTCTTGGCCTGCTGACCTGACGGGGACACAGTAAAGCCAGCGGCCTTAGCCGCAACCTCAACCGAAGCAGAGTGTCGACTGTCCGGGGAAGGGGACCTCTCCCGCTCCCACGAACGCCAACGATGGGACTTACCCTTTGAGTCCTTCTTTTTGGACCGAGAGGAATGCCCAGATGGCTCCTCTCCCTCCATGGAAAGGGATTGGCAAAGCTGCTTGAAAGAAGCTGAATACGAGGTACCCAGAGAGAGCAAGATAAATGCCGCGACCGAGGAAGAGGATGATGCGGCCTGTGCCGCCTCCTCCTCAAGGGCGATCATCTGCTCAGTTGCTCAGCCAAGCCAGCCGCCGCGGTAACCGCCCAACGGGCCTCCTTCGACTTAACCGGCGGGTAGCGCTTCTCCGGGCGCCCAAGCTGTAACCGGGCAGTGCGGTCTTCCAGGATGCTGGCCGAAAACGAACAGCATAACTCGCAGGCCTGCGGGTCATGTTCTAGGCCGAGGCAGTAGATGCAAGTGGAGTGCGGGTCCGTCCTGGACATCTTCTGCCCACAAGGGCACCGCTGAAATCCGGAAGTCTATCTGTCCATCGCAGCCGCGAGGGGGAAACTAGACCGAAGTCTTGAAAATTTTAAAATAAGTTTCGGGTGAACCGAAGAATTAAGATCCAGTCTACATGCAGAGCGTTAAGGAGAGAACCTGAGCTTCCAAGCGGTAAGGAAGATCTGTCATCCTGGGGCGGAGCCGAGAGTTTTACCACCCGGGTGGGTGGGAGGAGTCAGCTTGAAGACCTTCCGGCAAGATTTAAAGTGGCAAGGAACCTGCCAGACAGTGTGGATGAACAACATATCCATGTCCCTAGAATGTTATTTCTTCCCAGTGATGCTCAGATATTCATAACTTTATGCAGTAAGCCTGGAGGGTTGTCCTGCTCGCAGAGATGGAACACATGCAAATGAGTAGAATTCTTTGTACGTGAGCATCTTTCAAACACTGCCTCTACCAACTGTAGTGTTTTAACCTCTTCAGATTTGTGAGAAGCCTGGAAGTCAGGCATTAGGAAACTAATGTAACTAACATTTTATAAAAAGAGGGGTTTCCCCTAATTAAAACATAGAATTTAGGAAAAAAAACTCCAAAGGGAGGATAACAGTTGACAAAACCACATCAAATAAATTGAAAACTCCAGTTTAAAAATGATTAAAACAGAGAAATGCAACAAAATACTGTATAACAGAATGAATTCACTGCCCTTAAATTTCACTGTTTTATCCACTCTGAAATTTTCATGGCAGTTTAATTTAGCTGAAGTGCAAGCTAACTTGTCAATTGCAGTATATTTTTTATTGGCATATAATTTTCACTGTATTTTCAAAATGGTTAATATAGCTAGAATTTTATTCCAGCAAAAATAATGTCATACAGTAATATGGCTTGGTGGCACCAGCATGCGGAGTGCAGAGGCTGAAGTTCTGGAAGGGGAGCAAGGGAGGGAAGTTATGAATATCTGAGTAGCACTGGGAAGAAATAAGATTACTATGGTAAGCAATTTTTTTTCTAACCCCAGAAATGCTCAGGATATTCATAACTTATGCAGACTACCAAGCAGTACCACTGGAAGTGGGCACAGAACTTATTTTGGCAACAGGTTCTGCAGAACTGCCTGTGCCAAACCTAGCATCACTTCTGGATAGAATGTCCAAGTTGTAATGCTTTGTAAAGGTGTGTACTGTTTTCCAGGTAGCTGCTTTGCAAATGTCCACCATGGCAACCTCCCTGGCAGCCGCAAAGATAGCAGCATTTCCTCTTGTAGAATGCACCCTCAATCCGATTGGGGGCTCTTTACCTGCCTTAGTGTAGCAGAACTGAATACACTGGACTATCCACTGAGAAATGGATCTTTTTGAGGCTGGTTTACCCTTTCCTACATCCCCATATGTAAGGAAAAGTTGTTTATTATTCTTCCTATGGCCCTTAGTGGCTGTCATGTAATAGCTGATGGCCCTTTTCACATCCAGACTGTGTAATCTTCTTTCACCAGAACTGGTATGGTCTGTGAAAGACAGGTAGAGTGATTGATTGGTTCAGATGAAAGTCTGAAATCACTTTAGGAAGAAGTTGTCTGTTCTGTGGACTACCTTATCTCTGTGAAATGAGATATAGTCTTGGTCAATATAGAGAGCCTGAAGCTCGCTATTTCTCCTTGCAGAAGTAATAGCCACTAGGAAGACCGTTTTCCAACTAAGGTTTTTCAAGTGGGCAGTAGCCATGGGCTCAAAAGGAGGGCCCATGAGCTTTGCTATACACACATTCAGATCCCAAGCGGGCATTGGTGTCCTGTGAGGTGGGTGCAAATGCATCAGTCCTTTAAAAGATCTTTTGAAAAGTTTGTCAGATGCTACTGACACTTTTGTCCCTACAGAAAGGTAGGCAGATACCGCTGCTAAACGAATCTTAAGGGAACTGGGTGGCAAACATTGTGAGTGCAAATGAGTGAGGTAGTCTAAGACAACCGAAACTCCAGCCTTATGTGGCATAAGGTTTATACAGGAACACCAGAGAGAAAATATCTTCCATTTGGAAGAATAAGTTTTCTGTGTAGAGGGTTTTTCTATAACCCTTTAAAATATTTAAGATAGCTTCTAAAAGATTCAGATCTGTATGCTCTAATTCCTCAAGAGCCATGCTTTGCGATAAAGGGACTTGAGATTCGGGTACAACAGTGTTCCCTGAATGGAAGTCGGGAGATTGTGTCTAAGGGGCAATTGTATTGGTCTGCTGACAGACATGGAGAGCAGAAGAGAGAACCATGGCTGCCTGGGCCAATCTGGAGCTATCAAGATCAGAGATGCTGAGAGGGATTTTAGCTTCAGTTAACACCCTGAAAACCAAAGGGAAAGGGGGAAGGAATACACAGGTGCCTGCCTGTCCAATCCAGAACCAGGGCATCCAGAGGAACTGTGCCCTGTGCTGGTGGCCTGCAGCAATACTGAGGTAGCTGGTGGTTCTGGTGGGATGCGGAACAAGTCTATCTCTGGAGTGTCCCACCTTCTGAAAATAACTTGTACCACCTGCTTGTTTAGAGTCCATTTGTGATGGGCCTAGCTGATGCGGCTTAGTGCATCTGCCAAAGTATTGTCCTTTCCTGGCAAGTGGACTGCCTGCAAAGACACCCTCAGAGAGTACGCTTGAGTCCAAATTTTCATGGACTCTGTGCAAAGGAGGCCTGACCTGATGCCTCCCTGTTTATGTAATACATTGTGGTGGTATTGTCTGTTCTGATCTGTACCACCCTGCCCAATATCAGTGAAGAAAAAGCCTTTAGAGCTAGGAGCACTGCTCTTTGCTCCAACAAGTTAATATGTGCTGAAGGGACTCTGCTGCTGACCAGGTGCCCTGAGTTGTGTGCTTTCCTAAATGGGCTCCCCAGCCCAGTAGAGATGCATCTGTTGTGAGTACCAGAGAGGGGTTCTCTCTCTGGAAAGGCACTCCCTGCCTTAAATTGGATTCCTGTTTCTACCACAAGAGGGCCTTTAATAGTGCCCTTGTCACTGGTATAAGCTTTGAAAAGGGGTCTCTTCTCTGACTCCAGCGAGCCCTGAGGTGAAACTGGATAGCTCGCATATGAATCTTGGCTCCCTGCACTGTGCCTGTGGATGCAGCCATATGGCCTAGTAACTGCAGAAACTGTCTTGCAGTTTTCGACTTGCTCAGAATGAAGGAATTTGCTATGGACTGCAGACTTTGCACCCTAAGGGTAAAAAGGCTCTGCCCTGAAGCGTGTTGATTTCTGCCCTTATGAACTGCAAAGTTTGAGCAGGGATTAGAACAGATATTTCTTTTGGTTTATTATAAAACCCAGGGACTCTAAGAGGGATTGGGTGATTCTTAGGGAATTCCTTACTTGGTCTGGTGAGCTTCCCACCACCAACCAATTGTCTAGGTATGGGAAGACAGTTACTCCCTGTCTTCGTAGATATGCCACTGGAGCAACTAGGCACTTTGTGAGTACCCTTGGTGCTGAGGAGAGACCAAAAGGGAGAGCTGAAAACTGATAGTGACCTGAAGGGTGCCTGAACGGAGATATTTTCTGTAAGGCTCCTTTATGGGAATGTGGAAATGGGTATCTTTCAAGTCCAGTGATGTCAGCCAGTCCTCTTTTTGGATTGTTGGCAATATCCGAGCCAATGTTACCATTTTGAACTTTGTTTTTTTCAGATGCTTGTTCAAAGCTCTGAGATCTAGCCTGGAAGAACTGGGAGACTCTGCCTCTGACAGGGAGGGAGGAGGCAGCCTGAGCCTCAGGGGTTTTGCTTTGATTGGGGCCGAGGTTGGGTTTAAGAGCCCCTCTGGAGCTCCTTCTACCCCTACAGTATCCCTGTTCTGGATACTGCTGGTAATGGGGTACAGCTACTGGCTGGAAAAAGGTTCTGGTCATAAAAGACCTTCCCCTGGCCCCCCTTCCATAGGGCCTAGTGGATGGAGAAGCACGCTCCTTAACAGAGTTGCTTCTATAGGCTGCCTTATACTCATCCACTTTTTTCATGTATGCAACCGTGGATTCCCCAAATAGAGTTTCCTTCTAGGGGAAAATCCAGGGCCTTGGATTGAGTATCCTGAGTAAAGTTAGTGGCCCTGAGCCAAGCAAACCTTTGTGCTACAGTGTTAGCCATCCATCTGGCTGCAGTGTCATCAGAATCAGCAACCATCTGGAACTGGTATTTAGCTGGCTCTAGCCCAAACCTGGCAATTTCAGCCAGGTCTTCAGACAAGGGTGAGGGGGCTTTCATGGACATGTCCAGTACCGACTGCCACAGGGATTTTTGATACTGGGTAGCATAAGCTTGAAAAGCAGCCTGTCTCATGGCCAATGAGGCTGATATCGCCTTTTTTGGCCATGCTATCCATTTCCTGGAGTCCTTGTCCGGAGGGTGGGAGGACAGGGGGACTCTGGCTTTGTCGCAGGCTGCCTGGTGTATAACTCCTTGATGGTCAGGGTGGGAGAAAAGGAAATCAGCTCCCATCCAACTGATTTTTTTTTTTTTATCTATTCTCCTGTCAATAGGAGGAACAGAATTAGGGGTCTGTAGAAGTTTTAGGGTGTCTTTCTAAAAAAATGTATAGACTGGCAAGAGGAAGGCTTTTGTGGGTGTTAAACCCATCATATTTAAATATTCAATTTCCTCCTCATCCTCAATCTGCTCTGTGGTAGCAATATCCAGAGCATCTGCCATTCTCCTCACGAATGTGAAATGTGAGAAGTAATCCTCAAGACACCCTGGAAGGAGAACCAGATTCCTGCTCAGGTGACACCTCTGGTGGAACTGGTTCATCCTCTTGAAAAGGATCATCCTCCTCCTCAAAATACTGCTCTTCCTGTAAAAGGGGGCACCACACCACTGCTAACCTGGGGACCCTGGGTAGGGGCAGGCTGCTGGGGAACAATATTTTGGAGTGCCTGAATAATTTTAAAAGCCTAAGCTATCTCTTGAGCCGAGGGCACAGCAGGCACCTGTGCAGAAGTCCCTGGTTTAGCAGGGGAGATTCTGCATGTTTAGTTTTCTTAAGTTTCTTTGAGGGAACCAGGGAGTCAGCTGGTTCTTTACCTCGTTTTGCGCCTTTTCACCTGTCTCAGGGGCAGGGGTAAGCACATTTGTGGGTTCAGCCACAGCAGATTGGGGCGTCAGCTGGGCAGAGCCGGAGGGCCCCCTAGGAAATCTTTTATTTGGCCTTTCAAGGTGTTTTTCCATGTTTTTTTTCTGGGAAAGTTTTACACACGTCACAATCCTGGTCCAGATGTTCGAACCCCAGACAAGCCACACATAAGGTGTGTGTCTGCCTTAGCAAAAACATCTCCACATCTTAAACAATTCTTAAAACCGGGTTCTCCGTTTTTTTTTTTTTGTTTGTTTCTCTGACATGGTAATGCCAAAAATGAGAAAAAACACTAACCGCTAATAAGAGTAAATTCGGTTATATATTTTTTTTTTGCGGTCGGTTCCGGAACTGATAGAAACCAGAGGACCTGATTCAGCGGTTCTGTAACCGATAGAAAGTGGTTACAAAAACAATGAAATACAGTCAAAAACGAAACTAATAGAAACATAGAAGCTGACAGCAGGTAAGGATTGCAAAGCCCATCCAGTCCAATAATAAACAAAAAACACGGCTCTTTAATCAGAGAACCCTGATGAATTAAACAACTAACCTGGTCCCCCCCTCCCCAACGGTTATCCCGAACCGCGAGGAACCGAAAAAATGTATAATTTAAGCAATAAACAGATTTAACACTAACAATCAGTAGAGGCAATAAAAGAAATAGAATATACTTAAGTTTATGGTTTTGAATCTTCTTTCACGCAAAATAGTAAGATGACCACTCCGAGTGACCAGACTTTCAGGCGGGTGAAAAATCTGAAGAGGTTAGAACACTACAGTTGGTAGAGGCAGCATCTGAAAGATGATCATGTGCAAAGAATTCTACTCATTTGCATGTGTTCCATCTCTCCGGGCAGTCCAACCCTCCAGGCTTACTGCATAAAGTTATAAATATCCTGAGCTCTACTGAGGTTAGAAATTAACACATTTTAGTGGCCAAGTTGTTAAAACTTTAAAACAGTAAACTAAGAAATACATTATAAACATTAAGAACTGCTGTGAACAAAGGTTCAGTTTGACTGATGAAAGTAATATCTATAACCATGCAAACGTGTTAGATACCAGACTTCGGCTAGCTGCAGACAGAAAGAAACTGGAGCTGTATGGCAACAGTGAACTTTACTGCAGTAGCTGACCACTTTTCAGCACTTTTGCAGCCTGACTGCGACAGTACTCTCTGCTACTTGCAGAATGGCAAGAGTTTAAGATTTTTGCTCAAACCAATTTCATCAATCTTTCTGCCTCTGCTATCTGGTCAAAGCTGGCATGTGATTTCCAAAATTCTTATCTAAATCTGTTGAAGCCTGTCAATGTGTTGAGAGTATCTACTGTATCTAATGCAATTGTAGAAAGGTGTTTTTCAACTATGAACAAGGTAAAAACTGACTGGAGAGCAAGTCTGGCAGATGATACTGTAGAAACATTGATTCGCATTAAAAAGCAGGGCCTCCCTCCAGCTGAATTCAACCCAGACAGGGCTGTAGACGTATTTTTTAAGTGCAAAACCTGGCAGCCGAGGATGGTGGACCACCCCTAGGTCCCCCCCAAAAAAAAAAAACAGGCCAGAATTAACGGCTACATGCCTGGTAGAGAAGAGTAGCAAAACAGATTGCACCCAATCCTTGTTGGTAACTGTGTGGTCGATCCCGGTCCCAGGTGCCAGAGTTTTTATGCTGGGGCAGGGCTTCATTATGTTTAATTTGTCACAACTCACGTTCATGAATTGAATTCATGGTCTGCTTTGGCAGACATCCTATCTTGGCTCTTAAAATGTATGTGTGCCGCTGCACATTGCTGTATTTCTGGAAATGGCTAAATCAAACCCATCAGTCTCAAACTTGTGTAAATGTGTATTTTGTCACTATAGATCAAGATTAATAGATTTTATGGGGTTTTGAGCAAAAATATCAATTTTTGGTAACCGCTAATCAACTTCAGCCAATTACTAATAATTTTTTACTTTGACTAGCGAAGGCAACTAATCAAGTCTGGGACACTAATTTATGCCTTGCATCTTAAAAGTACTATGTGTCATCTCTATCTTTCTGCTACCACATGCCCATGTGGTAGCAACGATACCCGCAGCAACCCAACTGTTGAATAGTGACACATAAAAATAAATTTTTTGAAAATGTGTACAGATTAAGTCTCAATGTATGTGTACAGATTAAGTCTCATTGTATGAAGAAGATATGCCAGCAATAATGTGTCATCGTATTGTGCTGGCAGTATAGAGTCAATGATACTACATTTGGTTTTTCATTACATAGTGTTATGTGAAATGAGTACAGTGTTGTGATTACTGTTGTTACAGATGTGAGAGAGGTATAGTGCCTTACAATCTTGCATGTGTCTTGCATCTGTGTGTGCGCGTGGGGGGGGGTGTGGGGAATGCGGAGTTAGGGTTTTGAACCCCAACAGCACATTTCCAAACTTTTTTCGCTGTACTATTAACCCTAACTGATGCATTAATGAAGTTTTTTGCAATTAATTTCCCTTCTTTTTGAGAAAGTGTAATGTAAGTGGTATGTGTTAGTGGTAGTGTGGGGCCTCTGGGCCCTGCGCTCCCTTCACATTGTCTATTTTTTGCATAATGGTATGCGTATATGGGAGTGTGGGCCCTGTGCTCCCACTTATACATAACTATGGAGCCATACAGTAGCCCTATAGGGCAAGGAACCCTTGTAACAAATTTATGTGATAACGGTGAAAGCCTAAAGGCGATCAGTGTTCTCACTAAGTCAGCGATGCGAAAATCTGTTTGGCACTCTCCAGTGCACAACAAAATGGCGCTGGGGACTTGTATTTTAAACGCGGGTTTCACCCCCGCACCCCCTACTTAAGGATTTTCAATCCCAGAGGGTGAGTGGTGCAAAACATTAAAAAAAAAAGAATTCAGGCCGGGCACAACAAAACATACCAGCACCCTGCCCACCGAGCCGCCAGCCAACCCACCCACCCACCACACCACAGGGCGAGCTCGGCAACCCACTGTGGCACCACCCCTCACAATCCCTCCCCTCGCTGTGCATACTCACTCCCGCCGCCCCGTGCACGTATGTATAATGACATCCTGTCGCTATATTCGCTGTCCCCCCATCCGGTCACCCTACCCTGTTGGTAGCCCCAATGACATGCTCCGGAACTGAGTCGCCGTTATTGCAGGTGCTCAATCACCAACGCCGCTGTCATGGGCTACCCTTGTAACAGTAATGTACCTATATCTCAGCAACTGTGGCAGCTACAAAAATATTCAAGTGTCGTTGTAATTATGACAGTGAAACGTCTAAGCAAGAAAAGTCAACCGAATCCGTGTCTCGCATAGTTTACGAGATACAGGCACTGAAAAGCGCTGAAAAGGCACCCTTGGAACCCTTGTGACACTAATTTGCCAGTATCTCCGTAACAGTAGCAAGTAGGAAAAAAAATTCCACTGTTGGTGTAATCTAAGATTTCCAAACTTGTTTCAGCAGCTTAGCTGCAGGTAGCGAAAATGCCGTATCTTGCTTCGTTTTCGAGATACCACGGACGACACAATGTTATCCTATGGGAAATTTCTCAACTTCAGAACGGTGCAACTTTGGGCCAGTCTAATGTTTTGGCACCAAAAGGCACATCTGTGGGACCAGGGTTTGCCACCCTGCAAATTTCAGCCCAAAAGACCCAACAGTTCTGTTGCAGGAGGATGGCAAACATTTGCAGTTTCTTCGGCAAAGTTTTTTTGCAAATCACGAACGTTTTGCATAAAAACAGCACAAAACTTTAGCATTTGCGAAAGTGTCGCAGACATTTTTACTGCGATTTGCTAAAGTACTGGGGCTCAGAGTTTGAAAATGGCATTTCTGGGTTGTTTTACCCCCCAAAAAAGCTAGGGCTGGCATCCTCAAGACCTGACTAGGTAAACCCGACAGTCAGTGTTTACCTAGAGGGTCCCAAATTTAAATGCCAGGCATTTTTCTGTCTCACTAACTGAAAACAAGATGGCAGCAGCACAAAAGTAAAAGGGCCATTTGCAAAAAGGAAAACTGCATTTGCAACACTTTCGTGAGACACATGTATTTTTTCCCCATTGACTATAATGGGAAATTCACTTTTTGAATGGTTTAATATTGTTGCACCAAATCTTTGAAAGGCACATCGGTGACCCAGACTGCATCTTCCCTGAAGACTGCAGACCAAACTGACAAATCGTGCGGACTGTGGGCGCTAGTAAGGAAATGCACAAAATGTCTGGGTTTTTTTGTGTGTTTTTTGGCATTCTGCAGCTCCGCAACCGTACATCCGACCGTAATGCAACTTGTAAGATCCAGAGATCTATGGTACCAGACCATGCATGCAAAATTTCAGACAAATCCGTCATACGGTGGCAAAGTTATTAAGGTGCAAAATTTGAGGTTTAACATTAAAGTGCTTACTCAACCCTAAGTATACTGGCACAGTGTGTGTGTGTATATATATATATATATATCGTATATATATATATATATATATATACACACATACATATATATATATATATATATATATATATATATATATATATATGACTGTGTGAGAGGCCTTTCGGCACCATGCAATTCTGCTTAAAGTTGGACTAGCATAACATTCTGTGGTGATTTGCATATGCAGCCCATGATGCTTTGCATTATGGGGGCATGTGTGATTTTATATTTTCTTGAAACTTGGCTTCCCAGCCAAATGCCCTTTGGGGTAACCCTTGCCTCAGTGTTAGCGCACAGAGGTTCTTTGTCTTATATATATATATATAGCTTTGCAACAGTTACAATGTTTGTAGACCATCTTCAAAAACCTTTGTATAACAGAGGACTCCAGTTTATGTTCATTCCTTTCCTCTTTCTGCAATTAGCAGTGATAGTGCCCAGTATTACAGAGTTAAGGTAAACACTCGATACCAAGAATGTTTCAGGGGTTTCAATAAATAAGCTAATTTCTGATACATTGATAGCTTGTGAACTTACATTCACTTCCAAGTTCCCAGATGACTCTGCTATATAATTGCATGTGTGTGTTTATAGTAAAATAAAGTGAAATTAAATTTTAAGTTTCAAACACTAAAGGCTTGCACTAGGTCTGGCTGGAGCTACTTTCAGTCACAAAGATTTAGGATGCTTAAGGCTGGCTAGGTCAGGGGTCTTAGTATTTACCATACCTTCCTTCCAATCTGGACTCCTGGAGTATCCGTTTCCACAATAAAACCCGAAAAGGCTCGGCTAGCTGGGACTTTCGGATCTCCTTCAGAGCGTGCCAAAACAAAATACCTAACCAAGAAAGCCACAATTGTATCAATTGCTTGCATATTCTGTTCCACGGGTCTTCACATGCTGTACATCTTATCTCAAAAGGCAACATGAGTTACAGTCAGTTGTGGAGTACGGTCAGCTGAAAAGGTGTAGAATGTTGCACATTAATCTCAGTGCAAGGCCAAAAAGCCTTCTTGCAGTAAACTTAAAATTTGTTCTAGATTTTGCTTGTCGAACAACCATCCACCTGATAACTGCAAAATGTCTTACAGGTGGGTATGATCAGGTTAGGTAAGACCAATCACTAGGACTTAAAAAGGCTACCACACCCTCTGAAAACAATTATTAGAAGTTTGCCAGCTGATACTTTTTTCTATCTGCAGTGCAGTAATTTTTTTCTTTTCACTTTTTTCTAATTGGCAGTTGAGGTTCAATGCCATAAAGTGCAAGGTAATGCATCTAGGACATAAAAACCCCACTGCTGAATATGGAGGTTGTGGTGGTGGTGGGGTTGTACTAGCAGACACTAGACAAGACAGGGATCTAGGTGTTGCCATATCTAAGGACCTGAAGGTGGCAGGGCAGTGAGATAAAGTAGTGGGTAAGGCTAGTGGAATACTTGGTTGCATAGGGAGGGCATCTCTAGCAGTAAGAAGGAGGTGGCTTGCCATTGTATCATTCACTGGTGTGACCACACCTGGAGCACTGTGTATGATTTTAGAGACCACACCTCAGAAAGGACAGAGAATAGAGGTATTTCAGAGAAGGGCAACAAAAATGGTCCATGGTTTGCATGAGAAGCCCTACAAAGAGAGACTGCGAGCTCTCAACTTGTACACACTAGAAGAAAGAAGAGAGCACGGCTATGATAGAGACCTGTAAGTACCTCAAAGGTGTGAATACGGTACAGGCGTGGAGTCTCTTTCAAATGAAAACAAGCACCAGGCCTGGGAGCATACAGTGAAGATGGAGAGGAGGATTTTTTAGGTAGTCAATGCCTGGAATAGACTGCTGGTGGAAGTGGTGGGAAATACAACAATGGGAGACTTCAAGCATGCATGGGATAGATATAGGGGTATATTAGATTGGATGCAGGGATGTGGGAGAGTCAATGGAGACCAGATAGGGTCTACGGAGATAGAATAGATAGGGAATACCTGGGCAGACTAGATGAGCTAAACAGTCCTTTTCTGCCTTCAAATTCTGTTTTTCTATTTGCCTGACAGTAGCAGATACAATCTGTTGAACACATCTCTACCTGGAGTCAGGCATATCTACTGTATTTGTATTCCTCTTCATACCTCAGCAGTGTGACTTCACCCATTGTAATATCTCAAATGACAAAGAATAAATAATCTGCACTTTTATACACACTACAACTAAGTATATAACAAGAGACCAGACCAAGAAAGGATACTCATTTCCCACCTGACTGGTTACTTGTGATATCAGAAGGAGTGAGGTCACAATGGGGACACAGCATGACGAAAATTAAAAAGGACAGGAAATCATTTCTTATTGGCAGCTGTTTATAAAGTTCCTATTTTCAGAAATTATATTCATTCCCTTAAATTATCTGTATTTAACTGTACAGGAAAGAAAACTAATGTAAAAACTGTATTCTGCATTGCTTTATTTTTCTGGGCAGCATTCAGTCACAGTTCTCTTCATGGAAACTGCAATCTGGAGTTGTAGCCATGTCATGCTTTGTGCACATAACTCTGAGTAAGGTCCCAATAGGTCAGTATTTCATAAGAAAAAATTACTCACCTTAGTAATGTTGTTTCTTCTAATGGAGTCTTGCTGTATTCTGACTAATGCAGTGATCTCCAACCCTTGAACTGCCCCAGAGAACAAGGCATGGAACACTGAGCTCGAGCTCGGTTGAAGCTTCTGTCTGCTGTTTGAACCCCAACCGTCAGATCTTTACAAGCTATACTCACTGGGAGTTGTCTCTGGAAACTGTAAACTCACACTAGCCACCTGGCAACTAAATTTGATGAAAAGTTTTTTTTCGGTTTCAAAGAAAAGACTCAAGTCAGGAAACCCAAAAACCAAAAAACAACATACACCCAAAATAAAGGAGGGTGAGAAAAAGGGGCACGTCTAGGTGCCAACACTGCTCCTGCCCACCCACATCCCAAAAACCAGGTTCTGAGAGGGGAGGCAGGAGGGGGGAAGGTCAGAATACAGCAAGACTCCATTAGAAGAAACAACATTACTAAGGTGAGCAATTTTTTTTTTTCAAACAACATGAAGTCTTGTTGTATTCTGACTAATGCAGATTACCAAGCAGTACCTCCAAGGAGGAGGGACAGAACCTACTTTGGGAATAGGCTCTGAAGTACTGCTGTGCCAAACCGAGCATCACTCCTAGCCTGGATATCCAGAGAGTAATGCTTGATGAAAGTATGGACTGTTTTCCAGGTGGCTGCTTGACAAATCTCTAGGATAGGAATATCCCTTGCAGCAGCCAGGGAAGCAGCTGTACCTCTAGTAGAGTGAGCCCTCAGGCCCGAGGGTGGGATTCTACCCAATTTTTCATAGCAGAATTGTATACAAGACACAATCCAGCTGGCAACAGATTTTTTAGTGGCAGGTTTTCCCCTTACCAACCTCCCCATAAGTGAGGAACAATTGGAGGGAGTCAAATCTGTGGCTCTCGGTACACGCTATGTAGTAGGTAAGGGCCCTTTTTACGTCCAGGCTGTGCAACCTCCTCTATCCAGAGGAGGAATGGTCAGTGAAGAAAACAGTAAGAGAAACAGACTGATTAAGGTGGAAATCTGAAACCACCTTAGGCAGAAACTTCCTGTTAGTTCTTAGGACCACTTCATCTCTATGGAAAGAGATGAAAATCAGGCTCCACTGACAGGGCTTGCAATTCACTGATGCGCCTGGCAGAGGTAATGGCTACCAAACACACAGTTTTCCAAGTCAAGTACTTAAGCTCTGCAGAGGACAAAGGCTCAAAAAGGGGGTTGCATAAGCTGACCAATGCAAACATTAAGGTCCCAAGCAGGAGCAGGGTCCCTGAAGGAAGGACTGGTGTGTAACAGTCCCTTGAAGAATTTACAAAATACAGGATGGGCTGAAAGAAAAAAATTACTCACCTTAGTAATGTTGTTTCTTCTAATGGAGTCTTGCTGTATTCTGACAATAGCAGCGAGTCTCAACCTTCGAACTGCCCCAACTGCCCCGGAGATGAAAGAGTTAACTTTCCATGCCAGGCATGGAACGCTGAGCTCGAGCTCGGTTGAGACTGTCTGTTGCTGTTTGAACTCAAACCGTCAGATCTTTACGAGCTAAACTCACTGAGAGACCTGTGTGGAAGCTGTAAACCTACACTAGCCAACTGGCTACTAAATATAATAAACAGATTTTTTGGTCTCAAAACAAAGACTCAAGTCAGGAAACCCAAAAAATTAATAAACACAACACCCACTCACCCAAAGAAAAGAGGGTGATAATAAAAAGGTGGGGCACCTCCTGAGTGCCAACACTGCTACTGCCCACCCACATCCCAAAAGAAAAAATTACTCACCATAGTAATTGCTTTTCTTCTCATGGAGTCTTGCTATATTATGACAATTAGCAGTTAGCCACAGCACTTGAACTGCCCGGAGAGGAAGAGTTAACTCCAGGCTGACTGGAGTTCCAAGCGCGAGCGCTTTGCTGAAACTCTATCTGGCTAGTTTCAAACTGAAACTGTCAGATCTTACGGAGCCAACACTAAGCAAAAGTCTGTGTGGAAAAAACTCTACACTAGCCAAATGGCTACCTACTAGTAGAATAACAATAACAGAAACAACAACAACAACAACATCACCCCTAACAAGCACTATTAGGCCCCCCCTCCCCAAAAGACAGAAGTCCAGGAGGGGGGCCAAACATACAACCAAAAACAGAAATACCTAGTTTTCCTAATCCTAAAGAAAAGGGGAAAAGGGAAAAAGAGCTATAAATGGCATGACACAGTGCTTGCACTAATTTGCCAACCCCTTACCCAAGTAGAAGTTCTGAGAGGGGCAGGTTGGGGGGGTGGTCATAATATAGCAAGACTCCATGAGAAGAAAAGCAATTACTAAGGTGAGTAATTTTTTCTTCAAACACCATGAAGTCTTGCTATATTATGACAATTAGCAGATTACACAGCAGGACCTCCATGGAGGAGGGCCAGAAACTCACTTAGGAAATAGGCTCTGAAGCACGTGGTTGTGCAAACTGAGCATCTCTCCTGGACTGGACATCCAGGGAGTAATGCTTGGTAAAGGTGTGAACTGTTTTCCAGGTAGCAGCTTGACAGATTTCCAGAATGGAATATCTCTAGCAGCCGCTAGAGATGCAGCTGTACCCCAGTGGAATGGGCCCTCAGTCCTGAGGGGTTCTCTACCTAGTTTTGGTAGCAAAATTGGATACAGAGACAATCCACCTGGCAATTGTCCTCTTAGTGGCAGGTTTCCTTTGCCAACCTTCGCCATAGGTAAGGAAGAGTTGGAGGATTCAACCTGACCCTTGGTGCGTTCCAAATAGTAGCTTAAAGCTCTTTTGATCGTCCAAACTGTGCAATCTCCTCACCCGAGGAAGAATGCTCAGTGAAAAATACTGGAAGGAGATGGATTGGTTAAGATGGAAATCTGAAACCACTTTAGGTAAAACTTTCTGTTAGTCCTGAGGACTACCTTATCTCTGTGAAAAGAAATAAAATCCTTTTCCACTGACAGGGCTTGTAACTCACTTATGTGTCTGGCAGAAGTGATGGCCACTAGTAAAACAGTTTTCAAGTTAGGAACTTAAGTCTGCTGAAGACAGAGGTTCAAAGGGGTTGCATTAACTGAGCAATGCAAACATTAAGGTCCCAGGCAGGGCTGGGTCCCGAAAAGGAGAGTTAGTGTGAAGTAACCCCTTAAAAAACTTGGAAAACACAGGGTGAGAAGAAAGGGAGGGAGGCAGGCTTTCCTGCTGATATAAAAGCAGAGACAGCCGCCAGATGAACCTTTAAGGTAGCTGGCCTGAGGCCTAAGGAATTAAGATGGACCAAGTAGTCCAGCAAAATGGGCAAATCAGCAGATTCTGGGACAATTTGCTTCCCAGAACACCAGATGGAGAACCTCTTCCATTTGGAATTATAAGTGGCCCTAGTGGAAGGCTTCCTAGAGGCCTTTAAAATATCAAGGACATCTTGAGAAAGGTGTAAATCAGCAAATTCTAACTCCTCAAGAGCCAAGCCTTGAGGTGGAGGGATTTGAGGTCGGATACCAAACTCTCCCCTGGGCACAAGTCAGCAGGTTGTGGACCCTGGGAAGGTCCAGGGGAGGGTGGACTGTCAGGGACAGAAGCAGTGGGTACCAGGGTTGCCTGGCCCAGACTGGTGCAATCAGAATCACTTTGCATGGCTGGGATCTGATTTTTACTAACACCCTGAAGAGAAGGGGGAAGGGGGGAAAGGCATACAGGAACTTCCCTTCCCAATCCAACAGAAAGGCGTCCAGGGGGACTGGGCCCATTACTGGAGGCCTGCAACAGAACAGAGGAAGTTGGTGGTTGTCTGGGGCTGCGAAAAGATCTATCTGAGTAGTGCCCCATCTGGCAAAGACTGACCCAGCACTAGGGGATTCAAGACCATTCAGTGATGACCCTGAGAAATCCTGCTGAGGCATCCAGGGACATTGTCCTTCTCTGGAAGGTGAACTGCTACTAGAGGTGTTCAGGGAGTAAGCCAGAGACCACAACTTCATTGCTTCGGTGCACAAGGCTGATGACCGAGTGCCCCCCTGCTTGTTGATGTACCACATTGTTGTGGTATTGTCTGTCCTGACCTGAACTACTTTGTTCTGGACAGATGCTGAGAAAACCTGAAGAGCTAAAAAGACAGCTCTGAGTTCCAATAGGTTGATGTGGAGCAGAGATTCCTGGGGGGACCACACTCCCTGAGTGGAAAGGTCGCCCAGTGCGCGCCCCACCCAGCAAGGAGGCATCCGTGGTGAGGGGTGAGGAATGAGAAATGGGAATGAAGGGGACCCCTTGTCTTAGATTGCTCTGATCCTGCCACCACTGAAGAGCTAGAATCAGAGTTGGGGTCACTGGGACCAATTTGGTAAGGGGGTCCCTCCTTTGGGACCAATAGGCCCTCAAATGAAACTGAATGTCTCTCATCTGGAATCTTGCTCCTTGCACTACAGCTGTGGAGGCAGCCATGTGCCCTAGAAGTTGCAGAAAGTGCCTTGCTGGTCGAGAGACCCGCAGGGTGAAAGAGGATGCCAGGGCAATCAGCTTCTCTACCCTTTCCGAGGGGAGAAATGCCCTGGCCAACTTTGTGTCCAATTCCGCACCTATGAAAGTTAGTACCTGAACTGGTTCTAGAACTGACTTTGGTAAATTCAGCAGGAATCCCAGGGAAGTGAGAAGCTGCTGGGTGACTTGCAAGTGGGATTTTACCTGATCTGGGGACTGACCCACAATGAGCCAGTCGTCCAGGTAGGGAAAC
This sequence comes from Neoceratodus forsteri, assembly GCA_016271365.2. Classification (NCBI taxonomy): domain Eukaryota; kingdom Metazoa; phylum Chordata; order Ceratodontiformes; family Ceratodontidae; genus Neoceratodus; species Neoceratodus forsteri. Next base: position 662,584,976 of record CM028136.1, read on the forward strand.
ACAGCAACCTTGCCTTCTTAAATGAGCCACTACCACAGCTAGACATTTTGTGAATACCTTGCAGCAGAGGTAAGACCGAAGGGCATTACTCTGAACTGGTAGTGACCTGAGGCAGTTCAGACCTGAGGTGTATTTTCGGTGAGGAAGGCCTGATCAGGACAAGAAAATAGGCATCCTTGAGGTCCAGGAGGCTAGCCAGTCCCTGGCCTGAGGGAGGCAAAATCATTGCCAGAGTTAACATTTTGAACTTTGGTTTCAAAAGATGCTTGTTCAGGTACCTTAAGTCTAGAATGGGCCGCTATTCTCCTGTCTTTTGGGGTAAGAAAGTATCTGGAGTACAGCCCTTGCCCTGGTGACAAGGAGAACCCCTTCACTGCTTTGCAGTCTAGGAGGAAGAGACCTCTGCTTCCAAAGCAAGGCCTCAAAGGGCTTAGGTGGAAAATGTCTGGTTCTCATCTTTGGAAACTGTTTGAAGCTGAGAACCAGACCCTGGCTACTACCTCAGAACCCATTTGTCCGAAGTTAGGACACCCAGTTCTGGCTGAAATAAACCAACCTGCCTCCAACTGGTACAGGAGATAGGCCCTGGACACCCCATCAGGATTGCCTGCTCGGCAGTAGCCTTGGGCTGAGGGTGGGGGCGTTTACCTGCGCCCGCCCCCCTCTGCTCTCTGAAAACCTCTGTGCAAAAGCAGAGGAGGCTTGGGATTGATAAAAGGCCTGTGGAAAGGCCTGCCCCTTACCTCTGGGAGTGTGCCTCTGTGGAGTGGCATGCGCTCCTTGGCCTGGGCACTTTGTAGGTAGTTCTGTATTCATCCATCTTTTTCATATAATTTTCCGTTTGCTCTCCAAACAGAGAATTTCCCACCACAGGAAAATCCATAGCCTTTGACTGAGTATCCTGTGACAGATTAGTGCACCTGAGCCATGCCAACCTCATTTAAAGCTACAGAAGTGGCCATGACCCTAGAGGAAACATCATTAACGCTCACAGCAGTATGAAATTGAACTTTAGAGGCTTAATGCCATCAGCAGCCACCTGTTCCAATTCACTAGCCAGCTGGCCATGGGCCTGCTTGGCTAACTGCAACACTGTATCCATCTAGATTTCTGATATCTAGCCACATAAGCCATATAATTTGCCTGCCTGAGTCCCAAAGAAGCTGCCATATACTGTTTTTTCGCCATGGCATCAATCTTCCTGGAATCCTTATCAGGAGGATGTGAGCCTTGTCACAGGCTGCAGCTTGTACCACACCAACATGACTACACTGCTCAGTGAGGAAGTCTGTATCAGGGCCTGATAAAGTATACCTTCTGTCCATTTTTTTATCTACAGGAGGGACAGAATGAGGATTTTTTAAAATTTTTGTTCTTTGCTTCCTAAATGACTTATGCAAAGAAATAGACAACCTCCTAGACTCTGGGATATCTATCATCTCAACATAATCAGGCTCCTCTTGCTCATCCACAGCCTCTTCCAAGGAAGCTGGAGGTTTCTGCAACCTTTTTGTAAAACATAAAATGAGAAGGAACTCAGACAGCATAGGGGAGATTCTAATGGTCTGTCTGGAGAAATGTCCGTTCAATGGGCACGTCCAGACCCTCCAGCCACATACATAATGATCAAAATCTTCCTCCCCTCCTGTGGTTCATAAATTCCTCAACATCATACTCTTGAACCACTGGAACCAAACGAACCAACCTTTGCCAGCTGTTGGTGGTTTGGCCAGTCCCTGAGACAGTGACTGGACAATCTGTATGGCTTTAGCGATCTCTGCAGCAGTTGGAGAGGCAATCTTGCACTCCAGACCTGCTGATTTCTTAGATTTTTTACTGGGACTGGTTCCTCAGAACCAGCCTTCCTTTGCCCGAGAAGTCTCGCCTGGTCAGAGGGCATTCCCTCTGGTCAGTGGGTGCTGGACGGGCTGTCATCGGGTCAGCGGACTTTTTGGCCTCTCGTTTCCTGAGCCGGCCCAACCTTTCTCCAGGGTGGCTGCAGGGAAATTCTTACACACCTGGCAGTCTGACAGGAGGTGGTCAGCCCCCAGACAATAAACACATGTGGTGTGTGGGTCAGCCTTGGCAAAGGCTTCCCCACAAGCATCACAGTGTTGAAACCAGTGGGCCGGTTTTTCTTTGGGTTTCTCAGACATAATGCCAGTCTATCCAAAAACTTGCCCTTTTATGGCAGTGCTAGGCAAGACACCTTATCGTCTTAATCGTAATAACACGGGTATTTGAAAACCCATTTAAGAGATAGGTTTTTAGAACTGATAAGAACCGGAACCGCACTCTAAAAGCCCAAGCTATTATTTAAAATTGTTTTTTAGCAAACCGATCGGTTCAAAACCGAACTGATAATTAATTTCACACAGACTTTAAAATCCTGTACTTACGGTTTACCAGATAGAGCTTTGAACCGAAATGCGGTAAAATAAATACTTATTGCCGTTAAAATGAACCGAAACACTCGTTGAACCGAGAAATGAACCAAGCTGAAGGAGCAGATCTCGGGCGACTGTTCAGTGAAGCGGAGTAAAGAATCTGACAGTTTCAGTTTGAAACTAGCCAGATAGAGCTTTCAGCAAAGCGCTTGCGCTTGGAACTCCAGTCAGCCTGGAGTTAACTCCTTCCTCTCCGAGGCAGTTCAAGTGCTGTGGCTAACTGCTAATTGTCATAATATAGCAAGACTTCATGGTGTTTGAAACAAAGGTTCTGAAAGGGGAAGGCAGGGGGGAGGTCAGAATACAGCAAGACTCCATTAGAAGAAACAACATTACTAAGGTGAGTAATTTTTTCTTCAAACATGAAGTCTTGTGGTATTCTGACAATAGCAGATCACTGAAGTACCTCCATGGAGGAGGGACAGAACCCACTGAGAAATCGCTCTGAAGCACAGCTGTGTTAAACCGAGCATCACTCCCTAACCTGGATATCCAGAGAGTAATGCTTGGTAAAAGTGTGAACTGTTTTCCAGGTAGCTGCTTGACATATCTCTAAATAGAATATCCCGGCAGCAGCCAAGGAAGCAGCTGTACCTCTGGTAGAGTGAGCCCTCAGGCCTGAGGGTGGAATCTTACCTAGTTTTTCATAGCAAATTGAATGCAGAGACAATCCACCTGGCAATGGATCTTTTAGTGGCAGGTTTTCCTTTACCAACCTCACCATAAGTGAGGAACAGTTGGAGGAGTCAAACCTGTGACCCTTGGTATGCTCTATGTAGTAGCTAAGGGCTCTTTCACATCCAACTGTGCAGCCCCTTCACCAGAGGAGGAGAATGGTCAGTGAAGAACACAGGAAGAGACATAGATTGGTTAGGTGGAAGTCTGAAACCACCTTAGGTAAAACTTCCTGTTAGTCCTGAGGACCACCTTATCTCTATGGAAAGACATAAAATTAGGCTCCACTGACAGGGCTTGTAACTCGCTTATGCGCCTGGCAGAAGTGATAGCCACCAAGAACACAGTTTTCCAAGTCAAGTACTTAAGCTCTGCTGAGGACAAAGGCTCAAAATGAGGTTGCATAAGCTGAGCAATGCAAACATTAAGGTCCCAAGCAGGGTCAGGGTTCCTGAATGGCGGATTGGTATGAAGCAATCCCCTGAAAAACTTGGAGAATACAGGGTGAGCTGAAAGACAAGAAGGCTTACCTGCTGAAAGAAAAGCAGAGACAGCTGCCAGATGCACCCTTAGTGTAGCTGGTCTGAGTCCCAAGCTATTCAGATAAACTGTATAGTCAAGGACTGTGGGCAGGTCAGCAGACTCTGGGGAAATATGCTTCCCAGAGCACCATATGGAGAATCTTTCCATTTGGAATTATAAGTAGTTCTGGTGGAAGGCTTCCTAGAAGCCTTTAAATATCCATAACACCCTGAGAGGGTGTAAATAGCAAACTAACCTCTCAAGAGCCAGGCCTTGAGATTGAGAGATTTGAGATCTGGTGCCAAACCCTCCCTGTGCACAGGTTAACAGGTTGTAATTCCTGGGAAGAGACAAGGAAGGTGGACTGCTAAGGACAACAGGAGAGGTACAGGGCTGTCTGGCCAGTCTGGAGCAATCAGAATCACCTTGCAGGGTTGAGACCTGATTTTGACTAGCACCTTGAACGGGGAGAAGACAGGAACTTCCTTCCCAGTTGAGAACCAGGGCATCAGGGACTGAGCCCAACACTGGGCCCTGCACAAAAAGGAAGTTGGTGATTGTCTGGGGCTGCAAAAGATCTATCTGTGGGGTGCCCCATCTGAGAAGATCACCTCCAAAACCAGGGGATCCAATGACCATTCGTGATGGCCTGGAGATATCCTGCTGAGAGCATCTGCCAGGACATTGTCCTTGCCTGGGAGGTGTACTGCTGTAAGGGAGGTGTTCAGGGAATAGGCCAGAGACCACAACTTCATTGCTTCTGTGCACAAGGCCGAAGACAGAGTGCCCCCTTGCTTGTTGATATACCACATTGTGGTGGTATTGTCTGTCCTGATCTGAACAACATTGTTCTGAACAGACTTGGAAAAAGCTTGAAGTGCTAGAAACACTGCTCTGAGTTCCAACAGATTGATGTGAAGCAGAGATTCCTGAGGGGACCACAACCCTTGGGTGGTCAGGTCTCCCAAGTGAGCCCCCCACCCCAAGAGGGAGGATCTGTAGTAAGGATTAAAGAGTGAGACTGAGTGACAAAAGGAACTCCCTGTCTTAGATTGTCCTGATCCTGCCACCACTGCAAAGCCTGGATCAGGGTTGATCACTGGTATCAGTTTGGTCAGAGGTCCTTTTCTGAGACCAAAAGGCTCTCAAGTGGAACTGAATGTCCCTCATCTGAAATCTTGCTCCCTGCACCACTGCTGTAGAAGCAGCCATGTGCCCCAGGAGCTGCAGAAAATGCCTTTGCTGGTCGAGACACCTGTAGGGTGAATGAAGAGGCCAGTGTGATAGGATCCTTGCCCTGTCCAGGGAAGGAAGGCTCTTGCCTTTCTGTATCTAGCTCTGCACCTATGAAGGTGAGAGCTGAACAGGCTCTAGAACAGACTTTGAAAGATTCAGAAGGAAACCTAGAGAGGTGAGCAGTTGCTGAGTTATCTGTAGGTGTAACTTGACTTGGTCTGGGGACTGGCCTACTATGAGCCAGTCATCCAGGTATGGGAAGATGGCAATCCTTTGCCTTCTTAGGGAAGCAACTACTACTGCCAGGCATTTTGTGAACACCCTTGGAGCAGAGTTGGGCCAAGGGCATTGCTCTGAATTGGTAGTGCCTGAGGGGCAGCTCGAACCTGAGGTATTTTTGATGGGAGCTCTGATGAGAATATGGAAATAGGCATCCTTGAGGTCCAGGGAGACTAGCCAGTCCCTGGCCTTAGAAAGGTAGAATTATTCCCAGAGTCACCATTTTGAACTTTGGCTTTAAAAGGTGCTTGTTTAAATATCTGAGATCCAGGATGGGCCACCATTCTCCTGTCTTTTTGGGGGTGAGGAAGTACCTGGAGTACAATCCTTTCCCTAGGTGTAGGGGTGGAACCCTTTCTACAGCTCTGAGAGCCAGGAGGGAAGAGACCTCTGCCTCTAGGGCAAGTGCCTCTGACGGACTTGCAGGTGGAAAGGATCTGGTTCTCATCTTGGGAAATTTTTTGAAGCTGAGAACCAGTCCCTGGCTTACTACTTCCAGGACCCACTTGTCTGATGTTAAAGACTTCCAGTCCTGGACAAAGTAAGCCAGCCTGCCCCCTACAGGTGGTGGAGAATCGGCCCGGCAGACCCACCAGGGTGTCTGCTTGGCAGGGTTTAGGCTGAGGGTGGAAGCAAGCCTGCTTGTAGCCCTTCTGCCTCTCCCTCTAAAGAACCCCCTCTGAGCATAGGCAGAAGAGGAGGCATAGGCTTGGTAAAAAGGCCTATGAAAAGGCCTGCCCCTGCCCCTGGGATGCTGCCTCTGAGGACTGGCTTGCCTTTCCTTGGCCTGAGCACTCCTATAGGTGGTCCTGTATTCATCCATTTTCTTCATGTAGTTCTCTGCTTGCTCCCTAAACAGAGAATTACCCACAACAGGAAAACCCATCGCCTTAATCTGGGTATCCTGAGACAGGCTAGTACATCTGAGCCAAGCCATCCTACGAAGGGCCACATATGTAGCCATGACTCTAGATGAAACATCACTGGAGTCCACAGCAGCATGAAATTGCACCTTGGATGCCTCAATCCCATCCGCAGCCACCCGCTCCAGCTCCTTGGCCAGCTGGTCAGGGGCCTGTTTGGCTAGAGCCATAACAGTGTCCCACCTGGACTTCTGGTATCTAGCTGTGTAGGCCATATAATTAGCCTGCCTGAGTCCCAAAGATGCTGCCATGTACTGTTTCTTTGCCATGGCATCAATCCTCCTGGAGTCCTTGTCTTGGGGGGTGTGAAGCCAAGGGAATATTTGGCTTATCACAGGCAGCAGCCTGCACTACCCCAACATGGCTGCATTGCTGGGAAAGGAACTCCGTGTCTGAGCCTGAAAGAGTATACCTCTTGTCCATTCTTCTGTCCACAGGAGGTACAGAATTAGGGAGTTTTTAAAATTTTAAAATGTCTGTTTACCAAAAGATTTATGGACAGGAATAGACAGTCTCCTGGACTCTAGGATGTCCATCATCTCAACAAAATCAGGCTCCTCCTGATACTCTACTGCTTCTTCCACAGGAAGCTGGACGGTTTCAGCCACTTTTTTGTAAAACAAAGTGGGAAGGGGACTCAGAAAGCCTAGGAGGAGAAACACCTGAAGGTCTGTCTGGGGAGATGTCCGGGTCAATAGGCACATCCAGACTTTCATAATCACCATCATCATCATTATCTTCATACTCTCCCTCCTCCTCCTCCGGTTCATAAAATTCTTCTAAAGTGTAATCCGGAACCGGGGGAACCGACCGAACCGAGCCCCTAACCGATGGTGCCGGTTCGGCCGGAACCGAAAAGATAGCGATTGAACTATCCTTATCGCTTTGGCTATCTCATCAGCGGTCGGAGAAAGAATTTGTGGATCCGAACCGGATGATTTATCCCTTCTTTTTCTTTTAACCGGAACAGACTCCTCAGAATTGGTTCCTCTTTTGCCCGAAGAAGTTTCGCCCTGGTCAGAGGGCACTCCTTCTGGTTCGGTTGAAACCGAGCCGGGCTGGCCATCCGCTTCAACGGACTTCTCGGCCTCCCTTTCCCTCAGTCTACCTACTCTCTTATCCAGGGTAGCTTTGGGAAAACTTTTAAAAATTTGGCAGTCTGCATTGAGGTGGTCAATCCCCAGACAATAAACACAGGTGGTGCAGTGGTGAGCCTTAGTAAAGGCTTCCCCACACACACACACTACAGTGTTGAAACCCAGTGGGCCCGGTTTTTTTCTTTGGTTTCTCAGACATGGCCAATCCTAACCAAAACTTACCCTTTTTTCGGCAATCCGCCAGGCAAGACACCGCTATCGGTTCCTGACCGTGTCACGGGTCTTGGAAAAAACCGTAATGAAATCAGTTTTTTTAGAACAGATACGGACCGGTTACCACACTCTAATAAGATAAGTCTTGACACAAACCTGATAGGTTCAAACCGAACCGATCCAATGTTTACAAGTTCCAGACAGAAAACTAATATAAGAAACCTATCTAGTACTCACGGTACCACAGACAGAGACTTAAACTGACAGGTTAGATGCTGAAATTCGGTTGAAACCAAGCGAAAAAAATGACACTTTGACCGACTTTTCTGAACCGAGCGAAGGAGAAATCTCCGGAGCGACTGTTCAGTGAGGCGGAGTAAAGAATCTGATGGTTGGGGTTCAAACAACAGCAGACAGAGGCTTCAACCGAGCTCGAGCTCAGCGTTCTATGCCTGGCAGTTGGGGAAGAGATATGCAGAGACCACAGGTTGGGAAATCATATGAGCTTACCCCCCATAACAGTGACAAAGGACAAATGGCAAGTACAATTGGTGATGCTAGTAAAGGAGGGCAGGATGGGAGGAGGGGGAAAGGGTGGAAGGTGGTTACCGTTAATGCTAGGAGCCTTGGGAGGAAAACTGAAGAGTTGCAGGTTCTCATGGCAGAGGGAGAGGTGGACATTGCAGCCATCACGGAAACATGGGCCACCCAATATAATGACTGGGACCTGTCTGTACCAGGGTACAGGTTATTTCGTAGGGACAGGGTGACTGGGAAAGGAGGGGGGGTGGCACTATATGTGAAGGAAGGACTGAAGTGTGTAAGGGAGGGAGGAAGGGAAGGGGAGGAGGGTAGTACAGAGTCACTTTGGGTGCAAATCCAGGATTCCAAGAATAGGAGTCTTAGAATGGGAGTGGTGTACAGGCCACCATCTCAGATGGAGGAGTTAGACAGGGAACTAGCGGGACAGATCAGGAGGACCTGCAGGGAAGGGTAGTGTGAGTAGTGGGGGACTTCAACATGCCAGGAGTGGACTGGAGCACCCCCAGCAACCAGGAACAGAAGGGAGCAGGTACTGCTGGATGCCTTCAGGACAGCTTCCTGCTGCAAATGGTCAGTGAACCAACCAGGTTAGGAATACCCTTGACCTTGTGCTGGCAAATGGGGACTTTGTGAGAGAACTTACAGTGGAGGAACCGCTGTCAGGAGTGACCACCACTCAGTATGGCTCACATTGGATATGGACAAGGAAGGAGTGGAATCTGGCACAAGAGTGCTGGACTTCAGGAGGGCTGACTTTGGGAGGATGGGGAAGTGGTAAAAGGGTACCTGGCCAGAATTCAATCTAGTATGGATACTAACCAGAGATGGGAGCTCATAAAGTTGGGGATAGGAGGCAACCAAACCTGCTGCAAAGCCCAGAGCAAGAAGGCTAGGGCTAAGAAACCGAGCTGGTTGAGCAAGGAGGTCATGGAAAAGGTAAGGAGGAAAGAGCTGCCTTTAGGAAATACAAGAAAACAGGGAGGGGAGGACAGAGAGAGTACTTGACAGAATCGAAGGAGGTGACAAGGGCAGTAAGAGAGCCAAAGCATCACGGAACTCAGGCTGGCACAAGGCATTAGAAGGGGAGAAGGACTTCTTTAAGTACATCAGAGAAAAGGAGCTGTAAGGACCACATAGTAAGGATTAGGAAGGAGGGGGTTGGGTGGAAGCAGGGTACGATAAGCTGGAAGCACTAAATGAGTACTTCTGCTCAGTATTTACTAAAGAGAGAGGGGGTGACACCCAAGATGGGTGAAATGGCAGACGAGGGGGGAGTGGTGTCAGATGGGGAAATCATGGAGGGCAGAGTTCGAGAGGTTTGAAGGCACTGAGGTGGACAAGGCACCAGGCCCAGATGGCATCCACCCAGGGTACTGAAGGAGCTGGCAGAGGTCCTGCAGGACCTTTGCAGACCTATTTAATGCCTCACTACATTGGGTGTGTGCCTCAGGACTGGAGGATGGCTCTGTGGTGCCCCTCCACAAGAGTGGCTCAAGGATGAACCGGAAACTACAGACCAGTGAGCCTCCACATCCATGTGGGTAAGCTAATGGAGACTATCCTGAAGGAGAGGCTGGGGCCCTCTTAGAGGCCAAGGACTACAGGACAGCAGACAGCATGGCTTCATACGTGGCGATCCTGCCAAACCAACCTGGTCGGGGTTCTATGACTGGGTAACTAGGCAACTGGACAGGGGACATGCAGTGGATGTCCTGTATCTGGACTTCAGTAAGGCATTCGACTCAGTGCCACATGGAAGGCTGGGAAGGAAGTTGTAGGCACAGGGGCAGGTGCAATGCTGGTGAGCTGGGTAGGAAACTGGCTGCAGGGAAGGCAACAGAGGTGGTGGTGGGTGGGAGCTCACACCCAAGGGCAGTGACGGCGTGTCCCACAGGGCTCAGTGTTGGGACCAGTGTTGTTTGGGATATTCATTGCAGACATATCATGGGACATCAAGAGCAAGATCAGTCTGTTTGCTGATGATACCAAGGTTGGCGCGGTGGTGGATGACCTAGGGGGATGGCAGGGGTTGCAGGATGATCTGGCAAAGCTTGAAACCTGGTCAGACACCTGGCAACTGGGCTTTAATGCCAAAAAGTGCAAGGTGATGCATTTTGGGATGAAGAACCCAAGGAGGACTTACCAGCTAGGGGGAGTGCAGCTAGCCCAGACAGAGGAGAAGGATCTGGGTGTGCTCATCACAGGGTCAATGAACAACTCGGCACAGTGTAGGAAGGCAGCTGCAAAGGCCAACAAAATGCTGGGTTGTATTGCAAGGTATATCCTCAAGGAGGAGGAGGTGATTCTGCCACTGTATAGGTCATTAGTTAGACCACACCTGGAGTACTGCGTGCAGTTCTGGCGTCCGTATCTGAAGAGGGACATTAAGTTACTGGAGGGAGTGCAGCGAGGGGCGACAAAGATGATCAAGGGTCTGGGGACTTATCTAATGAGAGGAGGTTGAAGGAGTTGAACATGTACTCACTGGAGGAGAGGAGAGACAGGGGACATGATTGAAACCTTTAAATACATGAAAGGAATAAACAAGACAGGTACAGAGGGGCTGTTCAAAGTAAGGGAGGGAGGGCCACGGGGCCATGATATGAGACTGGAGGCGAGGAAGGTTCAGGAGGGAGATGAGGAGACACTTTTACAGAGAGGGTGGTGGCTGGGTGGAATCGTTACCCAGAAGTGGTATGCAGTAGAACAGTGGACTGCTTCAAACGAAGATGGGACAGGACAAGGGGGAGTTAATGAAGGGAAGGGTGAAGGAGGGCAGCTGCAGAATAAGGGTGCTAGCTGCACATTCGAGCAGACTTGATAGACCTCTAGGCCTTTATCTGCTGGCAAATTTTGTATGTCTGTATGACTGGGAGATGGCCATACCTGGCTACAACATATTCAGAAGAGACAGAGCAGGCAGGAAGGAGGAGGAGTGGCACTGTATGTGAAAATGACATAAGGGCCACACAGATCCAGGAGGAACAAAATGGGGGAGAGATACTGTGGGTTAAGCTGGAAAGGAAAATGGGGCCAGCCATCCGCACAGGTGTGGTCTATAGACCACCAGCCCAGGAGGAAGAAACAGATAGGGAGCTGATGCTAGCCATCCAAAGGATGGCAGACAAGGGTGAGGTAGTACTGGTTGGAGACTTCAATATACCAGACGTGGACTGGAGCATCCCAGCAGCAGCATCAACTAGGAGCAGATTTATCCTGGACTCCTTCAGGGTGCCTTCCTCAAGCAACTGGTCATGGAACCAACTCGCAGAAGGCAATACTGGACCTTGTGCTCACAAACAGGGACAGTGTGATGGGGTAACAGTGGGGAGCACCTGGGTAACAGTGACCACCAGTCATTGTGGTTTGAAATCACAGAAAGAGCAGAACCAACCACACAAAAACATGTATCCTGGATTTTAGGGGGCAGACTTTGGGAAAATGGGGAGATGCTTGAAAGAGGCATTAAGGGAATGGGACAGGAATCAGGGATTGAGGAACAGTGGGCAGTATTTAAATGGGGATTATAAGAACAACAGAATTATGCATTAAGCAGGTTAGCAAGAGGAAAAGAAAGAGGAGACCATTATGGTTTTCCAAAGAGGTAGCAAAGAAAGTGAAAGCCAAAAGATTGCATTCAGGCAATACAAAAAGACACAGGCAGAAGGGGATAGGAGAAGTACCAGGAGAAACAAAGGAGGCAGGGAAGTCAGTAAGGGAAGCCAAAGCTCAGACAGAAGAACACATTGCAAAATCAGTGGTTAAAGGGACAAAACCTTTACAGGTACATAAGTGAAAAAAGAAGGACAAGGGAGGATAGTGAGACTGAAGGGGGAGGATGGGAGCGTGGAGGATGACAACAGTAAAGCTGACATATTGAAAAGGTATTTCTGCTCAGTCTTTACTAAGGAAGAGGGGTAATGGGTCTGAAGGGAGCACAAGGGTGAGAATGGTCAGAAATGGACACAAGTCCCTTTACACAGAAAGGGTCCTCGAAGGAACTGGAAGTAATAAGAGCTGATAAAGCAATGGGACCAGATGGGGTGCACCCCATGGTCCTTAAAGAACTAAGAGAGGTGGTGGCTGAACCTCTGGCTATCCTGTTCAGCCAATCACTGGAAACAGGGGAGGTACCCAAAGACTGGAGGACAGCAGATGTAGTCCCCTTATACAAAAGTGGGAACAAAGAGGAAGCAGGGAACTACAGACCAGTCAGCCTCACCTCGGTAGTGGGAAAGATCATGGAAGCACTACTGAAGGAGAGATTGGTGGAACATCTGGTTGTCAATGGACTACAGGACCCAAGGCAGCATGGTTTCACCAGGGGAGGTCATGTCAGACCAACCTCATTGAATTTTTGACTGGGTGACTAGGAGGTGGATCGGGAGGGCAGGGACATGGCCTATCTGGACTTCAGCAAGGCCTTTGACACTGTGCCACATAGAAAACTATTACACAAACTGGGGAATATGGGTGTGGGCAGGACAGTAGTGTGGTGGGTAGGTAACTGGCTGGGTGGCAGGACACAGAGGGTGGTGGTAAATGGCTGTCACTCCACAGAGGGAAGAGTGACCAGTGGGGTACCACAGGGATCAGTGCTGGGACCGTCCTATTCAACATCTTCATCAGTGACATTGCACAGGATATAGAATGTAGAATTTCACTGTTCGCTGATGACACAAAGCTCTGTAATAGAGTAGACACACCAGAGGGTGTAGACAGAATGAGAAGGGACCTGCAGAAACTTGAAGAATGGTCAAGGGTTTGGCAGTTGAAATTCAATGCAAAGAGTGCAAGATAATGCATATGGGGCACAAAAACCCTGGCACAATATATCAGTTGGGGGTGAGGATATAGCATGCACCAAGCAGGAAAGGGATCTTGGGGTTGTCATCTCTGATGACCTCAAGGTAGGAAACAGTGTGACAAGGCATCAGGTAAAGCAAATAGGATGCTGGGATGTATAGGCAGGGCATCACCAGCAGGAAAAGGAGGTCATAATTCCGCTATACAAGACACTAGTGAGGCCCCACCTGGAGTACAGTGTACAGTTCTGGAGACCATACCCACGTAAGGACATAGACAGGGTAGAGAAGGTTCAGAGGAGGGCAACAAAGATGGTGCATGGGTTGCATCACAAGTCCTATGAAGACAGGTTGAAGGAACTGAACATGTACTCCTGGAGAGAGGAGGGAGAGGGATATGATAGAGACATACAAGTATCTTACAGGGAGGAACAGGGTGCAGGAAAACACTATTTTAAGCGAAAAAATGTTTCAGGACTAGAGGGCATGGGATGAAGTTGGAGGGAGGACGATTCAGAGGAAACATGAGAAAGAATTTCTTCACAGAACGGGTGGTGGACAAGTGGAACACCCTGCCAGAGGAAGTGGTGGGGGCTGAAACAATCACGGGATTTAAGAATGCATGGGATAGACATAAAGGAATTCTAGAGGTCAGGGGTAAGGGGAAATAGACTTCTAGGAAAACAAACTGAACTTACAAGCTCAAATGGGCAGACTAGGTGGGCCATAGGCCCTTATCTGCCGACACTGTCTATGTATCTATGTATCTATGTATGTTCGTATGAAAGTTAACTCTGTTATCCGGGGCAGTTCAAGGGTTGGAGATCACTGCATTAGTCAGAATACAGCAAGACTTCATGTTGTTTGAATTAGCATTCTGTACACGAACAATGACAAAAGTAATAACTCCAAACTACCAGTTCCATAAAAAGAACTGTGCAGCACGTTGCCCTTAAAAAGGAAGCAATTTAAAACAGATTTTCACATCCGTGTTTATTTGGTTACAGTTAAATATGGATCATGTGGATGTATGAATTTCACTGGTGCAAACAGGAACATTACTAACTGCTGCCAATTAACACAACTTTCCTGTCCCCTTTAACACTAGATTACGCCAGTTCATTGGTATAGAACTGTTCTACACATCACACCAAATACACTCAAAGAAAATCTTTTACATTTTAAAATGGAAAAGAATAATTCTACTAAAGTAACAGCTGTCTTTTCTCTTTCTTTCTTTCTCAATATTCTGCTATTCACTCTGATCTCCAGAGCAGTGCACTTCCGACATACTGCCACCTCCCTGCCCTGTAAACATCTTTGCCTTGTAGCCTCCACTATTCCCATGCTCCCCCACTCACCCCTTGGCAGGACATGAGGGGACTTCACTGCCCTTCAATTAACTTCTTTGCTTTGTACCCTCTATGGTCCCTACGCTTTCCCCCCACCCCACGGCAGGACGTTTGGGGTCAGCGCTTCGTAAAGGAAGTCTTATTGGTGAGGTGGTAAGCAGGCAATCTGATGAGGCCCAGAAAGTTCGAGACTTCATGCTGCTGAGCACTGAGGTTTTCATGTTGAACCCCCAAATGACCTGTACACAGTGCCTAGAGTGGGCACACAGAGCATACCTGCAGGACAGAGCATGATTCTTATTTTTTATTTAGTTTTTGTTGACCGGGTAAGTGCACTAGACAAATCGTGCCTATTTTCAGGCACAACCCAGGGGAGGGTGATACAGATGAATGCCAACTGACCTTGAACCAGATTAAGCTGTTGGTGGTATTTTTAGTGAATGAGGGAAATTGGGCCAGGACACCGGGGAAATTCCCCTACTCTTTTTGATAAGTGCCATGGGATCTTTAACATCCACCTGAACTACCACCAATCCACGCAGATGGAACCTCAGTTTAACGTCTCATCCGAAAGATGGTCATCCCCCTCTCCAGGCAGGCCACTCTCGCTGCACCACCACCTGTGGTTACCCAGGTAGCAGTCTACTAGAGATGCCTACCACCCTCCTACCCCAGAGGATAGTGTGCCCTCTGGCAGACTCAGTCTTCCGCTCACAGTGACAAGTGACTGCGCGGCCACTGTACTGATGTGTCAACTGTAAGGTAACTTACAAATTAATTATTTGTTTCCCATCTGCTGTTTGACAGTTGCAACTCTTAACATTCTTGCCTATTAATGGGGAAGAAATGATGGAATGCAGCACTGATTAAAAGAGCACAGGTAACAAAACCATTCACCTTTAAGTATCTTCCACTTATTATAAAATGCATTTAGAAACACATCTGAAGAAAGGCAGTTGGGGAAGGGTAACCACAGTGCAGAGTTTGAATTTGATTCCAATTCTAAAAGTCATAATTGGCACGAGTTCTTTCTCCAGGGCAATTCAATCCAGTAGACTGAGTGCTGTTGATGAATATTATTCAAAACAGCTATCAATGAACATATAGGGAAAACTTTTAATAAGTAAAATTATCGAGTCTAAAATGGCTAACTGCTTTTGACTCATAATCCTCCTATGATACCTATGAATATATACTGATAAGATTCCTGGGGTTAGAAATGATGGATTGCAACACTGTTCAAAGGTGCACAGGTAACAAAAACATTCACCTACAAGTATCTGCCACTTAGTGTTCATAACCAGTCTCCATTGGATTTTTAATGTTTAAATTCTGTGGGGTCTGTTTACGTTTTTGGTCTCTCAGTCTTGCCCAATCTGACAGAAATAGGTACCAAAAAACATTTCAGATTGTTGTCCTGAAAAACACAATACAACATTAAAAAAAAAAAAAAAAGCTAATTTAAGCCCCCCCTCCCAAATATATTTTTAAACTATTTAAATAGTTATTGGAACCAACCACGAATAGAGAAAAAAATGCTCAAATACACAAAAATGTACTAAACTAACGCAGAATATCAAACTAACTAAAATAATAAACACCAGTGGACTTTTATTTGAAAACTTAGCTACTAGGACTGAACAGGACTCTTCAGCAGAGAAATAAATCGGCTGTTAGAACACTAGAGGCAGAATAAGAAGAATTTGAACTTTGACATTTTAATGTTCCATCTCTCAACAGCTCTGAGCTGATGCAATTTTGTATCTCACTAATGCACTTTTGTTGTTAGAAAGCCTTGGTAGAGGAGGGCAGGACATGGTTTATCTGCCTTACATGAGACAGCAAGAAATGTACTAGGTCTGTGACAGGCAGACATGGGGTTGGCAGTATAGCCTCTTAAAGTTACAGTAATAAGGTTTCAGTCTGCTCGGTACATCCAGCAGACTTTGGTATGATTCTCCAAACCTCCATTTTCACACTGCGTGACTCTGAGCAAGTCACTTAAGCTCCCCAGTGCTCCTGGGTCATCCCTGAAAACAGGTACTTGTGCCCAGTGGGCCTCAACCAGTTACCAAAGAATTTATTTAACGAACAAAACAAACAAAAAAGTAACATCCCACAAAGCATGGTAAATGGAGAATTGATCACGGAAGAAGGGTGTGGGGGAATGCCAGGAATTCATTTAGATTCATGTAGGTTCCTCCTTCTCAGCAGCAAAACCTACCTTGTCCTGCATGAGGTGTTGCAAATATCTAAAATGAGGCATCCTCAGAGGTGACCTAGGAATATAGACTACAGTGTCTTCACTGCAGGAGGAGAGAGTGGAACTAGAGTTAAACCCATAAGCAAGTTGCCCTTCCTCTACATTACCTTCTTCCACATCCAGGGAGTCTAGATTATACTCGTCCTCCATGCTCAGGCTGAGGAAGAGTAGGAGGGACCATACAATCCCTAGATCGCTGATGCAATGGCAGGGGTGGCACAGTGGCAGAGTGCAGTCCCAATGGCGTCAACAGCCGATAGCGTTGGGAAGACCAGGAATGGTGGAGTCATCACAGTAATTGTCAAAGTAGGGTTGACGAGATTCGCTAAAATAACTGAGACAGTAGCCAAAACAACAGTGCCAGTCTTGGCTGTGCCAACTAGTGGAATCAATTAAGAAAATGGTGATGGGACAGTGGCCATTGGTGATGCAGTGGGAATGGGCTGCATGCCACTGATCGTGGGGAGAGTCAGAGTCAGAGCCTGATGAAGCAGCCTGTGACTCACACTAACAGGGATTTAGTGGTGACCTGGACCAGGAGGGAGACTTTAAATGTTTGCAATGACATACTGTCAAAGAGGCCTTTTTCAACTTTTCTTTCCATTAAAGACCTTTTTCCAGCGAAGGTGACAAAACACCGAAGAGACCTACGGGAATCCACAGTGGCAGATCCAGTAGAGCAAGCTGGAGACCACTGGGTAGTTGCCGATGCTGTCCACTTGGTGCATTCTGTTTTCTGCAGGAAATTTCCTAAAGCCTTCCAGCAGCGCCTCCTCCTGCTCTGGTTGTAGCCTTGACAAATGGTGCAGTTCTTTATGCCATGTGAAAGGCCCGGGTAGTAAAACTGTGTGTGTTGCTTCTAAATGGTAGCCCTTGAAGATAGCGAGTGAGGAATGGCGACAGAACCACAGCGCTGACACATTTTGCGATCCTGGTTCCCCATCCATGAATTGTCCCCTCGGGAACAGTAATTCTTTAGTAAGGTGGTGTGTGTGTGTGGGGACTTTTAAAACTGGTCCCAATGTGTTCTGACACAATTATCACGATCACCATTCCTACCTCGCTATTATGACATGGAACCCTTCTAAATATCTATAGGCCCCACCGACAGAAGCAGAAAAGGGAAGGCTTCTTTGGAGTAACCTATGATGGCTTGCAATAGCAATAAAAGCAAAGAAAACTAACTGCAATCAACCAAAATCAACGAAGGCATTTTGCATTATCTGACAAACTGCTGACAGCAGCAGAAAAACTGAGAAGGTATGTGTCACCCGCGTAATATAGGTGGCACCAATGTATGTCAACATGGGCGGCCCCAGCTAAGCAAAAGTTTCCAAGTGGGCCTGAGAGCTGCAAGGTATAACTCTATGGAGGGAGATATAACATAAAACAAATGCTTGCATGAACTGAACTGGATGCTGTGTGGGTCGGGTGGAGGGAGGACGTCAGTAGAGGGAGGGTTGAGGGCCAGTGCTGAGCTTGACCAGCCGGCTTGAGTGGTGGTCCCAGTGGGCCACATGGCTGCAGATCTCCAATAAGGAGGCTCCTGTTCATACAGAGACCTAGAATCCCTGGCAACCCCAAAGCAAGAATGCCACAAAGCAGGAGTGTGTCATCTGACTCAGTGGCGTCTGGAGATGTCAGCAGAGCATCTGCAGAGAGGACTGATCATACGAGGAAAGGTAAGTGTAAAAGGGAGGGCAGGAAGTACACTGCAGGGGGTTGCAGCTGATCCCAATCTAGGGTTGGCTTACATTTGTACTGAGCATTGAGGAAGCAGGAGGGGGTATAAGAATCAAAAGAATTTGGGGATTGCTGTAGACACCCATGAATGGGTTACAATTGTACTGAATTTCAAGGAAGCGGTTGGTGAATTGAGGGAATTTGGGGACTATTGCAAACATCCCCGACTAGGTTACATACAGAGATACATATCTGGGGGCTAGAAGAATCTGGGGCCAGGAGGAAGTGGGGAACTAGGAGTATGTACAGGCATCAAGAGGGTGGGAGGAGAGTGGTGTGTTGGTAAAAGTTGTGGGGCAGCAGCCTTCCTGGGGACAATGTGCAGTGCAGGGGGCTGTCCAGTGTGCAGAAGTCTGAAGCAGCTAAGGGCAGAAGACAGCTCAGATGGGAGTTGGGGAGGATGGAGTGGAGAGTCAGAGAAGCAAGGCAATGGAGAAAGAGACACATGGGAGTGCCCAGGGGAGCGAGTGTATCAGGCAGGGGAAGGGAGCAGGGAGGATCACCCAGTATTCAGGGGTACCTCTTCCTCAGTGGACCAGGGAGCCCAGGGTGGAGGAATAGCAAGTGGCTGGGGGTAGTAGTGGGACTACAAGGGTTGCAGCAGGAGTGGGAACACTTGAGGGGGTGCCTTTAATGAACAGATTTGACTCACTGTCCAGTAAGAGAGGGAGGACATCAGGATGTGGGGTAGGAGGTCGAGTTAAGCAGAGGTCGGGGGTAGGAGGACAGGGAGGACAGGTGGGACTAGTCAAGGTGGACAGGGAAGAAGAAACAGACGAAGTAGAGCACACAACAGGGGTATGGAAGAAAAGAGGGAATAGTGAAAGAAAGCATGGCTAGCTAGAAATGGAATGGCATAGAGGGGAATGGAGAAAAAGTTGGAGGGATAAGTAATGGTTGCAGCAGAATGTTAACCAGGGCAGAGGGGGAGCAATTGAGTAAAGAAGTAAGGGAAACGCCAAAATGTATAAAAAAAGAAAACAGTTGTAAACAAGTGAATAACAAGATGGTAATTGCCCATTTTAAATATAAGAATCAAATACTAACATTTATAATATGTTTATGTACAAAATGTTTATTTGAACAATAATGTATGGGTAGCCCTTATTACCCACTGAAAGTAAGCTGTTTACAACCTTGTAATCCCACTGTTGTGGTATCAGAAGCTTATAAATCTCTCTCATCTATGTCATAGCAGTGGGTTTACAAAATGGAATGTGTTATTTAGTATTCTGCACACCCAGAATGTGATTGTTAGTCTCAGTACAGTATTCAAATGACATTCCAAATGTCACAGTTTACTGTTACTGAGTCTAGCAATCGCTATGTCCGATAGAGATTTTAACTCTGGTGCTACTTTGGCCTGCTGTCTTTCAGTCCATGTATCCTAATAAATTGTTTTCCTACACAATTATGTGGCATAGTGCAGATTCATTAATAAGGCAAGGCTAAATTACTTGTGTTCTGGTGGGGGGGAGGGGGGTCTAACTTCTCATGTCGAGTCCCATACACTATAAATGACAATGCCTGATGTACAGGTGAGGACCATTGTGTAATCACCTCTCGTGCTTGCAAGGACAATGGTAAACCTCTTGAGCTGCGCTCTCGAGGTTTACTGATGCCCTAGCAACCACTCGAGGTGATCACACCATGATTATCACCTGTACATCAGGCATTATCCTCTATTTTATCACACATTCCAGAACATGAATGCCCTTTGAAAAAGCACCTCAAAGTGTGAAACTTTAGGGCTTGAACAAATAAAAGAAACCGGACTAAAAAAAGGTTTCTTTTCTCTCCCCCCTCCCCCAAAATACAAACCCTGGCTATGAGTAAGGGAAACACTGATGGAGAGTACGTAAGGGTGGTAATCCTAGGGGACTCCATAATTTGGAGTATTTACTGGGGAAGGCAGGGGACCCATATGCAACAAGGAAGGTGGTCTGCATGCCAGGAATGACAGCGGGAAGGTGTGCCCAAGAATCAGAGAAATGGTAAGGGGGCGGTTTGGAAGGAAACCAAATGTAGTTATACACATGGGAACCAATAACCTAGCTGGGTATGAGGTGGAGGTAGTGCAAGGTATATTCAGGGCATGAGGAGGACCTGCAGGGAGGTAGCATGATTGCTAGCTTTCACTGAGGTGTTACCAGCACTGAGGGCCAGCACAAACAGGAAGAAAGGATAGTGGAATTCAGTGAATGGCTAAGGAAATGGTACAGGGAGGAAGGGTTTGTCTGTTCTGGGGATGGTGGTGGTGGTGGTGGGAACCTGGTCAAATAGAACACTTTCTGCACCAGACACCCCAGTAGGTATGGCTCGAAGGTAGTCAGGGACAAACTGTGGGGGGCACAGAACCCATAAGCATAAACTACTAAAGTGGGGAAGGGCCCGGTGGACGAGGTCAACAGACCCACCTCCAATATCAAAGAGGGGGGGGAAGGAAGGGGCTCAGATTCTAGGTGAAAGGTGGTGTCTCTGAATACGTAAAGTCTTGGAAACAAGGTGAACGACCTGCAGATGCTATTGGCAGAAGGAACGGTGGACATCATGGCAGTCACCGAGACTTGGGCCACCCCAAACCACAACTGAGACCTCTTGATCCCTGGATATAAACTACTCAGGAGGAACAGTATAGTAGGGAAGGGGTTGTGGCACTTTTATATCAGCAGGGCATAACATGCGTGAGGGAGGAGTCGGAGGAGGGGAGGGCGGAAACATTGGGGGTTCAGTTACTGTCCAATAGAAGGAGAAAGGTGACATTGAAGGTGGTTTACAGACCACCAAAACTAAAAGACGAAAGAGACAGGGAACTGATCTCACAATACTAAGAGCTGTGGAAAGGAAAGGAGGTAATAGTGGGAGACTTCAACCTGCCCAAGGTAGACTGGAGCATACCATCCACATTTGTAGGAGCCAGGTGATCATAGAGGCACTGCAGAGTGGGTTCATGACTTACGGCATCACAGAATCCTTCAGGGAAGGGGCAATCCTTGATCTAGTGCTCATGAATAGGGAGCACATACAAGAATAACTGTTGAGGAGCCCCTGGGTGGAAGTGACCATCGCACAGGGTGGTTCCGGTTGGATATGGGCAGGGAAAACATCCCCACTAAGACACAAATCCTGGATTTTAGGAGGATGGACTTCTAGAAGATGGGTGAAGTGCTAAGGAGGCACCTGGTGGGCATAAGAACAGATATGGGGGTGGACCAAAGGTATTCCATCATTAAGGAAGGAATAATGGTTGCCAGAGAAGAATGCATTAGGCTCAAGAGCCAAAGCACCCAGCTGGTTCAGTACTGAGGTTGTCCAGGCAGCACGGGACAAGAGGTTAGCCTATAGGAAATTGAAAAAGACCAAGAAAGGAGAAGATAGGGAGAAGTTCCTAAACATGGCGAGGGAAGCAACGCAGGTTAAGGCTCAGATGGAACTGCAGACAGCTGAGGGAATTAAGAAGGGGGAGAAGGCCTTTTTTCACTATATACGTGAAAAAAGAGACAAGAAAGGCAGGATTGTTAGGCTTCAGAAAGGGGATGAATGGGTAGAGAATGAGGGGGGGAAGCAAAGGTAATGAATACTTCTGTTTCGTCTTCACCAAGGAGAAAGATGGACTGGTGCTTATGGGGTGGGGGGGGGGAAGAGAACAGATGTGGTGGTAGAGGAGAGAGTGAAGGGCTAACACTGAAGGTGGGCAAATCACCAGGCCCAGACACACACCCAGGTGAACTGAGGGAACCGTCAGAGGAACCTGCCACTGGAAGACCTGTTCAGTGGTTCACTGGAGTCAGATGTTGCACTGCAGGACTGCAGAACAGGACATAAGGTGCCCTACCATAACAGCGGTCTCAAAGATGACTAAGGCAATTACAGACCGGTCAATCTGACCTTCATCGGGTGCAATCTCATAGAGACCATTCTTAAGGAAAGGTTGGTAGAGTATCTAGAGGAGCATGGTCTTCAGGATGCGAGGCAGCACGGATTCATGGAAGGGAGTTACACAGATACATAGACAGTGTCGGCAGACAAGGGCCTATGGCCCACCCAGTCTGTCCATTTGAGCTTGTAAGTTCAGTTTATGTTTTCCAAGAAGTCTGTTGCCCCTTACCCCTGACCTCCAGAATTCCTTTATGTCTATCCCATGCATTCTTCATGCATTCAGAGTTCATGTTAAACGAACCTGATCAACTTCTTTTGAGTGGGTTACTAAAACAGCAGATGGGACAAGCAGTGAACATCCTTTACCTGGACTTCAAAGCCTTTGACTACGTACCCCACAAAAGGCTGATCAGAAGTTAACTAATCTAGAGACTGGGGAGAAGATAACCAGACAAACATAGAATCTGTCGGCAGATATGGATCATACGGCCCACCTAGTCTGCCCATTTCCCTACTTACTGCTGCAGCCCCAGATCCTATTTAATCTGTGGCTCTTCTGCTCTGCACAGCTCCAGGGTACCCTTATGTCTATCCCATGAGCTCCTGAACCCTCATATTGTTTTCACCCCCACCACTTCTGCTGAAAGGCTGTTCCATGGCTCCACCACCCTTTCAGTGAAAAAGAACTTCCTAACATTACCTCTGAGCCTTTCACCCTTCAGCCTTATATCATGCCCCCTTGTTTTTGTGCAGTTTTCTCTGAAATATGCTTTCCACTCGTACTCTGTTTATTCCCCTAAGGTACTCAAAAGTTTTTATCATATCGCCCCTCTCCCTTCTTTCCTCCAGTGAATAGATATTAAGGTCCTTATGTTTTTCCTCATAGGGTTTCTGGTACAGTCCATGTACCATCTTCATTGCCCTTCTCTGGACTGCCTCAATTTTGTCGATGTCCTTCCAGAGATGTGGTCTCCAGAACTGTACACAGAACTCCAGCTGAGGCCTCACCAGTGATATGTACAGTGGCATCAACACCTCTTTCCTCCTCCTTGTTATGCCCCTCCCTATGCACCCCAACATTGTTCGTGTTCCCCACCACCTTTTCACACTGTTTGGTCACCTTCAGATCATCAGATATGATGACCCCCAGGTCTCTCTTCTGACTGGTGGTGACCAGCACTTCCCCAACCATCCTGTACTCCTCCCTTGGATTCCTGTGAGATAGGTAGAGAAATGGCTGAGGAATGGGACCCAGAGGGGGGTGGTGGTGGTGGTAGGGGACTTTCTAGCACCAGGGAGGTCACCAGTGGGGTCCTGCAGGGCTCGATGCTGGGACTGGTGTTGTTCAATGGCTTTAATCAGTGATACTGGAGATGGCATTAAGGGCAAAATGTGCCTATCCACAGAAGACACCAACCTCTGTGGGAGGGTGGACACAGCCGAAAGCATACAGGACCTACAAGATGACCTGAAAAATCTTGAGAGGTGTTCCAGAATCTGGCAGCTTTGCTTCAATGCAAAGTTATGCACAAGAATCCCAGGACAAAGTACAACCTTGGAGGGGACCGGGTATCTGCAACAGAGGAGAAGGATTTGGGGGTAATGATCACTAGCAATATGAAGCACTCTACACAGTGCAGGAAAGCAGCTGCAAGGGCAAATAAAATGTTGGGCTGCACAGCCAGGGAGATCAGCAGTAGGCAAGAGGAGGTTACATTGCCCTTGTACAGGTCACCAGTGAGGCCACATCTGGAGTATGGATTACAGCACAGGTGCCCACACCTTAAAAAGGACACTAAACTGCTGAAGAATGTCCAGAGGAGTGCAACTAAGATGATCATGAGCCAGCAGGGTACTGCATACAAGGAATGGTCGGGGGCCCTGAACCTGTACTCCCTGAAGGGGAGGAGAGAGAGGGGACATGACTGAGACCTTCTAGTGCTTGAAAAGGATAGGGTGGATAAGATCATGTTTTTTTTCATGGAGAAGGTGGTGGCCAGTTGGAATGCGCTGACGGAAGAAGTGGTTTCTTTGAAGATGGTGGGCAGCTTCAAGAGAGGCTGGAACAGACTAAGGGAAAGTAAGGGTCATGGGAGGGGCAGATGGAAAGGATGGGAGGATTAGGTAGAGTCAACAGCTTAAGACGTGGACCTTGCAATAAGAGCAGACTAAACAGACCAAACGGCCTTATTCTGCTGGATTCTTTGTACGCCCTCGAAGTTCATCTAAAGTTACAAGGTAGGTAATTTCTCTTGTAACATCTGTTTTACACATTAGCAAGCTCCTAGCAGTGCCCATGAATGCTAGTTCTAGGATCTGTTTTGGGAATATATTCTGAAGTACAGAAGCACTGAACCTAGTTTTTGTTTCTGTACTGTACATCAGTGCAGTAGTGGGATATAGCAGTGTGGATTGATGTCCAGGTTGCAGCCTTATAAACTTTTTGGAGGGAGACGTCACTGCAGCTGCCACAGAGGTCACAGTACTTCTGGTAATACTGATTGACAGCCAATGTGTAAACAGTCGTACTACTACACTACTACTTCGTTATAGAAAATTAAAAAGTCAGCGTTTGTAATTCAGAGCCTGTTAGTCGAAGTGACTGCTCCTAGAAACACTGTTTTCTAAGTTAGAAACTTTAGGTCACATGAATCGAATGGTTCAACAGTGTTAAAACTAAATTCAAACCCCATGGAAACACAGGTTGTTTTACAGGGGGAAATGTGAAGTAAACCTTTTAAAACCCTCTGAACACACTATTTTTTGCAAAGGATTTTCTCCTTACTGTAGAGTTGTAAGGTGAGGTAGTGCCAGGGGAACCTATCTTAAGATGGTCTAACATACTTCTGTTTCCAACTAGTAGGTATTTGAGAATGATAGCAATACCTGCCTCATCAGGATTTATATTCCTGTTACTGTAATACACCAAACAGAAAAACACTTTCATTTAATAGGAGCAAGTCTTTCTAGTGGCATGCTTGCTTGATAACTTTCAGCACCTCAAATACCTGTGAGGAGATATTAGGACCAAAGAACTACTGTAACTCCTCTGGCACCATGCTTTCAAGTGCAAGGATTTCATACCTGGGGGAAAACCTTTCTGCCTAATATGCAGCAAGAATGGGATTTCTATGGGATAGGCTCTGTATCAGTATGTATCAGAGCTGTCTTGGCCAATCTGAGGCAATCTTAATCATGGGTAATTTTTCTCGCTCATCAGTTTCCAAAGTACTTTCTGAATTAGAGGAAATAGAGGGGAAAGCATACAGATATCTTCCTAATCCAGAACACTGCATATCCACTGCCACTGTGCCCACAAAAGGGTCTGCAACAAATTCACTTTTCATTTTCTGGTGATGCAAAGAGGTCCATCTGTGGCCTCAACTACCTGTGGAAAACAGGCGTGTACCACCTCTTGGTTCAAGACTCATTTGTGAGTTGTATGACCTATCCTGCTCACTGAAGCTGCAAGCACATTGTTTTGCCCACCAAATGTACTGCAGATATCAGTGTCGGTAAGGTGAATGCCAGGTACCAGATTTTCATACCCTAGCAAATTTTGATGATCTGGAAATCCTTTATTTGTTGATACAAAACATAGAGGATAACGTATTAGCATCAGTGAACAACAACGCTGTGTTCACTCCGAGTGTTTGTCATGACAACCTGGTAAACCGAGAGCATATGACAACCACAAGAACTGAACACAGCATTATTTGTTCAATGATGCCCATACATTGTCTATTATAGTGTATGGGACTAGGTGAACACCGCTGCGGCACTCCATCCACAGAGAACACTGAGGAAAAAAAAACTTGCTAATGCCTTTCTGTGATGCATATCTTTGCACTATTACTGTGACTGTCGCACAAGAAAGCCACTACCAGAGATGTACTCAAACAATCCTGTAATGAAATAAGATAACAGCCATACTAGATAAGTAACAAAAAAAAAAAAAAAAACAGCAACTAGCCCAAAAAACAGAAAACATGAAACACTGACAGTAATTAACAGTCCGTAAATGGACATGCTTCTGCTGTGGTGGACATCATTGAGAGTCACAGACATCTTGGCAATCAGCATGCAGTGTGGCAAGTGCACAGTCTCAGTTCACCAGCAACATTGGACAAGGACCCGTGAAAGGGGTGTTTTTTTTAAAAAAAAAAGGAAAGACAGAAATGTACAGGTACCTGTTCAGAAACTGTTAATTACTGTTCTGTTTCATTTTTTCTGAATTTTGGGCTAGTTGCTGATTTTTTATACTGCCAAAATTTACAAGTGATCACTGCGGCTAGCAGGCAACCAGAGCGCAACGGCATCCAATTTGTTGTACTATCGATGTCACATACTCAAGATGATATAACAATATGCTGATGTCACATTGATGGTACAACAGCAATGGAATTCCACTGAATTCCATGTACAGTAGCCCTCTCCCATACACTACACTGTTTGTAGTACAGAGTTTTCTAACCTGAACCATCTTATTCTGGAGCACTGTGGAGAAAATTTCAGGGAGTGGTTTACTGTACAGTCATTTTGAGTAGAGTGTCTTTAGCGGTTTAGGCCATGGTTCTTGGAACCATTTGGGAACCACATAAAAATGCCCCAAAAAAAAAAAAAAAAAAAATTTTTTTGCTAAATCACAGACTGGAAAAGATAGCACCCATACGTTAACTAAATACACCATAAACGTTATAAAACAACAAATCTTCAGGGCTTGGCCATTAAATTAGCTGGGAGCACCATCTGGGGTGACTGCTCTCTTCAGCAAAAACTAAAGAGAAGCCATTAAAATGATGGTAGGCTTGCAACTAGCACAGTGAGAGAGATCACTGAAAATGATACAAAGTTCCATGGCCCTATATCCGTTGAGGAGATCTTGCACAACTTTGACTGGGCTATTCTAATTCTGGTAGTTAGAATTACTGTTTAAAGCCGAGATTCACTTACAAATCTACTGATGTTTTAAGGAGAAACTCTGATGCTTCCAACTCTTCCTGGGGCCATAGAAATCTGGCTGCTACAGGGCAGAGGGCATGGGGTCAGAGTAAAGTGCACAAGTTTAAGTTTGAACCACTCAAAGTTCTAGGGCACGGTGTATGTGTGGGCTATCTGCTAATGTATTAAGTAGATGAAATACTGGATGTTGGTAGATATTTACTTGCCTAAATAAAATTAAACCCCAAGATCAGCCACATGACTAGGGAAACCTTGGGGACCTCACTGAGCAAATCCTGCACTTGTTCCCAGCTACATCAATCTACAATCTTTGGAAAACCTGACAATTTGAAAGACTGAGACACACAATAAATGAGGCTCAGGAGAAATAAACAAAGGCCAAAACTGCTGTTGGGGTACTGGTCCTCAAAAAGGAAGGTAAAGAGATGTGCCAAGAGGCTCAACTCAAGTTGCAGATGAACTTGTGTACAGAAAATAACATAGTAATTCAAGGTCTGAAGGAAATCTAGGTCGTTCATGTCCCCACCCTTTCATAAGCAGAAGTCCGCTGTGCAAACTATGAGACAACACTGTGTAAAGTTTTCCAAACCAGCTTTTTTTTTGGTTAATCTATTCATTTTGCCCCCCACTGGGCTTACCTTGTGGTGTTCTTGATGCCTCCTGCCACTTCCAGTCCGAGTCTTCATTACAAGCTCGTTGTCCCTCCAGGACCAGTTAACACTGTCCATGCCTAATTACAATCAAAGCTACCCATCCCTTAGGGCTGGGTCCCTCCTTTTTGCCCAGAAAAGGCAAAGTCAGGGGAGTGGGGAAGGCATGGATCACAATAGCTGCACAGTAGCAGGGATTGAAGATTTACAGTCTCACTGTCAATGGTTTTGGGGGCCTGCAAATCCTGGGGATTTTTTTCTGATTTAGGACTCAAACAAAATGCAGGATGACAATGGACTCACTTAAGTAAAATTAATATTTTTTTTGGACTGTGCATCCACCAAAGTTGCCCCACCACTTCACTACAACAGCTGCACTTTTTCAGTGGAAGTGGCACTACTGCAGTGAAACACTGGTAGGGTAAGGTTGGTGGAAGTTTGAATTATAGTACAGTTTAATAAAATACTGCACATCAATTTTACTTAGGTAATTTGCAGTTATCCTCCTTCCATGTTGCTTGAGTCTTGTTTTTGCCCTTGAAGGGATGGACTCCTTTCAGTGTGTTATTTCTCCAGTTTCCAGAAGGTCTACTTGAGTTGGTATTTAATATATAATTTATTTAGGATCCACAGCCATCACTTATGTGATGTGTGAGCTTGTGACAGTCCACTACAGGAGGGGAGGTAAGTGGCACAAGGTCACCTGCATCACCAGCCGTACGTCTGTCGCAGTGTATTTTTACAGTTAATAGAAGCCCCAGTACTGTCCTGGCTGATTTCATCCCTTCCACCCCCATTTTCTATTTATTCTCCCTGGCCATAGCAGGCTTGGCTTTCGACTGTTCTGCCTCATCATCCAACATCTCCTCAGACTTACCTGCTTGGCTAGTGCCCCCACCCCCACTGATGCCTGAATCCAGTTTGCTGACAAATCTCCTAGTGATAGGACAGGTGCAGGAACAGCTGGCAGGCGTCCTGCCTGCTGCTACTTATTTTCCACCTTTTCTCCCCATCCCCAGCTGCGGCATACTCGGGCTTGCGCATGTGTCCTGGGACCGTGGTTTCCTCCCCCAGCCCGATCATCTGCCACTAATGTTTCGTACAGGCTACCACAAAGCCTCCACTTGGTGGCAACCAACAGCCAAAATGGCACACAACACCAATCTGGGAGTGGACAGCTGCTCAATCTTCTCCCAGTCTCCCCCCCCCCCGGCAAACTGTGCTCATTCCCAAACACGAGTCGCCAGTGTGGCAGGAGGTAAGGTATTCAATGTTTTAGCCCTCCATGCTACCAGGCAAGCCCTGGAGATACAGGTTACTCACCTGTAACAGGAGTTCTAGGAATGGTATATGTTGTTCATCCACACTGTCTGGCAGGTTCCTTGCCACTTTAAATCTTGCCGGAAGGTCTTCAAGCTGACTCCTCCCACCCACTCGGGTGGTAAAACTCTCGGCTCCGCCCCATGACGCCAGATCTAGCCCGCTGGAAGCCAGGTTGTGCGTCGAAGCCGGGAAGGTCGGGTGGGTTGTGTGGATGGACAACATATACCATTCCTAGAACTCCTGTTACAGGTGAGTAACCTGTATTTCTAGGGACATGGATATGTTGTTCATCCACACTGTCTGGCAGACTCCTAGCAGTTCTCCGGGAGGAGGGAGGCAAGGCGCACACCCCTACTAAGGGAATAAAGACTGGAGAACCGAGGCCCCAAAACCAGCATCCCGGCGTGACTCAAGGTCGATGTGGTAATGGGTGATGAAGGTGTGTGCTGACTTCCAGGTAGCAGCCCTGCAGATTTCCTGGATAGGGACGTCTCTGGAAGCAGCCACCGATGCAGCGGTATGGCAGGTAGAATGAGCTCTTATTCCTCTGGGAGGCTCCATGCCCGCCAACCTATAGCAGAGATCTATGTAGGAGGTGACCCACCTGCCTATCATCCGCTTGGCTGCAGGTCTGCCAGGTGCGGCTTCAACGTAGGTGACAAACAGCTGGCGAACCTCACCCCAAACTTCAGCCGTCCGTTCCTTATAATAAGTGAGCGCTCTTCTAGGGTCCAAAGTGTGGAGCCTATATTCGGCATCCGAGGTGTGATTGGGGTAGAACACCGGCAGAGTCAACACCTGGTTAAGGTGAAACTCCAACACCACCTTCGGAAGGAATTTCGGGTTGGGGTGCAGGACAACCTTGTCCCTGTGGAAGACCAGATAAGGAGACTCAATGGAAAGCACCTGGAGCTCTCCCATCCTTCTGGCTGATGTGATAGCCACCAAGAAGGCGGTCTTCCACGACAGGTGAGAGATGTCACACCTGTGCATCGGTTCGAATGGCTTGCCCATGAGCTTAGCCAGTATCAGCAGTAGATCCCATGGAGGTGGAGGTTCTCGCACTGGAGGGGATATGTGATCAAGGCCTTTGAAAAAGCGCCCGACCACCTTCTCCTGCGCCACCGACTGCTTCCCGGCCCGTGCCCGGTAAGCAGAGATGGCTGCCAGGTGCACCTTAAGGGTCGTCGACTGAAGCCCTTGCTGAGAAAGGGACCACAGGTAGTCCAGAATGCTTGCCAAGGAACAGGAGGAAGGGTCCAGGCCCTTGCCCTAACACCAAATGGAAAATCTCTTCCATTTGAAGGCATAGCATTTCCAGGTCGACTCCTTACGGGACGCCTCAACAACGTTGAGGACCTCGTCGGAAAGACCCAAGGCCTGGAGCTCTAGCCGCTCAGGAACCAGGCTGTCAGGTGCAGGGATTGAAGGTCCGGATGGAATACCTTCCCCTGACTGACTGAGATCAGGTCCGGGCGGGCTAGAAGCCGCCTCGGGAGCCAGGAGCTGAGACTGAGGAGATCTGGATATCAGAACTGGCGGGGCCAGTCTGGGGCTACCAGAATCACCTGCGCCTTGTCCCTCCTCGCCTTGAGAAGCACCTTGTGGATCAAGGGAAATGGGGGAAAAGGTGTATAAGAGGCCTGGGGTCCACGGCCTCGAGAAGGCATCCCCCTGCAGCGAGCCCACCTGAGGGGGGTGGGCATGAAACAGTCTCAGCTTCGTATACTCCCTGGAGGTAAACAGGTCCGCTTGAGGCGTGCCCCAGAGGGAGAACAGATCCTGTACTACCTCCAGCAGGAGAGACCACTCATGGGACGCAGCCCCTATCCGGCTTAGGGCATCAGCCAGGGTGTTGGAGGCTCCTGCCACATGAATGGCGAGGAGATCCGCCTCCAGGCTGCGCACGAGTGACCAAATGCAGAGAGCTTCCCTGCACAGAGGCAGGGAGCGCGTCCCGCCCTGGCGGTTTAGGTAGTACATGGTCGTGGTACTGTCCATCTGGATCTGAACCACTTGACCCCGTAGAAACGAAGCGAAGGCGGTGAGGGCTAGATGAACCACTCAAAGCTCCAGTAGGTTGATATGGCATCGGGACCCCCAAGGGGACCAGAGGCCGTGCACTCTGTGCTCCCCCAGATGGGCACCCCAACCATCAGAGAGGCATCGGTCGACAGAGAGACCATCGGCTCGGGGCGGACAAATGGGATGCCCTCCAGCAGATGTGCTGGAATGGTCCACCACTGGAGAGCGTTCCACATCCCCTGGGTCACTGTCACTAGCTGATCCAATGGATCGAAGTGCTGTGACCATTGGCTGGCCAGTCCCCATTGAAGGGGACGCATGTACCAGCGGGCCCAATGGACCACGCTGGTGCAGGCCACCATGAGGCCCAGGAGGCGCAGGAAGTCCCGGCAGGGGTACCATTGCCCAACCTGAAATGATTGGGCAAAGGAGGAAAGAACCTGCCCTGAACCGGAGCCATGATCTGGCTCGTAGAGAGTCGAGCTCTGCCCCGATGAATTGTATCACCTGCTTTGGCACGATTTCCAACTTGGCCTCGTTGATGAGGAGGCCAACCTGAGAGCAAACCTGGAGGGCCAGATCTCTGGACCGCTCCACCTCCGCTCTGGAGGGGGCTGCAATCAGCCAATCGTCCAGGTAGGGGTACACCTGGACCCTTCGGCCGCCAGAAATGCTGTCATCACTGCCATGCATTTGGTGAAGACCCTGGGAGCTAGGGAAAGGCCAAGGGTATGGCCCGAACTAGAAGGGATCCCTCCACTCTGAAGCGGAGGAATCTCTGGTGGGACGGACGGACTGGGATGTGAAAGAACGCGTCCTGAAGGTCCAGGAACAGAACCACACGCCTCGTTCCATGGATGGGATTATCTGAGCCAGAGTGACCATCCTGAAGGTCCGAGACCTTAGGAACCTGTTCAGGTCGTGCAGGTCGAGAATGAGGCGCCAGCCCCCCGTCCGTTTTGGGACCAGGAAGTACCCGGACACAAACCCCGGGTCTGGAGGAGGATCCGCCACCTTCCTGATCACCTCTTTTTCGAGGAGCAGGGCAATATTGGCCCGGCAGGCCGACAGCGAGGCTGCGGACCCCGTAGCCCCCCCCCCGAGGGTCGACAGCTCGAAAAGGTGGGGCCTGCTCGAACTCCAGAGGCAGACCCTTTCCTACCATCTCCAACACCCAGGGGTCCGTGGTGATAGCAGACCAGGCGGAAAGGAAGTGGCGGAGCCGACCCCCCCCATGGGGGGAACCCAGGGGGGAGTGACGAGGCTGGGGGCGACACCCCTCAACTCGTCACTGGGCAGGCTTGGAGGAGGGACCGGCCGAGGGACCTCCTGGGCCCTTACCTCCCTGCTTCCTACTGGAGGAAGCCGCGGGCTTGGGTTTGGGATGCCACGTGCGAGCCTGCTGTTGCTGTTGGGCCGGACGTGCCGCAGGCACAGAAGGGCGAAAGGACTTGTGCTGCTGCTGTCTGTGGCCTTTGTCCTTCTGGCTGGAGGCGACCGAGTTCAGAGTGGCATTGGACTTCTCGATCCGCTGGAGGTGACCTTCCACTCCAGGACCGAAG
Source organism: Neoceratodus forsteri (assembly GCA_016271365.2). NCBI lineage: Eukaryota > Metazoa > Chordata > Ceratodontiformes > Ceratodontidae > Neoceratodus > Neoceratodus forsteri. The sequence goes on from CM028136.1 coordinate 662,617,475, forward strand.
AGGTCAGTCCCCAAGAAGGGGACGTCTGCCAATTTGTGCCGGGTATCCGCCGTGAAGGTGGATATCCTCAGCCATGCTCTGCGGCGCATGGCCACCGTGGCCACAACCGATCTGCCACAGGAGTCTCCTATGTCCAGAGTAGTTTGGAGCTGCTTCTTAGCCACTGCCCTACCCTGGTCGCGAACCTGTCGGACCGTGGTCTGCAGGTCGGCCGGGAGATGAGGGATCACCTCATCCAGAGAGCCCATGAGGGCGTGGGAGAAGTGTGCCATCAGCACTGCCGAGCTGGCCTGGCAGAGGCCAAGGGAGGACGCAGCGTACACCTTGCGCCCGACTTAGTCCAGCTTTTTGGACTCCTTGTCGGAAGGCTTGCCCACGTCCCTAGCATTCTCAGAACGCCGGAAAACGCTGTCGGTGACCAACCCCTCGGCAGAGGGTGTTCCGAAAACCCAGGCAAAGAGCCGGTAGGGACCGCATACTTCCTGGCCATCCTGGCCGAAGGCGCAGAGCAGGAAACAAGCCGCTGCCAAAGCTCCAAGGATGGCCAACAATGGCCTCAGCCACCAGAAAGGCCTCCGTGGGGGAATCCCCTCGGTCCAGTATCTCCGTGAGGGGATACTTGGCCCATTTGGGTATGGGCTCGAGCTGCATCCCGGTGGACTCCGAGATGAGCCGAAGCAAACCCATGAAGGACGATGGGCTTCTGTCCAACGACTGGCCCCCGGAGGAGCCACTTGATGGCCGGGGAAGGCTTCTGCGTTGACTTGCTCCCGGACAGAAGTAACTGCTGCCACATTAGGTCCTCGGAGTGTCGACGCACTTGCGCCGAAGCCTCTCTTCCAAGAAGGAAGACGAGGACGAGCGGCGGTGCCGCTCACTTCGGTGCCAAGACCGAGACCGCCGATGTCGGCGGGAATCAGCTAGACTGAGAAGAAGTCCGAGACCGAGATCCGCGGTGTTTCCCAGGACGGGTCTGGGAAGGAGCGGGGGACACCCGCTCTTCCCTCAGCTCGGACGCCTTAATCGGGGACTGCTGCACTAGGGGCACGGCAGATCCTCGTTCTCCACCGGGGGAACCGGTGAAGAAGGGTTGTCGGCTTTACCAGTCGACAGCCCATCCGACGGGTCGAGAAAAATCTCGAACGCGTCGACAGGTGTCTCAGCTGGCTGGCCTCATGGGGACGCCATGAAGCCAGCGGCCTTAGCTGCAACCTCGACCGAAGTCGACAGTCGGCCGTCTGGGGAAGAAGACCTCTCCCGCTCCCACGAACGCTGACGATGGGACTTACCCTTGGAGTCCTTTTTGGACCGAGAGGAATGTCCCGATGGCCCCTCTCCCTTCGTGGAAAGGGATTGGCAAAGCTCCTTGAACTAAGCTGAATATGAGGTACCCAGAGAGAGCGGATAAATGCTGCGACTCGAGGAAGAGGATGATGCGCCTGGGCCACCTCCTCCTCGAGGCGATCATCTGCTCAACTGCTCAGCCGAGCCAGCCGCCCGTGTAACTGTCGCCAGGGCCTCGCCGACTTAACCGGTGGCGCTTCTCGGGCGTAAGCTGTAACTGGGCAGCGGGTCCTCCAGGACATTGGCCGAAACAAACGGCATGACTCGCAGGCCTGCGGGTCGTGTTCTAGGCTGAGGCAGTAGACACATATGGAGTGCGGGTCCGTCCTGGACATCTTCTACCCACAAGGGCACCGCCGACAGCTGGGAGTCGATTTGTCCATCGCAGCCATGAGGGAGAAAGTTGACCGAAGTCTTGAAAATTTTAAAATGAGTTTCGGGCCAACCGAAGAATTAGGATCCAGTCTATCACACAGAGCGTTAAGGAGGGAATCTGAGCTTCCAAGCAGTAAGGAAGATCTGGCGTCATGGGGTGGAGCCGAGAGTTTCACCACCCGGTGGGTGGGTGGAGGAGCCAGCTTGAAGACCTTCCGCAAGATTTAAAGTGGCAAGGAACCTGCCAGACAGTGTGGATGAACAACATATCCATGTCCCTAGAAACTCCATTTCTGACTGCTGAACTCTCATTTGTTCCGATCTACATTAGCAGGGAGAACATGATTTGTTTTGTTTGTTTTTTTACCTTCTCTTTATGCACCTCTCTCCCACTGGACTCTCTCTGGTGGGACTCGCAATGCGACCCTGTCCCGTCCGCCTGAAGTTCCAGTCATTCACCTTCTCAGGAGACGCCACTCCAACTCATTCTCCTGGCTCCCCCGGGTCTAAGCCCCCTTGGGCGGGACCACCGACTCCTCCTGGCGACCTTTCTGTAATCTAGACAGTTTTCCAGGGAGCAAAAGGAGCACCAAGGGCAAACTGGGACCCCAGCGTTGGGCATGGAGGTCAGCCCCTAGTCCCTATCACCGCCTACCAATGGCAAGGGTCTTTTCCGTTGTTCGTGGTTTGCCCGGAGTGCGGTGTGCAAGGACGCCTGCACAGGCACACTGCTGGCATCTGCTGCGCGCCACCCTGTACTGCGCTGGTCCATGCAAGACCCCCAATTTCCATTGGGGGCTGCTCACTTTCGGAGCGAAACCCGCAACCCACCCCGGGAGGGTAGCCAGTGAGGATGGTGACCAAATATGAAGCAAAATGGCGACTTATATTCAGCGGTTTCTTGCTGGGCTACCTGGAAGGATGGCAATACTTCAGAACCACGAGTGTACTGCAAGGTGACAGGAAGGAAGGGGGGATAGCGAAGGGGAGTGAGCTAGCCATGTGGTGTGGTGGTGTGGGTGGCTAGCTCAGATGCACCAGGTACAGTGTTCGGAACTGGGTGCGGGAAACTTTTGCCCCTGCCTGTGGCTTCGGCATTTCATTTTATCCTGATGCAGGGATATTGCCCCCTTCCCAACCTGCATCCCCCGGTGTTGAGAATCCTTTTTCAGGGGGATGTGGCACCTCCAACAGCAAAAAGAAAAAATTACTCACCTTAGTAATATTGTTTCTTCTAATGGAGTCTTGCTGTATTCTGACAAATTGCAGTGAGGTCCAACCTTCGAACTGCCCCGGAGATGAAAGAGTTAACTTTCCATGCCAAGCATGGAACGCTGAGCTCGAGCTTGGTTGAGACTCTGTCTGTTGCTGTTTGAACTCAAACCGTTAGATCTTTACGAGCTAAACTCACTGAGTGTCCTGTGTGGAAGCTGTAAACCTACACTAGCCAACGGCTACTAAATATAATAAACAGATTTGTTGGTCCCAAAACAAAGACTCAAGTCAGGAAACCCAAAAAATGAATAAACACAACACCCACTCACCCAAAGAAAAGGGGTGATAATAAAAAGGTGGGGCACCTCTTGAGTGCCAACACTGCAACTGCCCACCCACATCCCAAAAACAAAGGTTCTGAGAGGGAAGGGGAGTCAGAATACAGCAAGACTCCATTAGAAGAAAGAACATTACTAAGGTGAGTAATTTTTCTTCGAACAACATGAAGTCTTGCTGTATTCTGACAAATTGCAGACACTAAGCAGTACCTCCATGGAGGAGGGACAGAACCTACCTAGGAAATAGGCTCTGAAGCACAGCTGTGCCAAACCGAGCATCACTCCTAGCCTGGATATCCAGAGAGTAATGCTTGGTAAAAGTGTGAACTGTTTTCCAGGTAGCTGCTTGACATATCTCTAAAATAGGAATATCCCTGGCAGCAGCCAGGGAAGCAGCTGTACCTCGGGTAGAGTGAGCCCTCAGGCCTAAGGGTGGAATCCTGCCTAGTTTTTCATAGCAAAATTGAATGCAAGAGACAATCCACCTGGCAATGGATCTTTTAGTGGCAGATTTTCCCCTTACCAACCTCACCATAAGTGAGGAACAGTTGGAGGGAGTCAAACCTGTGACCCTTGGTACGCTCTATGTAGTAGCTAAGGGCTCTTTTCACATCCAAACTCTGCAGCCTCCTTTCACCAGAGGAGGAATGGTCAGTGAAGAACACAGGAAGAGACACAGACTGGTTAAGGTGGAAGTCTGAAACCATCTTAGGCAAAAACTTCCTGTTAGTCCTGAGGACCACCTTATCTCTATGGAGAGAGATAAAATCAGGCTCCACTGACAGGGCTTGTAACTCGCTTATGCGCCTGGCAGAAGTGATGGCCACCAAGAAAACAGTTTTCCAAGTCAAGTACTTAAGCTCTGCTGAGGACAAGGGCTCAAAAGGGGGTTGCATAAGCAGAGTAATGCAAACATTAAGGTCCCAAGCAGGGGCAGGGTCCCTGAATCGCGGATTGGTATGAAGCAATCCCTTGAAAAACTTAAAAGGGAAGAAGGCTTACCTGCTGAAAGAAAAGCAGAGACAGCTGCCAGATGCACTCTTAGTGTAGCTGGTCTGAGTCCCAAGCTAATCAGGTAAACCATATAGTCAAGGACTGTGGGCAGGCCAGCAGATTCTGGAGAAATATGCTTCCCAGAGCACCATATGGAGAATCTATTCCATTTGGAATTGTAAGTGCTTCTGGTGGAAGGCTTCCGAGAAGCCTTTAGGATATCCATAACACCTTGAGAGAGGTGCAAATCAGCAAACTAACTCTTCAAGAGCCAGGCCTTGAGATTGAGAGATTTGAGATTCGGATACCAAACCCTCCCGAGCACAGGTTAACAGGTTGTAATTCCTGGGAAGAAACAGGGGAACATGGACTGCTAAGGACAACAGGAGAGGGTACCAGGGCTGTCTGGCCCAGTCTGGAGCAATCAGAATCACCTTGCAGGGTTGAGACCTGATTTTGACTAGCACCTTGAACAGGAGAGGGAAAAGCATACAGGAACTTCCTTTCCCAATTGAGAACTAGGGCATCCAGGGGGACTGAGCCCAACAGTGGGGGGCCTGCAGCAAAAGAGGGGAAGTTGGTGATTGTCTGGGGCTGCAAAAAGATCTGTGGGGTGCCCCATCGGGAGAAGATCACCTTCAAAACCAGGGGATCCAGTGACCATTCGTGATGGCCCTGAGATATCCTGCTGAGAGCATCTGCCAGGACATTGTCTTTGCCTGGGAGGTGTACTGCTGTAAGAGAGGTGTTCAGAGAATAGGCCAGAGACCATAACTTCATTGCTTCTGTGCACAAGGCCGTAGACAGAGTGCCCCCTTGCTTGTTGATATACCCCATTGTGGTGGTATTGTCTGTCCTGATCTGAACTACTTTGTTCTGAACAGACCTGGAAAAAGCTTGAAGTGCTAGAAACACTGCTCTGAGTTCTAATAGATTAATGTGAAGCAGATATTCCTGAGGAGACCACAACCCTTGGGTGGTCAGGTCTCCCAAGTGGGCTCCCCACCCCAAGAGGGAGGCATCTGTAGTAAGGATTAGAGAGTGAGACTGAGTGACAAAAGGAACTCCCTGTCTTAGATTGTCCTGATCCTGCCACCACTGCAATGCCTGGATCAGGGTTCGAGTCACTGGAATCAGTTTGGTCAGAGGATCCTTTTTCTGAGACCAAAAGGCTCTCAAGTGGAACTGAATGTCCCTCATCTGAAATCTTGCTCCCTGCACCACTGCTGTAGAAGCAGCCATGTGCCCCAGGAGCTGCAGAAAATGCCTTGCTGGTCGAGACACCTGTAGGGTGAATGAAGAGGCCAGTGCAATAAGGATACTTGCCCTGTCCAGGGGAAGGAAGGCTCTTGCCTTTACTGTATCTAGCTCTGCGCCTATGAAGGTGAGGAGCTGTACAGGCTCTAGAACTGACTGAAAGATTCAGAAGGAAACCTAGAGAAGTGAGCAGTTGCCGAGTTATCTGTAGGTGTAACTTGACTTGGTCTGGGGACTGGCCTACTATGAGCCAGTCGTCCAGGTATGGGAAGATGGAAATCCTTTTCCTTCTTAGGAAGGCAACTACTACTGCCAGGCATTTTGTGAATACCCTTGGAGCAGAGGTTATGCTGAAGGACATTGCTCTGAATTGGTAATGGCCTGAGGGCAGCTCGAACCCGAGGTATTTTCGATGGGAGCTTCTGATGAGAATATGGAAATAGGCATCCTTGAGGTCCAGGGAGACTAGCCAGTCCCCTGGCCGTAGAGAGAGTAGAATTATTCCCAGAGTCACCATTTTGAACTTTGGCTTTAAAAGGTGCTTGTTTAAATACCTGAGATCCAGGATGGGCCGCCATTCTCCTGTCTTTTTGGGGTGAGGAAGTACCTGGAGTACAATCCTTTCCCTTTGTGTAGGGGTGGAACCCTTTCTATAGCTCAGAGCGAGGGAAGAGACCTCTGCCTCTAGGGCAAGTGCCTCTGAAGGATTTGCAGGTGGAAAGGATCTGGTTCTCATCTTTGGAAATTCTTGGAAGCCGAGAACCAGTCCCTGGCTTACTACTTCCAGGACTCATTTGTCTGATGTTAAAGACATCCAGTCCTGGACAAAGTAAGCCAGCCTGCCCCCTACAGGTGGTGGAGAATCGGCCCTGGCAAACCCATCAGGGTGCTTGTTTGGCAAGGGCTTTAGGCTGAGGGGTGGAAGCAGGCCTGCTTGTACCCCGTCTGCCTCTCCCTCTAAAGAACCCCCTCTGAGCATAAGCAGAAGAGGAGGCCTGGGCTTGGTAGAAAGGCCTATGAAAGGCCTGCCCCTGGGATGCTGCCTCTGAGGAGTGGCTTGCCTTTCCCTGGCCTGAGCACTCCTATAGGTGGTCCTGTATTCATCCATTTTCTTCATGTAGTTCTCTGTTTGCTCCCCAAACAGAGAATTACCCATAACAGGAAAATCCATGGCCTTAGTCTGGGTATCCTGAGACAGACTAGTACATCTGAGCCAAGCCATCCTACGAAGGGCCACAGATGTAGCCATGACTCTAGATGAAACATCATTGGAGTCCACAGCAGCATGGAATTGCACCTTGGATTCCTCAATACCATCCGCAGCCACCTGCTCCAGCTCCTTGGCAAGCTGGCCAGGGACCTGTTTAGCTAAAGCCATTACAGTGTCCCATCTAGATTTCTGATATCTAGCTGTATAGGCAATATAATTGGCCTGAGTCCCAAGGATGCTGCCATGTACTGTTTCTTTGCCATGGCATCAATCCTCCTAGAGTCCTTATCTGGGTGGTGTGAAGCCAAGGGTATATTTGCCTTATCACAGGCAGCAGCCTGCACTACCCCAACATGGCTGCATTGCTGAGTAAGGAACTCTGTATCTGAGCCTGACAGAGTATACCTCTTGTCCATTCTCTTATCCACAGGAGGTACAGAATTAGGAGTCTTTAAAATTTTAAATGTCTGTTTCCCAAAAGACTTATGAAGGGGAATAGACAGCCTCCTGGACTCTGGGATATCCATCATTTCAACATAGTCAGGCTCCTCCTGGTCATCCACAGCTTCTTCCATAGGAAGCTGAAGGGTTTCAGCCACTTTCTTGTAAAACATGAAATGGGAAGGGGACTCAGAAAGCCTAGGAGGAGACACTCCTGAAGGTCTGTGTGGGGAGATGTCCGGGTCAGTGGCACATCCAGACTTTCATAATCACATTCACTTTCCTCATACTCTCCTTCCTCCTCCTCCAGTTCATAAAATTCCTCTAAATCATAATCTGGAACCGGTGGAACCGACCAAACCGAGCGCCTTCCTGATGGTGCCGGTTCGGTCGGAACCAGGGATAGCAACTGAACAATTTTTATCGCTTTGGCTATTTCATCAGCGGTTGGAGAAGAAAAGTACAGTTACGTAAGAACTTACCGTAACAGTAGATAATTACATATAGGACTGACGCTGGCCGGCGGCAGGACCCCACGGAAAAATTTCTAGCTAGCAGTCCCTGGCGAGGACTGCCCCCACGTCAGGTGACCGGCGTCACATGACGTCAGTATAAAGGGGCAGTCCCAGACGCCTGCCTTCCAGTTCTTTCCCGCCACAGGCCCGGAAGAGAGAGAAGCAGATATTTCCCTCAATGGAAAAGGAGCTGAAAAAGCCTAGGGGGATGGAGGGTGGGAAGGTATTACCTACTGCAAGAGCCTCTCTCAAAGATCTACTGTTACGGTAAGTTCTTACGTAACTGTACTATCTTACTTCGAGAGGGCTCTTGCAGTAGGTAATTACATATAGGACAGAATCCCAAGCAGTCTGGAACAAATGAAAAGGCACCGAGAGGAGGAACTACTCTAAAAAGTAGCAAATAATCTAGCAGGTCTCAAGAAAGGAAGCCTTGCAAGACAGCTAACCCGAAGCCTGCTCTACGGCGAGAGGCAATGTCCAAACTGTAGTGTTTAGTGAAGGTATGGACAGAAGTCCAAGTGGCGGCAGCACAGATGTCTGCCGCAGACACGTTCTTGAAACAAGCCGCAGAGACGGCAACTCCACGAGTGGAGTGGCTTCTGACTAGACCCGGGAGGGTCTTGTTGTACTGTCATAACAGAAAGTGATGCAATGGGCCAAACATTTTGATAGGCATTGCTTAGAAACAGCATTGCCTTCTCTTTTGTGAGCAAAAGAGACGAACAACTGATCAGTCTTTCTGAGATCCTTTGTCCTATCGGTGTAGTATCTCAGAATCCTGTGAACATCCATGGTATGGAGCAGGTATTCTCCTTGATTGGAGTACTGAGTGAAGAAAGCAGGTAATTCAATAGACTGATTCAAGGTAGATTCCGCTACCACTTTCAGAAGGAACTTAGGATTCGTGCGAAGAGCTACTCGTTCTTTGTGAAAAATCAAATAAGGGATTTTGCACATCAGGGTCTAGAGCTCGGAAATTCTACAAGCAGAAGTAATGGCCACCAAGAAGAGCGTCTTCCACGATAAAAACTTCAAGTCTGCGGAAGCCGCAGGCTCAAAGGGAGGAAGGGTAAGTTTCTCGAGGACAAAGTTCAAGTCCCAAGGCGGAGCTGGGGTCTGGACAGGGGGCCTGAGATGAAGGACCCCTCTAAGGAAAGTTTTGGAGACCTCCAGCTGGGCAAATGCCTTATCAGCGAAAGGGACATGGTAGGCTGAGATAGCCGCCATATGGACTTTCAAAGAGGAGTGACTGAGACCCAGGTCGAAAAGATGATGCATGTACTCAAGCAGAATGGTCGCAGGACAGGAAAAGGGCTCCACGTTCCTGGACGCAGCCCAGATAGAAGATCTCTTCCATTTCATGGCGTAGGTGGACCTAGTGGAGGGTTTTCTAGCCTCCACCAGAATCTCGGCCACCTTAGGAGAGACGCCAAAACGAGATTGAGTTAGGTCTGCAGGAGCCATGCATGAAGTTGAAGGGACTTGAGTCCCCGGATGGACCAGAGTCCCCTGATCCTAGGTCAGCAATCCTGGAGATAAAGGAAGAGGAAGAGAAGGAACCTCTGAGTATTGTTGTAGAAGAGAGAACCAGATTTGCCTGGGCCAAAAAGGAGCGATCAGAATCATTCTCGCTCCTTCCAAAGCAAGCTTCTGCAGCACACGAGGGACCAGAGGAATTGGGGGAAAAGCATAGACGAATCTGTCCTTCCAGCTTAGAGATAGAGCGTCGCTCCAGAAAGCGTCTCGCTCTGGAGCGAGCGAGAAAAGATTGAAGCTTTGCGCTTTGGGAGAGGCGAACAGGCTCATCTGAGGAGTCCCCCAAATCTGGAAGATGCTTTTTAGAACTTTTTCGTCCAACTCCCACTCGTGTGGTAGAGCCGACGAGCGACAGTCTGTCTGCCAGAACATTGTCAACTCCCGAAACGTGGATCGCCGTGAGGTGAAGGTTGTGAAGCATTGCCCAATCCCAAACCCTCATCGCTTCCCTGCACAGCGGGTAGGACCGAGTTCCTCCCTGCCTGTTGATGTACCACACCACGCACATGTCCGTTTATACAGCTAGGTGATCGGGAAGGATGTACTGGTGAAGGGCCTGGAGAGCATATGGCACTGCTCGAAGCTCGAGCACGTTGATGTGGAGGACTATCTCCAGCTTTGACCATAGGCCCTGGGTTCGGTGAGGACCCAGATGGGCCCCCCAACCTTCGCCTGAATCGTCCGTGGTCAGAGACTGATCGGGGGGAGGATGAAAATAGGGGACCCCCCCGGAATAGGTTCTCTCGAACCATCCACCATTGTAAGTCTCTTGCCATCGGCGAGATCATCAGTACCAGATGATCTAGGTCGTCTACCCGTTGATCCCACTGAGATCGGAGAGTCCACTGAGAGATTCTCATGTGGAGGTGTGCGCGCGGAACCATCGGGATGGCCGCCGCCATAAGCCCCAGTAGACGGAGCACCGACCTTGCCGGGACCCTCCTGTGTTCAGATAGGAGGGAAATCTGGGACTGGAGGGAGGCCCCCCTGTCCGGAGGCAGGAAGGCCTTGCACAATGTCGTGTCGAGGATTGCCCCGATGAACTGGAGCCTCTGTGAAGGATCCAGGTGAGACTTGGAATGGTTGATGATAATACCCAGGGCAGTGAAAACCTGCTGGGTGAGGGAGAGAAAATGCAGGAGTTCCTCCCTGGACGGGGCCGCCAGGAGCCAGTCATCCAGGTAGGGAAAAACCTGAGCTCCCAAAGAACGCAGGTGGGCCACTACCACCACCAGGCATTTGGTAAAGACTCGGGGAGCCGAGGAAAGACAAAATGGAAGCACCTGGAATTGGTAGTGGTCCCCCTGGAACGCAAACTTGAGGTACTTTCGGTGCAACGGGCGAATAGGGATGTGCAGGTACGCATCCTGCATATCTAGTGCACAAAGCCATTGGCCCGGCCGAAACAGGGGCAAGAGGGTTTGAAGGGAGAGCATCCTGAACCTCTTGTATTCCACATATAGGTTCAGGGAGCAGAGATCGAGAATGGGTCTGAGATCTCCAGTCTTCTTTGGCTGAGGAAGAAATGGGAATAGTAACCCGTCCCATGGAGTTGAGGGGGGACGGGCTCTATTGCCTGTTTCGCAAGGAGAGCAGAGATTTCTTCCCTGACCAAAGGAAGATGGTCTCTTGAGTAAGAGGAGTTCAGAGGGGGGTGACGTGGAGGTTTCTGTAGAAACTCTATGGAGTGCCCCTCTGCTATGATCTGAAGCGCCCATGAATCCGTAGTTATCCTCTCCCAACCCGAAGGTGGAGGGAGAACCTTCCTCCTACCAGTTCCTCCGGGGTGTCCGGAGGCGGTGGGAGAGGGAAGGAGTCAGGTGGTGTGAGGCAGCGCCGCAGCTGGGGCACCCGTTGCTTTTTTGGGCGGCGGGGGCCTGGCAGCTGTGGGGGCCCGACGTTTAGTGGCCTGCCTTCCCTGAGGTTTCGCTTGAGGCCGGCTGCGTCTGCGAAAGGGACGGTGCTGTGAGGGATGGGGACGGTACATCGAATCAACAGATTTAAGGGCTGTCCCCTTCTCCTGCAAATCAGTGATGATGTCCTTGACATCACCACCGAAAATAGAACCCCTGAAAGGTGCTTCTTGGATCGCTGACTGCACCTCCGGGACCAGACTCGACACGCGGAGCCATGCATGATGCCGAAGACTTACGGCGAACGAAGAGCTCCGTCCTGCGGTGTCCACTGCATCGTAGGTCGTCCTCAAAATATGACGAATGGCCGAACGAGCAGAGCGGACCAGGTCGGCTAACTCCTGCTTGACTTGGGAGTCAGGCAAAGAGTCAATCTTAGATTCCGCCTGGGTAAGGACAGCCTTCTGGTAATCCCCCATATGTGCTACATAATTCAGGGCCCTAATCCCCAGTGTGGAAGAAGCGTAGATCTTCCTTCCATACTGATCCAGAAGGCGGGATTCCTTATCCGGGGGAGACGAGCTCAAGTGTTTCGGGTGTGCTGACCAGCCATGAGCGGCGCTAATCACAACCGGGGGTGAGAGTCTAAGAAATCTACACCCTCCGGAGCCTGGTATAGCCTGTTCGACTTCCTGGGAAGTGGGGCTAAAGCCGACGGTTGCTTCCAAATAGTGGAAACAAGGTGGGCGTGAGGCTCGATCCAGGGTGGCACAAGAGTAGGAGCCATAAGGGGCAAGTCCAGATGTTCGGCGAGTTTAACCTGTTGAGGATCTGGCTCTAAGGAATGCCACTGATGGACTTCCTGGATCTTCCTGAGCAACTCCGTGAAGGAAGGATCCTCCGGAGGATACTTCGGAGGAGTCCTCGGCCAGGGCTTGGACGGAGAGCACGGCTCATCGTCTTTCTCGGAACAGCCATCGGAAGCTTCCAAGGAGTCCGAGAGAGAAGAGGAAGAAGAATCTGAAGCAGAGTAAGACTCCCTAGCTCGTCTAGGGGGAGGAACGGGTTCCTTAGAGGTAATCCCAGAACGCGTGTCCTGCCCCTCTCTGGATCCCGAGGGCAAAGCCCGGGAATCCGGAGGTGGAGAGGGAGTGTGCCGTCTGGGGCGTACGGGAGCCGGGGTGGCACCGTCACCGTAAGATGGCTCTCGACTTCCTTGGTGAGCTGAGCCTTGGCCTCAGCCCACCAGGAGGCAAGAGTCTCCTGAAGATCCACCGCGCCTAGGGGGTGTGGAGGAGGAGGAGGGGGATAGTTGTATGGAGGAAATCCGTAGGGAGAGTATCCGTAACCCGGCTGCGGATATACCGGGTGACTGCGGCAAGGAGTCTGGCCGGGTACAGCGGCAAGAGATACTGCGGACCTGGGAAACCGGCGCCGATAGGACGCGGATACCCAGGCACTGGAGGAGCTGCCGGAGCAGACGGCCCAGCCGGTACTCCACGGGCGGATCAGCCGGATAGGCCCGTGGGGTGGAGGGCCCGATGGAAGAGGAATATCCCCCGCCGGCGTTGGAGGGGCGGTGTCGGAACCGCGGCGTCGGCATCAGGGGCCGACGCAGATCTGGCTCTTCAGGAGAGGATCGGACAGTAGCCCAGGATCCCGAGTCTCGTCCGGGGCGGAAGGGAAAAATCCCCAGGGTCAGGCAGGGGGGACTGGGGCTCCCCTGTCGGCAGCGAAGGCTGCGGGGAGCCTGGTACGACAGACGAAGCAGGGTCTGCCATAGGCTCCGAGGCCCGGCGCACGTCGGAGGAGCTGACGTGTGGCTTAGGGGCCGAATCCCAGCGGATGCCAGAGGAGCTGGCGTCCGACTTCGGGAGTCCCTCGTTGGAGACGGGCCGAGGATGAGAGGAGGCCCGGTCCGGCGGGACACTACCGTCACGCCACCCGAAGGGTCGGCGTCTTAAGCGGCCTTCTCCTGGCATACGTCAGAGGAGCCGACGTCCGGCTTAAGGGAGGGCCCTGTGGTGGTACTGGGGGCTGGAGCCTCCTTTTGCCCGGAGGCACCTGGTGGGCTCGAACGCGAACCTGACGGGCGGGCCGACACCTCCTCCAAAGCCTTGGAGGCTGCTGTCGGGCGATCCCCGGGAGGAGATGTTACCTTGCCCGTGACTCCGGCCGGAGTCGCGGAGGAGGAGGCCTTCTCCCAGTGCCTTTCCTTGTCCCGCTTCTTGTGCCCTTCAGGGGAGGTCGACGCCTGCCCAAGTTTCTTCAACTCCTTCTCCATCGCGGACATCATCTTTTTGAGGAGATGGGCTTCGAGGGACTGCTGGCGACATCTGCGGGTGGCTGCGTTGAAATGAAGGCAGTGCGGACACTTGTCGACCGAATGGCTGGGCCTAAGCAGAAAAGGCAGAGGGAGTGACCGTCTTTGTGAGGCAGTTGGGCGCCGCACGAGTCGCACTTATTCTTTGAAGGGGACGACATATACCGACGTCCACCTGACGATAGAAGTACAAAATACAATACTGAAAATTTTTTCGGAAAAACTGACGAAGTAACAGGACTGAGCGATATGAACTTAACCGCGAGGCGCTACATGAGCTGACGGCGGAAAAGAACTGGGCGGCGTCTGGGACCGCTCCTTTATACCAACGTCGTGTGACGCTGGTCACCTGACATGGGGGCGGTCCCCGCCAGGGACTGCTAGCTAGAAATTTTTCCGTGGGGTCCTGCCGCCGGCCGGCATCAGTCCTATATGTAATTACCTACTGCAAGAGCCCTCTCGAAGTAAGATCTTTTGGATCCACAACAGCCGATTTATCCCTTCTTGTTCTCTTAACCAGAACAGATTCCTCGGAATCGGTTCTCCTTTTGCCCAAAGAAGTTTTGCCCTGGTCAGAGGGCACTCCTTCTGGTTCGGTTGGAACTGAACCGGGCTGGCCATCCGGGTCAGCAGACTTTTTGGCCTCCCTTTCCCTGAGCCTACCAACTCTTTTTTCCAGGGTAGCTGCAGGAAAATTTTTACAAATCTGGCAGTCTGAATCGAGGTGGTCAAACCCCAGATAATAAACACAGGTGGTGTGGGGATCAGCCTTAGCAAAGGCTTCCCCACTCACACTACAGTGTTGAAATCCAGTGGGCCCGGTTTTTCTTTTGGGTTTCTCAGACATGGCCAGTCCTAACCAAAAACTTACCCTTTTTTAGGCAATCCGCCAGGCAAGACACCCTTATCGGTTCCTGACCGTGTTACAGGTCGTGGAAAAAACCTTAATAAATCTTTTTTTTTTTTAGAACCGATAAGAACCGGTAACCACACTCTAAAAGTAGAAATAAAGACTTTTAAACAACCTGATCGGTTCAAACCGAACCGATCCCACATTTACAAGTTCCACACAGAATAATAACAAAAATAAACCTATCTAGTACTCACGAATACCACAGACTGAACCGATAGGTTGCGGTTTAAATTCGGTCGAAAACTGTACTTTAACCGACAACTTGAACCGAGCAAAGGAGAAATCTCCGGAGCGACTGTTCAGTGAGGCGGAGTAAAGAATCTGACTGAGTTCAAACAGCAACAGACAGAGTCTCAACCGAGCTCGAGCTCAGTGCTAACTCTTTCATCTCCGGGGCAGTTCGAAAGTTGGACCTCACTGCAATTTGTCAGAATACAGCAAGACTTCATGTTGTTTGAACACTTGTTTCTTTGTCCAGATGCCGGGTCACCCTGGAGTGTATATCGCCGATTATAGTGATTGTCATTTTGCGATCACTATTATGACATGGAACACCCCCCCCAGAAGGAGAGCTGTCCTCCAGATGCTCAATCCTCTCCCTCCCCAGCCGACCCCTTGCGGCCAGAGTCCGTTCCCGAACCCAGGCTGCTGGCATGGCGTAAGGTGTGGCATCCAACACCTAAACCCTCCGCACCACCGGGCCAACTAGCAGGGAGAACATGATGTCTCCACAGTATTTTCATGATATTAA
This sequence comes from Neoceratodus forsteri, assembly GCA_016271365.2. Classification (NCBI taxonomy): domain Eukaryota; kingdom Metazoa; phylum Chordata; order Ceratodontiformes; family Ceratodontidae; genus Neoceratodus; species Neoceratodus forsteri. The sequence continues at coordinate 662,632,542 of CM028136.1, forward strand.
TTTCAAACAACATGAAGTCTTGCTGTATTTTGCCAATATGCAGTCGGCCCCAGCACTTGAACTGCTCCTGAGAGGAAAGAGTCAACTCTGTGCCAGAGCGTGGAACGTTGAGCTCGAGCTCGGTTCAAACCTCTGTCCGCTGCACTTCCAAGTGTAACTGTCAGATTCTTTACTCTGCCTAACTGAACAGTCGCTCTGGAGATCTCTCCTATGCTTTCGGTTCGGTACAAGTAAAATGTCAGTTTTATACCATTTTTTTCTGTTTATTCCTTCAGTTCAGATCCCTGTCTGTGGTACAGTAAGTGTGTACGTAGTGGACTGATTGCTTAAAACTGTGTGTTTTGTGTGGAAATGGGGGTGGGGGCGGGTCATGGGGTCGGCTGAACAGATTGTTCCGTTTCTTTATATGAATTGCGGGTTACTGTGAGGTACCGGTCCTTATCAGTTCTAAAAAAAACCAAAAACAAACATGTATTTAATGTTTTTTCAAATACCCGTAACACGGTTAGGAACCATTAAGGGAGTTTTGCTTGGCTGAAGCCGAGTAAAAGGCAAGTTTTTGTTTAGGTTGGCTAAGTCTGAGAAACCCAAAAGTAAAACCAGGCCCACTGGGTTTCAGCACTGCAGTGTGTGTGTGTGTGTGTGTGTGTGTGTGTGTGTGTGTGTGTGGAGGCCTTTGCTAAGGCTGATCCTCATACCACCCGTGTTTACTGTCTGGGGTTTGACCACCTCGATTCAGACTGCCAAATCTGTAAATATTTTCCTAAGGCCACCCCTGATAAAAGATTGGGCAGACTTAGGGAAAAGGAGGCAGAGAAGTCCGCTGACCCAGATGGCCAGCCCAGTTCGGTTCCAACCGAACCTGAGGGAGTGCCGTTTGACCATGGTGATACTCCTTCGGGAAAAAGGAGAGCTGATCCCGCGGAATGGGTTCCGGCCAAAAGAAAGACATCGGCCGGTTCGGATCCAGAACCGCATCGTCCAACCACCGAAGAAATTGCCAGGGCGATTAGGATTGTAGAATCGCTCCATCCGGTTCCGACTGATCTGGCGCCATCAGGTAGGCGTTCGGTTCGGTCGGTTCCTCCGGTTCCGGATTATTCCCCTGAGAAGTATGAACCGGACCTGGAGGGGGATGAAAATGATGATGATGGTATGGAAGGTCTGGATGACTCCATAGAACCGGACATCTCCCCAGAAAGATCTTCTAGTGTTTCCCGTCCTAGGCTTTCTGAGTCTCCTTCCCACTTTATGTTCTACAAAAAAGTGGCAGAAACCCTCCAGCTCCCTTTGGTTGAAGCTGTTGAGGAACAAGAGGAGCCTGACTATGTGGAGATGATGGACATCCTAGAGTCCAAGAGACCATCTATTCCCCATCATAAATCATAGATACATAGACAGTGTCGGCAGATAAGGGCCTATGGCCCACCCAGTCTGCCCATTTGAGCTTGTAAGTTCAGTTTATGTTTTCCTAGAAGTCTGTTGCCCCTTACCCCTGACCTCCATAATTCCTTTATGTCTATCCCATGCATTCTTAAATCCTGTGATTGTTTCAGCCCCTACCACTTCCCCTGGCAGGGTGTTCCACTTGTCCACCCCCCCGTTCTGTGAAGAAATTCTTCCTCACGCTTCTCTGAATCGTCCTCCCTCCAACTTCATCCCATGCCCTCTAGTCCTGGAACATCTTTTGCTTAAAATAGTGTATTCCTGCACCCTGTTCCTCCTGTAAGATACTTGTATGTCTCTATCATATCCCTCTCCTCCTCTCCTCCAGGGAGTACATGTTCAGTTCCTTCAACCTGTCCTCATAGGACTTGTGATGCAATCCATGCACCATCTTTGTTGCCCTCCTCTGAACCTTCTCTACCCTCTATGTCCTTACATAGGTAAGGTCTCCAGAACTGTACACTGTACTCCAGGTGGGGTCTCACTAGTGTCTTGTATAGTGGAATTACGACCTCCCTTTTCCTGCTGGTGATGCCCCTGCCTATGCATCCCAGCATCCTATTTGCTTTATCTGCTGCCTTGTCACACTGTTTCCCTACCTTAAGGTCATCAGAAATGATAACCCCAAGATCCCTTTCCTGCTTGTGCATGCTATATCCTCACCCCCCAACTGATATATTGTGCCAGGGTTTTGTGCCCCATATGCATTATCTTGCACTTTTTGCATTGAATTTCAACTGCCAAATCCCTGACCATTCTTCAAGTTTCTGCAGGTCCCTTCTCATTCTGTCCACATCTTTTGGGAAACAGACACAAAGACCTCTTAAGACACCAAATTCTCTACCTGCTGTGGACAAACGAATGGACAAGAGGTATATGCCATCAGGCTCAGGTACAGATTTCTTGTACCAGCAATGCAGCCATGTTGGGGTTGCGCAGGCTGCGGCCTGTGATAAGGCTAGCATACCCTTGGCTTCACACCCCCCAGATAAGGATTCTAGGAAGATAGATGCCATGGCTAAAAAACAGTATTTGGCATCCTCTTTGGGATTCAGGCAGGCTAACTACATGACCTATACAGCCAGATAGCAGAAGTCCGGATGGGATACTGTCCTGGAACTGGCTAAACAGGCTTCCCCCCAGCTAGCCAAGGAGCTGGAGGAGGTGGCTGCTGATGGGACAGAGGCATCAAAGATCCAATTTCTTGCTGCTGTGAACTCCAATGATGTATCATCACGAGTCATGGCTACATCTGTGGCTCTTCGGAGACTGGCATGGCTCAGATGTACTAGCCTTTCACAGGATACCCAGGCTAAGGCCATGGATTTCCCTGTGGTGGATAATTCTCTGTTTGGGAAGCAGACAAAGAATTATATGAAGAAAATGGACGAATAGAGGACCACATATAGGAGTGCACAGGCCAAGGAAAGGCAGGCAGGCAACTCAACAGCAGCAATCTAGGGGCAGGGGCAGGCCTTTTCACAGGCCTTTCTAGCAGGCACTAGCCTCCTCTCCTTTTCCTCGGAGGGAGAGGCAGAAGGGGGATGAGCAGGGCTGCATCCTCCTCTCAGTCCAAGGCTCCTGCCAAGCAGACACCCTGATGTGTCAGCCCGGGTCAACTCCCCTCCTCAAGTAGGAGGCAGGCTGGCTTACTACTTCCAGGCCTGGAAGTCTGTTACCTCAGACAAGTAGGTCCTGGAGGTAGTAAGCTAGAGACTGGCCCTCAGCTTCAAAAGATTCCCAAAGCTGACTGTCAGGTCTTTTCCACCTGCAAACATATCCGAAACCATTGCCCTAGAGGCAGAGGTTTCCTCTCTACTGGCTCTCAGAGCTATAGAGAGAGTTCCTACAGTACACAGGGGCAAAGGTCTGTATTCCAGATACTTCCTTACCCCCCCCAAAAAAACAGGGGAGTGGCAACCCATTCTAGATCTAAGATACCCAAATAAGATACCCAAACAAGCGCCTACTAAAGCCAAAATTCAAAATGGTGACTCTAGGAATAACTCTTCCCTCTCTGAGGCCAGTGGATTGGCTAGCCTCCCTGAACCTCAAGGATGCCTACTTTCACATTCCCATCAGGTGCTCCCACAGAAAGTACCTCAGGTTCAAATTGCCTTCAGGCCATTATCAGTTCAGAGCAATGCCATTCGAGTTATCAGCAGAACCAAGGGTATTCACAAAATGCCTAGCAGTAGTAGTGGCCTTCCAAAGGAGACAAAATATCTCCATATTCCCGTACCCAGACGACTGGCTCATTGTGGGGCAGTCTCCAGACCAAGTCAAGTCAAACCTACAAGTGATTCAGTAATTGCTCACTTCTCTAGGATTCCTCCTCAATCTTCCAAAGTCAGTTCTCGAACCAGTGCAAGTCCTGACCTTCACAGAGGTAGAGTTGGACATTGTCCAAGCAAGAGCCTTTCTTCCTCTAGCAAGGGTAAAGGCCCTCACAGACCTGGCTTCTTCCTTTCGCCTTCTGGTCTCTCTACCAGCAAGGCATTTTCTTCAACTCCTGGGCCACATGGCAGCCTCCACTGCAGTTGTACAAGGTGCCAGATTTCAGATGAGGGACATTCAGTTCCACTTGAGGGCTTTTTGGTTCCGGAAAAAAGACCTAACCAAACCGATTCCAGTGACTCCGACTCTGATCCAAGCTCTCCAGTGGTGGTTGGACCAGAACAACCTCAGGCAAGGAGTCCCATTCATCACCCAGACTCATTCTGTGGTTCTCACCACAGATGCCCCTCTCCTGGGATGGGGTGCTCACTTGGGAGCACTTACAGCACAGGGAGTGTGGTCCCCTCAGGAGTCTCTACTTCATATCAATCTCCTAGAGCTCAGGTTGGTGTAACTGGCTCTACAAGCCTTCTCGGAATCAGTACAGAACAAGGTGGTCCAGGTCAGAACTGACAACACCACCACCATGTGGTCCATTAACAAGCAAGGAGGCACTTGGTCTACGGCCTTGTGCACGGACACCATGAAACTATGGTCCCTGGCTTATTCTCTGCAGACTTCTCTGGTAGCAGTCCACCTTCCAGGGAAGGACAATGTGCTAGCAGATGCTTTGAGCAGGATTTCTCAGGGACATCACAAGTGGTCCCTGGACCCCTTAGTGTTGAAAGTGATATTTTCATGGTGGGGCACTCCAGAGATAGACCTCTTTGCAGCCCCAGACAATCACCAACTTCCTCTCTTTTGTTGCAGACCCCCAGTATTGGGCTTAGTCCCCCTGGATGTTCTACTTCTGGATTGGCAGGGGAAATTTCTGTATGCCTTTCCACCTTTCCTCTATCATTCAGAGTTCTGGTCAAAATAAGGTCACAGTCTTGCAAAGTGATCCTGATTGCTCCAGACAGCCTTGGTATCCTCTATTACTGTCCCTGGCAGTCCATCTCCCTTTAGCTCTTCCCCAAGAAATCACAATCTGCTAACCTCCTCTCAGGGCAGAATTTGGTACCCCAACCTTCAGTCTCCCAACCTCAAGGCATGGCTCTTGAAGAGCTAGAATATGCAAGTCTGAATTTGTCTCAAGTGGTTCTGGACATTCTCAAGGCCTCTCAAAAACCTGCCACCAGAAAAACTTATCATTCCAAATGGAAAAGAGTCAGCATTTGGTGTTCCAATAAGCACATATCCCCAGATTCTTCTGACTTAGCTACAGTTCTGGATTATGTGGTTCATCTTAATGGCTTAGGCCTCAGACCAGCTACCCTCAAAGTACACTTGTCAGCTGTTTCTGCATTTGTGTAGGTGGGAAAGCCCTCCTCACTGGCATCTCACCCTGTTTTCTGTAAATTCTTCAAAGGATTGCTTCATACCAATCCCCCCTTTAGGGATCCTATTCCTGCTTGAGATCTTAATGTTTGCATTGCTCAGCTTATGCAACCCCCTTTTGAGCCTTTGGCCTCAGCAGAACTTAAGTACTTGACTTGGAAAACTGTGTTCCTGGTAGTTATTACCTCTGCCAGGCATATCAGTGAATTACAAGCTCTGTCAGTGCAGCCTGATTTTATCTCATTCCATAGAGATAAGGTGGTCCTAAACCAACAGGAGGTTCTTACCCAAAGTGGTTTCAGACTTCCATCTGAACCAATCCATGTCTCTTCCTGTGTTCTTCACTGATCATTCTTCTTCAGGAGAGAGAAGATTACACAGTTTGATGTGTTAAAAGGCCTAGTTACTACACTGAGCGCATTAAGGCACTCAGGTTCCACTCCTCCAGTTGTTCCTCACTTATGGTGAAATGGGGAAGGGTAAACCTGCTACTAAAAGAACTATTGCCAGGTGGAGTGTCTCTTGTATACAATTCTGCTATTAAAAGCTAGGCAAAGTACCCCCCCCCCCAGGCCTGAGGGCTCATTTGACTAGAGGTACAGCTGCTTCCCTGGCTGTTGCCAGGGATATACCCTTAGAGATATGCAAAGCAGCCACCTGGAAAAACAGTCCATATATTCACCAAGCATTACTCTCTGGATATCCAAGTTAGGAGTGATGCTAGGTTTGGTACAGCAGCACTGCAGAGCCTATTCCCAAAATACGTTCCGTCCCTCCTCCATGGAGGTACTGCTTGGTAGTCTGCATATTGTCAGAATACAGCAAGACTTCATGTTGTTTGAAGAAAAAATTACTCACCTTAGTAACTGTTTCTTCTAATGGAGTCTTGCTGTATTCTGACCTCCCCCCCGCCTCCCCTCTCAGAACCTGTTTTTTGGGAAGTGGGCTGGCAGGTGCAGTGCTGCACCTCAGAGGTGCACCTGGCACTCTGTTTTTAGAGAGGGAGAGTGGGTTATGCTATATTGTTTTTGATAGTTATAGTTGTTCACTGCCTAGTTTTTTCTTTTGGATTTCTCGACTTGAGTCTTTTGGGATCCAAAATACTTGGCTGTCCTTTGGGCTAGTAATTTTGCAATTTCCACACAGTAGGTGTAGCTAGTTAGTATTAGCTTGTAAGAATCTGACGGTTACAACTGGAAGTGCAGCAGACAGAGGTCTGAACTGAGCTTGAGCTCAACATTCTATGCTCTGGCATAGAGTTAACTCTTTCCTCTCCGGAGCAGTTCAAGTGCTGGGGCTAACTACATATTGTCAGAATACAGCAAGACTCCATTAGAAGAAACAATTACTAAGGTGAGTATTTTTTTCTTCTCATCCCATGTCCTCTGTCTTACCTTCCCCATCAAATGCCCAAGTTTTCCTTTTCTAACTGCTTCTCCACACCAGTACTCTTATCATCAGTGATCCACATAAATGACAGCACATACAAGAGAGCTTTTCTGTTGATTGCTACAAGAAAAAACAGCAACTTGGCATAATTCAAACTATTAATTCCAAGGAGGCCAGTTGGATTGGTCATGATAGTTTTGCCACTGGATGCAAATGGCCGATACACACAATCCAACCCTGAACCAAGTAACTATTTCAAAGCACTAAACTTGCACTACTATCTAAAGGACTACGAATGATGAACTGTACTGCAGTAGTAATCCAGCCTCTCCTGTAAACCTACCAGTTAGCTTTTCCACCATTGGTTATCCACATTTTTTGTCCATTAAGGATATACTCATCACCTTTCCTCTCAGCTCTTGTCCTTACTGCAGCGACATCAGAGCCAGCATCAGGTTCTGTTACACAGTATGCCTGGAAAGGAACACAAAGTTTTCAGAATTACGGCACTCAAAAAAAACTACAGGGAAAACAATGAGATTCAGGGATTCCTCTGATGATCATTTTTTCGATTAACAAACAGGGTACAATATCAAATGTTTACTAGCACTGTACAGCATAGAGCTTCTCTCACAGATACCAGCTACTCTCTACACAATTTATCGTTACTAGTCGTTCTATAAAAGGAAATCACAGTAAAACATACTATACTTCCATGCTGAGGTAGACCACTTGAGACCTAATGAAGTAAGTAAACTCTAGATCTCCGAATGCCATAAAGTACTAATTAAGCAGTAAGGCACGGCAGGGTGTGCATTATATAGAGAATAAAGTATGGGTCTGTGTGTGTAACGAGAAGTTTACACACACCCGAGGTGTTAGATGCTACATAAACCCCCAACGGCAAAGCTCGAGGGGTTTATTAAAAGCATCTAACCCCAGAGAGGGGGTGTAAACTTCGGGTTTACACACACTGACCCATGTAATTGCTGGGTTTGCCTTTTTCGACTCAGCAATTATATAAAATGAATGCAGGTTACTACGCGGCCCACCCGGTTCGATTTGAGCATCCAGTCTGTGACTCACGGTGCCGTTTTCAATTAATTTAAAACTTTTTTGGGGGGTGAGCAGCAGAAACATTTTCTCTTTCCCGCTGCAGATTGTTTAAAAATTAAACTTACTGCAGAGTCCAATTCCGAATGGCAGTTCAGTCTTCCGGGGGAAAGCATGCGGCCAGCGTTCTGAAGGGAAAAGCTGGAGTGGGGCATGTGGAGCAAGAGTGAGAGGCAAATGCGTGTCTGCCATTATAAACCTCCTTGTAACACAATTGCACCAAGGTTTCCCATGGGAAAAAGGCTAAGCCAGTTATTATTGTGGGATAATGACAAACCTCAGGAAGTGAAGCCTGAGGCGAAGCCAAGGGCTTTATGCACCCTGAGAAGTGCAGTTATCCATCAATTACACACACCCTGGAATGCCCTAGTGCGATTACAAAATAGCTTCCCTAATTGTTTTATTTTAGGACCAAGTAAGAAGGTTACACATTTCTGACCTGTGCTGTTGTGCTGGGATAACAGCACAGTCATGTAACTACATTCCTCTTACCCATTTTATAATCACAGAATAACCACTAAGAATAGGGCTGTATTCCAACCCTGTATTTAACTTCTTTATACATTTAGTATATAGTTGGTAAATTCATGTGGAATGGGGCTGTAATTTATTCATGTTTCAAGCCCATAGTCTCAGATTAAGATGTCAGCAATGAAACTAGAATGAATTACCTTAATCATTCTGTATAGCAGTTATTACTTTTAAAGAATTTTTTTTTCCTTTTTTTTTTTACACTCACTGCCTCGATATTATGCATACACACTGCTCACTCTGTGATCCATAAAGCCCACCTGGGAAGAAGATCAAGTTGTGAAGTCAGCTCTGCATACTTTTCTGCCACCCACGAAAACAGATGCTCAACCACTTTTAAATATAAAAATCAGTGTGCCATGATGACATTCACAGGAGGACAGAAGAATAAGAATGAAGCACTCGAGTAAGCAGAACCTGGTGATGCGCTCAAGCAGGATCTGGTGACATGCTCAAGAGAAGCAAATGCAGGGTTACAATCTATTGCATTCCAACCCTGTGTACATCTTCCCCAGATTATATATATGTAACAGATAAACCACTCTGAGGTGTGCGGTCGCACTCTGATATACACACACCTTGGTGTATGTTGTTACGCATGAGGCCGCAGGCATCAGAGCAGATATGGGGGTGGACCAAAGGTGGTTCATCATTAAGGAACGAATACTGGTTGCCACAGATGAGTGCAGTCGGCTCAGGGGGAAGAACACAAGGGCCAAAGCGCCCAGCTGGTTCAGTTCTGGGGTTGCCAAGGCAGCAAGGGAAAAGAAGTTGGCCTACAGAACATTCAGGAAGACCAAGAGAGAGGCAGACAGGGAAAATTACTTAAAGTTGGCAAGTAAGGAAGTCCGGCGAGCAAAGGCACAGAAGGAGCTGCAGATAGCTGAAGGAATTAAGAAGGGGGAGAAGGCTTTCTTTCACTATATAAGTGAGAAAAGCAACAAGAAGGAAGGGATTGTTAGGCTTAAGAAAGGGGTGGTGTGGGTGGAGGATAATGGGGGGAAAAGCAGAGATACTAAATGAATACTTCTGTTCTGTCTTCACCATGGAGAAGGATGGACCAGTGCTTTCAGGAGGGAAAACAGGAACAGGGAGGGAGGGGAACACAGATGTAGTGATAGAGGAGGACAGAGTGAGAGAGGGTCTGCTGGCATTGAAGGTGGACAAATCACCAGGCCCGGACACTGTACAGTCAAGGGTACTAAAGGAACTGGCAGGACCACTGGCAGACCTATTTAATAGTTCAGAGACAGACGTGGTACCGCAGGACTGGAGAACAGCACATGTAGTGCCCCTCCACAAAAGCAGTCCCAAAGATAATCCAGGGAATTACAAACCAGTCAGTCTGACCTCCATTGTGGACAAGCTCATGGAGACCATACTAAAGGAAAGGTTGGTGGAATATCTAGAGGAGCATGGTCTCCAGGAGGACAGGCAGTACGGGTTCATGGGGGGGGGGGGAGATTGTGTCAAACAAATCTGACTGACTTCTTTGACTGTGTCACTAAGACAGCAGACAGGGGCCAAGCGGTAGACATCCTCTATCTTGATTTCAGCAAGGCTTTTGACTCTGTGCCCCCACAAAAGGTTGATCAGGAAGTTGGTGGATCTTGGAGTTGGGGAAGAGATGACCGATGGCCAGATGGGTGGAAAACTGACTGAGGGACAGAACCCAGAGGGTGGTTGTGAGGGGAGAGTTATCTGGCACCAGAGAGGTAACCAGTGGGGTCCCACAGGGCTCGGTGCTGGGGCCGGTGTTGTTCAATGTCTTTATCAAGGACATTGGGGATGGCATTAAGGGCAAAATGTGCCTATTCACGAATGACACCAAGCTCTGTGGGAGAGTGGACACAGCTGAAGGGATACAGGACCTACAGAAAGATCTGGAAAAGCTAGGGAGGTGGTCCAGGATCTGGCAGCTTGTCTTCAATGCCAAGAAATGCAAAGTTACGCATACTGGAGCCAAGAATCCCAGGACAGAGTACTACCTGGGTGGAGTCCCAGTATCTGCAACAGAGAAGGAGAAGGACCTAGGACTGATGATCATTAGTGACCTGAAGTACTCCATGCAGTGCAAGAGAGCAGCAGCAAAGGCAAATAAGATGCTGGGATATAGCTAGTGGGATCAGTAGTAGGAGAGGGGAGGTTATACTGCCCTTGTACAGGTCACTGGTAAGGCCGCATCTAGAGGATGGAGATCAGTACTGGCGCCCACACCTCAAAAAGAACATTAACCTGCTGGAGAAGGTCCAGAGGAGGGCTACAAAGATGACAGCCGAGGGCAAGGCATACGAGGAGAGGTTGAGAGCACTGAACAAGTACTCCCTGGAAGACGGGGGACATGATTGAGACCTTCAAGTACCTGAAAGGGATAAATAAGGTTGATAAGGAGAGTCTCTTTAAGCCGAGTGGCAGCCATAACACGAGGGGGCACAGTCATAAGGTGGACGGTGGGAGGTTTATGAGGGAGGTCAGGAAGCACTTCTTCACAGACAGGGTGGAGGACACTTGGAATGTACTGCCGGAAGAGGTCATCTTGTTAAAGACAATGGGCAGCTTTAAGAGAAGCTGGGATAGGCATAGAGGGAAGTTAAGGATCATGAGTAGGGAGGATGGGAGGAATGGGGAAGGAAGGCAGGGACAGTAGCTCAAGCTGAGGACCCTGCAATACGAGCAGACTTGATAGACCAAATGGCCTTCTTCTGCTGGCTTCTTCGTATGTATGTTGTGGATTATCTGGTGGTATTCCTGTAAACTCCCTATTCTGTATTGTACTACTATGTCATATATGAAACTTCAATAAAAAGAAATACAAAAAAAAAAAAAAAGATTAGTACATAAAACCCATTAACTTACACAGTACATATACCACACATCTTACTCTCCAAAGTACATTCACAAATCCGATCTGGCTTTTAAGCTCCAGAAGGACTTAACCAACATCCAAAAGTGAGGGGTCCTGGATTTCAGGAAAGCCAATTATGAAAGGATGGGAGAATGCCTCAGGGACACCTTGGCAGGATGGGGGGACTTGGGGGAGTGGAGGAACAGTAGGCGAAGCTAAAAGCGGCCATATTGAAGGCACCAAACTTCTACATCAGACAAGTAAGCAAAAGGAAAGGGAGACCGCGATGGTTCTCAAAAGAGTTGGCTGGGAAAGTAAGGACAAAAAAGCTAGCATTCAGGAGGTATAAGGAGACACAGAGGGAGGATAGAGAGAGAGAGAGAGAGAGAGATTAAGAGAAGCAGAGGGAGGCTGGGAAAGCAGCCAGGAGTGCAAATGTGCAAACAGAGGAGAAGACAGCACAGGTAGTAAAGAAAGGGGACAAGACATTTTTCAGGGATGTTGGCGAAAGGAGAAAGACCAGGGGAGGGATTGTAAGGCTAAGGAGGGAAGGGGCTGATTGTGTGGAAAGGGACAAGAAAAAAATCCAACATTCTGAACAATTATTTTTGTTCAGTTTTCACAAATGAAAGGGAGGGTGAGGGACCACAGATCTGCGTCAGGGCATCAAAGGAAGGGGTGTGGACACTAGTCTATTTATAGAGGAGACAGTCCTGAAAAACTTGGTGAGCAAGGCAATGGGTCCAGACGATAAATCCAAGGGTTCTGAGGGAGCTCAGAGAGGTGCTGACTACATCTCAGACAGTCCTATGCAACCACTCAATGGAAATGCGAGTGGCCCCGGAGGACGGCAGATGTAGTTACCCACTTCATAAATGTGTCAGCAGGGAGGCAGCTAGCAATCACAAGCCAGTCAGCCTGACTTTGGTAGTGGGAAATTAATGGAATCACTACTAAATGAAAGGATTGTGGAATATCTTGAATCCAGAGGCTTACAAGATCCAAGGCAACATGAATTCACAAGGGGGAGGTCATGTCAAACTAATCTAATAAGATTTATTTGACTGGGTAACCAGGGAAGGACATCAGGGTAGAGCGGTGGATGTGACCTACCAAGATTTTAATAAGGCCTTTGACACTGTTCCACATAGGAGATTCATAAACAAGCGGGGGCAGCCTAAGAGTGGGACTGTAAGTGGTAAACTGGGTTAAGAAATTGGTTGGAGGACAGGCAACAGAGAGCAGTGGTAAACGGAGTTCACTCGAAGGCAGGGAGGGTTACAAGCGGACTGCCACAAGGATCAGTACTGGGGCCAGTCCTCTAATATCTTTATAAGCGACACTGAAGAGGGACTAGAAGAAAAAATTACTCACCTTAGTAATTATATTTCTTCTAATGGAGTCTTGCTGTATTCTGACAATTGCAGTGATTCCTAACCTTTGAACTGCCCCGGAGAACAAACAGCCAACTTTCTTATGCAGGACATAGACTGCCGAGCTCGAGCTCGGTTGAAGTCTCTGTCTGGAGTGATTCAAACCTAAACTGTCAGATTCTTACGAGCCCAACTAAACTAAAAATTCTATGTGGAAATTGTAAAAATTCTAACTAGCCAACTGGCTGAAAAAAGGTTTGGATTCCCAAGGAAGACTCAAGTCAGGAGACTCAAAAACCAAAACCCAATATACTATAAATAACAATAATAAATCAGCACACAAACAAAAAAGGAGAAGGGTGCAAGCAAAAAACACACCTGGGGTGCAACACTGCACCTGCCCACCCACTTCCCAAAACCAGATTCTGAGAGGGGAGGCACGGAGGGAGGTCAGAATACAGCAAGACTCCATTAGAAGAAATATAATTACTAAGGTGAGTAATTTTTTTCTTCAAACATGAAGTCTTGCTGTATTCTGACAACTGCAGACTACCAAGAAGTACGTCCAAGGAGGAGGGATAGAACCTACTTTGGGAATAGGCTCTGAAGTACTGCTGTGACAAACCGAGCATCACTCCTAGCCTGGATATCCAGAGAGTAATGCTTGGTAAAGGTATGGACTGTTTTCCAGGTGGCTGCTTGACAAATTTCTAAGAGAGGATATCCCTGGCAGCAGCCAGGAAGCAGCTGTACCTCTTCATGAATGAGCCCTCAGGCCTGAGGGTGGCATTTTCCCAGTTTTTCATAGCAGAATTGTGTACAAGACACAATCCACCTGGCAATAGATCTTTTGGTGGCAGGTTTGCTCTTTCCCACTTCCCCATAAGTGAGGAACAACTGGAGGGAGTCAAACCTGTGACCCTTGGTACGCTCTATGAAGTAACTAAGGGCTCTTTTGACATCTAAACTGTATAGCCTCCTCTCTCCTGAGGAAGAATGAGCAGTGAAGAAAACAGGGAGAGAGACTGGTTTAAATGGAAGTCTGAAACCACTTTGGGCAAGAACCTTCTATTGGTTCTAAGGACCACTTTATCCCTGTGAAATGATACAAAATCAGGTTCCACTGACGGCTTGCAATTTACTGATACGCCTGGCAGAGGTAATGGCTACGAGGAACACAGTTTTCCAAGTCAAGTACTTAAGCTCTGCTGAAGACATAGGCTGAAAGGGGGGTTGCATAAGTTGAGCAATGCAAACATTCAAATCCCAGGCAGGGGGCAGGGTCTTTAAAAGAAGGATTGGTGTAAAGCAATCCTTTAAAATATTTGCAGAACACAGGATGGGAAGATAGCGAGGAAGACTTCCCCACTGACAAAAATGCAGAAACAGCCGACAGGTGTACTTTGAGAGTAGCTGGTCTGAGGCCTAGGCCATTAAGATGGACCATATAATCCAGAACGTAGGCAATTCAGCAGTGCCTGGAGAAACATGCCTCTTAGAACACCAAATGCTGAATCTTTTCTATTTGGAGTTGTAAGTCTTTCTGGTGGAGGGCTTTCAAGAAGCCTTGAGGATATCCAGAACCCCTTGGGAAAGATGTAGATCTGCAAATTCTAACTCTTCAAGAGCCATGCTTTGAGATTGAGAGACTGAAGATTGGGGTACCAAATCCTTCCCTGAGAGAATGTTAGCAGGTTGTAATTCCTGGGAAGAGACAGGGGAAGATGGACTGCTAGGGACAGCAACAGGGGGTACCAGGGCTGTCTGGACCAATCTGGAGCAATCAGAATCACCTTGCATGCTTGAGACCTTATTTTTTACCAAAACTGAACAGGAGTGGGAAGGGGGGAAATGCATACAGAAACTTCCCTTCCCAATTCAGGATCAGGGTGTCCAGAGGGACTGAGCCCAAGACTGGAGGTCTGCAACAAAAGAGAGGGAGTTGGTGATTGTCTGGGACTGCAAAGAAATCTATCTCTGGAGTGCCCCGCCTTGAAAAAATCACTTTCAACACCTGAGGGTCCAGGGACCATTTGTGATGTCCCTGAGAAATCCTGCTCAGTGCATCTGCTAGCACATTGTCCTTGCCTGGAAGGTGAACTGCTACCAGAGAGGTTTGCAGGGAATAAGCCAGAGACCACAACTTCATGGCTTCTGTGCACAACGCCGTGGACCAAGTGCCTCCCTGCTTGTTGATGTACCACATGATGGTGGTGTTGTCTGTTCTGACTTGAACCAACTTGTTCTGTACTGACTGTGAGAACGCTTTTAGAGCAAGAAAACTGCCCTGAGCTCTAGAAGATTGATGTGGAGAAGTGATTCTTGGGGGGAACCACAACCCCTGGGCAGTAAGGGACCCCAGATGGGCTCCCTAGCCCAGGAGAGAAGCATCCGTGGTAAGGACCACTGAACAACAAAAGGAACGCCTTGTCTTAAATTGTCCAGATCCTGCCACCACTGAAGGGCTTGGATCAAGGTCAGAGTCACTGGGATCAATTTGATAAGGAAATCCTTCCGCTCTCAGGTGGAACTGAATATCCCTAATCTGGAATCTTGCCCATTGGACCACTGCTGTTGAAGCTGCCATGTGGCCCAAGAGCTGGAGGAAATGCCTTGCTGGTCGAGATACCCAAAGGCTGAAGAAAGAAACTAGTTCCATAAGAACCCTTGCCCTTTCTAGAGGAAGACAGGCTCTTGCTCGGAGTGTGTCCAGTTCTGCCCCTATAAAGGTAAGGAGCTGGACTGGTTTGAGAACTGACTTGGGAAGGTTCAGAAGAAATCCTAGAGAAGTGAGCACTTGCTGGGTCACTTGCAGGTGAGACTTGACTTGGTCTGGAGACTGACCCACTATTAGCCAATCGTCCAGATATGGAAAAATGGAAATCTTTTGCCTTCTTAGAAAGGCAACTACTACTGCCAGACACTTTGTGAAAACCCTTGGGGCTGAGGTTAGGCCAAAGGGCACTGCTCTGAACTGATAATGGCCAGAGGGCAACTCGAACCTGAGGTACTTTCTGTGGGAGCACCTGATGGGAATGTGAAAGTAGGCATCTTTGGGGTCCAGGGAGGCTAGCCAGTCCCCTGGCCTTAGAGAGGGAAGGATTATTCCCAGAGTTATCATCTTGAACCTTGGTTTTAAAAGATGTTTGTTTAGATATCTTAGGTCTAGGATGGGTCACCACTCCCCTGCCTTTTTTGTGGTTAGGAAGTACCTGGAGTACAGTCCTTTGCCCCAGTATAGGGTAGGTACTCTCTCTCTCTCTAGCTCTTAAAAGCTAGGAGAGAAGAAACCTCTGCCTCTAGGGCAAGGGTTTCCGTGAGATTTGCAGGTGGAAAAGATCTGGATCTCATCTTGGGAAATTTTTTGAAGCTGAGAACCAGTCCCTGGCTTACTACTTCCAGGACCCACTTGTCTGATGTAACAGACATCCAGTCCTGGACAAAGTAAGCCAGCCTGCCCCCTACTGGAACAGGAGAGTCGACCCAGGCAGGCCCATCAGGGTGTCTGCTTGGCAGGGGCTTTAGGCTGAGGAGTGGATGCAGCCCTGCTCATCCCCCTTCTGCTCTCCCTCTGAAGAACCCCCTCTGAGAAAAGGAAGAAGAGGCCTGTGCTTGGTAAAAAGGCCTTAGAAAGGACTTGCCCCTAGATTACTGCCTTTGAGGAGTTGCCTGCCTTTCCTTGGCCTGAGCACTCCTGTAAGTGGTTCTGTACACGTCCATTTTCTTCATGTAATTCTCTGTCTGCTCCCCAAACAGAGAATTACCCACTACAGGAAAATCCATGGCCTTAGCCTGGGGGTCCTGCGAGAGGCTAGTACATCTGAGCCAAGCCATCCTCCGGAGAGCCACAGATGTAGCCATGACTCTTGATGAAACTAATGAGTCCACAGCAGCATGAAACTGAACCTTAGATGCATCAATCCCATCTGCAGCCACCGCCTCCAGCTCCTTGGTTAGCTGGGGGGAAGCCTGTTTAGCCAGTGCCAGTACAGTGTCCCACCTGGACTTCTGGTACCTGGCTGTACAGGCCATGTAATTCGCCTGCCTGAGTCCCAAAGAAGATGCCATGTACTGTTTCTTTACCATGGTATCAATCTTCCTGGAGTCCTTGTCAGGGGGGTGTGAAGCCAAGGGAATATTTGCCTCGTCATAGGCAGCAGCCTGCACTACCTCAACATGGCTGCACTGTTGATATAAGAACTCTGTGTCTGAGCCTGAAAGTGTATACCTCTTGTCCATTCTTCTATCCACAGGAGGTATAGTGTTAGGAGACTAAGATTTTGTATCTGTTTCCAAAAGATTTATGGAGGGAATATACAGTCTCCTGGACTCTGGGATGTCCATCATCTCTACATAATCAGGCTCCTCTTGATCTTCCACAGCCTCCTCCATAGGAAGCTGGAGGGTTTCAGCCACCTTTCTGTAAAACATAAAGTGAGAAGGGGACTCGGAAAGCCTAGGAGGGGAAACACTTGAAGGTCTGTCTGGGGAGATGTCCGGTTCCACAGGCACATCCAGACCTTCACTTACATCATCTTCCTCAAATTTCCTTTCCTCTTCAAATTCCGGCTCATAAAAATCTTCAAGGGTATACTCTTGAACCAGGTGAACCAACCGAACCCCTGCCAGAAGGAGCCAGATCAGTCGGAACCAGATGGAGCGATTCCACAATTTCAATCGCTCTGGCCATCTCTTCGGCGGTTGGAACATGAACCTCTGGATCAGAACCGGTCGATTTATCTTTGTGTTTTCTTTTTGTCGGAACCGATCCCTCGGAATCTGCTCTCCTTTTGCCCGAAGTAGTATCGCCCTGGTCAGAGGGCACTCCTTCTGGTTCGGTCAAAACCGAACCGGGCTGGCCATCCGGGTGAGCGGACTTCTCGGCCTCCTTTTCCCTCAGTCTACCTAATCTCTTCTCAAGGGTAGATTTGGGAAAATTTTTACATATTTGGCAGTCTGAATCGAGGTGGTCAAACCCCAGACAATAAACACAGGTGGCGTGGGGGTCAACCTTAGCAAAGACCTCCCCACACTCACTGCAGTGTTGAAACCCAGTGGGCCAGTTTTTTTTCTTGGGTTTCTCAGACATGGCCAACCTAACCAAACTTACCCTTTTTTTCGGAAACCGCCAGGCAAGACTCCCTTATCGGTTCCTAACCGTGTCACGGGTATTGGAAAATAACGGTTCAAAACACGTTTTTAGAACCGATAAGAACCGGTAACCACACACTAAGTAAACAACCAAATTTCACTACCAAATGGCTGATTCAGCCGAACCGAGCCGCACTTTTACAAGTTCAACACAGAAAAACAGAACAATTCCTATCTAGTACTCACGGCACCACAGACAGAGACTGAACCGACTACGCGGATACTTTTTCGGTTTAAAAACCGACGAAAACTGAAGACTTTAACCGACTTTCAAACCAAGCCAAAGGAGAAATCTCCGGAGTGACCGTTCAGGGAAGGCGGAGTAAAGAATTTGACGGTTTGGGTTTGAATCACTCCAGATAGAGACTTCAACCGAGCTCGGCATTCTATGCCCTGCATAGAAAGTTGGCTGTATGTTCTCTGGGGCAGTTCAAAGGTTGGGAATCACTGCAATTGTTAGAATACAGCAAGACTTTATGTTGTTTATTTATTTATTTTTTGTTGACCGGGTAAGTGCACTAGACAAATCCTGCCTATTTTCAGGCACGACCCAGGGGAAGGGGATACAGATGACTGCCAACTGACCTTGAACCAGATTAAGCTGTTGGTGGTATTTTTAGTGAACGAGGGAAAGTTGGCCAGGACACCTGGGAAATTCCCCTACTCTCAGGAGGGTGGCGTTGCTGCTCGATGAGTGGTGGAGGAGTTCAGTGTGTTGCAAGACATGGAGGAGGAAAAAGTTGTGCTGCAAGCGCTAGGCGCTGGAGACGCCGAAGAAGCAGCATCTTGCTCAACGGAAGTAGGGAGAGACTCTACACAGAGTGTAAAACACGGGATTTCTGATCCAGCATCTAGATTGCCTCTACAAGAAAAGATATATTTTACAGATGGAGTTAAAATCGGTAGAATTATTATTGGAAAAAGAAACCGTGGGTCAAGAAGAACAAGGAAAGAGAAAACTGATTCAAGAAGTTCCTTCGGGTTTGTCAGTTTCACCTACTGCAAAAGTATTCGCTCTGGATGTTGATTCAGAAAACAAACGAGAGGGAGACGGAGAAGCAGTTGGTTTCTCAGGAAACCGAGAATACCAATTGGTCACCTGACAGGGCGTTAGAAAACACAGGATGGTCTCGGGCTTCCACAGGTGAATGGCTTGCAGACTCCAGGCCAGAGTTGCAGCGGTACGAAGCCGGTAAGTCGGTCGGACACAGACCAGCATTTCCAATATCATTATCTCAGAACTGTGAGCAAGCACCGGCATCTCCAGGAATACAGAGAGAAGTGCAAGATAAACTGTCGGATGGCGTTTCAGGCAAGATGCACATTTCAAATCAAACTATAGCACGGAAACAGATTAATGTCCAAACTGGGGTTATGGAAAAAGGACAGGAGGGGGAGGCTCAGGAAAACGAAGCAGTCTTTCCTGGGACCGATCCTTCAGGGCCCAATCTTCCTTTAGGCCTATAAGGAAGCAACTAGATTTGGCAAAGAGAAGGAATGCAATTCGATTAAGATATTTGACTGGGTTGCAGGAACCGCCTGATAGGCAATATGTGGGACAAGTTTTGATTAAACAATCTTTGGGTTTTACCCCTTCGGATATTTATGCTTTTATACACATTTCTGGGGAGCATACTTTTGATACTAGTTTTCGTTCAGCAGCACTTTTAGAAAAATTTTGGACAAAATATGCATTATTGAAAACGAACCCTCTTTGGACTCCTTTTCAAGTCACTCCTCTTTCAAAACAAGCTTTTCAAATAATTACTGTTCTTTTTCGTAGTGAAGGAGTGAATATTGTGGATGTTATGTTTTGGCTAGAACAACACTGTGAAGTATTAGGAGCACCAGATCCAATATTAGACTCTGAGGGTTTTTGGAATGGTGGTTGGAAGGTTAAAGTAAAACTTTTTGAAGAAGGGGCAGATTTTAAACATTTACCAAACTGTCTTTTTATTGGCAGAGAAAGGTTTTATTTTCTATCCAGGCCAACCACGGAGATGTTATAGATGTGGTTCAGCCAGACATATTAGTACATCTTGCATAGTTCTTTTGTGCTCCTATTGTGGGGAACCGGGGCATTCCGGGTTTCACTGTGACAATAAATGTTCTTTATGTCAAGACACAGGTCATGATTTTTCAGACTGTCCGAAAGCATCACATAACACTACAGATGCCGATTTCGGGATACAAGACTAGTATTTAGCTAAAGCAGCAAGGAAAAATGTTAGATCAAGTCCCAGGACCCCTTTGGAACAGTACTCCAGAAATACTTCAGAAGGCTGCACATACGCAGAGGCAGCCAAGCAAGAGCCTGTGTTAAATCAGATTTAATTTTAGAAATTAGTCCTACTCACACAGTATTAAAGGATTCTAGGATGGAAGTCTGTTACAACAGCGTCTCCTAGTTTCCCTTGCACACCTGAGGTAGTTACCTCCATGTTACCCCCTTCTGTTACTAGCAAAGATTTTCAAATCATCAAAGGTAATAAAACGGTTCTGACGGTTCCAGAGATAGCACCAGGATGTATAGCCACTTCCAACCCTTTTACTAGATTACAAACAGAGGAAGGGGAGGAGTCAGATACTGTTTCTGGTACATCCTCACAGAGAGACGCTCTGCCGGATGTAGAAACAAATATTGAACCAGCTGACAAAGTAAAAAAAAAAATTACGGGGTACCAGGATGGGTTTAAGGAAAAGTATTAGGAAAAAAACTTGATGAGTAAATATTTGCCTTCAATGTTAATAGTATCCATACAGAACGTAAGCGTTTGACCACTTTTTCCTTATTTTCACATTATATAGTAGATTTTTACAAGATACCAGACTACATAATGGAGGAGACTTCAAGGTTGCTTCCATGGCATGGGTATGGGGCCCATGTTTCTGGTCAGGTGGTGAGGACCGATGCTGTGGAATAGGCATTCATTTTTTTTTTTTCTGTGTTTAAAGAAATATGTTTAGTTGAGATTTTCCCAAGTAGAGCATTATTATTGGATATCCAGGTAAAAGGAGTAGATTTCCGTTTAATATGTATGAACCTCAGGGTAAAACGGAGCGGATAGATTTATTAAAGTTAATTAAGCCTTTTTTATTTACTAGTAAAAATGTAGTGTTTGGTGGAAATTTTAATATTAGTCGATATTTTACTGATAAAACCGGGCAGACAAAAAAAAAAACCTTTTGTGATGCAGGTTTTTTGAATAATTTAATATATCAAACAGGGCTCCGAGATGTTTTTAGTAGGGAGCAGAAGGATGACTCAAAAACTTTTTTTCAAGGCAGAAAGGCTACAAGAATAGATTTTTTTTTTTTTTTTTAATCACCCGAACTTTAAAATATTACCAACAAAAAGTACATATTGTAGCTACCTCTGATCATGGATTATTGACAATGAAGATTTCTAGTTTTCAAAATACCACTAAAGGCCCAGGTTATTGGAGAATGAACCTTTCATTACTTGAAAATCCAGAGATTATGAAAGGTTTTATTTCCTCACTAGAAGCAAGACAATCTGTTTTCTTTTTATATGATTCTCCTGTCTCTTGGTGGGAAGACAATAAACAATATGTCAGGGAGTTTTTTCAGAAAATAGGGAAATTAATGGGGACGCATCGGAATGACACGCGTCTAATTTTACGGGATCATCTTAGCTCCAGGCTTTGCAATTACAAGGGGAAAAGTGTAATTTACAAGAAACAGCAGCAGTTAAGACCGAACTGATACAGTTGCAATATGACAGAATGAAATCTTTAGAGAGGGAGCAAAGGTTTGGAACCCAAGGGAAACTGGCTTTTACAAATCCTTTTGACAGTTGTAAAAATCAGAGACATCAAAATGAAATTACATGTATTAAAACACAAGAAGGGGGTATGTTACAAACTAATAGAGAAATATTACATGAAATAGAAAAATGTATTTCTAACATGTTTCAGGAAGATATAGAAATAGGTGAGAGTGGTTTAGATGACTGGTTGTTAGATTTACAACTTCCACAAGTTCCTGATAGTTATTTTCTATCCTTATTGACTCCTATTACAAGTTCGGAACTTACAAATATAATTACCTCTCTCCCTTTAGGGAAGGCTCCAGGAATTGATGGTTTACCTAGTGAAGTATGTGCCCATATAAATCGATATTAGGGAAGGAATTAGTATCCATGTATAATACTTGTATTTTTAATAATCATATTCCAGATAAAATGAATATTAGTTTATTGATATGATTGTTTAAAAGTGGGGAAAGGGAGTGTTTGAAGAATTGGAGGCCTATTTCTCTTTTAAATTCTGATTTAAAAATTCTTACCAAATTACTTAGTGGTAGACTCAGAATAGTTTTACAAGATATAATTTTACCAACACAATTTTGTTCGGTAGCAGGGAGAAGGATTACAGATGGTCTTATTTTGTTAAGAGAAATAATGGAAAAAGGAAGGTTACAAGAAATTATGCTTTTTTTGATCAGCTTGGATGCTTTTGATAAAGTGGCACATAGATATATATGGCAATGTCTTGAGAAATTTAATAAACTGGATCCGCATGTGTTATGCTAATGCATCCACCATGCCATATGTAAATGGATGGTTGAACTCTAGTTGTGCAGTGAGGAGAGGAGTAAGACAAGGCTGTCCTTTAAGCCCCATGTTATATATTTTGACTTTAGAGCCTTTTTTGCATAAGGTGATGTTGGAATCAGCAATTCAAGGGGTAACAATTTCAAGCATTGGTAATGAGATGAAATACATTGCATATGCCGATGATTTATGTTTTACTTTGGCAGATTTTCCCTCTGGTGGAGCACTGGGAACTCTGTTGAACAACTTTACCCGGGAAACAGGTTCCAGGATAAATCTCACTAAAAGTAAGTGTGTTCCAATTGGGACAGTTTTTACTCAGCATCAGGACATAATTGGTATACCAATTACTTATACCCCTTGTAAGATTTTAGGCGTATTTTTTGGTCAAGATGATATGATTTTTTTTGAATTGGAATATCTTATTAACAGAAGCTCAGAAGAAAGTAGTATACTGGAACAGATGGTTTCTTTCAAAACAAAAGAGGGTCTATATGTTAAAAACATTTTTTTAAGCATGTTTTTACATCTTAGTACAGTATATATGTTGCCTATACAGTTAGAGACAAGGGTGTTAGTGTTTTTTTTTTTTCAGGGTATCTGTGAAAGTCACCTAAACCCTATAAAGAGAGTTTTATATTTACCTATAGGGAAAGGGGGTTTGGAGATGATTAATCCGGTTTTGTTTTGTTTTTTTCAGTATGTTTTTTCAAGCAAATGTCTTACCCCTTTTACAAAGACAAGAAAAATGTTGGGGCACTTGGGTTTTGGATACGGTAGCACCTTGGTTGGAATCTTGGGAAACCCATAAGGGTATTGCTAAGCAGAAACCCATTTTTGGATTCTCAATATATTTTCAACAATGTTTCAGTAAAATAAAATTACGGGGCTTAACGAGGTTTGAAGGAAATACTTTATCAAGAAAAGAGTTGTATAATCATATAGTACAGAAATTTTGGGGGGAAATCTCTTTTTGGGACTAGATCTGATGGGGATTTTAAACAAATTATACAAATGTTGGGGAATAATCGAATACCAGTATATATGTGGGATGTTTTGTGGCTTTGTGCTCATGACAGGCTGAATGTAAAAAATAATTTAAAACATAAAGGATGTATGGAAAGATATTGTCCGAGACGAGATTGGTGTGGTCAAGAATTGGAAACAATGAACCATCTGTTTTCTGAATGTCCTTTTATAATTCAGTTTTGGAAAGAAACTGCAAAGCATTGGATGGGCTTCCTCTTACAGATATGAATTCAGAGATTTTATTTTTAGGTCAATCTCCAAGCTGGAAGAAATATATTGGGACATTACATATAATATTTATGTTTATAAAATATCATATCTGGCAGATACGGTGTCAGGGGTCTAAGTCAAAAATATGTGACCCCAGAACAATTATTTTGGATAATTCAAAATAATTTGAAAAATCATAAATTGCAGGAATCCTTTGCAGTTCCCTTATAGAAATACAAATTATGGTGGTCTAATATTACTTGGTTAAACACAGGTTAAAGGTCTGATTTTGCTACTCTGATATTGTATGACTAAAAATACTTACCAGTAATTTATTTTCCTGAAAAAAAAGTTCTCAGGTATGGATTAACATAGGTTTATTTTTGGATTATTGTTATGGGGAAAAAAAATTACCTTACTCCTTTCATAGGGGTGGGGGGTAGGGATTTTTCAAGTATCAGAATGTTTTTGAGTTCTATAACTTTCTATAAAAGTTCTTTAATATTAGTATGATTGGAATACTTAATTGCTGTAATTTTATGATTTGTATATTTTTTGGTGTGAATTAACAATTTGTGTATGTGTTTTTTGATTTTTGAAGTTTATAATAAAAAGTTCCCCTACTTTTTTCGATAAGTGCCATGGGATCTTTAACACCCACCTGAACTACCACCAATCCAGGCAGATGGGACCTCGGTTTAACGTCTCATCCAAAAGACGGCACCTCAAAAGTGCAGTACCCCTCTCATGCTGCACTACAGTGTCTATACTGGGATATTAACCCAAGTGCCAGATGTGAGAACTGAACCCACACCCTCTGATCTCCAAGCCTCAGAGGCGAGTGTGCTACCTACTGAGCCACTGACACTGTCAGAAGAGAACATATGTCTTGTTGCAGATGACACAAAAATCTGCACTAGAGTGGACACTCCAGGAGGGTTAAAAATGAACAGAGCTCTAGGTAAGCTTGAGGAGTGGTCTAGAAAGTGGCAACTAAGTTTTAATGGAAACAAATGCAAAATTATGCACCTGGGGCGTAGAAACATAGGGTCAAAGTACAAAATGGGGGCAGTGGTACTGGCGACCACCAAACAGGAAAGAAACACAGAAACACAGAATTTGACTGCAGATAAGGACTGCTTGGCCCTCCTAGTCTGCCCACTTCCCTACCTAATGGATGAGCTGAAGATCCTAGTTAATCAACAGCCTACTGCCACCTACTGCCTCCTACTCCCCACTAGAATTGCCTTGTGTCTATCCCATGAATTCTTGAATTCCCCCACTGTTTTTGATTCCACTACCTCCTCAGCAAGGCCGTTCCATGTATCCACAACCCTCTCCGTGAAAAAATACTTCCTCACATTCCCCCCTCCCTCCTTTCCTCGAGGGTATACATTTATTTATTTATTGAATTTTGGTAACCGGGTAGGCCCTCTGAGACAAGACTGTCCCTTTTTTGGGGCAACCCAGGAAGTGCAGTACATTGATAGTGCATTCACTGACAAGAAATTAGACGAGGAGTAGTCATACAGTAAAAGAATACATCAGTTACATTCAGTTGTGCAAAACAAGCACTCTAAAGCACAGTCAACAGTCATACAGTAAGAGTATATCGATTACATTCAGTTATGCAAAAATAAGCTTTTTAAAGCACAGTCAATAGAATCTTACATACATTCACACATCATTTACATTTTTTTTTGTCTTGGACAGTAGAAGATTGGGGGGGGAGTTCTGCTAGGAGAATCATGCATGAAGTGAACAAGGGTTAGGAGTCAGCGGAAGCGGGAGCAAGGTGCAACGGTTAGGTGAGTTAACAGCAACCTTTGAAGTTAAGTAAGGGAGGTGTAGACCAGCATAGAAGGAGGTAGAGAGTTCCAGTGGGACACAGCAGAAAATGCAAACGATCTCAGAGGCATGGAGAGTCTTAAGTTTGGCACTGAGAGAAGAGGCAAGGAGGTAGATCCGAGGGTAGGTCGAGGGAGACTACGTTGAACAGTATCAGCAAGGCAAGAAACAGTGAAGCGATGTACAAGCTTATGTATAAAGCTTAGTGTGGCATAGCGTAATTTAAATTCATAGGGTAGCCATCCTAGGGCAGACAGGACATCGTAGTGATGGTACAGAGCATTGACACCGACAGCAAACCTGCCAACTCTATGGTAAGCCTGTGATAGGTGGATAGTATGGATGTGGAAACAGAGATGTAATGGAGCACCATACATAAGGAGGGGCAGGAGTGTGGCATTCGCAATCTTGCGGCATGAGGTCAGCGTAAGGAATGGATGGATGCGGAAGAGGACACCAATTTTTTTGGTTTATAGTTTTAGTAATGGATGTAACAAGCACATCCAGGGTAAGTGAGGGATCTAAGGTGACTCCCAAGTATCTGAAGGACCTGACCGATTCGAGTGCATCCCCTGTACATGAGGGGGATAGCCAGAGGGGGGGGAGGGTTGGTGCGGACAAGTTGGAGAATAACATGCTTTGTTTTTTAGTATTAAGGACGAGCTGCTTCTGAAGGAACCGGTCTTCAAGGGTGTGGAAATCGGAGGCTAGCATTGAATTGAGCCACCTAATATCAGAAAAGAAACGGTATATGATAGCATTATTTGCATATAAGTGAACAGAGGCCCCACCACAATTATTAGGGAGGTCATTAATATACAGAGAAAAAAGTAATGGACCCAATATGGAGCCCTGGGGGACACCATGGATAATGGGCCTCATGTCAGATAGGGAGCCTGCCCATTTTACTTTTTGGGTACAGCCGTAAAGGTAACTTTGGGTCCAGGACAGGGCAGTGGCATCAAGACCAAGGACGTGCAGCTGTAATAGAAGGCCATGGTTAACCAAGTCAAAAGTCTTGGTCAAGTCTATGAAAACTGCTCCAGTGGCTTGGCCATGGTCCATCTCATGGAATATGTCAGAGGTGACTTTAATTAGAGCTGTAAGTGTACTGTGGTTTTTCCTAAACCTATGCTGAGAGGTTGACAGCAGATGGTGGAGGTCAAGGTAATCCTGAAGGTGGTTATAGATTATCTGTTCTTGTATTTCTGCTAGAGGGCAAAGTATTGAAATAGGTTGGAAATTGTCCACTGTTGAGTTGGGACCTCCTTTGTGGACAGGGATGACCACTGCTACTTTCCATTTTTCAGGGATGGAGCAAGTAAGGAAGGATCGATTAAATAAATCTCGCACAGGGCGGGCTAGGGCATCAGCTCCCAACTTAAAGAATTTAGGCTCTAGAGTGTCATGGCCAGGTGAGCCATCAGCCTTTAGGTTCATGAGGAGACGTCTAACCTCCTCAACAGTTGCAAGCTTTAGATGGAAGGCAGGGCGGTCCACAGAGTTGACTGATGCTAGGGGGTCAGGTTGGGAGGGAGTGGATAAATTAGAAAATACTGATGTGTACCTATCCAGATTGGTGAACAACTCACTGAAGCCAGAGGCGATGGATTTTGGGGGTAGTGAGGGAGGTCCCCTGGGTATCAAGGGAACTGGGTGTCTCAGAGGTGTTACCCTTCAAAAGGGAGTTAACCTGTCACCAGAATTTTTTCAGATTACTAACATGCTCAATCTGGAGTCTCTTGAAGTGGAGTCATTTAGCTTTTTGGATTGAGTTCTTGCAACTATTCCTTAGTTGCCTATATATCTGCCAGTTATTAGGTAGCCCACTATCCTTGTATGTCCTTCCATGCCTTATTGCGAGTGGACATGAGCTGCTTTAATTCCTTGGTAAGCCATGTGCTTTAATACCTTTTACCCAGCAATTCTTTAAAGGGGCGTGTTGATCAACAATGTTAGTGAATTTTGACACAAAATAGTCCAGTGCCAAGTTTGTTTGTTTTTTTCTTTTGAACTCTAATTTTCTTACTCCTCCACGCCCGGGCATCCTTCCAGGGTATTCACTCGACTACCACCTCTACTCCCAGTCTGAACCCTGCACACCCAGAGGGACTCCCCCAACCACCCAGGCAGACCTAGCCCTCCCTGTATACCCCCCAGGGTGGGCCCGTCCTCCCACAACGGCCTGAGATTAGAGAGGTCTTACCTGGGTGGCGGGTCAGCTGTGGAGTCCCCCGAGCACAGGGCAGACAGTGGGATGTGGGCTGTGTCCCTGGAATCCCTATCATCTCTGCAGCCATAGTGGGGATTTTCTGCTCGTGGTTCCCCAGATACAGGACGTGCAGTGTTGCCCTGCCCATGACGTGGATGCTCCCACTCACATCCAGAAGGCAGCCGCCTGCCATCTCCCCTGCATGCAGCCCAAGGCGTTGCAGTGACCCCAGTCTCCACTGTGATGCCAGGCTGACCCTGGATCCCTCCCACAGAGAGGAGAGCAGTCCTCCAGATGCTCAATCCTCTCACTCCCCGTGCCGATCCTTGGCGGCCCAGGCTCGTTCCTGAACCCGCGTCGCCAGCATGGTGCGAGGTGTGGCATCCAGCACCTCAACCGTCAGTGCCAAGTTAACATCCGGCAGGGTATTAATTGAATCCTAATTAGTTTTGCGGATGGTACTGACAAAGTTGTTCACATCAAACCTGGACATG
The DNA here is from genome assembly GCA_016271365.2 of Neoceratodus forsteri. Taxonomy (NCBI): domain Eukaryota; kingdom Metazoa; phylum Chordata; order Ceratodontiformes; family Ceratodontidae; genus Neoceratodus; species Neoceratodus forsteri. Next base: position 662,660,536 of record CM028136.1, read on the forward strand.
TCCCGAACAATGATGCTCTTAGGAAGGGAGTTATGGAAGTTATTACGTCATACACAGAGTGTTAGCGAGTGGTCGCTTATACCGTCTGAGAGGAACTCCGCTAATTTTATCTGAGGGGCACAGTTTGTGACCACCCAGTTAAGTGAAGTATGGTTACCCGTCTTTGTATTAATACGAGTAGGATCACCAATCATTTGAACCAGATTTAAGTCAGCCAGGATGGCAGTCAGTTTGGAAGAGTTAGAATGCAGCCAGTCAACATTGAAGTCACCTCCAAGTATGACGTCATGCCGTGGGAAGTTAGCAAGGGAGGTCATGAAGGAGGGGAGGCCAGGGACTGCTACCTTAGGGGGCATGTATACATAACCTACTATGAGGGGTTTTTTTTTGTTTTTTTTTTACGGTGCCAAGGGTGAGGGAAAGGAAGATCTATTCAACAGCAGAAGGTCCACATTCAGAAACGGGTATTTCAACAGCATCTAAGTGTTCCCTGGCATACATGAGGACACCACCACCCCCTTTTCCCCAGTCGATCCTTCCTGAAACATTTGTATCCAGGCACAGCAACCTCATATTGTTTATTGTATGGTTTAAGCCATGTCTCAGAGATGCCCAGGATGTCAGGAGTGTATTGATTAATCCAGGCTACTAGTTCAGACATCTTAGCTCTGAGACTACGTATGCTTAAATTAGCAAGTCTTCGCCCTTTCGACATTTGATACGATGATGTTGGGGGGTTAGGGGCACATGAAGGTATGGTAGGTCTGGGACTTAACATCACCCGCAAGAGTTAATAGCAGAAGTAGTAATAGGAATGGTCCGATAGAGCAGGCAAGTAGCTGCTTTACATTTTTAGCAAAAAGAGGACATTTGCAGCCTTCTGGTGAGCCAGATACCAAGGTAGACAACTCCACGTTTTGGTAGGCAAGTAGGAGTGAAATACACAGACCGGGGTTCTGTATCGAGATTGTGTGTTGGGGCCTCCTCCCTGTGCAACGGAGGATGAGTTGGGGATACAGCTATGAAAGTCAGCAATAAATAGAAACATTAAGCAGAATGGAATACAATGCTGTGAACTCGGCCGTGATGTACTGGCTTACAGATTCAGATAACACCACTGACTGTTTATTAGGGTGTAGGTAATTTGCTTTAGGTATGAAGGACCCAGGACTAGAAGTGTTAGGGACAGCAGTGGGAAGAGGACTGCAACCTCCACGAGTTGTTGACCTCTAGTGGCTTTGCAGTATAATTTTCAAATGGAAAAGTAGACACTTAAAAAAACATAATACATATTAAGCTCCTTTAATCTTTCTTCGTATGTCTTCTGGTGCAGACCCTGCACCATTTTAGTTGCCCTCCTCTGGACAGCCTCCATTTTGTCTATTTAAGTTCAGACATAAAACAGTACTGAAACCTAGCTGTGTGCATCAGTTGGGAGAACAGACTGGACCGTAGGGAGAGGAGTGAAGGAGGGTGCCCTACTGCCCTGCAGTGTCTTGTTGCTAGCTTGTGAAAGAATTAAAAAAAAAAAAAAAGAAACTAAGAAAGCTGGTAAAGGACCATTATTCTACTACTATAGCTACTAGCTAGTTAAAAAAAAAAAACAGATTGTAAACAAAACAATTACAGTAGCCAGCTTAACTGTGAGGCTGTCAAGAGAGTATAGTCTAAGAGCAGATTGTGTGGAAAGAAGAGAAGGCGGGGGGGGGGGTGACCTGTCCATTGCCCTGTGACCAGACTGCTTGTGTTAAAGAAAAAAAAAAAAAGGCTAATAAAAAGGATAAACCTTTACACTACATAAAATAAGTAGAAAAGGCTAACAACAGTTTGTGGGCTTTTGGCAGACAGAATTGTGTGGAAAGTAGTGAAAGCCTGAAAGGAGTGATTTGTTTCTTGCCCAGTGTCCACTCCACTCAGGTCCGTGGCAGACTGGAGAGAACAGAATGAACAAGAAAGCAACAAAAAAAAAAAAAAAAAAAGATTGTAAAGAAAATAAAATAAAATAGGAGCCCACCCAACTGTGTGTGGGCTGTGTTGGGAGAGAGGTTTCGTGTGGAAAGGAGAGAAGGGGTGACCTGCCCAGCACCCAGACCCAGTGTATCCTGTTGCCAGCTGGCAGACAAAAAAAAAAAAGCTACTAAAAAAATATTCTCTGTAAAATAAAAGAGGAGCCTAACTAGCTATTCTAACTGTGTTGGGAGGGAGAGAGAAGTGTTGAAAGGAATGGAGTGAGTGTGATCTGACCTGACCAGTGTCTTGTGGCCAGCTGGCTGGTTAGACACAGACACAGACACACACATGATTCTATATAAAATAAAACAAAGGAACCTAACTAGCTTGTGGGCTGTGTTGGAGAGGAACAGAAGAGTCCTGTGATGTGCGGAAAGGACTGAAGAGAAGAAAAAATTACTCACCTTAGTAATGTTGTTTCTTCTAATGGAGTCTTGCTATATTATAGACATTAGCAGTTTGTTCCAGCTCTAGAACTGCCCCGGAGTGAAATGGTTAAAACCATTCCAAAATAGAATTTTGGCATGAGAGCAGCTCTATCTGTGTCATTTCAAACTTGAACTGTCAGATCTTTACGAGCCAAATTCACTAAGGTCTGTGTGGAAGCTGTAACCTACACTAGCCAAATGGCTACCTAAATAATAACAACCATTGATGGTCCCAACACCCAAGACTCAAGTCAGGGGACCAGAAATACTAACACCATTCTAATAATATGAAAATGGAACATAAGTATAATAAAACACACACATAGTACACACACACCCCAAAGTCCCAGAGGGACAAAATGCTAACAGGACATAAGTAATTGCCCACACTAAGTTGCCCGCACCCACCAAGTAGAGGTTCTGAGAGGGGCAGGTTGGGGAGGTCTATAATATAGCAGAGACTCCATTAGAAGAAACAACATTACTAAGGTGAGTAATTTTTCTTCAAACAACATGAAGTCTTGCTATATTATAGACATTAACAAAATACACAGCAGTACCTCCATGGAGGAGGGGCAGAACCTACTTAGGGAATAGGCTCTGAAGAACAGCTGTGCCAAACCGAGCATCTCCTGGCCTGGACATCCAGGGACTAATGCTTGGTAAAAGTGTGTCACCGTTTCCAAGTAGCAGCCTGGCAAATCTCTAATAAAGGATATCTCTGGCAGCAGCTAGAGACGCAGCTGTACCCCTGGTAGAATGAGCCCTCAAACCGGAGGGGGGGGGGGCTCTGCCCACTTTCTGATAACAAAACTGGATACAAGAGACAATCCACCTGGCTATTGATCTCTTAGTGGCAGGTTTGCCTTTCCCAACTTCACCATAGGTAAGGAAAAGTTGGAGGGGGGATTAGACCTGTGACCTTTAGTACGCTCTATATAATAACTAGAGCTCTCTTAACATCCAGGCAGTGCAACCTCCTCTCACCAAGAGGTGATCAGTGAAAAATACTGGAAGGAGACAGATTGATTAAGATGGAAATCTGAAACCACCTTAGGCAAAAACTTCCTATTAGTCCTAAGGACTACCTTATCCCTGTGGAAAGAAATAAAGTCAGTCTCCACTGACAAGGCTTGCAATTCACTTATACGTCTGGCAGAAGTGATAGCCACTAGAAAAACAGTTTTCCAAGTTAGGTACTTAAGCTCTGCAGAAGACAGAGGTTCAAAAGGGGGTTGCATTAACTGGGCAATGCAAACATTAAGGTCCCAAGCAGGGGCCGGTTCCCGAAAGGGAGGATTAGTATGGAGTAATCCCTTAAAAACTTGGAAAACTGAGGATGAGAGGAAAGAGGGATGACTTTCCTGCTGACACAAAAGCAGACACAGCTGCCAAATGAACTCTCAGGGTAGCTGGTCTGAGACCCAAGGAATTAAGATGTACCATGTAATCTAACAAAATGGGCAATTCAGCAGATTCTGGGAAATATTTTCCCAGCACACCAAATGGAAAACCTTTTCCATTTAGAACTATAAGTAGCCTAGTGGAAGGCTTTCTGGAAGCCTTTAGGATCTCAAGAACACCCTGAGAGAGGTGTAAATCAGCAACTCTAACCCTCAAGAGCCAGGCCTTGAGGTTGAGGGATTTGAGGTCCGGATACCAAACCCTTCCCTGGGCACAAGTCAACAGATTGTGATTCCTGGGAAGGCACAGGTGAAGATGGACTGTCAGAGACAGAAGGAGTGGGTACCAGGGCTGCCTGGCCCAATCCGGGGCAATCAGAATCACCCTGCAAGGCTGAGATCTGATTTTGACTAGTACTTTGAATAGGAGAGGAAAGGGGAAAGCATAGAGGAACTTCCCCTCCCAATCCAGAAGAAGGGCATCCAGGGGAACTGAGCCCTGCACTGGAGGCCTGCAACAGAACAGAGGAAGTCTGTGATTGTCTGGGGCTGCAAAAGATCTATCTGAGGGATGCCCACCTGGCAAAACTATCCCAGTACTTGAGGATCCAGGGACCATTCAGTGATGGCCCTGGGAAATCCTACTGAGGCATCCGCTAGGACATTGTCCTTCCTGGAAGATGAACTGCTATGAGGGAAGTGTTCAGGAATAGGCCAGAGACCACAACTTCATTGCCTCGGTGCACAAGGCCGAGACCGAGTGCCCCCTGTTTGTTGATGTACCACATTGTTGTGGTGTTGTCTGTTCTGACTTGTATCACCTTGTCATGGACAGATGCAGAAAAAGCTGAAGAGCTAAAAGACAGCTCTGAGTTCCAGCAAATTTGATGTGGAGCAGAGATTCCTGGGGACCAAACTCCCTGAGTGGAAAGGTCGCCCATGTGGGCTCCCAACCCAGAAAGGAAGCATCTGTAGTGAGAGTCAAGTCGGAGAAGGGGAAATGAAGGGACCCCGCTCTAAATTGCTCTGATCCTGCCACCACTGGAGAGCTAGGATCAAGGTTCGAGACACTGGGACCAACTTGAAAGGGGTCTCTTCTCTGAGACCAAAGGTTCTCAAGTGAAACTGAATGTCTCTCATCTGAAATCTGGCTCCCTGCACAACAGCTGTGGATGCAGCCATGTGCCCCAGGAGCTACAGAAAGTGTCTTGCTGGTCGAGAGACCTGCAGAGTGAAGGAAGAGGCCAGAGCCACTAAATTTCTTACCCTTTCTGGGAAGAAAAGCTCTGGCTAGCTTTGTCCAATTCTGCCCCTATAAAGGTGAGTACCTATACTGGTTCCAGAACCGACTTTGGTAGGTTTAGCAGAAACCCAGGAGTGAGAAGCTGCTGGGTGACATGCAGGTGAGATTTTACCTGTTCTGGGGACTGGCCTACAATGAGCCAGTCGTCTAGATAAGGAAAAACAGCAATCTCTGCCTCCTTAAGTGGGCCACTGCTAGACACTTTGTGAATACCCATAGAGCAGAGGTAAGGCCGAAGGGCATTGCTCTGAACTGGTAATGACCTGAGGGCAGTTCGAATCTGAGGTACTTTGATGGGATCTTCTGATTAGGACATGGAAATAGGCATCCTTGAGGTCCAGGGAGGCTAGCCAGTCCCTGGCCTTAGGGAAGGTAAAATCATTGCCAGAGTTACCATTTTGAACTTTGGTTTCAAAAGATGCTTGTTCAGATATCTGAGATCTAAAATGGGCCACCATTTTCCTGTCTTTGGGGTAAGGAAGTATCTGGAATACAGACCCCTGCCCTGATGCAGGGAGAACCCTTTCTACTGCTCTGAGAGCTAACAGGGATGAGACCTCTGTTTCCAGGCGAGGGTCTCTGAAGCACTTGCAGGTAGAAAAGTCTGCTTCTCAACTTGGAAACTTTTTGAAGCTGAGAACCAGACCCTGGCTTACTACTTCCAGAACCCACTTGTCTGAGGTTAAAGAAGCCCAATTCTGACTGAAGGAAGCCAGCCTGCCCCCCACTGGTACAGGAGAATCGGCCCTGGGCACCCCATCAGGGTGCCTGTTTCGCAGGAGCTTTAGGCTGGGGGGTGGGAGCAGGCCTGCCCGCCCCTCGTCTGCCCCTGCCTCTGAAGAAGCCCCTCTGAGCATAGGCAGAGGAGGCCTGAGTCTGGTAGAAAGGCCTGTGAAAAGGCCTACCCCTACCCCTGGGGGGCATGCCTTTGAGGAGTGGTTTGCCGCCTCCTTAGCCTGGGCACTCTTGTAAGTAGTCCTATATTCATCCATCTTCTTCATGTAATTCTCTGTCTGCTCTCCAAACAGAGAATTTCCCTACACAGGAAAATCCATAGCCTTAGTCTGGGTATCCTGTGACAAACTACTACACCTGAGCCAGGCCAACCACGAAAAGCTACAGATGTGGCCATGACCCTAGAGGAAACATCATTAACATCCACAGCAGCATGAAACTGAACCTTAGAGGCTTCAACGCCATCAGCAGCCACCTGTTCTAATTCACTAGCCAGCTGGCCATGGGCCTGCTTGGCCAATTGCATAACAGTATCCCATCTAGATTTCTGATAGCTAGCTACATAAGCCATATAATTTGCTTGCTTGAGTCCCAGAGAGGCTGCCATATACTGTTTTTTTGCCATGGCATCAATCTTCCTGGAATCCTTGTCAGGAGGATGTGAAGCCAAGGGAATATTAGCTTTATGACAGGCAGCAGCCTGAACTACTAACATGACTGCATTGCTGAGAAAGGAATTCTGTATCAGGGCCTGACAATGTATACCTTCTGTCCATCTTTTTATCTACAGGAGGCACAGAATTAGGAGCTTTAAAAATTTTAATTGTTTGTTTCCTAAAAGACTTATGTAAAGGAATAGACAATCTCCCAGACTCTGGAACATCCATCATTTCTGCAAAATCAGGCTCCTCTTGCTCATCCACAGCCTCTTCTAAAGGAAGCTGGAGGGTTTCAGCAACTTTTTTATAAAACATAAAATGAGATGGGGACTCAGACAGCATAGGGGGAGATTCTAAAGGTCTGTCTGGGGAGATGTCCGGTTCAATGGGCACACCCAGACCTTCCCAGCCACATTCATACTGTTCATAATCCTCCTCCCCCTCCTCTGGTTCATAAAATTCCTCAATATTATAATCCTGAACCACGGGAACCGGACGAACCGACCTTTTACCAGATAGTGGTGGTTCGGACGGACCCTGAGACAGTGACTGGACAATTTGTATGGCTTTTGCTATCTCTGCAGCAGTTGGAGAAGGAATTTTGGACTCCAGACCTGCTGATTTTCTTGTTTCTTTACTGGAATTGGTTCCTCAGAACCAGCTTTTTCTTTGCCCGAGGAAGTCTGGCCCTGGTCAGAGGGCACTCCCTCTGGTTCGGCTGGCACCGAACCAGGCTGGCCATCGGGTCAGCGGACTTTTTGCTCTCGTTCCCTGAGCCTGCCTAATCTTTTTCCAGGGTGGCTGCAGGGAAATTCTTACATACCTGGCAGTCTGACTGGAGGTGGTCAAACCTCAGACAATAAACACATGTGGTGTGTGGGTCAGCCTTGGCAAAGACTTCCCCACAAACATCACAGTGTTGAAACCAGTGGGCAGTTTTCTTTTGGGTTTCTCAGACATAATGCCAGCCTAACCAAAAACTGCCTTTTAGCAGCAGTGCCAGGCAAGACACCTTACTCGGTTCCTAACCGTGTCAGGTATTGGAAAAAAGCGTAATAAATCCGTTTTTTTAGAACCGATAAGAACAGGAACCGCACTCTAAAATAGTTTTAAATGAGTTTTAAACCCACTGATCGGTTCAACAAACTGGAGCAACTTACAAGTTCCACACAGACAAAACCTTCATTTACTTCAGTGTTACCACAGATAGAGCTTGAACCAAACGGTTTTATGGGTTAAAATAAAACTATTCGGTTAAATCAACCCAGAAAAACTTTTAAACCGAGAAATGAACTGAGCAGAAGGAGAAATCTCCGGGCGACTGTTCACTGTAGGAGTAAAGAATCTGACAGTTCAAGTTTGAAATGACACAGATAGAGCTGCTCTCGTGCCAAAATTCTATTTTGGAATGGTTTTAACCATTTCACTCCGGGGCAGTTCTAGAGCTGGAACAAACTGCTAATGTCTATAATATAGCAAGACTTCATGTTGTTTGAACAGTGACCTGACCTGCTCACTGCTGTGTGTGACTGTGTGTCCACTCCTGTGACTGACCTTATGAAAGGGGAAAAAAGACCGCAAAGAAGCAATAAAAACAGACAAGAGTCAGATCTGAAATCAGTCCATACTTTATTTTCAGTGCACAAGCTACTGTTATAGAGCAAGAAACCTGAGCAGTTGCATTTTGTTTCATACATTCTGAGTCAAGATTCTTTCATATTTAATTCAGAGTACAGAATTACTATGCAGAAAAATAAGCAAACAAAGCAAAGTACCCTCTTTTCCCTTTGGAAATCCCCTTCCATCTCCCCCAGGCCATCTCCATCTGGAATAGAAGAATAATAATAATAATAATAAAATGCCTTCCCAAAGCCCTTCTCAGGAAAATAACTAAAATACTGGTGGTTCTAAATCTGTGGTAATAAACCTGACAGTTGCCCGTCAGTGTTAACGTATTAGTATGTAACTCCCCCACACCCAAAAGTACATACGTACACCTAGTTCTTTATGTTACTGATTTTTCTTAAAAATATGCCCCTTTTTAACTGGACTACCAGCTTCAACATGAGGACTACTACTTTTAGACAAGACACTTGTCCTGGACTACCAGTGAATTTTAAAAGTTGTCGATCCCTGCTTACTGCCTTTGCCTTTTTCTGTATTTACCCCAGTTCTGCTCCCCATTGACTTCTCTAACTTTGTGTCTACTTTGTTGGGTGGGGGCTGGGATTTCTCTGCTTCTCTTGAGTGCTTCAGAGATCTGGGTCTTATATCTGATAACCTAAACGGTGGCAAAACAGTGCGACATGGCACTGGGGAGAGCCAGTGGGATGCTAGGGTGCATAGGGAGGGGCATCACCAGCAGAAAGAGGGAGGAGGTGGTGGTGATACCTCTGTATCAATCTCAGGTGAGACCTCACCTAGATTAATGTGTCCAGTTCTAGGGTCCTCATCTCTGAAAGGACATAGAGCTGAGGCAGTCCAGAAGAGGGCAATGAAAATGGTGCAGAATATGCATCACAAGCTCTATGAGGCGAAACTGAAGAACCTCAATATGTACAGACAGAAGACAAGGTGGGGGGGGTATGATAGAGACTTTCAAATACCTCAAGATTATAAATAAGTTCAAGCAGCCGGGCGCAGCGGTTGGATTTCCGCTTGCGACGCCGGTGACCCAGGTTTGGGAACGAACCTGGGTCGTTGAAGAGCCGGCCAGAGAAGGATCGAGTGTCCCATGGACTGCTCTCCTTCTCCGGGGTGAGGGTGCAGGGCATGTCCGATGCTGGGGGGACCCCTGGCATCAACAAGTTCCTGAGGAGCGGGACGGATGCAGGCGTCATTGCATGCTCCCGCTCTTCCCTTACCGGCGGGGGGAATAAATAATCGCTGCTCCAGCGCCTTGATGGTGCCCGCCTTGCCGTGCCCACAGCTGCTCCCAGGCTGACTCCCCTTGACCTATCCTGTAGTCTGTGGTGCTTCGGGCTGGTGCCGCAGCCCCGCCCTGGGGAAAGCCAGGGGTCGAGGCGAGGGCTCATGTGGGTAAGAGTCGGCTAGGGCCATGACCGGGCAGAGGCACCCGCGCTGGATGGGGCCCAAAAAGTTATAAAGTTCAAGAGGGAAGCCTTTCTCAGAGAAAAGGATGCACATGAATAAGGAGTCATGCAATGAAGCTGGAGAGGGAGTAGAATCAGGGGAAATGTAAGGAAACACTTCTTCACAGAAAGGGTGGTGAATGGCTGGAACAGCCTCCCTGAGGAGGTGGTGGGAGCAAACATGTAATGTTATTTAAGAAGGCATGGGATAAGTATAAGGGAACCTTAGAAGCATGGAAAGGGGGTGTAAAGCTGGAGATCAAGTAGGTTCTATGATGTGACAGCAGGTAGGGAACATGGGCAGACTAGGTGGGTCAAGCAGTCTTTATCAGCTGTCAAATTCTATGTTTCTATCCAACTCTGGTTACACGCCAACTAGCAGTCCCTCAGTGACGAGAAAACTGTTTCTATGCCCTTCAGCATCAGGCAAAATCTGTCCTAATCACTACCTAGCTGTAAAATCCTTTTCTAAAATAAACAATTATCAAACAGTATATTCATTGAAAGCATCATTGGGGTGTGTGTGTGTGTGTGTATATATGTATGTGTATATATATAATATGCATGCAAATCACCATGAACAGTTAGGCTGGTTCTGCTTTAAGGAAAAAAAATGCAGTTTGCAAAGGGCTTCTATACAATCAATGCAAATCACCACGAAAAGTTAGGCTGCTTCTGCTTTAAGGAAAAAAAATGCAGTTTGCAAAGGGCCTCTATACAATCCACAAAGAGTTAGTACAGAAGACACAGATGCATGTTTTGTCCTACACAGACCTCAGTGTACTTCGTCTATTTCACCACAGGGGAAAATGAGACAACCCTAATGTGGTTCTATGGGTTTGGGTCATGGTGGGCCCAAAATAGGAGAAATGTCTGCATACTTACTGTAATTTCCTTTTCTGTGAGCTCCAACGTTGCCTATGGGAAGTTTTTATATATTGGGTAATGTCCACCTCTACTGGGGTAAGGGCATAACCCAAAGCTGTCAATCAGCATAGAATACTGAGCACATGAACATTCTGAAGGCTGAGATTTCTCCAGTCAACTCTTGTCCACGCAGTACCTGTATACTCCTACTGTATGTAACCATTAATCTGCAAAGTGCCCAGTTCAACGAGTTCTCTCGGTAAATGAACTATAACAATGCACACACAATTAACCTGACAATATAAGAAAGATAACCTTGCTGCCCTACCTTATTCCTAAGAGCTGGCTAATACAGTTCTGTCCTTCCCTGCAGGCATCTGACCACTAATTCCTTAATACGTTTGGCCTTCTGTTGAACACTTGCAGCATTAAGATATATTAACAGTAATAAAAACAGTACACATGACTAAAATCAGGATAAACACTAACCTGTAATAGGGAAACACACCATGCAAGTTCAGAAATCTCCACCTGTTAATCTGCAAGCCTGTAACCGAATAAACTGCAAATATTTTTTTAATGGTTAGCAGCCAAGTCTCGACAATTCATAAACAATTACCATCCTTTATAAAAATACGAAATTCTGAGATGTACTGGACAATAATCTCCAACAGCAGCCATGGGCTCTCGGGAGAAGCTCCACTGACAATGCTGAGGTTAACAGAAAAGGAAATTACAGTTAAGTATTAAGGAATTTCTCCTTTCTGTATTGCTCCACAATGTCAATGGGAAGTCCTTACATGTGGTTCTAAGAAGCTGTACCCATTAATCAACCAGGTGGGGGAGAATATTGTACCTGATAAAACCCATACACATGAAAATTTATAAGTATCTGCTAACCACTACCTACAAAACTCTGTGCCCGAAGGCCTTATCATTGGAAGTTTAAACATTCAATCTGCAGTGCTTCATGAATGTATGAATAGAGGACCACGCTGCCACTTTGCACAACTCTTTGATGCCTCCCCTCTCTCTGCCCAGGAAGCAGCCATAGCCCTGGAGGAGTGAGCTTTGATGGAAGCCAGAGTTTTCTTCTCAGCCAAATATGCCTTGGTGATACATGCCCTCACCTATGTAGTCAAGGTGGCCCTGGAAGCTTCTGGACCCTTTTTCCCCCGCTCCAAAAAAGCACAAAGTTTCAGACTTTCAGAATCCTGCTGTCCTCTTGAGATATGTCCCGACTACCCTGCACAAACTCACTTGTGCAGTTCATACTCCTTTGGATTTGCTAGCTTTAGGACAAAAGAACAGTAAGCATATTTTTTTTTTTTGGTTTGATTTATTCTTTTCGGTGCCCGCTCCACTTTGCCAGGCATCTGCCTGGTCACGGACCCCTTAGCTGAGGCATCCCCAGATGAGCCGCACTACCGGGACCCCCTGGATTACCCCCCAGGGTGGAGACATGGCAACCCTGGCCCTTTAGGGTGCCGCAAACAATGGGATAGGGCGGGAGTCCGCCTGGGGAGGCGACTGCAGCTCAGGGCGGGCTTCACTAAGGCAGCAGAGATGGGCTATTTTTTTCCCTGTGTAGGGGGGTGGGAACATGCAGTGATGCCAGGGTCCATCCTGCCTCCAGGAACCTTGCTGACATCGGTTGCTGTGGCACCCCTGGCCTCCGCTAGGGGTCCCCCTACACAGATGACTACCCTCGCCCTCCCCCTAGAGAAGGAGGACAGCAGTCGTAGGACGCTCAATCCTTCTCCCCCGGCCGGCCCTCTGACGACCAGAGTCTGTTCCCGAACCCGGGTCACCAGCTCTGCACGCGGAAATCCAACTACTGCGTCAGCAGGCCGGAAGTAAACAGATTTCCTGATTTACATGAAAAGGCTTTACGAATCTTAGGAACAAAAGACAGGACCATCTTTAGCGCCACCTTCTCCTTATGAAAAATAAGGTAAGGTTCCTTTTGTGCCAGTGCCTTTACTTTACCAATCCTTCTGGCACAGCACAATGCAATTAGGAAACACACCTTGTATGACAGGATATCCAATGGCACGATGAAACAGGCTCAGAAAGTGCCTTACAAAGAGAGTTCAACACTAGATTCAGATCCCACAGGTGAAGTGGAGATCGCAAACACTGCTTCTCATAACTTTTAGAAAACATATAACCTCCCGACTAGTTCCCAGGGAAGCACCCATGGAACTTTCTAGCGTTGCCCCTAGCACAGACACCTGACCTCTCAGGGCGCTCAGTGCAAGCCTTCTGTCTACTCCCGTCTGGAAAAAAATCTAATATCTACAGAACTGCAGCTTTAGAAGGTCAGATACCTCTCTCTCTGACCCAAATTGAGAAGTTATTCCATACACGGTCACAGACAGCTGATGCCAACACCTTCCTAGCAGCTATTAAGATATCCATGACTTTTTGAGAAAACCCCTGTCTTAATCTACATCTCTCAGTGGCTAAGCCGTCAGATGCACTGGCTTTAGGTTTGGACGCAAGATGGGTCCTTGGAAGAGAAAGTCTCACTGGCGCAGAAGCCAAAACGGTACCGGCTGAGCTAGATCCACCAGGTCAGAGAACCACAATCTTCTAAGTTATTCTGGGGCTATCAGAAGGAAGCTTCCTTTTGAATGCCTCATCTTGCGAGGGAGTGGTGGTGGAGGGAACATGTATGCTCTGACAAACTCCCACGTCTGAGACCAGGCATCCATGGCCTCTGCCTGAGGATACCAGCACCGACTGAAGAAACTTGGTACCCGAGCATTTTCCTTTGATGCAAATAGGACAATCTGGGGGGCAACAAACCATCTGCACAGGAGGTCGAACACCTATGGGTTCAACGTAGATTCCCCTGGATTCACTGTCTCTTGACTCAACCAATTGATCTGGATGCTCAGTTCTCCTGCCAGATGAACAGCCGAGAGTCAAGACGCGTTTCTCTGCTCACAGTACAACTTTGGTGGATTCTGCCATCATCTTGCTTCTTGTGCCTCCTTGGTTGTTTATGTACACCACAGTAGCAGCACTGTTCAACCTTACCTTCACTGTGCTGGACCACACTAGAATGGCAAAAGGAAGAAGATAAGTCTTACTGTCCTCATGTCCAATGATGTTTTTGTAGTCTCTGTTCTTGAAGGATCCAGATGCTCTGGGCACGTGGCCCAGAACTGTACTACAGCCAGATAGGCTGGCATCAGTCATCAAGGTCAGCCTGGACAGGTCTTCCGGGAGAGATCCCCTGCTGAGATTCTTGGGACTTACCTACCAAGACAGCAACTGCCAAACAGACTGAGGAATTACGATCTGGGCCTGGCAGTCTTCAGAGGCCAAATTCCAAGACTCCAGCATCCTGTTCTGAAGGGGACACATGTGCAACCAAGCCCATGGAACTAATTCTATTGCCACAGTTATCAGCCCAGAATCCAAAGTAGTCAGTGAGCAAAGACAGACGACTGGATGCTCAGCCACTGAACCTCTCACCACAGGGTCCCCTTCCTGGATGACGAGAGAAGACTTTCCCCTCGTATGTCCTAAACACTGCTTCCAAATGTTTCAAAACTCTGAGATGGAATGAGGGAGCTCTTCTCCTGGTTGATGACCCAACCGTGAGTCTCCCGGACTACCCGAGTCCTTGACACAGAGTTTCTAGCCATCTAAATTAACGATATATGGATGAGAAAGTCGTCCAGGTAGAGATGCACATGATGTTCCTCCTGTCTCTACTGCGCTACTTGTATAATCAGGATTTTCGAGAATACCTGGGGGAGCTGTCAGCCCGAAGGGCAGTGCTCAGTATTGGAAGTGTCTTCCCTGAATCATGAATCTCAGAAACTTCTGGTGTGACTGGTGGATGGGGATGTGGAGACAGGCATCTTTCAGATCTATGGAAGCTGGCTAATTCTCAGGTTGGACGGCTCGTATTATTGACAGCAAGGACTCCATCTTGAAGGTCCTGTAGCGAACAAACTTGTTTAGGTGCTTCAGGTCCAGAATCGATCAGAAGGCCCTCCCCAACTTCTTGAGGACCACAAAGTAAATCGAGTATTTGTATTTGAAATAATAAACTTTTTTCAAACACAAAACTGAGTAGAATCCCAGATCCTCCCCTTGCTGGGGGTGGTGGGGCGCAGTACCAGGACAACTGCCCCAATCTGCAACAGGTGATCCAAGATCTGGGCTACCGCCTACCTCTTCACTGGATTTTGCAGCACAGGGGATGGCAGAAAATGTCCTCTGGGGTGTACAGTCGTACACTCTATAGTGCATCCTAGAGCCACATGTCTGAAATAATTTGGGCATATCTCTGGAAAAACTGCTGTACTTTTTCCACCAAGGAACGGGACCACGTACCTTCACTGGGACTTACCTCCTTGTCGTCCTGCACCTCTATTACACCTATGGGTGAAGGATATACAGGTTACTCACCTGTAACAGGAGTTCTAGGAATGGTATATGTTGTTCATCCACACTTATTGGCAGGTTCCTTGCCGCTTTAAATCTTGCCGAAAGGTCTTCAAGCTGGCTCCTCCCACCCACCCGGTGGTAAAACTCTCGGCTCCGCCCCACGACGCCAGATCTAGCCCGCTGGAAGACAGGTTGTGCATCGGAACCGGGGAGGTCAGGTGGGTCGTGTGGATGAACAACATATACCATTCCTAGAACTCCTGTTACAGATGAGTAACCTGTATTTCTAGGGACATGGATATGTTGTTCATCCACACTTATTGGCAGACGCCTAGCAGTTCTCCAGGAGGAGGGAGGCAAGGCGCACACCCCCTACTTAGGAAATAAAGACTGGAGAACTGAGGCCCCAAAACCAGCATCCCGGTGTGATTCAAGGTTGATGTGGTAGTGGGTAATGAAGGTATGTGCCGACTTCCAGGTAGCAGCCCTGCAGATATCCTGGATAGGGACATCCCTGGAAGCAGCCACCGATGCAGCGGTATGGCTGGTAGAATGAGCTCTTATCCCTCTGGGAGGCTCCATGCCCGCCAACCTATAGCAGAGATCTATGCAGGAGGTGACCCACCTGCTTATCGTCCGCTTGGCTGCAGGTCTGCCAGGTGCGGCTTCAGCGTAGGTGACAAACAGCTGGCGAACCTCTCCCCGAACTTCAGCCGTCCGCTCCTTATAATAAGCGAGCGCTCTTCTAGGGTCCAAAGTATGGAGCCTATATTCGGCCTCTGAGGTGTGATTGGGGTAGAACACCGGCAGAGTCAACACCTGGTTAAGGTGAAACTCCGACACCACCTTCGGAAGGAACTTCGGGTTGGGGCGCAGGACAACCTTGTCCCTGTGGAAGACCAAATAAGGAAACTCGATGGAAAGCGCCTGGAGCTCTCCCATCCTTCTGGCTGAAGTGATGGCCACCAAGAAGGCGGCCTTCCACGACAGGTGGGAGATATCGCACCTGTGCATTGGTTCGAATGGCTTGCCCATGAGCTTGGCCAATACGAGCAGGAGATCCCACAGAGGTGGAGGTTCTCGCACCGGAGGGGAAATGTGATCAAGGCCTTTGAAAAAGTGCCCGACCACCTTCTCCTTCGCCACAGACTGCTTCCCGGCCCACGCCCGGTAAGCAGAGATAGCTGCCAGGTGCACCTTAAGGGTCGTCGACCGAAACCCTTGCTGAGAAAGGGACCACAGGTAGTCCAGAATGCTTGCCAAGAAACAGGCGGAAGGGTCCAAGCCCTTCCCCGACACCATATGGAGAATCTCTTCCATTTGAAGGCATAGCATTTCCTGGTCGACTCCTTACGAGACGCCTCAACGACGTTGAGGACCTCGTCGGAAAGACCCAAGGCCTGGAACTCTAGCCGCTCAGGAACCAGGCCGTCAGGTGCAGGGACTGAAGGTCCGGATGGAATACCTTCCCCTGATTGACTGAGATCAGGTCCGGGTGGGCTTGAAGCCGCCTCAGGAGCCTGGAGCTGAGACTGAGGAGATCTGGATACCAGAACTGGCGGGGCCAGTCTGGGGCTACCAGAATCACCTGCGCCTTGTCCCTCCTCGCCTTGAGAAGCACCTTGTGGATCAAGGGAAATGGGGAAAGCGCAGAAGCGGCCTGGGGTCCACGGCCTCGAGAAGGCATCCCCCTGCAGCGAGCCCTGCTGGGGGGGCATAGGAACAGTCTCAGCTTGCATTCCCCTGACGCAAACAGGTCCGCCTGAGGCGTGCCCCAACGGGAGAAGAGATCTTGTACTACCTCTGGCAGGAGAGACCACTCGTGAGACGCAGCCCCTATCCGGCTTAGGGCATCGGCCAGGGTGTTGGAGGCTCCTGCCATGTGAATGGCTAGGAGATCCACCTCCAGGATGCTAACGAGGGACCATATGCGGAGAGCTTCCTTGCATAATAGCATGGAGCGTGTCCTGCCCTGGCGGTTTAGGTGGTACATGGTCGTGGTATTGTCCGTCTGGACCTGAACCACTTGACCCCGCAGAAACGGAGCGAAGGCGGTGAGAGCTAGGCGGACCGCTCGGAGCTCCAGCAGGTTGATATGGCATCGGGACTCCCGAGGGAACCAGAGGCTGTGCGCTCTGTGCTCCCCCAGATGGGCACCCAACCCATCAGAGATGCATCGGTCGATAGAGAGACAGTCGGCTCGGGCGGACGAACAGGGATGCCCTCCTGCAGATGTGCCGGAACGGTACACCATCTCCTGGGTCACTGTCACGGGCTGGTCCAACGGATCACAGCGTTGTGACCACTGGCTGGCCAGTCCCCACTGAAGGGGGTGCATGTATCAACGGGCCCAACGGACCACGCTGGTGCAGGCCGCCATGAGGCCCAGGAGGCGCAGGAAGTCCCGGGCTGGGCGCGATTGCCCAACCTGAAATGATTGGGCAAAGGAGGAAAGAACCTCGGCCCTGTCCGCCGGAGCTGAGCTCTGGCTCTAAGAGAGTCGAGCTCTGCCCCGATGAAGAGTATCACCTGCTTCGGCACGAGTTCCGACTTGGCCTCGTTGATGAGGAGGCCAATCTGAGAGCAAACCTGAAGGGCCAGATCTCTGGACCGCTCCACCTCCGCTCTGGAGGGGGCTGCAATCAGCCAGTTGTCCAGGTAGGGGTACACCCGGACCCTTCAGTGCCGCAGGAATGCTGTCACCACTGCCATGCATTTGGTGAAGACTCTGGGAGCCAGAGAGAGGCCGAAGCACATGGCCCGGAACTCGTAAAAGGATCCCTCCGCTCTGAAGCGGAGGAATCTCTGATGAGACGGACGGATCGGGACGTGAAAGAACGCGTCCTGGAGGTCCAGGGAACAGAATCACACGCCTCATTCCAAGGATGGGATTATCTGAGCCAGAGTGACCATCCTGAAGGTCCAAGACCTTAGGAACCTGTTCAGGTCGTGCAGGTCGAGGATGGGGCGCCAGCCCCTCATTCGTTTTGGGACCAGGAAATACCTGGACACAAACCCCGGGTCTGGAGGAGGATCCGCCACCTTCCTGATCACCTCTTTCTCGAGGAGCAGGGCAATATCGGCTCGGCAGGCTGACAGCTAGGCTTTGGACCCTGTGGCCCCCCCTTGGGGCGACTGCTCAAAAGGTAGGGGTCTGCTAAAAACTCTAGAGGCAGGCCCTTTCCTACCACCTCCAACACCCAATGGTCCGTGGTGATAGCGGACCAGGGGGAAAGGAAGTGGCGGAGTCGTCCCCCCACGGGGGGAACCCAGGGAAGGGTGATGAGGTTGGGGGCGACACCCCTCAACCCATCACTGGGCAGGCTTGGAGGAGGAACCGGCCGAGGGACCTCCTGGGCCTTTACCTCCTTGCTTCCTGTTGGAGGAAGCCGCCGGCTTGGGTTTGGGACGCCAAGCGCGATCCTGCTGGCCCTGTTGCTGGTGCTGTTGGGCCGGTCGTGCTGCAGGGGCCGAAGGACGAAAGGACTTATGCTGTTGACGACGACGGCTTTTGTCCCTCTGGGCAGAGGTGACCGAGTCCAGAGTGGCATTGGACTTTTCAATCCGCTGAAGGTGTCCCTCCACTCCAGGGCCGAAGAGGTCAGTCCCCAAGAAGGGGACGTCCGCCAACTTGTGCTGGGTATCCGCCGTGAAGGTGGATATCCTCAGCCACGCCCTGCGATGCATGGCCACCGCAGCTGCTACTGACCTGGCACAGGAATCACCTATGTCCAGAGCAGTCTGAAGCTGCTGCTTCGCCACCGCCCTACCCTGGTCCCGCACCTGACAGACCGTGGTCTGCAGGTCGGCCGGGAGATGAGGGACAACCTCATCAAGGGAGCACCATGAGGACGTGGGAGAAGTGTGCCATCAGCACGGCCGAGCTGACCTGCCGGAGGCCGAGGGAGGACGCAGCGTACACCTTGCGCCCGGCACAGTCCAGCTTTTTGGACTCTTTGTCGGGGGGCTTATCCACATCCTGAGCATTTCTGGAACGCCGGAAGACGCTATTGGTGACTAACCCCTCGGCAGAGGGGTGCTCCGAGATACCGGGCAAAGAGCCGGTAGGGGCCACATACTTCCTGGCCATCTTAGCTGAGGGTGCAGGACATGAAGCAGGCCACTGCCAAAGCTCCAAGGCTGGGCCGACAATGGCCTCAGCCACAGGGAAGGCCTCCGTGGGTGAATCCCCTCGGTCCAGTATCTCCATCAGAGGATACTTGGCCCGTTTGGACACGGGCTCGAGTTGCATCCCGGTGGACTCTGAGATGAGTCGAAGCAGACCCATGAAGGACGATGGGCTATCGTCCAATGACTGGCCCCCGGAGGACTCCAGGTCGACCTGCCTGGAGAACAGGGAGGAGTCGCCATCGGACTCAAGAGTCTCAAGAGCTGCCTCGGCCTGAGCCACCCCTCTACCTGCCGAGGACGGTTGGGGAGTGAGGGTGACCGGACAACCTGTGGGGCAGGCCGTGACCCAACCGAGAACTTATTCAGCCCCAGACTTCGCTGGGAGGCGGAGGTTCCACCACAATCGGTGGAGTAGCTAGTTTGGGGAACAACTGGCCCAGAAATGGGCATCTCGACTGCGGTGAGCGTTGCTGGCCGTTCAGGCGACAGCCACTTGATGGCGGGGGGTGAATCGGGTCGATTTACCCCCGGACAACAGTAACTGCTGCCATATAAGCTCCCGCTAACGCTGCGCGATTACCACGCCAGGCTCTCCTCATCCGAGGAGGAGGAACGGTGTCGCTGCTTACTTCGGTGCCAAGACCGCCGATGTCGGCGGGAACGGCTTGACTGAGATGAAGTCCGAGACCCTCGGGGTGACTGAGGGTGGGCCTGGGAAGGGGCAGGGGACACCCGCTCTTCCCTCAGCTCGGGCACTTTAGCCGGGGACTGCTGCCCCGAAGGCGCAGGCAGATCCTCGGTCTCCACTGGGGGAACCAGTGAAGATGAGTTGTCGGCTTCACCAGTCGACAACCCGTCCGATGGGTCGAGGAATATCTCGACTGCGTCGATGGGAGTCTCGGCAGGCTGGCCTGACAGGGACACCGTGAAGCCAGTGGCCTGAGCCGCAACTCCGACCGAAGTCGACGGTCGGCTGTCCGGGAAAGAAGACCTCTCCCGCTCCCACGAACGCCGACGGTGGGACTTACCCTTCGACTCCTTCTTCTTGGGCCGAGAGGAATGTCCCGATGGCCCCTCTCCCTTCGTGGCAAGGGACTGACAAAGCTCCTTGAACGAAGCCGAGTACAAGGAACTCAGAGAGAGCGGGATAAATGTCGCAGCCGAGGAGGAGGAAGATGCGGCCTGGGCCGCCTCCTCCTCAAGGGCGATCAAATGCTCGAGCTGCTCAGCCGAGCCAGCCGCCGCGGACACCGCCCAACGAGCCTCTTTGGATTTTACCGGCGGGTAACGCTTCTCAGGGCGCCCGAGCTTCAATCAGGCAGCGCGATCCTCCAGGACGGTGGCCGAAAAAGAGCGGCACAACTCGCAGGCCTGCGGGTCGTGGTCTAGGCCTAGGCAGTAGACGCACATGGTGTGCGGATCCATCCTGGACATCTTCTGCCCGCAAGGGCACCTCCGAAAGCCAGGGATCAATTTGTCCATCGCAGCCGTGAGGGATGATGAAGACCGAAGTTTAGAAAACTTCAAAACTAGTTTCGGATTTACCGAAGAGTTAGGATCCAGTCTAAAACGCAGAGCGTTAAGGAGGGAACCTGAGCTTCCAAGCGGTAAGGAAGATTTAGCGTCATGGGGCGGAGCCGAGAGTTTTACCACCCGGGTGGGTGGGAGGAGCCAGCTTGAAGACCTTCCGGCAAGATTTAAAGCGGCAAGGAACCTGCCAATAAGTGAGGATGAACAACATATCCATGTCCCTAGAAACTCTGTTACTATCGTTCTTGAATCCCAAATAGGCTCCTCTAGGTCACTGGTTTCTGAAATTTTCAAAGAGCCACAAGCCGCCTCAGGACTGTTACTGCTGAGCACCTCCCTGACCTCGAGCTCAAGTTGACTCTCTGCTGCTGTTCTGACACTGGTACTTGTCCCTGCCTATCCTGGACATCCATGAGGATGTCATCCAGTACAGAACGGAATAATAATCCCCCTTCATCGTAGCATATTTTCTCCCCCTCTGCAGAGCGGGCCCACGACCTCTGGCACCCACATCCCTGAGCCAGGTGTGGCGCGTGGATAATCTCCCCATGCCACAGGGGTTGGCTACCCCACCCACCCAGGCAAGGTGCCTCTCGTGCTCGGGGGTGCAGGGTACGGTCATCAGCCTCGAGATTGCCCCATTTTTCCGCTGTTCTTTCCCCCTTGGGAGCCGGATGTGCAATCGCATCCTAAGCATGTCTGTGCCAACGCCCACCTGTGCTCCCCCCCACTGAAGCTCTGCATGCAACTGTAGTGTGGCTGGCCTCCGCCAGTCGCCACTGCAGTACGGTGCATGACCTGTGCCCACCCCAAAGAAAGGAGAGCAGTCGTAAGACGCTCAATCCTTCCTCTCCCCTGCCAGCCCCCAGCGGCCAGAGTCCGTTCCCAAACCTGGGTCGCTGGTGTGGTGTCCAGCGCCTCAACCCTCAGCACCACTGGGCCGGCATATAATCCCCCTTCAAAGGATAGGTTAAACAGCTTCACCTTTGACGCCTGATCTGCAACCCAATGTTTGAGCCAAACAACCCCCACTGCTGCCACAATGTTATAAACGGAGCATGCGGACATCCTTAAATTGTCCACTGTGGCATCCCCCAGAAAGGCAGATGCCATGGACATCAGCTGCAAAATGCTCATCCCTTCCCAATTCGGGGGAACAAAACTACCTAGGGCTGAGACCCATACCTAGAGTTTAGCAAGGCATTTGACAGTCCCAGACAAAAGAATAATAAACAAATTAGCCAGTCTGGGAGTGGGCCCCAGGGTGGTAGCCTGGGTGAAACATTGGCTGGACAACAGGACAAAGAAGGTAATAGTAAACTGAGTCCATTCTGAAGAAAAGGGGGTTACTAGTGGGGTACCACAGAGTTCAGTACTGGGTCCGGTCCTTTTTAAGGTCTTTATAAGTGACGCTGCAGAGAGACTAAAAGGAAAATGATGCCTCTTTGCAGATGACACAAAGATCTGCAACAGGGTTGATGTACAAGGAGGGTGGAAAGGATGAGAAGGAATTGGCAAGGTTGGAGGAATGGTCAGAAGTATGGCAGCTTGGATTAAATGTAAAGAATTGCAAAGTAATGCACCTGGGAAACAAAAATCCAGGGGAGTGGGCTGGCGCGCCAGCACAGCGGTAGGGCTACCGCTCACAGCATCAGCGAGTTCGGGAACAGACTCTGGCAGCTGGAGGGTCGGCGGGGGGGGGGAGACTGAGCACCCAGAGGCCACTCGCCTCCTCCTACCACCACCTGGGTGACCATGGGTGGAGGTGCAGTGGGATAGCAGAAAGGGGGGGGGGGACATCAGCCGGAAGCCGGGGCGCTCACATGCTTCGACGTGCACCGCCTCTAGGCTCCCCTAGTGTGCAGATGTCTTGAGGAAGGGGCCAGAAAACCAAGGAAAAAAAAAAAACCTGCAGTGCTCCCTGTAGATGGAGCTCCAGGCCCCGACCCCAATACCCCTGCCAGCGCCAGGTGACAGCATCCCCGACGAAAGACAGACACATCGGGATGGTAAGGGGGTTCCATTCCGTACCCGCCTGGGGGGGTACAACCAAGGCTCCATGGGGGGATGGACTGCACCGGTGCTCGGTCAGACAAGTGGGATGTACAAGGACACAGGAGTCTCCCGAAGAAGGGAGTAACGTGGCGAGGAGGGGGCATAAAGAAAGAATAAAAAAAAAAAACCCAGAGGAAGAGTACACAATGAGGGTGGGGGGCTAGTAACAACAACAAAAATGGAAAGGGACCTGGGTGTAATCATATCAGATGACCTAAGGATTAGCAAGCAATATGAGAAGGCAGTGGGGATGGCTGGGGGGATACTGGGATGTATAGGGAGAGGCATCACCACTAGAAAACAGGAAGTTGTTATCCCTCTGTACAGACAGCTGGCAAGACCCCATCTGGAGTACTGTTTCCAGTTCTGGAGACCCCATCTCCACAAAGACAGACAGGATGGAGGCAGTTTACAGGAGGGCATCTAAAATGGTGCAGGGTCTGCAACAGAAGCCATATGAGGAGAAACTAAAGGAGCTTAATATGTATACCCTTGAGGATAGGAGGGAGAGGACAGACATGATAGAAACTTTTAAGTACCTCAAGGGAATCAACAAAGTCCAAGAGGGTAGCATCTTTCGGAAAACGGTGTGCAAGAACAAGGGGATACAATTGGAAGATAGAGGGGGGATGGCTCAGGGGCAATGTGAGGAAGTATTTTTTCACAGAGAGGGCGGTGGACACATGGAATGGTCTTCCTGAGGAGGTTGTGGGGTCAAAAACAGTGGTGGAATTCAAGAATGCATGGGACAGACAAAAGGCAATTCTTGTTGGGGAGAAATAGGCTGTTGGTTAACTAGGAACTGCACCTTATCCAGTAGGTAGGGAAATGGGCAGACTAGGTGGGCCAAGCGGTCCTTATCTGCCATCAAAGTCTACGTTTCTACGAGTTGAAAGCTCTGGAAACAACAAAGGATGCATATGAGGTGCGAAGATTTACCCCATTAGAAGCTCTTCTGTGTGAGGTGTCCACCATCTTATCATGGGTGTTGGTTCGGGCCAATGAACCCCTCAACAGGGATGGTGGAATGTCTAACCAAATTATGCACATCCCTATCTGCCAAGGGTGGAACCTCCCACTTCTGGGAGCTGTCCCCCAGAAAAGGACATCATCTCACCCCCAGTCTTGTGTCAGCCCATTCCTGCTCAATGACCTGGTCACAGTACACAAAGTCTGGAAAGCACTTTGGAGCAGAGGAGGCAGTGGACAGAATAAGATTCATGTCCAAAGACTCCATGACTTGCATCTCCTTCAGCTGTAACATCTGGCAAGCCTCAGTTATCAGATAGGACAGAGAATCTGAATCAAACAGGGATGGAAGTGGAGTATTTTTCTTAGGCTCCGTCCACTTCTCTTCCTTTTTCTCCTCAGAGGGATCCTCCTCCTCTTCCTCAAAGCAGGTGGTCAGGACTTTTCCTTTGGCCCCAGTAGCCTTTGTCTTGCCCATCAACGATGTGAACTACCTGCGAATCTGGGTGAGCATCATTCTTCTGTTCTGGCACACCTGACCATGCCTGTATGAGCCCCCCCCCGGAGGGGCCCGCCTTGGGTTCAGGTGTCCTGCCACTGCCAGTCGGTACCCCAGGGGCACCCCCCAGCTTGGGGGATGGGCTAAGGGGAACCGAAACAGACATGTTAGGTTGCACTACACAGTTAGGGCAGTAAGACCCTAGTGGGGAGGGTCTCAGCATCCTCCTGCAGGTTTTACATCTCTTAAATATTACAGGTTTCCAATAAGCTATGGTGCCAAAGTTCTGCGCCAAAATCGTATTAACCAAAAATTGACTATTAAGAGGAAATGTAATGTACACTAGCCCTAACTACAGCCACAAGGAAAAAGCTCCTGGCCCCTCCCCTTCAAGCAGAATTGCACCCTGAAAGGGAGAGAAAGAAAGGGCCACCCATTTAGGATAGGAACCTTCTGAGACCCTTAGGCCCTGTTTACAGTGCACTGAAAATCTAATGTTTTGAAACCGTTACAGACTGAAAACTTTACAGTGCATCCACACTACCACCGAAAATGTTCTGAAAACATTACAGGATTTTACTTGTGTAGTGTAGATGGGGCCAAACATAGTTTTGAAACCGTTACAGAAACCGTTCTTGAAACCACCTCACAACAGGTTTCTGTAACTGTTACAAAAATGATTTCTGTAACGTTACCAGTGTAAATGCAAACTGTTACGGTAACGGTTTGGACCCTCTGTAACGTTACAGAAAGGATTTTCAAGGGTAGTGTATACAGGGCCTAAGTCATCCCAGAGAAAACAAGAGCACGGAATTGAAGAAAGCGCTCCAAGCAGTTACTTCAGACAAACACAGATACTGATAGAAATGCTGACTCACCGTCATACCTCTCAACTGTACCACATTACGAGGAACGTTCCTCATTTTACTTCACAAAAGCTCCTTGTTCCACATTGTGAGGACTTGTTCCACATTCAGTATTAACATTTTAAAGCAAAAATCTATAGTAAATGTTGCAAAAAATATATTACTCAACTTATAACAGACTTTCTAAACATAAATGCAAACATTTTAACAGTGTTCTGAGCCTCCTAGGTAAAGATTTGATTAAGTGTTCCACATTTTGCTCATTTGCTCCATATTTTGAGAGGCAATGTTCCACATTTGGGAGACAAAAGGTTGAGAGGTATGCTCACCGTGGATAAAGTGGCCGGAGCAGCTCAATTAGAACAACACACAGCTACTCAGAGATCCACTGTCTTTAGCAGTTGAAAACAGTGTAGTAACAGCTCGGAAGTAGAGAAGAGCAGCACACGCATGCATGCGTCAGTACAGTGCCGTCGTAGTAGGCTAGCACCTTCAAAATCTAAGGGCACTAATAGCTGGCACTCGAGAAATGCTCAATGAAAAGAGCATTAATCTGCAGACAAGGAGCCAGAAATGGGGAAAAAAAAAAAAGTGCAGCTAGTCCTGACTGACAGGATTCGCCTGACAACTAGGAGTCGGCAACGAGCTGCAGAGGAAACCAACAGATGTTCCAATGGGCTGAAAATAGTAGAAACACCCAAAAGGTGGTCAAACACGAACATAAACCAGCAGCGCCTCGACTTCTCTCAGGGACTGAGACAGCAAATCACACACACACACACACACACACAGACCAAGCCTAGCAGCCCTGCTAACAGATAAGAAACAAAACACACCTGAAGGGGGGACACGGGAGGAGGGATAAAGAAAATAAAAAAAGGAACAGGTATGGGCAGGACCCTAGTCCCTGTAGGAAGACTGCACTCCCCCCACCCCTACAGAGAATAAAACAAACCAACACTTACCTGAAAAAGGCACTAGGTTAACTATGGAGACCTGCTTAAAATACCCTCTTGTCAAAATAAAGGCACGTGGCTCCCAATTCATGCAAATTAAGCAGTGAAAACTGGGGTAAAAGAAATGGCAGGTTATTTAATTTGAAAGTTGCAGCTTAATAGGCACGATTTAAAATATTTAGGGTGCCCCCCCGAGAATAGGTAGCCCCATCCTGCCCCACAGTTGCACTATCTGACCAACAAAATAACAAACCAACTCTAGACTGAAGAGTCCAAGAGAGAGAGAGAGAGAACGACCATGCTGTCTAACCCTTAGTGGCACAGCAAAGACAAGAATCTCAGCTCTGGGCTGTGCTACTTCCCCAGTAGGGGTGGACATTACTCCATATGTAAAGACTTCCGATTGACAAAGTGGAGTAACACATAAAAGAAATCAAGTCAAAAAGACAAAACCTCAGCACAAAATCACTGAGGCAAGGGTTACCCAAAAAGGGCACTGGAAACAAAGCCCAGTTTCCAAGAAATACAAAACCACACATACATTTGCAAATCACCATGAAATTTAGGCTGGTTCTGCTTTAAGGGGAAAACTAAGCATGGTTCTAAAGGGCCTCTCATACAATCTGCAGAGTGAGAGAACATAAGACAGACGCACTTTTCATCCTACACAGGACTCTGTGTGGCTCTACATCTCACCCCAAGGGAAAATGAGCCAACCCTAATACGGTTTTACAGGTTGGGTCATAGTGGTCTCAAAATAAGAAATCAAGTCAAAAAGATAAAGAACCCACCATGGCCCAAACCCATAAGACAACATTAGGGCTGCCTTTTTTAGATGAGGCACACTGATGAGTTCTGTGTAGGACGAAACACGTGTCTGTCTCCTGTTCTCACTCTCTGCAGACTGTATGTGAGGCCCTTTGGCACCATGCATTTTTGTTTACAGCAGAACCAGCCTACATTTTCATGGTGATGTTTGTGTGTGTGTATATGTATGTATGTGTGTATATATACATATACATACATATATATATATATATATATGCACACACATATACACACACATATATATATACATATATACATTTATACAATAGGGGTGAGGTGACACACAGAAAAATAAAACTATGTATTCGCACCCCCATTGAATAAACGATTCCTGACGTATGCAAAGAGGCATTCCCTTACAAATATACAGTCAATCAATACGTCACACTCCTAATACTAAAGTCTTGCATACGTCACCAACAAGTATAGGTCCGTTGCTAGAACAACAACGGTAGCCAATTAATCACAGAAAAATAACATTCACCTGAGAAGTAGCACGAGACACCACAGTGAATCTTTCCTATCAGTTTCATTTCAGCATCGCATAGCGACAGGATCTTTGCGTTTAAACACGGCGCTTTAAAAAAAAAAAATACAAATGCTGTCTAAGCTGTCAACGCTCAACCTCTAAAACGCTACTTAAGAAAACCGCTGGATCACCCGAAGAACAATACATCATGTCAAAAACGGCCAAAAAAAAGTATAAATATTCCGGAAGAGGTGATGCTGAGCTGTACTCAATTCGAACAAGATGCAGAGCCATTACTGGACCCAAACGAGCCTACAGGCGGCAATATGGATAGCAAACATCCAGCTGACTGCACTATGACTACCACTTCAATGGACACCGCAGAAATTGAGCGCTTCATCAAA
The DNA here is from genome assembly GCA_016271365.2 of Neoceratodus forsteri. Taxonomy (NCBI): domain Eukaryota; kingdom Metazoa; phylum Chordata; order Ceratodontiformes; family Ceratodontidae; genus Neoceratodus; species Neoceratodus forsteri. The sequence continues at coordinate 662,688,150 of CM028136.1, forward strand.
AGTACTCGCAACGAAAACACCACCCGCAAAACGAGTGCAGATATCAATGCCTTACAAAAATTCCTAAAGGACACCCTGCAGATTGAGACACCTATTCAGCATATACCTCCTGAAAACCTTGACAAAATACTATGCCACTACTTCATGACTTCCAAACGACAAGATGGTACAGAATACGAGCCTCTAACACTACGATCCAGATTCCAGAGTGTAGAGAGATATCTCAAGGATTGCAATTACACAGAATCTATTAGTACTTCTAATAAATTTTTAAAAACCAGACAAGTATTGCTATCCAAACAAAAGCTGCTGAAGGAGATAGGCAAAGGCAATCGACCTCAAGCTGCAGACGAATTAACAGACAACATAATTGAGAAACTGTATGCAGAAAAACAACTGGGACATGATGGCCCTCAAGCCCTTCTAAACACTATGTGGCTTACTGTCACCTTGTATTTTGGCATTAGAGGAAATACGAAACACGAAACCTAAAATGGGAGATATCGAACTTAAAAGATGAACATAACACTCAATACTTGGAATATACAAAGGAGAGACAAACCAAAACAGAAGTGGCATAAATCCCAAAGACACTAGAGCTGTGAAACCTAGAGCATATGAAACTAAAGATATCAACAAATGCCCTGTGCTGAACTACAAACTGTACCGTCACAAACGACCAGAGAAAGCAAACCACCCAGATGCACCTTTTTCCTAGCTATAAATTATACACCAACAGCACAATATCCTACTGGTTGGTACAAAACTCAGCCACTTGGTATTAATTCCCTAAGCAAAATAGTGAAAATATGGTTGCCAAAGCCAACATCTCCACCGACAAACGCCTCACTAACCATTCAATCCGAAAGCATTTAGTACAAAAACTTATAGATAGCAACGTCTCCCCCAATGATATAATCCAAGTGTCTGGCCACAAGAAATTACAGTCTCTCAACGATTACTCCAAATTAAACGAGGAGAAACATCAGCAGATTTCCCACATACTCAGCTCAACAGATGTTGATCCTGGAACATCCAAAACCTGTAGTGCTGCAGAACCTCAAAAGGAATGCACCGCAACCTGCCCAGACATAATGTCTGCATGCTTTCACAATCCTACCATTACTGCTACAAATATAACTTTCAATATTGTTCAAGGTAGACTATCCTGTAAATATTGCACAGTATTAAAAACGTTTCTTGCACAACACAATCCATTTTAACACTTCTGCTTTCTCCCCACAGGTCACAAGTATGAAAGCCACTGCAGAAAAGAGTAAGAGTACTCGAGTCTGACACAGATTCGACTGATGTACCTCATCAACAATTGCTGGGATCATCTCACATTTTCCTTTTGTTACTTACCTAAAGAGACGCACCTTCTGAAAGCCTCCGCGAAGTGCAGCAAAGTGAAAATAATGCAGCATTTACTAATATCACTCTTTCGCACAACGAACGCGTACAAAAAGTAAACAAAAGCACTACATAGTATTTCAATAAATAAATAAATAAAACTGTGTACAGCCAAAACCCCCAAAAAATATATCTCCAACAGCGGCAAAAAAAATAAATAAAACTTTTCCTGCCGACCCACATCCACCAAACTTGCACGCACAGACGACCTTGAGCACTGACGAACCCACATATTCCCGTCCCCGCATACAGCACAACCAATCACAGCACACGCAACGTACCAACAGCCAATCATAACATAGCAGGGAAAAAGCCATTCATACAGCATTTCCATAACGATTGACCAATAACATTTCACTATCCCACATGTAAACCAATAGAGCAAGACTCCTTACAACAGCCAACCACTGCACAGACCACACAAACTAACCAATCAACCTCCATATCAGAACTACCAATGAGCAGGGCAAAGCACACAACACCCAGCAAGACAAACGAACAGCTGCACCAAAAATCACACGAAGTAAAACCATTTCTGACAGTTTATTTTCAATGTGTCCTCACCACTACTGTATAAATCGCCATGATGATGATGATGAGTGTGATATGGAAATATTCCCACTCCAGCATCGTTAGGCACAGACATCTCACTCGTGTGCCTCGCACTCGTGAGATATCTATGCCTCACTCTGCAGGAGGGAATATTTTCCATATCACACTCATCATCATGTATCCCCTATATATACACACATATATATATATATATACACATATATATATATATATATATATATATATATATATATATATATATATATATATATATATATATATATATATATATATATATACACATATATATATATATATACACATGTACACACACATATATATACATATACATATATACACACATACATACATACATACATAATACAGACTGATCACTGATTGGCAGCGCTGGTGATGTAAATGAGGCGCTTGACTATTTCATCCACCACTTTAACGCCGCTTGTGATACCCATGCCCCACTCAAAAAAACAAAGTTAAAGGCATCTGCAATCCTTGGATCACCTCAGAGCTAACTGAACGTATGAAAAACCGAGACCACCTGTGGCAGCGAGCAAGGGCCACAGGCAACCAAGAGGACATGCAGAAATAGAAAAGGGCCCGGAACGATTATACCTGGACAATCCATAACCAGAAAAACGGGTTCTATAGGGAAGCGCTTACCAACTCCTGGAACGATGACAAGATGTTCTGGAGCAACATCAAGGAAGTTATCGGGAAGGATCCAAAACAGCCCCCAACTATGCACAATATTGACAGTACCCCGACACTCGACCCTACAACTATTGCAAACAATTTTAACGATGCCTTTACTTATCTCAGTAGTGTCCTACCCCCAGATTTCTTTGAAGTCACCCCAAATACTATGACGGATGCTTTTCCTAAGCAACCGCCGATTCGCCCCCAACCCCATTCTACTTTAAAACAGTCATGGCCCGTGAAGTTAGAAGATACACCCTAAAAGTGCTTAGGAAATCTAGATTCAGTTGGGACACACTGGATCTGAAACTCTGCACCCTAACCCTGGAGAAAATCTTATCGCTGTTAACCAAAATACTTAACCTATCCCTGAGGCTATCCCAATTCCCTAACACATGGAAATCTGCCTTGGTGACCCCTGTCCACAAAAGTGGTGGTGAGGCGTAACTCAGGAACTACAGGCTGATTTCTATCCTGCCCCCCCTCACTAAAGCCTTAGAGCGAATTGTCGCAGAGCAGCTTGTTAAATACCTAGAAAAAGATCATCTTCAGTGCCCACAACAGCATGGTTTTAGAAAGGGCACAGCACTACCACGGCACTCCTCCAGTTCACAGGCTTTATACAGAACTCACTTGATCAGGGTTCTCTAGTCTGGGCTGCTTTTGTTGATCTATCCAAAGCCTTCGATACTGAGAACCACGGCCTCCTACTCTATCAGCTTGCAGTCACAGGACTATCTAGGGAAACTTAACTGGTTCGAAAGCTACTTCTCAGACCACTCACAGCAAGTTAAGATCAATAACCACGTCTCCGACAGGTGAACAGTATGTTCTGGAGTCCCACAAGGGTCTATCCTCGGCCCACTCCTGTTCAGTATCTTTCTGAATAGCTTACCAAGTTCCTTGCATGACAATCTACTACTGTGCACCGACGATGCAGTAATCTTTTCCAGCAACCCAAACCCCAAGCTCCTGGAAAACCAACTCCAGTAAAGCTCTGCAAAGGAGGAAGACTAGTTCAGCAGACACAAGCTCGTCCTCAATTACAAGAAGACTAAGGTCATGATGGATGAATGAACTCCCCAGGCACCTCTTGGCCATCAACTGTCTGGCCCAATTCAAAACAGACTTCAAACAGCACCCAATAACACTCTCTAAGTGCACCTGCCCTTAAGTCCAGCCACATCTGCTCCCTCTGCCCCCCAGCAAGCACTAGGCAGGCCTTAGGTACCCCCTCCCTCTGTCCCTTTTCATGACTTGCCTCAGCAATCAGTTCTTGTCACGCTCCTTTGGCATCCGCCACCCCACCTTCCCCATCCCGTGAGTCTCCTTAACAGTCACTACTAATGCAAGCTGCCTGACCATGCCCCCTCGCACCCCACCATTTACCCTAGCACGTCTTCTCTGCTCAGCCTCTCCTCACCCTCCTGTTTCTCCCTATATCTTATCGTCTTTCTTCCCTCACACTTCACCTCCACTGCAGTGTCTATCTTTCTCTCATACCTCCTTTCTTCACCCCACTGCCAGCTATCCCCATCCCTCTGAACTACTGACAAGGCACTTTGTGGCTGCTTATCTCCCCCCCCCCCATCCTCAATGTGTTTTTCTTATTATTTTAACTTGTACCTTTGTTTTGAGTTATTCTGTAAATTCTGAATCCAAGCTGTATCGTTCACTGTGATGTACCTCTGCTTTCTCCTATTGTACTTTGTTTTGCAATCTATGACGTGGAACCTTTGTAAAAGAGCTTGCGCTCAAAGGTCTTTTCCGAATCACTAAATAAATGAAATAAAATAAATGATGTTCGGCAGCCAGCACAACAAATCCAGATCTCACCCCTTAGTGATCAGCATTTCCGTGGGCTCCCCTCTGGAAGAGGTACATCACTTTGAATATCTTGAGGTCATCTTGGACAGCACAATGACCTTCTCCCAACATACTGCAAATGCAGCCAAAGCTGTCAACATCCAAATTGGGCTTCTCCACCGACACAAATGGAGCCCGACTTCAGACGCATCAAGGCTAGCGAATCCAAAGCTTTGTGATCTCTATAATTGATTATGGGCTAACCATTTATGGCTCTGCCAGTGGAACAGCTCTCCGGCGTATCTCTACATCCCTGACCAAGGCCACTGGCTGCCTCTTCCTACATTCTCCTCACCCTCCATCCCCTCCCTACCCCCTGCCAAACTCCGCTCCTTCCATCTGACAAGGCCTCCTGGCTGCCTGCTCTGTTCTGATGCCCGTTTCTACCCGGCGCATGCTTATACTTTTTAGGTTCATTCTGTGGCACATATTGTAAAATGCAAGTTAAAATTGCTCACTTGTTTTCTTGGTACTCCAGTTGTAATTGTATTACCTGACCTTTGTTTATAATTTTCATGGAACCTATGTAAAAGAGCTTATGCACATAGGTGTTTAATTCCAAGATTCTAATAAATAAATACACATATATATGCCATGATGCTTTGCGTTACGGGGGTATGCATGACTTTGTAGTTCTTAGAAACCTGGCTTTCTTGCCAATGCCCTTTTTGGCTAAGGTTCTTTGCCTTTCTAACTAGTATATCCATTTGTTCACTCTCTTAGGAACTTCAAATCTATTTTCTCTTTCCTCCCTTTTCTCTTCACCTTTATGTTCAACTGTCCTTTGGTAACACTGGTAAAGTGAAGATAGGGATTTTAAAAAATGTGCATCAAATGTTTAGTTAGAATCTCATGGCCATTTTGTACACGGAACATCATTATCTTTTTAATGAAAGGTAGCAGTTTGAAATACAGTACTATAATTAAAGTCAGGTAATTATAAAATTATTGTCAATGTTTTATGTAGGTTCACACTCGTTTAGCCATTAATTTGGTGTTTGAGCTATGTTTTATACAATTTCTCAGTATGAGTATATTACAATTTTTAAAAATGAATAACATTTGAGTGAGGAAAAAGACGGTGTTGTAAAGGAGGCCTCTTCCTTCAAATATGAGGGTTTTGTTGAACTGTCACAGAGTCCTCTCCTGCCATGTGTATACTATCAATTAAAAACTGCATACTAAACTAGGTGCACTCAAGGAACAAAACCTGGATCCCACTCCATGCTCATAGGGAAATTGTTCTTAAAGTGCTCCTTCTGATATTTGACTAGGTGATGCTATGCTAGTGTAACATCTAAATCCACCCTGGCCAGACAAGGCACACTTATTTGTTCTGCTGCTTTGTCATCACCCCCCCGCCCCCCGAAGCTAGGCGTCTCTTCCACCGAGCCTCTTTTAGCTTCAAATTCGGGTCTGAGTTTCTCCCCACTTATCTCAACTCTCTCTTTACTTGCACCTCCTTTCCCACTAACTCTTACGCAACACTGATACTCATTCACTTTCTCTTCCTTACACCAAACCATTCGCAGGTCAAGCTGCACCTGCCTTCAGATTCTCCACATTTTGGTCTAATCTAATCCCATCCTACCTATTCTGCTTCAAAAAAAAAAAAAAAAATCCTCCTTGACCTTATGAGTTATGAGTATGACACACTCCTGCCATTGCAAATTACCCAACCTAGTCCGCCACCTCTACCTTGGCTATTTATTTATTTAGTTTTTGTTGACCGGGTAAGTGCACTAGACAAATTCTGCCTATTTTCAGGCACGAAGGGGGAGTGGGATACAGACGAATGCCAACTGACCTTGAACCAGATTAAGCTGTTGGTGGTATGTTTTAGAGAATGGGGGGAAATTTCGCCAGAGCTCTGGGGCAAATTCCCCTACTCTGCCAGCAGGGGTGCGGTCACTTCCTGTCGATAGGATAGAGGGACCTATTTTGGAGCCGGACACAGGAGAAAGAGAAATTGCTGATGTGGCAGGGGAAATGGCCTCCTTCCCTGCTCCTAACCTGCTATAGGCTACCGATAAACTAATGGAAGATGTCGACATTATGGAAGTTCCAGAGGAATACTTAAGAGTCCGATTTAGAACCACAGCAAAATTCGCAAGAGAAAACAGGTGTACTACAACGAGAAACTGAGGTACAGAAAGCTGCTGTTTTGGATAAAGAGATAATGCTACAGCAAGTTTTAAACAAGGAAAAGGAGTGCAGAGGCAGAAAAGAAGCCCTGCAAGCTGAGCTGTCAGCATTGCGAGCCGCAACTCTGACACAGCAGGGAGATGACTCACGGAGTACTCGGAGTTCTGAACAGCTGATGAATGATGCACATACATCAAAGGCCTCAGTAACCATAAGGGAAAGTGCTGCTTGCGAAGAGTTTTTGGCTGGCAGCCAGAATCAGCTTCAAACTGAGTGCCTAGAGCCGAATGAAGCACGGCAGGAAAAATCGAAAGCCAAAGCAAAGGGAAACGACTGGGTGTACAACATCGGTTAAGCTCTAGAGACATAAGTGCTGATTTGGGTTTAACTATTGACATAGATAATGCTACTAAAAATTTAACAGAGCTTCAGGCTGAGAAAGTTGATGCTAGCAATAATGGGGAAAATAATAATGAAAGCCAGAGAGAAAATGCTTGGTCTCCAGCACGTGCTTTAATGACAGCTGGATGGCTTCAAACCGCAGAAGGGCAATGGTTCCCCAATCCTGAGGACGTAGATGTTCAAAGGTATAATTCTGATATGGCTAAAAATACAGCTTTGGAGACTTCTGATGCAAACGTGTCTAAAACTTCTGTGTCTGGAAGGCATGAAATTAGAAATTAAAATATGGGCCCCGACGTAAATGCTTCTAATATTTTTTGAAATGCAAGCAAATGATGCATCAGAAGCAGGAAATAGACTAGGACCACCTATTGAGACATTACAAGATCCAGCAAGAAATGTGTGGCTAAACCCAATGTTTCAGTTAGCCGATTTATTCCAAAATAAACGGAAGCCGGTTCCACGTCGCAACGCTGTCCGCCTGGTGTTTAAGGGAGGCCTCGAAACCCCCCGGACAGACTGTACATAGCTAAAGAACTTTTTAAAAGGAGCTATGAAGTTTTTTTTCTTCAGAAATATTCGCACTGATACATTTAGGAAATGGAAACTACGACATTAGTTTTAAAACAGTGTCCAGTTTAGACAGGTTTTGGAGTTTGTATCAGAAACAAAAACGTACCCCATTATGGATTCCGTTTATGGCAGTTCCTTTAACTAAGCCAGCAGTAAAGAATATTACCATAATGTTCCGCAATGAGGGGATTAATATAGAGGACATTCTATTCTGGTTGAAACAAAGTGATGAGGTACTTGACAGGCCCTCCCCCATTCTAGATAGTGAACAAATCTGGAATGGGGGATGGAAAGTAAAGGTAAAATTGTTCACTACAAATAATGGTCCTGTTCACCTGCCGAGTACCTTCTACCTTGGGAAAGATCAGGGAGTTTTATTCTGTACGAGTCAGCCAAAGTCATGTTTTAAATGTAGCTCACGAACACACCTCAGTAATGCTTGCGACACTCCAAGATGCAGCCACTGCCTAGACTATAGCCATATGTCAGCCAACTGTGTTAATTTATTTAAATGTAATCTATGTGAGAACACTGGGCATGGTTACGTTAAATGTCCTTGGGCCTCACACACTAGAAAGACTGCCCTTCGCATGAAGGCATTATTGACAGAGCGCAACAAATGCAAGCACAGAGGGTAGCAACCCAGGCGAATCTATCATGCCCAGATGCAGTCCCCGAGCCCGCCCCCTCCCCAGAGTGATCATGCATCGTCCCCTCAGGTAGAGAAACAGGACAGTAGTCATCAGACCACACCTGAGGCAGATCCATTGCCTAGCAGTTCTGCAGGAAATACAGTGACAGCTGAAGTTAGGATAATCCCCCAAATCAGAGCAGTCATTTTCTATGAAACAATCACTGCTGCAAAAGAGAGACAGGTCAAGGAAAAAAGTAACTGAGGTTAATTCAAAACGTAAAGGGAAGAAAAAATAAGATGTGGAAGAAAGGAAATAAATTTTCTGAAGACGAAATCTCCGATTCCTCTTCCTTAGCATCCACCACCACAAATGTTATGTCAGACGCTGAGGAAGGTAAGCAGAATGAAACCCCAGTCTGAAGCACCAGAAGGAAAAGGTGTTTGAAAACTTCTTGAAAGACCCCAGTTAAGATTTTTTTCTCAGGGCTATGGATAGGTCCCCCCCCTTCTATTTGAAAGATGTGTATAAGTCACAGTTTCCCAAGGGAGGCAATACATATTTTAGAGGAACACTGTCCACTCGAATAGATTTTATCTTTGTTTTTAATATTTTGCAGGCAACTTGAATTAAAATAAGAGCATGGGAATTCACGGACCATAGGTCTTTAGAAGCTAGCATTCAATGGGGAGAGTCCCCTAGGAGTAAAAGACTAGCCAAAGGTTAAACAGCTCACTGCTGGAAAGTGAACAAACAAGCATTTGTCAATGATGAATGTTTGCTTGCTGGCATTAGCAGTGGAAGTGCAGGAGGTAGACAGATGCAGTATAGGAATGACAGTGATGCACTGAACTGACGCCAACTCCACCCCCACCCTGCAGAGATGGACAGACATTGGGGTATGCCTTTGGGTCATCACCCATAAAACAGTCACAACATTTCACCTCACCCTACTCTGCAGACAGTGACAAGTATCGAGGTGTGCCTTGGGGTGTTCGGACTTTACATTCACCCATTCCATAAAGAAATATGTGAAATGGGTGCAGTATAGGAGAATGGTGTGAACTCTGGGGCCAAAGAGTCCAAGGTGCACCTCGATGCTGGTCACTGGCTGCAGGGTGGGGGTGGAATGGCGTGAGCATTACTGTCGACAATCCCAAGTCACACTCCTGACGCCTGTCAGTCCCTACAGGGTAGGGTGGACGCCTGTCAGACCCTACAGGGTAGAGCGTTATGGTCAGAAACCCTAAGGCCCTGGGTGTGTCTTGGTATTTTTACTCTAAGTTTTCAACATGGGCTTTTTGTGATCCCACCGCAATAACAGTGACATTAACAGTTTGTTAGCCGAAAGGTGATTTTGTACATGACTTCGCCAATTAGCATCACAGGTGTGAAAACAGATTTCCAACATGATGTGAAAAATGACAGCTGTACCATTCATAAGGAGGTGTAAAAAATGGAAATGTTGAGAATCTGGAGCAAAAATATATATAAAAAAAAAAAACAAACAACTGGTGAAGTCACGAGCGTGCATAGAAACTGCGCAATGCACACCTGTAATGGAATTATTTGGGGGATTTTTCACACCAGAATTTCAATCTAGACATTTTGGGCCCTCCGCTTATGAACAGTGTTACTGTGATTTTCTTAATCTGTCCCGAACACCGATTTCCCACAGCAACTGCGCTATTCTGCGCTGAAAGTATGAAACACACATTTCGGCCAGGATGTGAAAAATGACAGCTGTACTGTTCATAAGGATGTGTGAAAAAAATACCAATGTTGAAAATCTGGAGTGAAAATATTACAAATCTGTGAACTTACGAGGGTGCGTAGAAACCGCACAATGCATGCTCGTAACACAGTCATTTTATGGACATTTGTGACCAGATTTTCAACACAGGCATTTAGGACCTCTGCTCATGAACAGTGTCACTGTGATTTTCTTAATATGTTCCGGACATTGATTTCCCACAGTGACCATGCTATTCTGCGCCGGAAGTGCGAAAACAAATTTTGGCCAGGATGTGAAAAATGACAGCTGTACTGTTCATAAGGAGGTGTGAAAAAAATGCCAATGTTGAAAATCAGGAGTGAAAATATTACAAATTCACGAATTTGAGAGTGTGCGTGGAAACTGCGTAATGCACGCTCGTAACACAAGTCATCTTTGGGAATTTTTTCACCAAATTTGCAACATAGGCTTTTTGAGAGCCCATCTCATGAATACTGACACTGTCGTTTCGTTGATCGGCCCTGTAAGGTAATTCCGCGCAGTGACTGTGAAATCACCTTTCTGGACCGAATAACCAAATGACAGTCACTGAATTCATGAGGTGGGGTCCCAAGAACCCCATGTTGAACACTTGGTGCAAAAATTCAAAAAAATGACAGAGATATGCACCAAAGTTTAAAAAATGATTTATGCCATTATACAGCTTACCAGCATTTCTTCAGTTTGCAGTCAACTTTGAAGAGTGCAGACTTGTTCCCGGTCCACCGAAGATCGTCGCACCAGCCTCAGAGGTAAATATGGGTGAGGGTGTGGGGAGGTGGGGTACACAGAGGGTGGGTGGGTGTGGGGGCAAGATAGTCAACGAGGGACCGCTTTTTTGTTACAGGATTATTTTAATTTTACATAGACGACGTGGAACTTTTGCCACACTGGGTGGGCCCCAGCATGGCATCTGGAAGTTTTGGGCAGTGGGTTCAACAGATTGGGCACCCCATTGGCCATACTGTGTTTTGGGGACGGACCATGAGGACGCTGGACTTATGCCACCAGCATGACACCGGAAGTTTTTTTTTTGGGGCCACTGGAGCCGATGGGAATTGGGCACCCCGAGATACAGTGTGCTTTGGGGGAGTGTCATGAGCAGGGGATTGGGCACCCCGGCACACAACAAATGGGGGTTGGGCGTGGATACAACCACCGCTACAATCAGCAGTGGTGACATGTGGGTCAATTTGTATACGGCTGATGGCTGCCTACACGTAACCACCGCTGGCTGTTTTATTTATTTAGTTTTTGTTGACCGGGTAAGTACACTAGACAAATCCTGCCTATTTTCAGGCACGACGCGGGGGAAGAGGGATACAGATGAATGCCAACTGACCTTGAACCAGATTAAGCTGTTGGTGGTATTTTTAGTGAATGAGGGAAATTTGGCCAGGACACCGGGGAAATTCCCCTACTCTTTTTGATAAGTGCCAGCGGATCTTTAACATCCACCTGAACTACCACCAATCCAGGCAGATGGGACCTCTGTTTATCGTCTCGTCCAAAAGATGGCACTCAGAAGTGCAGCACCCCTCTCATGCTGCACTACAGTGTCAGTATTGGGATATTAACACAAGTGCCAGATGTGGGAACTGAACCCATAGCCCTCTGATCTCCCGGCCTCAGAGGCGAGTGTGCTACCTACTGAGTCACTGACATTATAGCAGTCGTTTGCTTTCAACTGTATGCCACTGCATCTGAACTGCTGTCATAGACAGCTGGGACATTCAGTGGTGCGGTTGGGCCACACCTGCAAAAACCCTCAGGGCACTGGAAATGGGGGTGCCACACCTATGAAAACTCGTGTGGTGGCACTATGTTTCTTGCACATGCGTGCATGCAAACATAATAAAAATGAGATGGAAACAACTTAGGCTAGCAAGATTATCAGTAGTGGAACTGTATGACAGTACTGCCCTATGGTGGGAAGACACTAAAATAGCATGGCAAGATTGTTTTAAAACCCAGACACAAAGAGCAGATCAGAAAGAATATTTAACGTACTCAGAACTGCAAAGTCACCTACAGAAGCTAATGTTCCTGGCAGAAATGCATAAAGGTAATTACAGGGAACAAATTAAAATAATAAAGAAACAAATGTTTGAAATACAATATGATAGAGCCAGATCACTAGAGCACGAGATGCGATTCAGCACTAACTTACAAAAAGGTGCCTTAGACCCTTTTAAAGAATGTAAAACCAGAATCGAACATAGAGTTATAACAGAATTAGCTTTGGAACAAGGTCAAATAATAAGCACACCAGAAGGAATAATGAACATGGTGAATAATTTTGCACATTCCATGTTTGGGGACTCTCCTGAGGTAGAACCTTTTCATTTAGGGCAGCTGCAACTCCCACAATTGGATTATAGAGAAAAAGAAAAGTTGATTTACGCCAATCCTGGTAGATGAGGTCAAAGAAGCAATACATTAATTGAAAAATAACACAGCACCAAGGTCAGACGGGCTAAGTACAGAATTTTATAAACAGTTTATAGAGGAATTAGCGACTACACTTGATATAATATTTAATGAAATATTAGAAAATGAAGAGTTCGCCGGTGCAGCAGTTGGATTTCCGCTTGCGACGCCAGTGACCTGGGTTTGGGAACGACCCCGGGTCACTGGAGGGCCGGCCGGGGGGAGAAGGATTGAGCGTCCCAGGGACAGCTCTCCTTCTCCGGGGAGAGGGTAGGGGACTGGTACTGCACCTACTGGCTCCTAGCGGAGGCTGGGAGTATAACAGGACGCACGGACCAATACTAACTGGGGGAGGAGCGGACGTCTGCGTATGCCGTGACGTCACTATGCTGCCCCCAATAGAAAAAGCCAGGAAAATCGCTCGCTGGCCTCCGGATGACAGCTCTCTGTTCCTAAGGGCCTCCAGCGCCTTCCCGGTGCCTCCTGTTCCCCAGCAGCATCCCCGGGCCCTAGAAGTGTGTGCTGGGGCTATCCCCCCCCCCCCGGTGCCTTCCCCCTCAGAGGAGAGGGACCCGCCCGGTGAAGGGATACACCGGGATATCCCGTGGGTCGGCTGCAATCTGGGGAGCAGAGGAGGGCCAAAGGGAACTTGGCAGAGCCTGAAGGAGTGGAAGACCAGCGAGCACGGGGCAGAAAAATAGATGATACAAAAAAAAAAAAATTAAGAGTTACCGAAGAAAATCAAGCTACGTTAATATTAGTGTTTAAAAGCGGGTCTTGAGAGAATTTAAAAAATTATAGACTGCCAAGTTTATTAAATGAGAGTTTAAAAATTTTAAGTAAGATATTGCTAAGGAGGCTCACGTCTGTGGCTGATAATTTAATAAGTAAATACCAGACATGTGCTATTCCTAACACAGTCCAGCAAGATAACTTAATTATACGAAGAGAAATGTTTCATCTAGGCTCAATAAATGAAATACAGGGATATGTAATCACAGTAGACCAAGAGAAAGCGTTTGACAAAGTGTCACACGACTACTTGATTAGTGTGCTTAAGGCTTTTGGTACTGCAGTTAAGTTTGTAAGATGGAGTAGTACTATGTATGACAGCGCTTCTTTAATACCCAACGTTAATGGATGGATGGGGAAGGAAATAGCATTAAAGAGAGGAATCCGAGAAGGATGCCCCCTCAGTCCGTTACTATATGTTTTCTGCATTGATGTACTTTTAAGAACTACAGCAGCAGACCCAAAAATAAACAGGATACAGATTAATTCTTCCACACCCGAAATTAAAATATTAGCTCATGCTGATGATCTGGTGCTTTGTGTATCACAAGGTTCCTGTCCGCAGACTTTAGTTGAAGCTTTTGTAAAGGTTTCAAGACAGTCAGGGTCTGCAATAAACTATGAAAAAAGTTGGGGGTAGTGTTAGGTGACACCCCGATACTGGTATGGACACAGTATGCAGGTATACAAATTCAGAAAGGCACTAACATACTAAAATGCCAGTAGAATAGGCCTAACGGTCTTTCACGTCTGCTCGTTTGGTCAGCCCCCACCCTGGAAGCTGACCTTGCTGCCCCCCTCGCCTTCTCTGGCTTCTCCCTTCCCCAGTTCCGGATATTCTCGCTGCATTGGATTTTGCTTCCAGAACCCTTCCCTGTACCTGTCCCACCCCTCTGAACCCTCCATCGCCTCTGCCTCCACCAGCCCCCTAGGCAGCGCATTCCATGGCTCCACCACCCTCTCAGTGAAGTAGCACCTCCTCCTTTCTCCCCTGAATCTTCCCCCTCCAGCTTCCACCCATGCCCTCTAGTGGCCCCCTCCTCCTTCCTTTGAAGCACCCCGACTGTTCCTCCCCTAATTACCACCTTCATGTACCTGAAGACCTCTATCATATCCCTCTTCTCTCTTCCAATGTGTACATATTTAGCTCTTCGAGCCTCTCCTCATAGGTCCTGTCCCCCAAGCCCCAAATCATTTTGGTTGCCCTCCTCTGGACCCTCTCCAGGAGTTTAATGTCCCTCTTTAAGTGTGGCCTCCAAAACTGCACGCAGTACTCGAGGTGCAGCCTCACCAAGCAGTTATACAGAGGGAGTATCACTTCCCTCCTTCTGGAGGTGATCCCCCTAGCGATGCATCCCAGCATCCTGTTGGCCTTGGCTGCTGCCCTCCTACAAGTCTCAGAGTTGTTCATCTTGACATCCACCACCACCCCCAGGTCCCTCTCAGCCATCGAGACTTGTTGCATCCCCCCCAAGGTGTACACTTGGCCCAGGTTTCTGGTCCCCAGGTGCAGTACCTTGCATTTCCCTGCACTGAACCTCAGCTTCCACTTTCTAGACCATCTTTCCAGAGCCTCCAGGTCCCCCTGTAGGGCCACCCTCCCCTCCTCCCCATCCACCACCGCCCCCAGTTTTGAGTCATCCGCAAAGAGACTCATCTCACTCCTGATACCTGTCCTTATGTCAGAGACATAGGCGTTGAACAGGAGGGGCCCAAGGATTGATCCTGTGGGACCTCACTAATGACCCTCCTTGGGGATAAGACTATCCGCCAACTACGACCCTCTGGGTCCAGTCCTGAGCCAATTGCCTATCCATCTGATCATCTGGTTCCCCACCCCATTTCTCCCAGCTTATCCAACAGGCCCACGTGAGGAACAGAGTCAAATGCCTTGCTGAAGTCTAGAAAGAGGACGTCCACTGGTCTACCCAGGTCCAAGGCACTCGCCACCCAGTCATAGAACTCCACAAGGTTTGTCTGACACGATTTCCCGGACGAATCCATGCTGTCTATCGTCCAGGCAACCTGACTTTCCAGGTCCCCCCAGCCTCTCCTTGACAATGCCCTCCATCACCTTGCCCACCACCGATGTCAGGCTGACAGACCTGTAGTTCCCTGCCACCTCCCTTGATCCCCCCTTGTGGATAGGCACTATATGCGCCACCTTTCAGTCCTGGGGCACCCACCCTGTCCTCAGAGAGATGGTGAAAAGCTCCACCAGGGGGTTTCACCAGGACATCCGCAAGTTCCTTCAGCACTCTGGGATGTAATTTATCCGGCCCCAGTGCTTTTTCCATCTTAAGGGACCTGAGAGCTTCCCTCACTCTCTCTGCTGTGATTTCCACTTCCACTACCTCTTCTCAGCCTTCCCAGGTAACTTGAATATTTTAGGCATAATATTTGGGAATGAAAATATGGCAAAAAGTAAACTGGGACTTAGGGTTGCAGTGAGCCAATAAGCTGGTGATTGCCTGGAAAGGCAAACAAATATCAAAAAAGAAGAGATTTCTGTTGGTCAAGACATTACTATTGTCAGTATTCCTATATATACATTAGCTATATTTATCCCCCTCCGCAAGAATTAGTAACATCTTTATTGAGCATCTTTTTTTCAGGCCTTTTGGGAGAGTAGACTGAACCCTATCATTTTGTATGTCTGTAATTACCTGCACTTTATATGGCGTCGTTTTTAAGCACTTATTTTGTAACAATAAAAAAGGAAGAAACTGCAGCAAATGGTAAGCTGTTCTCCTATATTTTTATTGAGAAAGCAATGTGCTTTTGAGTCTGCAACGTCATTTGAGCAGATGGTTCTGCTCACTGTAATAGCTGAAAAATAGCCAAGAACCTTTGTTTTCCTCTCTCACATACCCGATTTTGGTGTATGGAACATTTATAGGTGGTTGGCGGAGATATTGTTATGAGACCTTATATATAGTTTTTGCGGTGATAAGATACTATATATGGCAAGCGAGGTGTGTCTGGACTATGCAACAAAACTAGTCACTTAAGAAATGTTACAAAATATTCAGATAGCACTGAGGAAAATAAACTTTAAAGATAGTAACATTTACTCAGAGAAGAACAAAATGTTTTGGGTTAATTGTGCAAAAAGGATATAATCTCTGTAAAAATTGTAATATACAAGTGATACTGTTGGTTCCCCTTTTTGCTTTCCGTTATGACAATGTTTTTGCAATATGAATTTGTATGTGTTTTGTATTCTATGAAGTCCTTTACGCATAATAAAAATTCCCCTACTCTTCTTGAAAAGTGCCAGGGGATCTTTAACATCCACCTGAACTATCAACAGAACAGGAAGACGGGACCTCAGTTTAACATCTCATCCGAAAGACAGCACCTCAGGAGTGCAGCACCACCCCCCACCACCCCGAATACTGCACTACAGTGTCAGTATTGGGATATTAACCCTGGTGCCTGGTGTGGGGATAGAACCCACAACCTTCTGATCTCCCGGCCTCAGAGGCAAGTGTGCTACCTGCTGATCCACTGACACTGCTAAATACAGTGCATCCCTTTAAGCCCTAGACTCACATGGACTGTCCATTCTGCTGCTACCGATTTTATCTGCTCACACTGTACTGTGCTTGTGACCTTCTATCTGCTAACTTTGCTTATTAAAATTGACTGTCCACCTTGTTGTACAGCATTGAAATGCATGTCTCTTCCTTCAAACACTGAGGTTTTGTCAAACACACACCTAGACTTCCCCTGCCATGTGTATACCATGAATCAAAAACGGTATGCTAAACTAGGTGCACGTTATAGGAACAGCATTGTAATTACTATACACCTTATGTATTGATATAGCGATGCTTCTGCACCATTACTCCCCACTTCTCCTTCCCACAGGACACATCTGAAAATGAGCAATTACCAGCTTATTATGCCTTTTCTGGTAAAGCTTTTGAAATTATTTATTAAATAAATTAATAAATAACTACAGATCTTCAAGAATATCTTTCTTAGGCCAGCCCGGTGGCGCTGAGGTTTAAGGCACTAGTCGCCTTTCCTGCATACGCCCAGCCGAACCCGAGTTTGGGGAGCGAGCCGGCCACCAGAGGTCAGCAGGGGCAGAAAAGGTTGGTGTCGGACGATAGCTCTCCTTTCCGGGGGGGTTGTAGGGCAATGCGTCGCTCTCGAGCACCCTCTGATAATGGCCAGAGGTAACCACAATGCGTCACAGCCATACAGCAAGGGTGGAGCTTGGCAGACGCTGGACGTCATTGCACATCCAAGCTCCACCTCGGGGAGCAGGGGCTGGGGAGGAAGAAAAACCACAAGAAAAATCCCTGGCCAATCAAGGAGGCGACGAGGACCCCAGGGACCTCCCTCACATCCCCAGCTCCGGGCAAGCTACTCTGGGGATCCAGGCCGACTTCACTAGAAAATTGGACCCTCTAATTTCAGACAGAAGCCACCACAGGAGGGCGGGCCCTGCCTCAGGGGGTGATCCAGGGCGCTGGGAAGGTCCTTGGGTGAAGGGAGATCCGGAGGTAAGCCTGCCACGGTGGGGAGTAGAAGGGCTAGTGTCGTGTGGGTGCCTCCAAGAGATGCCTCAGTTGGCTGGAGTAAAAACAGAGTTAAAAAAAAAATGGAATATCTTTCTCCACACAGCATTACTCTTTGGTTTTCGACCAGAGGCACTAGGACATCACAACAGTAAAACTTTCACTGGCATGTGCACTGGTACACGCATAACACTATGCACCATGTCCAATAACCACTGATTATCAAGTTTGCTAGATGGATCAAAATCTGGCTACAGAACAGAAGCCAAAAGGTGGTGGTCGAGGGGAGGATTCTTGGAAGCTAGGCCAATGACCAGTGGGGTCGCACAGGGCTCAGTGCTCGATCTCGTACTGTTTAACATCTTCATCAGTGACATAGTGGATGAGTTCAAGGGAAAATAGGGCCTGTTCATGAACGACGCAAAGCTCTGGGGGAGGGTGGACATGGAGGAGGGGAGACAGAAACTTAGGGAAAACCTGGCTTCTCTGCACCCTCATAGCACACTGTATTAATTTATTTATAGATATGTTTATTTATTATAGTGTTTTAATGGGTTGTATTTGTGATGATAGTTTATCATACTGCTCTATGCTATAGTAATGGTGCTATAACTTGGTAATAAATTACCTTCTCAGGTTCTTGGTGGAACGGCACATAAGGCAGAGACAAGTGGTATTTACAGATCAATAATACAGTCTTACTACCAACACTGTAATCACTGGGAGAACTACCAGTTTTCCTTACCTAGCTAATGCAGTCTCTCTTCTCAGAGAAGCTATGAGCTACAGAGGGTCTTATATCCTGATAATAACCATAGCAACGGCTAAAGAACATACACAAAATGTATATAACTGGCCAAAAACAGGTGGCCTGAGTAACTGTCCTAACTAGTATAAGAAATTGCATAGCTTGCAAAAGTAACACAATACAATGGGACCACTTATCCCAAGGTCAGTTGCACTTGTAATGGTGCACAATTACTAAAGATGGCACTGTTGCCTTACTTATAAAGAATACAGTAAAAATACAGTAAAAAACATCTCTCATAGCTAAAATATATCAGTAAAACATAATACAGCATAATACGCATGCTTATGTGGCAAGTGTCTTTGCCATAAGGTTAGTACATGTACTTATATATAGGTTGCTGTCCACGAGGTGGAAGGTACAATCAGGGGTGCTGGAACATGGATAACATTCCCCGTTGCCTTCAGAAGAAAAGGCAACAACCACAGGAGAGTAGCGGGATGGAGCTACAAAAGTCATTTACAAGCCCAACACATGAGCCTTGTAAAGTAATTTGAGTTGTTTGTGATGTTGTCTTAGAGTACGTCACAGACAGCAAAGGGTTAGTATCAGAAAAACTATTAAAAATGCTTGGATAATAACAAAAGCTTTAAAAGGTCAATTCTAACCAAGTATTGGATACAGCAGTGCTTAAATCACCATCGTGAATAAGATTAAGAGCATCACCAGCCTTAGAAGTTATTATTGTAGATGCAAATCAACTGCGAGTCCTTTCTAGCTAAAAGGGATTGCAAGGATAGTGTCAAAGGGTCAATGTGCACGTTAAACATGGGCAAATACTGAGACATGGCAAGCAAGTATTGCGGATCAGTATCAATAACATCTGATTCAGGGAGAGGAACAGGAGTGATCACTGTGTGACCAGTAACCGTTTTCTGCTGTGCAGTAACACAGAAGTTAGGAGCATTAATAGCACAAGTTTTGGCACCATAAGCAAAAGACTCGATTTCTCACTACACAGTACTGCACATCGGAATCGTAGGTAACTCGTACAGTTGGAACCCTCCATTTTTGTAGACGTATAGGACAGGCGAAAGACTGGTTGGTGAGCCGTGAAGTGATGTACCTCTTTCAGGCAGTTTCGGGATGAAGCTGTTTCGACGTCAGGCACTGAAGATGCAGCTTGCGAAGATTCAGATTCATCATTCAGGTTGGAAGGCAGATCATCACCCAAAGCGTAAGAACAATCGAGATGTTCCGGGGAATATCCACATACAGGTTTAACAATATCAAATACATCACAGCAGCACAACTAATAACAGCCCTTCTTGGCGCAGCAGTTGGTATGCGGTGCAACCCAAGCTTGTACAATAGAGTGGTAGACAAGTAAAGAGGGTAATTCAGTTCGTTCTTGGTAAATGTTCTCATCAAGGTGTCTGATGGAATGAACAGCAGCCAGTTTCTCAAAGACAGAAGTTTGTGGATCAAAGCGAGGTAGTGACACAGTAAAAGTAATAAAGATGTTGCCATGGATTGTGCATTTCTTAGTAAAGTAACAGGGTGCCTGGTTTGGATAACGTGAAACGTAGCCAAGATTTCTAGCAGCAGCCATAGAAATAGTAACATTGTTTGACATTATGCATGCAGTAGACTTGCAGTGAAGACAATACCATTTAGAAATTCTCCTATCATGAATAAGATCAGGAATGCAGCCTGTGTCCAAGTCCCTGACGAGACTTAACAGTAGCAATTACGTAAGAACCATAGGCGGAGCATAAATGTTCACGGGCAATATATAGCTTGTCTGCCTCATTATTTTGGAAAATCAATTCCATGGGGAGGGGCAAGGTGTATTGAGCCCATATCTTGAATGTTTGCTGACCATTTTGCCTATTTGGAAATAAAAGGCTTTTATCCTGACACATCGAATGTGGAATTTATATCAGAGAACAGATGGTTACGAGATGCCAACCTATATGGACAGTTCGTGAATTCATTAATTTTGTTTTTAGCATCACTGAACCCTTTGGCAATTTCCTGCATGCTATAAATAGTAAAACACTCTTCCTTACTTAAACCATCTACACCACGTACCAGTGGTGGTAACACATAATTTTCAATAAGCTATTAAAAATGAAGTGTTTGTGCTTTAATAGCAGCTATACCTGCTCTATTCTAGATGGACATGCCTGAACCAAAAAGGCCAGAGATGGTGCCTGCTGCACAGGTAACATCTGCAGTGAAACGTCTAGCACGTGATTTAAGCAATAATGCACGACAAGGTGTGTGTTGTGCTGGGATAATGTCACGCCTGGGGTGATTAGGCACGAGGCCGCAGGCCAAGTGCGACTAATCACTCCAAGTGACGTTAATCTACACAACCCATCGACATGACTGCTATTATACAATGGCTCATTTGTAAAATTAAATAAAAAAGATTGAAGTTATGTTTAAAATGTGTTTTACTGATTTTTTTTCCACTGAGTAGGAATACATATTGAAAAAATATACAGGTTACTCACCTGTAACACGAGTTCTAGTAATGGTATATGTTGTTCATCCACACTGTCTGGCAGGTTCCTTGCCGCTTTAAATCTTGCCGGAAGGTCTTCAAGCTGGCTCCTCCCACCCACCCGGTGGTAAAACTCTCGGCTCCGCCCCATGACACCAGATCTAGCCGCTGGAAGCTCAGGTTGTCGCCGAGCCGGGAGGTCGGGTGGAGTGGTGGATGAACAACATGACCATTCCTAGAACTCCTGTTACAGGTGAGTAACCTGTATTTCTAGGGACATGGATATGTTGTTCATCCACACTGTCTGGCAGACTCTAGCAGTTCTCCGGGAGGAGGGAGGCAAGGCGCACACCCCTACTTAGGGAATAGAGACTGGAGAACCGAGGCCCCAAAACCAGCATCCGGCGTGACTCAAGGTCGATGTGGTAATGGGTGATGAAGGTGTGTGCTGACTTCAGGTAGAGCCTGCAGATATCCTGGATAGGGGCGTCCCTGGAAGCAGCCACTGATGCAGCAGTATATGGTGGGAATGAGCTCTTATCCTCTGGGAGGCTCCATGCCCGCCAACTTGTAGCAGAGATCTATGCAGGAGGTGACCCACCTGCTTATCGTCCGCTTGGCTGCAGGTCTGCCAGGTGCGGCTTCAGCGTAGGTGACAAACAGCTGGCAAACCTCTCCCCAAATTTCAGCCGTACGCTCCTTATAAGGTCCAAAGTATGGAGCCTGTATTCGGCCTCCGAGGTGTGATTAGGGTAGAACACCAGCAGAGTCAACACCTGGTTAAGGTGAAACTCCGACACCACCTTCGGAAGGAATTTCGGGTGGGGGCGCAGGACAACCTTGTCCGTGTGGAAGACCAGGTAAGGAGACTCAATGCAGAGCGCCTGGAGTTCTCCCATCCTTCTGGCTGACGTGATAGCCACCAAGAAGGCGGTCTTCCACGACAGGTGAGAGAGTTCACACCTGTGCATTGGTTCGAATGGCTTGCCCATGAGCTTTGCCAGTACCAGCAGTAAATCCCACGGAGGTGGAGGTTCTCGCACTGGAGGGGAAATGTGATCAAGGCCTTTGAAAAAGCGCCAGACCACCTTCTCCTGCGCCACCGACTGCTCCCGGCCCACGCCCGGTAAGCAGAGATGGCTGCCAGGTGCACCCTTAGGGTCGTCGACCTAAGCCCTTGACTAGAAAGGGACCATAAATAGTCCAAGATGCTTGCCAAAGGACAGGAGGAAGGGTCCAAGCCCTTGCCCTGACACCAAATGGAAAATCTCTTCCATTTGAAGGCATAGCATTTCCTGGTCGACTCCTTACGGGACGCCTCAACAACACTGAGGACCTCGTCGGAAAGACCCAAAGCCTGGAACTCTAGCCGCTCAGGAACCAGGCCGTCAGGTGCAGGGATTGAAGGTCCGGATGGAACACCTTCCCCTGATTGACTGAGAGCAGGTCCGGGCAAGCTGGAAGCTGCCTCGGGAGCCTGGAGCTGAGGCTGAGGAGATCTGGGTACCAGAACTGGCGGGGCCAGTCTAGGGCTATCAGGATCACCTGCGCCTTGTCCCTCCTTGCTTTGAGAAGCACCTTGTGAATCAAGGGAAATGGGGGAAAGGCGTAGAAGAGGCCCGGGGTCCACAGCCTCGAGAAGGCATCCCCCTGCAGCGAGCCCTGCTGAGGGGGGCGGGCATGAAACAGCCTCAGCCCGCGTTCTCCTGGAGGCAAACAGGTCCACCTGAGGTGTGCCCCAGTGGGAGAACAGATCTTGTACTACCTCCGGCAGGAGAGACCACTCGTGAGATGCAGCCCCTATCTGGCTCAGGGCATCGGCCAGGGTGTTGGAGGCTCCTGCCACATGAATGGCTAGGAGATCCGCCTCCAGGCTGCGCATGAGTGACCAAATGCGGAGAGCTTCCTTGCATAGAAGCATGGGCCGCGTCCCGCCCTGGCGGTTTAGGTAGTACATGGTCGTGGTATTGTCCATCTGGACTCGGACCACTTGACCCCGGAGAAACGGAGCAAAGGCGGTGAGAGCTAGGTGGACCGCTCGGGCTCCAGCAGGTTGATGTGGCATCGGGACTCCCAGAGACCAGAGGCCGTGGCGCGTGTTCCCCCAGATGGGCACCCCAACCCATCAGAGAGGCATCGGTCGACAGAGAGACCGTCGTCTCGGGTGGACAAACGGGATGCCCTCCTGCAGATGAGATGGAGCGGTCCACCACCGGAGGCGTTCCCACATCTCCCGGTCACCATCACTAGCTGGTCAATGGATCGCAGGCGCTGTGACCACTGGCTGGCCAGTCCCCACTGAAGGGGGCGCATGTGCCAGCGTGCCCAATGGACCACGCTGGTACAGGCCGCCATGAGACCCAGGAGGCGCAGGAAGTCCCGGGCAGGGCGCAACTGCCCAACCAGAAATGACTGGGCAAAGGAGGTAAGAACCTCGGCCCTGTCCGCCGGGAGCCGTGCTCTGGCTCGAAGAGAGTCGAGCTCTGCCCCAATAAACAGAATCACCTGCTTCGGCTCGAGTTCCGACTTGGCCTCGTTGATGAGAAGGACGACTTGAGAGCAAACCTGGAGGGCCAGATCTCTGGACCGCTCCACCTCCTGTCTGGAGGGGGGCTGCTATCAGCCAATCGTCCAGGTAAGGGTACATCTGGACTCCTCGGCGCTGCAGGAAAGCTGTCACCACTGCTATGCATTTGGTGAAGACCCTGGGAGCTGGAGACAGGCCAAAGAGCATGGCTCGGAACTCGAAAAGGGATCCCTCCGCTCGAAAGCGAAGGAAACTCCGATGTGACGGACAGATAGGGACGTGAAAGAATGTGTCCTGCAGGTCCAGAAAGCAGAACCACACGCCATGTTCCAGGGATGGTATTATCTGAGCCAGAGTGACCATCCTGAAGGTTCGAGACCTTAGGAACTTGTTCAGGTCATGTAGGTCGAGAATGGGGCGCCAGCCCCCCGTCCGTTTCGGAACCAGGAAGTACCTGGACACAAACCCCGGGTCTGAGGGAGGGTCCGCTACCTCCCTGATCACCTCCTTTTGGAGGAGGAGCGCGATGTCGGCCCGATGAGCCGACAGTGAGGCTGCGGACCCCGAGGCCCCCCAAGGTGCGACGGCTCTGAAGGACGGAGCCTGCTTGAATTCTAGAGGCAGGCCTTTTCCCACCACCTCCAGTACCCACCTGTCCGTGGTAATAAAGGACCAGGCGGAAAGGAAGTTCCGGAGCCGTCCCCCCACGGGGAACCTGGGGTGAGGTAACGGGGTTGGGGGCGACACCCCTCAGCCCATCACTGGGCAGGCTTGGAGGAGGGACCGGCTGAGGGACCTCCTGGGCCTTTACACCCCTGCTTCCTGTTGGAGGAAGCTCCGGGCTTGGGTTTGGGATGCCAAGCCCGAGCCTGCTGGCCCTGACGTTGCTGGGCCGGACGCTGGAGGCGAAGAAGGACGAAGGGCTTAGGCTGTGGTTTGCGGCCTTTGTCCTTCTGAGCGGAAGAGACCGAGTCCAAGGTAGCATTGGACTTCTCAATCCTCTGCAGGTGACCTTCCACCCCAGGGCCGAAGAGGTCAGTCCCCAAAAAGGGAACATCCGCCAACTTGTGCTGGGTATCCGAAGTAAAGGTGGATATCCTCAGCCAAGCCCGCCGACGCATAGCCACTGCGGCCGCCACAGACCTGGCACATGAGTCCCCAATATATAATGCAGTCTGGAGCTGCTGTTTGGCCACTGCCCTGCCCTGGTCCCGCACCTGCCTGACCGCAGTCTGAAGATCCGCGGGAAGATGAGGGACGACCTCATCCAGGGAGCCCAACAAGGCATGAGAAAAATGTGCCACGAGGACGGCCGAACTGGCCTGACGAAGGCCGAGAGAGGACGCAGCATAGACTTTTCGCCCGGCATAGTCCAATTTCTTGGACTCCTTGTCGGGAGGTTTGTCCACATCCCTAGTGTTCCCGGCACGCCGGAAAACGCTGTCGGTAACCAACCCCTCAGCCGAGGGGTGTCTCAAACCGGACAGGGAACCGGTGGGGACCGCATACTTCCTGGCCATCCTGGCCGAGGGCGCAGGACAGGAAGCAGGGTGCTGCCAGAGCTCCAAGGCCGGACCCACTATGGCCTCGGCCATCGGAAAGGCCTCCGTAGGGGAATCCCCTCGGTCCAGAATCTCCATGTGGGGATACCTGGCCCGTTTAGAAACGGGTTCAAGCTTCATCCCGGTGGACTCTGAGATGAGCCGAAGTAATCCTAGGAAGGACGAAGGGCTATCGTCCACCGATCTGTCCTCCCGAGAACTCCAAGTCCATTCGCTTGGAGAAAAGGGAGGAATCATCCTCGGACTCGGAAGAGTCCTCAAAGAGCTGCCTCGGGCCTGAGCCACCCTCTACCTGCCGAGGTCTATCGGGAGTGAGGGTGACAGACAGCCTATGGGGCAGTCCCTGAGCCGACTGAGAATTTTTGGTCGGAGCCCCAACTAACGGCTGTGGAGGCGGAGGTTCCACCGGAATCGGTGGGGCAGCTGGAATTGGCCGAACAACCAGCCTGGGAACAGGCTCCTCGGCTAAAACGAGGGGTTGTCTCAGCTGCTCCGGTGACAGCCACTTAATAGCCGGGGAAGACGACGGCGTCGGCTTATTCCCGGTCAGAAGGAGCTGTTGCCACATGAGTTCCTCATACCTCCGACGCAACTTGCGCTGAAGCCTCCCCTCGTCCGAGGAAGAGGAAGAGCGGTGGCGCCGCTTGCCGTGGTGCCGAGACCGCCTATGACGGCGGGATCGGCTGGACCGCGAAGACGTCCGAGACCGAGACCGAAAACCTCGGCTAGGCCGAGGACGGTGCGGGGAGGTGTCGGGAATCGGCACTCCCCTCGGTTCGGACGATTCCACCGAAGGTTCCGGAACCGGAGGCACAGACGAGCCGACGGGATCCTCAACTCCCACCGGGGGAACCGGGGAGAGGGGATTCTCAGCTTCTCCGTCCGACAACCCGTCCAACGGGTCGAGAAAAATCTCGACCGCGTCGACGGAAGTCTCGGTCAACTGGCCTGACGGGGACACCGTGAAACCAGTGGCCGAAGCCGAGGGGTCGACCGAAGTCGACGGCCGACAACTAGGGGAGAGGGATCTTTCCCGCTCCCAAGAGCGTCGACGGTGAGACTTACTCTTGTCTCTCTTTTTGGACCGAGAAAACAGTCCAGAAGAAGTTGGACCCTCACCTTTTGTCGAGAGGGTCAGACAAAGCTCCTTAAAAGAAGCCAAATAAGAGGCACCGAGAAAGCAGGACAAATGCCGCAGCCGAGGTAGAAGCGGCCCGCCGCCTCCTCTTTGAGGGCGATCATTTGCTCGAGCTGATCCGCCAAGCCCGCCACAGACACATAAACTGGGCCTCTTTTGACTTAACCGGAGGGAATCTCTTCTCGGACGCCCTAATTGTAAGCGGGCAGCACGGTCTTGAGGACGTAGGCCGAAAAGGAAAACACAGGTCGCGGGCCTGCGGTTCGTGCTCAAGGCCCAAGCAATCGCGCCGCGTGGAAATGCGGATCCGATCCGAGACATCTTCTGCCCGCAAGAGCATCTCCGAAACCGAGTCGATTTGTCCATCGCAGCCGCGAGGGAGAGAAGACCGAAGTCTGTTTAGCAAAACTTTTTAATTTCGAAAATTCGAAGAAGTAGGAACCAGTCTTATACGCAGAGCGTTAAGGAGGGAACCTGAGCTTCCAAGCGGTAAGGAAGATCTGGCGTCATGGGGCAGAGCCGAGAGTTTTACCACCCGGGTGGGTGGGAGGAGCCAGCTTGAAAACCTTCCGGCAAGATTTAAAGCGGCAAGGAACCTGCCAGACAGTGTGGATGAACAACATATCCATGTCCCTAGAAAGTGCTGTTCTATTGTGTGCCCAGAAGGTGGTGGTGCTGCATTTGCTACTTCAGTCCCCCCCAACACAAACACTTTTTTTTTTTTTTTTATACACACATCAAGTTTAACTGAGCAGACTATGATGTCAGCTGTTTTTTTAATCCAAATTTGGATGGTTCCATTTAGCTTTGTGAACCCCCCCCCCATGTTATGCAGTACTGGTTGTTTAAAATGGTTACCCGTGCTCCCCCACCCCTGCCCCCGCGGTCAGGAAAGATTGTGATCTATGACAAGCTGAAACTGTTGGTACCGATTTGCAAGTGTCGTGCTCAAGTACATTCACTCACAGCAGGTATGTAAGGAGCACAGCAGGAGACTGCAAAGAGCAAATGTATGGGGCAGAGCGCGGGACTCGTGATGGAATGACTCCCTTGGTTTCCTTTAGTTTTTTTTTTTTTAACTATGAAATGTGTTTTTTTTTTGCCAGAAACACCTAATGGGAAGTAAGCGTTTTCCAGGCAGCAAACAAGCGTGGCTGTTTAATGCTACTGCGCACGTCGCACGGGAATCGAAATGTCATGGATGACGGTTTTTTTTTATTCAAAAGATTCTCTTTTAGACACATTGTGAGGGGAGGGCTAGGAACTTCCTGCCACTGTGTGTGCTGCTGGCATCTGGAAGCAAGTGAGTGGGCGTCACTGACGGCGGGTGCCCAGTCGGAGTTAGCGAAGTGTTCTGCCGTGCCACATGAGGTTGTGTGAAGTGATTCTTGTACAGTTGCTGTGGTGTGTGTGCTGGGACTAGATCCGTGATGCTGTGCTGGGATAACATCACGGGTCCAGTCCCAGACTAACCAATCAAAGGTCAGCATTTTTTCTTGCCATTGTATAATTACTTTCAGCATTAGGTGCAGGTCTAAAAACTCCTACATGATCAGTGGCATGAGGTCCACTAACTGGATCATTTGTGCGAGTTTGGTATGCAGCTACAATGTCTAGAAGCATCATACTGAAAAATGTAGAAGTGTTGGTCGTGTTACAGTGACCAAACTCAGCCATATTCCAATGTGTAAGACTGAAAATAACTGGGACATGCATGAATTGTACATTATTAATCAAAGCTCCTGGAAGGGAAGTGGCGGTCAAACCATTAGGAGGACCAGGCTCCTGGGGAGGACATGCAGTCAGTTCTTTGGTGGGTGGGACTACAGAAAGAAACATAGCTTCACTAGCCACATAATTATGAAGACAGAAAGCACGTGATTCCTCAGAGTTGAGGCAGTCACAAAGGTAGGATCTATTAAGGCAGTCAAGTCGTAGAAACTAGTTTGTCTAGGAGAAGTTTGTCGAATAGAGTGTACCGTTTGGTGCAATCCCCTGTGTTGGGCCATCAGTGAAAAGTACCTTTGGATAAATGAACTACAGGAAATGTGTAACCATTAAAATCAGTTTCCCATTGTATCTGCAATGTGGATTTGTCTGGAGCTACAACTAGGGCATTAAGACAGGCATCTGAGCCTTCCTTAACAGTAATCATTTTGTTGGGGACATCAATATGAACTGCCTGTGAGCCAGGTATATCTCTAGTTGAATGTTGAAGTTTATCAAGCAAATGTGCTATACGTTGTCTGTGTTTAGTCTAAAGGGGTTTGTCTTGAGAGTAAGCCAAAGAAAGTAGTCCCTCCAGGATGAGGATGTGCAAGATATCCATCTTGCCAGTGTATCAGAAAAGGACCGTTAAGTGAGGGGTACTATTCCATCCTAAGAGGGCTGGGAAAAGTAATTAGTCACCTTTATACAACTTGAGCTAATTAGCATGGAACCAGTTGTCGGTGGTCTGTTTTTGCTGTTGATCCCTAGCCTGATAGCAGGACTGAGTTTGTTGACAATGGAATATGGTCCTTCATATTTGCTGGCAAATGAATGAACTGGTTGTCTGTACTGGAGGAGCATAACTTGGTCTCCAACTTGCCAGTCGACTTCTTTGACATGCTTATCAAAATGAGCTTTTGTTTGTTGTTGAGCTTTACCCATATGATTGGTAACGAACAGGTGTGTCTTCATGATGTCATGACGTTTTTCAACATATTTGTCCACAGATACTCTTATCGGCAGCTGGGGTTTGAAGATCAATCAACAGGTGCTCAGGTAATCTCATGGCTCTACCAGCCATAACCTCATATGGTGTGCACTGGGTAGTTGCTGCTGGAGTGCCCCTGATTGCCATCAGTAGTAGTGGTAAGAGGGAATACCAATTCTTGGGATCGTCATTGATGAATTTGCATAACATCTTCGGTAGGGAATATGAAATTTTTGATCTGTTCCATGCATTTGGAGTGTCTGCTTCATCAGCTCAGCTGTAAAACTGGTTCCCTGGTCAGAGTCTACCTTAAGGGGTAGGCCCCACCTGGAGAACAACGGATCCACCAGGATCTTGGCAGTCATCTTTGCCATGTTATTCTTAGTGGGTAATGCCTCCACCCACATGGAAAACAAATCTGTGACAACAAGTGCATACTTGTTGTTCTTGCCCGAATTAGTCAAGGGGCCAATGAAATCGATTTGTATCGCATTCCATGGTCCAGACTGCCTTTGAGGAAATGGCTTGGCGTGTCTTTTCACCAAAACTGGGTTGTTCTGGGTTGTTCCGGGCACACACTATGAAGTTGTCCACATAGTGCTCCACGTCCTTGGTCATACCAGGCCACCAGACAACAGTTTTAAGTCTCTGGATGGTATTATCTACCCCCTGGTGTCCACCAGTGTGGGGTGTCATGAACCATATGAATGAATTTGGTTTGCAAAGATTGTGGTGCAACCCACAATTTGTCACCTGTATCTTCCTTTCGATACCAGATGAGCTTCTGATCACTAACATACTAAAATACCAGCAGAACAGGCCTAACAGTCTTTCGTGTCTGCTCGTTTGGTCTGCCCCCACCCTGGGAGCTGACCTTGCTGCCCCCTCTCCTTTCTCTGGCTTCTCACTAGACAGGTGTATGTTGTAAGAGTTCTCCTGTAAGGACTACCAGTAGGTAGTTCCTGTTCAATTCCTTTGTCCAGGAATTTGAACCCATCTTTTATCTCCGGGTCAGACTTCTGTGCAACAGAAAGGTCCAGTGGAGGTTTTGGTTGTGGTTTCTGCCTAGTGTTGGCGGCTAAGAAAATAGCCGCCAGACAGCTACTGGGCGAGTCACTGACTATGTCTCCCCCACCTCGAGAGCCTGCTTTGGCAAGAGAGTCCGCTTGGTCATTGAAGTCTTGGTAAGAGTCAGATTTACAGTAAGACTTTGCCTTGTGGATGTACAGTTTGTGAGTAAACTGTTGTGTCAGGGTGTGTATTTAGACAAACAAATCCCTGTACTTGACAGGTGTACAATCAGATGATGTAAAGTTATTTTCTCCCAGAATGGTAGAAATTCAGTAAGGGAGGAGCAGACCCAATTAGAATCTGCAAAGATGACTGCGTCTTTAGTGCCATGGGGCATAATTTCTAGAGCACAGGCCACAGCTGCCAATTCGGCATACTTTGAGGAGATGACAGTACATTTCCTTGAAATGCGCCTGAAATCACCATCTTGATCTAATATGAGCACACTGAATCCTGCTATCTGCTGTCCGTCTGCATAAGAGGTGGAGCCATCTGTAAAGACGCAATACATACTGGTAGCTTCTAAAACATCTGGTGTAGCCGGTAAGAACGGTCCCGGCTCAAGTAAGTCAGGAGGTTGGAGTGCACAGTCATGGGGTTTACCTGTGTAGAGTAGGCCATGGGCCAAGATGGATGGCATTTTTTGCAGGCAGTACTTTGATATTCCTGTCCTGCAAAAGCAGAGACCAATGGACGAGTCTGGTATTGGAAACTGAACCATCTTTTACTCTGTCTGAAAGCAATAAGTTGGCTGGGGTGTAGCAGGTATGCAAGACAACAGATGCATACCCAATGATGTACATAAAATGTTTGACAGCCAATAGGTTGCCAAAAGTGTTCTTTCACATAGACTATACTTTCTCTCTACTGGGGACAACATCTGAAGCATAGGCAATGGGCCTAAAGTATCAATTGTACTTCTGTGCCAGTACTGTAGACATGCCCACATCAGATGTGGCAGTTTCCAAATGGAATGGAAGGTTTGTGTTAGGACTGATCGGTGCTAGGGCTGAGGCTAGAGCCTGCTTGAGCTGCGTCACAGCTTCAGTATGAGTGGGGCCCCATGTCCATGACACATCCTTTTTCAGAAGTTCATACAAGGGAGCGGCCTTTAAGGCAAAGTCAGGGATAAAATCCCTGTAGTAGTTTACCATTCCTAAAAAGCAACCCAGTGTTGCCACGCTAGTAGAAAGTGGCAGATCTTGCAAGCCCGGGATCTTCTTGACAGCTGGGCTTCTGCCTTGGTCTGTAATGCGCAGGCCAAGGAAGATGACCGCTTTTTCACACAATTGTGCCCTAGAGGGGTTGCACTTGAGGCCTGCTCTGCCAGATGATCTTCTTTCATGGTAGTTGCTAGGAGCAAGTCATCTACATACTGCAGGAGACACTGGGGTGTGGAGAACCCCTGCAGAGCATCCATCATGTGTAGATGCAAAAGGGAAGGGCTGTTATGAAAGCCCTGGGGAAGACAGGTCCAGGTGTACTGACATCCATCAAATGGCGAAAGCAAATTTGTGTTGGCTTTCCTGTGCTAATGATTGTGACCAGAACCCATTAGAGACGTCAAGAGCTGTGAGCCACTTTTTGTCAGGTGTCAGCTTCAGTACATCAGGTGCTGATGCTACAATTAGGGCGCAGCTGGGGGTAACTTGAGTAAGTTTCCAGTAATCAGCTGTGAATCTCCAAGTTCCATTTGGCTTTTTTACAGGCCAAATGGGTGGGTTAACAGTGGAGACACAGGTCCTAATCACTCCTCATTGAAGCAGTCATTGGATGGCCTCCCTCAATGATGGCAAGGCTTCAGCAGGAAATGGGTATTGCTTCTGCCTCACAGGGTTAGGCCCTGTGATTCCAATGGTAGTGCGCATCCTACCACAGTCATGTTTGTTGGTGGCAAAAACGTCAAGGTGTTTTTGCAGCAGGGGTGCAAGCTCAGAAAACAGGTCAGGACTTTTGAACACAGCCATGATGTCATACTTCTTGTTGTTATGGGAGGTGGCTGCCACCACGTGCAAATCTGGGATGGTGACAGCATGACACTGTCCTTTGATCTGAATGAGTAGCCTGTTGGCTAAATCCACTACATAGCTATGTAATGCCAGGAAGTCAATTCCCAGGATACTGGGGTGATGACGTAGGATCAGGAGGTCAAAAGCAAAAATAAGTCCTGAGGCGGCCTACCACCACAGGCAGAGGAATAGATAGGAATAGTGCAGCTGGGTACCATCTACACCCGGCACACTGGTCTTTCAGTTGGTAGACCAGTCAGATGAGACAGGGTCCTCATCATGGAGGACTGACATGGCTGCTCCAGTATCCAGAAGCACGGTAAGTTGATGACCCCTGACCGTGGCCTTTACACGAGGCCGTCCGTTTGTGTTAACGATCAGATCACTTACAATCTGGACTAGGGCCTGTAATTGTCAATCAGTATTTTCAGAATCAGCATCTTTATCCTGTTCCTGAAACCGAAGGCCTGAAGGGTCGTCCAAGGCCTTCTGTATGTCTTGCAATGGGTACAAGAGTACCTGTGACATCACAGGCACTGCTACGGCCTGTATGGGTGGTTCCTCCTTGGATGTCGCATCGGCCTGGCCAGTAACTGGGAAAGCCAAGATCAGGAAAGGAGTTCCTCAGCCGTTTGTCTGTTCAGCAGTCGGGGCTAGGGCTGCTATAGTTCATGTAGCTTTGGCTTCCCTCTCGGCATGGACCTCCTCTAACAGCTTGTGGAGGGTCTCATTTTTGTCTTTGATCTGTCGATAGCTAGGGCTACTGCAGTTCTGGCCATTCTGATGGGCATTTGGATTCTTCCAATTGCCTCTGTCTCTGTTCCTGTTTCTATAGTTCCGGTTCCCCTCCACTTTGTGCAACTGCTTGTCGTCAGAAAGGGCGTCATTTGTTTGGTTGTTTCCTCTACCGTATAATGGGTAGGGGTGTCAGGGGCGGTCTGTACTGCAGCTGCCTTGTTAGATTTTCAGGAAGTAAGGGTACGGAGGTTGACCTGATAGGCATGCTCAGTCTTAGTGATGATAGCCGCAAACATATCGGTACTCAGATAAACACCGAGCTCAACTTTTTCCCTGCAAGGCCGGAGTCATATTCCGAATGGTCTCTGTCTACATCTTCATTTGTGTGGCCTTTGCCAGTGCTGTATGCGAGCCATAATCCTTGATGGTAGGCCACGGGACTACCTTTTGCACTTTGCTTAACCTTGTAGGTCAAGTGAGCTCCTCCGACACCTGGGGAATTGGTGGATAAAACGGCCA
Organism: Neoceratodus forsteri; assembly: GCA_016271365.2. Lineage (NCBI taxonomy): Eukaryota > Metazoa > Chordata > Ceratodontiformes > Ceratodontidae > Neoceratodus > Neoceratodus forsteri. The sequence goes on from CM028136.1 coordinate 662,721,500, forward strand.
CTGAAATGTCAAAAGCGAGGGTGTCAGAGTTGCGTATTGTCTCTCAGAGCTTGGCCCAGAGGGTAGGTTTGACCGTCTGCTGCAAGACTTGAACCTAGTATTCGGGTTGGAGGGAGAGCTTCTCGCAAAGGGAATGCATTTTCTCCAAGTGACAACTGACATTGTCAGTTGGGCCCATCTGTCCGATGCCCTGTGCAATTTGCTGGACAGAGTGAGCGACTTATAGGAGTTGGATGTGTGCATAGTGGCATTTAGTTCATTACGTTCCCAAACTCCACGAAGTGCAGCTTCCACTGCTGCACCAGCGAGTGACTTGTATGTGTGATCCTGAGTACAGAATCTTTTAGCATTTTTTCAATTTGGTCCTGGATGGCCCTTTTTTGGTCTTCTGGGACAGTGATCCGACTAATCGCATCTTTAATTGTGTCGAGAATCTCCGACTCATCTCCCCTGGTGAGAGGAGTGAGTGAGTGGAGGCACACCTCGAGATACAGGCCCTCCGCCTGTGTCATGGGGGCCGCCACGTTTGTGTAGACGTGGCGAAATACTGTGCATGCCAATGCTGATGCCATCTTGTGGATGGCTGGTGGAAGTTGATCCACCACAGGGGTCGGACTTGCGTGTAACGTGGCATGCGTCTTCATGAAAGTCAGAGTCGTCATCGCCGGATGATGCAATCTGAATGGGCGTATACTGAAACCCGTTCATGGCCCTAACATGGTCAGCAAGAACCTCCCGTTGGCGCAACTTCACCATCGTTTGTCTACATTTTTTGTGACAGACTTTTGCAGTGCCCTGCTCAAGACCTCTCAACCTCTCTGTAACATTCTATACGCGGCACCCAATTCGACGTTTTCCCTAAGCTTTTTATCCAACTCACACACTTGTAATCCTCTTTTAACTCAGCATTCTCCTCTCTCAAACCTTCATTCATATCACTCAGAATATCATTCAAGTATGCCATTTCTTATCACATTTCAACCTCACACAATCATCTCTTAATAAACATATCTCTCACTCAGTGTCTTGAGCAGTACAGTGCAGCAGCCTAGAATTAGCATCACAGAGTGACCGTGTCTCCTCCATTAGTTTCTGTTCCTTTTTCTGAAACTCCAATGCCTGCAATCCCATTGCTTTTTTTTAGAGACGCATTTTGCAGTTCAGAGGAGGCACACCTCGCTGTGAGACTCTCAACAGTGATATGTAGAGCCGCAACCAAGAGACTTTTAAGGTTGTATTTCTTGGCCGTTTGTTTGGACTCAAGGTATTGGTCAGATATTAGCAATTGTTTCTCAGCAGATTTTGCATCCAGCGTGAAATCTGTCCATCTACCATGGGATGTGAGGTAGTTTGAGACATTGAGTCTCAGTTCTGTGCACAGGTCAGACATAACAAATAAGGGGTAAACAAACGAAACAAATAAGCGGTGGGAAAACTGGTTAAAATGCACTGGCGCCGTCACCAACCGCTTTCTGGTCCCCGGTGGGTGAACGGTGATGCCAAGGTGGCACGCTGTCACTCGCAGAGGGAGTGTAAGGGGGTTCAGTGTGGGTCTGCCATACCAGAGACCAAGACGGTGTGGGTCTGCCACAACCACTACCACTGTAAGCACGAGTAGGTCTAAGTAGGTGAAAGTCACACTACACTACTCAACATTCAAAGATAAATTGAATGCGACTCTTCCTTTGTACCTTCCAACCTGCACATGGTTGCCAAATGTAACTTGGTAATAAATTACCTTCTCAGGTACTTGGTTGAACGGCACAAAAAAGAAGAGACAAACAAATGGTACTAATGTAATAAATGGAATTTATTACAGATCAATAATACAGGCTTACTACCTACAGTGTAATCACTTACAGTTTTCCTTACCTAGATGATGCAGTCTCTCTTCTCAGAGAAGTTACATGCTACAGAGGGTCTTATACCCTGATAACCATAACAACGGCTAACGAAGATACATAAAAAGTATGTAATTGGCCAAAAACAGGTGGCTTAAGTAACTATCCTAACTAGTATAAAAGTTGCGTAGCTTGCAAAAGGTAATACAATGGGACCACTTATTATCCCAAGGTCAGTTGCACTTGTAATGGTGCACAATTACTAAAGATGGCACTGTTACCTTACTTAGAGAATATAACAGAAATAGAGTAAAAAGCATCTCTCCTAGCTATAATATATCAGTAAAACATAATAGAGTATAATATGCATTAGTACAACACAGATCCTGACACTTATGCTTACATGATAAGTGTCTTCGCCCTAAGGGTAATACATGTACCTACATATAGGTTTGCTGTCCACGAGGTGGCGGTACAATCAGGGGTGCTGGACCATGGGTAATAGTGTCCTTAGTGTCCAGGGAAGGAAGTCATAAATAAATAAAGACTACTACCTGGCTAGGTTACAGAAGTGGTCTGGCTTTTGGCATCAAGGGTTCAGTGCAAAAAAAGTGCAAAGCTGTGCACCTGGGGGCAAAAATCCCAGAGACCAAATACAGACTGGGAGGAGTTACCAAGTCAGAGGAGGTAAAGGACCTGCGGGTAATCACGACTGACCTGAAGCACTCGGCACACCGCAGGAGAACAGCAGCAAAAACAAATCTGATGTTGGGCTGCATAGCCAGGAGAATTATCGGCAGGAAGCGATGGTCATACTGCTGCTGTACAGGTCACTGGTAAGACCACACCTACAGAACAGTGTGCAGTACTGGTGCCTTTATTTTAAGAAGGATGTTAACTTGCTGGAGATGATCCAGGAGAGGTGACAAGATGATCCAAAGCCAGCAGGGCAACACCTACGAAGAGGAGCTCAAGGGGCTCAACATGTACTCCCTTGAGGGCAGAAAGGAGAGGGGGCGTTTGATCAAGACTTTCAAATACCTTGAAGGTATTAACCAAAGTAAGTATGGAGGACCTCTTCAGTCGTAGTGGGAATAAGTCCACTAGGGGGCATAGTCTAAAGCTGGTAGGAGGAAGATTCAAGAAAGAGATGAGGAGGCACTTTTTCACTGAGGGAGTGGTGGCCAAGTGGAATGAGGGGCCAGAGGAAGTGGTCTCCCTGAAAATAGTGGATAGCTTCAACAGAAGATGGGACAGAATTAAGGGGAAATATGCTGGTGGAGGAAGGGGGATGATTTGGAGAGGGAAGTCCCTCTGTAGACATAGAGGGAACCTGCACACTTGAGTAGACTACATAGACTGTAAGGCCTTTACCTGCTGGCATATTCGTATGATGATGTGCTGTCTCAATTTTGTTAGCAAGGAAACTGAAAAAGCAACAAATAAGCAACACCCTTTCAACAAGATACAGATTTGTCAATGCTGAATGTTTCCTTGCATGATGTTTGTGATGTAAAAACTCTTTTAACTGATAAAGAAGATCAACACTCTGAGCGTGCATTAAAGCATTTAATGCGTAGTCATGCTCATGCATTTTTCAATGCCGTGTTATGAAGCCTTGTCAAATAGTCCCCTTACTGTTATTCTATTTGTTGTACTGCTGCTGGTCTTCATTTTGTAACACTACCTGGGCCAGTTTTGAGAATGAGAGTTGCCCTTACTGCATAAAGGCATTCGGAGTAAAACAATTTTAATTAAACACACACATGCACACACTGTTCTGCTTATGTCCATAATACTTCTTTCAATTAATAGGGGAAGCAGAATGGTGCAGTGTTAGACGTTCCCTGGTGTTTCAGATTCACATGTTTTTTGATGCACCCCAAAATGTTTTCAAGGCTTTTTACAGGCACATGTACATTCATGCCTATACGGAACCATTATATTAATGACTTACCCTATTATGTTATACTCAGCTAATAATCTAAATAGGATGAGAGTGAGGAAATCAGCTCCATGCTGTTATATGTATTCATGTACCAATCACTACATGAACTGGAATAACTACTGAGTCATGCTTGTTCATGCTCGAAGTATAGTCCCGAGCAGCAGGGACGGCGGCATTGCACTGTAAGGCATTCCTATCCCTTGATACAATGCTAACTAGCAACAATACAACCATTTATGATGCATGTTTACAGCGGCTCAGATGTCCTGACTGTCAGCTGCACAGGACATCCCCGTTGGCTATCTTAGTAGAGCATGCTATCGATCACATGATGAGAGGTCACCTTCTTTCCTGTCCTTAACAATCAAGACCCATAGCAGGATAGACGCCCTGTCCATCTCATGAAATTTCCACAGGGCATACACCTTTCCATCTCTACCACAGATCCCACAAATCCTGTGCAAGATCCTAATAACTACTTATTGGCTGAGATGCCCCGGTTTGTCATGGTGGTGTCAATGGTAAATTGTGGGTTGAACAGCTAGGGTTCTGCTGTACAGTAGTTCAGGAATGGATGTTGAGCGCAAGAACTGAACCAGTGTCCCATAATTCACATGACAACACCACCAACAAGGGCACATTCAGGCCTTACAAACCTGTTTAGAAGCATATTGTCTAAACGTTTAATTAAACACATAGCCGGTTTTAGGCACCAGCGAACCCTGCTGTTGCTGGGAGCCCCTGCTCATGGGGGCCCCCAAGCAGAGAAGTTTACCTTATTCATTTTTAAACATTTTTTTACCTTAATATATTTTTAAAACATCAGTGAAGGACTATGCAGATCCTTCTGGTTATGTCATGAAATACCTCAACAAGCTAAGATCCAGTCAATATCAGGTGGATAGGCAGCAATGGATGGGATGGGAAGAACAGCGCCAAGAAATGACACTGCTGTGTCCTCCTAAAATGTTTTTTAAAATACTACTAGCTATACTAAAACTATACATAGAAACAAAGAAATACAAAATTTGCCAGCAGATGATTACTGCTTGGCCTACCAAGTCTGCCCATTTTTCCCTGCCTATAGTATCACCACAAATAAAAACTTGCACCTATGGGCTACAGTAAAACACATGGGCTAAAGTTGGGCCAAGTAGAGGCGCCCCATGACTTCACTAATTCTGCTGGGGGCCCCCCAAAACCCTAAAGCCGGCCCTGATTAAACATGAACTTCAATCTGTTCTAACTTACTTTTTTCTACATTCTCCCTTACAGTATATCTTGAGGGAGCTCATCTTTGATTCTAGCATTTTTTCAATTGACAGAACCGCATCCCCTGGTAGTACAGAGGCAGTAGAAAACAGATGTTGCCTGTCAATATCAGTAATTCCTCTAGTATGGTTTTCTGCATCAACTACATAGATGCAGACACTTTGACATGGAACCTTTGTTAAAGTGCCCTGGGCTCAAAGGTAACTTGTAATCCTAGAATTGAAATAAATAAATAATATGTTCTTTACTTTGCTTTCTATTTTCCTGTGTCCCATTCCCAATATATACCTGCACCTGAAGGGCAACTACATCACTGTGAGGAGCAATTTCAGTGCCTGAAAACCATATTGCTGGGTGGTGACATCACTCAGCATGAACCCAAAAGGATGAAGGAGATCGGCTGCTGTAGGAGAAGGGACAGTACAGCAGAATACGGGAGAAAACCCCAAAAGAGAAAACAAGAAATGAGGTACAAGGGAATGGACAGCAGGGCGGGTGGGGTGGGGGGTCAAGCACAGGGATGGCGGGAAGAAAACTCAGACAGCCGTGGGGCCACGGAGCAACAAAGAAAAACCACAGCAGCAGCCAGAGAAGGTGAAAAGGGAGACAAAATGATCCACGAGGCACAAGCAGTGAGACAGAACCAAAGGGGTTGGGTGCCACAGAGCAGCTACAGGGAAGGAGACAATCCAGAAAAAAACAAAGAAAGAGGGAGCAGAACAAGGAAAAAGCGAGGAGAAAAACTGAGGCAGGAGGGTGGAGAGAGAGAGAGAGAGACACAGAATGAAGCAGGGAGCAAAGCCACAGCCACCATGCAGTGGCTCTTTTTTTCTTTCACATTCACTGTATGTGTGGGATTTTTGGAGAAGGGGGTGTGGTGGGTGGTTTTATAAAAAGTGTGATTAGAGGACCATAGACTAAAACACAGCAAGACGGCAAAGGAGCAGCAGACAGAAGGGTAGGGGGACAGAAAAGGGGCAGACAAGAAAAGAAAGTCATAAAGCTGCTCAGCAGCTTGTCGGGTGGCTTTATGCAAATGAAAGGACAGAAGAGCTCTCACTGAAGTGCTTCATTCCTTTCAAGTATGTGACGTTTCAGCCCATAAAACTGTATCCACTGTCACCGTCGGCTTGCGGGCTCATTGATCTGTCAGAGGTGAACCCAACAGAGTTTGACCTACATTGGACACAACACTGACACACCACTGAAATGCTGCTCACAAACAAAACATTTCTTGCACAAGCACAAGGAAACATAAAAAGCGATACAGACAGTGGAAAGAAAAAAATGGATATTAATGACCAACAACCTGATAGGAAGCAGAGGCAGGGAGCTTCCCTACCTCAGGCACCACCTTAAAGGGCAGCCACAATGCAGAGAAAAAAAAATCCCAAGCCAGGGCTATCGTGTACAAGTCCTTGACAAGGGAGGAAAAATGAAAGGCAATAACTCAAGACAGCTACCTTCTTACAGTTGCCAAGAAAGATACCCTGCACCCAGGGCACGGAACAGCAGCCTAATAATGCCAAAGGTGTTTCAGCACGTCAAATACCAAGCGGCCACAGTAGATAAAATCTCTCTCCTTAATTAACAGTATGCTATGCAGTAGAAAGTAGATGTATGCAATCCTACATCCACATACCTATGACCGAAAGGGAATTATTATTGGGGGAGGGAGGGGGGATTCCACTGCAGAGATCGTAGTTTGGTTATAGAGAAGATCTGGATACTGGGCCACTGCAGATGATACTCCTCAGGTAATAAACACTTGGATAAAACCGTGCTGTTGAAAAGAAAAGTGTGTTCAGCATCAATGCCAAGTAGTGCACAAACTCTTAAACTTGGATGGCATTTGTCTAGTATATCCAGAGAGAAAATCTAGTCATGTCCAACTCGGGAAGGCATGAAAGATATCAATATTTTCTCTTGAAGAAATTTGAATGCTGCACACGATAGGGACACTAAACAGAGGAAAACTCTAACACAGCCCTTAAAGGCAGAAATCCAGACATGAAATGACCAGCTCTCAAAGAAACAAGATCTCTTAATAGTGCCAGCCAATAAAAAACACCATTAAGGGTGTAGCCCTAAGCGACCACATTGACATTTCCGTTAGATGGTTACAACAAGTGGGTTCAATTTGGTTCAGGAAAAAAGTTAAGTTGGCATAGCAGCAACTGGGGTTGTACCCTACTGCATGGGACACAAAAGGAAAGAGATGTACCCAGTCAGGAAAAAAGAAAACATAGGAAATGAAGAGAAAAAATTTTCTCTCCTAAAAAAAAAAAACAAAACAAAAAAAAACAAAACATATATATATATATATATTTTTTGTTCGTTTGATTTTAATATGCTTCTGTATACCAAGAGGTCAAGGAGAAAAGATAGGTGTACCAGCTAGTGGCCAAATGGCAAAAAGAAAAATTGCCCGGTGAAGAAAATGGGCAGACTGCCACAGCAGCTGCACTTCCAGAGCCACTAGCACAAACTCTGACCTCCTGGTGCTCCATGAAGATGATATTCTTATACGTCTGTAGTTACAGTAAGTAACTTTCCTATCTTCCAAGAATCAATTTTCTCCATAAAGCTCCCCTCAGACCATAGGCCCCAGCTATCAGCGTGAGAGAATCATGTAGCCCCCCCTCCCCCCGGATCATTATCTTACGAGGACTGAATGAGTGAGTGCAGCTGTTCCTGTGGAAAAGAAGTAGTAGTTAGCCCAAACTCCTACAGGGTCCTAGCACCACCGCAGGCCTCAAACCACAGGGTGATGGTTGGGGTGGGGGTGGAGCTCTCTGGAGAAGATTGATTCTTGGAAGCTACAGGCCATATTTTCCTAACAACCTTAGGAAAGGACCACTAACATCACGTTCTAGTGACTAGGTAACACTGTTAGAGATTATGCTCTCACCCCAGACCCAAGTAATTTGGGGTTTACTAAAGCAAAACGGAACTACCACACACTGTCTCACTGGGACCAGAGCTCCTATCCCAAATCGGTAGCTCCTGACCTGTAAAAGGTACAATGTCAACTTCATACAGACCGATACTGACAATTAGAAATGTTTGAAAAAACTCAAAATATATTCTGTGTCTAAAATGTAAAAAATATTTTTCATGTGTTTGTAGTTTTTAAAATAGAGCAGGGTGCCTACTGGTATCATTAAGGCAAAACACAGCTTCCCATTCAAGTGCACTATACACATTCCCAGTACGTAAACAGTGCCAGTGCACACTGCAGAACTACTGATTTAGTTCCGAATTAAAAAGAAATCATATTTATGTTTGATAAAAAGAATTAGACTGTATTTCAAACACAGTCAACTAACTCCCTTTCAGTTTTAAATGGACCGAACTGTCCTATGTAGGACTGACAGTTTCCCTTAAAAAGTGGGATCTGAAAGCCAGCTCAGAGGTGTAGAAGGCTGAGGCACTGGACGCTTTATCTCTCATCATGCCGGCGACCCACATTTGGAAACAAGCACGGGCCGGTGTGGGAGTGGATGGAGCGGCCGCCACTCAGCTCTTCTCTCCCGAATTGGCTGCCACCAAGTGGAGGCTCGATGGTAGGGTCCAGCAAATGGGAGGGCTGGTGCTAGGCCAGGTGGGTGGAGGGGGCCACTGTTGGTACCGGCATACGTGTGCGACCGTGCACTGTCGATGCCTCGAGGAGTAACAGAGAAAAAAACCCGGAGACAGGATGACAACAACCCACCGGTGGCTGCACACATGCCACTGTCCTGTAGCAGAGGACACCAGTGCAAGGTAAGTCGTGGAGGAACCAGGGGTCGATTAGAAGGGGGTAGCCGGGAAAATGGAGGATTAAAAACCTGTATTAAAAAAAAAAAAAAAGCAGGCTATGAAACTTGTTAGGCGAATAGTACTACTGCCACTACATTGCAAATCTTCACCAGCCAAAACAAATCTCTCCAACTCACGCTGCTGGGCAAGAGACTAAAACAGCATTCCCACACAAGAGCGATAGCTCAGCTAAGGCTGCTCTCCCTAACTATGCAACATTCTAAAGAAGAATCCAGTACTTGAAATATAAACAGAAGTATGTGGTACCCTCTTCTAAATGAATATCAGTTTTGTGAAAAACGCATTCCTATTGGACACAGTGGCCATAGTATATTTTTTTTTTTTTTTATTAATACTCTGTTTATTGTTGGTGGTCCAGGGCATCACACCAGGGTACCCTCGGGACTACCACCGCTACTCCCAGCCTAAAACCTCTCAATCCAAGAAGCCCCCCCCTGCCCCCCAAGGCATGTCCTGGCCCCCCGGAGGGCCCGAGCACCCTTGGCAGCCTGTCTGGGATTACAGGGACAGCTGCGGGACTGGGGCTGGACATAGGAGATCCCAGTGAGGTAGGTCCGGCAGTGGGATGTGGGTGGGTCTCTGGAGCCCCCTTCACCTCCCTAGACCACCAGGGTTTTCCAGCTGAAGTTTCCCCCAGAGCATGGTCGTGCAATGGCATCTGGGCACTGTGTGCCAATGCCTGCTGACGTTCTACCCCATGTTGCTGCGCCACAAGTTCCTTGCGTTGCCCCTGATCTCCACCGGGGGCCACCAAGGAGCGGCACATAACCCTGGATCCCTCCCTGGGAAGGGAGAGCAGTCCTCCGGTTGCTCAATCCCTTCCCTCCCTTGATGACACCCGGCGGCCCGAGTCCATTCCCGAACCCGGGTTGCCAGCGTGGCGCGAGGTGTGGCATCCAGCGCCTTAACCTTCAGCACCACCGGGCCGGCTCAGTAGCTATAGAATTAACTGCTATTCCAGAACATGAAGTTGAGGTTGCTGTAAGATGGCTGAACTTACACACATCAATGGTTCCTCTGTCATTCTACCCAGGTATTTCTTCTGCTGCTGTTCGTTGCCAGCAATAATGACAGGCATTTGCTGTAATGCAGAACAGAAACAAGTACTTCAGTCATTTCAACATTCATTAAATGACAGAATATGATTTTTTGATCAGAGAGTGTTGTCCAAATGAATATGTAGTACTCTGACTCAAAAAATCAAGAGCACTGCCACTAAATACAATATATATCATCTAATAAATTAATACTCCACATAATGCAAAAGCAAAGAGTCATTAACCAGTCTTAAATCACCTTCTGTTAGCTTGACAAAAGGAAAATCACTATATTACTAAAACAAAGGTTTGACTTACTCCCAATGAATTTGCCTCAATAGCAGTCTGAATACCAGTACAGCCATATGCAATCTCTTCTGTAATAAGACAAGCATCAAAAATACCGAGACCCATGCCACCTAAAATGGAAAATAAAGTGACAGACAGCATCATGAGTCCAGTAAGAAGCATCTACAAAAGCACACTGAACATACTTGCAGCAACAATCTGGTTATTTTCTAGAACTTACTGTCCTGGGTGACCAGACTTACATTATGAGAGCACTGCCTAATAATGCAAGAGATGCAGTCAAAGTCACTTAACTGATTACTTCCAATAGCTTCATATGAAGTCCGAACTATCCATGGTTTACCTGACACAAAAAGGCTGCCCAGGTAATAATGAGTTTGGAGAGGCCACTCACTAAAAAAAAAAAAAAGACTGTCATTTTTTTAAATTTACATTTTTTCTGGAGTAGGAAGGCAGCTGTAGTCATTCTTTTAGGGCTCGTTCCATAGTCCCGGTCACCAGGGCCGTCATAGAGCCTGCCAGCTCCATTTTCGCATTTTTCTCCCCGTGCCCCCATTAGCGTTTAATGGGTGGAGCAGCTGGGCTCTGCCTTCACGGAGGCAGCTTTGCGCCCTGGACATGGAGCCCTCCCCATTCTGGCTACGGGTATCCACTGACACCTGGGTGTCAAACAGCACACTGCACTGCCCTCACTTCCCAGAGGAAGGAGAGAGGTCTACAGACACTTGATCCTTCCTCACCCCTGCCAGCCCCTGAATGACCCAAGTCCGCTCCTGAACCCAGGTTGCTGGCGTGGTGTGAAGTGTGGCGACCAGCACCTCAACCTTCAGTGCTATCGGGCTGGCGCAAAAGGCTGTCTTTTTAAAATTTATAAAAGCAATGCCAACAGTCCCTCAAATTTCTTGACAGGGAGTGATCCATTTGCCACTGAGGTGCTCTAGTCACTAGGCATTTACTGTGCAGCACTTCACTTGCCCGACTGGATGATCACCAAGGTCTAAAAAGTCTTAGCTGCTGCAGCCAAGGCATACTACATTTTCTTTCAGCCACATGCGGACTGGTTTGACCACTCTGATATTAAACAAAAAACTGACTTACTCCATAGCCATAATGCTTGTGCCCCGCCAATTATTTTATTTAAGAAGCACACATGTGCTGGTCAGGCTTTTTCCTTGTTGTGCCTGCACCGAGCTATAGGAAGTAAATCAGACTGTGATAACAGAATACTAACTTACACATTATGCTCATTCAGCCTCATGCAGTTCACAACTAATATTTTACAATAAATATTGCTAGCATCTGATGCTATGCTACCAATTTTCATGAGCCTATTTTCAGTCAACCTTCTACATGGAGTCAGCACACCTAAGAATGTAGAGGCTGCATCCTCTATAAGTGGTGTGCAATCATCCGATTAAACCGGACTGTTCGCGTGTTGGGACATCATGGACTTGCTCCCTTGGCAGTCTGTAGGCCCAGACTGTCTAGGGTTTGGGGGGGGGGGGGGAGAAAACAAAACAACGTGCTGTTGCCAATTGGCTCCTGAAGTTGTAGGCAGACATGACATAACCAACTTTAGACTACAGAGGTAGGCAGCCATTCAGCATGCTAGCAGCAGCAGGGAAGAACAGTAGCCTTAGCCACAGTGCGACAGCCAGCAGGGCAGAACTATTAGCCACATTCAATTTACAGCAGCAACAGGCAATGGTGGCTATCCTTAGAGCATCCTGGAAACACCAACACTGTTTAGACCCTATATTCCACATTTCTTTATCTGGCGCCACTAAAATAGATAGGGCTCTTGCAGGCTCCACATTCATGTCTCACTTCTCTGACTGTGACCAAAAGGCAGGGGAAGAAGGCAGGTATGGTGCCACAGGGTTAAGTGATCACCCTTGAACAATAAGGTTGTGGGTGTGCGATATTCTGTCCTTTTTATTTGGTAGAGGAATTTGGGGGGGGGGGGATTGACACCTATGACCAGCTAGGGTCAGTGGTGACAGAACAGACAGGGACAAGGGGCAGACTGGACGGGCCTAAAGGTCTCTTTTTTGGTGACAAAATCTGTTTCTATGTAGGAGAGAATGGCACACAGGAGACTCAGACTGCAGTCCAGATTGACTTTATGCACTGCACAGAAACAGCCTTTAGGCATATGACAGTGCATAAGGAAAAGTAAGGACATTTTTAATTAAATCTAGGAGTGGGTTTTGCAGAGGGCCCAGAGAGAACATGATGTGACTGTATTTAAACAAGCACTGGCCAATGCAAATTATGCTTGCTTGCCTGTTTTTGCTGTGAAATTGCTGTATTTAATATGTTAAGAAGCACACTGTGCCATGACATATTAGTGGCACAGCTGTTAGAATCAGTGGAGGGAGGGCTAAAACAAGTTCCTTACAGATGGTGTTAGTATTTCTGGGGGTGCAAGGACGAGTTACTGGTGCTGCTGGTGTGAGAGCAAGTGGCACTCAGAAGAGTGAACTTTTTTGTCACTACTGATGTTAGGATGGCCGGGGTGGCTATATTAGCAGCTGTTGGCATTATTAAGGGGGGGACTGGAGGGGTTACTGGGGCTGCAAGTGTGACATGTGCCATGCAGCGGTGTTAAGTATTACTGGCAAAGCCATGTTAGAATGAGCAGGGGAATCAATCAAGTCTATTTATACAGGCGGTCACCGTTGAGCAGAGCTCTTTTTCAAGGTGGACCTGTTTAACACATAGATACATGTTGTACACTCAACACACATTTGGTACAGTATAAAGTGTGGGCACAGCCCCAGATTGAATTTATATAAAGTAGTAATACACAAATAAATACAAATTAGGGGCAGTTAGTACTGCAGGGTAAAAAGATGTGTTGTCAGTACTGCCAGTGTGATAACAAGGTATCGGCACTATCACTGTTGGAATGAGCCAGAGTGTGTGTGTGTGTGTGTGTGTGTGTTCTCATCTTAGGCAATGACTCCGCCTGCCCTGTCCACATCTTCCAGGTATGCGCTTATTATAAACACTGAATGGAAGTGATGTGGGTCACAAGTTAGGGAGGAAGTCCCAACTGAGCTACATCCCCCCCCCCCCAAAAAAAAAATCTTGCATCAAAGACCTCTGAGCTCAGGAGTCCTTTTTAAAGGTGTCCAAAACAAGCAAGTTACATACAATGTCAGGCCAATACAATAAACGACAGGTAACCACGAGCATGAACATATTACAGGAGGTTTTAGCAGCAGGTTAAAACATTAGACATTCGCATCAGCAGATGACTGAGCTCCGACAGGTGGCTGTGGGTTAGCAAGGAGGCAACTGGCCTACCCAGGAATCAGACTGCCTTCAATTACTGTCTCCCCAAAATTGAAGTGGGTGACAACTTAAATAAAATGTGTAACAATCACACAGGAGTGCAGTGTGCACACAAACGCATACAAACAGAGTTGAGGTGTGCCAAGTCCCAGCTGAGGCATTTATTCTTTCTCACCTCTGTTTGTATGTGTTCCATAAAATATGCATACCACACTCCTGTGCGATTGTTACAAGTAAATATTTGTGTTGCCACTAGATTGTGCATTTGAGAGAGTAATGTGCTCGGGGACGGCCCAGGTTCCAGTTGTCTCAGTGGCGCAGCTGGTTAGCGCAATCGGAATGTTATTCCGGGCGGCCTGGGTTTAAGTCCCAGCTGAGGCACTTATTCCTTCTCACCACTGTTTGTATGTGTTTAATAAAACGTGATTTGTGGATGGTGGAGGGTCAGGGTAAGGAGGGTGAATCCCCAAAACGACTGCACTGATGCTTGGGACTGTGACAGGAGCCTGGCAATTTTTTCTTTGTTAAAAAAAAACAATCTGGGAAAACAGGGTAGGGGATGAAGGTCAGGAAATTGGTAGGGGGAAGGGGATGACCAAAGGACAGACTATGGCCACTTGGGAGGGCTAAACTCAGCTTTATTAACAAATTCCAGAGATTTACAGTACACCAGTAAAAACAAAGCTTTACATCACTTCACCGTTCTTGAGTTATTGTTAATGCCTTGTCAAAGCATCTGCTACAACGTCTTCAAGTCCCTAGAAAGTACGGTTACATAAGATCTTACTGTAACAGTAGATCTTACAGGAATGTCTCTTGCAGTAGGTCATTACTTCTGGGAAGTTCCATCAGGTGGCGCTATCATACGGCAGCTTCTTCCAGCAGTCTCTTCACCAGGGACCACGCCTCACATGACATCACTTCCTGGCTCTGCCTACAGAAGTAAGTGGTCTCTGGTACTCTCCGTTCCCCACCGGATTCAGCTCATGCGTGAGGGTCCGAGGGAAACCAAGGTACCAGTAAGTCCCTGACCCCAAGTCCTTAGATTATGATTTCCTCTATTAGTAATGGTAGGGGGATGGAGGGTGGGAAGCTATCTACTGCCAGAGACATTCCTGGAAGATCTACTGTTACGGTAAGATCTTACGTAACCATACAATCTTCTATGGAATGGTCTCTTGCAGTAGGTAATGTTGCTGATAAAATTATTGGTGAAACAAGTCATAATGGCTGTTTGTGACCTTTGTGGAATGAGTCTGATCAAGACCTGATAAGGGTTTATTGTATTTGTTATAGCAATAAATCATGTGATGGATTCGTCCGTATAACAGAGTACGTTCTGTGATCAGTAGGCCTTGGTGGCCTGTGGCCAAGGGTATGGAAAGTTAATAAAAAGTCAGATCCCATGGTGGAAGGGGTCTGTGAATAGGTGGTTTCAGGTGCAATATGTCCCTGAGGGATATTTTGGTTATTCAGTTTCTGGTATATGAATGGCAGAAATGGAAGAGTAGCTGAGGTCTTCAGCGAATAATTTGGTGAAATAGTATAGGGCTCTTGTGAGTAGGCAGTAATATGGGTCCCAGGCTTAAAATGGAGCCCAAATGGTAAAATGTGTCCATTTAGGGCTGTGTGTGTCACGTGGTAGCCCTCAGGGAAGCAGCAAGAAGGGTGCCTGCTACTTTGTCAACTATTTGTAATCTTGTTTACAAGGGTGTCTGTGGACGTCGAGCCCCGGAGGTTGCAGACCTTTCAGGTTGTGATGTCTCTAGGGATTTTTTCCTTTTGTGTTTGGAGTCTGGTCTGAGTATCAATCTGACCAGAATGGCTACTAGGTGTTGTAGCAGAGAATGCCAGGTCTGTCGAGGCCATGTATGGGCCAGTTCCCTTTTGTAGTTCCAGTAATATTTTATTGAGCATTAGTGATAGAGGGTCGACAGAACAAAATTTTGTCCAGAGTCAGGACATGGCATCAATAAAGCTTCTTTTTAGGATGTGAATAATAGTTAGATTTCAGATATTAAATGTTATCATACATGAAAAACTGGGATGGGTATCCCTTTATTTGTTCTGTTGGGTTAACAGATGTCTGAGTAAGAGGCCTGGATGGCAGGTAGACGTTAGCCGCATGACAACATCCAGGGCAAGAGATTAATGGGAGATTGTGCAGTGGGGTTAATCCATGTGCCATGCGTATGATATGGGCTTTGGTGTGCCCCTATAATTTGTTAAAGATGCATCTGTTGTTCGCATCTATTATTGTAATTGGCCCTGGCTGAGGTTGGAGTCAGTGTCCATCACTAAAGGGCACTGTAAGAGGTAGGTGGGATCCAGATGTGATGGTCTGATTGACCCGTACTTGGTATCCGCTTTCTTAATTTGTCCACTGTTAGGGACATACAAATAAATATAAATATAAATATTTATGCAATAGGTGTGAGACCAAAAGCCATTGAATAAATCCATTTATTTCCACATATGTGGAATAAATCTAACCACCCTAGATTTATCCCACATATGTGGGATAAATGCAAACTGTCAATCAAAGCTTTTTTGTTCACTTTTTTGACAAACAAATGTGAATAACTTTAAAAGCGAAAAATGATAGCATAGTACTGTGAGCACGAAAATGTTCTGGACAAAAATATCTACAAAATGAGTGGTGTTTCATTTATAGATACCTTTTAGTTTTTTTATAATTAGCAAAAACAGCAAAAATCCTATTTTCTTTTCACTTTTCAGACAAACAAATATAAATAACTTTAAAATGAAAATGATAACATGGTACTGTGAGCACGAAAAATGTTCAGCATAAAATATCTACAAAATGAGTGGCATTTCATTAATAAACACCTTTTAGTTTTTTTTTATAATTAGCAAAAACAGCATAAAATTAAATTTTTTTCACTTTTCATCAAACAAATGCGAATAACTTTAAAACAAAAAGGTAGCATGATACTGTCACCATGACATTTGTTCAGCAAAGTTCTCTACAAAATGAGTGGTGTTTCATTTAATAGCAACCACCCGCTAAGCGGACATACACCAGGAAAGTTAACCAAAAGTCCCAGAAAGTCCCAGAAATTACCATTTAAAAAAGAACATAAACAGTCAAAACCAAATGTTCCCACACTGATAAGAAGCATCCCTATTACATAAATGAAATATACAATGGTGAGCTGTCAGATAAATGATTTATCTACACTTGTACTGTTTGACCTCGGACACCTCACTGTTAGCTTCGCCGCTCGTGAAGATTCCCGGGTCAAAAGCACTTGCTGTAGTAAATCATTATCTGACAGCTCACCATATATATCCTATATACACACACACATTGTGTGTGTGTGTGTGTGTGTGTGTGTGTGTGTGTGTGTGTATATATATATATATGTATATATTAACACACTTATATATATATGTATATATATATATATATATATATATATATACACATACACACACACATACATATATATACACACACACACACACACACATATAGATATATATAAAAAGATAGTATTAAACCTCTTTATTTGTGTCTCTGAACATAAAGGCAGAACAACCCCCAAGTGTCATCGAAGCCCTATGGAGGGGGCAAGGGGCTCGGATATTTGAAATCATTGAGAGGTGTAGGCACTGGGTCCGCCAGAATACAGGGCCGGGTAGGCCTAGAGGTAGTGAATGTACCTCTTGTCTGTCCTTTGTTTCGGAAAACACCTCTTTGATTGTAATAGTTATCTCTCATTTTAAAATATTTGTACTGGTTACGTTGTTTGTAGTACAGGTTCTGCACTATACACAATTGTCTGCCTGAGGCTTGTAAGTCGTCCAGAATGGTTTGTGTTACTGGGCCAAACAGTTTATCGCCTGAGAAAGGGGTGTTAGCCACTTTGTGTTTTATATCATTTGCAAGGCCAGAAATTCTAAGCCAGGCCTGACGACGTATAGCAATGCCTGTGGTTGAGAGTCTGGCCAAAGTATCCACTATATCGTATCCCAACCTTAAGAGATGTCGGAAATGGGATGTAAAAGTATTAATTATAGGCATCAGTTGTTCATTTTCTGGCGAAGAGGGTAATTTGGCAATAATTTCCAAGGCAGAAGTGCCCAAAGTATGCTGATATTTTAGCATATGGCCCATATAATTCAGTATCTGAATATTCAGGGTACTGGAGGCAAACATTTTCTTCCCCATGTAATCAAAGCATCTAGAGTCTTTGTCTGGGGATACTGACTTGTTCGGTTGTAAGAGACATTTTTTTTTTTGCATTACTGTATCTGTAAATGAGGGGTCTTCAGGGGTGAGGCAGCCCTGAAAGGTTGAGCCATGTGCTCGTCACAAGAGTACGCTATAGAATAAGGGGAGTGTACCTCCTGAAATTCCATGTCAGGAGTTCCCTCATAATAAATCTCCTCTGAAGGGTTCTCTATTCTGTGTGGTTCATTATCAGAATAGTATTCCTCCGTGGGTATCGGCGGTGATAAGGAAGGAGAGAGTTCCAGCTCCGTGTGTGCCTTCTTTGTAGGAGGCGGAAACATAATCTGAGAGGAGGGAGGGTTAGGTGGATCAGGTGTATGATCAAACCCCAAAGTTTGTAAAACTTTATTAATAGTATGCTCAATACTGGGTACCTGCAAGGGTGGCAGGTCAATAGTTTTAGGCTGTGAGCCCATTGTAATTGTTGTAACTGATGGTAGTGGGCGTTGCGGAGGATTAATTTGTGCCTCCTGGTAGTATAACCCTGTATTCCTTTAGTGAGGAGTTTCTCTCCTATGCAATGAATGTGGTGCATTCATAGGGGTAAAATATGTTGGTTTGCCCCTTTTTCTCATGAGGTGTGACTCCACAATGTGTGGTGAGGTGTCCCCATGAGTACATGCAGGAGGAAATTAGATGTCTTTATCACAAGTTAGGGCCTTGAGGGTCAGACATCAAAACAGTAGTCTCCAGTGATGGAGAAATAGCCTTAAGAGGTATTTTTTCATGATGAAAAACATGCTCCATCGACGGTGGAATGAGGCCCATCAACGGAGGAGCATAAAATAGGTGTTCCTTTGATGACAGAGGCACTCCCATCAACGGGGGGATTATAAATGCATGTTCCGTCGACAGGGGTGGGGGTGGGGTGGCGCAGCCCCATAGACGAGGGAGTTAAATACATGCGTTCCGTCAACGAGGGAGGTAGCCTTGTCGACGGGGAATGCTCCCTGAAAGCCTCTGTCGATGGGAGAGTGTGCCTCATCGACGGGGAATGCTGTATTGATGTGCAGTCGATGGAGAAAGCACTCCCATGTATGAGGAGGCTGGTGTCATGTGCCCCGTCGACTATGAAGACAGAGAATAGCCTACCATCGATGGGAGGGTATTCACTGTCGACAAGTAACGTCTCCTGGATGAGACAGTTTTTAAGGTAGCTGTTGAAATGGGGCATGGCAGGAACTGAGTAAGGTTTTCTGTTTGCCTTTTTTTTTTTTTGAGGGCAGACTCAGTGGATCTGGAGGCCCTGATGCGAGCCCAGAGTTTGTAATATGGTATTTTTTGTCTTCCATTAAATGGTTTTAGAGTTGTTATAACCTTCTTTTCTGGCAAAAAGCACAGGAATTGGTGCCGTGTATGAAACCCAGGCACCTCAGGCTGTAGATATGAAGATTCAGTTCTTGTCGATGACTACTTACACAGATGATTGAGCTAGCTGTCGTGCGAGCTGAAGGCAGCAGGAAAATGAACAGAGAGTACCAGAGGCCACCCACTTTTATAGGCAGAGCCAGGAAGTGATGTCATGTGGGGGTGGTCCCTAGTGAAGAGACTGCCGGAAGAAGCTGCCGTGTGATAGCGCCACCTGCTGGAACCTCCCAGAAGTAGTGACCTACTACAAGAGACCATTCCGTAGAAGATCTGACATTGACATCTTTCTGTAAAGTCACTGGAGAATTAAACAAATAGGTGATATAAATAACCTGTGTGGCAACAAATCAAAACTACATCCATCCCCCAACGCTTTTAACTGTACTCATTCACCAACATAATCCTTTAAAGAAAAAGATAAGAGAGAAAGAAGGGATGAGAACTTACATGGGCACATGTCAAAGGAATCCAACTAGAATCCAAGCACACCATTTATCTAGGATGTGTGTCATGACTCGAGTCATCCCAGTAAGCGCCTGGTTTGGATCAAGTGGCTTGACAAGCGCTAGACTGGGGAGGACCCAGACTGCCCATGCACCCCAAAATGACATATGAACAACCGGAACTGGGAAGGGAGAAGCCAGAGAAGGCGAGGGGGGCAGCAAGGTCAGCACTCAGGGTGGGGGCTGACCAAACGAGCAGACACGAAAGACCGTTAGGCCTATTCTGCTGGCATTTTAGTATGTTAGTATGTTAGTAACATAAGAAACTGCCAGCAGATAAAGGCCTTATGGTCTATCAAGTCTGCTCGATTGCGCAGCTAGCAGCCCTTATACTGCAGCTGCCCCCCCCTCCAGTGACCCTTCCCCTTTCCCATCCCCTTTTGAAGCAGACCACTGTTCTACAGGATACCACTTCCTTTGGCAATGCGTTCCACCCAGACACCATCCTCTCCGAAAAAAAGTGTCTCATTTCCCTCCTGAACCTTCCCCCTTCCAATCTCAGACCATGCCCACAAGTGTCTCTCCCCCTCCTTAATTTGAAAAGCCCTTCCATGCCAGTCTTATTTATTCCCTTCATGTACCTGAAGGTTTCAATCATGTCCCCCCAATACCTCCTTTCCTCCAGGGAGCTCATGTTCCAACTCCCTCGGCCTGCTCTAGTATGGCAAGTCTCCTAGACCCTCCATTGCCTCCAGTAACCTAATGTCCTTCAGGTATGGTCGCCAGAACTGCACGCAGTACTCGAGGTGTGGTCTAACCAACGATCTATACATTGGCAGGATAATCTCCCCCCTCCTGGAGGATATGCCTCTGGCAATACAACTCAGCATCCTTGTGAGCTGGTGTGGGATAAAACGAGGCATCAGACAATATAGGCAGACATAATAAGAATTTATTTCGTAAACAGCGGACTGGAAGGCAACAAAACAAGAAACATAAGTAAAATAACTTTACAGAGCTAGAATTCAGCTAACTCTCATGGGGTGTTACCAACTACACAGACCCCTAATAGACTGTCCGACCTCCTTCTGGAGACTCTTTATAGCAGTATAAATCATGTGACCTGAAAACTCCGCCTCAATGACTTGAATTTCAAAACGAAACTGAAATACAGGATGCATTATCTCCTGTTAAACTCATATGATTATGTCTTTTTAATAATTCTCAACATATGCATCATTGTAATGTAAAACAAATTAAAAGAATACTTAGGGTAACTCAGAGACGTACTCAGAGGGACCGCCCCTTTAAACAACAGCATAAAAGGGGGAGGGATTCGGCCGGCCGGCCTTTACGAACCAGATGCTGTAACAGAAGAAGTCTTTGGACTGAGCAGCCCTGTAATGCAACAGAAAACCACCTTGCTAGAGAATATACCTATTTAGGCAACATTACAGTCTGTGCCCTAGCTCGGTAAGTTTCTTCTCCTACAGGCGTTACATAGCGAGGAGTGCATGTCTGACATTGAAAAACGCTAAAGATATCTTCGTGATAGTGCGAGCATTCGCGCGGCAAACTGTACCGCAGCTCCACACTATCGCTAACTGACTTTCACTCGCACTGAGTTCCATTTGCTATTCCTACCAGGAAATGAATCTGTAACACTTCATTCTACAGCCGAACTGGACGTACAGTATGCTTCTGCTTTATGGAGTGCATATTTGCAGACCCAGAAAAGAATATACTCTCGTGAGGAGAGTCTTGCTGTAAACATTACCGCTAGACCATAACATATAGCGGTACCTATACGTACGTCTCTCTCTGCAACCAGTACCATAGGTAACGCTTAAAAAAACAAAGGGGGTTTGTTTTCCATAGTGCAATTAACTAGTATCTCTTTCAAAACAAAAACAGCTGGCTTTGAGGAGTCTGGAATAGCACAACACAAAAACAAATAAAGAGATGTTCACAAAACGACACAAAAAGGGGTTTCAAACAAAGTGGGTGTCCAGCCCAAATAAAAAGAACACATAACATATACACAACGTCACAGAAATACCAACTATGTGCAATCCAGAATTCCAACAGAGCAGAAGGGGGTTCTATTTAACTCTTTCACATTCCTCCCAGTTCATGACCAAACTTCTCTTGTTTGGTTAAAGCTTAATAGGGAAATCGCAATAACTGATAACAAATCCTCACAATAAAGGATGGAGCCATAGCCCACCCTCTCCAGGGCTCCACCTCGGGGTCCCAACAAAACAAATAACATTTCCTTACATAGGAACAAATCATAAGGTCTTCATCTTTCTTTCTTTACCCCGAAGTCTGTTAACAGTTTAGTGTATTTCCCATACCATATCTTGATAAAAAGTCGGCATTACTATGTGCTGAACCTTTTCTATATTTTATAATAAATTTATATGGTTGCATTGCGAGATACCATCGCATTATTCGAGGGTTCTTTTCCTTCATTACATGAAGCCAGCAGAGGGGATTATGATCTATCCATAACTCGAATTCTCTTCCCCATAGATAGAAACGTAAGGCTTCCATTGCCCATTTTATGGCCAAACATTCTTTCTCAATAACAAAGTAGTGTCTTTCTCTCTCATGTAACTTCCGGCTTATATACATGATAGGATGTTCCTCGTCATTGACTATCTGTGTGAGAACAGCTCCAATACCATAGTTAGAAGCGTCTGTTTGTAGTATGAAGGGGAGAGAAAAATCAGGCATGTGTAATATGGGTGAAGAACAGAATTTTGCTTTTAAACAATGGAATGCCTGTTCACAGTCAGGAGTCCAAGTTACTTTATCTGGTTTTGATTTTTTTGTTAGGTCAGTTAAAGGCCCAGCTATAGTAGAACAATTTGGTATGAATCGTCTATAATACCCAATAAGTCCTAGGAATGACCTGACATCTTTTTTTTGTTGTAGGGCGAGGACTATTAGCTACTGCCTCAATTTTAGATATTTCTGGTTGTACTAGTCCCTTTCTGATTTGGAACCCTAGATATTTTGTTTCCTGCATGGCCAGTGAACATTTAGAGGGATTTACAGTTAATCCAGCCTTCAATAAGGCTGATAATATGACCTCTAGATGCTGTACATGTTCCTCCCAGGAGTGACTAAATATCACCACGTCATCTAGGTATGCGGCGCTATACGCTGCATGAGGTTGCAGGATGTTATCCATGACACACTGAAAGGTAGCAGGAGCACCGTGAAGACCAAAAGGCATCACGGTAAAATGGTATAAGCCTATAGGTGTACTAAAGGCAGTCTTCTCTTTATCTTTTGGATCCAAGGGAATTTGCCAATAACCCTTGGTTAGATCTAAGGTGCTGATATATTGTGCCTTGCCTAACTGATCTATAATATTGTCTATTCGGGGCTTTGGATAACAATCAAACTTGGATATTGCATTTAAGCGTCTGAAATCAAGGCATATTCTTATCCCCCCTTCCTTCTTATCCACTATGACCATGGGAAAGTTCCACTCACTGTGAGAGGGTTCAATTATTCCCAATTCATGCATTTTTTGATTTCGAGTATTACATCTTTCCGTACTCTCTCAGGAATCCTATATGTTTTCTGACATATAAGTAAGGCATCTGGGATCACAATATGATGGGCAGCCTCTTTAACCCTCCCGGGTATTCCGGTAAATAAGTTCTTAAAGGACTGTAACAAGGTGTGTAATGTGGCAGTTTGCTCCTTGTTAAATCCAGGTTAATGTGCGTCTGACACATCCCAGTATTTCTAACCTCTGATATGCCACGTCCATCTGACTCCGAGGTTTCTGGGTGAATATAACCACAGACGGGGGCCCTGTCAATCCATGGTTTTAACAAGTTGACATGATATACCGCTGTTTAAGTTTCTTTTCAGGGAGTTCAACTGCATAGGTTACTGGGCCCATTCGTTTTACAATCGTGTATGGACCTTGCCATTTCATAAGCAACTTATTTTCAGAGGAGGGTAGCAAAAGTAATACCTTATCCCCCACCATGAACTCTTTATGTTTTGTCCCTTTATCATACTGTTCTTTTTGTTTCCCTTGTTGGTAAAGGTTAGTCTGATGGCTTGTTTAACATAGGTAATTAATTTTTGCCGTAGTTTCTGCCAATACTCTAGTGGTTCTATCTGTAGGTCACTCCTATTTTCCCACTCTTCTTTTATAATATCCAAAGGACCCCTTGGATTATGTCCGTATAACAATTCGAACGGGGAAAACCCTGTAGAAGATTGTGGGACCTCTCTAAAGGCAAACATGAGGTAGGGAAGGTATATATCCCATTTGTTACCCTCCTCCGATACATACTTGCGTAACATTTTCTTTAAGGTTTGATTAAACCATTCGACTAGTCCATCAGTCTGTGGGTGATAGGGGGTAGTGAATGTAGCTTGAATACCAAGGGCCTGGTACATATGCTGTAATAATTTCGAACAGAAATTAGTACCTCTATCTGTGAGAATAGTTCTAGGGATACCCATACCGCTAAATATCTTTATTAATTCTTCTGCTATTCTAGTAGCGGTAATTGTACGAAGGGGAATCGCCTCTGGATATTTTGTGGCATAATCTACTACTATAAGTATGAAACGATTCCCCTTCGTCGTTTTAG
Source organism: Neoceratodus forsteri (assembly GCA_016271365.2). Taxonomy (NCBI): domain Eukaryota; kingdom Metazoa; phylum Chordata; order Ceratodontiformes; family Ceratodontidae; genus Neoceratodus; species Neoceratodus forsteri. The sequence continues at coordinate 662,745,729 of CM028136.1, forward strand.
GAAGTGGACCCACCACATCCATAGCTATCCTTTCAAACACATTAGACACTAATGGCATGGGCACCTTACGCCCTACTGCTGCTACCCGTTGACAATCAGGGCAGCTTTGGCAATACTCTGCCACCCGCTCATGTATCCCAGGCCAGTAAAATCGGTACAAAAGGCGTTTTAGGGTACGGTCCCTACCCAAATGGCCCGCTAACGGGATATCATGGGCAAGGGTCAGTAACTGCTGTCAGTATTGCACTGGTACCATCAACTGTTCAACCACCTCCCCATTTTGAGGATTAGTACATACCCTATACAACCAGTTATCTTTAATTTTATAATGGGGTTGGGGTGATTCATCTGATTCCTCTATAGGTGATACCTTTACCTGTGAAAAAAAAGGCATTAAGGTTACATCATGCTTTTGTATATCTCTATATTCTTTGTTAGAGAAGTCACATTTCTTCACTAATATTGTAAGTCCAATGTCTTTTTCAGTCCACATATATTTGTCCTTTTTTTTGTTTTGTTTACTTTTCTTATCTTTACCAACAGATCCGAAAACCTCCTCTTCAAACGGGAATAACTGCCCCAATTCTCTTTCTTGTTTTTGTTCTTGTGCCCGAGTGGTAACAGCTCCAATATTTGTGGTTAATAATGAGTCAAAATAAGGATAATCATGTCCAATGATTATCGGAACTGGCAAAGAGGGTACTAGGCCCACTTTCATATTTAATAATGTCCCATTTATTTGGATCTCTAAATCTCGTAAGGGATACCAATGAACGTCCCCATGTATGCACCTGACCCCTGTAGTAGGTTCTTCCTGGTTAGATTTCTCCACTAGAGAGGCATGGACCAGAGTCTGTTTACTACCAGAGTCAACAAGCCCAGATACCACCGAACCCCCTATTTGTACAGTTGTTATATAATGACCCCAGTTGGCAAGAACTAAGTGTATTGAGTCTACCTTCTTCTTCAGGCAGAACCTGGCAATATGTCCCTTTGCTTTGCATTCATGACAGATAATATCATGACTGTATCCCTTACTTATTTTGGAGTGTTCCTTGCCCCCAAGGGTTCCGCTAGATTGACTTGCAGGCGTTACACTGGTAAAGGGACCTTTTGTTATGGCTGAAGGGCTCCTAGGAGTTATAAATGACCTAGGTCGTTGGGGCCTAGCAGTTATATAATCTTCAGCCAGCCATATAGCTGGCTCAGAGGTTTCAGGGCGGTGTTCTTTTACCCACAGCTGTACATCTTGTGGTAGTACCCGCACAAACTGTTCCAAAATAATGCTTTCCACAATCTGGACCACTGTCCTGGTATTGGGCTGTAGCCATTTATGGCATAAGTCTTTTAACTGGATATACACATCTTGAGGGGTGTCAGTGGATAGATACTTATATGCTCTAAACCGTTGTCGATAGGTTTCAGTACATATATCATATCTCTAAGGATAGCTTGTTTGATATGATCATAATAATTAATATAAGCGATTTCGTGTGGCTATAAGCTAATTGGGCCTTCCCTGTCAAATAGGGGGCCAACCTGACAACCCATTGGTCTCGAGGCCATGCACATGCAGTGGCCACCCTTTCAAAAGTTAGTAGATATGCTTCAATATCATCAGTTTCAGCCATCTTAACCAATTTAATATCTTTTTGGCCTACCACAGGTGCTGGTGGTGGTCTTGTCGTGCCCAAAGCCTGGATAGCTCGAAGCGTGTCGGTCCAACAGGCAGCATTCTCGGCTCACTCTCTCTCTCCTCTCTCTCTCTCTCTCTCCAATTCTACCTGCCGCAAACACAGCCAGCGTAGGAGCTCATGGGGGTTTTCTGGAGGGTCCTCCATCTCAATTCCTGCCGCCTGGGCACCCTTTTCAGTAGGCTTAATATCCTCCATTGGCCCGATATCAGCTTCAACTTCAGCCTTAGCCACCTTCCTTCGCACCACTGGATCCAGACCGGCTAATAATGGCAGGCTCACCTTCTGTACTACAGACCTTGTGGCCAGGAAAGTCCGCTCTCCTGCCTTGTCAGGATGCATACGAATAGGATCTGAGCACAGATCCAGCAGAGAGCCTCTCCGCTAATATCCCACTTCTAACACCAAATGTGAGCTGGTGTGGGATAAAACGAGGCATCAGACAATATAGGCAGACATAATAAGAATTTATTTCGTAAACAGCGGACTGGAAGGCGACAAAACAAGAAACATAAGTAAAATAACTTTACAGAGCTAGAATTCAGCTAACTCTCATGGGGTATTACCAACTACACAGACCCCTAATAGACTGTCCGACCTCCTTCTGGAGACTCTTTATAGCAGTATAAATCATGTGACCTGAAAACTCCGCCTCAATGACTTGAATTTCAAAACGAAACTAAAATACAGGATGTATTATCTCCTGTTAAACTCATATGATTATGTCTTTTTAATAATTCTCAACATATGCATCATTGTAATGTAAGACAAATTAAAAGAATACTTAGGGTAACTCAGAGACGTACTCAGAGGGACCGCCCCTTTAAACAACAACATAAAAGGGGGAGGGATTCGGCCGGCCGGCCTTTACGAACAGATGCTGTAACAGAAGGACGTCTTTGGACTGAGCAGCCCTGTAATGCAACAGAAAACCACCTCGCTAGAGGAATATACCTATTTAGGCAACATTACGGTCTGTGCCCTAGCTAGGTAAGTTTCTTCTCCTACCGGAGCGTTACACAAGCGAAGGTGCATATCTGACATTGAAAAAGCGCTAAAGATATCTTGGCGATAGTGCGGAGCATTCGCGGCAAACTGTACCGCAGCTCCACACTATCGCTAACTGACTTTCACTTAACTGAGTTCCATTTGCTATTCCTACCAGGAAACGAATCTGTAACACTTCATTCTACAGCCTAACTGGACGTACAGTATGCTTCTGCTTTATGGAGTGCATATTTGCAGACCCAGAAAGAATATACTCGTGAGGAGAGTCTTGCTGTAAACATTACCGCTAGACCATAACATATAGCGGTACCTATCGATGCGTCTCTATCTGCAACCAGTACCATAGGTAGCAGCTTAAAAAAACAAAGGGGTTTGTTTTCCATAGTGCAATTAACTAGTATTTCTTTCAAAACAAAAACAGCTGGCTTTGAGGAGTCTGGAATAGCACAACACAAAAACAAATAAAGAGACGTTCACAAAACGACACAAAAAGGGGTTTCAAACAAAGTGGGTGGCCAGCCCAAATAAAAAGAACACATAACATATACACAACGTCACAGAAATACCAACTATGTGCAATCCAGAATTCCAACAGAGCAGAAAAGGGGGGGGTGGTTCTATTTAACTCTTTCACAATCCTGCTGGTCTTTGCAGCTGCCATTCTACACTATGCAGAGTTGTTCACTGCTCCCATTATGATCACCCCCAGATCCTTCTCCTCCTCCGTCTTGGCTAGTTGAATCCCCCCTAACTGGTAGCTCCTCCTTTTTTTTTTGGCACCGAAATGTAGCACCTTAAATTTCTTGGGATTGAACCCCAGCTGCCAAGTGTCTCACCAGGCCTCCAATTTTGCCAGATCATCTTGCAACCCCTGCCACCCTCCTAAGTCATCCATTACGGCTCCCATCTTGGTGTCATCTGCAAACAGACTGATCTTGCTCTTGATTTTTATTGAGATGTCTACTATGAAGATCCCAAACAACACTGGTCCTAGTACAGAGCCCTGTGGCACCCCACTTGTCACCGCCTTGCAGATGAGAGCTCCCCTCTTACCACCACCCTCTGCTGTCTCTCCTGCAGCCAGTTCACTACCCATCCCACCATCTTCACCCCCAACCCTGTGCCTTTCAGCTTATTTCCAAGCTTCCCATGTGCACCGAATCAAAGGTCCAGGTACAGGACAGTCACTGCATGGCCCTTGTCTAACTGCCTGGTTACCCAGTCATAGTACTGCACCAGGCTGGTCAAACAGGATCTGCCCGAGACAAACCCATGCTGTCTACCATCCTGCAACCCATTAGCCTCTAGAAGGGAAACCAGCCTCTCCTTCAGGATTGTCTCCATCAGCTTTCCCACAATGGACCTGAGGCTTACCGGTCTATAGTTTCCCAGACTCGTCTTTGGGGCCACTCTTGTGGAGGAGTACCACGTGCATCATGCTTCAATCCTGAGGTACACTCCAAGTCCAGGGATGCATTGAACAAGTCTGCCACGGGTTCTGCCAGCTCCTTTAGCACCCTGGGGTGTATACCATCTGGCCCAGGTGACTTGTCCACCCTCAGTGCCCTTAAGCCCTCCAGTACCCTGCCCACTGGGATTTCCCTGTCTGTCACCTCCCCACCATGCCCACCCTCCCATCACCTTTGGGTATAGCTCCCCCTTTCTCTTCAGTAAATCCTGAGCAGAAGTACTCATTTAATGCTTCTGCCTGTTCTGCCCGTTTCCACCCATCCCTCTTAATCCTTACTATCTGCTCCTTACAACCCCTTTTCTCCTTGATGTACCTGAAGAAGTCCTTCTCCCCCTCTCTGATGCCCTGAGCTAGCCAGAGTTCCCTGACTGCCCTTGTCACTTCCCCTCGACTCCTTCAGGTATTCCTCCCTGTCCTCCACTCTCTCCGTTTTTTTGTACCTTCTGAAGGCGGCTCTTTTCTTCCTTACTTTTTCCATGACCTCCCTGCTCACCCAGCTAGGCTTCCTGGCCCTAGCCTTCTTACTCTGAACCCTTGTACATGTTGTGGTTGCCTCCACAATTCCCAGTTTAATGACCTCACATTTCTGGTTAGTGTCCATATTAGGATGGATCCTGGCCAGATACCCCTGTACTATTTCCCTCATCCTCCCGAAGTCGGCCCTCCTGAAGTCTAAAACCCTTGTGCCAGATTCTACTCCCCCTTTCCCCATGTTTATCGTGAACCACACTGAGTGGTGGTCACTCCCCGCCAGTGGTTCTTCCACCCCCAGCTCCCTCACAAACTCAACATTTACCAGCACGAGGTCTTGGGTGTTCTCTAGCCTGGTTGTCTCTTTGACCATCTGCAATAGGAAGCTGTCCTGGAAGATGTCCAGAAGTACCTGCTCCCTCCTATCTGTAGTGGCTGAGGTACCCCAATCCACTCCTGGTAGGCTGAAGTCCACCACAATCACTGCGCTGCCCCTCCTGCAGGTCCTTCTGATTTGTTCCGCTAGTTTCCTAACTCCTCAGTCGGAAAGGGTGGCCCATACACCACTCCCATCCTGAGGGTACTATTTTTTGGAGTCCTGGAGCTGCACCCATAATGACTCTGTGCTGCCCCCCTTCCCTTCCTCCCTGACACACTTCATTCCTTCCTTCACATACAGCGCCACCCCTCTTTCCCTTGTCCCTCCAAAATAACCTATACCCCGGTACTGCCAGGTCCCAGTCATGGTAATGGATGGCCCATATCTCAGTAATGGCTGCCATGTCCACCTCCCCATCTGCCATGACAGCCTGTAACTCTGCTGTTTTGTTCCCTAGACTCCAGGCATTCAAAGTTACCACCCTCCACCCCACTTTCTTCCCCCCTCTCCCTACTTACTCTCCCTTTCTAGCATCCCCTCCTGACCTCTCCCCAAGTCCCTTGCTGCTGGTATTGGGGTGGTAAGCTTGTTTGGCTTCCCTTCTTGTGGATCCTGCCCAACTTCTGCCCACCTGCCACTCCCCTCTTCTAGTTTAAATTCTTATTGTCTGCCAAGCATTCCCCCAGTTTCTGTTTCAATATCCTCCTTCCCTCCTCACTCAAGTGCAGCCTTTCCTTAGCGTACAGATCCTTGCCCTCCCAGGTCCTCCCCTCCGCCCCACCAGCACATACCCTTTAGACTGACACCATTCTCTTAGCCATGTGTTAAATTGCTCTATCTTCAGCTTCCTTGCTGTGCTCGCCTTGGGTACTGGACGCACCTCCAAGAAAGTTATTGATCTTCCTGCCTCCTCACAAATCAGCCCTAGCTCCTCACACCTCTTCTAGACTACATCTACCGTATTTCCCACCAGATCATTTGTTCCCAAATGCAGAACTATGTGAGGTTTCTCCCTACCCCTCTTAGCATACTTCAGACCAGACTGACCCACCCTTTTGGGTGTCATGACATCTCATCTTCCACAATATAATATGTGTTCCACCTATGCCATAGCTCTGTACTATGGCATAGGTGTAACATAGCTCTGTGTGCTTTTCTCATGTAAGCTGCAGTGTTGCAGTGATACGTTCCATTGCCTGAAGTTCTCCTACCCTCGATCTCCAGGCCTCAATGGTGGTGGTGGTGGTAGTTGTTGTTTCAGTACATCAGTTCAGTGTGATTCCTTTCATCACCGCCAAGCAGAGAGCCCTATTGCTGTGGTTGTCAGCCAACTCCTGGGATATTTTTTTTACCGAGGAATAAATGTTCAAAAGTGAGGGGAATGTTAATTCCCCACATATCCTCAAGAGCTTCTTGTGTCTAAGACCAATAGTGCTACACCCGAGGGCAACCCCAAAATATATGGTAGTGTGTACCAACTTATCTGCATCCCCGTCAGCATAGGTCTGAGCCTCCCACACTAAAATGTTTCTTATTAATGGAGTGTGGAAAACCACAAGACAATTACAATGGAATTCTCTCCAAGTGGGAGATGCCGTGACACGCCAACTAGTGTCCCATACGGTCCTCCAATCCTAATCAATTATCGGGACTTGGGCCCCCATTCCCATGCCTCTCTTATGGCACAGAATTCTGAGTGAGACGAGCTTTGCTGCATTTTATACGCCAGTACAATATTGCCATGTCTACTGATCAACACTGTGGACCAGCAGAGGAAGTTTTCTAATGCCATTAGCGCCTGATTAACAAGGGCCAGCCTCCCACCAGTATGCAAATAGTGACGAACCTGCAAAAAGTGGTAGAAATCCTGCCACAGCAAATTAAATTTCTGCTGTACTTTCATAAAGGAAAGGCAAATCCCATTATGCACAAATTGTTTGAACCTAATGAAGCAATTGTGGTTCCACCGCCAGTACCCTCTACCGGCCCTAGAAGGAGGGAAGTCCCATCAGGGTCCCTGATGATTATTGTTGTAGGCCTAATCTCACTGAGTGTACAAGAAACAGTCCTGGCTTTAAGGAGTATATGCATTACATGCTGCGTTAAGGGGTTTTTAAACAGATTGTGGCACCGCTGGGGCAATATAGATCTGTGGTAAGGCAAATAAAGGTATGGTAAGCCCAAAGCCCACCTCTAGGTCCAGTCAACCCGAGTCTGTATTCTGCTTAGTCCAGGTAATGACAGGTGTCAGCTGCTCAGCCAGGTAATGTAGACGCATGTCAGGCATCACTAACCCTCCACTCACTCTGGGAAATGCCAGTACCTTCCACCAAATCCGATGCCTGTGACCTGCCCAAACGAAGGTTAACAGTGTTTTTGCAGTCTTTTCCAGGAAGGCCTCCAGAAGTTTCACCAGTAGTGCTTGAAAAACAAAGAGGCACCTCGGCAGGACATTCATCTTGAGGGTAGCCACTCTACCAGACACCCCAAAGGGAAGGAGGCTCCGGCGAGCAATGTCGGCCTTAACCTCCCCCACACATTTTTCGTAGTTCAAATTAAATACAGAGCTGAGCTGGGGAGATATGCGCATGCCTAAATATTGAAGAAAAAATTACTCACCTTAGTAATGTTGTTTCTTCTAATGGAGTCTTGCTATATTCTGACATATGCAGTGAGTCCCAACCTTCGAACTGCCCCGGAGATGAGAGTTAACTTTCCATGCCAAGCATGGAACGCTGAGCTCGAGCTCGGTTGAGACTCTGTCTGTTGTTCTTCAACCTCCAACCGTCAGATCTTTACGAGCTAAACTCACTAAGGTCCTGTGTGGAAGCTGTAAACCTATACTAGCTAACTGGCTACTAAACATAAAACACATTTTTTGGTCCCAAAACCAAGACTCAAGTCAGGAGACCCAAAAAATGAAAAAACACAACACCAACTCGCCCCAAGAAAAGAAGGGGTGAAAACAACAAGGTGGGCACCTACTAAGTGCCAACACTGCACTGCCCACCCACATCCCAAAAGTAGAGGTTCTGAGAGGGGGGAGGTCAGAATATAGCAAGACTCCATTAGAAGAAACAACATTACTAAGGTGAGTAATTTTTTCTTCAAACATAAAGTCTTGCTATATTCTGACATATGCAGACTACAAAGCAGCACCTCCATGGAGGAGGGACAGAACCTACTTAGGAAATAGGCTCTGAAGCACAGCTGTGCCAAACCGAGCATCACTCCTAGCCTGGATGTCCAGGGAGTAATGCTTGGTAAAAGTGTGAACTGTTTTCCAGGTAGCTGCTCAACATAACTCTAGAATAGGGATGTCCCTGGCAGCAGCCAGGGAAGCAGCTGTACCTCTGGTAGAGTGAGCCCTCAGGCCTGAGGGAGGAACCTTACCCAGTTTTTCATAGCAAAATTGGATACAAGAGACAATCCACCTGGCAATGGATCTTTTAGTGGCAGGTTTCCCTTTACCAACCTCACCATAAGTGAGGAACAGTTGGAGGGAGTCAAACCTGTGACCCTTGGTACACTCTATGTAGTAACTAAGGGCTCTTTTCACATCTAAACTGTGCAGCCTCCTCTCGCTAGAGGAGGAACGGTCAGTGAAGTACACTGGAAGAAAAATAGATTGATTAAGGTGGAAATCTGAAACCACCTTAGGTAAGAACTTCCTGTTAGTCCTGAGGACCACCTTATCTCTATGAAAGGAGATAAAATCAGGCTCCACTGACAAAGCTTGTAATTCACTTATGCATCTGGCAGAAGTGATGGGTACCAAAAACACAGTCTTCCAAGTCAAGTACTTAAGCTCTGCTGAAGAGAAAGGCGCAAAACAGGGTTGCATAAGCTGAGCAATGCAAACATTGAGGTCCCAAGCAGGGGCAGGGGCCCTGAATGGAGGGTTGGTGTGAAGCAATCCCTTGAAAAACTTGGAGAATACAGGGTGAGCTGAAAGAGAAGAGGACTTACCTGCTGAAATAAAAGCAGACACAGCTGCCAGATGCACTTTCAGTGTAGCTGGTCTCAGCCCCAAGCTATTTAAGTGGACCATATAATCAAGGACTGTGGGCAGATCAGCAGATTCTGGGAAATATGCTTCCCAGAGCACCATATGGAAAATCTTTTCCATTTAGAATTATAAGTAGCCCTGGTGGAAGGTTTTTAGAAGCCTTCAGGATATCCATACACCTTGGAGAGGTGTAAATCAGCAAACTCTAACTCTTCAGAGCCAGGCCTTGAGATTGAGAGATTTGAGGTTCGGGTACCAAACCCTCCCCTGAGCACAGGTTAACAGGTTGTAATTCCTGGGAAGACACAGGGGAAGATGGACTACTAAGGACAGTAGGAGTGGATACCAGGGCTGTCTGGCCCAGTCTGGAGCAATCAGTATCATCTTGCAGGGTTGAGATCTGATTTTGACTAGCACTTTGAACAGGAGAGGGAAGGGGGGAAAAGCATAGAGAAACTTCCCTTCCCAACTGAGAACTAAGGCATCCAGGGGGACTGGACCCAACACTGGGGGCCTGCAGCAATAAAGGGGAAGTTGGTGATTGTCTGGGGCTGCAAAAAGATCTATCTGCGGGGTGCCCCATCTGGAAAATATCACCTCCAAGACCAGGAGGTCCAGAGACCATTCGTGATGGCCCTGGGAAATCCTGCAGAGAGCATCTGCTAGGACATTGTCCTTGCCTGGGAGGTGAACTGCCGTGAGGGAGGTGTTCAGGGAGTAAGCCAGAGACCACAACTTCATTGCTTCGGTGCACAAGGCCGTAGACCGAGTGCCTCCTTGCGTGTTGATGTACCACATTGTGGTGGTGGTGTCTGTTCTGACCTGTATAACTTTGTTCTAAACAGACTTGGAAAAAGCTTGAAGTGCTAGAAATACTGCTCTGAGTTCCAACAGATTGATGTGGAGCAGAGATTCCTGAGGGGACCACAACCCCTGGGTGGTGAGGTCGCCCATGTGAGCCCCCCACCCTAAGAGGGAGGCATCTGTAGTAAGGATTAAAGAGTGAGACTGAGTGACAAAGTGAACCCCTTGTCTCAGATTGTTCTGATCCTGCCACCACTGTAGGGCCTGGATCAGGGTTCGAGTTACTGGGATCAATTTGGTCAGAGGGTCCTTCCTTTGAGACAAAAGGCTCTCAAATGGAACTGAATGTCCCTCATCTGAAATCTTGCTCCCTGCACTACTGCTGTAGAAGCAGCCATGTGCCCTAGGAGCTGAAAATGCCTTGCTGGTGAGACACCTGCAGGGTGAATGAGAAGCCAGAGAGACCAGAGTCCTTGCCCTGTCCAAGGGAAGGAAGGCTCTGGTCTTCTCTGTGTCTAGCTCTGCGCCTATGAAGGTGAGGAGCTGGACAGGCTCTAGAACTGACTTTGGAAGATTTAGAAGGAAACCCAAAGAAGTGAGCAGTTGCTGAGTTACCTGTAAGTGTAACTTGACTTGGTCTGGGGACTGGCCTACTATGAGCCAGTCGTCCAGGTAAGGGAAGATGGCAATTTTCTGCCTTCTTAGAGAAGCAACTACTATTGCCAGGCATTTTGTGAATACCCTTGGAGCAGAGGTTGGCCAAAGGGCATTGCTCTGAACTGGTAATGGCCTGAGGGCAGCTCGAACCTGAAGTACTTTCAATGGGAGCTTCTGATAAGAATATGGAAGTAGGCATCCTTGAGGTCCACGGACACTAGCCAGTCCCCTGACCTTAGAGAGGGTCGAATAATTCTCAGAGTCACCATTCTGAATTTTGGTTTTAAAAGGTGCTTGTTTAAGTATCCGAGATCCAGGATGGGCCGCCATTCTCCTGTCTTTTTTGGGGTAAGGAAGTACCTGGAGTACAACACTTTGCCCTGGTGTAGGGGTGGAACCCTTTCCACAGCTCTGAGAGCTAGGAGGGAAGAGACTTCTGCCTCTAAGGCAAGTGCCTCTGATGGACTTGCCGGTGGAAAGGATCTGGTTCTCATCTTTGGAAACTTTTTGAAGCTGAGAACCAGTCCCTGGCTTACTACTTCCAGGACCCATTTGTCTGATGTCAGAGACTCCCAGTCCTGGACAAAGTAAGCCAGCCTGTCCTGAGGTAGTGAGAATCGGCCCTGGCAACCCCATCAGGGTGCCTGCTTGGCAGAGGCTTTGGGCTGAGGGGTGGAAGCAGGCCTGCTTGTACCCCGTCTGCCTCTCCCTCTAAAGAACCCCCTCTGGGCATAAGCAGAAGAGGAGAACTGGGCTTGGTAAAAAGGCCTATGAAAAGGCCTGCCCCTGGGAAGCTGCCTTTGAGGAGTGGCCTGCCTTTCTTGGCCTTTGCACTCCTATAGGTGGTCCTATACTCATCCATTTTCTTCATTAATTCTCTGTTTGCTCCCCAAACAGAAATTACCTAACAGGAAAATCCATGGCCTTAGTCTGGGTATCCTGTGACAGGCTAGTACATCTGAGCCAAGCCATTCTTCGAAGTGCCACAGATGTAGCCATGACTCTAGAAGACACATCATTAGAGTCTACTGCAGAATGGAATTGCACCTTGGATGCCTCAATATCATCAGCAGCCACCTGCTCCAGCTCCTTGGCAGCTGGCCAGAGACCTGTTTTGCTAGGGCCATAACAGTGTCCCATCTGGATTTTTGATACCTAGCAGTATAGGCCATATAATTGGCCTGTCTGAGTCCCAAGGATACTGCCATGTACTGTTTCTTTGCCATGGCATCAATCCTCCTGGAGTCCTTGTCCGGGGGGTGTGAAGCCAAGGGAATGTTTGCCTTATCACAGGCTGCAGCCTGCACTACCACAACATGGCTGCATTGTTGTGTAAGGAACTCCGTGTCTGAGCCTGACAATGTATACCTCTTGTCCATTCTTTTATCCACAGGAGGTATAGTGTTAGGAGTCCTTAAAATTTTAAATGTCTGTTTCCCAAAACATTTGTGCAAGGGAATAGACAGCCTCCTGAACTCTACTCTGGGATATCCATCATTTCCACAGAGTCAGGCTCCTCTGGTCATCCACAGCTTCTACCATAGGAAGCTGGAGGGTTTCAGCCACTTTTTTATAAAACATGAAATGGGAGGGGAACTCAGAAAGCCTAGGAGGAGACACTCCTGAAGGTCTGTCTGGGGAGATGTCCAGGTCAATGGGCACATCCAGACTTTCAAATCCACATTCACTTTCCTCATACTCCTCTTCCTCCTCCTCCGGTTCATAAAATTCCTCTAATTCATACTCTTGAACCAGTGGAACCGGCCGAACCGAGCGCCTGCCTGATGGTGCCGGTTTGGTCGGAACCGGGGAAAGCGACTGAACAATTTTGATCGCTATGGCTATTTCTTCAGCGGTTGGAGAGGAAAGTTTTGGCTCCACACCAGCTGATTTTTCTTTTCTAGTTCTTTTAGCCGGAACCGACTCCTCAGAATCGGTTCTCCTTTTGCCCGAAGAAGTATCGCCCTGGTCAGAGGGCACCCTTCTGGTTCGGGTCTGAACCGAACAGGGCTGGCCATCCGTTCAGTGGACTTTTTGGCCTCCCTTTCCCTGAGTCTACCAGCTCTCTTTCTAGGGTAGCTGCAAGAAATTTTGCAAATCTGGCAGTCTGCATTGAGGTGGTCAAACCCCAGACAATAAACACAGGTGGTGTGGGGGTCAGCCTTGGCAAAGACTTCCCCACACACACTGCAGTGTTGAAACCCAGTGGGTCCGGTTTTTCTTTTGGGTTTCTGAAACATAGTGCCAGTCCTAACCAAACTTACCCATTTATGGCAATCCGCCAGGCAAGACCCTCTTATCGGTTCCCAACCGTGTCACGGGTCGTGGAAAAAAACGTAATAAAAATCCGTTTTTTTTTTTTTAGAACCGATAAGAACTGGTAACCACACTCTAAAACACAAATTAAGATTTTTTTTAAACAACTTGATCGGTTCAAACCGAACCGATAAACCGTTTACAAGTTCCACGCAGAACAGAATTAATATATAACCTATCTAGTACTCACGAATACCACAGACAGACTGAACCGACAGGTTGCGGTTTAAATTCGGTCGAAAACCGAGAAAAAACGGTACTTTAACCAACAAATTGAACCGAGCACAAGGAGAAATCTCCGGAGCGACTGTACAGTGAGGCGGAGTAAAGAATCTGACGGTTTGAGTTTGAAGAACAACAGACAGAGTCTCAACTGAGCTTGAGCGTTCCATGCCTGGCATGGAAAGTTAACTCTTTCATCTCCGGGGTAGTTCGAAGGTTGGGACTCGTTGCATATGTCAGAATATAGCAAGACTTCATGTTGTTTGAACATTATCTTTAGCCCACTGGAATGGGAGAGTTTCTTGAAACCAAGTGGGGCATGTTCCATAGAGCTTCAGAGCATACATTTTTTAACTAAATACAAATAACACAAACAGCCAATAATCTGGGGTGCTGTGGAGGGACTAGCTCTTGCCATCTTGGAAAGGGGGGCTTAGCCAGTCTTGAATCAGACCATCTTCAATTACTCTCTTTATAAAATCCTGGGTCTTGGGGTGGGGGAAAGAGAAGAATACTTTAAAATAAAAAATTATTTGAGGATGGGGGAAATCCCTATAAAGACTGTGCTGATGTCTGGCACTGCATGTAGGCAATGGCAATTTTTGCTTTATTTTAAAAATATATCTAGGAGAATGGGGAAGGGGATGGAGGACAGGAATGACTAGACAGGCCATGGCTATCAGAGGGCTTTTTTTGTTGCTATTGTTGTTAAAGTAATTTTTTTTAGCTGAATATGAACAAATAGCCAATTATCTGGGGTGCCAATGAGGGACTAGTCCTGGCCACCTGTGGAAGGCAGAGTTTTTTTTGTTTTTTTTTTAATTAATATTGGAAACTTTTTTAATAATTATTGAATGGAAGTACAATGAACAGTAAAATATACTAGGTATTGGACCACATGTACTCTCCAATTCATGAAACTCAGGAACTGATATCTGGGCCATGCACACTCCTATCACTTGACAGCCCAAGAGACGACCTTAGAGAGTTTCAGCTGCACCGGCTTGTTTCATCACCAACAGTCCAGCAGAGGGCCATAAGCATCAGCTTGTTTCAACACTGATGGAACAGCAGTGGGTCACAGTGCGCATCAGCACAATTCTCTACAGACTGCCCAACAGAGGGGCATAATGAGAACTGGCTTACTTGAGCTTGATATGCAACGGTCCTGCCGATGGCTGTACAAAGCATAATGAGTAGGCAAATTATTGTGTTAGCATACCAATAATGCTTTGCACTTCTTTTGAGACTTTGAAGTGTAGGTGTACAGTTTGTTGAGTTAAACAAAAAATACAGGTTACTCACCTGTAAATACAGGTTACTCACCTGTAACAGAAGTTCTAGGAATGGTATATGTTGTTCATCCACACTTATTGGCAGGTTCCTTGCTGCTTTAAATCTTGCCGGAAGGTCTTCAAGCTGGCTCCTCCCACCCACCCGGGTGGTAAAACTCTCAGCTCCGCCCCATGACGCCAGATCTAGCCCGCTGGAAGCCAGGTTGTGCGTCGAAGCCGGGGAGGCCGGGTGGGTCGTGTGGATGAACAACATATACCATTCCTAGAACTCCTGTTACAGGTGAGTAACCTGTATTTCTAGGGACATGGATATGTTGTTCATCCACACTTATTGGCAGACTCCTAGCAGTTCTCCGGGAGGAGGGAGGCAAGGCACACACCCCCTACTTAGGTATAAAGACTGGAGAACCGAGGCCCCGACCAACATCCCGGCGTGACCCAAGGTCGATGTGGAAGGGGAACCGGTAAGCCTGCTTCAAGGTAGGAGTCCTGTACGGATACCCCTGGACAGGGGTATCTCGAGCACACCGATGCAGCGGAAGGGCGGGTAAATGAGCACTTATCCTCTGGGAGGCTCCATGCCCGCCCACCCAAAGCGGAAATTCACGCAGGAGGTGACCCACCCACTGCTGTCGGGCTTGGCTGCAGGTCTGCCAGGTGCGGCTTCAGCGTAGATGACAAACAGCTGGCGAACCTCTCCCGAACTTCAGCCCTACGCTCCCTGGGAAGGTGAGCGTTAAATAGGGTCCCAATGGATCCTATATACAGCCTCAGAGGTGTGAATGGGGTTGAACCCCGGCAGAGATAATACCCGGTTAGGGAAAAGGACTCCGCCACCGCCTACGGAAGGAACTTCGAGTGGGGCGCAGGACAACCTTGTCCCTGTGGAAGAACAGATAGGGACATTCAAAGGAGCGCCTAGAACTCTCCCATCCTTCTGGTTGGCATGGTAGCCCCAAGAAGGTGATCTTCCACAACAGGTGGGGGAACTCACACCTGTGCAAAGGTTCGAACGGCTTGCCCGTGAGCTAAGCCCATACCAGCGTAAGATCCCACAGAAATGGGGATACTCTCCCCAGAGGGGAGGTGTGATCAAGGCCTTGGAAAGCGCCAGACCACCTTTCCTGCGCCACAGACTACCTTCCGGCCCGCGCCCGGAAGACAGGAGTGGCTAACAGGAGCACCTTGAGGGTCGTCGACCGAAGCCCTAGTTCAAGAAAAGAACGGACCGCAGATAGTCCGGAATGCTCACTAAGGAACAGGAGAGGGGACCAGGCCCTATCCCAACACCAAATGGAGAACTCTTCCATTTGAAGGCGAGCATATCTGGTCGACTCCTGGCAGGACGCCTCGAAAACATCGAGGACCTTGCCGGAAGACCCAAGGCCTGGCCACTAGCCACACAGGGACTAGGCCGTCAGGTGCAGGGATTGAAGGTCCGGATGGAGTACCTTCCCCTAACAACAGAGATCAGGACCGGGCGGGCTGGAAGCCGCCTCGGGACCCTGGGGCTGAGACTGAGGAGAGCTGGATACTAGAGCTGGCAAAACCAGTCTGGGGCTACAAGAATCACCTGCGCCTAGTCCCTCCTCGCCTTGCCTGAGGGTCAAGGGAAATGGGGGAGAGGCGTAGAAGAGGCCCGGGGTCCACGGCCTCAAAGGCATCCCCTACAGCGAACCGTGCTGAGGGGGCAGGCATGAGACAGTCTCGGCCTCGAATTCTCCCTGGAGGGAAAAAAGGTCCACCTGAGGTGTGACCTAGAGGGAGAAAGATCTTGTGCTACCTCCGGCAGGGAAACCACTCGTGAGGCGCAGCCCTTATTCGGCCTAGGGCAACTGCCAGGGTGAAGGAGGCTCCTGCCATAGAAATGGCTAGGAAACCGCCTCCCGGCTGCGCGAAAGACCCAATGCGGAGAACCTCCTTACGCAGAGGCAAGGGGCTCATCCGATCCTGGCGGGATAGGTAGCACATGGTCGTGGTATTGTCCGCCTGGACCTAAACCACTAGACCCCGCACAGACGGAGCGAGTGGTGCAAGCTGAGCGGACCGCCTGGAGCTCCAGCAGGTAGGAAAGACATCGGGACTCCCGAGAGGACCAGAGGCGGTGCACTCTGTATTCCCCTTGATAGGCACCCCCACCCATCTGAGATGCATCGGTCGGAGAAGACCGTCGACTCGGGGCGGACGAACGGGATGTTCTCCTGCAAATGAGCTGAGTGTTCCCTAACCCCTGGGCTGTTGTCACGGACTGGTCTAAAGGAACGCAGCGCTGTGACCACTGGCTGGCCAGCCCCCATTAGGGGGACGCATGAACCGGCGGATCCAAACAGACCACGCTGGTGCAGGCCGCCGCAAGGCCCAGGAGGTGCAGGAAGTCCCAGGCAGGGTGTAATTGCCCAGTCAGACCTGACTAGGTAAGGGAGGAAGAACCTCGGCCCTGTCTGCCAGGAGCCGAGCTCGGACTCAAGAGTCGAGCCTCGTCCCGAAGAAAGGATCACCCGCTTAGACACGAGTTCCAACGTGGCTCCAATAAAAAGGAGACCAGTCTGAGAGCAACCTAGAGGGCCAGAATTCTGGGCCGTCCCCCTCCGCCCTGGAGGGGTTGCAGTCAGGCCGCCATCCGAGTGGGGTTACGCCCGGACCCCTCAGCGCCGCAGGAATGCTGCTGAGCAGAGACCGAAGGGCCTATCCTGGAACTCGAAAAAGAGATCCCCGCTTAAGAAACGGAGGAGTCTCCCAAGAAACGGACGGAACGAAGTGAAAGTACGTCCTGGAGGTCCAGGAAAAGAGCCACACGCCTCGTACTGAGGATGGAATATCTGAGACAGAGAGACCATCCCATCGTGCGGATCAAGAATGGGGCGCAAGCCCCCCATCCATTAGGGACCAGGGATACCTGGACACGAACCCAGGGTCTGGAGGAGGATCCGCCACCTTCCTGATCACCTCTATCTCGAGGGGCCAGGCAAGTCAGCTCGGCGGGCCAACAACGAGGCTACGGACCCCATGGCCCCCGAGGGGCGACGGCTCGAAAGGGTGGGGCCTGCTCGCAATCCCGAGGCAGGACCTTCCCCTAGCACCTCCGACACCCAGAGGTCCGGGAAAGCGGACCAGGTGGAGGAGGGGCGGAGCCGTCTCCCCACGGGGGAACCCGGGTAGGGGTGACGGGGCCGGCGCCTCTCAGCCCGTCACTGAGCAGGCTTGGAGGAGGGACTGGCTGAGGGAGCTCCTGGGCCTTTACCACCTTGTTTCCCTTTAGAGGAAGCCGCTGGCTTGGGGGCAGGACACCCAGCACAAGCCTGCTGGCCCTCAAGCTGGAGTTGATGGGCCGGTCGAGCCGCAGGGGCCGAGGGACAAAGGGGCTTACGCAGCTGCCGGCGGCCCTTGTCCTCCTCCGGGTGGGGTGACCTGAGTCCGAGTGGCATCGACTCTCGGTCCCTGAGGTGTCCCTTCACTCCAGGGCCAAAGAGATCAGTCCCCAAGAAGGGGGATGTCCGCCAACTTGTGCTGGGTCTCCATTGAGAAAGAGGATAACCTCAGCCACGCCCTGCGGCACATGGCCACTGTGGCCGCCACCGACCTGGCACAGGAATCACCTAAGTCCAGAGCAGTCTGAAGCTGCTGCTTCGCCACCGCCCTACCCTGGTCCCGCACCCGCCGGACCGTGGTTCGCAGGTCAGCTGGGAGATGAGGGAGCACCTCATCCAGGGAGCCCAAAAGGGCGTGGGAAAAATGTGTCATCAGTGCGGCCGAGCTGGCCTGTCGGAGGCCTAGGGAGGACGCAGCGTAAACCTTGTGCCTGACAGTCCATCCTTTTGGACTCTGTCGGGGGGGCCTATCCACATCCCGAGCGTTCCCAGAACACTGGAAGACATTGTCGGTAACTAACCCCTCAGGCGAGGGGTGCTCCGAGAAACCGGGCAAAGAACCGACAGGGACAGAGTACTTCCTGGCCATCCTGGCCGAGGGCGCAGGACAGGAAGTAGGCCGCCGCCAGAGCTCCAAGGCCGGGCCGACAATGGCCTCGGCCACCGGGAAGGCCTCAGAGGGTGAACCCCCTCGGTCTAGAATCTCCGTCAGAGGATAAGAGACCCGTTTGGACACGGGTTCAAGCTGCATCCCGGTGAACTCCGAGATGAGCTGAAGCAGACCCATAAAGGACGATGGGCTGTCATCCACAGAACGTTCCGGAGAGTACCCCGGGTCCTCCCAACTGGGGAACATAGAGGAGTCGACGTCGGACTCCGGAGGGTCTGCAAAGAGCTGCCTCAGGCCTGAGTCACTCTTCGCCTGCTGAGGGCGGGTGGGAGTGAGAGGAACAGACAACCTGCGGGACAGGTCGTGACCTGACTGAGGTTCCACCGAAAACGGTGGAGCAGCAAGGTCCAGACGAACAACCAGCCCTGAAGTGGGCACCTCGACTGCAGCGAGCGGTTGTGTCAGCCATTCGGGCGGCAGCTGCTTGCTGGACGGGGAAAGAATCGGTGTCGATTGATTCCCAGACAATAACAACTACTGCCACATGAACTCCTCGTAACGTCGACGCCATCTGCATCAAAGCCACTCCTCATCCGAGGAGGGAGACGAGGAAGAACAGTAATGCCACTTAACTCGGTGCCCCGACCGAGATCGCTGAAGTCGGCGGGAGCGGCTTGACCGAGAAGAGGACCGAGACCCAAATCCTCAGGGAAACCGAGGGTGGGCCTGGGAAGGAGCGGGGAACACCCGCTCTTCCCTCGGCTCGGACGAAAAGACCGAGGCCTGTCGCCCCGAAGGTACAGGCAGAACCTCTGCCTCTGCCGGGGGAACTGGCTAAGGGTTGACAGCTCCTGCAGAAGACAGCCCGGATGACGGGTCGAGAGACTCGACAACGTCAACGTGAGTCATGGCCGGCTGACCTGACGGGGACACCGTGAAGCCAGCGGCCTGAGCCGCACCCTCGACCGAAGTCGAAAGTCGGCCGACAGGGGAAGGGGAACTCTCCCACTCCCGCCAGCGCCGACGATGGGACTTAGCCTGCGACTCCTTTGACCTGGGCTGAGAGGCAGGTCCGAAGGTCCCTCTCTTTGAGAAAGGGACTGGCAAAGCTCCTTGAACGAGCTGAAGGAGGAGAACTCTCAAAGGCGGGATAAGTGCCACGACCGGGAGAAACAGACTTGGTGGCCACCGCCTCCATGAAGGAAAGGAGATCAAGCTGCTCAGCGAGACAGCAGCCGGACACCTTGACCCGAGTCTCAAGGATTTTCTGGCGGAAGAATTTCAGGTCGCCCGAGCCCCAAGCAGACGTAGCGATCCTCCAGGCGTAGTAGAAAGGGCACAGCAAAATCGCAAACTGCGGATCATGGGTCCAAGTCGAGGCAGTAAGCGCCGTGGAGTGCGGGTCCTTCCTGGAGGAATTAACCGGGTGCCTCCGGGAGCCGGGAAACGAATTATCCATCGCAGCAGCAGTTCTAGGAATGGTATATGTTGTTCATCCACACTTACTGGCAGGTTCCTTGCCACTTTAAATCTTGCCGGAAGGTCTTCAAGCTGGCTCTTCCCACCCACCCAGGTGGTAAAACTCTTGGCTCCGCCCCATGACGCCAGATCAAGCCCACTGGAAGCCAGGCTGTGCGTCGAAGCCGGGGAGGTCGGGTGGATCGTGTGGATGAACAACATATACCATTCCTAGAACTCCTGTTACAGATTAGTAACCTGTATTTCTAGGGACATGAATATGTTCTATCCACACTTACTGGCAGACTGCTAGCAGTTCTCCGGGAGGAGGGAGGCAAGGCGCATACCCCCTACTTGGGAAGTAAGGACTGGAGAACTGAGGTCCCAAAACCAGCATCCCGGCGTGACTCTAGGTCGATGTGGTAATGGGTAATGGAGGTGTGTGCCGACTTCCAGGTAGCAGCCCTGCAGATTTCCTGGATAGGGACGTCCCTGGAAGCAGCTGCCGAAGCAGTGGTATGGCAGGTAGAATGAACTCTTATCCCTCTGGGAGGCTCCATGCCCACCAACCTATAGCAGAGATCTATGAGGTGACCCATCTGCCCATCGTCTGCTTGGCTGCAGGTCTGCCAGGTGCGGCTTCAGTGTAGGTGACAAACAGCTGGCGAACCTCTCCCCGAACTTCAGCCATCCGCTCCTTAAAATAAGAGAGCGCTCTTCTAGGGTCCAAAGTATGGAGCCTATATTTGGCCTCCGAGGTGTGACTGGGGTAGAACACCGGCAGAGTCAACACCTGGTTAAGGTGAAACTCCGACACCACCTTCGGAAGGAATTTCAGGTGGGGGCACAGGACAACCTTGTCCCTGTGGAAGACCAGATAAGGAGACTCTATGGAAAGCACCTGGAGCTCTCCCATCCTTCTGGCTGACGTGATAGCCACCAAGAAGGTGATCTTCCACGACAGGTGAGAGATGTCACACCTGTGCATCAGTTCGCATAGCTTGCCCATGAGCTTAGCCAATACCAGCAGTAGATCCCACGAAGGTGGAGGTTCTTGCACCAGAGGGGATATGTGATCAAGGCCTTTAAAACAGCGCCCGACCACCTTCTACTGCGCCACAACTGCTTTCCGGCCTGTGCCCGGTAAGCAAAGATGGCTGCCAGGTGCACCTTAAGGGTGTCGACCGAAGCACTAGCTGAGAAAGGGACCATAGATAGTCCAGAATGCTGGCCAAGGAACAGGAGGAATGGTCCAACCCCTTATCCTGAAACCAAATGGAGAATCTCTTCCATCTGAAGGCATAGCATTTTCTGATCGACTCCTTAAGGGATGCCTCAACAACGTTGAGGACCTCGTCGGAAAGGCCCGAAGGCCTTGAACTCTAGCCACTCGGGAACCAGGCTGTCAGGTGCAGGGATTGAAGGTCCGGGTGGAGTACCTTCCCCTGGTTGACCGTGATCAGGTCCGGGCAGGCTGGAAGCCGCCTCGGGAGCCTAGAGCTGAGGCTGAGGAGATCTGGATACCAGAACTGGCAGGGCCAGTCTGGGGCTACCAGAATCACCTGCACCTTGTCCCTCCTCGCCTTGAGAAGCACCTTGTGGATCAAGGGAAATGGGGGAAAGGTGTAGAAGAGGCCCCGGGGTCCATGGCCTTGAGAAGGCATCCCCCTGCAGCGAGCCCTGCTGAGGGGGGCAGGCATGAAACAGCCTCAGCTTCGCATTCTCCCTGGAGGCAAACAGGTCCACCTGAGGTGTGCCCCAGTGGGAGAACAGATCATGTACTACCTCCGGCAGGAGAGACCACTCATGAGATGCAGTGCCTATCCGGCTTAGGGCATCAGCCAGAGTGTTGGAGGCTCCCACCATATGGATGGCTAGGAGATCCACCTCCAGTCTGCTCACGAGGGACCAAGTGCGGATAGCTTCCTTGCACAGGGGCAAGGACCGCGTCCCGCCCTGGCGGTTTAGGTAGTACATGGTCGTGGTATTGTACGTCTGGACCTGGACCACTTGACCCCGCACAAACGGAGCGAAGGCGGTGAGGGCTAGTCGGACCGCTCAAAGCTTCAGCAGGTTGATGTGGCATCGAGACTCCTGAGGGGATCAGAGGCCACGCGCTCTGTGCTCCCCCAGATGGGCATCCCAACCCATCAGAGAGGCGGTCGTTAGAATGACCGTTGGCTCGGGTGGACAAACGGGATGCCCTCCTGCAGGTGAGATGGAACGATCCACCACTGGAGAGCATTCCACATCTCCTGGGTCACCGCCGCTGGCTGGTCCAGAGGACCGGAGCACTGTGACCATTGGCGGCCCAGTCCCCAACAGACCACGCTGGTGCAGGCCACCATGAGGCCCAGGAGGCGCAGGAAGTCCTGGGCAGGGCGCAATTGCCCAACCAGAAATGATTGGGCAAAGGAGGAAAGAACCTCGGCCCTGTCCGCTGGGAGCCGTGCTCTGGCTCGAACAGAGTCGAGCTCTGCCCCGATGAACTGAATCACCTGTGTTGGCACGAGTTCCAATCTGGCCTCGCTGATGAGGAGGCCAATCTGAGCACAGACCTGGAGGGCCAGATCCCTGGACCGCTCCACCTCCAGCCTGGAGGGGGCTGCAATCAGCCAGTCATCCAGGTAAGGGTACACCCAGACCCTTCATCACCGCAGGAATGCTGTCACCACTGCCATGCATTTGGCGAAGACCCTGGGAGCTGGAGAAAGGCCGAAAGGCATGGCCCGGAACTTGTAAAGGGACCCCTCTGCTCTGAAGCAGAGGAATCGCTGCTGGGACGGATGGATTGGGAAGTGAAAGAACACGTCCTGGAGGTCCAGAGAACAGAACCACATGCCTCGTTCCAAGGATGGAATGATCTGTGACAGAGTGACCATCCTGAAGGTTCGAGACCTTAGGAACTTGTTCAGGTCGTGTAGGTCTAGAATGGGGCGCCAGCCCCCCCCAACCCCATCTGTTTCGGGACCAGGAAATACCTCGACACAAACCCTGGGTCTGGTGGAGGATCCGCCACCTCCCTGATGACCCCCTTTTGAAGGAGCAGAGCAGTGTCAACGAGCCGACAAAGAGGCTGCGGACCCCATAGCCCATCGTGGGGCGACGGCGCGATAGGGTGGGGCCTGCTCGAATTCCAGAGGCAGACTCTTCCCTACCACTTCCAACACCCAGTGGTCCACGGTGATAGTGGACCAGTCGGAAAGGAAGTGACGGATCCGTCCCCCCCCACAGGGGGAACCCGGGGGGAGTGACGAGGCTGGGGGCGACACCCCTCAACCCGACACTGGGCAGGCTTGGAGGAAGTACCGGCCGAGGAACCTCCTGGGCCTTTTCCTCCTGGCTTCCTGCTGGAGGAAGCTGCAGATTTGGCTTTGTGGTGCCAAGTGCAAGCCTGCTGGCCCTGATGCTGGTGTTGCTGGGCCGGACGTGCCACAGGGGCAGAAGGCCAAAAGGGCTTACACTGCTGCTGGCGGCCTTTGTCCTTCTGGGCAGACGTGACAGAGTCCAAGGTGGCATTGGACTTCTTGATCCTCTGCAAATGACGCTCCACCCGGGACCGAACAAGTCAGTACCCAGGAAGGGAACGTCTGCTAGCATGTGCTGGGTATCCGCCGTGAAGGTGGAGATCCGCAGCCAAGCTCTGCGGTGCATGGCCATTGCGGCCACTACTGACCAGGCACAAGAGTCTCCAATGTCAAGAGTAGTATGGAGCTGTTACTTTGCCACCGCCCTTCCCTGATCCCGCACCTGCTTGACCGTAGTCTGGAGGTCAGCGGGGAGATGAGGAATCACCTCATCCACGGAGCCCAAAAGGGCGTGGGAAAAGTGTGCCATCAGTACGGCCAAACTGGCCTGACGAAGGCCTAAGGAGGCCACAGCGTAAACTTTATGCCCGGAATAGTCCAGTTTCTTGGACTCTTTATCGGGTGGCTTGTCCACGTCCCGAGCGTTTCCAGAGCGCCGGAAAACATTGTCGGTCACCAACCCCTCCGCAGAGGGGTGCTCCGATAATCTGAAGAGTGAGCTGGTGGGAACGGCATACTTCCTGGCCATCCTGGCTGAGGGAGCTGGACAAGAAGCTGGCCGCTGTCATAGCTCCAGGTCTGGACCAACAGTGGCTCCGGCCACAGGAAAGGCCTCCATAGGAGAATTCCCTCGGTCCAGTATCTCCGTGAGGGGATACTTGGCCCGCTTTGACATGGGTTCGAGCTTCATCCCAGTAGATTCTGAGATGAGCCGAAGCAATCCCATGAATGAGAATGGGCTCTCGCCCACCGACTGTCCCCCAGAGGACTCCAAGTAGCGAGGCCTGGAGAACAGGGAAGAATCATCGTCAGACTCCGAGGAGTCTGCAAACAGCTGCCGAGGGCCTGAGCCACCCTCCACCTGCCGAGGATGATCGGGAGCGAGGGTGACAGACAACCGATGGGGCATCCCATTACCTGACCGAGAATCCTTGGTCGGAGCCCTGGATTTTGGTTGTGGAGGTGGGGTTCCACCACAATGGGTGGTGTAGCTGGTTTTTGGCCGAACAACCAGCACCAGTTTTGGCTCCTCGATGACCACGAGGGGTTGTTTCGGCCGTTCAGGTGACAGCCACTTAATGGCCGGGGAAGGCGACGGAGTCGGCTTGCTCCTGGATAAAAGGAGCTGCTGCCACATCCGATCCTCATAGCGCTGACACAGCTTGCGCTGGAGCCTATCCTCAGAGGATGATGATGACAAGGATGAGCGGCGCCGCCGCTTCCCTCGGTGCCGAGACCGAGACCGCCGATGTCAGTGGGATCGGCTGGACCGAGAGGAGGTCCGAGACCCTCGGTGTTTCCGAGGGTGGGTCTGGGAGAGAGAGGGGGAACCGTTCCACCGCCGGCTCAGGAACCTTAACCGGGGACTCCAGCACAAGAGGCACAGACAAGTCCTTGGTTTCCACCGGGGAACGGTGAAGAAGGGTTGTCTGCTTCTCCAGTTGACAGCCCGTCTAACAGGTCGAGAAAAATCTGGGCTGCATCGACGGGTGTCTCGGCCGGCTGACCTGACGGGGACACCGTGAAGCCAGCGACCTTAGCCGCAACCTCGACCGAAGTAGAGTGTCAACTATCCGGGGAAGGGGGACCTCTCCCGCTCCCACGAACGTCAACTATGGGACTTACCCTTTTAGTCCTTTTTCTTGGACAGAGAGGAATGTCCCAATGGCTCCTCTCCCTTAGTAGAGAGGGACTGCCAAAGCTCCTTAAATGAAGCAGAGTAGGAGGAGCCCAAGGAGAGCGGGATAAATGCCGCGACCGAGGAAGAAGAAGATGCAGCCTAGGCCGCCTCCTCCTCGAGGTCAATCATTTGCTCAAGTTGGTCAGCCGAGCCCGCAGCTGGACACCGCCCTACGGGCCTCCTTCGACTTTACCAGAGGAATATGTCTCTTGAGGCGCCCAAGTTGAAGTCTGGCAACACGGTCTTGAGAACATTGACCCGAAGGACTTGCACAATTCACAGGCCTGCGGATCGTGGTCGAGCCCAAGACAGTAAACGCACGTAGAGTGCGGATCGGTCTGAGACATCTTCTGCCCACAAGGGCACCGCCAAAATCCGAGAGTCGATTTGTCCATCGCAGCTGCGAAGGAAGAAAAAGACCAAAGTCTAGTAAATTTAAGAATGAGTTTTGGTTTAACCGAAGAGGTAGGATCCAGGCCTAAAACGCAAAGCGTAAAGGAGGGAACCTCAGCTTCCAAGCGGTAAGGA
This sequence comes from Neoceratodus forsteri, assembly GCA_016271365.2. Classification (NCBI taxonomy): domain Eukaryota; kingdom Metazoa; phylum Chordata; order Ceratodontiformes; family Ceratodontidae; genus Neoceratodus; species Neoceratodus forsteri. The sequence continues at coordinate 662,771,227 of CM028136.1, forward strand.
AGATCTGGCGTCATGGGGCGGAGCCGAGAGTTTTACCACCCGAGTGGGTGAAGCAGCCAGCTTGAAGACCTTCCGGCAAGATTTAAAGTGGCAAGGAACCTGCCAGTAAGTGTGGCTAGAACAACATATCCATGTCCCTAGAAACAAAATTTGTGCACTCCTTTTTTGAATCTTTTATGGGTCCTACACACAGCTTAAATATTGACTTGTTTGACCTCGATTACTTTACACTCTCCTCCCGTCCACTGTTCCTGAGCCACAAATTATAAAATGGGGAGAGAAAATTCTGCATTTTGCGTGGTTTTTACCTGTGCATCAAATCCGTTCAATGCACAGGCAAAAAGAAAAACTCAAAAGCAGGACTGCATTGGTAAAAAAGGAAAAATCAATGAGCCGCTGGAACACATTTTTAAAATGCCAACATTTATTTTCCTCGGTAATGTGGCACATCCCATGCTCACCAGCTGATTATGGAAACTCTGGCACCACTCGTTCTCCTGCTCTCTTTCTGGTAGTGTTTTCACAGCCTTAATAACAGTAAAGGAGCAGAAACTGCAGAGGAGCTGTCAGGAAAAAAAAACTTAATGTCAGTAAAAAAACAAAAACGAAACTACTAACTTGCCCGTGGTCTAAACTTTTAAGATCCTGCTGACAGCATGCCACTGCTGTCCTGCCGAGCCAACAGAAAAAGCTATTGCCTCATCTTTTTTTTTTTTTGTTTGTTTGTTTCTTGAAAGGCTTTTGGGACATAGTTGGGGAGGTGAGAAGTAGTACAGACTGTGCCTCCGCTACGGCTGCTCGCTCTGTCTGTGAATGTGTGTCTCTCTGTCACTACCCCCATGTCCTTGCCCGCCCCTACAGTGATGCCTTGATTTAAACTGGTTGCGTTTCTAATTAAAAAACAAGTTGAACATTCCACAGATTCTCTCCCATCACACACAGGAGCCCGAGCTCATTCTCAACCACATACACAGGGGCTCTTTTTTTTTTGCTCATTTCTTGATAGGCTTTCAGGATGGGGTGGGGGGCTGAGAAGAAGTACAGACTGTACTTCCGCTAGGGCTGCTCACTGTGTGTGTGTGTGTGTGGTCACTGCCACTTCACATCACCGTTCACCCTTACTGTCATGTCTTGATTTAATCAGTTGCATTTCAATTAAAAAAAAAAAAAAAAAGTAAGGTTAACATTCCACAGATTACCTCCTGTCCCATACAGGAGCTAGAGCTCCACCTCAAACACATACATTTTGGGGGTGGAAACCAGTACTACAGATGGCAGTGAAGGACAAATGTGTACAGCACATTCAAAATGATGTAATTGCACAACAGGCAGAAGGGCTATTTTATCATCAGTTTTCATAAGAGAAACTGTTTTAACTGCATATAAACATGCTTTTCATAATTGTAAATTTTTTTTTTTTTTTTTTTAAATGCACCCCATTTTATAAGCGCAATAAGACACTCCGGGGTGTGCGTGGAACAGATATCTCACTTCCCGGAGCTGAAGGAATGAGGCCGAACCCCTGGGTGTGCGGTAATATCTGTTTCATGCACACCCCATTGTGTCTTATTGCTTACTTAAAGTTCCCAGGATACCACAAAAGGAGTCCCAGCTCACTGAACCCTACAACACAGAACTGCTTTATGGCATACCATAGTTAACAGGATGAAAATTGAGGTAACTTTGTTCCCCCCTTTTATAGTTCGTCTTGTCTGATCCATACTTACTGTAATCCCAATTAGTCTGCTGGCTATTTTGTACAGAGTGTTTTGACTGGTGTGTGTGTATAAATATATATATATATATATATATATATACATACACACACACACACACATATATATATATATATACATATATACATACACACACACACACACACACACACACACATACATACATACACACATATATATATATATATATATACATATACACACACACACACACAGTCCTAGTGTGTCCTTCCCTTTGTCTGCTATTAGAGGTTTTTTAAATTAGCCTGCTAGTTATATGGTAGTTTTATTGCCCCTGCAATCTCCATCTCAGCAAGGTTTATAGCTCTTCCTTTTCCTACAATACCTCCTGTCCCATGTGACAGTGATGCATCCGGGACCACTAATTCAGTAAGTACTTGAGATAGCAGCCTGATGTTCTGGCCTCTACTAAATGATTCTAACTCAATATTTTTGTTTTCTATGTATGTGTCAGGTTTAGTCAGCAGGAGTAAATGTTTTGCTTTAAAAAAAAATATATCAAAACTACAAACAAACAAACCATAAAAAGCACACAGATCACCCCAGATCTTCAGTGCCATGATTAGTAAAGACTCTAGCCGTTTTCTTACAGAATACCCACTCAGCCCTCAAGTATTTGCTAAACTGTAAATGCAGCCTTTAGTGCTTACTGGATAAGGAAACTTACAACTGCAGAGCTGTGATTTTCAGTAAAACTGACTCTAAACTAGCACTTGCTGAATCTAAGGTACAGGACACATCAGTGTCATATGGGACAGGAAGCATTGTAGGAAAGAGAAGAGCAATAAAACCATGCTAAGATGGAGATCCCCAAAGGCCATAAAAACTACCATAAAATTAGCAGGCTAATTTAGAAATAACTCCTAGTAGCAAACAAAGGAAAGGACACACTAGGACTACACACACACAGATCAAAATACTCTGCACAACATATGTGCTTACAAATGCTATCTGAGGCCATGGAAGTGACAGGAAAATTAGGAAAATTAATAAAAAGGGGGAAAAATAAAGAAAATTGTACAACATTACAAAACAGAGGGATGGGGCAACTGATGGTGGGGGATCTCTAGTAAGAAATTTCACAAACAGCACAGCGTGGCTAAGGCCAGTGCAGACACAGTGCTCCCATGCACTACTTCCACAGTTATATCTTCCCATCTGTAGGCAATTTCATAAAAGTGAGTTTGTGGCACTTTTGTCCCTTTTATGACCAGTGGAAATAAATGTTTCTAACAAGCTCTGAAAACAGTGTAAATGCATACTAGAGTTTGCTGACCTTTCAGGAGAACTTGGGACACCAAGACCTTTGCAAAATATGGCATGTTGTCTTTAGTTTATGAAATATAAAAGGCAATTTGCTTTGTGTAATTTAGTTAGCTTACCACAGCTCTCTGGAATGTGTCCATTTATCAGTCCCAGCTCCCATGCTCTTTTTATGACAGGAACAGGATACTAGATGTAGAAAACAAGAACACTCTATAAAAACTTTTGCCCAAGACATACTCTCAATAAACAGCCTCATCAAGAAACCGGATAAATAATTTCATGTTTGAAGAGTAATGTCTGAAAGGACTCCAGGTCCATCATATCCCCCACACACACCCTCTTCATAAGCAAAGATGAAATAAACATGCTGTGTAAACATGTAACACTTTATAGGGATTCCATACTCGCTCTACTACCCTGGATATTCAGAGATTCACTGGTAATGAAAATTTTGTTCAGGTACACAGGGCTCTCAGAATTTTCTTTGAGTGTTGTGTATTTCCTGACAAAATTAAAAACCCTTGGAATCCCTGTAAATATTCCGAGTGTGCTACAGTGGTGAACTGCAAAAACATTTATTACAAGTCACTTTTTTTCTCTTTTGTAGGAAACAGTCTATATCTGGAGAATGCACATCAGGAAAGTAACCCCTTTTTTGCACCTTTAGCAGCACTTTTCACACTGGTCTTTAATTTATAATCAAAACACAAATGCTTGCTCACCAGTTACATCCATGGTAGATCCATGTGTTTAAATGATTATTTAACATATGTTGGTCCCCTTTATTAATCTGTGACACATTTACGATTTGTTGTGGGGGGGCATAAAACTTTAAAAGTAATCATAAATAGGGACTGTGTTTGTTACTTGGCTCCACCTATCCCTGATGAAGATGCACTGTACCTCAAAGCACTGGGGTTTCTTTTGTGACATGGTACTGCTTGTGTGGGAAAAAAAAAATAAATAAAATCACCCAGTTTTGCACTGTATTAGTCTTCTGTGTGTGCTGCCTTCCTCAGCGAGAATCCTGGACTTTCTGCTACTTTGTGGTTGCACCACTTTCACATGAGGGCTCAGTTCTGTGTTACATTGCTTACAGTCGGGTCAGTGGAGGGACATGAAAATGATTCAGGAAGGACCTATTAGGAGAGGCAAAGAACCTGAACATGTACTCCCTTGAGGCCAGAAGGAGTGGTGGGGGGCATGACTGAGACCTACAAATTCTTGACAGGGCATCAACAAGGTAGGATCAATTCATGAGGAACAGAAACACAGCCAGGGACAGGGGTAGAGATTAGTGGGGGTGATTTAAAAGGGATGTTGGAAAGTGCTTTTTTTTTTTTTTTTTAAATACAGAAAGCGTGGTGGATGCCTACAACAGCCCATCAAAGCCAGTGGCAAAAGCCAAATCAGTACCCAGTATAAAACATGAATGGGCTAGGCACATGGAGACAGTAAACCTATGGAATGGGTGGACAGCTGGGGAGGGTGGCAATGGGGCACTAGACTGCTAAGTGGCCCAGTAACGTTGGTCCAACGTCAGGTGGGACACGGAGATGGGTAGGAAATGGAAAGACAGTACAGACTAACAAGTTTGATCTGCTGTCAGAAGCTACAGTATGTATCTCTGTATATACAACAGGAACGGGGATAAAAATGACAAGATTAAAAAAAGTACCTTAGCTAGACCCCAGAGGGACTACTGGCAGAGATGGACTTCTTCTGGTGCGAGTACTGCATGTGCCGTCGACATGGGTGCAGCGATGACAGCCTATAATAGTGCTGTTTCCAATGCAGTTGATGCCATTGCACCGATCCATATACAACCAGGGTCTTCTCGCTCGAGAACCCCGTGGTTTGATGGGGCTCTCAAGGCGATGAAGATCTGGGGTCGAAAGTTGCAATGTTGCTGGTAGAAGACACAGTCCAAGGAGGAAGGACTGGCTTTGAGAATTCACTACGGCGAATATCAAAGGGCAATCGACTGTAAGAAGGCAGAGTTCCTGTCCATGGAGACTGCTACAGGGAAAAAACAAACAACCAGCCCAGCTCTTTCGGACTATAGACAGGTTACTTCATCCTGCCTATCTGCAGCCGAAACAAGCATTTTTTAGTTGCTCTGTGCAAGGAGTTTGCTTGTTTTTTCTCCAACAGGGTTTCCTCCATTTGGTCAGGGATCTCCCTAGTGGGGCTAAATCAGCCTTGCAGTGGTAAGCTTTGCATGGGCAGAGGCACTCCTATTGTTTGGGCAGAGTTCCAGCTGGTGGGGGTGGTGGTCATCTTGAAGCTGCGGCCCACCTTTTGTGAACTAGACCTGGGCCCAACACGTCTCCTAGTGCAATGTCCAGAGTCCGTGGGTCCAGTGTTTGCTCTCACAGGGGTCTTTCCCCAGCACTCTGAAGGAGGCGCTGGTGAAGCCACTTCTGAAGTAACCACCTCTCTACCCTGACATCTTGGCAAATTATCGACCCTTGTCAGGAAGCGTTAGCTCTGCTGCTCAAGGCCCACCTCACGGCCTTTGAAATCTACGAGCTGTTCCAGTCTGGATTTAGGGTGAGGTACAGTATTGAAACGACACTGATCAGGCTGCAAAATGACCTCCTCAAGGCAAGAGATAGAGGAGGCCGGTCAATTCTCATTCTCCTAGATCTCTTCAGCATTTAACACCGTGGACCACGTTGCGCTTCTTGATTACCTTAGAGAGTACTGCGGACTCACCGGAACCATCATTAACTGGTCCAAGTCCTATATCACAGGCAGGGCGCTAATGGGTAGTGATGGGAATTTCTCGAGGTTCGATCTTGTTGCTGATGTTGTTACATGGTCCATCTGCCCTAGAGTGAGCACAGTAGATGTTACAGTCTGGGTTTCATTGCTATGCAAATGATACCCAGCTGTATATGTCGTTTGCCCCCGGGAAAAAACAACACTGTGGAAGTGCTTAATAGGTGCCTGGCCGAGATCCAAGACTGGATGTCCTCTGGCTGTGACTGAACCCAGACAAGACAGAGGTGCTGGTGGCTGAGCCTGTTTGGCGGTGTGATGTGGCTGCCACAGGTTTGGGAACAGGGTTGTTTCTTGGTCCTACTCCACTGATGGCTGCTTCTAGTATGAGAAATCTGGGTGTTGTCCGTGATGACAGTGATGACACTAAATCAGGTGTCTGCCATTGTCCAGAGTGGTTTTTGCCACTTGAGAAACAGCGCCAAGATTAAACCCCTAGTTCTGACTGGCATCCTGCCAGCACTGGTGCATGCCTCTGTCACGTCAAGGCTGGACTACTGCAATGCTCTTTACTTCAGGGTCAGTGGAGGGAACCTCCGTTGGCTGCAGCTGGAGCAGAATGCAGTGGCCAAGTTGCTGACGGGACTTCTGAGATCAAGTCATGTGACCTTGGTCTTTGTGTGACCTGCACTGGCTGCCTGTTAGATGGAGGATTCTCTTCAAGGTGGACTTGCTCACCTATAAAACTCTATACAGATTGGGCCCTGGCTACCTGAATGATCTCTTCACCCCTGCCACCCCTGTGTGTTCGCTCTGCTCCTTCACTTATGGCCACGTAGTGGTTCTGAGGGGCCAGGCTGAAAACCTCAGGAGATAAGAGTGTTTGAGGTGACCAGCCCGGCCCTCTGGAATTCACTTCCCGACCACTGAGGGAGGCCCCATCAGTGGAGGTTTTTAAAAGGGATCTAAAGATGCACCTTTTTAATCAAGCATTTGGTAATTAGCTTGTTTTATTGATCTTGTGGTCATTTATTGATTTGATTTATTGACCTTGCTATTCAACTGTTTATCTGCATTGTTCTTGTATATTATTGCACTACCTGTAAGGTGCCCAGAGCCTCCAGGATTGGGTGCTATATATAAATTTTTACTTGCCAACTAGTGATAGCAGTAACAGAAACATATCAAAAAAATACTGTTACTGTTGTCACAATGGATATTTCTAAGGTTACTGTCATCATAGTGGAATAATGAACTAATCAGAGGGCAGCTTTTGCAATGCTTATGACAGCAAAATGCCTAGAGCAGCACTGAAGCCAGCTGTTAAAAATCAAAGGAAAACCGCAACAATCTTCAGACAAACAGCTGATCTAAAAACTTGTAAACTACTGTTGTGCATCTAATATACAATAGCATGACTCAGAATATACAATTTTTCTTCAAGAGTGAAGGGGCAGGACCATAACTCACATGTGGCAAAGCACAACCAGGAAACCAGAAGAAATATTTACATTTTGATAAGTAAGTAAGGAAGACAGACACACTGTAACTGGTAGTGGAATAAAGGCCCATTTGAGTTCAGGTGCTCCACCACCTGAGCTACCTGGTTCAAAAGGAATGACTGACAGAGCACCTCTAAATTTTACTTTGTGCTCAGATGTCTTCACCAGGTACCAAAATGCACCCTCCTTCTGGTCCAAGAACCCGCTACAAAGTGCTTCAACAGTGTTTAAATATGAGCTGCCTCATGACCTGGCAGTTGGGCACAGCACTCCAACACTGGCAATCTAGGCAGAAGAACAGGCCTACAATACCGGCAAGTGTGGCTCTGGTTGAAGAAGGGTGCCAGTGACAGCACTTCCTTAACTGAGGGAGGGATTTGCAGCGTTCTGGTACCCCAGCAATGTCTCTGGCAGGCCAAGGAGGATTACTTCCACTCCCCATGGTTTATCCCCTTGGCTATCTAAGGCTTCCTCCTAATGGACAAACAATAGCAAGCTAAGGAGTTAACACATGCACAGCACTTAAGTTGCAGTTTCCCTCTTTTAGTAACGTGCAAAAAGAAAAAATTCCCATAGTAACATTTCTTCTCCGGGATCCCTCACTATGGTTTCACTCTATGCATCAATCTCCAAAGAGAAAGATGCCCTTGAGACAAACCCTATTCTAAGAACAGACCTTAGAATTTAGAATAGATGTTTAAAAAACTCTGCAGCCGCCTTCCACCCTGGCAGCTGTCAGATTTGTTCCTATACCTAGACTGGAATGGTGGCTACTGAAATCTAACTAAAAGGCTACCAAAAATTTTTATTTATTTATTGAATTTTGTTGACCAGGTAAACCCTGGGCCTCAGAGTCCCCTTTTTTCAGGGGTGACCCGGAATTACAGAAATTATTCAGGAGGAATACAGTTACAAAGAAGATATGGACAGTAGCAAGTACATTAGAAACAGGCTAGGTTACAGAGATACATTTGTTTGAAACAACAGATGTACCGTAAGACTACAAATGAGTTTACATCAGTGTACACAATAGGGGGCAAGTAGCAGTGCTGTATGACACAACCATCAGTGTATCAGCAGATGAGGCCTTTCAGCTGTAAAAATTGCATTGATTCCTCTCTAGAATGTAGGCTTTTAAGCCCTTCTTAAATCCACCCAGAGAGGAGAGAACCTGGAGACCACTGGGAAGGGCATTCCAAATGGTGGGGATTGCATTTACAAAGGACTTACAGCCTGCTGCCACTCTAACTTTATGGACCTGAAGGAACATTCTGCTAGAGGATCCAAGGGGTTGTCTTTTGAGTTTACTAATTATAGGGCTGTGTAGATCAGGGGTAGCACTGGGGCCTTTTAATCTGAAGGCAAAGCATAGGAACATATATTCAAGTCTTCCGGTGAGTGAGGGCCATTTGAGGGAATCTAGTACTCTACAACGGTATTCAATGAGTGAGGCACCAACTGCAAAATGAGCTACTGTATGATACAACTGTTTTAGTTGATCTACTTTAGAGCTTCTAACAGAGAGGAGGACAGGAGAGCCATACAGGAGGGTGGGTAAAAGGGTTGAGTTGGCAATACGTAAACAGGACTCTCTGGAGAGGTCGGGGGCTTAGACATTATAAGAGTCCAACTTTTTGGTGAAGAGTTTTCACAAGATAATCTACATAAACCTTAAAGATGACATCCTGATCAAGTCGAATGCCCTGGATAGTTGATGGAATCAACAGTCTCAATGCTAGTTCCGTTCGAAAAGGTAGGGGTTAACATATTCCCCCTTTGGGGGCCTAAACTTCTATGGCCAAAGAGGATGGCTTTCATTTTTTTTTACCATTAAGAACCAGCTTGTTTGTTGAAAGCCAGCCCTCTAGTAAATGCTACTCAGAAGTAAGGAGTTTGTTAATTTCAGTGATTTTGTTGGAGCTATGGTACAGAACCACATTGTCCGCATATAGCAATAACTTTGCTCCACCACAGTTTACTAGCATTTCACTGATATAAAGTGAAAATAGGAGAGGACCTAATATTGACCCTTGGGGGATGCTGTCATAGATCAGGCACCTATTGGACAAATCACCCTTCCAGTTAAACTGAACTGTTTGCTAGTTAATCTGAGAACCATCATAAGGCTAGGTTATCTGGGCCTACGTATTTTAGCTTAGTTAGCAGCATCTGGTGGTTCACAGGGTCAAAGGCCTTGGTTAAATCAATAAAGACTGCTCCTGTCATCAAGTCATTGTCTATTCTATCCAAGATATCTGTGGTCAGACGGATTAAGGTGGTGGCTGTCTGTTCCATGGTTTTTACGAAAGCCGAGCTGGTTATCAGTGAGAAAACTGTGTTGCTCTACGTAATCCGTGATCTGGTTGTAGACTAGCCTGGAGTAATTTGCTTACGGTGCAAATGACTGAAATTGGGTAGTAATTTTCCACTAGTGTTTTTTTCCCCCCGCCCTTATGTACTGGGGTTACAAGTGCCACGTTCCAAGCAGAAGGAACTACCAGTTCCTGGATGGATCTATTGAAGAGTTGCATAATAGGATATGCAATTACTGGGGCTCCCAAATTGAGCAGCTTGGGGTCAAGTTTGTCATATCTCGTGGTGCCTGTAGTTTTAAACTTCGAGAAGAGTAACAGTACTTCCTTTCTTGCTACAAGCCTAAAGTGGAAGTTAGGGCATGAAAGGTTTGTGGCAGTGAGATCAGGGAGATTTCAAATTTGTGTGTGTGGGGAGACACCAATTAATGCAGACATAAAAATGTAACTATAAAGAGAAAACACATCTTACAACTGTAGTGAAAACTGCAATAGTAATGCTCAAGCAAACAAAATAAAATTAACCAATTACTGTGAGAACCTATTTTCAGGTTCTAGAAGGGGAGGCAGGGTGGACGAGCGAAAGCACAGCGAGGGATTCCTGAGAAGAAACATTACTATGGTGAGTAAATTTTTCTTCTAACTCCAGAAATCCCTCACTTATGGTTTCACTCCATGCAGACTACAAAGAAGTACCTTGGGAGGTTGGGTCCAGAATCTACTCTGGAAAAAGGTTCTGCAATACAGAAGTTCCAAACCTAGCATCCCTTCTGGAGCGTATGTCCAGACAGTGCTTTATGAATGTGTGTACTGTTTTCCAGGTAGCTGCTTTGCAAATGTCTAATAAGGGGATGCCCCTTGAGGATACCACACAGAGGCAGAAGCCTATGGGTGACATTTTTCCTGGTTTCCCATAGCAGAATTGAATACAAAAGAGACTATCCAGCGAGTAACAGACCTCTTGGAAGCTGGTTTACTTTTGCCAACCTCACCACAGGTAATAAGAAACTGAGTATTTTTGAATCGAGCATCTTTTTTCTGGTCCATATAGATACTCAGAACTCTTTTCAGGTCAAGGCTGTGTGGTGTTTGCTCACCTGGACTGGAATGCTTTGTGCAAAGCATAGGCAGTGTTACTGACTGGTTCAGGTGAAATTCAGATACCACCTCAGTTAGGAATTTCCTATTAGACCTTAGCCCTGTGGCAGATTATGACATTTGATTCTGTGCAGAGGGCTTGAAGCTTACCGACCCTCCTTACAGAGGTCATGGCAATCCAGAATATGGTTTTCCATATGACACATTAGGACAGCAGTGTCCACAGACTAGAATGGAACCTGTATGAGCTGGGCAAGGTGGACAATGAGAGACAATGAGATCCTACGGTGGGTCTGGGTCCCTTACTGGTGGGTACAACTGAACGAGGCCTTTCAAAAAAAAAAAAAAGGGTTGATGATCTTAGGCTTAACGACTGCAGGTGTACCAAGTATATTCCAAGACTGTAGGCAACCCTGCTTGTATTGATATTATTCTTTTGGGGGTACACCAGTAAGAAATCTCTTCCATTTTGAGGAACAGGTTTTTCTGGTTGCTAGTTTCCTTGAAACTCTAATCACCTTCAGAACTTCCTCTGAGAGATTTAAACCAGATTATTCTAGCTCCTCAAGAACCATGCCCTTGGGCGTAGTGTTTTGAGGTTTGGGAATGCAATCCTGCCCCAAGATACGGTTAGCAGACTGTGACTCAGTGGCAAGCTGATTAGAGGTTTACAGTACAGGGTCAATAGATATGAATATCAGGTGTGTCTGGCCCAGACTGGAGCCATTAGCATCATTGTTGCAGATTCCCTCCCAAGTTTCAGGAGAACTTTCTGGATGAGTGGAAATGGAGGGAAAGCATACAGTAACTTCCCTGTCCAGTCCAAGTCAATGGTGTCCTCTGGGACTGTCCCCCTGCCTAGTGATCTGTAACAAAAAAATGGAAGCTGGAAACCTGCACACAGATTTACCATGGGAGTGCCAAACCTTCTCATCACTGTAGCCAGAACCTGTCTCTTCAAGGCCCATGTGTGATTTCCCGGACTAAGTCTGATTAAGAATCTACCAGGACATTGTCTTTGCCTGTTAAGTGCACCGCATGAATGCCTGCTTCTAAGGTGTATGGAGGGTCCAGATTCTCATTACTTCTGTACAACGTTTTGAGGACCATGTCCCTCCTGCTTGTTTATGTAATACATTGCTGTGTTGTCTGTTCTGATTGACAGACTTAGCCTGCAGCTGGGAGGAGAAATAACAGCATTTCCCTGAACTCCAGGAGGCTGATGTGTTCCAGTGACTCATGTAGGCTCCATAGAAACATAGAAGTTGACAGCAGGTAAGGACTGCAAGGCCCATCCAGTCTGCCCATTTTTTCTACCTTATGAATGTGCCAAAGGCCTGTACTCCGTCAATGGCCTATCTATTCATACTCATCTGTATTGCTCCCTTATGCCTATCCCATTCCTGTCTGAAGCCCTGCACTGTATTCATATCTATCACTTCCTGAGGTAGGCCATTCCATGCACCCACCACCCTTTCTGTAAAAAAGAACTTCCTCACATTACCCCTTAATCAGCCTCCCTCTAATCTCATGCTGCGTCCTCTTGTTCTGCTATTTTTCTTATATTGAAACATGTTAGACTCTTTCACCTTGTTAATGCCCTTAAGATGTTTGAATATTTCGATCATATCACACCTCTCCCTCCTTTGCTGTAGGGTATAGATAATTGAGCTCCGTTAATCTGTCCTCATATGTTTTCTGATGCAGTCCCTGCACCATTAGGTTGACCTTCTCTGGACTGCCTCCATTTTGTTAATGTCCTTGTGCAGGTGCGGCCTCCAGTACTGCATGCAGTACTCCAGATGGGGCCTAACCAGTGTCTTGTAAAGAGGGATTATTACCTCCCTCTTACAACTTGTGGTACCCTTACTAATACACCTCAACATTCCTCTAGCCTTACCTACTGCTTTAGTGGTCTACTTGGATGACTTCAGGTCATCTGTGATGATTATGCCCAAGTCTCTCTCTTCCCTTGTGATTGCCAGCAACTCCCCTCCCAACCTATAGGTGGCTTCAGGGTTTCTCTTCCCTACGTGCATGATCTTGCACTTTGTTGCGTTAAACCCCAGTTGCCACTCCTCCGACAATTTGGCCAGGTTACCCAGATCTCTTCTCATTCTGCCCACCCCATCAGGATCATCTACTCTGTTGCAGATTTTGGTGTCATCTGTAAACAAATAAACCTTACCCTCCAGTCCATCTGCAATGTCACTAATGAAGACACTGAAGAGGAATGGCCCTTGGACTGATCCCTGAGGTACCCCACTTGTGACTTGCATCTCTTCTGACTGTATACTGTTTAATACCATTCTCTGTTTTCTGCCCACCAACCAGTTTGCCACCCAGCTGACCAACTTCTGACCCACCCCAAGCTTACCCACCTTATCAATCAATCTTCTATGTGGAACAGTATCGAAAGCTTTTCTGAAGTCAAGGTAGGCAACATCAACTGCACCCCCTTGGTCCACCACTCTGGTTACCCAGTCAAAGAAATCTATGAGGTTAGTCTGACAGGACCTTCCTGTTGTAAACCCATGCTGTCTAGGATCCTGTGCTCCTATAGATTCCAGGTGTTGCACTAGCCTTTCCTTAAGAAGTTTCTCCATAGTCTTGCCCACTACTGAGGTAAGACTGACTGGTCTGTAGTTCTCTGCTACTACTCTTGTGGAGTGGGATCATATGAGCCCTTCTCGTCTTCTGGGACCTCTTCTGTGCTCAGAGACTCACTAAACAGTTCTGATAATGGCTCTGCTAGTTCCATCCTTAGCTCCTTTAGTACCCTGGGATGTATGCCACCAGGTCCCATTGCCTTGTCCACCCTAAGCTTAGCAAGCTCTTGTAGGACCCTTTCTTTTGTGAAGGGATTTGTGCATGCCTCCCTCCCCCATGTCCATGGTGCTGAGCTGCTGGCCCTACCCTACCGTCTCCTCAGTAAATACTGAGCGGAAGTATCTATTTAGGATAGATGCTTTTCCTTGGTACTCCTACACACACTCCCCCTTATCCCCTCTGATCTTAGCAATACCCCATTTGGACTTTCTCCTTTTACTAACATATCTATATTTATTTTTTTTATATTTCTTTTATTTATGGGGTTTTTTTTGTTTTTGGTTTTTATTTATTGAATTCTCTGATTACAACCTTTGAGCTACAAGCTCATTTACAAAGGGTCCATGTCAGGAAGAACATGTGAACATACAATAGTAAAATACAGTTTCAATGAACATTAAACAAATGACAACAGTATTGTGACTGACAAAGTACATGGGATAGGTTTGTGACTGCATACAGGCAAAGTCAGTGCTACAGCAGTAACTAGAACGAGAGAGTGGGGGAGGGAGGCATGGACGTTCAAGAGTGAAGGGGGAATTGAGGAGGTGTTAGCTTGTGGGAACCACTGGCTAGGGGTCCCTTGTCAGAAAGGGGTAGGAGAGTGGGACTGAGGCTGAGGGTGGGGGAGTAGCAGGTTGGGTGACTGCATAAGTGCACTTTGGTGGGGTAGTCAGAATTTGCTACCAGGTGGGCTGATCAGGTGGGGCAGGTGCATTACTCTTGGCTGGACAGGTGGGATCTTAGTAAGGATTTGAACAAACCAATTTTGCCAACAGTGGCTAGTTCTGGTGGGAGTGAGATACGCCATAGCGGGGCCCGGTATTCGAAGGATCGCTGACCTTGGGAGGTGAGACGGTAGGGGATCTTGATGGAGATCTTATTGGATGTCCTTGTAATTGCGACCTGGTGTATGAGGGAGATGGGCAAAGAGAAAGATTTGATAGTGGGCCCCGTCATTCAGATTTAGCCAACAGGTTTGCTGGTAGAGGTGGCAGGTATGGGTTAGGTGTGGGGCTCCAAGTGCAAGTCTGCACGCTTTGTTGAGCGTGGTGGCGAGTTGCCCAAGGGTGCTATCAGCGGCTGCAATGTTGGTAGTAAAGCCATAATCAATAGTTGAGAAGACTGAGTTGGTTATGGCAAGCTGGAGGGCTTTACCAGAGAGGCGGCTTCGGTGCTCATATAGCAGGCCGTGCTTCCTGTTAGCTGTAGTGGCGACATGATCAATGTGTGGCGAATGAGAGGGAGCCGTCTAGGGTGAGACCCAGGTATTTGAACTTGGGTACCATTTCAATGGTGATATTTTGTAAGTTCTGGATGTTCAGAGTTGCAGCCCTGTAATGGCAGTAATCACCATAAAGTCAGCTTTGGGATGAGTCGTGAGATGTTGAATCCCTTCCGGGGGATAGTAGGTACAGTCTGCCTTTCTGGAGACAGCAGCGGTGGATGACAGCTGCTGCCAGATAGTCACCAGATCCTCGTGAGGACCCATTCAGGCGGGGATGGGTATAGGGTGTGTAGTGGCTAAATCCAAATGTTCCGCCGGTCTCTTACACTGGGGATCCACTTCTTTGGAAGGCCAGCCTCCTGCTGCCTGAACAGTGCGCAAAAGGTCCCAAAGGAGGGATCCTCTGGAGGAGATTTTGGGGACTCTTTGGGTGGTGCCTCGACTGGGGACTGCGGGTCCGAAGGTTCGGACTCAGTCTGAGTCGGAAGGCTCAGAACTGCTGGGAATGGAAGGGTCTACCCCAGATGAGCCTACTGGTAGAGAACCCGCTGCTCGGCCGGAAGGAAAAAAAAAAAAAAAAGAAAACACATACACAGCCTAAAATCCACTGTCCAGCAGCATCCACAAGCTGGAATTTTCAGTACACCCTAGCTGCTAGATAAGAGTTGGGTCATAAATCTCGAGTGGATATCTCCACACACACACACACACACACACCCACACACACACCTGCAGACAGATACACGGGAGTTTGAACGGATTGGGTCATTCAAATATAAACTTAAGGTTTAAAATGGAATATAATTGGTCACTGATAGGTGTTCAGTCCGATTGGGACAATTAAATACATACACGTTAGATAGTTGGTGCATTCAAAGGGGGGGAATAGGCATTACCTATTCCCAGGAGAATATATAAGAGGCTGAAAGACAATGAAGTGTCTTTTGCTTTGGAAGCTGGGAGGGGCAGCATAAGTTTGAAGCCTACCCTTGTAGCTATGTCTGTGGGAGCTGGCAGTTAGTATAGGATCTAGAGTCTCTCAGGTCAGGAAAGGGTAAGTTTAGTGCTACAATATTTCAGTAATAGCCTTCTTTTGCCATCTGTTATTTAAAAACATTTGTCTACTTTTCCTGTATGAGTGTTATTCTCTTGTGTTGTAAATATATATCCTGTAAATGCTCAGTGCACATTCTGTTAAGTGCAAAGCTATTTATTTGCTCAACAGTTGTGATTGTGATGTCATTTTCTAAGGTACTATTTGGGTTCCACTGGCTGAGGTAAACTCTGTGTAGCATCCGCCACCCCAGAGAGACACACTACCAGACTTTAACTTGTGCAACTGCACGCTTGATTATTCAAGTTTGTAAGCTTGAAGGTTGGCGCTGGAGACAGTCTAGTTGGTGGCAGCGAATACCAGAGGACAGACACCTCTCAAAAAGCTGTTTCAGCACAGAGGGAGAGGTGGGTCGTCACATATTGGTTGGCAGTGGTGGGGTGATGATAGCAGACTACATAGCACACTGAGATAGTTTGCGCCAGTGGAACAGTTACCTTAGCATTGCACAACAGGATATATAAGGGAATACATTTGTACAACAGTTTTATTTGTTTCTGGTTAGCACAGTATAGTGCAGCAGTAGGGAATGAGCTCCACAGACTATGACTCACTTACTGTGCCACAGTTTTTTGAAAGGTGCCAGGAAAAGGAGATTCAGCCTGAAGGTCTAAAAAACACAAGAAAAAGGCAGACCTCATTGCTGCCCTCTTGGCACATGATCTAAAGCAGGCAGTCACTGGGGGTGAGTCAGGAACTGAGGCAGCAGACCCCCCAAACCAACTTGAGGCACTGCGACTGCAGCTGTTGCTGCAAGAAAGGGCACTGGAGGCGAAAAGACACGATGCTGAAACAGAAACAAGAAGGTTGGATGCAGAAACAAAAAGATTGGAAGCCGAAACAAAAATATGGGAAGCAGAGACAAGAAGACAGGAAGCAGAGAAAGAACTTGAAGAAAAGAGACTGGCAGACAGACAGAAAGAACGTGAAGAAAGAGGGAAGGAATGACAGCACATAGAAACATAGAATTTGACGGCAGATAAGGACCGCTTGGCCCACCCAGTCTGCCCATTTCCCTACCTACTGGATAAGCTGCAGATCCTAGTTAACCAGCAGCCTACTTCTTCTTCCTACCCCCAACCCCTAGAATGGCCTTATGACTGTCCCATGCACGCTTGAATTCCACCACTGTTTTTGACTCCACAACCTCCTCCGAGACCCTGCGCAGCCAGCAAATCGTGAGTAATTGAGTGAGGTTGCCTCATGAAGCCAAAATTAATTCTAAATTGTTCCCTCAGCTTAAAGAGGGAGATGACCTTGAATTATTTTTAAGGTCATCTGAGAGAGTATGCGACCAATTAAAACTGACTAAGGCTTCCTGGTCAACTTATCTCACACCCTTACTTACTGAGAGAGCTTTGCATGAATTTGCTAAAATGAGTAATGAAGACTATGCTGATTATGATAAAGTTAAAACAGTGTTGTTGAAACGTTTTGAATTAACTCCTGAGGCTTATACAAGGAAATTTAGGGAGTTAAAGAAAAGCCCAGAAGACAGTTATGCAGAACTGCAGGTTCAACTGTGTACTTACCTTGATAGGTGGATGGAGGGGGCTGAAGCAACCACTGTGGAACTGATTAAAGATGTATTGGTGAGAGAACAATTCCTTAAAATTGTACCTGAGGACATGCGTGTATGGCTTCTAGACAGGGCATACGCCTCTTCAACAGAGGTGGCAGGAAGTGCTGACGTATATCTGTCTAGCCGGCCATACGCACAGCGCAAGTCATATGGTGGGGGGGGGGGCAGCACATGGTTATAAGAGATCCCATTGGAGGGCAGCCAAAAGGAAACCAGCCTGCACCTGAGCCCAAAGTACAGCCCTCTGGTTCTAAGGGGACTCAAGAAATAGGACCCAAGAAATATATTTGCAATCAAGTGGGACACTTGAGATATAACTGCCCTCAGAAACTGGTTAAGGGGCAGAGGTATGGGGGAAGGGGTGATCAAAAGAGCATTGGTGTGTTTGTAGGATGTGTCCCGTCGGAAGGACCACTCTCCTCTGATGAGAATCTATATCCCATTACAGTTAATGGAATAGTAACACAGAGACTGTGGGACACAGGCTTTGACATCTCCCTGGTAAGGCAGGATCTCATCTGGGCAGAGCTGATGGTGCCTGGGAAATACTCCAGAGTCTGGGCATTCACAGGGCCACCAGTCCAATTACCAATGGCTAGAGTCTTCCTGAGCTGGAAGGTGGTCATGGAGAAAAGGAGGTGGGAGTTGTAGAGGACCTACCTGTAAAATATGATTGTGGGGAAGGATCTGGACCCCAGGAACACACTGGTGTGTGCTGTAACTCATAGTCAGGCACAAGGACACGCTTCTGAGGGTGAAGAGGGGGTGACTCTGGGTGGTCCAGCCACACCCTCAGCAGCTGAGGAAGTGTCTAGCACAGGGGAGGTGCTGGCTAGAAGCAGCAGTCCAGAACCCCAGTCACAAACAGAGAAGCCCACCGGACTTCCTTCTGAAGGGGTACTGGGAAGGGTCAGACAAGGGCAGCCAAGTGCTGCACAGTGAACTGACCCTATCTTGCAAAAAACAAGGGAAATCGCTCATAGGGCTGAGCGTTCTCGGGGGGGGGGTAAAGAGTCCATTTACTGGGACAAAGGGCTGTTGTACAGAGAATGTACAACAGAAGAAGGGCGAGATCGTGAGGTACTCCAGCAGCTGGTAGTCCCTAAGGTTCACCGTCAGCAGCTTTTGGCCCTTGCCCAAGATATCCCTTTTTCAGGGCACTTGAGGGTGAGGCGCACGAAAAAGCGTCTAACCAACAATTTCTTCTGGCCTGGTATTGGCAAGGATGTGGCAAATTATTGCAGGACTTGTCCACAGTGCCAGCGGGTGGGAAAAATGGAGGACAAGGCCAAGGCAGTTTTGGTGCCCCTGCCCATTATTGATGAACCCTTTAAGAGGGTAGCTGTGGACATAGTGGAGCCATTGAGCACCCCAAGTTGCACTGGCAAGTTGTATATCCTGGTAGTTGTTGACTATGCCACCAGATACCCAGAGGCAGTGGCCCTAACATCCTCTGAGGCAGAACCAGTGGCAGATGCACTGTTGAGAATATTTAGCTGGGTGGGCTTTCCCCAGGAGATACTGTCAGACCGGGGTGCCAATTGTATGTCATGTGATGAGTAGTTTGTGGGAGAAGTGTGAGGTAAAGCAGCTCAAAACCTCCCCCATACCATCCCCAAGCTAATGGTCTCGTGTAGCGATTTAATTCAACCCTTAAGACCATGCTAAGGACTTTTGCTGACCAGCATAAGAGGGACTGGAACAAATATTTGCCTCATCTCCTATCTGCATACAGGGAAGTCCCACAGGAGTCCACGGGGTTCTCACCTTTCGAGCCCCTGTTTGGTCATAAGGTGCGGGGGCCCCCTAGATTTGATTCGGGATGAATGGGAGGGGGACCGTGCCTCCCAAGGGGAGTCTGTTGTGGAGTATGTACTAAACTTCAGGACCCACCTTAGGGAGCTCATGGGGTTTGCTCAGGAGCACCTGGCTACTGCACAACAGCGGCAGAAAGTCTGGTATGACCGTGGGGCCCGAGCCAGAGAATATGAGGTGGGACAGCGAGTGATGGCACTCATCCCTGTCAGTAAGAATAAATTACAGGCAGCATGGGAGGGGCCATTCTCCATTGTCCAAAAGGTTAGTGATGTCAATTACATGAGAGCACTACCGGACAGGAGATGCAAACGAAAGGTGTATCATGCCAACATGCTGAAGCCCTACCATGACAGGGAGGAAATGGTACTCGCTGTATGCAGTGCCCCAGAGGAGGAAACTGAGATAGACCCACTGGTGGACCTACTTGGGGGAGGCCAGGGCTGCATCCTCTGTGGACAACCTTAGCCTCTCGGAACAGCTGACACCAGCCCAGGTGCAAGAAATTAGGGGTGTGCCGAGAGAATTTGAGGACATGTTCACAGGGAAACCGGGGTACACCACTATGGCAGAGCACCATGTGGATACAGGGACCCAGGTTCCTCTGAAACAGTCCCCCTACAGGGTACTTGAGCACGTTAAGCAGACTGTGAAGGAGGAGCTCAAGCAAATGCTGGAACTTGGAGTAATCCAGGAATCTAGTAGCCCCTGGGCATCACCCGTGGTACTGAACCCAAAAAGGGATGGCACCACACGATTCTGCGTTGACTACCGGAGGCTTAATAGCTGCACAGAGTCAGACGCCTATCCCATGCCCAGAACAGATGAGACCCTGGAGCGACTGGGGGGAGCCAAGTATTTGACCACAACAGACTTAAAGGGCTATTGGCAGGTACCTCTGACCCCTGCAGCCAGGGAGAGATCAGCTTTTGTTGCTCCATTTGGTTTATACGAATTCAAGGTAATGCCATTTGGAATGAAGAATGCACCAACAACCTTTCAACGGTTTCTGGATCGCATTCTGTCTGGGGTAGGTGAATTTGCACTGGCTTATATGGATGATATAGCCATATACAGCCAGACCTGGGATGAGCACATCAAGAATGTATGGGTTGTGTGCCACAGGTTAAAGAATGCAGGTCTGACAGTCAAGGTGGAAAAGTGCCAGACAGGTATGGCAGAAGTATCCTACCTTGGGCACCGGGTGGGTAGTGGACACATCCGCCCGGAGCCTGCCAAGGTTGATGCCATCCTGGCCTGGCCTACTTCTACCACAAAGAAACATGTCAGGGCATTTCTAGGGACAGCAGAGTACTACTGAAGGTTTGTTCCCCGCTATAGCGATCTGGCTAAGCCCCTGACAGACTAAACCAAGAAGAGAAAGACAGATACAGTGAAGTGGTCAGAAGGCTGTGAGGTCGCTTTTCAGGAGCTAAAGAAGGCCTTATGTGGCCCGGCTGTATTGGCTAGCCCCAATTATAGTTTAAAGTTTATGGTCCACGTGGATGCCTCAGATCACGGGCTGGGGGCTGTGCTGAGCCAAGTTACCCAGCAGGGGGAGGAGCACCCGGTTGTGTACCTCAGCCGGAGACTTTTGCCCAGAGAGGAGGCATACGCCACAATCGAGAAGGAATGCTTGGGAATAGTGTGGGCCCTTCTGAAGCTGCAGCCTTACCTATATGGGAGAGAATTTACTGTGGTCACAGATCATAATCACCTGATTTGGCTTCATAGGTCAAGTGGGCAAAATGGAAAACTACTACGTTGGAGTTTGGTACAGCAGGCATACAACATGACCATCCAGCATCGCAGTGGCAAACAAAATGCAAATGCGGATGGGCTATCTAGACAGGGCTAACGGCATGGCTGGATACTTTTGGGCACTTCCCAGTAATTGCATGAACGGCTGTGTCACTTGGGGTGGCCCAAGGGATACACCTTCATTATCGAGAGGAGAAGAGATCGACAGAAATGGTATGGAAAGAGTTAATGGTTTGGATTCTCTAGCTGTTTTTTTTTTTTAATAGCAGTTTTGGGGAGGCTAAACCACTGCCCAGCAATCCACAAGACGGAATTTTCAGTCCTCCCTAGCTGCTAGATAAGAGCTGGGTCATAAATCTCGAGTGGACATCTCCACACACACACACACACAGACCTGCAGACACATACACAGGGCAGTTTGAACGGATTGGGTCATTCAAATATAAACTGAAGGTTAAAATGGAATATAATTGATCACAGATAGGTGTTCAGTCTGACTGGGACAATTAAATACATACATATTAGATGGTTGGTGCATTCAAGGGGGGAATATATAAGAGGCTGAAAGACAATGAAGTGTCTCTTTTGCTTTGGAAGCTGGGAGGGGAAAACACAACTTTGAAGCCTACCCTTGTAGCTATGTCCGTGGGAGCTGGCAGTTAGAATAGGGTCCAGTGTCTCTTAGAAGGATAGGAAAGGGTAAGTTTAGTGCTAGCATATTTCAGGATGAACAGGAGGGGGTGGGGA
Organism: Neoceratodus forsteri; assembly: GCA_016271365.2. NCBI lineage: Eukaryota > Metazoa > Chordata > Ceratodontiformes > Ceratodontidae > Neoceratodus > Neoceratodus forsteri. The sequence goes on from CM028136.1 coordinate 662,792,962, forward strand.
CTGTGCCTCCCAAGGGGAGTCTGTTGTGGAGTATGTCCTGAACTTCAGGACCCGCTTTAGGGAGCACATGGGGTCTGGGGTTTGCTCAGGAGCACCTGGCTACTGCACAACAGTGGCAGGTAGTGTCTCTCTCCTGGGAATAGGTAATGCCTATTCCCCCTTTGAATGCACCATTCTCCTGGGAATAGGTAATGCCTAATCCCCCTTTGAATGCACCATCTAATATGTATGTATTTAATTGTCCCAATCAGACTGAATACCCATCTTCTTTTACTATCTGTTATTTAAAAACATTTGTTTATTTTTACAGTACGAGTGTTATTCTCTTGTGTTGTAAATATATATCATGTAAATGCGCAGTACACTTTCTGTTAAGTGCAAAGCTATTTATTTGCTCAACAGTTGTGACTGTGATGTCATTTTCTAAGGTAATATTTGGGTTCCACTGGCTGAGGTAAACTCTGTGTAGCATCCGCCATCCGAGAGAGACACACTACCAACTTGTGCAATTGCACACCTGATTATTCAAGTTTGTAAGCTTGAAGGTTGGTGCTGGAGACAGTCCAGCTGGTGGCAGCAAATACCCGAGGACAGACACCTCTCTAAAAGCTGTTTCAGAACAGGAGCAGAGGTGGGTTGTCACACATTATATTTTATTATATTATATATGCACATACTATATATACATATATATATATATATATATATATATATATATATATATATATACACACATATATATACACATATATATATATATATATATATATATATATATACAACACATTATATATATATATATATGTGTGTGTGTGTATGCATATATATATATATATATATATATGCATATGTGTATATATATATATATATATATATATATTATACACACACACACACACACACACACACACACACACACCCCTTGGTGTGTAATGACCTAAAATGGTTTATGGGTTATTACACATCTCAGGTATGTAAAAAACAAATAAAAAAGAATCAGAAACGCACAGTTGTATAGCCATTTTTCTTTATACACTGTATACAACACATTATATCGAAAAGCATCTTACACATCATAAACAGCTACAACTGCCCTTTGGTGTGCACATAGGGAGGAAGCCACTTTGCTAGAGGTCAAGGAAATCTCAAGAAGGTTAAGCACACAAAAACACAGTGGGTTTCCAGTAACTCTTCCCCCTCAGTGTTTCAAGGATGCACCTGGAAAGAAGCAGTTATTGCTCAGTGGGTCTTTCTTGAACGTTTTAAAATTAAAGTTACATAACAAGTGAATGAGAGGGGGGGGGGTGGAGAAACACATGAAAGGCGTAAGATTTGATAAGTTCACAAAGTAAGTAGCAGTGGTGATATTCAAATGTGGGTCTCCAGGTTCACAGCTACGGGATCTAAAGAAGACCGGAAAGGAAAAATCATTAGTTGGTGATCAGATGTGTACTGCCATTCCCACATGTATTGTCTGCACCTCTTAATGTATAAATTTTGATGTAAACTGTTAGCCATTAGGCTATCATTTGAAATTCATTTTTTTCTGATATGGCTGACCATGTAGTAATGTGCGATTAGCTTTCCAGTCAGTATTGGGCTGAAGCGACAAGCAGTTTTTTTTTGTTTTGTTTTTTAACTGATGTCTTTGTGTTTGGCGCCATCTAGTGTCCTCATGCCTGGCACGGAATGCATTCTCACTGCTGTCAACATAGAATTACTAGGACGATCACTGATGTTCCCTTCACTGTCTGGTACTAGGGACAGTGGGGTTTGAAACAAGGACTATGACAGAGTGCTCCTCTTGTACATCTCCAAGTTCTGATGCTAACAGTATGCATAAGTATCAACCCCTCATATGACGAAAAAGTGAACAAAAAGAAAGAAAAATAAAATCTACACTAAACCATTAAAAATTAATGTTTACTTGATTGGGCAAACAATTTTTAATGGGTTTGTACAATTTTTTCATCATTTGTCGGTGTTCACTTTTTGATATATGGGGGGTTGGCACTTAGCATGAAGCAATGGCGTACCTCAGTGTGGTGTATGGACAGAGACGGACACGGTCCTGCGTCAGAAACATCTGGGTTCAGGCTAGGGAGTACTGATGCAGAGTGCTCTTACTGTGCATCCCTGAGTTCAGATACCCGAAATATTGACAGAACGATCCTGCTTACTGGCCCGATTGGATGCAGGCTGACCAGGAGGGTCCAACATTGGGGATGGGGATGGAGTGCACTCTTACACTGCTCCAGCAGTATAGATCGATCGGCCAAGTGATCCAACGGGGGAAGGGGAGAGAGAGCGAGAGACAGCTTGATATTCAGTTTTAAACTAAAATTGCGAACAAGTTCTTTTTTTGGGGGGAGGGGAATAACCAAATACTGTCTGACATGGATGGTAATAAAAAATTACTTACCATAGTCATCTTTTTTCTTCCAATGTAATATTACTGTATTTTGATAAGCAGTATGGTCTAACCATAGGACTGCCCCAGAGCCAAAATGGTTACTAGAACCTATGCTAATGATGGAATGCCAGGCTCAAGCTCGATTTTCAAACCACTGTCCCTGGAATACATCCTGCAACCTTCAGATTCTTACAGAGCATGCATGCATAATAACAAGCTATCTAAACACCCCCCCCCCAACAACTAAACAATCCCCTTTTATTTAAAAAAATGTGGGCATCTCTAAAACTCAAGTCCCAAATGCCCCAATCTAGAAACACAAGTTTCAAACAGCATGGACAGCTGTAGTGCAGTGCCCATAGGTTCTAGTAGGGGAGGTAGAGAGGGAGCTCAGACTACAGCAAGATTCCCTTGGAAGAGACGAGATTACTATAGTAAGTTTTTCTTCAAACCCTAGGAAATCTTACTGTATTCTGACATATGCAGACTACCCAAGCAGTACCTTTGGAGGAGGGCAGAGAACCTATTTAGGAAACAGGCTCTGCAGTACTGCTGCACCAAATCTGGCATCATTTCTGGCCTGGGTATCCAGGCTACAGCGTTTGGTAAATATGTGAACAGTTTTCCCGGTAGCTGCTTTACAAATTTCCCACAAAGGAATATCTGACTCTTGCAGCTGCTACAGAAGAAAAAATTACTCACCTTAGTAATGTTGTTTCTTCTAATGGAGTCTTGCTATATTATGACCATTGCAGTTTGTCCCACCATTAGAACTGCTCCGGAGGTGAAAGGGTTAACTACCATTCTAAGAATGGAGTTTAGAGCGCAAGCTCGGTTAGAGAAGCTCTGTCTGGATAATTTCAAACTGAAACTGTCAGATCATTACGAGCAAAAACTCACTAAGGTTCTGTGTGGAAGCTGTAACCTACACTAGCCAACTGGCTACCTAAATATTAACACATATTCCTGGTCCCAACACAAAGACTCAAGTCAGAGAACCAGAAAATAATAAAATAATAAAATAAGGTAGAACAAAACCACACCCCAGAACCCCAAAAGGGGTGAAAAACATATAATGGGCATAACCGGTGCCCATACTGGACTGTCCACCCCATACCCAAGTAGACGTTCTGAGAGGGGCAGGCTGGGGGAGAGGTCATAATATAGCAAGACTCCATTAGAAGAAACAACATTACTAAGGTGAGTAATTTTTCTTCAAACAACATGAAGTCTTGCTATATTATGACAACTGCAGAATACACAGCAGTACCTCCATGGAGGAGGGACAGAACCTACTTAGGAAATAGGCTCTGAAGCACGGCTGTGCCAAATCTAGCATCCCTCCTGGCCTGGATATCCAAGGAGTAATGCTTGGTAAAAGTGTGTACCGTTTTCCAGGTAGCTGCTTGACATATCTCTAAAATAGGGATGTCTCTGGCAGCAGCTACAGACACAGCTGTACCTCTGGCAGAGTGAGCCCTCAGGCCTGAAGGGGGAACCTTTCCCAGTTTTTGATAACAAAACTGGATACAAGAGACAATCCACCTGGCAATGGATCTCTTAGTGGCAGGTTTACCTTTTCCAACCTCACCAAAAGTGAGAAAGTTGGAGGGATTCAACCTATGACCCTTGGTACGCTCTATATAGTAACTAAGGGCCCTCTTAACATCTAAACTGTGCGACCTCCTCTCACCAGAGGAGGAATGGTCAGTAAAGAACACTGGAAGGGAGATAGATTGGTTAAGATGGAAATCTGAAACCACCTTAGGCAAAAACTTCCTGTTAGTCCTAAGGACTACTTTATCCCTGTGAAAGGAAATAAAGTCAGTCTCCACTGACAAGGCTTGTAACTCACTTATGCGCCTGGCAGAAGTGATGGCTACTAGAAAAACAGTTTTCCAAGTCAAATACTTGAGCTCTGCAGAAGACAGAGGCTCAAAGGGAGGTTGCATCAACTGAGCAATGCAAACATTAAGATCCCAGGCAGGGGCCGGGTCCCTGAAAGGTGGATTAGTATGAAGCAATCCTTGAAAACTTGGAAAAACAGGGTGAGTGGAAAGAGAAGAGGCTTTCTGCTGAAATAAAAGCAGACAGCTGCCAAATTAACTTTCAGGGTAGCTGGTCTCAGGCCCAAGAATTAAGATGGACCATAGTCCAGAACAATGGGCAAATCAGCAGATTCCGGGAAATATGCTTCCCCGAGCACCAGATGGAAAACCTTTTCCATTTAGAATTATAAGTGGTTCTAGTGGAAGGCTTCCTGGAAGCCTTCAGGATGTCGAGAACACCTTGAGAAAGGTGTAGGTCAGCAAACTCTAACTCCTCAAGAGCCAGGCCTTGAGGTTGAGGGATTTGAGATTCGGATACCAAACCCTCCCCTGGGCACAAGATAACAGATTGTGTCTCTTGGGGAGGCACAAGGGAAGATGGACTGTTAAGGACAGAAGGAGTGGGTACCAGGGCTGCCTGGCCCAATCTGGAGCGATCAGAATCATCCTGCAAGGCTGGGATCTGATTTTGACTAGCACCTTGAATAGGAGAGGGAAGGGAGGAAAAGCATATAGAAACTTCCCAATCTAGGAGAAAGGCATCCAGAGGGACTGAGCCCATCACTGGGGGCCTGCAACAAAACAGTGGAAGTTGGTGATTGTCTGGGGCTGCGAAAAGATCTATCTAAGGGGTGCCCCATCTGGCAAAAACTATCCCCAGTACTTGGGGATCCAGTGACCATTCGTGATGGCCCTGGGAAATCCTGCTGAGAGCATCTGCCAGGACATTGTCCTTCCCTGGGAGGTGAACTGCTATGAGGGAAGTGTTCAGGAATAAGCCAGAGACCATAACTTCACTGCTCGTGCACAAGGTCAAGACCGAGTGCCCTTGTTTGTTGATGTGCCACATTGTGGTGGTGTTGTCTGTTCTGACTTGTACCACTTTGTTCTGAACAGATGCAGAAAACACTTGAAGTGCTAGAAAGATAGCTCTGAGTTCCAGCAAATTGATGTGGAGCAGAGATTCCTGAGGGGACCACACTCCCCGAGTGGAGAGGTCGCCCATGTGAGCTCCCCATCCCAGAAGGGATGCATCCGTAGTGAGGGTCAAGGAATGCGACAGAGGGATGAAGGGGACCCCCAGTCTTAAATTGCTCTGATCCTGCCACCACTGAAGGGCCTGGATCAGGGTTCAGTCACTGGGACCAACTTGGAAGAGGATCTTTCTCTGAGACCAAAAGGGTCTCAAGTGAAACTGAATGTCCTCATCTGAAATCTTGCTCCTTGCACTACAGCTGTGGAAGCAGCCATGTGCCCTAGGAGCTGTAAGAAGTGCCTTGCTGGTCGAGAGACCTGCAGAGTGAAGGAGGAGGCCAGGGCCACCAGGTTCCTTACCCTCTCTAAGGGTAGGAAGGCTCTGGCTCTGCTTTGTGTCCAGTTCTGCACCTATGTAGGTGAGTACCTGAACAGGTTCCAGAACTGACTTTGGAAGATTGAGCAAGAAGCCGAGAGAGGTGAGCAGCTGCTGGGTAACTTGCAGGTGTGATTTGACCTGTTCTGGAGACTGGCCTACAATGAGCCAGTCGTCTAGATAGGGAAAAACAGCAATCCTTTGCCTTCTTAAATGAGCAACTGCTACTGCCAGACATTTTGTGAATACCCTTGGGGCAGAGGAGAGGCTGAAGGGCATTGCTCTGAACTGGTAGTGACCTGAGGGCAGATCGAATCTGAGGTACTTTCGTTGGGAGCTTCTGATTAGAACATGGAAATAGGCATCCTTGAGGTCCAGGGAAGCTAGCCAGTCCCCTGGCCTTAGAGAAGGTAAAATCATTGCCAGAGTCACCATTTTGCACTTTGGTTTCAAAAGGTGCTTGTTCAGATATCTTAGGTCTAAAATGGGCCGCCATTCTCCTGTCTTTTTTGGGGTAAGGAAATATCTGGAGTACGGACCCTTGCCTTGGTGTAGGGGGGAAACCCTTTCTACAGCTCTGAGAGCTAGGAGGTTGAGACTTCTGTTTCTAAGGTAAAAGTCTCTAGAGGGTTTGCAGGTGGAAAAATCTGGCTCTCATCTTTGGAAATGTTTTGAAGCTGAGAACCAGACCCTGGCTTACTACTTCCAGGACCCATTTGTCTGATGTTAGAGACTCCCAGTCCTGGGCGAAGTAAGCCAGCCTGCCCCCTACAGGTAGTGGAGAACCAGCCCTGGGCACCCCATCAGGGTGCCTGTTTAGCAGGGGCTTTAGTCTGAGGGGTGGGAGCAGACCTACTTGCACCCAGTCTGCCTCTGCCTCTGAAGAACCCCCTCTGAGCATAAGCAGAGAAGCCTGGGTTTGGTAAAAAGGCCTGTGAAAGGGCCTACCTCTACCCCTGGGGGTCTGCTTCTGAGGAGTGGCTTGCCGCTCCTTGGCTTGTGCACTCCTATAAGTTGTTCTGTATTCATCCATTTTCTTCATGTAATTCTCTGTTTGCTCCCCAAACAGAGAATTCCCCACCACAGGAAAATCCATAGCCTTAGACTGGGTATCCTGTGACAAGTTAGTACACCTGAGCCAAGCTAACCTACGAAAGGCCACAGATGTAGCCATGACTCTAGAGGATACATCATTAGAATCCACAGCAGCATGGAATTGCACCTTGGAAGCCTCAATACCATCAGAAGCCACCTGCTTCAGGTCCTTGGCAAGCTGGCCAGGGGCCTGTTTAGCCAAAGCCATGACAGTGTCCCATTTAGATTTTTGGTATCTTGCCACATAAGCCATGTAATTTGCTTGTCTGAGTCCCAAGGACGCTGCCATGTATTGTTTTTTAGCCATGGCATCAATCTTCCTGGAGTCCTTGTCAGGAGGATGTGAAGCCAGGGGAATGTTAGCTTTATCACAGGCTGCAGCCTGAACTACCCCAACATGACTGCATTGCTGTGAAAGAAAGTCTGTATCAGGACCTGACAAAGTGTACCTCCTGTCCATCTTTTTGTCAACAGGAGGCACAGAATTAGGGGCTTTTAGAATTTTTATTGTTTGCTTCCTAAAAGACTTATGTAAGGGGATAGATAATCTCCTAGACTCTGGGATATCCATCATTTCCACGAAATCAGGTTCCTCCTGCTCATCCACAGCTTCCTCTAATGGGAGCTGGAGGGTTTCAGCAATCTTTTTATAAAACAAAAAATGAGAAGGGGACTCAGAAAGCATAGGGGGAGATTCTAAAGGTCTGTCTGGGGAGATGTCCGGTTCAATGGGCACATCCAGACTCTCAAAGTCACATTCACACTGTTCATAATCCTCCTCCCCCTCCTCTGGTTCATAAAAATCTCCAATATCATATTCTTGAACCGGTGAAACCGACCGAACCGACCTCCTACCAGACAGTGGCGGTTCGGACGGAACCGAAGAAAGTGACTGTACAATTTGTATAGCCTTTGCTATTTCTGCAGCAGTTGGAGAAGGAATTTTGGACTCCATACCTGCTGATTTTTTAGTTTTCTTTGCTGGAACTGGCTCCTCAGAGCCAGCTTTATGTTTGCCCGAGGAAGTCTCACCCTGGTCAGAAGGCACTCCCTCCGAACCGGGCTGGCCATCCGGGTCAGCGGACTTTTTGGCCTCTCGTTCCCTGAGCCTGCCCACTCTCTTATCCAGGGTGGCTGCAGGGAAATTCTTACAAATCTGGCAGTCTGAATTGAGGTGGTCAAATCCCAGACAATAAAACATAGTGTGTGGGTCAGCCTTGGCAAAGGCTTCCCCACAGACACTACAGTGTTGAAACCTAGGGCCTCGTTTTTTCTTTTGGGTTTCTTTGACATGATGCCAGCAACCAACAAATCCTTACCTTTTAACGGCAGTGCCGGTAAGACACCCTTATCGGTTCCCAACCGTGTCACGGGTCGTGGAAAAACCGTAATGAAATCCATTTTTTTAGAACCGATAAGAACCGGAACCACACTCTAAAAGCTTTAAATGCTTAAACTTTAAAGTTTTAACCAACCTGATCGGTTCGAACCGAACCGATAAACATTTACAAGTTCCGACAGAAATAAAACCTATCTAGTACTTACAATACCACAGACAGAGCTTGAACCGATCGGTTGCGGTTAAAATAATAATACTCATGTTGAATTTAACCGAGAAAATACTGTTTAAACCGAGAAATGAACCGAGCAGTAGGAGAAATCTCCGAGCGACTGTTCAGTGAGGCGGAGTAAAGAATCTGACAGTTTCAGTTTGAAATTATCCAGACAGAGCTTCTCTAACCGAGCTCGCGCTCTAAACTCCATTCTTAGAATGGTAGTTAACCCTTTCACCTCCGGAGCAGTTCTAATGGTGGGACAAATTGCAATTGCCATAATATAGCAAGACTTCATGTTGTTTGAAGAAGCTGTACCCCTTACAGAGTGGGCCCTAAGGCCCACAGGAGGCTCTTTGCCTACTTTGCTGTAGCTGAACTGCATACAGACAACAATCCATCATGCAGTGGTCCTCTTCGAGGCAGGTCTGCCCTTGCCCACCTCTCCATAAGTCAGGAAGAGACGAATACTATCCTGCCTATGATTCTTAGTATGATCCAAGTAGTAACAGATAGTCCTCTTGATATCTAGGCTATGCAGCCTACGTTCCCCTGAACTGGGATGGTCAGTGAAAAAGACTGGCAAAGTGATGGACTGATTCAGGTGAAAGTCCAACACCACCTAGGGGAGAAACTTCCTGTTAGTCCTGAAGACTACCTTGTCCCTATGGAGTGATATGGAATTTGGCTCTGTGGACAGGGCCTGGAGCCCACTAATTCTCCTGGGTGAGGTGACAGCTATTAGGAACACAGTCTTCCATGTCACATATTTAAGCTCTGCTGAAGGCATGGGCTCGAAGGGTGGCTGCATTAGCTGGCCAATGCATATATTTATTTATTTTGAATTTTGATGACCAGGTAGGCCCACTGAGCTAAGCATATCCTTTTTCAGGGGCGACTCGGGGAAATACATTTCCAGGATGTACAGTTCAGAATAAGTGTTACAGTGAGCAGTCTATACAATAAAAATAGAAAACCGCAGTCCATAAGTGCTAGGGTCAGTGTACAATTTACACAATATCAACAAAATTAAGAGGGACAGGAAGTGTTAAATGATAACTTAAACATATAGATATCAGAGAGCCAGGCTGAAATGTTTAGGTATAAAATATGTACAGAATGTTTAGTGCTACACAGTGTTTAGCATATGATATAAGAATTGAACTGCTGAATAGAGAGAGTTAAAACTAAAGCTTACGCAGAGTAGAGGGTTAAGGATTTGCAATTGGATAGAGGGAAGAGGCAAGGTGGAAGGCTTATTTACAGGCACAGATAGGAAGGGGAAAGAAGAGATCTTTGAAGTATTTTTTGAATTGGGGAAGAGTCGTGCAGGAAAGTAGTTCATGTGGCAGGTTATTCCATTTCTGAGGTGCTACGAAGGTAAATGATTTCCTGCCTATGGCCAGCCATGTTTTGGGGAGGCTGAGCAGAAGGAGGTGAGAGGAACGCATGGACCTAGAAATGGGTTTCAAAGGGAGCAGGTTAGTGAGGTTAGGTGGGGAGGGAAGGTGGACGAGTCTGAACGTAGTATAGAGTAGGGGGAAGTCAAGCCTTGCCTCGAAGGACGGCCATCCAAGGGGATTAAGCACGTCACAGTGATGCATTCAAGCAGGTGCAGTTATGGAAAAGCAGGCGATCTGGTGGTAGGTTTGCTTTAATTTAGACAGAATAGATGATTTAGTCAAGGGAAGTAGAGAGGCTCCAAAAAAAAGAGACCAGGGAGAAGAGTTGCAGTGGCAAGCGTCCTCCGGGATGGCAAGCGTTCTCCAGGATTGGGGAAGTTACGTAAGAGGCCATTTGGTACAATGGGCTCGGTTCCTGGTATGTATACTTGATAACTCTATGAACATGAGCTTCAAAGGATAGATTTTTATCTAGGGTTATTCCTAAGTATTTAAAGAAGTTCACTCATTTGAGAGTTATGCCTGTGGAGGCATTAATTAGCGGGGGTTGTTGGGTGGACAAGTCAAAGGAAGTGTGATGGAACAACGCTGTTTTTGTTTTCTTTGCACTGAGCACCAGTAGGTTTTGCCTGACCCAGTCTTTGAACAGCCAGAAATCCTTCTCAAGGCACGACTTGATTGAGGAGATACTTTTGTCAGATCTCCAAAGAATAGCATCGTCTGCGTATAGTTGTACCGATGTGCCACCACAGTTGTGGGGTAGTTTGTTGATAAATATGGAAAATAACAGAGGACCCAGAATTGACCCCTGAGGGACCTTGCCCAAGACGTGTTCTGGGGGAGATTACACCAGCCCATTTGTTGCATTGTAGCCGATTAGACAAATAATTAGAGAACCACGAAAGGGTGTCAGTGTCGAGACCGATTTTAAGTTTTGCTAGGAGTAGTTGGTGATTAACAAGGTTGAATGCCTTCGTGAGATCAGCAAAGACAGCCCCGGTAGTACTCTTGATACATAGCTTGAAAGATATCCATGGTGACCTTAGGAGAGCAGATTCCATCCCATGAGACTTCCGGAAACCATGTTGCAAGATGGCAAGGGCATTTGTAGATTCTAGAAAGGAGTACAGTTGATTATATAGTATTCTTTCTTGAATTTTGGCCAGGGGACACAGTATGGATATTGGTCTACAATTTTCAGTAAGATTAGCTAGGCCACTCTTGTGGACAGGGACCACTATTGCTATTTTCGATTTATCAGATATGGTGTGTGAGAAAAAGACCTACTGATGAATAGTGCAACTGGGTGAGCTATAGCAAAGCCACCAATCTTGAGGAATTTGGGAGGCAGGGATTGAATCCAGATGAGCTATCAGGGTTAAGTCTGTTTAGTAGCTTGAGAACCTCTGCATGTGAGGGGACACTCAGATGGAAGGGAATGGGAGGGGTCTCAGGACTGGCATTGTCAGGGAAGGGTGACGCATTAGGTAAGCCATTTTTGTGTCTGTCAAGGTCAGTGAAAAAGTGATTCATACCCACTGCTATTTCCAAAGGACTGGATAGAGTTATGCCATTATTGATCATGGTCTGGGAGATGGACCTTCCCTTGCCCTTGAGTAGGGCATTGACTTGTGACCAAAAGTTTTTTGGGTTGGCAAGATTGTTGACTTGTAAGGATTGGAAGTAGTCACGCTTCGACTTAGTGATTTTTAAGTTACATGCATTCCATAATTGATGATAGGTTAGGCAGTCGGAACTAAGGCCTGACATCTTAAAGATTTTTCAGGTTCTATCACAGGAACGCATTAAGTGCCGTAATTCCTGGGAAAACCGGGGGAGCAGATACCCCTAGCTCTTAATTTGAATGAGGTATGGGAGTGAAGGATGGAGGAAAAGGTATAAACGAAGAAGTCCAGTGCTCGATTTATATCTGGGAGGGAGTTTATAGGAGCCCAGTCGACGGAGTTCAGGCTTCTCAGGAATGCAGCCGTGCTGAACTTAGGTCCCGAGACTTTACAATTCTGGGGGGGGTGCAAGGGAGGTTATTCTTCCAGACACAATAGGTGGGGGAGTGGTCACTTAGAGCATCAGGGAAAATTCCCACCGATTTGACATGGTGTCTGTTGTTCGTTAGCATCCACTCGAGTAAAGTATAATTACCCATCCTCATATTGAGTCGTGTTGGTTGGTCAAGGACTTGTTCTAAGTTGGCGTCTAAGAGTGCAGCTAGGTACTGGGTTTTATTAGCTCCAAGTCAGTCTAGACTGAAGTCGCCACAGATGATAATGTCCTTATGAGGAAGAGTATCTAAATTTGAGAAAAGTTCAGAGTAGGAAGAGAAAGCTATATTGGGGGGGGGGGTAGACAGATGCATCCTATTAACGTTTTGATTTGCCCAAGGGTAATTGTAAGAAATAGGTGCTCTATTACTGTGGTGAATTTCTGTAGTTAACAGGCTGCCAACTCTGTCTTGGTGTAAATCTGTAAACCTGCCCCCTTTCTTCGAGAGCCGATCACTCCTGAAGGAGGAGAAGCCTGGGAGGGCTACTTTGTGGGACAGAATGGAGGGCTTTCACCAGGTTTCAGTAATGCAGAGGATGTCTGGCTTGTAATGCTGGACCCATGAATCGAGCTCAGCCATTTTCTTCCTAAGACTCTGTATGTGGGCATCTTTAAGACTTTTTACACATGACCACACAGGGGATGCTGTTAGAGGGAGAGTCTTAGCCCCTTTTATGGATCCTGGGTTTAGCTCAACTTGCCCAGATAGAAGCAATAAGCACAGAAGTGAATGGAGGGAGGAGGAGGAGGAAGGAAGGACCTTCTAGAGATTCTCTTGCTGTGAGGTACAGTATGAGTAGGATGGTTTTGTTACACTGGGCCAGAGCTACTACACTTAAGAGGGAAGTCAATTTGGGTGGGATACTGACTGGGCAGTGGGTAAGGAGCGGCGATAACAAGTCAAAGGACTGAGGAGTGGTGTCAGTCCTGCACGAGTTAGGCACATCCAGCTGAACACACAACAGGAGGGAGCAGCATGTCTGTAGACCCTTTACTAAATGAAGCAACAGCATTATGAATAGATAGGCAGTTGGGATTAGGGTTTATGCAGAAAGAGGAAAGGGTCAGGTAAATATCACCTACCAGTTACGGAAAACCAGGAGGACTAAAGAAAGCTAATCTCCTAAATTGTTTCACACTGAGGCATGACGTAAATGTACTGGTTACAGAAAAAACAAAGACTAGAGAGAAGTGACCTCCTAATACTGTTACACTTAGAGACTTGATGGTGGAGATGGGCAGGTTGGATCTAGATTTCGTTGGAACATCGGGTTTCATGATGCACCACATACAGTGGGTTGAGAGAGAAGCAGGAGGGCGACTGAATAACCCCCTACCTTTTGCAGTTTCCAATAGGAGTAGTAGGGATGGAGCAAAAGCGAATTTAATAGAAAGAGAGGGGGCAGGGGAGGGTCAGTGGGCCGAAAAACTGCCTGGAGTGCAGTGGTAATAGCTCCTAAGGAGCAAATTGCTACTGAAATCCCGGTCCCAAATGTAATAGCTAAGGTGCCAAGTTCAAAATTCAGATCTGTCCCTCAGTACCTTCAACAGGTTGGAGTTCCTGCTGTCCACTGGCTGTGTCAGCGAGGGGGCGGTGAGGGGCTGCAGGCACAAATTGCCCTCAGGAGCTTGGAAAGTAAAGAAAAAGGGAGACATTAGTGGTTGGTGTAGTGCCCTAAGGGCACACAGATCTGAGAGGGATGGGGAGAGGGCAATCGATCAAGAACGGAGCTATGAGGAGGGGGCAGGGAACAAAGAAGTTTCTGCAGGGCGGTACAGCACAGGTGGAGCTACAGATGTGTTGGGGGGGTGCAGAGAAACAAGGAGAAAGAAAATAGATTGAAGGAAAGAAAAGGAAAATCAATTCGCTAGGGTGAAGCACAGCAGAAATAAGAAGGAAATAATTGTTTTAAACTAAAAACTGAGGTTGAGGTCCCATGCAGGAGTTGGCTCCCTGTGTGGGGGATGCAAGTGTAACAGACCTTTGAAAAACTTTCTGAATACCTGGTTAGCAGTCAGAGATGAACCCTTACCGCTGACAGGTAAGCAGAGACAGCTGCCAGGTGTACCTTAACGGTAGATGACCTGAAGCCGAGAGAATGAAGGTGTGCCAGATGATCCAAACGACTGGCAAGCCAGCCTGGCTACAGTCTATAGGTTTTGCTTCCACTAAATAGAAAACCTCTTCCTCTTTCACGTAGAGGTGTAAGTTTTCCTAGTAGAGGGTTTTCTAGAAACTCAGAGGACCTCCAGAACCCCTTCAGAAAGGTGTAGATCAGATAGTCTTAAGTCCTCAAGAGCCAAGCCTTGAGCCTGAGGGACTGGAGATTGGGGTAAAGGATCCTGCCCTGTAAGGAGGTCAGTAGGTTGTGCCTCCTGGAGAGGGAGACTGTTCTGAATACTGACAGGGTCAGGAGCAGTGGATACCAGGGCTGCCAGGCCCAGTCTGGAGCTATGAGGATCACTGTCGCTGGCTGAACCCTGAGCTTGTTTAGTACTCTGAGCAACAGGGGAAACTGAGGGAAGGCATACAGAAACTTCCCTGTCCAATCCAACAGTAGTGCATCCAGGGGCACTGTGCGTACTGCAGGAGGTCTGCAACAGAACTGTGGCAGTTGGTGACTGTCTAGGGCTGCTAAGAGGTCCAACCTCTGGGGTGCCCCACCTTCTGAACACAATTTGCAGGATTTGCCTGTTTAGTGACCACTCGTTATTTTGGCTGATCCTGCTGAGGGCATCTGCGAGGACACTGTCCTCCCCTGGGAGGCGAACTGCTGATGGGCGATCCACAGTGAGTAGGCCAAATTCCATAATTCATGGCCTCCGATACACCCTGGGCGGGGAGGAACCTTGTGCTCCCTTGCTTGTTGATGTAACACACTGTGGTTGTATTGTCTGTTTTGACTTGAACCACCTTGCCCTGCAGCACAGAGGCAAAGGACTGAATGCCTAGGTAAACTGCCCTGAGTTCCATCAGGTTTATGTTACGCAGAGACTCCTACTACAGCCAAGTACCATGTGCGGTGTGCTCCCCCAGGTGGGCACCCCATCCTGGGACGGAGGCATCCATTGTTAGCACTGCTGTTGGTGGTTGTTGAAGGAAAGGCATACCTTCTCTGAGGCTGTCCTTTTCCTGCCACCACTGGAGTGCTTGAAGAAGAGTTCCTGTGACTGGCACCATCTTTAGCAGGGAATCTCTTCTTTGCGACCAATGAGATCTGAGATGGAACTGGATGTCCCTTAACTGGAACCTGGCACTATTGCTGTTGACGCAGCCATGTGTCCAAACAGCTGGAGAAAGGTGCCTTGCTGGTCTGGGAATATACAGCTGGAAGGAGTTGGCCAGCTGTCCACCCTCCCAAGGAAGGAATGCCTTTCCTCTTACTGTGTCCAGTTCTGCTCCTATAAATTCCAGGAGCTGAACTGGTCTCAACATTGACTTCTTTTGTTTTACCAGGAAGCCTAAAGACTGCTGGGTATCCTGAGTGGTGGTCAGTGCATCTTTGACCTGCTGGGGAGACTGGCCTACAACTACTCAGTCATCCAAGTATGGGAAAACTGCAACTCCCTGCCTTGTGCTACCACTACTGCTAAGCACTTTGTAAGTCAGGCCAAAAGGCATGGCTCTGAACTGGTAATGGCCGGATGGCAATCTGAACCCGAGGTACTTTCTGTGGGATTGCCTGATAGGAATGTGGAAGTAAGCATTCTTTAAGTCCAAGGATGCCAGCCAATCCCCCTGCCTAAGTGTAGGGAGAATGACAGCCAGAGTGACCATTTTGAACTTTGGCTTTGTCAAATACCTGTTTAAATGTCTGAGATCCAGTACGGGTTGCCACACACAGTGAGAAAGTATCTTGAACAGAGTCCCTTTCCCTTTTGGGCCAGGGGAACAGGCTCCACTGCCTTCTCTTGAAAGAGTTTTGCTACTTCCATCTCCCAACAGAACTGCTTCTGATGGGGTGACAGGTCTGAAAACTCTTGCCCTCAGCCCAGTAAGATCTTGAAACAGAGAGCAAGACCCTGGTTCACTACCTCCAGGATCCACTTGTAAGGATTCCCAAATCTGGAGGCACTGAGCCAACCTGCCTCCTACTGGGAATTGGGAGGTGACCCTGGCAGACCCCTTGGGGGTCTGCTTTGGTTCTGCACTTGGCTGGGAACTGGGGCCAGTTTGACTGCTGCTCCTTCTGCCCCTGCCTCTAAAGTAGAAGTACCCTCTCTATGACTGACAGGCTGGGACAGCCAGAGTCTAGAAGAAAGGTCTGTAGTGGGTTCTATCCCTACCCCTTTTACTCTGGTACTTCTGAGGTGTTGCTGCCTTTTTCTTAGCAGCAGCACTCTTGTAAGCCACCTTATACTCTTCCATCTTTTTCATGTAGGCCTCTGTTTGCTCACCAAAGAGGGATGTGGGCTCACAAGGAAAATCCAAGGCCTTTGCCTGGGTGTCCTAGCATAGATTAGTGGCCCTTAGCCAAGCAAATCTCCATAGGGACACTGAAGACCCTTTCTGAAGAAGAATACCAGATTGCCAGAGGGGGTGCAGCACAGGGCAACTAAGATAATCCTGGGGCTAGAGGGCAAAACCTAAGAGAACAGGCTGAGTTGAATATGTACACCCTGGAGGACAGTAGAGATCGGGGTGATATGATTGAGACCTTCAAATATTTGAAGGGGATTAACAAAATGGGCACAGAAGTGATATTTATTTATATTTTAGTCTTTGGTAATTGGGTAAGGTCCACTAGGCACAAGTGCCATTTTTAGGGGTGACCTGGGAGCACTGGGTGGTTAAGTGACTTGCTCAGAGCCACACAGTATGCAAGTGCAGGTTGTGAGAATCAAACCCAGGTCTGGTCTGCTGGATGTACCAAGCTCGTTCACAGCTCGTTACTCTAACCTCTAGGCTATACTGATATTTAAGCTGAGGAGAGGAAGGGACATGAGAGGGCATGGTCTCAGGTTGGAGGGTGGAAGATATCGGACAGAGACGAGGATCCATTTTTTCCACAGAGAGGGTGGTGGAGAAATTGAACACTACCAGAGGAGGTGGTATCCTGTAGCACAGTGGGCAGTTCTAAAAGGGCACGGAACAGGGTGCAAGGGGGGGTAAAGGTGAGGGGCAGCTGCAATACAAGGGTGCTAGCTGTGCATCTGAGCAGACTAACTTGAGACTATAAGGCCCGTTTCTACTGGCAGATTCGTATGTTTGCATGAAGTTGCCATCAGTCTGGCTGCAATGTCACTGGTATCCACTGCCATCTGAAATTGGTACTTGGAAACCTCTATGCCCCTTTACACAGCCTCAGCTACGTCAGATGCCATGGAAGCAGGGTAGGCCTTCGTAATCTCCTGACAGGTAATCTCAAGGTAATCCACAGGTAATCTCAAGAAAACATTCCAGAGACTTTTCTGGTATCTGGAAACATAAGCCATGTAAGTGGCCTGCCTAATGGCCAGAGAAGAACCCATGTAAGACTTCTTGGCCATAGAATCCATTTTCCTAGAATCTTTATCAGGTGAGTGTGATGTCAAAAGGAATGCCTGCCTTATCACATACAGCAGCCTGCACGACCCCTTCACGACTTGGATGCCCAAAAGGAACTCCGCTCCAGCCTTGGCCACCCAGTATGTCCTATCTATCTTCTTATCCACTGGGGGAACAGAAGCGGGGGTTTGCAAAACTCTAGTGGCTTGTCTCTTTGGGGACTTATGGATGGGTAGTAGCAACCTCTTAGTTGCTGGTACATCCATAACTTCCATGTAATCTGGCCCCTGTTCTGTAGATTAATAAGTGAAGTGGTCCAGAGTCTGTGCCACCTGCTTCATGAAAGCAAAATGTGGGTAAAATCCTCAGTTCCCTTATCAGGAGAGTCAGGGCGTCGAGGATCAGGGGAAACATCCGGTTCAGGGGGTTCCGCAAAAATCACCACCACCACCACCACCACCAATATCAGGATAATGTTCAAAAGAAACTAGGAACCGTGGAGTGACCCGAAGTTTAAACCAATAGATGTGAACCAGACTAGGGAACCAGAACAGAGGTACCAGTTTGCAGTGACCGAATTATCCTGATGGCATTAGCAATCTCATCAGCAGGAGGAACTGGTAGATTTGCCTGTTGCAGTTCCTTCCCAGAGTGCTTTTCCTCCTCCTTTTTAGCAGATGTTGCTGGTTCAGTTGCAGTCTCTGAGGTTCGCTTTCTTCCCAGGGAACCTTCACCCTTGTCAGAGGGCTGTTCGTCCGGTTCCTTGTGTTTTTCTTTAGAGTGAGAAGGAGTCACTTTATCCGAAGCCGGGTCAGTAGCCTTATCGGACATCTTTTTCCTCAGTTAGTTTAGTTTAATCGCCTATCAAGCGTCAACTGGGGAAAGTTTTTACAAATTTCAGTCTCTATTCAGGTGGTCAAACCCTAGACAGAACACACATATTAAGTGCAGATCAGCTTTAGCAAATGGTTCACCGCACTCTGTGCAATGATGAAAACCCATAGACCTGGTTCTTTTTTGAGTTGTGGCATAACATTAAAAACAACCTTGAACTGGGTTTCTCTGAGTCAAATACACACACTTGCAAACAAAGACTTTTTTTTTGCGGTTGGTTCAGCAACCGAAGCAAGAACCGAGAGTTACACCGGTTCCCAGCACAAATTATATGTAAATAAGAAAACCGCCCAGAGAGTATTTACCTAAGAAAATATAAACTAAAGTTTGGTTTCTTCCCAGTTGTGAAGAACCGGCAAGGAACCGAAAAACTTACTGAAACAACACTAAAACTAGACTAATCTACTTGTAATACCAAGGACAATGTTTTAAAAATGAAAAGAAATAATTAGTACTTAAAAAAAAACGAGAAAATAAAATCTTCAAGAAAGATGGAGAGCTCTCCAAGGCGTCTTACTTAGGCAAGCGGAGTACAGAATCTGACGGTTGCAAGATGTATTCCAGGGGCAAGTGGTTTGAAAACCGAACTAGAGTCTAGCGCTCCATCAACAGCATAGGTTCTATTAACCATTTCGGCTCTGGGGCAGTCCTATGGCAAGACCATACTGCTTATATCAGAATACAGTAAGATTTCCTGAGGCTTGAAGGGAAGTAGAGGAATCTGACCAGGCCTGGGGAGCCTGAAAGTATGACTCAGATTGAGAATCTGTCAGAAGGAAATCCCTCCAGTACTGACAGAAATGGGATTTTGATCAATGCAACAGACTCTAGGGTATCAGGGTGGAAATGCATAGCTCAGAATAATGTGGGGATTGGACAGGGACCTGTGTAAATGCCAGCTGGTCGTTTGCCCCATTTCCTGCTGCCATCAGGACAGACCAGGCAAACTGCCCAATAAATGTCCTTGTCATTCTCACACACAGCTGAGAACAGCTGCTCCATTTAGTTTTTATTGTTTGTTGTCTTTAGTGCATGCTGCTGGTGAGTGAACGGAGATAGTGAAATGCAAAAAGAGAGTTTTTTGGGTTTTTTTTTTTTTCGAGGTGGGCGGGCCCTGTAGGTGTGGACAGACTCAGCTTGACAGGAATCCGCATAGAGAAGAGTAGTGGTGGGGGGATTACTTTCTCACTGTGAAAACTGTCAAGGATTTCAAACTACCCAACAGGATCTACACTGTCAGCACAACAGGCACAACATGCAAGTGCCCATTATAATCAGCAGATAAAAACTGACTTATGGCAAATGTAAAGGATATCCGCTATAGACCTACACTTGAACAATCTGAACTCTTGACCATGCACAGATTTTGAACCACTGACAGATGGAATGCAGAATTGAACACATCATCTGATTACACTACCTCCTGTCTGATGAGCTTATATGAAAAATAAAGTACTGAGGATTGCTATGTACACTCCCATATAGATTGAATGAAAAGTACCCAATAAATGAATACAGGAGACAAAATAATGTGAAAGACATGATTTTAATAAGCCATATAAATTCATTCCTGTCCCCTTTAATTCCTAGAATATACAGATGCACAGAACAGCCTTAAAGTAAATCTGTGGTTTTAAGTTTACAATTAATTAGCTGCTGTCCCCCCAACCCCTCCAATTTATTAATTTATCCCAAAGGGGACCATCCAACATTCACTGTTAGCATATGCTGGGGCTGCACAGCACCATTTTTTCATGTGGTGCACTCTCCATGATTTCAGCACCTCACCAGCATCCAAGTGAATGGACACCAACGACCATGAATTTAAGGTGGCGGGTACTAAACTTTAAACTTGAACTCAGATTTTCTTTTAGAAAGGTTATTAAAAACACTTAAAATGCAGTCAGTTGTTTCTTTTCATTTCTAAAAGTATTTTTAATGTTTTCTTCGGCCAGTCATAAGATCTTCTGCAGTATCATACAAGGCAAGCTGTGTATAGAGCATCATTAGAACTGGTCCAGAGGACACACCAATGACAGTCATACCTGAAAATGACAAAATGCTGGAATATTCCCACAGGTGATGCAGTCACAATTCACCCCTCTTCAAACTCATGGTTTCTTTCTGATTAACTGCGATGACTGTTGACGGGCATTTTGTGCATACCCTTGGTGCCGTGGTCAGTGCACAGAGCATTACTCTGAACTGGTACTACTCTGTTCCTACTATGAACTGGAAGGATTGCCTGTGAATCTATTTTATTGGGATGTGAAAATATACACCCTTTAGATCAAGTGAATAGAAAAGAGCTAGGCACCTGTATGGCCAGTACACGAACACTGTAATCAATGCTAAGGTGCAAATAGACTTTAAAGTGTACAAATTAAACATGGATAAAATGCAGCAATGACACATCCACAAACCATCCAACATTTTGCGCTTTACATGAGTGCTTTTGTCACCTTGATACGGTGCTCGTGTAACATGCGACGCATTGGGGGATGGTTTGTCGATGTGTCGCTGCTGCATTTTATCTGTGTTTAAAACTCGCACACTTCATAAAAGTCTATTTGCACCTTAGCAGTGATTACACTGTTCATATGCATCTGGAGCTCATCAGAGCTCAATTTCCTTAAGCAGGGCCAGCCGGGTTCTCGTGGACCGCCCTCCCACCCCCATCACCACCAGTTATTAAACAGTCTTTAGCCTCACCCTGCAAGGCTAGGACTAGAGAAAGCAGGGTGGGAAAGTGGTGCAGCAGACACAAGTAAGAGAAGTGTTTTTACTTGGGCTGCGCTTTGAAAGTGTACCTTCCTGGCAACTTGCATATGTTACTGTTGCAGCACACAAGTAAGGGAGGTATTATTTACTTGGGCCGTGCCTTGAAAGTGTATCTGTTACTGTAGTATGCTCTCCACATTACCCCATTATACTCTGGGGACAGATATAAGGAGGAGTCCTAAAAGTTTTGAAGATGCGATCTCTGTGGTAGACTCTCATTCCCTTTGTGCTCCAAGCATAAGGAACTGAAGGTTCAGATCATACTGAGGTAGAATGCTGATAGTGAAATTACCAGTACCCCAAATTGGCTCCTGGTCCTCTACCAAACCATCACTAACTTCTCCTTAACCTTTTGTAGCAGATCTTCATAATTACTCACCGATTGCCTGTTGATTGTACTGTACAGCAACACAGGTATTTGTGCGAAGACACCAGGGAAAACAAGTGAATTAGGCTAATATTTCCCCCTAAAGATAGATCAGAAGTGTGAAAAATGGCCAGCAAGAGCGCTTTCCTAGTTCTTATGTATATTCTAGCTATTAAAGGGGCGGACTACCTACTGGGAAATAAAGAAAGACCAGCGCCCCACAGGGCACCACTAGACAAGTTACACCTAGACCTGCACTACCCTCCTCAAACCACGGCTGAGGGTACATTAGTTATATTGCATGGTCTAACCCAGGTTCCTGCTATTTCATGTTGCACAACTCCAACCCCAGCGCTGTTTGGAACCCAACCCAATCAGCACGTAATGTGCTACGTCTGATCTCCTTACTATTAATCCTACCTCTCCGGCAATGTTCAAACCAACCCTGGCCCCCCAACAGCAAATGTTACTATCTGCTCCCCTCATGACCCAAACTGGGCATCTCCCAAGGGATTATGAATAGTCCATATGAATGTATGCAGCCTTCAACCCCAAAATCCACGAGGTGCCGAGCTAGGTGGACCTGTATAAACCAGACAGACATTCTCGTGGTGTCTGAAACCTGGCTCAAACCCAGTACATTAATGCATGAAGGGAACCTCCTAGGTTTCTCTGTGCACAGGAAAGATGGTAGGTAAAAAAGGATGAGGGATACTTATCTATACCAGGGATGCACTACGCGTATCCCACGCTTCCCTAACCCTCCTAAGACTGTATAGACAGTGAATCAATATTTGTCAAGCTAACACTAGACAATGCCAAGACACTCCTGATAGGAGGTCTGTACAACCCACCCAAAGTAGCCAATCAGGCACTTGAGGTCTTAACCAAGATGTTGGCAGACCATGCCCCCTCTGAGGTTCTCCTTCTAGGAGACTTCAATCTCCACTGGGCACCTGACTCTGAACAGGGCTATAATACTTGGTTGCTAGATGCTCATCTGACCCAGATCATCACCAAATCCACTAGGTACAATGCCAAAACCGGAAACCACTCAACTATTGACTGGTTGCTAGTCACCAACCCCCTTAATGCACAGGCAGCAGGCACTCTATCAGATGACAGAGTGATCACTCTCCTATATTTTGCATATGGAAGAATAGAGCTGCCAAAATACCTCCTCGGGTCTTTACCGCCAGTGACTTCTCAAAATTTTCAGCTTTCCAGTCCCATCTCTCCAGCCTTGACTGGAGCCCTATCCTGCATCTCCCAACAATTGATAAAGCTCTGGAATACTTCCAGAACTGCTTCACGTCAGCCACCAACAAGCATGCTCCATTAAGCTTAGGGTCAAGGGGCAATGCCACAAATGGATTTCTCCAGAGCTCAAGACTCTCATGAAGAAGTGGGATAAGGCCTGGGTGGCTTATAAGAAGTCTGGTACCCCCGCAGATTGGGCTGCCTACAGGGTGCTAGAAACAAAAGCAAAAAATGTGCCAGCTCCGCCAAATGTGAATACGTCAAAAACCTACAGCAGTCCAACCTAACTGACCCCAGACGTTTTTGGCAGCAGATAAATGGTCTGATGAAAGGTAGCAGCAACCTCCCCAGGGACTAATCGTCTACAAGGGCCAAACCATTGGCACAGCCAAGAAACATCCAATGTCTTCAAGTTTTACACTGACCTAGATGCATACAAGGCAAACTTCCTCCCAAGCATCTGCCCCCAGTACTCCTAGAACAGAATCAAGATATCCGAATTCCACTTAAAAAGGGTAAGGAGAGCAGACATGATCACTTTACTTAAGAAAATAAAGGTGAGAGGCTCTGCAGGACCCGATGGGCTGCCCTCCAGTTTACTAAAAGATGCCGCCCCTGCTACAGTCACCCCACTCACCTGGCTAATCAATAGACCCTTTCAAGAAGGAGTTGTTCCGTCCAAATGGAAGGAGGCTAATGTAGTTCCTTTACATAAAGGAGATCCTAAGGAACCAATCGAAAACTACAGACCAGTCTCGCTCCTATGTATTCTATCCAAGATACAGAACAGACTTGTATACAACCAGCTCTGTGACTACCTGGAGAGGCACCAACTGCTAACACCCAATCAGCATGGTTTCCGACGGAACCAACATGGCACTTATCAAATTCACTACTGACACCCTCAAGGCCCTTAACGGTGCCACCACCGTGCCATATTTATAGACCTAAATAAGGCCTCTGATCTGGTCAACCACAACCTCCTAATAGACAAGCTAAAAATTACCAGACTTGACCACCATTCTCTGATCTGGTTCAAAAGCTACCTGTCCCACAGGACCCAGCAGGTTAGTGGCAGGGAACCTTTTCAGATCGACTTGCATCATGGAGGGAGTACCCCCAAGGTTCCATCCTAGGGCCCCTCCTGTTCACCCTGTTTGTCAATGACCTCAGCAATAACTGTGGCGGAAGTTCAGTAATTCAGTATGACGAAAATGCTGTGTTATACAGATCCTCAGACAGTGCACTGACCCTTGAACCTCTGCTACAGGAGGACTTCGCAACCTAGAAAAGTGGCTGCTGGATAACAGGTTACTGCTAAACGATAAGAAAATGAAAGCTATGCTGTATGGTCCCAGAACCTTGGGCTTGGACAGGTCCCACATGCTCCCACTAGTATCCACAGCAGGCACACCCACTGAAGTCGTGAGTACTTTCAAATACAAAGGCCTTATTCTGCACCAAGGCCTCACTCAAGTGCCACGTGGACCACATCACCAGAGGAATACATCAAAAGCTAGGTATTCTATACAGAATGAATTCCCATCTCCTCCCCGTAACCAGGGAAGCCATCACAAATTGCATCCTCCTCCCCAAACTGACCTATGCTACCCAGTTATACAGTCCCTCTCTGGCAGGGAACTGGGAAGGGTGCAAATACTTCATAACAAGGTAGCCTGATTTGCAACCAAATCCCAACCCAAGGCGTCACCACTGCGAGGTGCTCGACTCTCTAAACTGGCCATTTCTTTCCCAAAAGCTCTAATACCCCCTCCTGTGCACCACCTACAAACTAATAAATGGTCCCAGCCCTGCAGGCCTAGACGGGCTGGTAGCCACCAAGCGCCCAGGCAGGCTGCTCTGAACCTCTTCTCGAAAGCTCCTAGAGGTTCCTAGAGTAAGGACTACAACTAGAAACAAGTCCTTCTCCCACGCTGCCCCGACCCTATGGAACAACCTCGCTGACCAGCTGCATAATGCCAGCACACTGATCTCCTTTAAAAAAAAAAAAAAAAAGGCTCCAAGCACACCTAATTTAAAACAACTCAAGTTCATGCCAGAGGTGACCCTACTTGAACTGTACAATATGAAAAAGGACTGTTGTACCCTGTTGTCCTGTTGCTTGTATCCACAGTAACATGTAATACCACTGTTGTAACAAATCTCATTGTTTAACTTATGTGAATACCGCTACCCATGTATACTCCACTAAAGGAATAGTCATAGGGAATTTCTGTGATGTTCTACAGTTATTGTCCTACAGTTATTATTCTAAAACGATTTCTGTCACCAGAATGTATTTATGTTATCTGTATTATGTATCATTGATGTGTCCTGCATCCTTTTTTTCTGTGTAAATAAATCTGGGTCACCCCTGAAAAAGGGACCATTTGGGCCCAGTGGGCTTACCCAGTCAACAAAATGAAATAAAAATAAATAAATTAAATAAATAAATTAAATAAATATGCTGGCTGTACTGGAGCCTAGCTCTTTCTTTATTTTCAGTTACTTGTAGTACACTGTGAGCACCGTGCCTGGGGTTTTGGAGAACCCTTCCCAGAAAAGTATAGTTATGTAAGAACTTACCATAACAGTAGATCTTCGAGAGGAGCTCTTGCAGGAGGCTATAACCATTAGGACTAACGCTGCAGGCACTAGGACCCACCGGAAAAATTCTCAGCCAGCAGTACCCAGCAAGGACCGCCCCCCCCCGACCATGGTATAATAGGGGGCAAACCCAGCTCCACCCCAGTTCCCCCGCCAAGACCCGTGAACGGGCCCTGATGAGAGAAAGAGATGGAGCCTGAAGACGTTTGTCTGTACACCTCATTCAGGGGATGGAGGGCGGGAAAGGAGCGCCTGCTACAAGAGCTCCTCTCGAAGATCTACTGTTACGGTAAGTTCTTAACTGTACGTAACTGTACTATCTTACTTCGAGTGGGAGCTCTTGCAGCAGGCTGTAACCATTAGGACTGAATCTCAAGCAGTCCCGCGCCAAGGAGGTGCCTAATCCCGGGAGGTGGAAAATGAGATGATGCTGGAAACAGCAAGTTAAGACAGGAGCCCCTGAAGGCCTGCCAGGCCGAAGCCGGCACGGCGTCTGGGTGCAATGTCCAGGCTATAGTGCTTCACGAAAGTGTGCACCAAATTCCAGGTAGCAGCCGCACATATGTCTAATAGAGACATTCTCCAGAGCGGCAAAGGAAGCTGATACTCCTCTGGTGGAGTGACCCCTGACCGGGCCCGGAAGGGGTTTACTGTGCTTGTCATAGCAGAACACGATGCAGTGGACAAGCCCCTTGGAAATAGTATGCTTGGACACCGGTTTGCCCAAGTGCTGTGGCGCGACGGAAACAACAGTTGCTCCGATTTACGATGTGCAGCTTTGTGCTTAAGGTAGTACCTCAGGGCTCTGTGAACATCCAAAGTGTGAAGGAGAGCTTCTCCCCTATTGGAGGGAGAAGAAAAAAACTGGAAGGTCAACCGACTAGTTGAGGGTCAATTCTGAGACCACTTTGGGAAGGAACTTAGGATTAGTTCTGAGGGAAACCCTTTCCCTAAGGAAAACTGAATAATGCTCTTTACACATCAGAGCCTGAAGCTCGGAAACTCTTCGAGCTGAAGTAACAGCAACTAAAAAACAAACCTTCCAGGAAAGGTAACGCAGCTCACAGTCAGCTGCCGGTTCAAAAAGTGGGGGGAAAAAGAGTAAGCTTGTACAACACAAACAGGAGGTCCCAGGGTGGGACAGGATCTCCAATGGGAGGTCTCATGTGTAGAATCCCTGGCAAAAAGGTGCGGGCCACATCCAGTTGGGCTAAGGTTTTTTCCCCCAAAAGGGTGTGATATGCAGAAATGGCCCACATGTGCACCTTTATGGAGGAGTAGCTCAAGCCTTGTTGATATAAGGAGAGAAGATACAGCAATGCTGAGTTCACCGGACAGGTGAGGGGGTCCGGATGGTGAGACGATGCCCATGAGCAGAAGCGCTTCCACTTCATAGCATACGTGGAGCGAGTAGAGGGCTTCCTCGCTGAGACAAGGACGTTCGCCACCTCTTGGGGGACCCTGTACCTAGACCTTGCTACGTCTGAAGGAGCCAAGCATGAAGGTGCAGAGACCTGAGATCGGGATGGACCAGCGAGCCCTGATCCTGGGACAGCAATTATGAGCACACTGGTAGCGGGACTGGAGGTTCCGAGGACAACCGCTGAAGTAGTGGGAACCAAATCTGCCGAGGCCACAATGGGGCGATTAGAATCATTCGAGCGCCTTCGGCCTGCATCTTCAAGAGAACTCTGTACAAGAGGGAAGGGAGGGAAGGTGTAAAGAAACCTCCCTGCCCAACAAAGGGACAACACGTCTGGCCAGAAAAAACACCAGACGCAGGTTCTCGCGAACAGAAAACTGGCAGTTTGGCGTTGCGTGGGGATGCAAAGAGGTCCAGCTCTGGACAACCCCATGTGTCGAAGAGCTGGTCTGCTACTGATTGCAGTAGCTCCCACTTGTGCGCCTTGGACCGAGACCTGCTTAGGCTGTCTGCCAAATCATTTTGGTAGCCTGGAACGTGCACTGCAGACAGAAAGATGTGCTGTTCCAGCACCCAGTACCAGACCATCATCGCCTCCCTGCACAGGGGGTATGAGTGGGTGCCCCCTTGCTTGCTGATGTAGAAGACGACCGCCATGTTGTCCGTCTGAATAAGGAAAGAGCCTGAAACAATGTCCTCTTGAAAGGCATGAAGCGCATTGAGGACCGCTCGCATTTCCAAGACAGTGATGTGGAGATCACGTTCCACAGGGGTCCAGGTTCCTTGCGTTTGGTGGGCACCTAGTTGTGCCCCCAACCCAAATCTGAGGCATCCATCATTAATAGTCTGATTTGGGGGCTCCTGATGGAAAGGGACCCCTTTTTCTAAATTTTGAGGGTCCAGCCACCAAAGAAGTGCCCTCTTGACCAGCTCTGAGATCCTGACCATATGGTCTAGGTCATCTGAGCACTGATACCACTGCACCCTGAGCATCCATTGTGGTATTCTCATATGGAGGAGAGCCAGAGGAGTGACAGGAATGGCCACGGCTATGTGCTCCAGAGGTCTGAGGAAGGTCCTGGCTTGGATCGGAGGGGTTACAAGGACCGATCTGGCAATCTCCCGCAAGTGATAGCCCCTCTCTGGGGGTAAAAAAGCCATGCCCTGGACCAAATCCAGGACCGCCTCTATGAAGACGAGTCATTGGCTGGGTTCTGGGGAAGCCTTTGGAAGGTTTAGGGTGATCCCCACCTCTCGAAATAGGGTATAGGCATCTCTGAGAGCCTGAAGGAGGCGCATCCTTGATGGGGCCGCAAGCAGCCAATCGTCAAGGTAAGGTAAGGGAAGACATAAGTCCCTGGTGCCTTAGAGCCGCAGCCACCACTGCCAAGCATTTTGTGAAGACTCGAGAAGTGGTGGAGAGGCTAAATGGAAGAACCTGGAACTGATAATGCGCCCCCTGGAAGCGGAACTTCAGGAACTTCCAGTGGTGGGGAAAGACCCCTATGTGCATGTACACATCTTGCATGTCTAATGAGCAGAGCCAGTCTCCCGGATGCAGCAGAAGAATAAGTTCCGGAAGAGTCACCATCCGGAACCTTCGGTATTCGATAAAGTTGTTTAAAGAGCTGAGGTCCAGAATGAGATGAAGATCCTGCGTCTTCTCTGGAATGAGAAAGAAGTGGGAGTAATATTCCTTTCCTCGCTGCCGCAGAGGGACTGGTTCTATCGCCCTTTTACGCAAGAGGACCTGAATCCCTCCTTCTATGAGAGGAATGTGAGAAGGAGGATATCTTGAGGACCTTGGTGGGGTATTGGGGGGGTGGGGAGAGAGAATCTCGGTGAACTCCAGTGTATGTCCCCTCCTTATAATATCTAGGACCCACTGGTCCGCAGTTATTGAGCTCCAACCCTTCAGATGAAGGGAGAAGCGACCCCCCTACTGCCTCCCCTCGTACCTCCTCCGGAGGAGGGGAGGGGGTCGGAAGAGAGTCATTCAGCGGAGCCAGGAGTGAGCAGAGAGGCTTGGGAGGACTTCGGGCCATGAAAAGGAGCACCTCCAGGGTGCTGGTTGCCGGCCTTCCTTTTAAAGCCACCCCTCTGGCCCTGTTGGTTGCCACGGGCTTGGGCACCTGAGGGCTTGCAAAATGACCGTCTTTTCACTCTCTTCTGGTCTCCTCTGTGCATCTGAAGGACAGACCAGATGGACTTCAGACTCCTGGAGATGAGAGATAAGTGACGGTCTCCTGCCCAAATAAGACGGAATCCTAGAATGGGAGATCCTGGATTCCGGACTGCAGACCTTGGTGAAAGCCGAAAACTCTCAACCAAGCATGGCGCCAGAGACAGACACCTGATACTGCTGCTCTGGCTGCTGTATCTGCAGTGTCGTATGAGGCACGCAGAACATGTGCGCCTACGTCCGAACCTGACTTGAGGACGTCCAGAATCTCTGTCTTCTGTGCGGGGTCTGGCAAGACATTAACTAGCTCCTGTCCCCTTTCCCAAAGCGCATTCTGGTACTGAACCATACGTGTGAGGAAATTCAAGGACCTAATGGAGCAGGTGGAGGTAGAATAAACCTTCTTGCACACCTGATCCAAACAGTGAGACTCTGGGTCAGGAGGCTGGGAGCTAAGGTATTCTGGCTGCTTGGACTTATAATGGGTAGCCGTAATCACAGAAGAGTCCGCCTGAGGGTGCTCTGCCAGGAAAGGCTCATCCCTCGGGGCCCTGTACAGTCTGTCAGACTTCTTAGGAACCGCCGGGACTGAAGCTGGATGCCTCCAAGTAATCCTAGTAAGGTCCTGGAAGGTGTCCACTAAAAGAGGTACCACCAGATGTTTGGGATCCTTTTGCCTCAGGGCTTCCCCTAGGGCTTGTCGACAGCATTCTGGATCCAGGTCCTCAGTGTCCCATTCATTGTAGGCGTGGATGTGCCTCACAACGTCCATAAAAGGTTGGATCATTAGGAGGCAAGCGTGGTTGGTCCTTTTTTCCTGGGGAACCCCCAATCCCCGAGAGGGAAGAGGAAGAGGAAAAGGACCGGCTACTGGGTGAAGAGTAGCTGAATCTTCCCCTAGGACTGGCCCCGCTCGAACGTCAGTGGCTCTCAGAGACGTCGGTCACGAGACCGACGATGGAGCGATGATGGGCGTCGGTCTGGGGACCGACGTCAGGAGCGGGCCCGCCCATCAGAATGGGACAGGCTCCTGGAGTGTGACCTGATCCGGCGTCAGCTACCTGATCTAGGTGAGCGGTGGGGGTGGTCTGGAGACGGAGATAGAGACGGACCCGGGAGGATGAGAGAGGCAGCAGCCTCTTGGGGGGTCTTCTTAGGCGGCGAAGAGACACCCTCCAGTCATTGTTTGCCCGATGGGTCTGGTACGGTGATGGGGCCAGCGGGGGGGCGTTTCTGGACTTGACCCCACCAAAAAGGAAAAAGCTCCTGGAGCTCCCGCCTAGAAAACACTGAGGCTGCTGACCCCGGGAAGGGGATTATGGGATCCGAACCATCCAGCAGCCCTGAGGGGAAGCCTCCTTGAGAGCCCCGTAGGGAGGATGACTTGGGAGATGCAGACGCTGCTCCTTCCTCGGTAGAGTCAGTCACTTTTGCCCCTTCTGCCGGCGTTGGTACCAGGGACAGACGATGGTTTCTCCCGGGGGAGGGGGCACTGGAGTGTCCTCTGACTCCAGAGGCTTACCCTTGTCGGGTGAAGCCAGGACCTTAGCGGGCAGGGCCAATGCTTGTGCCCCAGAGGTCTTAGAGGTGACCCTAAGCGGCGTCACCTTAGGCTTAGCAGGCTTCTCCCCCAACGTACCTGTTTTAGCCAGAGCCTTCTTGGTAGGTGTGAATCCTTATAGGAATGTTCTCCAGAGCCCAAGGAAGAGCGGGGCTTCTTGGGGGAGGACCGAGAACGCGACCTAGACCAGTGGCGGGACGACTACGGTCCTTGTCCCGGGAGCGCTTGGATTTGTCCTTATGCTTGGCCTTCTCCCTGGTGTGCAGGACGTCTATCTTTTGTTCCAAAAGGAACACCTTCAGAGCCTTCAATCGACGGACCCTAGTCCTGCTGGTGAAGCCCTGCCAGGTGGAACACGTCGTGGTGTCATGGTTAGGCCCCAGGCAGAACACACATCTAGCGTGGCTGTCCTTCGATGGGATCTGGCGGCCACAGCTACACTTGTTCCTGTGAGGCCCGGAGGAAGAAACCGAAGACGGGGACAACATACATCGGCTGGAGACGGTGAAACAACCGTTCTATCCGAAGAAAAGAATCGAATGTTTTTGCTGGCAACTGGCAAGCCAAGATCTTCCCCAATGTGAGCATGTCACAGCAGGAAAAGAACTGGGGTGGAGCTTGGTCTGCCCCCTTTTATACCATGGCCGACATCGGGGTGGAGCCGACATTGGGGGGCGGTCCCTGATGGGTACTGCTGGCTGAATTTTTCCAGTGGGTCCTAGTGCATGCGGCGTTAGTCCTAATGGTTATAGCCTGCTGCAAGAGCTCCCACTCGAAGTAAGATCTACTGATCCTTTAGATCTAGTGCACACAATCAACCCCCGTTTTGCACAGATGGTATTACGTGTACTCTTTGTAAAGTTTGTAATGTTACTATTTTGAACTTTTCTTTCTTTATGTGCCTGTTTAGACATCGGGGGTGGGGGGTGTTAATACTTGCTGCCACTCAGTTTTTCTTTAGCGTCAGAAAGTATCTTGGAAAGAAACCCTTTCCCAGTTGGGAAAACAGGCACTTTTTCTATTGCATTTAACTCTAGTAGTTTCTGTGCTTCCAATTCCAGTAGTACTTTCTCTTCTAGCAATTGAGATTTGAATAGTCTTAATATTATCAGTTTGGGAAATGTCTGAAACTTAAGGCCCATGCCCTCTCTTTATTTCCAATACCCATTATTTTCCCCATTCTTAAAAATAAGAAAGGACCCTCCCACAGGTACATGGGTTGTGACAACTTGGGTACAAAGGATTAGATGTAACTTGTGCTATGTGGGCAAGAGCTGAATAAGCCCTAGACCTCCTCTAGATAAACCTCTAGGAACAGAGTATTCCTGTTGTAGGAACTGTCTGTCATATTGGCCCCTTCCCATGACTATTCTTCTGTAAGGCCTATAACCAAACTGGGTCTCTTGTCATGTGCTAGGTTTTTAAAAGTTGATTTGTTTTCATTGACCTTTTCCATGTAGCCTGTAGTTTGAGCAACAAATAAGCAGGTACAGTGCCATCAAATTTAAAATTATTTGCTTTTAGCTGCATGTCACTGGATAACCATGTTGTCCTTAACCATGCATATCCTCTAGAAATTACCGAGTTAGTTACTGCTCTGAGTCCATCCCCCTTCTCTAGTACACAGTTGCAGCCAAAGATATGGACAGATATTTGTAATATTTCTAAAGAGGTTCTCTCCAGTGGCCCACAGTGGTACTGCAGGCAGGCAAGCAATTTCTTTACAGAGATCACAGGAATTTAAGGAGATATCTGGCTGTGTCTTTGGCAGCAACGTAATTTTTTCTTTCCCAGTCTGGTAACTTATCTCAGGGATATACCCTTATGCCAAACCCAGCCATTATTCAGATGGTACTGGAGGTTTTTCCTCCATTGTTCCCCCCTCCCTTCTCCCCTGTTAGGGACATTGCCACTATCGGCGGTTACGTACAACCACAGAAACAGGCTCCCTAGCACAGCCGCAAGGGTCACTGTGGTGGTGGAACCAGCAGCTAATCCTCCTCGGCTGAGATGCACGGACGAGCAGCAGCTGTCTCGACCTTTGCCTGCCTTACAACATGACTTTCCTGGCTTGTTAGAGTACGGGTTGTCAGCACAGCAGTAAAATGCGTTGTCGCTGGGCCATCAGGGTGGCTGGGGTATTTTTTTTTTTTTTTTTATTGTTTACTGCCTTTTGAAATTAGCAGCTGGCTGCATTCAAACCATATATTTTTAATTAATGTTTACTAATTTTTCCGTAAAAAGTACAGCCAAACCCCCCGCCCATAGCAGGGCTGATGGAGGCATACAATGACCTGTTCAGTTTGTTTCCGGGGAATCCAAAAGTTGCAAAGTCTTAAGTATTTCTTGCAAATTATTTTTTTCCTCCTGCCCACCCCCCCCCTTTTTTTTTTTGATGCACAGACCGCTAAACTTCCCCTTAGAACCATTTTTACAGTATCCCATAGGGCAGATGGAGAAACATTCTCTGCATCATTAACAGCTAAAATATGAGAGACTTCTGTCTCCACTAATTCCCCAAAAGCCTCATTACTGATCAAATACAAATTTAGTCTCCAAGTAGTGGCTTTTCTCATTTGACCCAACTGCATTTTAAGGATCACCAGGGCATGGTGAGAGAGGAACTGGGACCCATGGGTAACATCTTGCACTTTTCCCCACATGTTCTGTTGAAAAAAAGATATAGTCCAGTCGTGTTGAGGTGGTGCGGGGAGATAATGTATATACTCCCTTCCCATGGGAAACAACTGCCTCCAAACATCAATAAAACCTAACTGGAACACTACTGATTTCAAATGTGTTTGTGCTACTGTAGTTCGGTATCCCCTGGAGGTGCTAGTGTCCAGTGCCAGATTCAGGACCAGGATAAGATCCCCCCATCCCATGATCAGGATTCTCTGATAGACAAAAACTTCCCAAAATAACTGTTGTAAGACCTTTTTTTTAATTTTTTTTATTTAATGAACCTTGGGGGAAACAGGACACTGACCAAGGTTACTATAGTATACAGGCGACCCACCAACATCAAAAATCTGCACTCAGTATCCATGCTTCTCTCTAGCATTTTGAACGGGATCCCATGCAGATCAACACTGCGACCCCCCCCCCACGCCTGCCACTTGTGCAAGATGAGTCCTCCACCACCTGGTACCTAAAGCATAGGAACCTCTGATGCTTCATAACGGAGAGGTCTGTCTCCTGTAGTAATTGTACCTCTGGGCACTCATTTAAACATCTGAAGCAGCCTTGATCGCTTGATGGGTTCATGTATTTTATTCATATTATAGGAATTGATAATGCCATCAGTTAACAGGGAAGGGACACCAGCTGTGTCACAGTCTAACCTAAGCAATGCATAAAACCTGCATCTATCCACTCCCCTTCTCCATGCCCCATGTTCCTGCCGTTGGCAGTAAAACAATCAGAGTACACAAACTAGGCCAGGGGCCGAAATAAGGATTTGGCAGGCAACAGCCATGAATAGCTCCTGAGTAGCGGCAATTTCTAGCAGACCAGGATCTACTTGGGCAAAGCCAGGAGTTGACATCACAGATAAAAATGCAATGGGATGTCATAGAAGGGGAATAAAATGGAAGGCCATTGATGATAAAAAATGCAATTCTCTACAAGAATCTTGTATAAATATTGCATTGTGGGGGCATGTGTGATTTTATATTTCTTTGAAACTTGGCTTCCCGGCCATATGCCCTTTGGGGTAACCATTGCCTCAGTGCTTGCGCACAGAGGTTCTTTGCCTTTCAAATATTAAAAATCTGTAAATCTGCCAGTTACTGTATATATCACTTTAATATAAATTATAATTACATTAACACATTCTCATGGTAAAGCTTCTCACTGGAAAAGGTGCAGCTGGTCTAAACAGAGACCTGCAGAAGGAGACACTTTGCCAATTGTCTTACACATTTGCAAATTAATTCAAAGAGGAGGAGAGAATCTGTTAATTAAAAACTACACTAACAGATTCCTCTTTTTTAAATTAATTGACAAAAGCACAAGACAAATGGCAAAGTGCCTCCTCGTGTATGTCTCAGTTTAGACCAACTGCACCTTAAGGTTGGCAAGTAATGTGAGAAGGCAGTACCGAGGGCTTGGGGGGAGGGGGGGGATACTAGGACGTATAGGGAGAGGCATCACCAGCAGAACACAGGAAGTTATCCCCTTGTATAGACAGTTGGTGAGACCCCATCTGGAGTACTACATCCAGTTCTGGAGACCCCATCTCCACAACGACATAGACAGGATGGAGGCAGTTCAGAGGAGGGCAACTAATATGGTGCAGGGTCTGCAAGAGAAGCCATATGAGGAGCGACTAAAGTACATTAATATGTATACCCTTGAGGAAAGGAGGGAGAAGGGGGACATGATAGAAACTTTAAAGTACCTCAGTGGAATCAACAAAGTCCAAGACTGTAGCATCTTTCATAAAAAGAGATGTGCAAGAACAAGGGGACACAATTTGAAGATAGCGGGGGGATGGCTCAGGGGCAATGTGAGGAAGTATTTTTTCACAGAGAGGATGGTGGATGCATGGAACCGCCTTCCTGAGAAGGCTGTGGGTCTAAAACTGTGGGAAAATTCAAGAATGCATGGGACAGATAAGGCAATTCTTGGGGGGGGGGGGTAGGAAGAAATAGGATGTTGGTTAACTATGATCTGCAGCTTATCCAGTAGGTAGGGACATGGGCAGACTACGTGGGCCAAGTGGTCCTTATCTACCATCAAAGTCTCTGTTTCTGTTTTTGTTAATCTCCGAGTTTACAACTCTAAAACTAAAATAAGTTTACTCAAGGGACAGAAAGATATGGTGGTTCATAGTGCCAGTCTTATTTCAGGACTAGTCTGCTGAAGCTTCATAAGACAGGATGCAAGACTTTTCCCACCTGCCTGCCCATTCAGTACCTCACTACATTGGTGAGAAAGTGATACTGTATTTTACAACTAGACCACTGCAGCTGCAAGCCCTCTCCCCTGTCTCCAGTTGACATGCAGCGCATCTCCAGTTGATGTTCTGAGAAGCATTTACTGTTATGTTGCCGAGACACTCTCCCTGCCCCCACTGTCTAAGCAGCTCCAAGCCATCACTCCATCTCCAGCACGACGCATGCACTCCACAATTTACCCGCAAAGCTGCCCTGAAAGTGCTGAAGTTAGTACCACTGATCCTCTTTTATTGAGAGCACCAGGTGCTACTATGGAATTTGCAGGTGCTAATTAGCACCCAGCTCCCCCTTATTTCGAACCCTGCAGGCTGTATTAAACAGAAAATCCACAGTGAACCAGACCACACAACGGTAAAGATCCGAAAAAAACAAACATGGAAAAATACAGTGAACAGACGTCTAAAATGAGTTAGAGGTAACAGAACTAGTACATAAAAATAATGGTCTCCACAGTGACGCTTCTGAAAACATCTGTCCAAGGATACTACTGGGTGAATAATAGCTCTGCTCTAAGTCACTGCTGTTCCAGGGATGCTACCTGAAAATATAAAAGCAGTATTTGAAAATGGTAGTCTCTCCTGCAAATCATGAGGTCCTGCCACCCAAAAGCAAAGCAAGAGGGGCAGCAGTCTAATGCCTCTAGAAACCAGTGATGTTTGGGCATTCAGAATATCTGGGTAGGTGTACTCCAAGTTTTGACAAAGTCTTTGTATGTACAAAACCCAGTAAAATAGGGAAGTACTGAATATTCCAGCACAGATGAAGCACAGTGTGTGTGTTAAAATAACAAAAAAAAAAAAACACACACACAGCATGAGAGTCTCTGATCATATGTGGCAACCAGGCATGCTTTGGTGAATATGCGGGGCTAGGGGGGTTGGGGGTGGTATGCTAAGAAACCAGTACCGAGCCCTGCTAACTCCCCAGTGAGTACTTCAGGCATGGTAAAGCAGGTCCCCTACAGGCAATTAAGTCCTAGATGCAGCACACAGTATGTTAAGGCCCCGAAACACAAGTATTGCATCCACACAGCGAGCTGGCTGGTAGCAAGTCACCTCCATTAATTAGGAGACTCCACTCCACCAGCCCACCAGGCCCCTCAAACTAAAGTCTACCAGTAACAGTACATCTGCCAGTCCAGTGTAGCTCAAAAAAACATGCAGAATAGTGGAGGCTGGAAGTATAGAAACATAGACTTTGACGGCAGATAAGGACCGCTTGGCCCACCTAGTCTGCCCATTTCCCTACCTACAGGATAGGCCGCAGATCCTAGTTAACCAACAGCCTATTTCTTCCTACACCCCACAAGAACTGCCTTATGTCTGTCCCATGCATTCTTGAATTCTCCCACACTTTTAGACCCCACAACCTCCTCAGGAAGGCTGTTCCATGCATCCACTACCCTCTGTGAAAAAATACTTCCTCACATTGCCCTGGAACCCCCATCTTTAAATTGTGTCCCTTGTTCTTGCACGTCTCTTTTTCTGAAAGATGCTACCCTCTTGGACTTTGTTGATTCCACTGAGGTACTTAAACGTTTCTATCATGTCCCCCCCTCCCTTCTTTCCTCAAGGGTATACATATTAAGCTCATTTAGTCTCTTCTCGTACGGCTTCTCTTCTCTTGCAGAGCCTGCACCATTTTAGCTGCCCTCTTCTGGACTTCCTCTATCCTGTCTATATCCTTGCGCAGATGGGGTCTCCAGAACTGGACACAGTACTCCAGATGGGGTCTCACCTACTGTCTGTACAGAGGGATAACAACTTCCTGTTTTCTCCTGGTGATGCCTCTCCCTATGCATTCCAGTGTTCCTCCAGCCCTCCCTACTGCCTTCTCACATTGCTTGCTAACCTTAAGGTCATCTGATATGATTACCCCCAAGTCCCTTTCCTTTTTTGTTGTTTTTACTACCTCCCACCTCCCCCCCCCATTGTGTAATCTTCCCCTGGGTTCTTGCTCCCCAGGTGCATTATTTTGCACTTCTTTGCACTGAATCCTAGCTGCCATACTTCTGACCATTCCTCCAACCTTGCCAAGTCCCTTCTCATCCTTTCCACGCCTCCTTGTGTATCAACCCTGTTGCAGATCTTTGTGTCATCTGCAAACAGGCATACTTTTCCTTCTAGTCCCTCTGCAATGTCACTTAAAGACATTAAAAAGGACTGGACCCAGTACTGAACCCTGCGGTACCCCACTAGTAACCTCTCTTTCTTCAGAGTAGACTCCATTTACAATTACCTTCTGTGTCCTGTTGTCCAGCCAATGTTTTACCCAGGCTACCAACCTGGGACCCACTCCCAGGCTGGTTAATCTGACTATTAATCTTTTGTGTGGGACTGTGTCAAATGCCTTGCTAAAGTCTAGGTAGATCATGTCCACAGTCCTTCTCTGGTCTACTACTTTGGTCACCCAGTCAAAGAAATCTATTAGATTCGTCTGACATGACCTTCCCGCTGTAAACCCATGCTGCCTTGGGTCCTGTACCCCACTGGCCTCAAGGTACTCAACAATTCTTTCCTTCAGAAGTGACTCCATCACTTTCCCTACCACAGAGGTCAAACTGACAGGTCTGTAGTTTCTGCCTCTGTCTTGGTCACACTTTGTGAAGGGGAATCACATCGCCTTCCTCCAGTCCTCGGGTACCACACACATCCCATGATTTATTAAAAGAGTAGTCAGTGGTTTCACTAGTTCCCTCTTAATTCTTTTTAGAATTCTGAAGTGAATTCCATCGGGCCCCATTGCTTTGTCCACCTTCATTTTTAGGAGTTCTTGCAGAACCCTTTCTTCTGTGAAAGGGCTGGGATCGACCCCCCTATCAAGAGTGCTTCTGTTAATTGGATTAGGCACTTCCCCCTCCTCTTTTGTGAATACTGAGAAGAAATATTCATTCAGTATCCCTGCTTTTTCACTGTCCCCCTCTGCCCACCCACCATTCATTCTATTCAGCCTCACTATCCCTCCCTTTGTCTTTCTACGCTCTCTGATATACCTATAAAAGGTTTTATCCCCCTTCTTAACAGAGTTGGCTATCTTTTCCTCAGTTTGGGCCTTTGCTATTCTGACTTCCCTCCCCGCTTCCTTCTGCCTTAACTGGTACAGCTCTCTGTCCTGCTCCTTCTGTGTTTCCTTATACTTCCTGAATGCTATCTTTTTCTCCCCGACTTTCCCAGACACCTCTTTTGAGAACCATAGTGGCTTTTTCTTTCGTTTTGATTTATTTGCTTCACACAAAGGCTTGTTGCCTCTGTGATGGCAGTTCAGATGATTCCCCATTGTTGCTCCACCCCTCCTTCTAGTCTGTTTGCTAGTGCTTTTCTGAGGCACTCTCCCATCTTGCCAAAGTCAACCCTCCTGAAGTCCAGTACCCTCACTTTTGTATGGCTTGACTCTGTAGCCGAGTTTAACGTGAACCACACTGTTTGATGGTCACTTGTTCCCAGATGGCAACCCACTTCTAGATCCGAGATCCTCTCACTGCCCCCATTTGAGAGTATGAGGTCTAAGATTGCTCCCTCACGAGTGGGTTCTGAAACTAGCTGTCTAAGGCCTGCCACCTGTAGGGCATCAAGAATGGCCCTGCTCTTGGATGTGACTACAGCAAATGTGCTCCAGTTAACATCTGGCATGCTCAGGTCTCCCATCAATAGTATCTCCCCTTTCTCTGCAATCCTAAGAATGCCTTCTATCATAACCTTGTCCATTCCCTCCCCTTGACATGGGAGTCTGTACACAACCCCTGTGCGGATTGTGGTGCCCTTTCCAGTCTCCAAGGTGACCTACAGTGCCTCCTCTCCTCCCTGTTTACTCTTTTGTTCAGTTGCTTTCATCCCTTCCTCTACATAGAGAGCCACTCCTCCTCCTCTTCTCTCGTGCCCGTCTCTCCTGTAGGTTATGTACCCTGGTATGTTAACATCCCAGTCATGGTTCTCTGTGTACCATGTTTCTGTGACTGCTACGATATTCAGGCATCCCTCTTCCATCAAGGCCACCAGCTCAGGGAGCTTGTTGCCCAGACTACGGGCATTGGTACTCATTACCCTCCATTTCCTGATGGCCTTACTCCTTTTTGCCCCATCCCTGTCCTTCTTGCCTTTGTCATTTTCCCATTTACCCTTGCCCTTCTCCCTCATCGCCACCTCTATGCTGGTGTTTACCGTACTACTACCGTGATTTTTTTTTGGGGGCGAGATTTCCTGCTCCTTTCCAGTGCTCCCCTGGCTAGTTTAAATGCTTGCCAATGAAGCATTTAAACCTATCACCCACGATCCTGGTTCCCCTCCTGGACAGATGCAGCCCATCATGCCAGTACAGGCTTGCATCACTCCAGGTAGACCCCAGTCCCCAATGAAGCCAAATCCTGAGCTCTGCACCAGTTTTTCAACCACTGATTGAATCCCATGGTGAAGAACACCCTAGCCTCTCCTCCTATAGATGGGCAGTACCACGAAGGTTACTATGCATGCCACTTTCAAGGCCCCTCCCACCTACAAACCCTTCCTGCACTGCTCTAATCCCTTTCTAGCCAGGTCATTTGTCCCTAGGTGGACAATGACATCCAGCTCCCTCCCATGCAGCTGCTCTGGCACTCCTGAGATTCACTCCCTGTCCCTCAAGCCATGGCGCCAGGCAGGCACCTTGCCCTCTCCTTCCTCCCCCAGTTCTACCTTCCTAACAATGAGTCCCCACCAGGAGTGGTTTCCTTTCCCTGTGGGGTCCCATGCCACCCTCCTTTGGGTCTCCTTTGTGGAGGTTCCCAGCATCCTCCTTGGTCTCCACTGCAGGTGCCTCCATAGAGGAGCCACACTTTGCCAGAATGGCATAGGAATTGTGGAGAGGTACAACTGGAGGGATGCGCCTCTGTTCCACCACCCTCACCCTCCCAGAGCCCACTCTGGTCCAACCGCTCCTCTTTCTTGGCAACCTCCCGGTGGGTCCAAGTGGGCTGCCCCTGGAGAAGAGGGCCTCATCCCAATGCCACCAGCAGCTGGCCACCAGAGAATGTTGGCCAGCACCACTTATTATACAGCCAGGAAATAGAGTACAAGAATATAAGCCCAAGATGTCATCCATGGGGGAACTACTGCCCAGTACATCCATTTAGCCAATATTGCTCCAATGGGGAGCACTGCTGCTTCAGTGAAAAGCACTCGATTCCCCCTCTGAACACCAACAGTCCATCGTCCTATTCCACCTCTGAGCCCTCCCATTCCCACTTACTGCACCAGAAGTCTGATGAACACTGTCTTAGGGAGTCAACATTGGTTAATTTACCGCCATTACAGCAAGTTCAGGTATTTGCAGGGAACCATAGAGTGCTATTTGAATTTTAGGACATGACAAAAAAAAAAAAAGTTATTTTGGGACCACCTACAATGTTGCAATAGTTCTTTTATAGCTTGCAGGGTCTCCAGTGCCTGCCTGCGAACCGCTCCTGCAGGAGTCCAGAAGTAGATGTCTGGCATTTTCACTCCATAATGGCTGGGAAGGTGTCGTATGCTGGTCTCAGTGCCTGGTCTGCGAGTGTGGTGGCTGCGGTATTTCAAATCTCCAGTTCTGAAATTCTGCCAGACCCTCTACGGCTGCATGGTACAGGATCACTCCATCCTCAAAGTGCACACAAAGTTTTTGCTGGAAAAGGAGTCTGGAATCTTAAATCCGATTTCCCGGAAGGCAC
This sequence comes from Neoceratodus forsteri, assembly GCA_016271365.2. Lineage (NCBI taxonomy): Eukaryota > Metazoa > Chordata > Ceratodontiformes > Ceratodontidae > Neoceratodus > Neoceratodus forsteri. The sequence continues at coordinate 662,834,087 of CM028136.1, forward strand.
GCAGACAAAGTGACTATGCCATCCTTAATGCCTGGATCTGAGGGGTGTAGTCCTGGTCAAAGTAAAGCTGCTCATCCTCCCATTTAACTTTTGTTTTCTCCAGACTGCTGCAAGAACTCTCTTCTCTCCTGTTTTATAGCTGAAGAAATGCATGATCATCGATCTCAGTCGCTCGCTGTGTGCTGATTTTGGGTCAAGCACTCAGCGACTGCGTTCAGTATGCAATTTTCTTCTGAGAGCATGCCCAACTTATGATGCAACTGATCCATAAAATCAGAAATATGCTGCCCTCAGCCCCCACCACATCATACAGTTTTAAGTCCCCCCCATGAATCCTCACCTCCAGGTCAATGCCCATCAATTCTAACCGAATTTGCTTAGGGTGCCTGTGAAGACGTAGGTCTGGGATTGTGTTTTTTTCCAAGCAATTAGTTACTGCACCTTGCAGCTGCTTATTTTCTTTTAGCAGGCCATATCAACACTGAGCGGACAGTCATTAGCACAGATGTGATCTCTGCTCATAAGTCCTTCAATTTCACTAGCAGTTGTGCGGTTGTGATGCTTGGTTCCATGAGGTGGGTTGGGCGGGGGACATCACGCTTCAATGAGAGGAGCAGTCTAAAGTTGTGTCTTTTCAATCATGAGAAGGAGACTGCAAAATATCCTGCTGCTCCTTTTCTTCAGTCCCCCCCATGTTGTGTGCTGCCACGTCCAATGAATTGTGTCTCTAAGTTTGACCGTTTTTCAGAGGTGTTCTGCCACAGCTTCAATGGAGATCACTCTATGCAGCTTGGTGACATCACCGAAAGAGCAACCAAATCATATTTACCTATCTGAGAAAACAGAACTTTTCCCTTATTAGATACACTGTCACAAAGTGGCACAATGTTATTCCATATGGCTTGCTGACAGCTGAATAGCTTAGAATATAGCAACCTACCTTAGAATTAAGGTACATGAAGAATAGCTTCTTCCCTAAATGGTCGGTCTTTTAAAAAAAATCTTTGTCAGGAGGTTTCACGCCAAAATTAATATTTGCTTTCTCACATGCAGCCTTTTGAATGAAGCCTTCAGGATTTGGGTGTGAATACACAAATTCTGAACCCTCTTTCTGAACAGAATACTTTTTCATCATTTTTATATTTTTAAATCAAAAGTCCAAAATGTAGATGAATTTTCTAAAATAATTCTTGTCCTTTTAAAAGTCTTATGAAACAGTAAGGTAACTTGCTTTATTGAAACTTATTCCCAGCATACTCATGAAATAAAACTTATTCCCAGCATACTCATGAACTGAGCTTCCATCTTCATTAACCGCAGTTTCTTACGCATGTAAATATAGTATTTTACCATACTTTCTGAGAAATGTTGGATAAGAGAGTAATTGCCTATGGGCTTAGAATTTGAATCAATGTCTTCCCCTCCTCGCTTAGGAAGACCTGCTCACCCCTTAGGTCTGACTCATCCTCCTACTCTACTGAAGCACAGTCCAAGTCAGCTTTAGAGTGTGGCTTTTTTTTTTTTTTTTATTCTCCTTTTTCTTGGTCGGGCCACCAACTATTTTTCTGCCCTGGTCACGGCCCCCGGAGACCTCCACTGCCGCCTATAGCTGCCGAGGACCCTCGGTTACCCCCGGAGGGCGGGGCGGTGGCCACGGAACTGTAACTAGTCGGGGTCCCTGCAGCGGCGGCGGTGAATTGAGGACCTCCGGGAGGGCTTCATTCCTCGTGGTCCGGCCCGCCCATTTCTCGCTTTTCTTCCCAGAGGAGGCGGGGATGTGCAATGACGCCGGCGTCTGCCCTGCCTCCCTCCCCCCCTTACTGAACGTCGGCAGCGCGAGATCTCCTGGCCTTCACCAGGAGTCCTCAGTGCTCCGATTGTTGCCCACACCCTCCCCCCGGAGAAGGAGAGCCGTCCATTGGACGCTCTATCCTTCTCCCCCCGGCCAGCCCTCCGACGATCCAGGTCCGTTCCCGAACCCAGGTCGCTGACGTCGCAAGCGGAAATCCCACCGTTGCGCCGACGGGCCGGCTGAGTGTGGCTTTTCTGCATCTTTTAAGGATTTGAAACATTATCACATACATTTTATATCCAGTATAGAAGGCAACCATTTATCAGGAATTTGTGTCATCTCCTCCTCCCAGCCTGAATGTATGGGGGGTGGGGGCTCCAGGTGTTTTTTCTTCATGGCTTTTCCTTGCATTAGACTTCTGAAAAGACTCAACCCACCTCATGCATTTTCTCCATGACACTAGGAGATGGGCTTTTTAGTGTCCCTTGGTGAAGAGCACTGCTAACAGTGTGGTCACCACCATTATCTCTGATCAGTTTAGTCACTTTATTACCATCAGTGTTGCCCCACTTTGAGTGGTCTCTGTGCTATAAGCTAGATAATACAACCTCCGAGGGATGTCTCCTATGTTAGGAGAGACTCCAAGCGTGAAATTTGGGCAAAAAGACCAAGAAGCGAAGCTGAGCATTTTCCCCAAGCCTCAAGAGACAGAGTCTTTTATACCATAAGCGCTATCTCTCGGAAGCCCTATTATTATAAAATCACTTTAGTTTACTTCAAATGACTGAAACAGTTGAGTACTATTTTTTTAATTTAATTATGCCATTCTCACCATTGGCACCAAAGTGGAGAGCACCTTTCTAACGCTCCTGCACAAGAGCACACTATACTCAGAACAAGAGGTACAGCAGCTCTGTATGCGGACTGGCTGAAATCACATTAGTGATTCATAATTGCCAGTGGTGGTGAAATCAAGTTTGCCCCCATGGTCTGAGTGGTCTCAGGCTAGCTTGTCTGTAGATGTGTCCATTTATTTCCCTTGCGGTCAGCCTTACTGACACAGGGAAACTATCCTTAGAAAGAGAGTTGATGATGGAGCAAAGATTTTCTGTCTTCAACCAACCACAAAATTACTCTTTACAGTTTTTTTCATTTGAAATCTGAACTGAAGCAATTAAAACGAAGTGAATGCATGTCTGATTTTGGGAGTGAATTTATACAGGATTCACATTTTTAAACTAGGCTGCTGCTAGTTTTTGACAGAGGAGCATCTTGCTTTCAGAGCAAGTAACAGCTGACTGGAATTACAGCTTTTCTAACTGATAAATCACTTCTATCTCAGCAGGAGTCAGTGCCTGTTGGGATTAAGCAAACAGATACTTTATTAGAAGCAAGGAGTCTCACTTAAGAAAACAAAGTCACTGTGTGTTTGTTTGAGGAAGGGGGCTGTATCAACTTAATTTGCTGAGTCAGGAGCAGAGGGGAGAAGCTAATCAGGGTGTGACTTGAGCAGCAGAAAAGCAGCTGTCTCCAATTACAGCTTCCTGCTGCTAGTTTTTGACAGAGAATCTTGCTTTCACAGCAAGTAACGGCAGACTAGAATTACAGCTTTTCTTACTAATTGCCCTCCTTCCCACCCTAAGCCAGTTCTACTTTTACAGCCATTGGTTTTGACTGACAACAGGTACTTCCTGTTTGGCAGTAGGAAGGGAAGGATCAGAGACACAGTAGTTTCATCAACCATGAAGGAAACTGGAAAAAAAAAAAATTGCTCTCCCCCCACTTGGCTGTTGGAGGTCTTAATCCAAGTAAGGAAGGCGGAGACTTCTGAAAACTACAGGAAGTTCCTATCCCAGAACAGGAAGGGCGAGAGTTGTAAGGGCACATAGGCAGTAGAAAAGTATGTGTAAAAATACATAGAGGGAGGAGACAGTAAGCATACAACGTAATAGGAGAGGAGGGGACACAAAATAAGTCAAGATGGGAGTGGTGCAGTGCAACGGCTGTGGGCAGCAGTGTTCCAGGAGACATTCTGGAGGCTGTGCTGCTGCCCTATTTGCAGGTATCTCTTTGGTCTGAGGGAGAAGGTTGCCTGTCTCCAGGCTGACTTGGCTAGGATTCGTGAAACCTCTTCCCCCACCTAGAGACCACCAGGCCCACTGCCGCTACCTCAGAGCTTGCCAAGAAAGAGGAGTGGTTGGACCAAGGTGGGCTCAGGGAGGGAGAGGGTGGTGGAACAGAGGTGCATCCTTCCAGTTGTACCTCTCCACGATTCATATGCTATTCTGGCAAAGAATGGTTCCTCTATGGAGGCACCTGCAGTGGAGACCAAGGAGGATGCTTGGAACCTCCACAAAGGAGACCCAAAGAAGGGTGGCACGAGACCCCACAGGGGAAGGAAACAACTCCTAGTGGGAGACTCAATCATTAGTGGGGTAGAAGTGGGGGAGGAAGAAGGGGAAAGGGAGGTAAGGTGCCTGCCTGGCGCCACGGCTCGGAGGGACAGGAAGAGAATCCTCAGGATTGCGGAAGCAGCTGCATGAGGGAGGGAGCTGGATGTCATTGTCCACCTAGGGACAAATGACCTGGCTGTGAATGGGATCAGAGCTGTGCAAGAAGAGTTTGTTGAGTTGGGGGGGGCCTTAGACAAGTAGCATGTACGGTAACCTTCTCGGAGGTGCTGCCTGTCTATGGCAAGGATGATGCTAGGGTACTCTGCACCATGGGATTCAATGAATGGTTTAAAAACTGGTGTGGAGCTCAGGGTTTTGGCTTGACTGGGGAGCCACCTGGAGGGATGCAGGCCTATACTGGCGCAATGGTCTCCATCTGTCCGGGGGGGAGAGGGACCAGGATCCTAGGTGATAGGTTTAAATGCTTCATGGGCAAGCATTTAAACTAGCCAAGGGGGCAAGGGAGGAGGCACTGAAAAGGAGCAGGTAAATCCCAGCCTCTACCTCCCTAACTACTGTGTTTTATGGGGAAACACCAAGATAGAGAAGTCAGTAGGGAGCAGGATGGGGTAAAGGCAGTAAGGACAGGGATGGGGCTAAAAGGGTGTACGGCCATCAAAAAATGGAGGGTGAGGAGTACCAATGCCCGCAGTCTGTGTAAAAAGCTCCCTGAACTAGTGGCCTTGATGGAAGAGGGATGCCTGGATATTGTGGCAGTCACTGAAACATGGTACACAGAGAACCATGACTGGGATGTCAACATACCAGGATACACAATCTACAGGAGGGTCAGGGTGGGTAAAAGAGGAGGAGGAGCAGCTCTCCATACAAGGGAAGGAATTAAAGCAACAGAACTAAAGAGTAAACATGAAGTTGATGAGTCACTATGGGTCACCCTGGAGATAGGAAATGGCACCACAATCCGCATGGAGGTTTTGTACAGCCTCCCATCTCAGGGGGAAGGAATGGACAAGTAAATGATAGAAGTGGGAATGGGGACGGAGAAAGGATCTCCGATTTAGAAGTGGGTAGCCATCTGGGAACAAGTGACCACCAAACAGTGTGGTTCAAACACAGCCATAGAGTCAAGCCATGCCAAAATAAGAGTACTGGACTTTAGAAGGGCTGACTTTGGGAAAATGAGAGAGTGCCTCAGAAAAGCACTAGTAAACGGGCAAGAAGGAGGGGTGGAGGAACAATGGGGAATAATCAAAAAAACAGCCATCAGAGGCAAGAAGCCTTTGTGTGAAGCAAATCAACAAAACAAAATGAAGGGAAAAAAAAAAACACTATGGTTCTCAAAAGAGGTGGAAGGGAAGGTTAAGGAGAAAAGGATAGCATTCAGGAAATAAGGAAACACAGAAGGAGCACGACAGAGAACGTTATCAGTTAAAGCAGAAGGAGGCAGGGAAGGAAGTCAGAATAGCAAAGGCAAAAACTGAGGAAAAGATAGCCAACTCTGTTAAGAAGGGGGATAAAACCTTTTATAGGTACATTAGGGTGAAGAAAGACCAAGGAAGGGATACAGAGACTTAATAAAGGGGAGGGAGTGGGCAGAGGGTGACAGTGAAAAAGCAGGGATACTGAATGAATATTTCTGCTCAGTATTCACAACGGAAGAGGGGGGTACCTAAACCAAACAAGAGAAACACTCTGGATATGGGGGTCGATACCAGTCCATTCACAGAAGAAAGGGTTTTGAAAGAACTCTTGAAACTGAAGGTGGACAAAGTAATGGGGCCAGATGGGATTACCCCAGAATTCTAAAAAATTAAGGGTAGAACTAGTGACACCACTGACTACTCTCTTTTAAGGCAGAGGTTAGAGAAGCGATCTGTGAGCGAGCTTGGTATATCCAGCAGACTAGACCTGGGTTTGATTCTCACAACCTCCACTTGCATACTGTGAGACTCTAAGCAAGTCACTTAACCGCCCAGTGCTCCCAGGTCACCCCTGAAAACAGACACTTGTGCCTAGTGAGCCGTACCTGGCTAAAAAAAGACTAAAATAAATAAAAAAAAAATGGGAGGATGGGGTGGTACCCGAGGACTGGAGGAGGGCGGATGCAATTCCACTTTACAAAAGTGGGAGCAGGTCAGAGGCAGGAAATACACACCAGTTAGTTTAACCTCAGTGGTAGGGAAAATGATGGAATCACTTCTGAAGAAAAGAACTATTGAGTACCTAGAGGCCAGTGGGGCACAGGACCCAAGACAGCATGGTTTCCCAGCAGGAAGGTCATGTCAGACGAACCTAATAGATTTCTTTGACTGGGTGACCAAAGTAGTAGACCAGGGAAGGGCTGTGGACATGGCCTGCCTAGATTTTTAGCAAGGCATTTGACAGAGTCTCACACAAAAGATTAATATACAAGTTAGCCAGCCTTGGAGGGAGTCCCAAGGCGGTAGCCTGGATATAAAACTGGCTGGACAACAGGACGCAAAAGGTAATAGTAAATGGAGTCCACAGTGAAGAAAGAAGGATAACTAGGGGGGGTACCACAGGGTTCGGTACTGGGACCGGTCCTCTTTAATGTCTTTATAAGTAACATTGGAGAGCACCTGGAAAGAAAAGTATGTCTCTTTGCAGACGACACGAAGATCTGCAACACGGTTGATACACAAGGTGGGGTGGAAAGGATGAAAAGGAACTTGGCAATGTTGGAGGAATGGTCAAATATATGGCAGCTCAGATTCAATGCAAAGAAGTGCAAGGTAATGCACCTGGGAAACAAAAACCCAGGGGGAAGAGTACACAATGGGGGGTGAGATAACAAAAAAAAAATCGAAAGAGACCTAGGAGTAATTATATCAGATGACCTAAAGGTGGGCAAGCAATGTGAGAAGGCAGTAAGGAGGTCTGGGGGGATACTGGTATGCATAGGGAGAGGCATCAACAGTAGAAAACAGGAAGTTGTTATCCCTCTGTACAGACAGCTGGCGAGACCCCATCTGGAGTACTGTGTGCAATTCTGCAGACCGTATCTCCACAAAGACATAAACAGAGTGGAGGCTGTCCAGAGAAGGGCAACCAAAATGGTGCAGGGTCTGCACCAGAAGACATACGAGCAGAGACTAAAGCAGCTTAATATGTATACCCTTGAGGAAAGGAAGGAGAGGGGGGCATGATAGAAACTTTCAAGTATCTCAAGGGAATTAGAGTACAAGAGGGCAGCATCTTTCAGAAAAAGAGATGTGCAAGAACAGGAGGGCACAATTTGAAGCATGGGTGGCTCTACACCAGGGCCCACCAGGGCACGTGCCCTGGTTAAAAAATGCTGTGCCCCATATGGTGCAGAGCTTCCCCATAGTAACAATGTATCAGTGCCCTGGCTGCCATCTGTTGTGCCCCAGCTGTGCCCCGGTAACCATTTGTGGCTAGAGCCACTACTGATTTGAAGATAGAGGTGGGATGGCTCAGAGGTAATATTAGAAAGTATTTTTTCACAGCGAGGGTTGTGGATGCATGGAACAGCCTTTCTAAGGAGGTTGTGGAGTTGGAAACAGTGGGAGCATTCAATAATGCATGGGACAGACATAAGGGAATTCTCGTGGGGGGTAGGAGGAAGTAAGCTGTTGATTAACTAGAATCTGCAGCTTATCCATCAGGTAGGGAAATGGGCAGACTAAGTGGGCCAAGTGGTCCTTATCTGCCGTCAAATTATGTGTTTCTATATTAAATTAGGTTCTGCCCCCCCCTTTGCCTGGCTTTTAAGGCAAAATGAAGCATTTTAAAATATGTTAAAACGTAGTTTCAGAGAAAAAAAATATATAAATGTAATTAAAACCTACTAATTTAACAGAGTACCACAAAGGGTGCATTATTAGCACTGTTCTTGGCTCCAATGGTCATCGGGTCTGAAAATTAGTAAAAATAATCAGAAAACTATAAGATGCTTAAAATAAGTAGGTAACCATTATATGGGATCCGAATCAGCAAACTCACAAGAGAAGCTCAGAGGTGTCCAATCTCTTCAGATAAGAAACTGATCTGGCTGTTATGTAGCAGAAGGCACATGATAAACACTAAAAAAGCTCTGAAATTCTCAAAATTATATCAGTCTCTGGAGCAACCATGCTGTGCACAATGCTGCCATTTGTGAGGACAGGCATGTTTCATTCCTGGTATTAGAAGATGCTCTAAAAACTTCTAGCGATACCTCTCTAGCGGCTGCCACTGTGGCTGCTATCAACCTAGCAGAATGTGTGTTTTTTTCCCCCTTCTATAAAACTTTTCTGCTGTGGAGACTGTGGATGGGCCATCAGCTCAGTCTTTGCCACACTTGATAGGCGCTCACCTCTCCCCCACCATCACATTAGTCCCCACGGATTGCCCTCCATGGCAGAGCCAGAAGGGGGAAGGTTGTCCTCTCCCCCACACACAAATAGGTCCTCCAGTAGCCAGGCAGCGCAGGTCAAGGGAAGGCAAGCAGGGCTTCATTAAGCCCACATGTGCCCCCTTCTGTGGCCCTGGCAACCCCTGCTGCGGACAGGCAGTGGCGAGTGCGATTTGGAGGCACGCACACCACGCCAAACCAGTGGCTCCCTCCTTTTACGCGATGCCCCAGTCTACCAGAAGGCCTCCACCAGGCAGCAGTCGATGGCATGCCTGACAAACTCCCCCCCCCATAAAAGGGAAAGAAGAGCAACTTGTTGGACACTCGATTCCCCCCAGCCAAAAACCAGCAACCAGAACCCAGGTCACCTGCACAGCAGAAGGTGGTGCTACTGCCATGGCACTAGGCCAGCTGGCAGAATGTGCATTTAACTCATTCAATCTGATGCCGCCATTTTGTGTCAAGTTAAGCAATGGATGGTTCTGATGCCATATGGTGCTAATGAGTATAATGGGTTAATAGTGCTAGAGGAATTTGCAAATTCCAGTGCAACAGAATTCCACTCAATTCCAGCAGTAGTGGGATTATGAAATCCAAGGTTTACATAAACTGCGAATTACTTTCTTGCAATTTGCAAAAAATTCAGTGTTTTACATAATTCACAGGACATTATTTTGCAGTTTTCATAGAAATGCTTTTCGGAATTAAAAAAAATTTATAAATTCCAAAAAGCATTTGTGCTGCAGAATTGCCATTTCTTAGGAATTCCAGGCTTCTGCATTACGCACATTTCTAGCTTTAAACTGCACTAAAATTTCTAATTCTGCTTTGAAACAGCAAAAGAAAATACATGAATCAGTCCACCAAGCTATAGTCATTTTTGAAGCCGGATGATCCTTACCAATCTCACCATATGTTACAAACAACTGACTTACATTACCACAAATTTGCTCTGTACTTAATTTGTAAAAACTAAGAGCTCTCTTAACATGTAAGTGGCTGCGCCTCTCCTCACCAGTGTTTGAGTGAGGCCTAGGGAAATAAAGATATTGACTGATTTAAATGGAAAGATGTTACCACTTTGGATAAACGTTGCACTCACTCCAAGTCTGACCTTATCTTCAAACACCAAGAACCCTGGAGCACTTAAAACATTCCATACAAAATCCAAGATTAAAGTGGCACAGTTCATTTATTCACAAAACCAGAGCACACAATCAATTTATGTACACAGTGCCCAATCCCAGGGACTCTGGGCACCTCACAATGTGTACAACATAATCAATAAACGTAATTAAAATCAATAAATAATACATATAAAACCTCAGAAAGATTACATTGCAACACCAGGCCCAAAACTCAGTGTAAAAAGATGTTTTCAAAGACTTTTTAAAAAAGGCCAGTGAAGGAGCACCTCTCATTTCCCAGGAAAGGGCAGTCCCAAGAATTGGGACCGCCACACTGAACACCCTCGCACCCGAAGATTTCAAATGGGACCTTGAAACAGACAGGAGGTCCGCCTCCACTGGCCAGAGGGAGCAGCCAGGGGCATAAGGTACCAGGAGGTCTTTCAAATAGCACAACCATGCAGGGTTTTGTGTGTCAACAAGCACACCTTGAAGCTGATGTGCCACCACACTGGCAACCAGTGATTAGCGCGGAGAACCGGTGCAATATGCTTGAACTGAGAGGCCCCAGCAGCTGGCCAGGCTGCCGCATTCTGGACTAGTTACAAATGATGCTGCAGCCTCCCAGATAACCCACGGTACAGAGCATTACAGTAATCCAACCCTGGCATTAGTAAGGTATGCACCAGTGTTGCCAGGTCAGTCGGTTCAAGATAGGGCTCGATTCGAGTGATGTTTCGCAGATGATAAAAGTGACTGCATACAACAGCTGACACTGCCGGGGACTTCCGGTGACGTCACTTCATAAATGGCAGTCTAGTTCTTTTGGCTCCTGATCCTCCCTGACAAAAATCTACAAACAGAGCCTTTCTCACTGAACCCATCAGAATCTGCAAGGAGACCAATTGAAGATGCCTATAAGAGGAGAAAAAAAAAAAAAAACTTTCTTTGCCTGACGAGGAGAAAGGGGAGTGCAGATTAACAGACGGGGACTCTGGCAGTGAGGGATCGCAGGCCTCGGCATCCTCCCGCCGTAGCAGAGCCAGCACCAAGCAAAAACAGTTACCAATGGCCACAATACAGAGGCAAATGTCACTGGTCCTGTCGGAACCAAGGGATTTCCGAAAGGAGATGCGGTCAACAGTTTCGGCCTTACGTACCGATATTTCTAAGCTGGAGACCAGACAAGAAGCCCTAGAGATACAGGCCGCGGAGACAGATGAGAGAGTAAACTTCACGAAGCGAGCAATCTCCCGGTTACATCAGGAAATTCAAGACCTACAGGCCAGGGCGGAAGATGCTGAAAGTCGCAGCAGAAGAAATAATCCACGCATCTCAGGCATACCAGAGGGGGCCGAGGGTTCCGATATGCTTAAATTCATAAGGCAATTTTTACAAGACTACATACAACTTTCAAAATCTTTGACTTTGGAGCTGGAACGAGCTCACCGCACTCTCAGCCCGAAATCAAAACAGGGCGCACATCCCCGTACCATATTGGCCCGGTTCCTTAGATTTCAGGAGAAAGAGGCAATCCTGCATGCTGCGTGGAAACAGGGGGAGGTTCTCTACCAGTCTCATCGCATACACATAGAAAACGACTATGCCCCTGAAATCATGAGCCGTAGGAAGCAGTACATACCTGTCATGCAGGCACTCAAGGCCGCAGGTCTGCGATTCCTTACTCCATACCCTGCCAAGACTGTGATCCAGTTCTCAGATGGGCCTCAAACTTTTGAATCGGCGCTGGCAGCTAGCACAGAGCTCAAGAATCGACACATTGACATGCAGCAGAGCACAGCAACTCAAAAACCTACCTTAGCTTCTAAATTGTCAGAGCAACTTTGGAACGCAGGCACAAGGGAGTCACGCAGAAGACAAGGCCAGGAAGCTATCAAAACAAATCACCGACTCACTGAGGTAGCAGTCACAGAACTCGGACACTGAACTGACTACCGCAAGGCCTGATAAAGGCCCACCATGCTGAAGCTTCACTAGAGTCTCCCAGCAAAAGGGGGACAGGTTCCACATGATAAAGGTCTTTGCCTACAAGGCCACGGAGGATTGAGGTCATTTTGGTGAATGCTTCCCCCCTCTCCCTACCTTCCGAGCATCAGGAGTTACTCAGTTCCGAACATTAAGAACTTCCAATAGCAGATTGAAGTGTTTCTGAATAAGCAGACAAGTCTCAGTCCACTAAGCTTCATACTCCCCCCCCCCATTTTTTTTTTTTGTAAACAACTGCGGGCCTAGCAGCTCATAATGAATAGCAGCTCTGATCCCACCCTCCCTTCTACAATGAAACTATATTAATATTCTTGATTAATAAGCAAGTCGTGGAACTCGCTTCCCCCATTTCCTACCTTCACTATAACCCTCTACTACTAAACCTGGTGCTGAAAGTATACTTAACACTTACTAACTACCTATTATGAAGAGTAAATTTAGTGCGGACTAGGCCAAATAATGTTTTATTAAAAGCTTACTTTGCGATGATGTAAAGATGGCCTATAAAGTTCTGATGAAAGGAGTGGGTATACAAGTACATGGTTCTCCTGTGTACCACCGATGCTGACCCCCCATTCTTTTAGGGGTAAAATCAAGCCTTGACCCGGTTGCTTAAAGGATATACCCCTCTTGGGCTCAAGTGAGGGTCGAGAACCTTTCCCCCACGTTGATTCCCTCTTAATCTCACACTCCTTTTTACAAACTATTGTAAATCATAGGAGAGGATCACGGAGGGTACTGATGTCACCAATCACCTATTCTCCCTTCATTGACACTAAGGGTGACACGCTCTCAGCAATACCGAGAGCATAGGTGCGTCTCTCTGACACGCTCAGAGGTCACGATACTTGACCGACAAGATGGAAGTACTTCTTTTAAGTCAGCTGTTTATTCTGACTTTGTTGGCCCAGCTGGCCCTCTCTGTTAAATTTGGCCAGTTAAATCCCTTTTGGCCAGTTAAGTGTTTGATACAGTTAGAGGAGAGTTACCCTCGCTGTATTTTGTTCAGCCAGTCAAAATTCCTTCTAGATGTATATGTTCATGTCAGTGTTAGTAAACTTATAATCCCGAGTTCAATACAGGTAATGTCATTGCAGGTAATTAGACTGTATATGCAATGTCTGGGGCACCCTTACATATCTTTTCATTGAATGTTAATGGGCTGGGCATCCCAGTGAAGAGAACTAGAATGCCTTCTTTATTTAAAAAGACACAAGCGGGAATAATTTTTGTGCGAGAAACACATATGAGCAAGGCTGAAAATGGGAAGCTTATCAGAGGAGTTTCTCCCAAGTTTTTTCCTCCTCCTTCCCTAATGGAAGGCGGGGGGGGGGGTCGCCATACTGATCTCTAGCCGTACTCCTTTTAAGGCCACTTCTGAATGGACAGACCCTGAGGGCTGCATGGTGATAGTCCGGGGCTTACTACAGGGAAGGGAGGTCACCTTTGCTAATGCGTATTTCCCCCCTAGCTCTACCCAGCATACTTTCCGTTCCCTTTTGAATAAGATAGTTCAATTTACTAAGGGCACCCTAGTACTGGCGGGTGACTTCAATGTCTCTCCCAATCCAAGTATAGACTCCACAGGGAGTGTAAGAGGTAGGCATCCAGCACCTCATAAGTTCTTTAAGAGGTTCGTACAGGAGATGGGCTGGGTTGATGTATGGCGTTCCCTTCATCCCAGGGACAAGAGATATACTTTTTATTCGGCTGTGCATGGATCCTATTCAAGGATAGACCATTGTTATACACAAAAGGAATATCTGGATAGCATTAGGGCAGCAACAATTGGAGATACTGTTCATACTGATCATGCCCCAGTTATCACTACATGGGATTTTGGTCTAGAAAAGTGAAATACGCTGTGGAGGATGAATCCTGTCCACTTCAGAGACCCCCAATTTCGAGCCTTTCTCGAAGAACAAATACAGGCAAGACAATCTGAAAGTACCTCTCCACTGATTGTATTCAACAACTCGTCCATGCTGGCAATGCCCCCCACTGTATTTCTACCCTCCACCAGGCACTAGGAGCCACCCTGGGTATGAATACAGATAGCCTCTGTGCTAAATGGGTTGAGGAGCTTGGTTATGGTATCCCAAAGGAAAACTGGTACAAGAGCTGTCTCTCGATAGCCAAACTTACATATTCACGTAGTTGGAGGTTGTTTTCTTGGCAGATAATTACCAGGTTCTTCCGAACCCCCATAATCACAGCGCATTTTAAACAGGTGCATTCGGGGGCCTGCTGGCAAGTGTGGGCACACCATACCCATATATTTTGGACATGTCCCCTAATACAGACTTTTCTGGCTCCACTACAGTCGGAGCGGAGATTCCTCCTCGATACCTCTTTCACCTTAACCGAAGACTTATTTATATTGCATATTTTTCCCCCAGAGCTCAGGGACCCGTTTATAAGATACCTCCTGGGGGTGTTGCTGCTAGCAGCCAAAAAAGCATCGACCCGCCATTGGCTCACCCCTATCCCCCCCACCATCTTAGAGTGGAGAGAAATTACTATTTGGATCTATAGACAGAAAATCTCTTATCTAAATGATAAATCTGACTTGTGCTCTCTGAAATGGGCCAGATGGATATTCTATATCATGTCTAAGGATCCCTCCTTTGTCCCTTAAGGGTAAGTCGGGTGGTATGCGGTTGCCAAGGGAGTGGAATCTCTTCCCCTTAAAATCTGACCAAGTCGAACCTAGGTGAAAATACCACTCTCTCAGATAACTAAGAGTGGGATTTGCTCAGCTGAATAAACTAAATTAATTAGATGACTAACTTACAGCTTGAACTTTTGTGTTCACATTATACAAGTTATTCCACCAGCTGTGCCTAATGAATGCATTTTATTATTAATTATCCAAACCTCTATATGTATGTATGTATATATATATATATATATATATATATATATATATATACGCTTATCCTCTTATTTTATCCTTTACCTTGGATATGACATTAAACGAAGTATAAATATAGTGTTAAGCTGAATGATTAACCTTGTAATCATAATTAATGTACTCAATGAATTGTGACTGTATGTACCCCTCCCCCCTTTTTTCTTTTGTACCCCCAAAGTTATATAAAAATTGTAATAAAAAGGAGACAATTGCCAGCTGCTGCACACTGCCGGACATGTAGACCTCAAAACCACCGTATCACCATCCCTCAATAGTACTAAACATAAAGGCCTCAAACCCAGCCATAGCACTCTATGATCCACCAATGTCAAGGCCAAGAAAGGTCAACCAGGACAAGGATGGAACAATGCTTACTATCACTCACTAAAAGGACATCATGGTGCACCCTTATTAGCGTGGTCCCTGTACTATGGTGAGGCTTGAAACTGGTCTGGAAAGGCTCACAGATGTCATTTCTCCAGATGCTCCACATGCACCGCCACCACCTTCTCTATCAACTTCCCCCAAAAAGGCAGGTTCAAGACAGGCCTGCAGTTGAAGAAATCAGGGTCCAGAGAAGATTTCTTAAGGAGGGACTTCATCATTGCCCTTTTCAGGGCAGATGGGTGGGGGGGGACTCCCCAAAGGAACACCCAACAATCTCTACAACAACTGGACTGAGCAAGTCCCAGCACTCTAAAAGAAGCAGAGTCGGACCAGGGTCCAATGTACAGAAGGTGGGTCATAGGGTTTTAAATAGCCGGTATCGCATTACGCAAACCGGTGAGTCCAGCGAATCAAAACGTGGAATGGATCGCAAGAAAGTGCGATCCATTTTTCCATGTTTTTCATTGTTTTCTCTGTGTGTTTTCTTTGTACTGAGAGGGGTGATTTTATTGTGCCCGTAACTCTGCCCGCCTCTTAAAGTGATTGGCTGCCTGATCCTGCCAAGGAGAAGAAGTTATGCTGCAGAAAAAAACGTGCTTTCTTCAGTCTCTACGCAGTGAGAGTGACTGATCTGCTCCGGACTCAGAAAAGTGGGTAAAAATCGTCCGTTCATGCCAAAATCCATAATGATTATGTGAGCATGGGAATGCAGTGTAGGTTGTCTGGTGGTGGTACCACTTAAATAAGGGTTTGGGTTTATGGAGAGATCGATCAGTGGAGAGAACACGGCTGCAGGCATTTTTTACCCTCCTCCTCGAGACCAGACACCTGTTTGCACTGTATGCTTGCCAATGCGAAGTTCTGGTTGGGAGATCGTGGGGAAAGAGTGTTACAGAAGGGTGAGTGAGCCCTGCGGTGTCCTGTGCATCTCCTGCGTAACAATTCCGGCCTACCTCACCACAGTAGAGCCCCCCCCCCCCGTGCTCACGACACCTGAAAGTTGCTGCTATTCTGAGCCTCCCAAACTTAATCTGGCCCAGCAACGACAGCCCGGTTCCCCTGGCATGAGAGCTTTGAGTCATGTCGGGCAGCAAATCCATCCCACGGCCTAAGTCACTCGACAGCCCTCCTTGATGTCCCTCTGCCAATTAAGCGATTTTGGGGAGTTCTCTCCTTGGCAGGGCGTGATCTGCGGATCCGTCACCATCTTGCTGTTGCTGCTTTGGCTGGCAGCCCTCCCGATGGATTTAGACTTGTCGCTGTCCTGCCCAGGCCTCTCCAACTCTGTCACTGCTGCGTTGTGAGGACCTGACAGACTGAGGTGGTGTGCCCAGTTTTTGTGGCTCTGCAGAATTTATTTTTCAGACCTGGTCTTGACTTGGGTTAAGTGGCTGTAGGTGCCCTCGGGGAAAAGATCAGATCTCACTGACTGGGGGCAGAGACAAAAGCTGCAGTGACTGGCGGGGGGGTCAGTGGGAACTGGGGTCAGGTTCTGCAATTTAAGCAGTAAGTTTCCCCGAGGCAAGCGAAGTGTGGAAATCTAGTAGTTCAACCTGTTTAGTAGTTCTGTCCACAACTGGGGGCTGGGGGGGGGCAGGTTTTGTTCTGCAAGCAGTGGTCTTCCAAGGCAAGTCTTCTCTGCTCATGCCCTTGCCATTCAGGGTAAATGAACCTAGGCAATGAATAAATGAGCCTGTTGTGGACTTGTTGGGGCTAAGTCAGCGCAACTAAGCCAGCATCAATGTGCAATCTAGTCTTTGACTCCACCTAATTAAGTGGCCTTCCTGTCTTCCTATCCCACAGAGTTGTGCCTGCCCTTGACTTGTCTTGTAACCGGTGGGATGGGACCGGTTTTTTTTTTGGGGGTTATTTAGTCTGAGCTGAGAGAGTGGCCAAAATATTAATAATGTTTTTATTTTTCAGCCTAATAGGTGTGTGCTGCAGCTTGTAAACCAGCTCGTAGTCAGACTCCCAGAGCATCGTGTGAACGAAGAGACCCCATACGTCACTGGTGGCCCTGTGGTAAGTTTGTCACACAATTATTGTGTTAATTTCGAGCTAAGCGCAGGAGATAAGAGTTTAACCACCCTGTGTTTATTTTGCAGGGGTTGCCAGTGGTTGGCAGTAGCCAACGAAGCTGGACTGCGACCATCGTCCAGGGACAAGGTAAGGAGGGTAACTTTGGGGGATCAGAGGAGCATGCTGGAAATGTTTCAGTTCAGGGTCATGACATGAGTAAGTACTGAGGCCGGGGGGTAACAAACACTGACATCTTGTCATTGTGTTTGTTTAGGTCACTGACACTCAAAGTGAGCTGGACTGAAAGAGCTCAGGTGCTGAGAGTGCAACAGCAGGACACACTGGAGAAGATAGAAGTTGGGCAGCAGAGAAACGTGCCAGGCAGTACAGGAGTCTGAGGAGAGGAGAAGCGCTGGGGTGCAGTGCACAGGACTGTGTCTGGAAAAAGCATCTGCAAGCAGTCGCTTTATTTTTCATTATCTTCAAACTAAGCCAAGAATATCTGCTGATTAGATTACCTGGATTGACAGGATTAACTTGCAGTGAACTACTACTATTGTTTGCCAAGTGCCATTAGCTGAAGCACTCTGCCTGAAAGTTACATTTTTTTGGGGGCAGCCACCGGAAACAAGATTGGAGCAGTTGGTGGATACTGCTGTATAAACAAAACACCACTTGTGTTTTAATTAAATAAGTGGGCAGTGAGTTCAGTCCTCCGTCCCCATACCTGGGTGCAACCCAAGATTTGAGTGTTGTGCAGCACAGCTTGAGATGCTTAATATGTGTAGTTCTAGGTAGTCTAACCCCCACCCCACCACCCACCACCAGCACCATTGTTTGTCCTGGACAGATCTGCAGACTGTTTCAGTAAAAAGGTAGCGTCACCGTTTAAGTTAGAGGCTCAGTCAAGTCCCCCCCACCCTTTGTGGTGGTCTGCCCTGCGCATCTCTGCAGTGTTGCACACACATTTGATTGACCGTTTAAGTTAGAGGTTTATTTAATCAAGTCCCCCACCCCAGGACAACTGTTCAGTTGCCTGATTCAAGAATCAGTTCATTGTGTCTCTGCAGTTAGGACAAATTATTACACAGTAAGAAGAAACACACACAATGTTGTTCAACTTGTTTTATTGTTAGGTATTGGTAAAGAGTGTCTCATAAGGACAAATATTTTTACACACTGGAAAAGAAGCACACAATTGCTTTAAGTATTTGACTGAAACTTTATGTTACAATTTAAAATAGAGTGTCACACACAGCTGTGAACCCAGAATAGACAGCAACCATGGCAACCAGCACCAAAAAAGTAAGGAGGCACACTGTAGAAAAATGGAAATGGAGACTGATCACTGCAATGAATGGTTAGTGTATGAAACAGACAATGGTGGTGAGTTTGTAGTCCGGGTAAAATGTTCCCCGTGTGAAAAATGGGCAGACCAGTTAAAGTACTGCAGAAATTTTAGTGAAAGTTTCATTGTTGGCATCAGAGGTACAGCTTTGAAAAAGGACAATGTTGCAAAACACGGTCAATGTGATGCTCATAAAGGAGCTGTTACACTGAACCGAAAACCAGAATCAATTGCCTCCATATACAAAACTACACCAATAGGACGTGCACTATTAGGAGCAGAAGTAAGAGACAGCTGTAGTTTGCTGTCTGACTGAAATCGCTTATCTGCTTGCTAAAGAAGAACTTTCATTTACTAAATTTGAATCATTTGTTAAACTTGAAAAAAAGACATGATGTTGATCTCGGAAGTCCATATGCAAATATTAACGGTTGTCATATGTTCATGTCAGTTACTGGTGAATTGTTACAGGAAAATCTACTCACAGCCCTTCAGAAAAGTCTGTATTTTGCAGTTCTTCTAGATGGGGCAACAGATGAAAGTTGTATTGAAAAAGAATTACTGTATATTATGCATTTTAACGAAAGTTCTTGTTGAACGGAGATGACCTTTTTCAGATTAAAAGACGTTCAGCATGGCAGTGCAGAAGGTTTGTTAGAAACACTTCAAGAAGCCTTCTTAGAGTTTGGCATTTTAGACTTGAACAGTCGCATGGTTGCTATGTGTGCAGATGGTGCAGCAGTAAACCTGGGGAAAAGAAAAGCTCCATCAGCTCTGCTAAAAGTGGAAATGCCATGGTTACTGTCTATTCATTGCCTTAACCATAGACTTGAATCGGCAATTAGAGATGCACTGAAACGAACATTTTTTGATCAAGTGAATGATAATCTCATGACATTGTACTACCTTTATGAAAAAGGTCCAAAGAAACTTCGCGAGCTCAGAGAATTAGCTAAAATAGTGGGCGGTGAAGTCAGCAAACCAGAAAGAGCATTTGGAACAAGGTGGGTAGATAACAAACTTCGTGCCGCTCAGACAATGGTAAAATCCTACACAGTTACGATTCATCATCTTGAAAATCTTGCAGAAACTGCCACTACACCACCAAAAGAGAAAAGCAGAGTTAAGGGCATTTTGACCAAACTGAAAACTGCCAAATTTGTCACTCATTTGCTGTTCTATATTGACCTTGTAAGGCCACTGTCACGACTCTCCCTCAGTTTACAGGGTTCTTCTGCTGACTTGATCTTAGCTTTGGCTTGTGTTGACGCAACCTTACGGCAACTACAGCATCTCGCAGATGGTCTTCTCGGAACATGCAACTCTGAACTTAAGACACTGTTACAGCAACATGATCATGACGTTACTGACAGTGATGAGTCTGACGATTCTGAACCAGTCGTGTTTAAAGATGTTACGGTCTCGAATGCTAACAGCATCAGGCACCTTATAACACAGGTACCTAATTACGTCAGTAGCGTGCAACAGTGCATTTCTGATAGATTTTCAGATATCACTAACTGTGACTCTTAGGACCAACACCCAATTTTTAGGACTTTAAAACTGTCAGATGTGAAATAGTGGCCTAGGAGTGCTGATGAGCTAGAAATATTTGGGAACGTAGACTTGGACGGATTTGTTAATTACTATGGACAGATACTCACAAAACATAATGTTGACCTTGCTGCTTTGCCAGGAGAATGGTCTGAACTTAAAACTTTATACAGTACAATAAGTTTTTAAGTCACTTAAACAGGAAAGACTTTTGGAACTGTATTCTGAAGTCCTACAGAGAACAGTTCTCAAACTTCTACCACGTTGTCGCTATTTGTAAGCTCATTCCAGTGTCCAATGCAAAGCTGGAAAGGTCATTTTCAATAATGCAGCATGTCAAAACTGACTGGAGAAACAGACTGAGTGAAGTAATGTTGGAACACCTGGTTAGAATTTCAGTTGAGGGTGACAGTCCAGACACATTTGATCCTTTTCCAGTTGTAGATAGATTCTTCAGCACTACTAGAAGAGTTTGTGCGAAACAAAGGCAGTCAGAAGCAAAAAGGTCAGATTCATCCTGCACCACAAATGTAACTAGTTCAGAAGATGCAGCAAGTAGTACTAGCATTATGTCTCACAGTACTTCAGAGTCAGACAGTGACGACATAATCATTCAGTAGCGAGCCCCTGTAAACTGAGGGAAGTTACTTTTACATAGAAACATAGAATTTGACGGCAGATAAGAACCGCTTGGCCCACCTAGTCTGCCCATTTTCCTACCTAACAGACAAGCTGCAGATCCTAGTTAACCAACAGCTTAATTCCTCCTACCCCCCACTAGGACTGCCCTATGCCTGTCCCATGCATTCTTGAAGTCCCCCACTGTTCTTGACCCCACGACCTCTTCAGGGAGGCTGTTCCATGCATCCACAACCCTCTCAGTGAAAAAATACTTCTCCACACTACCTCTGGAGCCATCCCCTTCTATCTTCAAATTGTGCCCCCTTGTTCTTGCACATCTCTTTTTCTGGAAGATGCTACCCTCTTGGACTTTGTTAATTCCCTTGAGGTACTTGAAAGTTTCTATCATGTCCCCTCTCTCCCTTCTTTCCTCAAGGGTATACATATTAAGCTCCTTTAGTCTTTCTTCGTATGTCTTCTGGTGCAGACCCTGCACCATTTTGGTTGCCCTCCTCTGGACAGCCTCCACTCTGTCTATGTCTTTGCGAAGATGGGGTCTCCAGAACTGCACACAGTACTCCAGATGGGGTCTCACCAACTGTCTGTACAGAGGGACAACAACTTCCTGTTTTCTACTATTGATGCCTCTTCCTATACATCCCAGTATCCCCCCAGCCTTCCTTACCGCCTTCTCACATTGCTTGCCCACCTTTAGGTCATCTGATATAATTACCCCCAGGTCCCTTTCTATTTTTACTGTTGTCAGTATCTCACCCCCCCATTGTGTACGCTTCCCCAGGGTTTTGTTCCCCTGTGCATTACCTTGCACTTCTTTGCATCGAATCTGAGCTGCCATACATTTGACCATTCCTCCAACCTTGCCAAGTCCCTTCTCATCCTTTCCACTCCATCTTGTGTATCAACCCTGTTGCAGATCTTTGTGTCATCTGCAAAGAGACATACTTTTCCTTCCAGTTCCTCTGCAATGTCACTTATAAAGACATTAAAAAGGACCGGTCCCAGTACTGAACCTGCGGTACCCCGCTAGTAACCCTCCTTTCGTCACTGTGTACTCCATTTACTACTACCCTTTGAGTCCTGTTGTCTAGCCAATTTTTTATCCAGGCTACCACCTTGGGACCCACTCCAAGGCTGGCTATCTTGTGTATTAACTCTTTGTGTGGGACTGTATCAAATGCCTTGCTAAAATCTAGGTAGGCCATGTCCACAGCCCCTCCCTGGTCTACTACTTTGGTAACCCAGTCAAAGAAATCTATTAGATTAGGTCTGAGCACACCTTCCCATCGTGAATCCATGCTGCCTTGGGTCCTGTGCCCCACTGGCCTCTAGGTACTCAACAATTCTTTCCTTCAGAAGTGATTCCATCATTTTCCCTACCACTGAGGTCAAACTAACTGGTCTGTAGTTTCCTGCCTCTGTCTTGCTCCCACTTTTGTGAAGAGGAATCACATCTGCCCTCCTCCAGTCCTCGGGTACCACCCCATCCTCCCATGATTTGTTAAACAGAGTAGTCAGCGTGTCACTAGTCCTACCCTTAGTTCTTTTAGAATTCTTGAGTGAACCCCATCAGGCCCCATTGCTTTGTCCACCTTCAATTTTATTAGTTCTTTCAGAACCCTTTCTTCTGTAAATGGACTGTTATCGAGCCCGTCTTCAGAGTGTTTCTCTTGTTTGGTTGGTAACTCCCCTCCTCTTCCTTTGTGAATACTGAGCAGAAATATTCGTTCAGTATCCCTGCTTTTCACTGTCACCCTCTACCCACATTCCCTCCCTTTATTAAGCTTCAGTATCCCTCCTTTGGTCTTTCTTGGCTCCTAATGTCACATATAAAGGTCTTATCCCCTTCTTAACAGAATTGGCTATCCTTTCCTCGGTTTGGGCCTTTGCTATTCTGACTGCCTTCCCAGCCTCTTTCTGCTTTAACTGATAAAGTTCTCTGTCCTGCTCCTTCTGTGTTTCCTTATATTTCCTGAATGCTGTCCTTTTCTCCTTAACCTTCCTGCCACCTCTTTTGAGAACCATAGCGGTTTTTCCTTCGTTGTGTTTTATTGATTTGTTTTACACAAGGCTTGTTGCTTCTGTGATGGCTGTTTGATCACTCCCCATTGTTCCTCCACCCCTCCTTCTTGCCTGTTTGCTAGTGCTTTTCTAGGCTCTCTCTTATTTTCCCAAGTCAGCCCTCCTAAAGTCAGTACTCTTGCCTTTGTAGCTTGATTATACGGCTGTGTTTATCGTGAACCACACTGTTTGGTGGTGCTTGTTCCCAGATGGCTACCCACTTCTAAATCTGAGATTCTTTCTCCATCCCCATTTGAGAGTACCAGGTCTAAGATTGCTCCCTCCGAGTGGGTTCCAATACTAGCTGTCTGAGGCATGCCCCCTGTAGGGCATCAAGAATGACCCTGCTCTTGGATGTGCCTGCAGCAAAGGTGCTCCAGTTAACATCTGGCATATTCAGGTCCCCCATCAACAATATCTCCCCTTTTTCTGCCATTCTAAGAAAGCCTTCTATCATTTCCTTGTCCATTCCCTCCCCCTGAGATGGGGGTCTGTATACAACCCCCATGCGGATTGTGGTGCCATTTCCTGTCTCCAGGGTGACCCAAAGTGCCTCATCTGCTCCCTGTTTACTCTTTAGTTCTGTTGCTTTGATCCCTTCCTTTACATAGAGAGCTACTCCTCCTCCTCTTTTACCCTCCCTGTCCCTCCTGTAGATTGTGTATCCTGGTATGTTGACATCCCAGTCATGGTTCTCTGTGTACCATATTTCTGTAACTGCCACAATATCCACGCAACCCTCTTCCATCAAGGCCACTAGTTCAGGGAGCTTGTTACACAGACTATGGGCATTGGTACTCCTCACCCTCCACTTTTTGATAGCCTTACCCCTTTTAGCCCCATTTCTGTCCTTAATGCCTTTGCCTTTTTTTACATTTAAATATGTTCTACTCCTTAATAACTTCTGTACCTTGGTGTTTACCTCACTAATCACCATGTTTTGTGGGGGGAGGCTCGGATTTCCCTGCTCCTTTTCAGTGCTTCCCCTCTTTTGGCTTATAAGTTTTAGCCTAAATGGCAGTAAGTGCTGTGGGGAAAAATGTCAGGTCATCAGAGTCGGTAGTTGGTCACTGACTGGAGGGAAGTGGGTCAGTTGAGAATCCACGCCAGTCAGCCGAGCACCTCTCTTCATGTCTGCCTGCCAGCCCCTCCCCGTGCTTAGGCGTCCAGATAGATCTCCAAGCAGGGGGAGTGCACTGGCAATTATGGGGGGTGCCCTGCACTCTCCCTACTTAGCAATCTAGATCTCAGTGATTCCGGGGGTTGGCACAGGCAGGCAGATGTGGAGGTGGACACCCGGAATCCCAGCTAACCATGGGAACTTCGTTTACCAATCCACACAGGTCAGGACTTTGCTCACTTCAGCAAATAAGCTGCACCTGTCTTAAGTTCAGCAATGTGCACCTGTACATAATCATGCCGGGGCACCAACCATGCCATGAGATGTCTGAGTAGACCTTGTTTAAAATTACATTTTTTTCCTTGTACTGACTTCATCATAAGTTTACTAATTGTACTGAGCTCTCAGAAGCCTGTTTGGTATTTGGGACACCACTAGTCTCACATTAAAATTTAGCACTGACTAAAGTGCTGCTTATGATAACAAGTAGGTTTAAGGAATTAGTTTTCCATGTAGTTAAACTTTTTATAGGGCATTAAGTCCTCAGGTTCATTGGCTGGTGGAGACACTCACTGACTCACTGCCATATGTATTCATTTTTTTTCTAGTGGCTCAAGTTGAAGACCACAGTTGTTAAATTTCTTCATTGTTGATAAGAATGATATTAGTGGCTAGAAGTGTTTATAATAAGTCTTGCACTGTCACTGTGACTAAACAAATCAAAAATTCCGTCTCGCTCAACTGTGGGGTTAGTGGGGGGAGACTCGTGAGCAGGCTTCTCAGGTGGGTACACAAAAGCCATCATCATCTTTTGTGCTGAGCTCTCTGGCTGGTCCTGGAAATAAGTCAAAAGAGAAGTTAAATGCCTGAGTGAGTAGTCTGACAGTGTATGCTGCTTGCAGCCTTAAACTGGTGCTTTATGTTCTTATCTAAACTGTAAATCCATCTTATACAGAAAAATTAGTGGGATCTGGCCGCGGGGAACTGGGTCTACAGGCCTGAGTAGACAACTCTGACTGACTTCCGAACCACCCATCCATTTAAAATTGACCGTTTAAGTTAGAGGCTCAGTCCTCTGGATGGTGGTTGGGAACTGCAGTAGTAGTCCAAGAATAATAGCAGCTCATGTTTGTAAATCAGTTTTGGTGCTGCAGCTGCTTATTCTCAGTAACCCTACTGATTGTTTCCCAGCCACTGCAATTAAATTTCCGTGCCAGCACAAGTCATGACTGCACCACAGGCTTTAGGCTCGTCAGATAAGGTTCGGTACTGAACATAACTTTAAATTTTGTTTGAGACACTAGGAGTCCCGACTACTGTTCCCAACCACCCATCCATTTAAAATTGACCGTTTAAGTTAGAGGCTCAGTGCAAATGGATGGGAGGTTGAGAACACTAGTCAGTTGTACTTGTGTCTGTTAAATTACTTTTGGGGTGCAGCCACAGCTGCTTATTCTCAGTTACCCTACCAGCTGTTTTCACTGTTGGGTCTGCAAAAGTAGTCACGCTTGGAAAGGTTGGCAAGTGGAAACTGTTATTTAAGGTCAGAAAATGTTCGGTACTGCATACTAACTGAACTTTACATTTTGTTCAGACACAGTGACTCTCCAGACTACTGTTTCTAACCACTCACATCCATTTAAAATTGACTGTTTAAGTTAGAGGCTCAGTGCAAATGGATGGGAGGCTGGGAACACTAGTCAGTTGTACAGCAGTGTCTGTGTAATAAATTAGTCAGGTGCAGCTGCAGCTGCTTATTCTACTGCAACTTTTGGGTCACATAAGTAGTCACGCTTAGGAAGGTTGACAAGTGGAAACTACATTTAACAAGGCTGGTGGTCAGAAAATGTTTGATACTGAACTCTTTAAATTTTGTTTCACTAGACTCCTGACAACTGACTACTGTTCCACCGTCCCATTACTTTTCTGACCGTTTAAGTTAGAGGCTCAGTGAAAATGGATGGGAGGTTGGGAATACTAGTCAGTTGTAACTTGTGCCCGTTTTATTACTATTATGGTGCAGCAGCTGCAGCTTATTCTGAAATGTGTAGTTGACTGTTCCCTATGTAGTCAGGCTTGGGAAGGTTGGCAAGTAGAAACTGCATTACTGAAGAGCAATTGAATCTGTTTTTAATACTAGTAACTCATGTCAGAGTTATTATGAATTCTGTGAATTTCACACAGAGACACTGATGAAAAAAAAAATTAAGTGACTCAGTGACTGCACACACTCCTGTACCAGAGTCTTTTTTTCCCCTTTTGCTCCACACATGAAAGGAAATCAAAAAAGTGTTTATCAGGTGAGAAATAACACCAATCATACTGTCTCTAGTAAATTACATTTTTTTTTATTTTGCTAATCAATTCGATCCAACTGCTACACATTTGCAACACTGATTAGCACTTTTCCACGCGAAAGTGCTAATCAATTTAAAATCCTTATTTAAAACCCTGCAGTCCAGAAACCATCCAGAGGACATCATCCGCCAACACCGGCTCAAACTCTGCCCACAAAAACACAGAGCGCCTCTGTCCATTAGAGATAGAGTACTGTCAGCCGATGACAGGCTGCTTGAGGACATCTCAGCCCGAATGGAGGACATCTTGTCTAGAATGAACCTGTAAAACTCCTCACGTTTATCAGGAGAAAAAGCTCTGCAAGACTGGAAACAGACTGGATTGAACAGTCTATCCACAGTGTTGAAGAGCAGAGTTGGCCAGTTCTTTTCAGCAGCAAATGCCGACTTTTTCAGAATGATTGCCCGCCAATACTCGTCATAATGAGCCCTCAGCACCAATTTATTCTCCTCTGAGCAAGATCTCTGCCAGCAACACTCTAACCTCCACACCTTTGTCTTCAACCTCCTCAGAGAGCCATCAAATCATGGTGATCTGTAGCAGGAAACCAAAAGCGAACACAGAGAGGTGGTGAGGAGTCAACCACAGCTGTAAGGGCCAGGTTATAACCTTCCAAGGCCTCCTCGACTACCGTCACACAAGCCATCTCCATGCCCGAGATGTCTAGTACCACCAAGAAGCTCCAAGGCTCCATATTTTTAAAACAGCAATAACCACCATGTTCACTAGGGAAGTTAAACGAGGAGCCCCACAGAGGAACTGCAAGGCAAGATAATCCAACCAAACGACTAAGGTGTGGCCATGCTGGTGGGTAATGGTGGCAACTGCCTGTACGAAGCCCAGGGAAGATATCACCAGGAGAAATGCATTTCCAAAAGAGATGTTTTGTCATCAACCCAAGCATTAAAGTCACCCAAGACCAAAAGTTTATGCGACTCCACCACCAGATCAGCCATGAATGTCAAGTTCATGCAAGATTTCACACCTGTATCCAAAAGGAAGGTATATGAGCACAATCTTGCAACTTGTACCCGACCCATCCTTTACCGCCATGCATTAAAATTATCTGGTATCTCCCCTGGGGTATGTCGTCAATTTCAAAGTGGATCTAAAACAAATGGCTACCCCACCACACCACACTCCGGCCTAGGGCAATGCACCAGAGAAAAAACTAGCAGAGTGGATGCCTCAAACATATGGCTAGAGTCATCCCCCAACCAGGTCTCTGTGATACATACCAGATATGCAGAGGAATTCACAAAGAAAGCCTCCAGTACCAGTACAGCTGTTCTATTCTTAACAGACCTGGTATTACAAAGAACTGTCCTAAGGGAGGAGACAAGCTGGCCAGTACATTGGCTACTTGCTGACCAGAAAACTCAAGAGCCAGCAGAATAGGAATCTGGAAGCTAGGGCCCCTTTCCTGACAAAATCTACTCCAAGAGCATCTCCTACATACCACATATCCCTGATCCTGCCCCCACCGTCTACCCATGGAGGCAGGTCTACATTGTGAGCAGCACCACTGGAAGACCCCCAATTCCTGACAGCAGTTAATCACAGCCCCAAGCAGAGTACAAGGGAGCCCTCCAAAGGAGGGCCACTCTCACAGTTGCTCTGCAGAGTAGACTAAATAAGGCCTGCTTGCTAAATGCCACACAATAAAAAAACTCACCCTCCCAGCACCCCCAAATAAAACAACCCATCCACAAATTAAAAATAATCCTACCCAAATCACCCCACACTAATAACTACCCTTTAACAATATACTACCTCTGAATTAGTCCCCAACGGCAACACAGCAGTCATACCATTTACATACACAAACCAAAATCAAACACACCCCGATACACTCCAACTTAAAACAGCAAATAAAATATTTAAAATAAATCCTCAGACAGAGTTGTTGGTTTCAAGAAGTCCAGAACAACTGCATCAATGCAAAGCACAGAATAAAGAGTTTTTGATGCAAAGCACCACTCTTGCTGCCACCAGGTGGGGGCCAAAACCAAATGCAGTAAGCGTTAATCACAATTGTTAGAACAAATAGTCAGAACTCATCTTCAAAATTAGCTTGGACCAGAAAGTCCAGGTAGAATATCAAACTGATGTTGAGACTGGTTAAAAAAAAAAAACACACACACACACACACACACACATACATTATGGTAGCACGGTAGTGCTACCATAGTTAGGGCTGAGAAGCCATTTCTATGTTAAACCCCAAAACTTTGCACCTTAATAACTTTGCAACCGTTCGACGGATTTGCCTGTAATTTGGAATACACGATCAATGACCATAGGCCTTGTGATCCGCCAAGTTTCAGTACCAGTCGGATATATGGCTGCGGAGTTTATTAGCGTGATCGCGACGCGTTCACGCTTTCTGGAATTCTATGCTCGCTACTTCTACAGGTCGACGTTTGGCGCGACCGCCCGAAATCTTCAGGAACGCGTCGTCCCCATGTGCCTTCAAGATTGCAGAAAAATATTAAACAGTTCAAAAGTTATTCAAAAAACAATTTCCCATTATAAGTCAATGGGAAAAGTTATAAGTTCGACAGTGTCGCAAATGCACTTTTTACTGTCACAAATGGCCCTGTTACTATCGCAAATCTGCCATCTTGTTTTCAGTTAGTGATCAGAAAAATGCTTGGCATTTAAAATTGAGACCCTCTAGCAACCTAATTCTTTTTGTATTCACCTAGTCGGGCCCTGAGGATGCTAGCCATGTCTTTATTTTGGGTAAAACACCCCAGAAATATGTTTTTCAGATTTCTGGAAAAAGTACTTTCGCAAAGTAGTGTTGCACTCACGAAAGTGTCGCAATTTTGCAAAAGCTTTTCAAATTGAACACTACTTTGCGACACTATGCCCAAAATAACAGTAATTCTTTGGCACTGCGCTGCAAAAGAACCGTTGGGAGTTTTGAGCTAAAATTTGGAGGGAACGCAGAGGACATCTCACAGATGTGCCTTTCAGTGTTGTATTGAAAAAATATTACACGGCGGCAAAGTTACGGCACTCCAAAGTTGATGGTTTTTCCCACAGGATAACATTACGGCGCCCAACGCATTACAGGAATCCTTTGGCACCCTGCTGCAAAATAACGGTTTAGTCTTTTTTCCTGAAATTTGGAGGGAAGACAGCCAACAGCCCACAGATGTGCCTTTCAGTGGTTTGGTGAAAAAAATATTACAGGGAGGCAAAGTTGTGGCACTCCGAACTTCTCTTTTTCCCATAGGATAACATTACGGCGTATCGCCACGCTTTCAGGGCCCATATCCGGAAGCGGTGCGAGATACTGGACTTCTAATCGGAAAAATGCTTAACCCCTAATTGGGGCTAAGGGTACAAAATTAGCCAGGACAGTTGTAAATCATCGACTTTTAAATTTTTTTTCGTCATGACGGTTCCCGAGATAAACCTATTTAGTATTCCAAGTTCTCATTTTCTGCTCCGATACTCATTATGCATACATTATTTGTACTCACTGTCTTTCTCTATGCAGGTTTTGGGAAAACCAGCCCTGTGCGCCATTACTGTTACTGTTGCCCTTCCGCTTATGTCTGCACCTGCTTAATTTACCGCTGACGCCTGGCGCCCACCACAAAGTATCCTTTATGTCATTTGGCGCTATGCTTGTATATTTTTTGCCATGTGTGTGTTCAGTACTGTTTCTTATGTCACCATGCCCATTACCTTTCCGCTTGCAGGCACCATGTTACTATGACAACACATCACGTGACAGACCGTTCCATCTCACGCCACCGCTAAGCGCACTTTCTGTTCTCATTCGCACTTCAGGTTACCATGTGAGCCACTGTTACGCTTTCTGTTTCATGCTGTTCTCTGCTACTTTCATGCCACAAGACATCATGGCAGGGCTCAAGGCCCCGCCACTGCATTACATTCACTCATTTCCCTCGCTATTCTCAAAAAGAAGGAACAGAGGCAAACCCGCGACGCATTAGTTAGGGTTGTTCTCAGCGACAAAAGTGAGGAAATTCCGGTGTTAGGGGTTGAAACCCCTTGGACTCATCGCCCACCCCCAACTGGCAGTTGGGGGTGCATTGTGGGTCGCTCTGTCCTAACTCTCACCCCATTCTCCCATAATTTCTGCTGTTTTGCTACATGTGATGGGGTGGAGAGTTAGGGCTGGCTGATGACCCTAATGTGCACCCCAATGCCGGTTGGGGGTGGGTAGGGGTCCAAGGGGGTTTTCAACCTCAACACCGAATTTCCTACTTCTGTCGCCAGGAACAACCCTAACTAATGCATTAAATGGAGTTTTTTTGCCTCTAATTTCCCTTCTTTTTGAGAATGATAAGAAATAGTGAATGTAATGCAGCCCGCGCTCCCGCCACATAATGCGGCGGCAGGAGCGTGGGGCCCGCTACATGATGTCTTATGGCATAGTAACAGGAACAGCAACGCAAACAGAAGCGCTAACAGTGGCGCACATGGTAACACAAGCACATATGAGAACAGAAAGGGTAACGCACACGGTGGCGTAGATGGGAATGGTCTGCCACGTGATGTGTTGTCACATAGTAACATGGTGCCTGCAAACGGAAATGTCAATCGGCATGGTAACGCAAAGTAAAACAGAAAGAGAAACAGTACTTGTAGACACAAGTGGGCAAAATATAACAGAATGCGCAAGTGAAATTACGCAGTGATAACGCGCATACTGTGGCGCAGACGCCGAACGGTAAGTGAACGGAATGGAACTGCAAGCGGAAAGGGCAAACAGTACAGTAATGGAAAAGAGGCTGGTTTTCCACAAACCTGCATAG